>OY757010.1:43890753-45375753 GCA_963580285.1 Lucinisca nassula | reverse complement strand
ATCGGCTCCGGAACTTGTTACTCAAAAGTACCAGATTAATGTGGAAAATGATCATACCGACGGTAACGGGCCTCCGTGGCCTAGTGGTTAAGAGTGCTGACTCTTGATCATTAGGTCTCTCACCGCTGTGGTTCGAGTCTCGCTCGGGTCATATGTGAGACGCCAAGTTCTGCAACGGAAGGTAAGGTGGTTTTTCTCCGGGTACTCTGGTTTTCGCCCATCTCTGATTAACGATCGCTCGATACGGGTGAAATAATCTTGAAAGGGCCGTAAAACCAAAACAAAAAAAAAAAAAATAAAATAAAAAAATACGGACGGCAGGTAATGACCTAATTTGGCGTTATTACGTAAAGCTAGAACCTAAAACCACTTCCCATCACGTGAACAAGTCCGTGAAATTAAGACCCCACTAAACCCCATTTTATATAAAGAAAACTGGGGTTTACGGGGAATAACATTAATTTCCTTAGTTTTGCTCCAAGACATAGGCTGTGGGTACTCGTTAGAACCGCCTCAATGAGGCGGTTCTAACGAGCATCCAAAACCTATGTTTGGAGTATAAATAGGAAAAATATCACAAATCTTCATCAGAAAAAGATGCCTTTTTTAAGGTTTGAGAAATATACTATATCCCACGGATGTGTTATCCTAATGCCATATTAACTGAACTTATTTTCTCTGAAATTCTTGTGCCGACATTTTGGAAAGCTTTGAAAAGGTTTGAGGGTCACTGACGAGGCCTTATTGGCCGAAACTAGCTATTCTGGCCCAGAAAACATGTACACTCCATATGTTCCAGTTTTGTGGTGCATTCCTTGCTTCCAAAGGATATACACTTTCGGATGAGTCTTTAAACCTAGGTCCCGTCTCCGTATGGCCTTAGCTGTTGGTGGGACGTAAAACTCAAACACTCACTCACTCACTCACTCACTCCAAAGGATAGCCATTTCTAGAACATATTTAACGTCACTATAGCTGGTGTCTGGGAATGTGTGGAGGTCGTAAAATGTCTCCCTGCCCAACATCATAGTGTAGTTTATATTTTCTTGCCCTTCCAGTGGTGAATTTTGAAATTTTTGAGGGTCACTGATGAGGCCTAATTGGGCAAAACTAGCTAGTCTGGTCCAGAAAACATGTACACTCCATATTTATCCCCACGTTTTTCGAAGAAAAGTGGGGATATTGTTATCGCCTCCGTCTGTCCGTTCGTCCGTCCGTCCGTCTGTCCGGCTATCTCCTCCTACACCGTTCATTGGAATTCAACCAAATTTGGTGTGTGAGTTACATACATGAATGGCTTCTGTAAGAGCACATTAATTTTTGGACCAGCCTCCAAGGGTCCCGTGAAGCGGTCAAAACGTGGGGATTTGCGATGGCGCGCCATCGACTGCGCGATCTAGTTTACAGTTTTGTGGTGTATTCCTTGTTTCCAAAGGACAACCCTTTCTAGAACATATTTTAGAAGTAAGTAGATGAGAGAAAGTACAAAAAGGGGACAGGGAATTATTGAAAGGTTGTGTGAGTGCTTTTCAGTTTAGACAACATGTACGATAGAAGTTGGTCTTCTGTCTTCGAGTATCTCTAGCAATGTTAATAATAAGACGATTCATTACGATAACAGGTCCGTGCAATGAACGCCCCTTTAAACCCAACTTTATAGAGAGAGAACTGGGGGTTACAATATTTTGTAACTGGGTATACAATTTGCTGCGTCAGCGTCAATGCATCGCAGTGATGTTGCATTGACGTTGACACGACGTTGTTTAGACGTTGTATGTCTGTTGACATGGAGTTATCTGCACTTTATGTTTACATACACTCGATTATTGCTGGCCAAAATATCTCGTATGATAATCGTCGGCCTCAGTACCTCAGTCGGATGCGCGTCTGACTGGGTATACAATATTTTTCTCATTCCTGCTCCATGACATACGCCGTGGGTACTCGATAGAACCACATCACTGCGGCAGTTCCAACGAGCACCAACAGCCATGTTTGAAGCATAAATGAGAAAACTATCACAATTTTTCACCATAAAAGTAAATATTGTTAAGATATGAAAGAATGCACAAAGTCATACGGGTGTAACATCGTATTGGCTAATAGACGATGATAATCAATTTGAAAAAAAATAATAATAATAATAATAAAATTATTTCATGGGAGAGCAGAAAACAAACTGTAGTAACAATATACATGTATTTTCTACAAGATGTGCCTTTTATAGCTAATGGTACAAGTCTACTGCACTATATGTGTGGCAGATAGTCGACGGAAAACAGAACCCTGACACCAAACATAAACATTAAGTCGGAATAGGCCTCATGAATCATCAGTGTTTGGGTAAAAGTAGTTATATGTAGAACATAGAAGTGTAGGCAATGATCAGGAATCGACACAATTTACCCACAGCTCCCACCAGAGTTACCAAAGGGGAAAGAAACACAAACATGAAACAACAGACCCTAATGGAAACATCAATAGCGGAAAGCCAAAAGGACAGTTACTTTTCCACAAAATGGCCAATTCGATATCCAAAACAAAATAAAATAAGTGATACAAACACTCAAAGACAAACCATAACAAAAATAAACAACGACAGAAGAACCGCCTTGGAGCGGTCAGTGAAACGAATTCCACTGGGCTGGGCGAGAGAGGGGCTTTAATCTTAAAGAATTTATCTAACCTGTTGTTTATGAGTGAAATGTATCTCTCGCTAAGCACTTTATTCATAGAAACAAATTTGTTTTCGTATATACAATATTTTGCTAAAACAGAGAGAGAGAGAGAGAGAGAGAGAGAGAGAGAGAGAGAGAGAGAGAGAGAGAGAGGGAGAGAGAGAGAGATGTAATTGACCACCGTGTGAAAATAGTATTTTACGATCCTCTAGCGATATTTCTGGATTTACATTTGTGGTCAACCATGATTAAAGTTCAGTCTAAAACGTTCTTACTTTTGGGCATCTAAGAAATAAATAATGGATTTTTTCTGGTTGTTCATTACAGTAACTACAACCCTGATTTTATTAATTTTAAATAGAAATGAATGTGTTACTAAATTTTTATTATTGATTTTGTATTGAAAGTCGCGTAGTTTTGTCTCGTGAAATGTCTTTAATGCTCTTTTTCCACTTTATCTCCTATCTCCGTTTGCCATTTTGTTTGTGTAATGTATTCGTTTACCCTAACCAAAATATCATAAATAGTCTACTCCCTTTCTTTGAACTAATCAAGTCTTGAAAATATATGTTACAAACTACATTTTGTTTAAATTTAACAGCAAATACACGATTCATGTGAATTTGATCTTTTCATACTTGAGAAATACTATTTACTACATGGTTGTAGTCTAAAAATGTGGCCCTTATATCATATTTCGCCTTTAACTGTTCAAAACTATAAAATACCACGTCCTCACTAGTAAGATCGTAAATTGCTCTTATGCCCATATCGCACCTATTTCTTAAAAACAATTTCCCATTACCAATGTGGTCTTTATGTCATAATGGGCATATAAGAATTTGCTTTAGGTTTTCTACGGGGACAGGTTTACAAAATTCCGACAAGCAGAAAATCCTTCAAAAAATGGATTTTTGTAGGTTGAAACTAAATTTCGCCGCATAAGATTTGGTTTGGACATACCTTATGATCACAAAATACTCAACAGCCTGGGAGCGCAGATCTTGTGACACTCATGTGATTCTGCTTGTTTATGACCTTACCAGATCATGATTAAATGGTCAACAAATAGATCTTATCTTGGGTTTAGCATGACCTTTGGCTAGGTGAATCACATGAAGCTTCTTCGCAAGCTACTGGTACATGGATTAACTATCCAGTGAATTAAGTCTTTTCTGATTGAGAGAAGTCAGACAGTTGCACTTGAATGTGAGTACTCAGATGAGGTTCCAGTTACTTCAGGTGTACCACAAGGATCAGTTCTAGGCACAATATTATTGTTATTATACCTTAACGACCTACCCGACAATGTGTGGTCCCGGGTTCGCCTATTTGCTGGTGACACTGGGGTGTACCTGACCATAATTCTCCCTGATTATTCGGTCATCCTCCAGAGGGACTTAGACCGCCCCATCATAGAATCTCACTGGGCCATGGAATCAAAACATAGAAAGGCGGCATAATGCTGCGTTTTACCAGATCTGCACTTCTTGTTTAAAATGCTGGTATTTAAGTGTTAAACTAACAGTTTTAGATTACAACTAGGATGAAAATTATTTTAGCTGCCCTTTATATTACAGCGAAAGTAACCTTTTGTGAACGGAAAAGAAATTTATGAAAGTACTTTTATCTCAGGACATCTTAAGTTTCCTCAATACATTTGCACAAGAAAAATATAGATGAAAGATATGCAAGTTGATTTTCCCCAAAATATAATCCTGATTTCCGTTTAAAAATCCATGTCCCACAAGAAAAAGGTTTGGAGGTATAAACGGTTATTACAGCAAGTACTTTCTTGCATTAGCAACATCCCTGTGCCTTTGAAAATAAATGAAATTCTGTATTTTTCACTTTTACCAGGAAAAAAAGAAACCGCTTTATAGACTTTTTAAAAGTTACTAAAACAGCTGCAGATCAATAGTTCACATCAAATACTAACGACTCGGTCAAAGCTTTCTATCAAAAAGGCTACCTGAATTGAAAACCAGATTTTTTTGACATGTTTATTCTCGATGGGCGCCATCATCTCCTTTTCTTGCGGTAAATCTGAAATGCTGAGATTTCATCAATTATGCCTTCCACATTTTATTTTCTCCATCATCAATGAAAATACCTTGAAAAGTCAGCTATGTAGCCTTCTTCCTGCGTATACCATAATGAAATCGCCTATCTTGGAAGCCTGTCATCACTGATAAATTAGTGTAGCTGTCAAATTGAAGAGATTTCCATCTTGCCAAATGCAAAAACGTATTCATACGCCTTGGAACTAATTTCCCACCAAAAAAACAATAGTACACCATTGCTTTAAATTTAAAACATAATATTCATATTTGAAACTGTCTTGCGCCTACTTTCACATACTTTCTAACATAATTTGTTCGTTAATTCATGAATAGTATGCCTTCATTTCTGAACTAGTTTCTACGTGTAACATTGTCCTGTTTGTGTTGTTCACCCCTGTTCCCAAGTAAACAAGTTGAAAAGGGTAGATTTCTTTTTTAACTTCTTTCAGCAAAACATATTAAAGTATTGGGCTTCTATGAAATTTTACCAACCCGCACATTGGTAAGTAGGTGACACAACAGATCATTAATTGGATTAGATAAATATGTCCAAACATCAATTATTTGTTTATGGTGACTCATGTGAACAGAAAACAGCGTGTTTTTGTTAATGGTGAATCTTCAGTATGGGCGCCAGTTTTGTTTGGAGTCCCACAAGGGACTGTTCTTGGTCCTCTATTGTTCTCCCTGTACATCAATGATATTTCCTCTGACATTGACTCAGAAATAAGACTTTTCGCAGATGACTGTGTTTGTTACCGGGAAATTAGAGATACAGATGACTCATTGAAACTTCAGGCTGACATAGATGGATTAGGATGTTGGGCCCGAAAATGGGGCATGAGATTTCAGCCAGTTAAATGCAATATTATGCAGATAACAAGGAAGAGATCTAATAAAGTTGAGGCTTCTTACACTTTAGAAAAAAAAGAAAAACTTCCCATCACGAAAGGAAAGTTCCTTCCGTTGAATAGACCAATAGGGGACAGACTTTCTTCCAAAGTATTTTCAGTAATGAAACAAAGCGAAAGCAACGACAAAGAATTCTCAAAAGGATATATGGCCCTGGTGTAGATTTCACATCTCCATCTGTTTCATGCAAAAATAGATTGATTTACGATCAGCACTAGCATTATAATCGATCCCTATGTGATGAAACCAAACATGATAATAACCACGGCCTTTCCTTCCAAACGATGTCAAAATGGTGTCAGTAGTTTCCAAATTTGCAATTTTGTGACGCAAGTAACCGTACAGTTAATTCAGCATTTTTTTTCCAAGTTGCCGTACTTAAAAAAATCCAAGTTGCCGTACTTGAAAAATCCAATATTTATATTTCGTCAGCCTAAATACTTTTGTAAGCCTTCATGAATGACGGTTAAACAAATAAAGCTCTTATATCTATCTCAAGACAGGGACATGGATCATTCACACAGAGCTCTTCGTCAATAACAAACGATCCGGGATTACGAAATTTCCTTAATAAAGCAGACGTTGATTCGAGAAATTCAAGGAATACTAGGTTTTACCAACCTCCCTTTTTTCATTTCCAATATACATATGAACAGTAAGATAGACGATGTGAGCGGAAGATTGCGATTGAACTGGACTAGTTTGTTTGTAGGGGTCCCAGGGGGGTGGCAGCATATTCTAGTTTAGGTCTAACTAGTGACTTGTATGCTGTTGCCTTGATGTCCTTTGGGCATGCAGAGAGATTCCTGCGTAGGATAGGAAAGCAGCTGTCTGGCTGTCTGTCGCAGATAGCATGTCATAGTCTAGCTACTAGACCTTGATGTCATATTTACCAATTACCAACCTTCATGTGTGTTTTTATCAAATATGAAACCTTGTTAGACTTTAATCTTGTCTCAGACACCAAGGTCTAGTACAATGCGAATTTTACCTCGCAAGATCCTTGGTAAATGATTGATTACAGCTACAGTCATGAAATGTTTATTGCCTTTCTGTACCCCTTACCGAACACCAACTGATAAGGCAAACTGGCATTTTAGTCAGAGTATATCTTCCCAAGATCAAATAAGGGGTAGAAGAATAATACTTATTAACTTTAAAATATGATATCCGACTAGAAGCTAGTCTAAGCATGTCAGTGTGACTATTTCACACCAGTGTACTGTCTATAGCCAGGTTTTTTGCTTTACTTCTGGCAATGGATGTTGTATGATGACTCCATTATCTTGCTTTTGTTGCCGATTCTGATGTACTCAGACTAAGTCTTGTCTGGGTGAAAACGCATCTATCAGTCTCTCTCCCATGCTTGTAAATAATTAAAGTCCTCTTGAGCGACAGCAACTCGGTACAACAGGCAGTGATCAGCGAACAGGGGAGACGCGTGGTGGCAAGTCGTTGATTTATATGAGGAAGAGGAGAGTGCCGAGCACTGTACTCTGTGGAACACCAGAAGTAACGGGCGCAGACGAAGAAATCCTCAATTACGACTTTCTGGTATCCATCAGCAATGAAATTGTGCGGAACCTCGTGAAAGGCCTTACTGAAATCTAGTAGGATGACATTTATGCGCTGTGAGTTGTTCATTCCGCCGGCTTGCTATCAGCTGGTACTCACATGACCCCCCCCCCCCCACCCCCAGCAGGGAGAACGACCCAATGTACAACGAAAGAGCCGATTACTGTGCAGAGTCTCATCCTGCAAACCAGGAGTTTATGTAATAAACTGAGCGTGACAGCTCAGTGGTTAAGCCCAGAGTGGTTAGTGCACTTGACTCAGATGCCAGAGGCCCTCGGTTCGACCCGGCGATGATTATTTCGGTGTCTGAACACCATTTACAGCGATGAATGTCAAAATGCGCACCGCCCTTTGGATCGGAACGTTTAACTGGAGGCACCGGCCCCCGCCCATAGGGGCTTGAAGAAATATATGGGCTGCATGATGCTTCCACGCAGAGCTGAATCCGGCCCGCACACAGTACTGGTAAACCGCTTAGAAGATCTAAGCCTGTCCAGGAACCGCGGTGCGAGGCGGACCGCCTATGCTAATAAACCCTATGGGTTTCATTGGGCGACAGGGCTTGAGATGTCATCTCATCTCAATGTCAGGTAAAAGTCCCACAAAATTGGAAGCAACGTCTCCAAAATGACCTTTAAAGTGCTGACGGGGACGTTAAACCTCAAATCAAACAAACAAACTGGAGGCGCCCTGTTCAGGGAGAGTCATCCCCTATGCAGGTTAACTGTTTGTTTGTTTTGGGGTTTACGGCCAAGTCAACACTGTTAAGGCCGTTTTTGAGCCTGTCAGTTTACTTTTCCTGGGCAGGCTTATACGTAAGAGGTAACCAGGAGAGTGCACATTCTTTCGCCAGAAACTGACAACTGCCCTTCTTGAGCCAGCGGAATGGAGAGAATGACCGTAGGAAAGATTTCTTGATCAATCCCCGCGAAAGAATATTGCCGACCCCGGCAGGTATCGAACCTGCTTCCCCATGATCAGCAGTCAGACGCGCATCCGACTGAGCTACCGAGGCCAGCGCAAGATTGATGTGTGCTGTAAATCTGCAAGTAATGGTAAAATGTGGCCGATCCCAGTATCAGTGAGTAGGTCCTGGTGCACGTTTGTTTGTTTGGTTTGAGGTTTAACGTCCCCTTCAACACTGTAAAGGTCATTTTGGAGACGTTGATAACAATTTTGTGGGACTTTTACCAGACATTGAGATGAAATGACTTCTCAAGCCCTGTCGTCCAGTGAAACAAATGGACGGACTCGCATCGCTTTGCTTGCCCAGGCTTAGATCTTCTAAGCTGTTTACCAGTACTCGTTTGCGGGTCAGTTACAGCTCTGCGTGGAAGCATTATGCAGCCCATATATTTCTTCAAGCCCCGATGGGCGGTGCGAATATGGATAGTGTTTCTCTTTTGTTTCGGTATTAAAAAGTTCTTGCTCGGCTCCCATGGCGGGGCTTGAAGAAATAGGTGGGCTGCATGATGGTGCCAGGCAGAGCTTAAACCGACCGCTTAGGAGTATTGGTAAACCGCCTAAAGGATTCAAGCCTGCCCAGGCAAAGCGGTGCGAGTCGGGCCGCCCATTCATATAAACCCTATTGGTTTCATTGGGCGACAGGGATTTTTTTTTTTTTTTTTGGTTTTACGGCGATCGTTAATCAGAGGTGTGCGAAAACCGGAGTACCCGGAGAAAAACCATCTGACCTTCCGTTGCAGAACTTGGCGTCTCACATATGACCCGAGCGAGGCTCGAACCACAGCGGTGAGAGACCTAATGGTCAAGAGTCAGCGCTCTTAACCACTAGGCCACGGAGGCCCGTAAGCGACAGGGAATGAGATCTCATTTCATCTCAATGTCGGGTATATAAAAGTCCCACAAAATTGTAAGCTAGGTCTCCAAAATTACTTATACAGTGTTGATGGGGACGTTAAACAGTGTTAATTGGGACGTTAACCCTCAAATCAAACAAATCAAAAGGTTATTGCTAGTATCGTCTAATTCTAACAAATACCCACATCATACATGTACTCTCACATGTATGCGGTTTTTGTGTATCTTTGAAACGACCCCATGTCAATTCTCATCGATTCAGAAATTCATCCTGAGATATTGACGGTAAAATTATCTTCTTGCCTGTAAATTGATGCGTTAGCATTTGATAACAGATTAACATGCATGATAGTATTGTGTCAGTGCAGTTGAAAGTCAAATACTTGTAATTTGGACTAAAAATTCTACTTTCCTCAGATGAACCGGAGGTCGCCATCTTATTGTTCGCCGCTGTGATGTTGCCCGGCTTTTTGTCACGTGACAGGAATATTTTTAGATTGAAATTCCCAAAAACAACAAATAAACAAAAATGAAAACGACGATTTTCACAAAGTTCTGAAGTGGTATTTGGTTTCAGAAGATTACAAATGACAAAGCTACATGAATAGAAGAAATAAAACCGAAAAACACGCTTTTCATTTTTGAAGCCCGATAGCTCAATAATGCACCTTTAAAGTGCCCCCCGCCCATCGGGGTTTGAAAAAAATAGATCGGGCTGCATGATGCTTCCACGTAGAGCTGAAACTGACCACACACGAGTACTTGTAAACCGCTTAGAAGGACTAATAAAAATCAAAAATGAGTTCCTTTAAGAGCAATGAAAACATTCATAAGAAAGAAGATGGGTCATACTACGTAGTTTCGGCTAATAAAGCCTCAGTGACCCTGTAATGATCTGACAAAGAAAGACAGAGGAAACATACTGCAATTATGAGAATTTCGAATAGGCTGTCGATTCAAAGACTGATGTAAATCAAAATGGGGTCAATATAATTAAAAACCTGTCTAGAATATGAGTCTAAACCAATAATTTATTTCCGATTTCTCAGAATATTCACGCCGATCTCAATGGACCAAAAGTAAAACATAAACTGCACTATGGTTGATGTACGGGGAGACGTTTTACGGCCGCCACACGGCACAACGCCAGCTGCAGTGAAGGCAAATAAAAATCAAAAATGAGTTCCTTTAAGAACAATGAAAACATTCATAAGAAAGAAGATGGGTCATACTACGTAGTTTCGGCTAATAAAGCCTCATTAGTGACCCTGTAATGATCTGACAAAGACAGAGGAAACATACTGCAATTATGAGAATTTCGAATAGGCCGTCGATTCAAAGACTGATATAAATCAAAATGGTGTCCAAATAATTTAAAACCTGTCTAGAATATGAGTCTAAACCAATAATTAATTTCCGATTTCTCAGAATATTCACGCCTAAAAAGGACCATAAGTAAAATATAAACTGCACTATGGCAAAGTGGAAAGTGGAGTAAGTCTGACTGTCCAATGCATATGCCTTTTGGTTTCATTTGATCTGGGTTTACACTGTTTGCTGAAAATACATGCGTTTTTGCAAAACATACCGCCAACAAGACAAACCTGGCACCCCTATACAGTCGAACTTCGATGGCTCGAACACCGATGGCTCGTTTACCATGGATGCGTCGAACCCATGCTTGAGCCCCTTCCGAAATACTTTATATAAGAAACAGTGGGGTAATTAAGGAGATTTTAGTCTTTTATCTTGCAAATGTATGCTGTGTGTAATCATTAGAATCGCCTCGATGAGGCGATTCTAATGAGTACACACAGCATACATTTTCATTATAGAACACCGAAAAGATGTCTAAAAGGTATCTCGTTATGCCTCCTTACAGTAACCGTCAGTGGCTCGAACTACCCCTTTCTCGAACAGATTTTTGAGGTCCCAAAGGTGTTCGAGCCATTGAAGTTCGACTGTAATTAGAAAGGGACCACTTGAACCGTATTAGGTGAAAAAAAAAGTGAAAACAATGATCAGGAATCGATACAATTAACCCATAGCTCCCATCAGAGACACCAAAGGGAAAGAAACACAAACACGAAACAACATACCCTAATGGAAACACCAATGGCGGAAAGCCCCAAGGACAGTTACTTTCCCACAAAATGGCCAACTGGCTATCCAAAACAAAATAATATAAGCGACACAAACACCCTAAGACAAACCATAACAAAAATAAACCGCGACAGAAGAACCGCCTTGGAACGGGGGCGGGGGGGGGGGTCTTAAATCGATTTTACTTGGGCACAATCCTCGCCCTTACCTCCGTCGCAATTTAGACAAATACTTTGTTCAGTCCGCATGAAAGCCTCCTAACTCACAAGTGCAACATCTCCTTGAACACAAAAATTCAAATAACCATAGAGCTGAAACAACGGTGATGACTCTACATCAAGAAACCTCTGAAATGCTGGAGCAAAAGAAAACCAACAGTTAGATTCCGATGGGCCCGACCAGAGAAAGAGAGCATCAGGCAATATCCAACATTACATAGAGTTAGATTATCTCTAATTCTCACGCTGGAACCGTCATAGAATCTGAGGCCTGACCCACCGGCGTGCAATTAAAGCGGGAAGCAAAAGTTGTCAACCGTGATTGGGTTAATTATTTGTCATATATCTGTAAAGTGCAGATTTGACTGTCATTTCGGTACTTGCGGCTCCTTTATCTTCATTGCGCTGCTTATCTTATACAGTTAAATACCTACTAGCGTCACAGATATCGGGCCAGATCTTGTTTATTACTTCAGCATGCATATTAGACTGACTGATTGACTGACAGATTAATTAATTAATTTATTGTAATATCAGCGTTGTACCTGTCGTATTTTCTCTGCCTCCTTTTCAGGTTTTCTGCTGATATGGGGTTCATATATCTACAAGGATGGAGACATAATACTACGGGTGTATCCAGATTCACAGGTATGGGAAACTGCAGCTCCTGCCTTAGCAGATATAGCTTATATGAGCCCCGCCAAGCGGATTTGTGTCTTCGAGCATTCCGTCATGACAAATTTTAACTGCGTATGCCCAGCCATTCAGAGGGGCCAGGGATATGGCTTTCTGTCTGAAGGTTCGTCTTGATTCACTGCTTGTATGAGCGAGCAGCGAAGGTTCTGGCGAGACTGCGCGGATGCGCAGGCTCGCCTGAACCTACGCTGCTCGCATAGGCGATAAGTACCAAAATCGATTGACGGGGCCCATATGTGTATAACTAAGTCAAGGAGTAGACTCTTTGGCTCTGTGGTTAGAGCTATAGACTTTTACCTGAGCGGCCGGGATTGGAATCTCAACATAGCCGGGGTTTTTTTAGCTACTTCGTTTCGACTTTCATCACTAATGTTTCACCATTTTCAAAAGGGAAACATAGAAGTCTCCGTAGTGGTTATGCTACTAGGTGTAACATAGTTACATAGACATGTGAGTTTAATGATCCAAATAATGTTGACAGGTTGTAAAATGATGCACTGTTATTACACGAATGTCACCTGAATAATTGAAATAATGTTGATGTTGAAATAATGTAAGAACTTCATATGACCATTATACTATTGAATGTATAGTAAATGTATTTAGGATTATAATATTTTGTGCTATGAATCCTTATAAGATTTTACAGTTTGGTTTTGAAATGTTTAACCTTTCAAAATAGAAATACTCATCTGTAAAGCCTATACACTATACTTAACACAACAGTATATTTTCAGATATTTCTGTTCGAGCTTGGTCAAATCATTGACATTTCAAAACTGACTTTTCATATTTTCATTGCGCAGACAACATCTTTTGCTTTGAGCCAGATTTGGCGGGAAAAGCAAAATAGAAGTGAAGGCAATGATAAGGAATCGATACAATTAACCCACAGCCCCATTAGAGACACCAAAAGGAAGAAACACAAACATGAAATAACTAGACCCTTATGGAAACATCAATTGCGAAAAGACAAACGGACAGTTACTTTCCCACAAAATGACCATTTGGCTATCCAAAACAAAAATATATAAGCGATATACACACTCAAAGACAAACCATAAAAAAAATAAACCGCGACAGAAGAACCGCCTTGGAACGGTCAACAAAAAGTATTCCACAATTCCACTTGGGGGTGGGCTTAAATCGATTTTACGTGGCCGCGATCCTCATCCTTACTTCTGTCGCGATTCAGACAAATATTTTGTTCAGTCCGCATGAAAGCCTCCTATCTCATCAATGCAACATTTTCGAGAACACAAAATCAAACAACCACAAAGATGAAACAACGGTGAGAACTCGACAAAATGCTGGAGCAAAAGAAAACCAACAGTTAGACTCCGATGGGCTCGAACAGAGACAGAGCATCAGGCACCAACCTACATTTCATTGAATTAAATTCTAATTCTCAGTAAGCATTTACGCTGGAATCGTCATAGAGTCTGAGACCTGACCCACCGGCGTGAAGCAAAGTTGTCAACCGTGATTGGGTTAACTACCATGCATGCAGTCTGTCGTATAACATTTATGTTGTATCCAATCTTTATATATCGAAGAGAGATTTTACGAAATTGGGTGCTGAAGTCATTGAAGTATATATTTTTTTCTGATTTTATATACACTTAAGTACACGCTTGCATGGAATTCTGCTTGTATCTATAAAACGTCCGTCAGTCATATGGGTGCATGTTTCTGTTTATGTCTGTTGAGTGTGCAGTTTGTCCATTATTTAGGTACATGGTACCCTGCAGATGTTTGATGTTTTGCAGATGTTGGAATGCCTTTAACATTTTAGTGAATGATAGGAATTCGGTATGAAGAGAAACTGTGTTTGCGTGAGAACAAAATAACAAATCTTTTGTTCTCACGCAAACACAGTTTCTCTTCATACCAAATTCCTATCATTCACTTTCTTTAATGCTCTTTAATGCTCTTTAATTTCTTTCTTTTCTGACGGTAGGTCAGCATTTAATGCACTTAAAACATTATAAAACGTCCAGCTTGATCATGTCAAATTATTTGATTTCTTACCAGTGTGCATAGAGTTGGGCTAGGTTTAGTCCTCAACTCAACCTGTTTCAAAGCTTTCGCTTTTAGTCAGGCTTTCATGTCGTTTGAATATAGTTAAAATACAGACGGTTTTAACATGGTTAGAAAAAAAATTAAAACAAACCAAACCAAAAAACAGAAAAGTTTTTGAACTTATTTTTTTTTAAATACTAACTTTCATAAAATGTAAAGACTATACGATCACGGTACCCCACTGTTGGCATGTGTTACGTAGTAAGACTTAAGCTTCTCTCCCGATAGAATTTATCTGCGACACATTTACCCTTAGGCACAGTTATCTGAATCGCAGGTCCCTGTGTTGTGAGGAAAACGGTATACATAATTTTCTTAACACTGAATGCCTTTTGGCTTTACATGGTCTCTTGGAAGGTTTTTTGCCGATTTTTTTTAACTTTTCGAAGTGGCTCATAAAAGTCACATGTAACAATATTAGCAAACTTCGTTTTGTCAAATTTCGGATATTCTTTCAGCATATTTTTGGCATAATTTAGCCGTGCCCTCTTTTGGTCATCTGATAACAAACAAATGTGGTATTCAGCTTATTGAAATATTTCTATTGTGAAATGAAATGATGAAATGGGCCCCGTCAAACGATTTTGGTACTTATCGCCTATGCGAGCAGCGAAGGTTCAGGCGAGCCTGCGCATCCGCGCAGTCTCACCAGAACCTTCGCTGCTCGCTCATACAAGCAGTGAATCAAACGGAACCTTCAGACAGAAAGCCATATTCCTGGTCCCTCTGAATGGCTGGGCATGCGCCGTTAAAATTTGTCATGACGGAATGCTCGAAGACACAAATTCGCTTGGCGGGGCCCAAATGATGAAATACCATGGGTTTGAGCTAACTCTCTAGTGGTGCATCTTGCGTCAGTTTCGATTAATTTCTTAAATTTCGCTTCAGTCCTCTTGGTACTTTAAGTCACTTTTCGATCATTTCTTTGGTTATTTTCAGTACTCTCCAGGAATCCCTTTATCCATCTGAAAACTGTTCTATACGACACATTATTGTCTCCATACAAATCCTGAATTTCAATGAAAATGATCTCGGCACTATATCCAAGGCGAGACCGATTCTTGTTGCCGCCACGAATTTCTTCAAGATTTCCATTACATTTCTATACATAATTTAATGTCCTGTCCAACTATTACATGCATTCAAACGCAAACAAAATTATGTAAACGTTAATATACATACAGGAACTTGGTATCAGTGTACAGGTATTGAACATTTTTATACAAAATCATAAGCTAGGAACAGGTCATTCACAAGAATTATAGAAAATCCTTCGCAATTAGCAGCAGTTCAACAGGAGCCGCAATTACGGGAAAGAATCCAGTTTTTGTCTAAGCTCAGGATCACCCAGACAGTCGACCCACCGGTGTTGTCAGCTGTACTTTGATTTGGAGTGGCTCAGCTTAGGAAGGCACAATTATTTTCTTCTATCTTGTTGACAGGGTGTGCATATCTTCCAGGGTCGTTTACTAGTAGTCTAATATGAGTCTCTTCCTTTGCGAATAACAAATAGTGCAGGTCACCATACCTAATCAGCACAAAATTTGAGTAAGTGCTCGCTGCTTGGATAATTCAATATACAGTATGTCGTTAATTTCATGCCCCTATAAGTCTATGCAACTGAGGAGTCTGGTTCGTTTGCCGTGACGGGGGCTATCTCATATTGCCCTATTGCAACATACCAAAAGGTTGTTTTAACATAGGCGGCCAGCAAAAGCCAAGGTCAGACTGCACATTCTTGCAGTCTTATCCAATGCGGTTCTTCTGTCAAGGGTTATTATCGTTATGGTTCGCCTTCTCATGTATGTATTGCTAGTATCTTTTTATTTTGGATAGCCGTTTGGACACGCTGTGCTTTTGGCTTTCCGCCTGTGACATGTTCATTATACTGAAGTATTTATATGTTCGTGTTTCTTTCTCTTGTATGTCATGGAAGGTGTGAGGTAATTGTATCGATTCCTGAATATTGCCTTGATTTATGTTCTGCAGTACGCATGGAACTTCCCTGTACCCAGTCTGTCTACATAAGGGTTTACAGCTGGTGTCTGGGAATGTGTTGCGGCCGTAAAAAGTCTCCCTGCCCTACATCATAGTGTGGTTTATATTGTCTTGTCCTTTGGGATCATTGATTCCATTGTGGAATTTTGAAAATATTTGAGGGTCACTGATGAGGCCTAATTGGCCGAAACTAGCTAGTCTGGCACAGGAAGCATGTACACTCTATTTGACAGTTCTGTGGTGTATTCCTTGCTTCCAAAAGATAACCCTTTCTAGAACATATTTATAAACTTTTCTGACATAGTCAATTCTTTTAAGGCTGAAAAAAGATCATGTTTCGAATGAAAATTTGTGATATTGTTTTCTTATTTCTGTCGCAAACATAAATCTTGGCTACTCGTTAGAACCGCCCCATTGAAGCGAATGTAGCGAGAGCCCACAATCTGCGTTTATGAGCAAAAATAAGAGAGTATATGTACTTGTAAACTCCACTTTTCTTATATAAAGTGGAGTTTCTGAAAGGTGTTTATTAATCATTATAAAGACTTGAAGTTAGGAGTATCATTGTTATACTGATTGCACTCTGCCCGGAAGCGGTATATGCCGTAGCCCATCAGCTCGGGTAAATAGGAAATTGTAAACCAATGTTCCCGTCAATACACAAAATAACGAATACTATCTTTTCCAGATCAGGTCGAGACAAAAAGTCCTTAATTTGAAGAAACATTTATTACGGGCATGTGAACTGATGAAGAAGAAAAACCTCACACTAACCGAGAGACCTTTCACCATCAAAGAAGGAGAATGGTTAATATCAGAACGCTTCCGACTGATTGCCTGCAAAGTGAGAAAGGTCGGTTCCACGAATATAGCAAGAGTTTTCTATACACTCGACCATATGTCGGAGTTCACCGATTCAAACCACGTAAGCAAGGGCAGAGCAAGACACAAAGCATTTATGGAAAAGAAAAATAAAACCGAAGGGAGTTTAGATTCTCAGTTCAAAAATTATAAAACGTTTATGTTTGTGAGAGATCCTTTAGAAAGGTTAGTGTCCGCCTATAGAGATCACAGGCCCCCGGCGTGGTTCAAACCGAACGGCATATCGTTTAAAGATTACCTAACAAACGTAATTGCAATTCCGGACAGAAAGATCAACTTGCATATGATATCATACACAACAATGTGTAATCCATGCGGGATAGAATATGACTTTATCGGTTTAATGGACAACTATGAAAGAGATATAAGAAAAATATTAGAGTCAGTTGGTATTGACAAGGGTGAGGTCGTGCTTCCTAGAAGAAACCAGACTGGATACAGTCAGAACAAAAGTGACGAGGTCTTACAAAATTACCTAAAGGATGTACCAACATCCCTTATTGAAAAAATTTATGACAGATACTATTGGGATTATTTTTTGTTTGGTTTTACTAAACCATTTTAATGTAAGCAGTAAAAATGAACATTTTATCAAGATGTTTTTTCATGACCAGCAGACCTTTTTATGCAACTACATGTATTTCACACAGTTCATGAATCCCCATGAATTGATATATTTTAAGGTACATGAGGATTCATTGAATTGTGATAATTTTCTGGCCCGATTTGTAACGCTCTTCGATAAAGTTACGATATAGGTTTTACGAATATCCGTGTGATTAGACTGGAGTCTCTCACGAATATTGTCAAGAATGCACTACAAGACAAGTTATTTGTTTGATTTAAGGTTGAACGTCAACATCAACACTGTGTAGGTCATTTTGGAGACGTTGCTCCCAATTGTGTGGGACTTCTACCCGACATTGAGATGAAATGACATCTCAAGCCCTGTCGTCCAAGCATGGACGGTCTGACTCCCACCGCTTGGGCAGGCTTAGATCCTCTAAGCAGTTTTCCAGCGCAGTCGGTTTCAAATACGTACTATAAAAGGGTTATCCTTTGGAAGCAAGGTATACACCACAGAACTGAAAAATATGGAGTGTACATGTTTTCTGGGCCAGACTAGCTAGTTTCGGCCAATTAGGCCTCATCAGTGACCCTCAGATATTTTCAAAATTCCACAATGGAATCAATGATCCCAAAGGACAAGAAAATATAATCTACACTATGCGTGGATGCATCTGGCAGCACATCTATGTCTTCAAGCCCGATGGACGGGGGGCGAACTACGAGACAAGAATGTACAGGATCATATCTATTGTGAATACGGCACAAACGTTAGCAATCTGTTTGGGGATTGGATCGATACACCGAAGGCATGTACGAATCCAATACAAATCAAAATTAATTCGTGAGTATTTTTGACAGTTCGTTGGATTTTCTCTCGTCAGCTTCGGCATGTATTAGTGGAATTAGTGACAGCTTCGAAGCAGATTCACGGTCGAGCCAAAAATTCACGAATCTCTGAATGAGTTAAGAATACCTAAGAATGCCTACGAATCGATTATGACGCATAAGAATGGACTACGAATTTGTTTCGAATTGACTAACTACGATGTTTTAATCATACACATACGTTCTTGACTAGCTCCAAATTTTGCCACGGATTACCGATTGCAAGAATTAACTTGGCGATATGTTGGATTCGTGATCTGTGTAGAATATTGGCATTTTCACGCTAGTTATTCCCCAAGGCTTTTGTAAACTTCATTTTAAATGGGAAAGACCGGAAGCTACAATGGTATAATTTGTTGGTTTCTTTTGTGTTTATATTGAGATACATTATCTAGCTCTTGAGCAAGGGGTGCGTACCGCATAGGGGATCAGCATACGCGCAGTCTTACTGCATGCTGACAGAAAAGTTGAAGTTGCTTCAGACAAGAAGAGATCCAATTCACTAGTAAAACACTTTGTCCGGTGCATGTGGGCTCGCTGTTTCTTAACCGTGAATGTGCGCACAATTTATCTTTAAAGATCAGTAGTTATAATGGTAGCAGTATTTTTAGGGTTTTTTTTTTATTTTGGATAATGTAGTACGGCCCTTCCAAGATTTTTGCACTTTTATCGAGGCGATGTTAATCAGTGGTGGGCGAAAAACCGGAGTACCCGGAGAAAAACTACCTGACCTTCCGTTGCAGAACTTGGCGTCAAGCACGTGACCTGAATTACAGTATTCTTACATGAAACTTTGGTCGACGTGTCATGTTGAAATTTATGGTACTCTCTAAAAGTTCGTAGAGCCAGGTGAAACTAACAAAATGATTACACAAATACAGTCGAACTTCAATGGCTCGAACACCTTTGGGGCCTTGAAAATCTGTTCGAGACTGGGGTAGTTCGAGCCACTGAGATTACTGTCAGGAAGCATAACGAGATACTTTAGACATCTTTTCGGTGTTCTATAATGCAAATGTATGCTGTGTGTACTCATTAGAATCGCCTCGATGATTATGAAAATGTATGCTGCGTGTACTCATTAGAATCGCCTCATCGAGGCGATTCTAATGAGTACACACAGCATACATTTGCAAGATAAAAGACTAAAATATCCTTAATTCTTATGTAGAGGATTTCGCTATGGGCTCAAGAATGGGTTCGACACATCCATGGTAAACGAGCCATCGCTGTTCGAGCCATCGAAGTTCTACTGTAGCAGCCTAATACCCACATACTGCATGCAAAAAGCTACAGAATCGAATGTGCATATATCATAGTATGTACATTCATATATCATAGTATGTACATTGTCTGTATAAAGCCGCCTCCATCCAAACCAG
Source organism: Lucinisca nassula (assembly GCA_963580285.1). Lineage (NCBI taxonomy): Eukaryota > Metazoa > Mollusca > Bivalvia > Lucinida > Lucinidae > Lucinisca > Lucinisca nassula. Next base: position 45,355,888 of record OY757010.1, on the reverse strand, counting down.
CACATAGTGCCGGGCCAACATTGATACTACCTTTTAGCGTCGTATCGATGTCGGTCCGACGTTTGTCCACAGAGACATATGGGCTTTAAACCATCCATAGAGCAAACAGTATCATTGGACTCTGGTCAGGCGGTGAAGAAACACAAACTAATGCTTATCTTTATGCACATTGTTCGGGACAGGACTTCATAATAATTAATAGCAGAAATGTTTCTGACACACACTCCATTTGACAAAGAAAATCTAAAAACATGCAGTGATTTGCACCTGAGTGCAGATTAAGCTGATTTTACCGCTCGTTGGACAGTTGGTCCTGGCCCTTTGTTGCCTCTTCCACCTTAGATAGCCTTGTTTTCATACCAGCACAAACACAGCACATGAGTCCAGTTCCTTGGTGTCTTTGGTGGGAGCTGTGGGCTAATTGTATCGATTCCCGATCATTGCCTTCACTTCTAGTTTTCAGCTAACCTTTCATGCTATGTCGTCCAGAATAATGTCGTTTGTGTGCACTACGGTTTCTGTTTTATAAAATGACTGATGAGGCCAATCTTAGCTCTAAACTGTGTAAAAGAATTTGTAGATAGTGCAAGAGAGATCTGAGCTCTGGCCTGCCGCTGAACACGTTTCAGTTTGGCTATGCTGATTCGTTCTGCTGCGTTTGCACCTGCACATCTTAAAGGGACTCGCGACTTTGCTCGATCTTGTGCAAGTTGTCCACACAAGCGAGCATTTGAGGTTATCCTTGTATCACTTCTTCAGACTGCCATGTGAGCGGTTTCCCACTTGTTATTCTCCACTGAGTACTTATTTTGCAAATCTGATAACATTGCCTGGAAATTATTACTGTGCCAATTTTTGAAGGGTATTACACTCTGAACCCTTGCCCTTTTCAAGACTTCTGACTATTTTTGTTATGGTTTGTCTTTGGGTGTTTGTGTCGCTTATATTATTTTATTTTGGATAGCCTTTTGGCCACTTTGTGGGAAAGTAACTGTCCTTTAGGCTTTCCGCTGTTGGTGTTTCCGTTGGGGTCTGTTGCTTCATGTTTGTGTTTCTTTCCCTTTGGTGTCTCTGATAGGAGCTGTGGGTTAATTGTATCGATTCTTGCTCATTGCCTCTACTTCTATTCTGTTTCTGGGATTCTGACTCGTCACAAGTTCTTAAAATACTTTCAGTATTTTAGCATGGTGTTGGTAAACTTTCAAAGCCTTACATGCATATACTACCCATTTTGATTTTGCTGCAACATTCTCTTCAATCAACTAAAAACTGATTTCCTAAATGTCAGATCAAACGATTTCGATTTATCTCTATGTCTTTGATGGCAAGAAAGTACAAGTATTGTCCCAAAGCTCTGTCGAGACAAGTCAATGTTTGACAGTCAAGTATGACAACCATGCGTCTGTGATCTCATGATGTAAATTTGAACATGTATCATCATGACATAATACATTGACCAATCAATAGTCATCACTGACAAGTGGTCGGGCTCTTGATCTAGTGGGGTAGACTTTGGGATGGTGAAAAATATTTCAGTTCATGATCTTTACACAAAAAAGAAACACTTGCCAGCAGTGCCAGAGTTAGAATGTTGCAGTAAAATCAAAATTTGTATTTATAGTATTGGCTGCACCACACTTGTGTGCCTAAAATCTGCCTCCATTTCTATCTCTAACACTTCTAAATAGTCGGCCAGATGCTGCATCAGCTTAGGCTTTCCTGGCATTGACTTCGTCTTAAATGGGCACATTTGTTGACAGTGTGTTTCCGCGGTAGGTGAACTTGACTCATTTGCAATCATTGACATTTCACGATGCTAGGCTCCTTGTAAGGCATTCCATTTTCAGGCTGATATAACATCTCAGTCTTTACACGCTGACTTCAATACCTGTCACATGAAACAGAGATTCGATACACACCTTTATTGCATCTTCTCGTCTATTTGAGCGCACTTTGCCATATAATCACCACAGTGGAACTCGTCTTACAACTCTGTCCATCTATCTGCACCTTGGATTTAGCTCGGAACATTCTTAGGTTGAAAAGCATCCCATCAAAGCGATATTTATTTGGAAAACCGTTGTCCTGGAAGCAACAATTATCGTGGCAAACAATCATGCTGAACAGAGTTGGCGCACTACACAGTCACGTTTAACTCTATTTGTCAGAAAGAGTAGATCAGAAAACTCGTCATCAAACGTACCCGCGCAAACGTACCATCCTAGAAATGTCACACCATTGCGTTGAACTTACCCGGACAGCCAAACTTAGCTTCATGATAATTTTTCAGTTCTTATTTTCAAGATAGCTTCTTTGTCAGTCAGAAGAGTAATTCTATCTGCACTTAGGCGTTAGATGGTTCCTCAGCTCTGGGGACCCTTAACTGTCTTAAATTTTTCATGTCCTTTCGTCTGCAAAGGACTGGATTTCTTCAGCTTTTTAAGGCTCAGTCATGAGTCTTGCATACGTATATCTGCGCCTAGTGTGGTGTGTCTTCCCTCTATGTTTGTGTTCGAACAGGTTGTCTCACTAGCTACTGAGCTGGCTTGCCTTCTGTGTTTGGGCTTCTCTTCAAGGAATCCCAGGATTCCTTCGTCATTTTCGGCAAACCAGTTTTGGTTTTTGCGAGATACTGGTCCGAGGGATGAATCGATTGTTAATGAATGAACATCTTAGATGCATAAAAAACTTCTTCATGTTTTTGTGATGGTTTGTCTTTGAGTGTGTGTATTGCTAAAATCTTTTTGTTTTGGATATCCAATAGGCCATTTTGTGGGAAAGTAACTGTCCTTTTTGCTTTCCGCTATTGCTGTTTCCATTAGGGTCTAGTTATTTCATGCTTGTGTCTATTTCCTTTTGGTGTCTCTGATAGGAGCTGTGGCTTAATTGTATCGATTCCTAATCATTGCTTTCACTACTATTTTTCATATCCTTACTGTCTGCAAAGGACTGAATTATGTTGTTTTTTTTTTGCTCAGCCAGGAGTCTCGACTGTATCTCTGAGCCTAGTCTCGACTGTCTGACCTATTTTAGTATGTTTGAATAGAATCTGACTAGCTTCTGGGGTGTGCTCTGTGGATTGTGGTTTTGGTTACCTATTCAAGGAATCTTAGGCTTTCATCGTCATCTTCGTCAAACCACATTTGGTCTCTGCAAGATACTGGTCCATAAGATGAATCCATTGATAAAGAATGAACATCCTCCAGAGTTCTGGATCTTTTCAGCTAGGGTCCAGTTCACTGATGAATGCTTGTCCCTTTCTTGCCTCGTGGTCGTGGTGCAGGCTTAATTGATTTAAATATTGATAATACCTATTTCGATGGTTTGATCAGTCAGATTTACCCCACAGAACTTCAGTTAAATAAAGCAAATTCTTCTAATACCGAGGCCCCGTTATTGGATTCACATCTATCTATTGTAGATGGGTTTGTTTCGTGCAAATTTATGATAAACGCGATGATTTTGATTTTGAGATTGTAAAGTTTCCTTTTTTGGATGGTGATGTTCCTCATGCGCCATCCTATGGCGTTTATATTTCGCAATTAATTCGATTTGCCAGAGTGTGTAGTCATGTAACTGACTTCAACACTCGTAATAAATTGTTAACGGCTAAACTTCTTAATCAGGTTATCGGTACCATAAACTACGCAAAGCTTTACCAAACTTTTATAGACGTCATTCTGATTTATTTTCAAAATTCAATATTGGACTTAAATCTCTTCTGCAACAAGGTCTATCGGAACCCGAATTTTATTGAGATTTAGTATATAAATTCAGAAAAATATATAGCCGCAATGACTTTAGCACAAAATTTCGTAAAATCATTATTCGATATAAAAAGATTGGGTACAACATAAATGTTATACGACAGACTGCATGCATGGTAGTTAACCCAATCAAGGTTGACAACTTTGCTTCCCTCTTTAATTGCACGTCGGTGGGTCAGGCCTCAGATTCTATGACGGTTTCAACGTAAAGGCTTATTGAGAATTAGAGAGATCTAATTCAAGGTAATGTTGGTTGGTGCTTGATGCTCTGTCTCTGGTCGAGCCCATCGGAGTCTAACTGTTGGTTTTCTTTTGCTCCAGCATTTCAGTGGTTTCTTCCTGTCGAGTCCTTATCGTTGTTTCATCTTTGTGGTCGTTTGGTTATTTGTGTTCACGTAGATGTTACACTGATGAGTTAGGAGGCCTTCAAGCGGACTGAACAAATTATTTGTCTAAATCGCGACGGAAGTAAGGGCGAGGATTGTGGCCGCGTAAAATCGATTTAAGCCCCCCCCCCCCCAGTGGAATTCGTTTCACTGACAGTTCCAAGGCGGTTCTTCTGTCGCGGTTTATTTTTGTTATGGTTTGTCTTTGGATGTTTGTGTCGCTTATATTATTTTATTTTGGATAGCCTATTGGCCATTTTGTGGGAAAGTAACTGTCCTTTTGGCTTTCCGCTATTGATATTTCCATTAGGGTCTGTTGTTTCATGTTTGTTTCTTTCCCTTTGGTGTCTGTGATTGGAGCTGTGGGTTGATTATATCGATTCCGGATCATTGCATCCACTTCTATTTTTTAATGTGAAGGTAGTGTTTGGCGACAGCCTATCTGATGACTTTACTAGCTAAAATGAAATCTGGCGAATAAAAGCATTTGCTGAAGTTTCCATTTTGACGAACGAAAATTTGAAACTTGCTGTAATATGAAATCTGCTATTCTGAGTAACGGGGGATAAATCAATAACCATAGTGCTTATTACTACGAACCCAGGAAGGGACATGCAATTTATTTTAAAACGTATCTTGTGCGCACAAGATATTATCTTGTGCGAACAGCATAATATCTTGTTCGCAAAAATTAAAATTATCGTGTGCGCACAAGATAATAACTTGCTCGCACAACTTGAAAGCTTGTGCACAGAGGCTATTATCTTGTTTGCACAACATAAATCTTGTGCGGATAACATAATATCTTGCGCGCACAACTTATTATCTTGTTCGTACAACATATTATCTTGTTTGCACAACATAGAACTTGAGTAGACAACATAATATCTTGTGCGCACAAGATATTATCTTGTCTGCAGAACTCAATGTCTTGTGCTGACAACATAATATTTTATTGCACAACTTTTAATATTTTGTTCGAACAACATATTATCTTGTTAGAACAGTTTTTATCAGACGCAGACGATATTATGTTGTCCGCACAAGATCTATGTTGTGTAAACAAGATAATATCCTGAGCGCCAAAGATATTAACTTGTGCGAACAAGATATTATCTTGTGCACAAAAGCGTACAAGATATTATGTTGTCGCACAATATATATTATGTTGTCCTTGTACGCATAACATATTATCTTGTGCGCACAGGATAATATCTTATTCGCACAAGTTAATATCTTGTTCCCACAACATATTAAAAAAATGCATGTCTCTTTCCGGGTTCCTTCACACTTAAAGGAATTTAATTTAAAAATTCATTGAAACATAATTATATTTATCAAAATAAACAATTAACAACCCACTTCCCTTTTTTCCGAAGAAGTCTTATTAGGCTGTTTCTCCCTTATAAAGAATAGTCTCTTGCACCGACAGTTTATTCTCACACATAAACATATTATGGAAGCCGATAGGGGACATTTTGACTTGTGACTTTTGAACTTGTGACTTATGACTTGCGACGTCGGAGTTGCATGCCTAATTTTTGCGACTTATGACTTTTGACTTTCGACAAATCTGACGCAATGGAAGACGGCGGTCAACGACGGTGTCGATCCAGCGATTTTGCTGCTCCTGTATTATATTGTTTGATGAATGCCATTAAGAAGACTTGTTTATGTTTTTACTCTGTTTTTGTTATCTTTGTACGACTTATGACTTGCGACGTATAACTGTGACTTGTGATTTATGACTTGTGACTTATCACTTTCGACTTATGACTTGTTGACTTTTGGTGCAAACCCAAAAAATATCGGGTAGCGGACAACGGCACCGACAATTCCGGTGTATATTGTTTAGAAATGCCACTTAGAAGACCCTGTTTCATGTATTATCAACTCTGTTTTAGTGACAATTTACTACCGCCTGTGTTGTTATGCCCTATTACTTTAGATTCGCGCCAAGAAATTGTCTTAAGTTGCAAGTCAAAACTCAAAAGTCATAAGTGACAAGTCATAAGTCGAAAGTCACAATTCGAGAGTGAAAAGTCATAAGTGACAAGTCAAAACTCATAAGTCAAAATTCATAAGTGACAAGTCATAAGTCTTAAAAATTCACAAAATCAGAGTAAATAACCTACCATATGATCTTTTCGGTGGCATTTTTCAAACAATATAAAACAGAAGGAGAAAAATCGCTTGCCTCACCGGAATCTTAGCCGTCGTTGTCCGAAATCGGCCGTTGCTTGAGGTATGTCAAAAGTCACAAGTAAAAAGTCATAAGTCGCAAGTCGGTAGTCACAAGTCGTTAGTCACAAGTCAAAATGTCCCCTATCGGCTTCCATAACATATTGTTCAGTAATCCTCTATTGTACATATAAACCAGAGCACCAATTGTTCAAAGCATCGTTAGCTTAACGAGCTCGTTAGTGGTCATATTGTTAACTCTTCTAGCAAGTATAATATATAAATTTTTGGTATTTTTGCTGAAAAAATGTGAGCAGCTTTTGCGTCCGCAAAAGCTGCTCACATTTTTTCAACAAAAATTTTAGTATATTTGCCATATTTAATGATCAAAGTTTTAACAATACGTTAACTAACGACGTCGTTAGTTTTGAACAACTGGCCCCAGAGCTCCAGTTGTTCCGAACCGCTCACCTGAGTGCTGAGTATATGTGGAGCCATTTGGTTTCTGAAAAGAATACTTTTTGAAAGGTTTTACCATGGCAGCCATCTTGGTCATGCGACTTAAACCAGTTGTTTCTCCGCCACATAAAGGTTTCATATAAAAATTGGCTTAAATTTGACAGGCTGTTTTTCCAAAAAAATTATATATATTTTTTTGATCTCCGAGTAACCCTGGACCAAGTTCAGACAGTAATGTTGACCTTCGGTACTCATGCAGCTTAACTAACACGGTTAGCTGATTGTATTTAGGCAAAAGGCGCTACAACAGAAGAGAAGATGCAAAAAGGTATAGATCAAGTATCTGTCTCCTTTGATAGCTTTGACCTCACAATCGGCTCAGCCAGCACCTGGCAAGCCTAACAAAGACACCATCACAGTGAAAGGTCAAGATAGCAAGTGGTTGACAAGTTCACCTACCTTGGGAGCACACTGTCAAGAGCCGTGCACATTGATGATGAAGTCAATGCCAGGATGGCCAAAGCTAGTGCAGCATTTGGCCGACTACATGGTAATGTCTGGGATCGAAGTGGAATCAGACGTGACACGAAACTGAGTCTACAGAGCTGTGGTGCTGCCAACACTATTATATGCATGTGAAATATGGACAGTTTAGTAACGGCACACCAAAAGATTGAATCACTTCCATACAAGCTGTCTCAGAAAACTCTTAAATGGGCCCCGCCAAGCGATTTCGGTACTTATCGCCTATGCGAGCAGCGAAGGTTCAGGCGAGCCTGCGCATCCGCGCAGTCTCACCAGAACCTTCGCTGCTCGCTCAAACAAGCAGTGAATCAAGAGGAACCTTCAGACAGAAAGCCATATCCCTGGCCCCTCTGAATGGCTGGGCATGCGCAATTAAAATTTGTCATGACGGAATGCTCGAAGACCCAAATTCGCTTGGCGGGGCTCAAATATTAAGTAGCAAGACAGGATTCCAGATACGGAAGACCCGAACAGGGCAGAGATGCAAAGTGTACAGTATCACAATTAAGATGGGCAGGCCATGTTACCAGAATGCCTGAGGAACGATTGCCAAAGAAAATTCTCTATGGAGAACCAAACATTGACAAACGCTAACATGGCGGTCAGAAGAAACGCTACAAGGACACCCTCAAAGCCTCCCTCCGGGGCTTCAACATTCCAACAAAGACGTGGGAACAAATTGCACAGGACAGAGGAAAGTGGCGAGGTCTCATCAGAAGGGGAGCCAGTGAATACGAGACAAAAAGAATTAGTGAAGCTGAGCAGAAACGCGCACAGCGCAAAGCCAGAGCGAAGGCATTACCGAAATAGCTGTCTTCCTCTAGCCTCTGTTGCTCTATCTGCAACAGACAGTTCAGAGCTAGACTCAGTCTCATCAGCCATCCTAGAACACACAAACAGTAACATTTCTCAAATATGATTAAGATTGGTCATTGTCAGTAATGACAGACCAACTATTAAGCTGATTGCATTATACCATCTAAGTTCACAAGCAATATGTATGCCAGGTCATCAAGGGGTCAACATTTAAATGAACTATGATTGGCTTGAGTCGCTAATATTATAACAATGGGCCCACTGGTTCAAGAGAAGATGTTTGAAGGGATCTATGGCGGCTTTTTACCCGCAAAGAGGTCTTTAACCTGCACAGGGGATTACTCGGCCTCCACAGCGGTGCCTCCAGTTATAAAATCTTCTACGAACAACAGAATCTGGCAGAGTGTGTCACTTAACAAGAGGTCCACGATGGACCTAATGCGCTCACTTGTGTTATGCTGTGAAAACATGGGAGATCACTGGCTTTCGTGGCCTAGTGGGTAAGAGCGCTGACTGTTAATCAGGTCTCTCACCACCGTGGTTCGAGGCTCGCTCTGGTCACATTTGAGACACCAAGTCCTGCAACTGAAGGTCAGGTGGTTTTACTCCGGGTACTCCGGTTTTCCCCCACTGTTTAACGATAGGCTCGAAACAAGTGACATCTTGAAAGGGCCGTAAAACCAAAATCAATTAAACAAACAAACATAGATCATCAATCTGATGATGGTTCAGTGCAAAAATATGGCAGCTGGCTTTTACTCTCATAGCTGGAACAGTTTTCAGTTCCCAATCCATCATTGATGGGAGGAGCACCTGTCTAAATGCCATTGTAAAATCGAAACCCTGACAGCATTGGTCTGTCATCTGTCTCTGAGTGTAGGCTGGATATAATTTTTAAGAATTTTCTATCTGAAGCTCGACTTCCATTTTGTTCAGCCAATCAGACAATTTTAACAATTTTGGTTGAGGGAATAAGAGAAACAGGCCATTAAAAATATTTTGAAATTGGGCCAGTGGCCTACGGGGAAAGAAACGTTTTTTTTTTTTTCAATGTTTAGCTAAGGCAGCCATTTTATTCGGCTGAGGGGAACTATTTAGCAGTTTTAGTAAAGGGGCATTAGAGAAACATTTCTATAAAGCTATTTTGTTGAAATCAGGTCATTGGTCGCTTTGGGGAGATGCCATTTATGTTGTTTATCTCTAGCATCCATTTTGTGCGTTGTTGTAGAACCATTTTAGTAATTAGAGGGTCATCCTAGGAACAGCTTGAATTATTCTGAAATCGAGACATCCGATAAGGAGAAGATGGCGTTTTAAGGTTTATCTATTTTTAGCTTCGGTGGCCAGCGGAACCATTTTAGCAATTTTGGTGGAAGATTGCAAAAGGAACCTTTCTACCAATAATTTTGAAATTGGGCAATTGGTTTAGCAGGAGATGTCGTTTAAATGTTTTTCACCTAATATTAGCTCTGGTGGTAATTTTGTTCAGCGGAGCAGAAAGTCTTCAACAATTTAGTAGAGGGTCACGTAGGATTTTTGTTCAGCAGGGAAGAAGCAGTTTAGTAATTTTGGAAGACAGTCGTCCCAGGAACTTCTCAATGAAATTATTTTGAAATCAGGCAATTAGCCTCGGATAGGTCGTTTAAAAGTTTTTTATTTTCTGTTTTTAGCTCCAATGTCCATTTTGTTCAGCGGAGCGGACCCGTTTTAGCAATTTCGGTAAAGTGTTCTTTAAGGACCATTTCTGTGAAATTATTTTGAAATCGTGCCGTTGGGCTTGGAGGAGATGATTTTAGCAATTTTGGGAGAGGGTCACCCATGAAATATTTCTATGAAATTATTTTGAAAACGAGCTATAAGCTTAGGGGATGTTGTTTATAGGTTTTTCTATTTTTTGACCTGGCGGCCATTTTGTTCAACGGAGCAGAACCATTTTAGCTTTGTTTGCTGGTCACCCAAGGAACAGTTCTATGAATTTGTACTGACATCGGGCCATTAGCCTAGGAGGAGATGTCGTTAAAAAGGATTTTTCTATTTTTAGCTCTGGCAGTCGTATTGTTCAATGGAGTTGAACCGTTTTAGCAATTCTGATGCAGAACATTTTGTATGAAATCAAGAAGTTAGAAGAGCTTGTTAACGGGCGGACGGACGGCGGGCACATAGCAATCACAATTAATCATAGCTCACAATGAGTACTTTGTGCTCAGGTGAGCTAAAACAGAATTTTATAACTAGTACTGTAAAACCGACATCAGTTGTCAGTTTGTTATTGTCAATATTATTGTAAATAAAGGTTATTTTTAAATTTATCTACGCAATTATATGTTATTTTTGGATGATCTAATTTTATTTTTGGTGACTCCCTATTAATGTGATGGTATCAGGCTAAAAATACCATACCTGCACTGTATCGACGCTAGCCAAGTGGTAAAGTCACGGGCCTGTAGAGCTGAAGTATGCGGGTTCGAATCCCGCTGGGGATGTTTTTTCTTTAACATTTTTTTTCGCGCCAAAAGCAAAAAATCCTCGATTTTCTCGTGAAGCATGCATTTTTTGTGCTGATATAAATTTTTACTGAACATTCCTTAGTTCATACTCGGTTGCCCTGCTGTTGAAGTGTCGTCATGTGATGCTACTCTGACAGCAGAAGAGACTGTCGGCTGACAAAGCGAAGTTTTTTGGTTCTGACAAGTGCAGTTTTGTGACTAACAATCGATAAACGTTAAAATAACGTATGATCAACATGAATTAAATTATAAATTTCCAATCAATGTTAATTTCAAGTCATGTTATTGGTGTGCCTATTCTTTACTTTCACATGTCACATATAGGGTCTAGGCCAATCAGGTTCCATTGTATCAAATTATGGCATCTTGTATTTCAATTCTCTTGTACATGTACTTGCTGGTGTTTCTTTTTTATTCACTATTATAAATCAAATGTGAAGTTGATCTTTAAAATTGTGCATGACATGTATTGAACTTTAAAATAAATAGATAACCATCACGAAAAAATAATAATACAAAAATAATAAACAGAATTGAAAATTAAAAAAGAAATAATAAAAATGTAAATTCTGAAACTATTTTATAAAAAAATCATCAAGAAAAAAAATAAATCATGCTTTTAATAGCTTTATGAAAAAAGGTTTTCTGCGAGGATCGAACCTGCGACCCTCAGGACAGTCGGTTTAGGCGCTCCTCGATACTAGTTGCGCTACGTAACTGATTACATCGGCACTGCAAAATTAAGTGCTTTTGTCATAGAATATAACCCGTTACGTACCTGTGGAAAACACCGTTGTTTGTTATGATTTATAAATAGACGAGTATTTATCAACATTGAAACCATAACACCGACATATTACGGCAGGGTATAGATCGATGACTGTTTACTGAACACTACGTCATACCGACTATTCCATCGGAAACCGTTATGTAGGGGTAACCAACTTTTCCCTCGGTTAATTCACAAAATCTTAGCTGTATATTATTCTGATATGACATCGTTGCAGGAATATGATGTGGCGGTATTGGTTAGATGCATAAAATTTAACGACCTAATTCTCTAAGGTCGTAGGTTCGAATATAAAATTTTGAATAACATTTTTTATTTTTCGTTCTTTTTTTTTCCTTTAATACACAGTTTTATGCAGCCTGTGGCAAGAAATGTTCAAGCCTGAGCTTTTAGAACTTTGCAAACGAAATAAACCAGCTCCTCCTTATCGAGTTGACCAGCTCAAAATTCTGCACACAATTCTGCGGCTTTCACCATACCATCCTGATCTGATTGCCAAAAAGATGATATGCGGGAATTTGAAAGGTAATGTTGGCCAATGAAATTTTCAGCTTCGCGTGGCAGATATAAAGGCTCTGATCGAAGAAGGCATTGGAAGCATTGTTGAAAAAGAATGCTCTGCTTGCTTAACACATGTCGAAAAGGCTGAACAGGACTATTGTTTTGTTTGATTTGAGGTTTAACGTGTCCCCGTCAACACTGCATTGGTCATTTTGGAGACGTTTCTTCCAATTTTGTGGGACTTTTACCTGACATTGAGATGAAATGACATTCCAAGCCCTGTCGCCCAATGAAACCAATAGGGTTTATAAGCATGGACGGGCCGACTCGCACCGCTTTGTCTGGGCAGGCTTAGAAGGCCTTCATGCGGACTGAACATATTATTTGTCTTAATCGCGACGGAAGTAAGGGCGAGGATTGTGGCCACGTATAATCGATTTAAGCCCCCCCCCCCCCCCCCCCCAGTGGAATTCGTTTTCGCTGACCGTTCCAAGGCGGTGCTTCTGTCGCGGTTTATTTTTGTTATGCTTTGTTTTTGGGTGTTTGTGTCAGTTATATTATTTTATTTTGGATAGCCTATTGGCCATTATTAGGGAACGTAACTGTCATTTTGGCTTTCCGCTGTTGGTGTTTCCATTGGAGTCTGTTGTTTTATGTTTGTGTTTCTTTCCCTTGGGTGTCTCTGATGGGAGCTGTGGGTTAATTGTATCGATTCCTGATCATGGCCTCCACTTCTAGTTTTAGATCCTCTAAGCAGTTTACCAGTACTAGTGCGGTTGGTTTCAGCTCTGCGTGGAAGCATCGTGCAGCCCATCCTCAAGCCCAAATGGGCAGGGGCCTGAACAGGACAATTGTAAAAGTGACATCGCTGTTGAAATGGAACGAATCATTAACCATATGGACTCTAACAGTGACGTTAGAGATTACAGAGACTGCTTCTGAGGGTGATGAATCTACCGACACTGCCGAACAATCAAAACTGTTTTTGTAATGCAATTTCGAAATATGAAATTCTAAAATTATGAAATTCAAGTTCGTTTGAATCGCTGAAATTTGAAATTAATGAATTGCATACTAATATTACAACACAAACAACAACAACAACAAAATAAAAACAGGAAAAATATAATACAGAAAAAAAAAAGAAAAAAAAAGTTTTAAAATAATGACACCGTCCGAGGGTCTCTTCCGCCCCTCTCCCTCACCACCCCGAGGACTTGAACGATTCGGAGCTGTAACTGTAACCACTCGGCTATTTGATATACACGAGCATTTTTGCGCACAGTAAACCTACATTCAAAACAATGCCTACCATCAAATTATTGCGTAAGGTATTTGTTTTTAAGTTTTCAGTTCTTCTCGACAATTTTGTCATATTTTTATTTTCTATCTTTTATAATTCACACCATGTGTTCTATTGTTGCGCATGAGAATGAGTTTCAGCTTTTATGTAAGAAGTTTGCATTCACTGGTGACATTGTCATCCCTAGATAACGGTATTAGATGGACCGGCCCGTGTGACGTAATGTTCAGTAAACATTCATCGACCTATACCTGTAATAAGTGTCTGAAAATTCACCAGGTTTTAAGAAGACTCTAAAATTACTTTTAAACACTTTCTTCCAAGCGAGTAACAACAGTCAAACTACAGTAGCTACTTGTAGTCTAACATCCGGTACTTATGACATGTCATGGTATGTTGTTTCGAGTTAGCAGACAGAGTCCGTGTTGATAATCAGTAGAGCATACTCCTTCAATTCCAGTCATTCCGTTACAGACTTGGCGGTCTTTGGTGGACAATGAAGTCCCGGAGAATAGGTTTGTCTGTCCATCATGAAAGACAGATAATCATATGACAATCATGTGAGTGGAGGCTAGACAATGGCCATGGACGGGGACTTCGACTGCTTTGTTTAACCTTTAATATAATGTTATTAATCAAATAATTTCGTATTGGCCTAGTTACAGGTCCGAGGTCTGCTGTATTGCCACGAGGCCGAAGGCCGAGGCCAATACAGCTGATCGAGGACCTGTAACTGGGCCAATACGAAATTACTTGATTAATGACAATTTTATTAATTGACGCAATTAAAAACGTGATGTATGAATTTTTAATATTGGTTGATCTTGTGTAATAAAGGATAATCAATTAATAAATTCCTGTATTGTAAGCAAACATTGTAGACCCAGATCAGACGCCGCGTTCTGTAGCAAAAATACCACTGTAGCAACTAGATTAGCTGACATATTACCACTACATGTAACGAGGTCGTTAAGCTCAACTATAACCGTATATACCTAACGTCCCCAGACCCCCGCCGATCGGGACTTGGAGAAATAGATTGGGCTGCATGATGCTTCCACGCAGAGCTAAACTGACCGAAACGAGTACTGGTAAACCGCTTATAAGGTCGGGCCGTCCCTGCATATAAACCTTTGTGGCAGGGATTGAGTTGTCATTTCATCGCAATGTCGGGTAAAGGTCCAACAAGACTGGATACAACGTATCCAAATGAACCGGGGCAAGCATTTCCTACAATTTACATGTGCGCCCAACGAAGACTCAGATCAGCCTGCGCATCCGCGCAGTCTGATCCGAGTCAACGTTGTGCGCTCTAAAGAAAACTAAGGAGCAAGTGCTTCTTCATGCAGCAAGAAAGATCACTGGTCAGACTAAATAGATGCGGAGGCTGATCTGATTCTGCGCTGGGCGCACATGTAAATTGCAGGAAATGCTGTGCCCCGGCTCAAAACGTATTGGTGGGAACGTAAAACCTCAAATCAAACAAACAAACAATACCTGACGTTCCCCAAATGGGACACTGGCAGACTGTGTCGTCACAGAACGCGGCGTCTGGCCAGCACTGTTTATCGAAAGAATGACCATTTCATCACGAAAACACCCCTATATAGCTTTGACCCTCTCAAACTCCTTCTTATATGGTAAAACTTGGGTTTACAGGGTATACGTTTTGAGCAGATATATGGAAAGTATCAAAATTTATATATGAAAATCTTCATTTTCTTGCGGCAAAATGTTCAATATATTTGAGTAGGCATGGTTACGTAACATTTTATATCTCGGTAGCTCAGTCGGATGCGCATCTGACTGGTGATCGGGAATACGTGGTTCGACGGGGAGACTGATCATGAAATATTTTCCAAATTCATTCTCTCCTTTCCGCTAATTAAGAAAAAGGTAAACAGGCCTCCGTGGCCTAGTGAATAAGAGCGCTGACTCCTAATCATTAGGTCTCTCACCGCTGTGGGTTCGAGCCTGGCTCGGGTCACATGTGAGGCGCCAAGTTCTGCAACGGAAGGTCAGGTGGTTTTTCTCCGGGTACTCCGGTTTCCGCCGCCCACCTCTCATTAACGATCGGCTTGATATGAGTGAAATAATCCTGAAAGGGCCGTAAAAACAAAACAAACAAACAGTAAAAAAGGCAGGTGTTAGTTTCTGATGAAAGAATGTGCACTGTACTGGTTAAGCGTGCCCAGAAAAAGTCACGGTGGATAGGTCAACTGACCGACTCAAAATGACCTAAATAGTGTTGACTGGAACGTTAAACCCAAATACAAACATAAACCAAACAGACAATGTGATATCAATGGAACTGCAGAGAGATATTCAGTGACAAGTCATGGCATGAAAGGTTCAATAACTCAACATTTAAAATGTCTCTGCTAGGCAAGTGTTTACTCCCTTCTTATAGCCTTAAAACACGCCTATATAATTCAGACCCCGTTCTTCCCCACCTTTATATAGTAAATCTGGTGTTTACAGGGGTAAACCTTATGTTTCTTATATAAATTTGGGTAATCGTCAGAACCGCCTCGACGACGCCGTTCTAACGTGTACCCATATTCTCTATTTGGAGCAGAAATAAGAAAAAAAAATCATAATTTTTAAGCTAAAAATTTTCGTATGTGGTTTTTTTTTTTTGTTGTTGTTGTTTTTTCGGCGATAAAATTTACAATGTATTTGTATAGGCGTGTTTTAATATTGAGTTAAGACTTCAGTTTCTTCCCACACGAGCCGTATAGGTCTTTGTTAGGCAAGCTATAAGACACTGACCAGACCGTCTGTATGCTTTACCTGATATGAGTCTTTGCTGTTGGCTGTTTTCTTTTGTCCTACACTGACAGAAAATCAAAGCACATACAGCACTAGTTTGTTTTGGTTTTACGGCACTTTCAAAATTATTTCACTCTTATCGAGCCGACCGTTTATCAGGTTGACGAAAAACCGGAGTACCCGGAGAAAAACCACCGGACCTTCCGTTGCAGAACTTGGCGTCTCACATGTGACCCGAGCCAGGCTCGAACCACAGCGGTGAAAGACCTCATGATTAAGAGTCAGCGCTCTTATTCAATAGGCCACGGAGGCCGTTAGCAGATTTTGTCTCTGAGTTGGGAAAATTGTCATTCACAGAATATAAAACTGTTTCGTTAACCCCTTAAATTTCTGTAATTTATGCGAAAGTGTAGAACCTGATCAGACACTGCGTTCTGTGGCGTCTGATCTTGATTTACACTTTGATGGGTACTTCGGTTTTCGTCCACCTCTGATTATCGACCGGCTCGAAGTAAGTAAAATTAGAGTCGTTAAACAAAAACAAAAAATGCTAATGAGTAACTTAAGGGGAATGGGTACTGGGTACACCTTCAGGGAAAGCAACTAATGCAAAAGTATTTTTGTCTTCCAAGTCAATTAGGGTCATCTCTTGAAGGAAAGAATTTGCTCCCTCAGGAGCAAATTCTTTCCTTTAAGAGTAGGTCCCTTTTTTCTGTGGGACAGGGCTTATGGACAGGCGAACAGTAAGTCCAGAAAGTTGTCTCCCTTTGAAAAATGGCGGAAAAATCTGCCAGGTGTTCCCATTCCCCTTAAGCCCTGCTATTCTTCTCGTTGTGACGTCAGAGTGTCGTGTAAAGAAAGCTAATTTACACGCAATGCTCCACAGAGATGCTACCTTCGAATAAAATACTGAAAAAATTGACTGCAAAAGCATCTCACTTTTGTCCAGCAAAAATACAAATAAATAAATAAATAATATAATAATTAGGAATTGTATTTACGATAATAGTAATGTAACATTTTGACCGCTAACGAGCTCGCTAAGATTAGCTCTGGGCCCTTTGACTGGCAGTGTCGGATCGCGATTTTGCATCAAGTGAACAAGTCCGTGAAATGAGGACCCCACTAAACCCCACATTGTATAGAGAAAACTGGGATCTACGGGGGTATACATTATTTTTCTTATTTCTGCTCCAAGACATAGGTTGTGGGTACTCGTTAGAACCGCCTCAATGAGCACCCACAACCTATGTTTGCAGTATTTTTAAGAAAAATATCACTAATTTTCACCAGAAAAAAATAGCCATTTTGGAGATGTGATACTTTCACACAGTGCTGAATCCCACCGCACACGAGTACTGGTAAACCGCTTAGAGGATCTTAGCCCTGGCAAAGCGGTGCGAGTCGGACCGTCCATTAGTATAAACCCTTTTGGTTTCATTGGACGACAGGGCTTGAGATGCCATTTCATCTCAATGTCGGGTAAAAGTCCCACTAAATTACAGGGGTAAATCTTATTTCTCTTATTTCTGCTCTGAAATGGCTTGAAGAAATATATGGGCTGCATGATGCTTCCACGCAGAGCTGAATCCGGCCCGCACACTAGAACTGGTAAACCGCTTAGAGGATCTAAGCCTGTCCAGGAACCGCGGTGCGAGGCGGACCGTCCATGCAAATAGACCCTATTGGTTTCATTGGGCGACAGGGCTTGAGATGTCATTTCCTCTCAATGTCGGGTAAAAGTCCCACAAAAAATTGGAAGCAACGTCTCCAAAATGACCTTTACAGTGTTGACGGGGACGTTAAACCTCAAATCAAACAAAACAAACTGCTCTAAAATATAGATTGTGGGTACACGTTAGAAATAAGAAAAATATCACAATTTTTTCATCTGAAAAATTGTTGTTTTTGGCGATAAAATACACAATGCATTTGAATAGTGTTTTCATAATGTGTGCTAAATGGCATCCATCATGATTTTATATCTGTAGAACTGGCATTTTCAGACAACAACATTTTGGTACTTTTTTCTTATTTCTAGTCCTAAACAAAGATGGTGGGTGCTTGTTAAACCGCCATTATCTATGTATTGTTAAAAATGTATACCCCCCCCCCCCCCCCCCCCCACACACACACACACACAAAACAACAACAACAAAAAAGTTTTCTCTATATATAAAGTGAGGTTTAACGCGAGGTTTCATTACATGACTGGCAAAATGCGCAGTCTACTTACCAGGCCTATATACGGTAAGGCACAATGTCGCGCGGTTTTGCTCATTTTGGACGGAAAAAGCAATTAAGGCAAATTCTATAGACCTGTCTAATTTTGTGTGATAAACTGAGGCCCTCTTCATAATTGCCTTTTTGAATGCGGATTTAATTAAATTCGATTCTGAATGAAAACAGATTGTATTTCTGTTACAAGTTACGAGAAAGGAGAAAGACGGAGGTCTATTGAGATCTATATTATTTTTAGCATATGTGTGTGTGTGTGTGTGTGTGTGTGCGGGTGTGTGTGTGTTGCAACGGACGGTCAGCTGGTTTTCCCCCGGAAGCATCGGTTTTCGCAGAGCTACCGACATAAATTAAATCGCTTAAATAAAGGGATTTACTTCAGTGTAGATGATGAGTACTCATTAGCCCTTCTCTTGCCGAATATTCAGTTTAGCCACACCCATTTCTGACTTTGAACCAATCAGATTACTTGATGTAATTTATTGCTACAAATTCGTAAAATGAAAGTCAGAAGCCATCTGATCTGGATCTATACTGTTTGCAATGATAGGGGTTGTCGTGAACAGCAATATAAGGGTTAATTAGACAAGAGGGCCCAGGTCCTAATTCGCTCATCTGAATGTCACTGTCTCTAGTACATTCTATTTTTAGCTCTGCTGGCCATCTTGTTGATCAGAGTGGAACGATCTTAGCTATTTTGGTAGGGTGTCACCTAGGCAACATTCCTTTGAATTTTGAATCAAATTGACCCAAGAATTTAGGAAGAGTTCGCATTTGAAGCAAATTTACAACATTTTCTATTTTTAACTCTGGCGGCCATATTGTTCATCGGAGCGAAACCATTTAAGCTATTTTGGTAGAGAGTCATCTAAGAAACATTCCAATGAAGTTTGAATGTAATTGGCCCAAAGGTACAGGAGGAGTTGTCGTTTGAAGATTATTCTATTTTTAGCCCTGGTGGCCATCTTGTTTATCAGAGTGGAATGATTTTAACTATTTTGGTAGGGAGTCACCTGGGCAACATTCCTATGAAGTTTGAAGCAAATTTACAATGTTTTTCTATTTTTAGCTCTGGTGGCCATTTTGTTCATCAGAGTGGAACCATTTTAGCTAATATTGTAGAGGGTCAACTGCATACTATTCCTGTGAAGTTTGAATCAAATTGGCCCAAGGGGTAAGGAGGAGTTGTCGTTTGAAGATTTTTTTTTCTATTTTTAGCTCTGGTGGTCAGCTTGTTAGTCAGAGCAGAACAATTTTAGCTATTTTGGTAGGGAGTCAACAACATAATATTCCTGTAAAGGTTGAATCAAATTGGCCCAAGGGGTAAGAAAGAGTTGTCGTTTGAAGATTTTTTCTATTTTTAGCTTTGGCGACCATCTTGTTCGCCACGTTGCACGATTTTAGCTATTTTGGTAGGGAGTTACCTAACTAACATTCCTGTGAAGTTCGAATCAAATTGGCCCAAGGGGTAGGGGAGGAGTTCGCGTTTTGACGTAAATTTACAAAGTTTTTCTGTTTTTAGCTATGGCGGCCATTTTGCTCATCAGAGCGAAAACGTTTTAGCTATTTTTGGTAGTGGGTCATCTAAGCAACATTCCAATGAAGGTTGAATGAAATTGGCCCAAGGGTAAAGGAGGAGTAGTCGTTTGAAGAATTTTTCTATTTTTAGCTCTGGCGGCCATCTTGTTAGTCTGAGCGGAATGATTTTAGCTAATTCTTTAGGGAGTCACCTACATAACATTCCTGTGAAGTTTGAATCAAATTGGCCCAAGGGTTAAGGAGGAGTTCGTGTTTGAAGCAAATTTACAATGCTTTTCTATTTTTAGCTATGGCGGCCATTTTGCTCATCAGAGCAGAACCTTTTCAGCTATTTTGGTAGATGGTCACCTAAGCAACATTCCTATGAGGTTTGAATAAAATTGGCCCAAGGGAACAGGAGCAATTGTCGTTTAAAGATTTTTTTTTCTATTTTTAGCTCTTGCGGCCATCTTGTTTGTCAGAGCATAACGATTTTAGCTATTTTGGTAGGGAGTCATTTGGGCAACATTCCTGTGAAGTTTTAATCAAATTGGCCCAAGGGTTGAGGAGGAGTTTGTGTTTGAAGCAAATTTACGATGTTTTTCTATTTTTAGCTATGGCGGCCATTTTGCTCATCAGAGCAATACCGTTTTAGCTATTTTAGTAGAGGATCACCTAAGCAAAATTCCCATGAAGTTTGAATTAATTTGGCCCAAGGGTACAGGAGGAGATGTCGTTTAACGAATTTTCTATATTAAGCTCTGGTGGTCATTTTGTTCACCGGAGCGGAAACGTTTTAGCTTTTTTGGTAGAGGGTCACCTAAGCAACATTCCTATAAAGTTTGAATGAAATTGGCTTTAAGGTACAGGAGAAGTTGTCGTTTGAAGATTTTTATATTTTTAGCTCTGGCGGCAATCTTGTTCAGCGGAGCGGAACAATTTTAGCTATTTTTGTAGAGGGTCACCTAAGCAATATTCCTATGAAGTTTTAGAAGCCTCCGTGGTGAAGTGGATACGCAACTCGCCTTGTAAACCAGGGGTCGTAGGAACGATCCCGGGCTTCTCCAGACTTTCGGATGAGTCTTTAAACCGAGGTCCCGTCTCCGTATGACCTTCGCTGTTAGTGGGACGTAAAACTCAAACACTCACTCACTCCTATGAAGTTTTATTGAAATTGGCTCAGGGGTTAAGGAGGAGTTAGCATTTAAAGCAAATTGTTGACGCCGCACGACACACGACGCACGACACACAACGGACATTGATCGATCACAATAGCTCACCATGAGCACTTCGTGCTCAGGTTAGCTAATAAAGGGATTCGCTCCAGTGTAGATGACGAGTACTCATTAGAACAGCCTCAGCGAGTAACGATGTCGCAAGCATACACAACTTATAATAGGAATAAATCTGACAAACCATCAAATGGAGTGAGTGTTTGAGTTTTACGTCTCACCCACAGCTAAGGTCATACGGAGACGGGACCTCGGTTTAAAGTCTCATTCGAAAGTCGGGAGAAGCTCGGGATCAATACTGCGACCCCTGATTTACAAGGTGAACAGCATAACCACTACAACACGGGGTCTTCGACATGAAATGGAGAAAACCGGAAAAATGTGTCCTCGAACATGTACATGTAGCACAGTGTCAGATCAGCCTGTGCATCCGTGCCATCTAACCAGTCTGCACCGTGCATTATACATGTAAAGTAATATTCGTATACACCGTAATGGTCCTAAGAATTGGGACAGACAGGCCTTAGCTAACAGTGCAGACCCAGATCAGACTGCTCCTGAGGCAGTCTGATCAGGGTCTACACTGTTTGCCATTCCGCCTGCACCATTTGGACTTGCTGGCTAGTGAAACAAAGCTGTCAAATAAAAGCTGCAAGCACTGCATGATGCCCCACCACTACAAATACATCAAGTAAGTACCATATCACAGTCAAAAAGGAATTCAAAGTAAGGATGTATTACTCTTTCCCTTAATAATGTTGACAGGAATACATGACTGAGAGACTGAGATGACTATTTTTCAATGTTCAAAGAGCCATGTCGTCAAAAGAAAGTAAACCAGAATTACAATTCTCATTTTCAGTTGGGGGGGGGGGGGGGGGGGTTGCTGTGCCCTTTAAAATAAAGTCAGGGTCTTCAAAATCTAATCATCACTTAAATATAAAGTTGACAAGAATACATGACTGAGATGATGTCCGTGAAGTTGGCTGCCAGTTGCCTATTCAATCGGCAACTGGCAAATGGCATCTAACTTCACAGTGTGGCTGCCAATTAGCTAATTCTATTGAATTGGCAACTGGCAACTGGCAGCCAGCTGCCAATTCGATTTGAGAGATTTTAAGAGTATAAAAACTGAATAGGCAACTGGCAAACGGCAACCAGTTGCCAATTCGACAATCCTAGTGAATTGGCAACTGTCAACTGGCAGCCAGGTGCCAATTCGATTTGAGAAGGTTTTAGAGTATAAGAAATGAATAGGCAACTGGCAAACGGCAGCCAGCTGCAAATTCGCTAATTCTATTGAATTGGCAACTGGCATACGGCAGCCAGCTGCCAATTCGCTAATTCTATTGAATTGGCAACTGGCAACTGGCAGCCAGCTGCCAATTCGATTTGAGACGATTTTAGAGCATAAGAACTGAATAGGCAACTGGCAACCGGCAGCCAGCTGCCAATTCGCTAATTCTATTTAATTGGCAACTGGCAACTTGCAGCCAGCTGCCAATTCGATTTGAAACAGTTTAAAAGTACAACAACTGAATAGGCAACTGGCAAACGGCAACCAGTTGCCAATTCGACAATCCTAGTGAATTGGCAACTGGCAGCCAGCTGCAAATTCGATTTGAAACGATTATAGAGTATAAGAAATGAATAGGCAACTGGCAAACGGCAGCCAGCTGCCAATTCGCTAATTCTATTGAATTGGCAACTGGCAACCGGCAGCCAGCTGCCAATTCGATTTTAGACGATTTTAGAGCACAAGAACTGAATAGGCAACTGGCAACCGGCAGCCAGCTGCCAATTCGCTAATTCTATTTAATTGGCAACTGGCAACTGACAGTCAGCTGCCAATTCGATTTGAGAAAGTTTAAGAGTACAACAACTGAATAGGCAACTGGCAAACGGCAACCAGTTGCCAATTCGACAATCTTAGTAATTGGCAACTGGCAGCCAGCTGCCAATTCGATTTGAGACGGTTTTAGAGTATACGAACTGAATAGGCAACTGGCAAACGGCAACCAGATGCCAATTCGCTAATTCTATTGAATTGGCAACTGGCAACTGGCAGCCAGCTGCCAATTCGATTTGAGACAGTTTAAGAGTACAACAACTGAATAGGCAACTTGCAAACGGCAGCCAGTTGCCAATTCGACAATCCTAGTGGATTGGCAACTGGCAACTGGCAGCCAGCTGCCAATTCGATTTGAGACGGTTTTAGAGTATACGAACTGAATAGGCAACTGGCAAACGGCAACCAGATGCCAATTCGCTAATTCTATTGAATTGGCAACTGGCAACTGGCGGCCAGCTGCCAATTCGATTTGAGAGGGTTTAAAAGTATAAAAACTGAATAGGCAACTGGCAAACGGCAACCAGATGCCAATTCGACAATCCTAGAGAATTGGCAACTGGCAACTGGCAGCCAGCTGCCAATTCGATTTGAGACGGTTTTAGAGAATACGAACTGAATAGGCAACTGGCAAACGGCAACCAGATGCCAATTCGCTAATTCTATTGAACTGGCAAACGGCAACCAGATGCCAATTCGCTAATTATATTGAATTGGCAACTGGCAACTGGCGGCCAGCTGCCAATTCGATTTGAAAGGGTTTAAAAGTATAATAACTGAATAGGAAACTGGCAAACGGCAACCAGTTGCCAATTCGACAATCTTAGTGAATTGGCAACTGGCAACTGGCAGCCAGCTGCCAATTCGATTCGAGACGGTTTTAGAGTATAAGAAATGAATAGGCCACTGGCAAACGGCAACTAGATGCCAATTCGCTAATTCTATTGAATTGGCAACTGGCAACCGGCAGCCAGCTGCCAATTCGATTTGAGAGGGTTTAAAAGTATAAAAACTGAATAGGCAACTGGCAAACGGCAACCAGTTGCCAATTCGACAATCCTAGTGAATTGGCAACTGGCAACTGGCAGCCAGCTGCCAATTCGATTTGAGACGGTTTTAGAGTATAAGAAATGAATAGGCAACTGGGAAACGGCAACCAGATGCCAATTCGCTAATTCTATTGAATTGGCAACTGGCAACAGGCAGCCAGCTGCCAATTGGCTTATTCTATTGTACTGGCAACTGGCAGCCAGCTGCCAATTCGATTTTAGACGATTTATGAAACATAAGAACTGAATAGACAACTGGCAACCGGCAGCCAGCTGACAATTCGCTTATTCTATTGAATTGGCAACTGGCAACTGGCAGCCAGCTGCCAATTCGATTTGAGACAGTTTAAGAGTACAACAACTGAATAGGCAACTGGCAAACGGCAACCAGATGCCAATTCGACAATCGTAGTGAATTGGCAACTGGCAACTGGCAGCCAGCTGCCAACTCGATTTGAGATGGTTTTAGAGTATACGAACTGAATAGGCAACTGGCAACCGGCAACCAGACGCCAATTCGCTAATTCTATTGAATTGGCAACTGGCAACTGGCAGCCAGCTGCTAATTCGATTTGAGAGAGTTTAAGAGTATAAAAACTGAATAGGCAACTGGCAAACGGCAACCAGTTGCCAATTCGACAATCCTAATGCATTGGCAACTGGCAACTGGCAGCCAGCTGCCAATTCGATTTGAGACGGTTTTAGAGTTTAAGAAATGAAAAGGCAACTGGCAAACGGCAACCAGATGCCAATTCGCTAATTCTACTGAATTGGCAACTGGCAACCGGCAGCCAGCTGCCAATTCGCTAATTCTATTGAATTGGCAACTGGCAACTTGCAGCCAGCTGCCAATTCGATTTGAGACGATTTTAGAGCATAAGAACTGAATAGGCAACTGGCAACCGGCAGCCAGCTGCCAATTCGCTAATTCTATTGAATTGGCAACTGGCAACTGGCAACTGGTAGCCAGCTGCCAATTCGATTTGAGACAGTTTAAGAGTACAACAACTGAATAGGCAACTGGCAAACGGCAACCAGTTGCCAATTCGACAATCCTAGTGAATTGGCAACTGACAACTGGCAGCCAGCAGCCAATTTGATTTGAGACGGTTTTAGAGTATACGAACTGAACAGGCAATTGGCAAACGGCAACCAGATGCCAATTCGCTAATTCTATTGAATTGGCACCTGGCAACTGGCAGCCAGCTGCCAATTCGATTTGAGAGGGTTTAAAAGTATAAAAACTGGATAGGCAACTGGCAAACGGCAACCATTTGCCAATTCGACAATCCTAGTGAATTGGCAACTGGCAACTGGCAGCCAGCTGCCAATTCGATTTTAGACGGTTTTAGAGTATAAGAAATGAATAGGCAACTTGCAACCGGCAGCCAGCTGCCAATTCGCTAATTCTATTGAATTGGCAACTGGCAACTGGCAGCCAGCTGCCAATTCGATTTGAGACAGTTTAAGAGTACAACAACTGAATAGGCAACTGGCAAACGACAACCAGTTGCCAATTCGACAATCTTAGTGAATTGGCAACTGGCAACTGGCAGCCAGCTGCCAATTCGATTTGAGACGGTTTTAGAGTATACGAACTGAATAGGCAACTGGCAAACGGCAACCAGATGCCAATTCGCTAATTCTATTGAATTGGCAACTGGCAACTGGCAGCCAGCTGCCTATTCGATTTGAGACAGTTTAAGAGTACAACAACTGAATAGGAAACTGGCAAACGGCAACCAGTTGCCAATTCGACAATCCTAGTGAATTGGCAACTGGCAACTGGCAGCCAGCTGCCAATTCGATTTGAGACGGTTTTAGAGTATACGAACTGAATAGGCAACTGGCAAATGGCAACCAGATGCCAATTCGCTAATTTCATTTAATTGGCAACTGGCAACTGGCAGCCAGCTGCCAATTCGATTTGAGAGGGTTTAAAAGTATAAAAACTGAATAGGCAACTGGCAAACGGCAACCAGTTGCCAATTCGACAATCTTATCGAATTGGCAACTGGCAGCCAGCTGCCAATTCGATTTGAGGCGGTTTTAGAGTATAAGAAATGAATAGGCAACTGGCAAACGGCAACTAGATGCCAATTCGCTAATTCTATTGAATTGGCAACTGGCAACCGGCAGCCAGCTGCCAATTCGATTTGAGAGGGGTTAAAAGTATAAAAACTGAATAAGCAACTGGCAAACGGCAGCCAGTTGCCAATTCGACAATCCCTGTGAATTGGCAACTGGCAACTGGCAGCCAGCTGCCAATTCGATTTGAGACGGTTTAAGAGTATAAGAAATGAATAGGCAACTGGCAAACCGCAACCAGATGCCAATTCGCTATTCTATTGAATTGGCTACTGGCAACTGGCAGCCAGCTGCCAATTCGATTTGAGACAGTTTAAGAGTACAACAACTGAATAGGCAACTGGCAAACGGCAACCAGTTGCCAATTCGACAATCCTAGTGAATTGGCAACTGGCAGCCAGCTGCCAATTCGAGTTGAGACGGTTTTAGAGTATACGAACTGAATAGGCAACTGGCAAACGGCAACCAGATGCCAATTCGCTAATTTCATTGAATTGGCAACTGGCAACTGGCAGCCAGCTGCCAATTCGATTTGAGACGGTTTTAGAGTATACAAACTGAATAGGCAACTGGCAAACGGCAACCAGATGCCAATTCGCTAATTCTATTGAATTGGCAACTGGCAACTGGCAGCCAGCTGCCAATTCGATTTGAGAGGGTTTAAAAGTATAAAAACTGAATAGGCAACTGGCAAACGGCAACCAGTTGCCAATTCGACAATCTTATCGAATTGGCAACTGGCAGCCAGCTGCCAATTCGATTTGAGACGGTTTTAGAGTATAAGAAATGAATAGGCAACTGGCAAACGGCAACTAGATGCCAATTCGCTAATTCTATTGAATTGGCAACTGGCAACCGGCAGCCAGCTGCCAATTCGATTTGAGAGGGGTTAAAAGTATAAAAACTGAATAGGCAACTGGCAAACGGCAGCCAGTTGCCAATTCGATAAGATTGTCGAATTGGCAACTGGCAACTGGCAGCCAGCTGCCAATTCGATTTGAGACGGTTTAAGAGTATAAGAAATGAATAGGCAACTGGCAAACCGCAACCAGATGCCAATTCGCTATTCTATTTAATTGGCAACTGGCAACCGGCAGCCAGCAGCCAATTCGCTAATTCAATTGAACTGGCTACTGGCAGCCAGCTGCCAATTCGATTTGAGAGGGTTTAAGAGTATAAAAACTGAATAGGCAACTGGCAAACGGCAACCAGTTGCCAATTCGACAATCCTAGTGAATTGGCAACTGGCAGCCAACTGCCAATTCCATTTGAGACGGGTTTAAAGTATAAGAAATGAATAGGCGACTGGCAAACGGCAACCAGATGCCAATTCGCTAATTCTATTGAATTGGCAACTGGATACCGGCAGCCAGCTGCCAATTCGTTAATTCTATTGAATTGGCAACTGGCAACTGGCAGCCAGCTGCCAATTCGATTTGACAGAGTTTAAGAGTATAAAAACTGAATAGGCAACTGGCAAACGGCAACCAGTTGCAAATTCGACAATCCTAATGCATTGGCAACTGGCAACTGGCAGCTAGCTGCCAATTCGATTTGAGTCGGTTTTAGAGTATACGAAATGAATAGGCAACTGGCAAACGGCAACCAGATGCCAATTCGCTAATTCTATTGAATTGGCAACGGGCAACCGGCAGCCAGCTGCCAATTCGTTAATTCTATTGAATTGGCAACTGGCAACTGGCAGCCAGCTGCCAATTCGATTTGAGACGATTTTAGAGCATAAGAACTGAATAGGCAACTGGCAACCGGCAGCCAGCTGCCAATTCGCTAATTCTATTGAATTGGCAACTGGCAACTGGCAGCCAATTCGATTTGAGACAGTTTAAGAGTACAACAACTGAATAGGCAACTGGCAAACGACAACCAGTTGCCAATTCGACAATCCTAGTGAATTGGCAACTGGCAACTGGCAGCCAGCTGCCAATTCGATTTGAGCCGGTTTAAGATTATACGAACTGAATAGGCAACTGGCAAACGGCAACCAAATGCCAATTCGCTAATTCTATTGAATTGGCAACTGGCAGCCAGCTGCCAATTCGATTTGAGAGGGTTTAAAAGTATAAAAACTGAATAGGCAACTGGCAAACGGCAACCAGATGCTAATTCACTAATTCTTTTGAATTGGCAACTGGCAACCGGCAGCCAGCTGCCAATTCGATTTGAGAGGGTTTAAAAGTGTGAAAACTGAATAGGCAACTGGCAAACGGCAACCAGTTTCCAATTCGACAATCCTAGTGAATTGGCAACTCAGTTTGCCAGTTGCCTATTCAGTTTTTATACTCTTAAACCCTCTCAAATCGAAGTGGCAGCTGGCTGCCAGTTGCCAGTTGCCAATTCACTAGGATTGTCGAATTGGCAACTGATTGCCGTTTGCCAGTTGCCTTTTCGGTTTTTGTACTCATAAACCGTCTCAAATCGAATTGGCAGCTGGCTGCCAGTTGCCTGTTGCAAATTCAATAGAATTAGCGAATTGGCAGCTGGCTGCCGGTTTCCAGTTGCCTATTCAGTTCTTATACTCTAAAACCGTCCAAAATTGAATTGGCAGCTGGCTGCCAGTTGCCAGTTGCCAATTCACTAGGATTGTCGAATTGGCAACTGGTTGCCGTTTGCCAGTTGCCTATTCAGTTTTTATACTCTTAAACCCTCTTTAATCGAATTGGCAGCTGGCTGCCAGTTGCCAATTCACTAGGATTGTCGAATTGGCAACTGATTGCCGTTTGCCAGTTGCCTATTCAGTTTTTGTACTCCTAAACCAGCTGGCTGCCAGTTGCCAGTTCCCAATTCAATTCAATTAGCGAATTGGCAGCTGGCTGCCGGTTGCCAGTTGCCAATTCAGTTCTTATGCTCTAAAATCGTATCAAATCGAATTGGCAGCTGGCTGCCAGTTGCCACTTGCCAATTCTATAGAATTAGCGAATTGGCATCTGGCTGCCGTTTGCCCGTTGCCTATTCAGTTCTTATACTCT
This sequence comes from Lucinisca nassula, assembly GCA_963580285.1. Lineage (NCBI taxonomy): Eukaryota > Metazoa > Mollusca > Bivalvia > Lucinida > Lucinidae > Lucinisca > Lucinisca nassula. The sequence continues at coordinate 45,326,920 of OY757010.1, read as the reverse complement.
AAAACCGTCTCAAATCGAATTGGCAGCTGGCTGCCAGTTGCCAATTGCCAATTCACTAGGATTGTCGAATTGGCAACTGGTTGCCGTTTGCCAGTTGCCTATTCAGTTGTTGTACTCTTAATCTGTCTCAAATCGAATTGGCAGTTGCCTGCCAGTTGCCAATTCAATAGAATTAGCGAATTGGCATCTTGTTGCCGTTTGCCAGTTGCATATTAATTTGTTGGACTCTTAAACTGTCTCAAATCGAATTGGCAGCTGGCTGCAGGTTGCAGGTTGCCAATTCAACAGAATTAGCGAATTGGCAGCTGGCTGCCGGTTGCCAGTTGCTTATTCAGTTCTTATACTCTAAAATCGTCTCAAATCGAATTGGCAGCTGGCTGCCAGTTGCCAACTCAATAGAATTAACGAATTGGCAGCTGGCTGCTGGTTGCCCGTTGCCAATTCAATAGAATTAGCGAATTGGCATCTGGTTGCCGTTTGCCAGTTGCCTATTCATTTCTTATACTCTAAAACCGTCTCAAATCGAATTGGCAGCTGGCTGCCAGTTGCGAGTTGCCAATGCATTAGGATTGTCGAATTGGCAACTGGTTGCCGTTTGCCAGTTGCCTATTCAGTTTTTATACTCTTAAACTCTGTCAAATTGTATTGGCAGCTAGCTGCAAGTTGCCAGTTGCCAATTCAATAGAATTAACGAATTGGCAGCTGGCTGCCGGTTGCCAGTTGCCAATTCAATAGAATTAACGAATTGGCATCTGGTTGCCGTTTGCCAGTCGCCTATTCATTTCTTATACTCTAAAACCGTCTCAAATCGAATTGGCAGCTGTCTGCCAGTTGCCAGTTGCCAATTCACTAGGATTGTCGAATTGGCAACTGGTTGCCGTTTGCCAGTTGCCTATTCAGTTTTTATACTCTTAAACCCTCTCAAATCGAATTGGCAGATGGCTGCCAGTAGCCAGTTCAATTGAATTAACGAATTGGCAGCTGGCTGCCGGTTGCCAGTTGCCAATTAAATAGAATAGCGAATTGGCATCTGGTTGCGGTTTGCCAGTTGCCTATTCATTTCTTATACTCTTAAACCGTCTCAAATCGAATTGGCAGCTGGCTGCCAGTTGCCAGTTGCCAATTCACATGGATTGTCGAATTGGCAACTGGTTGCCGTTTGCCAGTTGCCGATTCAGTTTTTATACTTTTAAACCCTATCAAATCGAATTGGCAGCTGGCTATTCAGTTCGTATACTCTAAAACCGTCTCAAATCGAATTGGCAGCTGGCTGCCAGTTGCCAGTTGCCAATTCACTAGGATTGTCGAATTGGCAACTGGTTGCCGTTTGCCAGTTGCCTATTCAGTTGTTGTACTCTTAAACTGTCTCAAATCGAATTGGCAGCTGGCTGCCAGTTGCCAATTGCCAATTCACTAGGATTGTCGAATTGGCAACTGGTTGCCGTTTGCCAGTTGCCTATTCAGTTGTTGTACTCTTAATCTGTCTCAAATCGAATTGGCAGCTGCCTGCCAGTTGCCAATTCAATAGAATTAGCGAATTGGCATCTGGTTGCCGTTTGCCAGTTGCCTATTAATTTGTTGTACTCTTAAACTGTCTGAAATCGAATTGGCAGCTGGCTGCCAGTTGCCAGTTGCCAATTCAACAGAATTAGCGAATTGGCAGCTGGCTGCCGGTTGCCAGTTGCCTATTCAGTTCTTATGCTCTAAAATCGTCTCAAATCGAATTGGCAGCTGGCTGCCAGTTGCCAGTTGCCAACTCAATAGAATTAACGAATTGGCAGCTGGCTGCGGGTTGCCCGTTGCCAATTCAATAGAATTAGCGAATTGGCATCTGGTTGCCGTTTGCCAGTTGCCTATTCATTTCTTATACTCTAAAACCGTCTCGAATCTAATTGGCAGCTGGCTGCCAGTTGCCAATGCATTAGGATTGTCGAATTGGCAACTGGTTGCCGTTTGCCAGTTGCCTATTCAGTTTTTATACTCTTAAACTCTGTCAAATCGTATTGGCAGCTAGCTGCAAGTTGCCAGTTGCCAATTCAATAGAATTAACGAATTGGCAGCTGGCTGCCGGTTGCCAATTCAATAGAATTAGCGAATTGGCATCTGGTTGCCGTTTGCCAGTCGCCTATTCATTTCTTATACTCTAAAACCGTCTCAAATCGAATTGGCAGCTGGTTGCCAGTTGCCAATTCACTAAGATTGTCGAATTGGCAACTGGTTGCCGTTTGCCAGTTGCCGATTCAGTTTTTATACTTTTAAACCCTCTCAAATCGAATTGGCAGCTGACTATTCAGTTCGTATACTCAAAAACCGTCTCAAATCGAATTGGCAGCTGGCTGCCAGTTGCCAGTTGCCAATTCACTAGGATTGTCGAATTGGCAACTGGTTGCCGTTTGCCAGTTGCGTATTCAGTTGTTGTACTCTTAAACTGTCTCAAATCGAATTGGCAGCTGGCTGCCAGTTGCCAATTGCCAATTCACTAGGATTGTCGAATTGGCAACTGGTTGCCGTTTGCCAGTTGCCTATTCAGTTGTTGTACTCTTTATCTGTCTCAAATCGAATTGGCAGCTGCCTGCCAGTTGCCAATTCAATAGAATTAGCGAATTGGCATCTGGTTGCCGTTTGCCAGTTGCCTATTAGTTTGTTGTACTCTTAAACTGTCTCAAATCGAATTGGCAGCTGGCTGCCAGTTGCCAGTTGCCAATTCAACAGAATTAGCGAATTGGCAGCTGGCTGCCGGTTGCCAGTTGCCTATTCAGTTCTTATGCTCTAAAATCGTCTCAAATCGAATTGGCAGCTGGCTGCCAGTTGCCAGTTGCCAACTCAATAGAATCAACGAATTGGCAGCTGGCTGCCGGTTGTCCGTTGCCAATTCAATAGAATTAGCGAATTGGCATCTGGTTGCCGTTTGCCAGTTGCCTATTCATTTCTTATACTCTAAAACCGTCTCAAATCGAATTGGCAGCTGGCTGCCAGTTGCCAGTTGCCAATGCATTAGGATTGTCGAATTGGCAACTGGTTGCCGTTTGCCAGTTGCCTATTCAGTTTTTATACTCTTAAACTCTGTCAAATCGTATTGGCAGCTAGCTGCAAGTTGCCAGTTGCCAATTCAATAGAATTAACGAATTGGCAGCTGGCTGCCGGTTGCCAGTTGCCAATTCAATAGAATTAGCGAATTGGCATCTGGTTGCCGTTTGCCAGTCGCCTATTCATTTCTTATACTCTAAAACCGTCTCAAATCGAATTGGCAGCTGGCTGCCAGTTGCCAATTCACTAGGATTGTCGAATTGGCAACTGGTTGCCGTTTGCCAGTTGCCTATTCAGTTTTTATACTCTTATACCCTCTCAAATCGAATTGGCAGATGGCTGCCAGTAGCCAGTTCAATTGAATTAGCGAATTGGCTGCTGGCTGCCGGTTGCCAGTTGCCAATTAAATAGAATAGCGAATTGGCATCTGGTTGCGGTTTGCCAGTTGCCTTTTCATTTCTTATACTCTTAAACCGTCTCAAATCGAATTGGCAGCTGGCTGCCAGTTGCCAGTTGCCAATTCACATGGATTGTCGAATTGGCAACTGGTTGCCGTTTGCCAGTTGCCTTTTCAGTTTTTATACTTTTAACCCCTCTCAAAACGAATTGGCAGCTGCCTGCCGGTCGCCAGCTGCCAATTCAATAGAATTAGCGAATTGGCATCTAGTTGCCGTTTGCCAGTTGCCTATTCATTTCTTATACTCTAAAACCGTCTCAAATCGAATTGGCAGCTGGCTGCCAGTTGCCAATCCACTAAGATTGTCGAATTGGCGACTGGTTTCCGTTTGCCAGTTGCCGATTCAGTTTTTATACTTTTAAACCCTCTCAAATCGAATTGGCAGCTGGCTATTCAGTTCGTATACTCTAAAACCGTCTCAAATCGAATTGGCAGCTGGCTGCCAGTTGCCAGTTGCCAATTCACTAGGATTGTCGAATTGGCAACTGGTTGCCGTTTGCCAGTTGCCTATTCAGTCGTTGTACTCTTAAACTGTCTCAAATCGAATTGGCAGCTGGCTGCCAGTTGCCAATTCACTTGGATTGTCGAATTGGCAACTGGTTGCCGTTTGCCAGTTGCCTATTCAGTTGTTGTACTCTTAATCTGTCTCAAATCGAATTGGCAGCTGCCTGCCAGTTGCCAATTCAATAGAATTAGCAAATTGGTATCTGGTTGCCGTTTGCCAGTTGCCTATTAATTTGTTGTACTCTTAAACTGTCTCAAATCGAATTGGCAGCTGGCTGCCAGTTGCCAGTTGCCAATTTAACAGAATTAGCGAATTGGCAGCTGGTTGCCGGTTGCCAGTTGCCTATTCAGTTCTTATGCTCTAAAATCGTCTCAAATCGAATTGGCAGCTGGCTGCCAGTTGCCAACTCAGTAGAATTAACGAATTGGCAGCTGGCTGCTGGTTGCCCGTTGCCAATTCAATAGAATTAGCGAATTGGCATCTGGTTGCCGTTGGCCAGTTGCCTATTCATTTCCTATACTCTAAAACCGTCTCAAATCGAATTGGCAGCTGGCTGCCAGTTGCCAGTTGCCAATGCATTAGGATTGTCGAATTGGCAACTGGTTGCCGTTTGCCAGTTGCCTATTCAGTTTTTATACTCTTAAACTCTGTCAAATCGTACTGGCAGCTAGCTGCAAGTTGCCAGTTGCCAATTCAATAGAATTAACGAATTGGCAGCTGGCTGCCGGTTGCCAATTCAATAGAATTAGCGAATTGGCATCTGGTTGCCGTTTGCCAGTCGCCTATTCATTTCCCCTAAAACCGTCTTAAATCGAATTGGCAGCTGGCTGCCAGTTGCCAGTTGTCAATTCACTAGGATTGTCGAATTGGCAACTGGTTGCCGTTTGCCAGTTGCCTATTCAGTTTTTATACTCTTAAACCCTCTCAAATCGAATTGGCAGATGGCTGCCAGTAGCCAGTTCAATTGAATTAGCGAATTGGCTGCTGGCTGCCGGTTGCCAGTTGCCAATTAAATAGAATAGCGAATTGGCATCTGGTTGCGGTTTGCCAGTTGCCTATTCATTTCTTACACTCTTAAACCGTCTCAAATCGAATTGGCAGTTGTCTGCCAGTTGCCAGTTGCCAATTCACATGGATTGTCGAATTGGCAACTGGTTGCCGTTTGCCAGTTGCCTTTTCAGTTTTTATACTTTTAACCCCTCTCAAATCGAATTGGCAGCTGCCTGCCGGTTGCCAGCTGTCAATTCAATAGAATTAGCGAATTGGCATTTAGTTGCCGTTTGCCAGTTGCCTATTCATTTCTTATACTCTAAAACCGTCTCAAATCGAATTGGCAGCTGGCTGCCAGTTGCCAATTCACTCAGATTGTCGAATTGGCAACTGGTTGCCGTTTGCCAGTTGCCGACTCAGTTTTTATACTTTTAGACCCTCTCAAATCGAATTGGCAGCTGGCTATTCAGTTCGTATACTCTAAAACCGTCTCAAATCGAATTGGCAGCTGGCTGCCAGTTGCCAGTTGCCAATTCACTAGGATTGTCGAATTGGCAACTGGTTGCTGTTTGCCAGTTGCCTATTCAGTTGTTGTACTCTTAAACTGTCTCAAATCGAATTGGCAGCTGGCTGCCAGTTGCCAATTCACTAGGATTGTCGAATTGGCAACTGGTTGCCGTTTACCAGTTGCCTATTCATTTGTTGTACTGTTAAACTATCTCAAATCGAATTGGCAGCTGGCTGCCAGTTGCCAGTTGCCAATTCAATAGAATTAGCGAATTGGAATCTGGTTGCCGTTTGCCAGTTGCCTATTCAGTTCGTATACTCTAAAACCGTCTCAAATCGAATTGGCAGCTGGCTGCCAGTTGCCAGTTGCCAATTCACTAGGATTGTCGAATTGGCAACTGGTTGCCGTTTGCCAGTTGCCTATTCATTTGTTATACTGTTAAACTATCTCAATTCGAATTGGCAGCTGGCTGCCAGTTGCAAGTTGCCAATTCAATAGAATTAGCGAATTGGCATCTGGTTGCCGTTTACAAGTTGCCTATTCAGTTCGTATACTCTAAAACCGTCTCAAATCGAATTGGCAGCTGGCTGCCAGTTGCCAGTTGCCAATTCACTAGGATTGTCGAATTGGCAACTGGTTGCCGTTTGCCAGTTGCCTATTCATTTGTTGTACTGTTAAACTATCTCAAATCGAATTGGCAGCTGGCTGCCAGTTGCCAGTTGCCAATTCAATAGAATTAGCGAATATGCATCTGGTTGCCGTTTGCCAGTTGCCTATTCAGTTCGTATACTCTAAAACTGTCTCAAATCGAATTGGCAGCTGGCTGCCAGTTGCCAGTTGCCAATTCACTAGGATTGTCGAATTGGCAACTGGTTGCCGTTTGCCAGTTGCCTATTCATTTGTTGTACTGTTAAACTATCTCAAATCGAATTGGCAGCTGGCTGCCAGTTGCCAATTCTCTAGGATTGTCGAATTGGCATCTGGTTGCCGTTTGCCAGTTGCCTATTCAGTTTTTATACTTTTAAACCCTCTCAAATCGAATTGGCAGCTGGCCGCCAGTTGCCAATTGCCAATTCAATAGAATTAGCGAATTGGCATCTGGTTGCCGTTTGCCAGTTGCCTATTCATTTCTTATACTCTAAAACCGTCTCGAATCGAATTGGCAGCTGGCTGCCAGTTGCCAATGCATTAGGATTGTCGAATTGGCAACTGGTTGCCGTTTGCCAGTTGCCTATTCAGTTTTTATACTCTTAAACTCTGTCAAATCGTATTGGCAGCTAGCTGCAAGTTGCCAGTTGCCATTTCAATAGAATTAACGAATTGGCAGCTGGCTGCCGGTTGCCAGTTGCCAATTCAATAGAATTAGCGAATTGGCATCTGGTTGCCGTTTGCCAGTCGCCTATTCATTTCTTACACTCTAAAACCGTCTCAAATCGAATTGGCAGCTGGTTGCCAGTTGCCAGTTGCCAATTCACTAAGATTGTCGAATTGGCAACTGGTTGCCGTTTGCCAGTTGCCGATTCAGTTTTTATACTTTTAAACCCTCTCAAATCGAATTGGCAGCTGGCTATTAAGTTCGTATACTCTAAAACCGTCTCAAATCGAATTGGCAGCTGGCTGCCAGTTGCCAATTCACTAGGATTGTCGAATTGGCAACTGGTTGCCGTTTGCCAGTTGCCTATTCAGTTGTTGTACTCTTTAACTGTCTCAAATCGAATTGGCAGCTGGCTGCCAGTTGCCAATTGCCAATTCACTAGGATTGTCGAATTGGCAACTGGTTGCCGTTTGCCAGTTGCCTATTCAGTTGTTGTACTCTTAATCTGTCTCAAATCGAATTGGCAGCTGCCTGCCAGTTGCCAATTCAATAGAATTAGCGAATTGGCATCTGGTTGCCGTTTGCCAGTTGCCTATTAATTTGTTGTACTCTTAAACTGTCTCAAATCGAATTGGCAGCTGGCTGCCAGTTGCCAGTTGCCAATTCAACAGAATTAGCGAATTGGCAGCTGGCTGCCGGTTGCCAGTTGCCTATTCAGTTCTTATGCTCTAAAATCGTCTCAAATCGAATTGGCAGCTGGCTGCCAGTTGCCAACTCAATAGAATTAACGAATTGGCAGCTGGCTGCCAGTTGCCCGTTGCCAATTCAATAGAATTAGCGAATTGGCATCTGGTTGCCGTTTGCCAGTTGCCTATTCATTTCTTATACTCTAAAACCGTCTCAAATCGAATTGGCAGCTGGCTGCCAGTTGCCAATGCATTAGGATTGTCGAATCGGCACCTGGTTGCCGTTTGCCAGTTGCCTATTCAGTTTTTATACTCTTAAACTCTGTCAAATCGTATTGTCAGCTAGCTGCAAGTTGCCAGTTGCCAATTCAATAGAATTAACTAATTGGCAGCTGGCTGCCGGTTGCCAGTTGCCAATTCAATAGAATTAGCGAATTGGCATCTGGTTGCCGTTTGCCAGTCGCCTATTCATTTCTTATACTCTAAAACCGTCTCAAATCGAATTGGCAGCTGGTTGCCAGTTGCCAGTTGCCAATTCACTAAGATTGTCGAATTGGCAACTGGTTGCCGTTTGCCAGTTGCCGATTCAGTTTTTATACTTTTAAACCCTCTCAAATCGAATTGGCAGCTGGCTATTCAGTTCGTATACTCTAAAACCGTCTCAAATCGAATTGGCAGCTGGCTGCCAGTTGCCAATTCACTAGGATTGTCGAATTGGCAACTGGTTGCCGTTTGCCAGTTGCCTATTCAGTTGTTGTACTCTTAAACTGTCTCAAATCGAATTGGCAGCTGGCTGCCAGTTGCCAATTGCCAATTCACTAGGATTGTCGAATTGGCAACTGGTTGCCGTTTGCCAGTTGCCTATTCAGTTGTTGTACTCTTAATCTGTCTCAAATCGAATTGGCAGCTGCCTGCCAGTTGCCAATTCAATAGAATTAGCGAATTGGCATCTGGTTGCCGTTTGCCAGTTGCCTATTAATTTGTTGTACTCTTAAACTGTCTCAAATCGAATTGGCAGCTGGCTGCCAGTTGCCAGTTGCCAATTCAACAGAATTAGCGAATTGGCAGCTGGCTGCCGTTTGCCAGTTGCCTATTCAGTTGTTGTACTCTTAATCTGTCTCAAATCGAATTGGCAGCTGGCTGCCAGTTGCCAACTCAGTAGAATTAACGAATTGGCAGCTGGCTGCTGGTTGCCCGTTGCCAATTCAATAGAATTAGCGAATTGGCATCTGGTTGCCGTTGGCCAGTTGCCTGTTCATTTCCTATACTCTAAAACCGTCTCAAATCGAATTGGCAGCTGGCTGCCAGTTGCCAGTTGCCAATGCATTAGGATTGTCGAATTGGCAACTGGTTGCCGTTTGCCAGTTGCCTATTCAGTTTTTATACTCTTAAACTCTGTCAAATCGTATTGGCAGCTAGCTGCAAGTTGCCAGTTGCCAATTCAATAGAATTAACGAATTGGCAGCTGGCTGCCGGTTGCCAGTTGCCAATTCAATAGAATTAGCGAATTGGCATCTGGTTGCCGTTTGCCAGTCGCCTATTCATTTCTTATACTCTAAAACCGTCTCAAATCGAATTGGCAGCTGGCTGCCAGTTGCCAGTTGCCAATTCACTGGGATTGTCGAATTGGCAACTGGTTGCCGTTTGCCAGTTGCCTATTCAGTTTTTATACTCTTAAACCCTCTCAAATCGAATTGGCAGATGGCTGCCAGTAGCCAGTTCAATTGAATTAGCGAATTGGCTGCTGGCTGCCGGTTGCCAGTTGCCAATTAAATAGAATAGCGAATTGGCATCTGGTTGCGGTTTGCCAGTTGCCTATTCATTTCTTATACTCCTAAACCGTCTCAAATCGAATTGGCAGCTGGCTGCCAGTTGCCAATTCACATGGATTGTCGAATTGGCAACTGGTTGCCGTTTGCCAGTTGCCTTTTCAGTTTTTATACTTTTAACCCCTCTCAAAACGAATTGGCAGCTGCCTGCCGGTCGCCAGCTGCCAATTCAATAGAATTAGCGAATTGGCATCTAGTTGCCGTTTGCCAGTTGCCTATTCATTTCTTATACTCTAAAACCGTCTCAAATCGAATTGGCAGCTGGCTGCCAGTTGCCAATCCACTAAGATTGTCGAATTGGCGACTGGTTTCCGTTTGCCAGTTGCCGATTCAGTTTTTATACTTTTAAACCCTCTCAAATCGAATTGGCAGCTGACTATTCAGTTCGTATACTCTAAAACCGTCTCAAATCGAATTGGCAGCTGGCTGCCAGTTGCCAGTTGCCAATTCACTAGGATTGTCGAATTGGCAACTGGTTGCCGTTTGCCAGTTGCCTATTCAGTTGTTGTACTCTTAATCTGTCTCAAATCGAATTGGCAGCTGGCTGCCAGTTGCCAATTCACTAGGATTGTCGAATTGGCAACTGGTTGCCGTTTGCCAGTTGCCTATTCAGTTGTTGTACTCTTAATCTGTCTCAAATCGAATTGGCAGCTGCCTGCCAGTTGCCAATTCAATAGAATTAGCAAATTGGTATCTGGTTGCCGTTTGCCAGTTGCCTATTAATTTGTTGTACTCTTAAACTGTCTCAAATCGAATTGGCAGCTGGCTGCCAGTTGCCAGTTGCCAATTTAACAGAATTAGCGAATTGGCAGCTGGTTGCCGGTTGCCAGTTGCCTATTCAGTTCTTATGCTCTAAAATCAGTTGCCGATTCAGTTTTTATACTTTTAAACCCTCTCAAATCGAATTGGCAGCTGGCTATTCAGTTCGTATACTCTAAAACCGTCTCAAATCGAATTGGCAGCTGGCTGCCAGTTGCCAGTTGCCAATTCACTAGGATTGTCGAATTGGCAACTGGTTGCCGTTTGCCAGTTGCCTATTCAGTTGTTGTATTCTTAAACTGTCTCAAATCGAATTGGCAGCTGGCTGCCAGTTGCCAATTCACTAGGATTGTCGAATTGGCAACTGGTTGCCGTTTGCCAGTTGCCTATTCAGTTGTTGTACTCTTAATCTGTCTCAAATCGAATTGGCAGCTGGCTGCCAGTTGCCAATTCACTAGGATTGTCGAATTGGCAACTGGTTGCCGTTTGCCAGTTGCCTATTCAGTTGTTGTACTCTTAATCTGTCTCAAATCGAATTGGCAGCTGCCTGCCAGTTGCCAATTCAATAGAATTAGCAAATTGGTATCTGGTTGCCGTTTGCCAGTTGCCAATTCAATAGAATTAGCGAATTGGCATCTAGTTGCCGTTTGCCAGTTGCCTTTACATTTCTTATACTCTAAAACCGTCTCAAATCGAATTGGCAGCTGGCTGCCAGTTGCCAATTCACTAGGATTGTCGAATTGGCAACTGGTTGCCGTTTGCCAGTTGCCTATTCATTTGTTGTACTGTTAAACTATCTCAAATCGAATTGGCAGCTGGCTGCCAGTTGCCAATTCAATAGAATTAGCGAATTGGCATCTGGTTGCCGTTTGCCAGTTGCCTATTCAGTTCGTATACTCTAAAACCGTCTCAAATCGAATTGGCAGCTGGCTGCCAGTTGCCAGTTGCCAATTCACTAGGATTGTCGAATTGGCAACTGGTTGCCGTTTGCCAGTTGCCTATTCATTTGTTGTACTGTTAAACTATCTCAAATCGAATTGGCAGCTGGCTGCCAGTTGCCAGTTGCCAATTCAATAGAATTAGCGAATTGGCATCTGGTTGCCGTCTACAAGTTGCCTATTCAGTTCGTATACTCTAAAACCGTCTCAAATCGAATTGGCAGCTGGCTGCCAGTTGCCAGTTGCCAATTCTCTAGGATTGTCGAATTGGCAACTGGTTGCCGTTTGCCAGTTGCCTATTCATTTGTTGTACTGTTAAACTATCTCAAATCGAATTGGCAGCTGGCTGCCAGTTGCCAGTTGCCAATTCAATAGAATTAGCGAATTGGCATCTGGTTGCCGTTTGCCAGTTGCCTATTCAGTTCGTATACTCTAAAACCGTCTCAAATCGAATTGGCAGCTGGCTGCCAGTTGCCAATTCTCTAGGATTGTCGAATTGGCATCTGGTTGCCGTTTGCCAGTTGCCTATTCAGTTTTTATACTTTTAAACCCTCTCAAATCGAATTGGCAGCTGGCCGCCAGTTGCCAGTTGCCAATTTAATAGAATTAGCGAATTGGCATCTGGTTGCCGTTTGCCAGTTGCCTATTCAGTTCGTATACTCTGAAACCGTCTCAAATCGAATTGGCAGGTGGCTGCCAGTTGCCAGTTGCCAATTCACTAGGATTGTCGAATTGGCAACTGGCTGCCGTTTGCCAGTTGCCTATTCAGTTGTTTACTCTTAAACTGTCTCAAATCGAATTGGCAGCTGGCTGCCAGTTGCCAATTCAATAGAATTAGCGAACTGGCATCTGGTTGCCGTTTGCCAGTTGCCTATTCAGTTCGTATACTCTAAAACCGTCTCAAATCGAATTGGCAGCTGGCTGCCAGTTGCCAGTTGCCAATTCACAAGGATTGTCGAATTGGCAACTGGTTGCCGTTTGCCAGTTGCCTATTCAGTTGTTGTACTCTTAAACTTTCTCAAATCGGATTGGCAGCTGACTGCCAGTTGCCAGTTGCCAATTCAATAGAATTAGCGAATTGGCAGCTGGCTGCCGGTTGCCAGTTGCCTATTCAGTTCTTATGCTCTAAAATCGTCTCAAATCGAATTGGCAGCTGGCTGCCAGTTGCCAGTTGCCAATTCAATAGAATTAGCGATTTGGCAGCTGGCTGCCGGTTGCCAGTTGCCAATTCAATAGAATTAGCGAATTGGCAGCTGGCTGCCGTTTGCCAGTTGCCTATTCATTTCTTATACTCTAAAACCGTCTCAAATCGAATTGGCAGCTGGCTGCCAGTTGACAGTTGCCAAATCACTAGGATTTTCGAATTGGCAACTGGTTGCCGTTTGCCAGTTGCCTATTCAGTTTTTATACTCTTAAAATCTCTCAAATCGAATTGGCAGCTGGCTGCCAGTTGCCAGTTGCCAATTCAATAGAATTAGCGAATTGGCAGCCACACTGTGAAGTTAGATGCCATTTGCCAGTTGCCGATTGAATAGGCAACTGGCAACTGGCAGCCAACTTCACGGACATACTGAGATGACTATTTTCAATGTTCAAAGAGCCATTGCTCCAAAAGAAAGTAAATCAGAATTACGATTCTCATTTTCAGTTTTTGGGGGCCGGTGCCCTTAAAAATAAGGTCAAGGTCATTAAAACCTAATGGCTGTTTTCCCCCACCTAGTGATGTAACCATGCGGGTTTGTTCAGAATCAATCATTAGGTTCAGGAGATATAGTGCTTCAAACAGGCAACATTGGCCCCCGCCCATAGGGGCTTGAAGAAATATATGGGCTGCATGATGCTTCCACGCAGAGCTGAATCCGGCCCGCACACTAGTACTGGTAAACCGCTTAGAGGATCTAAGCCTGTCCAGGAACCGCAGTGCGAGGTGGACCGTCCATGCTTATAAACCCTATTGGTTTCATTGGGCGACAGGGCTTGAGATGTCAATACTGTAAAGGTCATTTTGGAGACGTTGCTTCCAATTTTGTGGGACTTTTACCCGACATTGAGATGAAATGCCATCTCAAGCCATGTCGCCCAGTGAAACAAATAGGGTTTATAAGCATGGACGGGCCGACTCGCACCGCTTTGCCTGGGCAGGCTTAGTTCCTCTTAACGATTTACTAGTTCTCGTGTGCGGGTCGGTTTCAGCTCTGCGTAGAAGCATCTTGTAGCCCATATATTTCTTCAAGCCCCGATGGGCGGGGGGCGTTCACTTTTCCAATGAGGTCTCTAAGACAACTTTTGAAAATTCCAAAAATGATTCCTTACTCGAGGGCACTGGATATAGATAACACAAAGGAAGAATAAAGCAGGATAAGTAGTGTTATCAACCATTACTCCGCTGAATAACCCTTCTCTTGCTATATATTCATTTAAGCCACACCCATTTCTGTCTAACAACCAATCAAATTAATTGATGTAATGTATTGCTACAAATTCATAAATTAACTGTCAAACAGTGTAGATCCTGATTAGATGGCTTCTTCAGAAGCCATCTGATCTGGATCTACACTATTTCCAAAGATAGGGGTTGTCGTGAACAGCAAGATAAGGGATAAATAACCATTTTTGTACCAAATGGAATCTTCCACCTTATATATGCTAGGAGTCCATTTCGAAATATAGGGGTGTAAGGTTGTGTTTTCTTCAAAATTTATTCGTTTAACTTTTTGCGGCGTTGTGCGGCGTCTGATCTGGGCCTACACTGTTTACCAAGGTACCATCTTTAGGGGTTTCTGGTACTGAATGGGTTTAGTCACACCCATTTCTGACTTTAAACCAATCAGATTACTTTGATGTTACCATTCCTACACATTCACAAACCGAATGTCAAACAGCGTAGATCCCGCCAGCTCGAAACCATCTGATCCGGATCTACACTGTTTGGAAAAGTAGGGGTTGTCGTGATCAGCGGGGTAAGGGTTAACCATAACTAGCCTTACCGTAAAAATCCGAACAAATTCGGACACCTTAACCCTTTTTGTACGAAATGGAATCTTCCTTCTTATATATAGCAGGAGTCCATTTCAAAATTTAGGATGTCAGGTTGTGTTTTCATTATTTGGAAAGTGACTGAACTTTTAGCAAACAGTGGAGGCCCTGATCAGACGCCGCGTTCTGTGGCGTCTGATCTGGGCCTGTACTGTTTGCCGGGGTACCCGTTTTGGTGTTTCTGGTACAAAATGGGTAAAATACTGGGTGTAATTAAGCCCCAGCCCATAGGGGCTTGAAGAAATATATGGGCTGCATGATGCTTCCACGCAGAGCTGAATCCGGCCCGCACACTAGAACTGGTAAACTGCTTAGAGGATCTAAGCCTGTCCAGGAACCGCGGTGCGAGGCGGACCGTCCATGCTAATAAACCCTATTGGTTTCATTGGGCGACAGGGCTTGAGATGTCATTTCATCTCAATGTCGGGTAAAAGTCCCACAAAATTGGAAGCAACGTCTCCAAAATGACCTTTAGTGTTGACAGGGACGTTAAACCTCAAATCAAACAAAAGACTGGGTGTAATTCTCCTGATTTTTTGACAGATTTGTTTCACGATCCGGTAAGAAGTCCAAATGGTACAGATAGAATGGCAAACAGTGTAGACTCTATCAGACTGCTCATCTGATCTGGGTGTGTCCTGTTTGCTTAGGCCTATCTGTCCCAATACTTAGGATCATAACGGTCAGGAGTCTCAGGCAGACATGGAAAGCGGTATTTGACTGAATACAGGGTTTGAGTTGAGGTTTTACGTCCCCGTCAACACTGTTTTGGTTATTTTGCTTCCAGTTTTGTGGGACTTCTACCCAACGTTGAGATGAAATAACATCTCAAGCCCAACCGCCCAAACGAACTTTTATGTTGAGGGACGGTCCGACTCGCACCACTTTGCCTAGGCATGCTTAAACATTCTAAGCGGTTTACCGGTACTCATATGCGGTCGGTTTCATCTCTGCGTGGAAGCACCATGTAGCCCAATTTATTTCGCCAAGCCCTGAAAGGCGGGGCCCATAATGGGGATGAATGGAAGATGTTTTGATCTTCTATAAAGTAATGTTGTGTCTACTCATTGGAATCGCGTCGTTGAGGCGAATGTAATGAGTAAAAACAAATTGATAAAAATCAGAAAAAAAAAAACTCCATTAACTATCCACTGTTTAACTGTTTGAATTGAGGATTAACGTCCCCGTCAACACTATTACGGTCATTTTGGAGACATTGCTTTCATCTCAAGCCCTGTCACCCAAAGAAACCGATAGGGCTTGTGTGCATTGGTTGGCTGTCCGACTCGCACCACTTTTCCTGAGCAGGCTTATTCCTTCTTGAGATTTACCAGTCCTCATGTGCGATCAGGTTTAGCTCTGCGCGGAAGCACCATGTAGCCTAATCTGTTTCGGCGGGGGCCCATAATGAAAATGACTGAAAGAGGATTTTTGTTCTTCTATAAAATAAAGAAACGTTGTGTCTACTCATTTGAATCGCCTCATTGAGGCGATTCTAATAAGTACAAACAACATATCTGTTCATGATTGATAACAATCAGAAAACCTCCATAAAATATCCGACGGCGTAATGGGAATAATTCTCTAAAACATTACCAAAACACGCCTATACAAATACATTTTAATCTTTATCGCCGAAAAAATTAAAATTTTAAGATGAAAAACTGTGATATTGTTCTTATTTCTACTCAAAATATAGATTGTGGGTATTCGTTAGAACCGCCTCATCGAGGCGGTTCTATCGAGTACCCACAATCTATATTTTAGAGCAGACATAAGAAACCAGAGGACCAGTGGTCCTGTAAACGCTCACCTGACATCAACCCAGGGCTACCATTTGAACAAACTATGATAGGTCCGAGTAAATAAGTCCAATTTTTTTTAAAAATCCGTCCAATAATGGTCCAAGTACCCAATTCTACTTGCCAAGTTTCAATGTCATTGGCCTTATGGTTCCAGAGAAGAAGAATTTGAAAGGTTTTTACTTTGTATGGGCATGGACGCCATCTTGGTCATGTGACCTGGACCGTATTAGCAGTTTTCATTAGTTCATCGCATAAAGGCTCCGTATCAAATTTTATTTCAGTTCGCCCAGTAGTTTCTGACATATGGAACCTGAGTGATCTTGGTCCCAGACCTTTCTTACCCATAAATCTTCATGTATTCAGTTACTTTACATGATCTACCAATTTTTGTGACACTGTCTTCAATGGTTTCATAAAAATCCATTATTTTCACTTTTTCCCATGCAAAAGCCTAAGTCGGCAAATTTGACATTGGCGTAAAATAGGTCACGGTCAATCCAGAATCACCATTTGAACAAATTATGATAGGCCTGAGTGCTATGTGCCAAGTTTCAAGGTCATTGGCCGTACGGTTCCGAAGAAGAATGTTAAAGGGTTTTTACCATATATGGGCATGGCCACCATCTTGGTCATGTGACCTGAACCATATCAGCAAATTTTCATTTGTTCATCACATAAAGGATCAATATCAAATTTCACTTGAATTGGTCCAGCAGTTTCTGAGAAAAAAATGTTTGAAATATGGTCCCAGATCACTGAATGACCTTGACCATTCTTACCTATACATCTTCATGTATTCAGTAACTTTACCTGATCTACAAATTTTGGTGAGACTTTCTTCAATGGTTTCCAAAAAATCCATTATTTTCACTTTTTCCCATGCAAAAGCCTAAGTTGACTTTGATATTGCCGTAAAATAGGTCAAGGTCAACCCAGTGTCACCATTTGTACAAACTATGATGGGCCCGAGTACCATATGCTATACGCCAAGTTTCAAGGCCATTGGCGAAGAAGATTTTTAGAGAAGTTCTGGAGAAGAAGATTTATGACGGCTTTTTACTATATATCTGCATGGCAGCCATCTTGGTCAGGTGATCTAGACCATATTGGCAACTTTTCATTTGTTCAACACACGAAGGCTCCATATTGAATTCCACTTCAATTGGCTCAGTAGTTTCTGAGAAAAAAAAATGTTTTTTTTTTTTTAAATATGGAACCTGATTGACCTTGGTCAAAGGTCAATGAATGACCTTAGACCTTTCTTACCTATAGATCTTCATGCATTCAGTTACTTTACCTGATCTACCAATTTTGGTGACACTGTCTTCAATGGTTTTCTAAAAATCCATTATTTTCACTTTTTTCCGATGCAAAAGTCTTAGTCGGCAAATTTGACATTGCTGTAAAATAGGTCAATGTCAACCCAGGGTCACCATTTGTACAAACTATGATGGGCCTGAGTACCATATGCTACTTGCCAAGTTTCAAGGCCATTGGCCTTACGGTTCTGGAGAAGAAGAATTTTGAAATCTTTTAACCATATCTGGGCGTGGCCGCCATCTTGGTCACGTGATCTAGATGGTATTGGCAATTTTTCATTTGTTCAACTCACAAAGGCTCCATATTGAATTTCACTTCAATTGGCCCGGTAGTTTCTGAGAAAAAAATGTTTGAAATATAGAACCTGAATGACCTTGGTCTATGGTCAATGAATGACCTTGACCTTTCTAACCCATAGCTCTTCATGTTTTCAGTTATTTTACCTGATCTACAAATTCTGGTGACACTAACTTCAATGGTTTCCTAAAGATCCATTATTTTCACTTTTCTCCATGCAAAAGCCTAAGTCGGCAAACTTGACTTTGCTGTAAAATAGGTCAAGATCAACCCACAATCACCATTTGTACAAGCTCTGATGGGCCTGAGTACCATATGCTACATGCCGAATTTCAAGGCCACTGGCCTTACAGTTCTGGAGAAGATTTTTGAAGGCTTATTACCATATATGGGCATGGTGGCCATCTTGGTCATGTGATCCAGACCCCGCAAACAAACTTTAATTGCTGGTCAATAGGTCAAGGTCAGCCAAGGGTCACCATTTGTACAAACTATGATGGGCCCGAGTACCATATGCTACATGCCAAGTTTCAAGGCCATTGGCCTTACAGTTCTAGAGAAGAAGAATTTTGAAGGCTTTTTATCATATATAGGCGTGGCCGCCATCTATGTCATGTGACCTAGACCATATTGGCAACTTTTCATTTGTTCAACTCACAAAGGCTCCATATCGAATTTCACTTCAATTGGTTTGGTAGTTTCTGAGAAAAAAATGTTTGAAATCTGGAACCTGAATGACCTTGGTCTAAGGTCAATGAATGACCTTGACCTTTCTAACCAATAGATCTTCATGTATTCAATTACTTTACCTGATCTACAAATTTTGGTGACACTGTCTTCAATGGTTTCCTAAAAATCCATTATTTTCACTTTTCTCCATGCAAAAGCCTACGTCGGCATATTTGACATTGCTGTAAAATAGGTCAAGGTCAACCCAGGGTCACCATTTGTACAAGCCATGATGGGCCCGTGTACCATATGCTACATGCCAAGTTTCAAGGCCATTGGCCTTACAGTTCTAGAGAAGAAGGATTTTGAAGGCTTTTTATCATATATAGGCGTGGCCGCCATCTTGGTCATGTGACCTAGACCATATGAGCAACTTTTCATTTGTTCAACTCACAAAGGCTCCATATCAAATTTCACTTCAATTGGTTCGGTAGTTTCTGAGAAAAAAATGTTTGAAATCTGGAACCTGAATGACCTTGGTCTAAGGTCAATGAATGACCTTGACCTTTCTAACCCATAGATCTTCATGTATTCAATTACTTTTCCTGATCTACAAATTTTGGTGACACTGTCTTCAATGGTTTCCTAAAAATCCATTATTTTCACTTTTCTCCATGCAAAAGCCTAAGTTGGCATATTTGACATTGCTGTAAAATAGGTCAAGGTCAACCCAGGGTCACCATTTGTACAAGCCATGATGGGCCCGAGTACCATATGCTACATGCCAAGTTTCAAGGCCATTGGCCTTATGGTTCTGGAGAAGAAGATTTTTGAAGGCTTTTTACCATATATGGGCATGGCGGCCATCTTGGTCATGTGATCCAGACCCCGCGAACAAACTTTCGTTCCCCCATCCCACTGAGGCTCCATATGAAATTTGGCTTTGATTGGCCCTGCAGTATAGGAGAAGAAGATCTTTGAAAATGGTGGACGGACGGACGGACGGACGGACGGACGGACGGACGGACGGACGACGGACCATGGCTATACTATAAGCTCACCTATGAGCCTAAAGGCTCAGGTGAGCTAAAAATAAGGTTTACCCCTGCAAACTCCAGTTTTACTATATAAAAGTTGGGTTCGAGGGGGTCAAACATATACTGGCGTGTTTTCGTGATGAACCTCAAAACGAGTTCGACTTAGTCATGACAAACGAGTTATCCGTGTTCATGTTATCCAAGTGTCACTACATACGAAAAACGTGACAAATGCACGTTATCGTAATGCCATGACAGAGTCATGCTTCCATAGCTTGTGGCTCCCCCCATGTTCTGCCCGCATAAATATCATTAATTCTTTCGCTCCTAATTAAAAGTTGCAAGGAGAAAAACCTGTTGCATTAATGATTAATATGAGTGTTGGAAAATATATACGAGAAACCGAACACTACTTCTAATTGGTAAAATGAATCTGGATTTTACATCAGTATTAAGATCAAAGCTTCGGTATGGAACGCCACAGTTGTCAGTTTAGTTGAGTATTTTTTAACGTAGTTTAAACCTTTCTTACGAAGTAGTCTTTATATTTAGTGCGGTCTACATGTATATGCAGTTTTGTTACAATGTGCAGCATTTTTACGTGTAATATTTTTATTATGTAGTTTTTGTTTTGTCCCGAATGTATCCTGGTCTGATCCCGGGCGTAAATCTTTGAGTTGAAATTAATTGACTTCCGATTGTGTTATGTGAAACCATTACAAAACTATCAACGTACATGTCGAAAGTGCTAGCAGGGTTATTCTTAATGTTTTTCTCGTCTTTTCTTCCCATTCCATTACGATAACCCATCCGAGACATAGTGCTATCTTTCACATCTCCAAAATGGTTATTTTTTCTGGTGAAAATTTGTGATATTTTTCTTAATTATGCTCCAAACATAGGTTGAGTGCGCTCGTTAGAAGAGGCGGTCCTAACGAGTACCCACAACCTATGTCTTTGTGCAAAAACAAGCAAAAGAATGTTTACTCACGCACACCGCATTTTCTCTTCATAAAAGTGGGGTCTATAGGGGTGTTCATTTTACGGATTTGTTCACGTGATACATATACATTAAAACTTAAATAACAGGACCAGCATTGACTCGTTTACCATAGCTGATCCAAACTAAGGTCTAAGTCCAAATTCCGAACCATTTTCCAGCCTACACTCTGAGACAACCATCATTAACTCTTTTTGTACCAAATGGAATCTAGCAGGAGTCCATTTTAAATTTAGGGGTGTCAGGTTGTGTTTTCTTCAAAATTGATTTGGAAAATTGCTGAACTTTAAGCAAACAGAGGAGGCCCTGATCAGACGCCGCGTTCTGCGGCGTCTGATCTGGGCCTGCACTGTTTGCCCGGGTACCCGTTTTGGGGTTTTCGGAATAAAATTGGTTAAATTATCAAGGTGACAGGCGTGGCGTTCCATACTTCGGAGAGTTTTCTCACAATTTTTCCCATTCCGTGGTAACAATGGAAATTGTTTCTGCAGATATGTTGGTGAAAAACTCAAATTTTCGCCTTTAAAGTGTTGTTCTTGTCGGTTGTAAGCAAATATTTGCATGTACTTAACACCAATAATTTCTGAAGTGATGAAAATTTAACCCATCTATACCCAGCGTCCAGTAAACCGGACAGGACATAGGTTGGTTGATTTGAGGTTTAACGTCCCCGTCAATACTGTAAAGGCCATTTTGGAGACGTTGCTTCCAATTTTGTGGGACTTTTACGCGACACTGAGATGAAATGACACCTCAAGCCCTGTCGCCCAATGAAACAAATAGGGTTTATTAGCATGGACGGTCCACCTCACACCGCGGTTCCTGGACATGCTTAGATCCTCTAAGCGGTTTTCCAAAACTAGTGTGCGGGCCGGATTCAGCTCTGCGTGTAAGCATCATGCAGCCCATATATTTCTTCAAGCCCCTATGGGCGGGGGCGATCAGGACATGGGTTAACTGAGAAACCCCTGATATGAGACAGAACGGGACGTCTTATCATGGCCTTCTTTGTTACATGTAGCATGGATTTTTTTTATATATATCTTTGTTTAACGACACTTTCAAGATTGTTTCACATTTCGGGCCGAACGTTAGGACGAAAACTAGAGTACCCGGTCATAAACCCCAGTTTACGTAGAGAAAAGTGCGTTTTACAGGAGTATACATTGTGATCCCTATTATTGCTCTAGAACATCGATTGTGGGTACTCGCTAGAACCGCCTCACCGACAATCCATGGTAGAGTAGTGGGGAAAATTCACAAATTTTCATACGAAAATTGTTAGTTCTTGACCAAATATCACGCTGACAGGTTGTCGTCCTGTTATCGTAATCACATAGAACTGTTTGATGTTATGACATGACGTTATCCACTAAAATACAGCGACTTATGTGATAAGGCACAATACACAAACACGCCTATTTTACATTCAAAATTAGCGCCCCGCCCATCGGGCCTTGAAGAAATAGATTGGGCTCCACGGTGCTTCTACGCAGACCTGAAACCCTCCGCGCATGAGTACTGGACTACTGGTAAACCCGCTTAGAAATTCTAAGCCTGCCAAGGCAGTGGTTCAAGTCAGCCCGTTCATACATATAAACCCTTTCGGTTTCAATGAGCGGCAGGGCTTGAGATGTCTTTTCAACTCAATGTAGGATAAAAGTCCCACAAAACTGGAAGCAACGTCTCCAAAATGACCAAAATAGTGTTTATGGGGACGCCAAACGCCGAATCAAACAAAGAAAGTTAGGCTTATATAAATAGAATGCATTGTTTTTGCTAAGTGTCCGATCGGCTACTGGGGTAATAAACTGTTTGTTTGTTTGATTTGAAGTTTAACGTCCCCGTCAACACTGTAAAGGTTATTTTGGAGACGTTGCTGCCAATTCTGTCGGACTTTTACCCGACATTGAGATGAAATGACATCTCAAGCCCTGTCGTCCAATGAAACCAATAGGGTTTATAAGCATGGACGGGCCGACTCGCACCGCACTGCCTGGACAGGCTTAGATCCTCTAAGCGGTTTACCAGTACTCGTGTGCGGGTCGGTTTCAACTCTGCGTGGAAGCATCATGCAGCCCATTTATTTCTTAAAGCCCCGATGGGCAGGGGCTGAGGTAATAAACTGACGTATCCAAATATGTCATTAACGCAAGCTTTCAAACAGGACCGCTTGCCTTATTTGTTGTAAGTTTTAAATAAAGTATTTAGCAAACAGTGTACACTTTATCAGACGTCATTTTGTGGGCGTCTGACCTTGGGCTACACCGTCTGCCAATGTCTATTTTGGAAGGGGGCTATAAGCATGTGTCTACATGTACAATATATTAACCCTTTTTGTGCCAAATGGAATCTTCCTCTTTATATATAGCAGGAGTCCATTTCAAAATTAAGTGGTGTCAGATTGTGTTTTCTTCAAAATTTATTCGGGAAATGGCTTAACTTTTTGCAAACAGTGTGGGACCCGAACGCGGCGTCTGATCTGGTCCTGCACTGTTTGCCAGGGTACCCCTTTTGGGGTTTCCGGTACCCAATGGTTTCAACCACGGGCCGGTTTCGTTAACACTGTGCGTCTGACTGCAGATCAGGAGGTTGCGGGATTCGATCGGAGATATTCTTTCAGCGTGGGAATTTTATCATGACATCTCCCCGACACCCCTCCCCACACCCGTCAGTTTCTGGCAAAAGAATGTGCATTGTACTTGTTAACCGCTTATGTATAAGCCTGTCCAGGAAAATTTGGATTATTTAAACTGACCGGCTCGACACAACCTAGTGTTGACTGGGCCGATAACCTCCAAACCATGTGCACTTTATGTTTTGTTATTTCATATTTCAAGTTTGGGAATACTTCAACTGTAGTATAATTTCGTAACAATTTTGTGGGAATATCGACCATACTGCATGTAACAGAGCCAGCACATTACATACATGTAACCATCAATAAGACGTGTGCGCACATCAATGACTTAGATCAGACTGCACCTCAAACTGAGATTTCGCTTATCTCGCTGAGCAGCCCGGAGGCTGAAGAAGGCTCTTGCGATCAGCGAAGACTCTGATCAGACTGCGCGGATGCGCAGTCTGATCCGAGTCTTCACTGATCGCACATGTAGCAGGCTTTGTTATGCGTTAGATCATATTATACAAAAACTCGGAAAAATAACTTGGCGTCAAAGCTAAAACAGATGGCATTTCAATGGGAATAATTACACCGATCCGTTGAGATAAGCTTTAATAAAGAAGTTAATTTAACTTTATTCGAAAATTCAATTAAATTGTAAGAAGAGATGAGAACGATAAAGAAGGAACAGCAGCTTATCAGATGGGTCAAGTTCCGCGAAAAGAACAGTAAAATTCCTATATTAAGGCCACCTTTGGGACTGTTAAAAAGTGGTCTTAAAGACCACTTTTTGAACAGTCCCAAAGTTGGTCCCTGACCAGAGGACATTGTAGGCAGAAAACACAAAGAAACATTCAGTGTACCCTTCAAAATAAGCTTTTTATAACAGAATTAGCCCTCATCATAGTTTTAGGTGGTCTTAATAGAGGAATTTCGCTGTAGTTACATTTCTCAAAGAACAGTGAAGAGCGGGATCATATTCTTGTTGTCTGGACGACGTTGACGAATAACCTGGAGATTTTTTACAATTACCGGGCGCTCTTATGTGAAAGAAGACCCGGAATCTTAAGTTTTCCGTATCGCGGCCCATGCCAGTAAAATCTAAAGATGATCTGATAGGGGTTTTGCACATGTTGAAGTTGTAAATTGAAATCAGGAAAACACATGATGTTGGTTGCACAGTTTGTAAAATCTGTAGATAAAATGTACCAGTGGCAAACATCGTTGAAACATCGTATACGGGTAGTCACGATGTTGAATCTATATTATGCGGCTTGCTCTCGACCTTGTGTAGGGCGTGGTTTGATAAGGTAAAGGTGACGTGTATCTTGCGTCACTGGGTGTCATTGGCTTACAGTTGTTCAAGGCCTCTGGCCCGGTAGAGGCTGGGGGGAGGGTCTAGTTGTTATTTTTTTCTGTTTCTGCACTTACATTCACTTTCCTCTCTCATGTGTCCATCGCTCTCACTCCTTCTACTGGCCATCCTATCTCTTTTCTTCCTTTTTATGGGAAATGACACACAACATGACCATCCAGGGTTGACCTGTCCTTAAACCCAAAACAATCAATCAATCTTGTGTACCTTCTAGCATAGCCCCAGATAAGAGGGAGGCCTCTGATTAGGACATCCAAGTATTATTTTTTCGTTTCTGAACGAAAACATATGTTGTGGGTACGCATTAGAAGCGCCTCGCCGAGGCGCTTCTAACAAGCAGAAATAAGAAAATTATCTACTTTTTGGATGAAAAAGCACCTTATTTGGAGCTACGTTCTAGGTACAACAAGGCCTTTGCCGGACGGCGTTATTAGTCAACTTGAGCCCTATGATGTCCTGCTTATAACGAAAACCCTACCTGTGCAAACAGTGCTACGCAGATCCAGATCAGAAGGCTTCTAAAGTCTAAACCATCTGATAATGTTCTACAGAGTTCGACATACAGAACGAATTGAACGAATGCATCATATCAAGTAATTTGGTTGATAGTCAGAAATGGGTGTGGCAAAATTTAATCAGCAGAACAAGGGTTAAACATTGAATGTTCTCAGTCTCTGACCTATACCTCAAGGTCACAGGTATGCTGAATGAAAGTTTGGATCAACATCTATCAAACTTTCAGCATCCCCACAACCGCTACCTTTTTGGTCCAGCCTCGGTGTCTTTGTCGGATATGCGTCTGACGGGTGATCAGGAGGTACTAGGTTCGATCCTCGCCGTGTCAGCAACATTCTTTCGTGGAGATTGGGCATAAACATTTTCAGTGCGGCCATTCTCTTTCTTCCAATGATTCAATTTAGGTGAAAGAATGTACACTGTACTGGTTAACTATATAAACACGTCCAGGGCAGTGTGGTTACATGTATGTAAACTGATCGGCTCGACATGACCTAAATTTTGTTTACTGGACCATTAAACTTCAAACCAAACCAGAATGCCAAGACATGGGATGGCCCATTTACTGTTGTTGATTCATTACGATAACATCCCCGTGCGACATAAAGCATTTTTTTCCCATCTCCAAATTGGCTACTTTTCTAACGAAAACGGTTATATTTTGTCTTACCAATACTGCAAACATAGGTTGTGGGTGCTCGTTGGAACACCTCACGTTCCAACGAGTATCCGCAAATTATTTCTTGGGGCAAATATAAGAAAAATATTGTATACCCCCGTAAATCCCAGTTTTCTCAAATTAAAGTGGGGTTTAGGGGAATGTTCATTTGATGGATTTTTATACCTGATGGAACACGTTCTTGAGTCCTTATGAAATCATTCTCACTCCACGCCAATCGGGGCTTTGAGAAATAGATCGAGCTGCATGATGCCTCTACGCAGAGCTGAAACCGACCGCACATGCGTACTGGTAAACTACAAGCCTGTCCAGGTAAAGTGGTGCGCGCTGGAACGTCCCAACATATATTGTAACCCTTTTGGTTTGTTTGGGGAGCAGGGACTGAGATGTTATTTCATCACAGTGTCAGGTAAAAGCCCCACGAAATTGGAAGCAATGTTTTCAAAATGACCTAGTGTTCTGTGATGTGAAGCCTCAATTCAAACAAACAAAACAAAATGAAATCATTCTCATTGTTGCAGATAAATATTTGGGGCTACTTTGAGCTCCCCCCCCTCCCACCCCCGAGAGAATCCGTGTTTGCGGGCTTTCTGACTAGGGAAGACACTCAGTGGCCTGCTCAGCTCCTCTGACTATAAAGTGTTTAAAAATTTTAAAGGGAATAGATACATCTTCAGGGGAGGTAACTCCTACACAAGTATTTGTGTCTCCCATGTCAATAGGGATCAACTCTTAAAGGAAAGATTTTGCTCCTGAGAGGCGAATTCTTTCCTTTAAGAGTAGACTCTTTTTCAGCGGGATTGAGATTATAGATACGCAGACAGGAAGTCCCGAAAGTTGTCTCCCTTTGAATAAATGGTGGAAAAATCTCCCAGGTGTTCCCATTCTCCTTAAATATGGGAACTAGAGACGTTGTACTATCCAAGCAGCAAATGCACAGATGCTGACCAGACTGTGCTGATGCGTAGGCTGACCTACACTTTTTTTGCTCATAAATGCCAACAAGAGGGCCCAATGGCCCTATATCGCTCACCTGTTTAGACCCCAGGGGCATGATTGGCAGGAATTATGTAGGTGACCACTTGCCGTTGCTACATGCTAAATATCTAAGCTCTGGGCCCTGTGGTTTCAGAGAAGAAGATTTTTGAATCTTTTTTCCATTATGAGTCTATGGGAGCTAAGGGGCCCCGGGGCGTGGCCCATTTGGATCCCATGGCCATGATTGGCAGGATTTATGTAGGTGACCACTTGCCATTGCTACATGCTAAATATCTCAGCTCTGGGACCTGTGGTTTCAGAGAAGAAGATTTTTGAAGCTTTTTTTTCCATTATGAGTCTATAGGAGCTAAGGGGCCCCAGGGCGTGGCCCTTTTGGACCCCAGGGGCATGATTGGCAGGAATTATATAGGTGACCACTTGCCGTTGCTACCTACTAAATATCTAAGCTCTGTGCGCTGTGATTTCAGAGAAGAAGATTTTTGAAGCTTTTTTCCATTATGAGTCTATAGGAGCTAAAGGGCCCCGAGGCGTGGCCCTTTTGGAACCCATGGGCATAATTGGCAGGAATTATGTAGGTGACCACTTGCCGTTGCTACATGCTAAATATCTAAGCTCTGGGCCCTGTGGTTTCAGAGAAGAAGATTTTTTATTTTTTTTCCATTATGAGGCTATGGGAGCTAAGGGGCCCCGGGGTGTGGCCCATTTGGACCCCACGGGCATGATTGGCAGGATTTATGTAGGTGACCACTTGCCATTGCTACATGCTAAATATCTAAGCTCTGGGCGCTGTGGTTTCAGAGAAGATTTTTGAAGATTTTTTTTTTTCCATTATGAGTCTATGGAAGCTAAGGGGCCCCCGGGCGTGGCCCTTTTGGACCCAAGGGGCATGATTGGCAGGAATTATATAGGTGACCACTTGCCGTTGCTACGTACTTAATATCTAAGCTCTGGGCCCTGTGGTTTCAGAGAAGAAGATTTTTTAAGCTTTTTTCCATTATGAGTCTTTGGGAGCAAAGGGGCCCCGGCATGTGGCCTATTCGGAACCCAGGGGCATGATTGGCAGGAATTATGTAGGTGACCACTTGCCGTTGCTACATGCTAAATATCTAAACTCTGGGCCCTGTGGTTTCAGAGAAGAAGATTTTTGAAGCTTTTTTTTCCATTATGAGTCTATGGGAGCTAAGGGGCCCCGGGGCATGGCCCATTTGGACCTTAAGGGCATGATTGGCAGGATTAATGAAGGTGACCACTTTTCGTTGCTACATGTCAAATACCTCAGCTCTGGGCCTTGTGGTTTCAGAGAAGAAGATTTTTGAAGCTTTTTTCCATTATGAGTCTATAGGAGCTAAAGGGCCCCGGGGCGTTGCCCGTTTGGACCCCAGGGGTATGATTGGCAGGAATTATGTAGGTGACCACTTGCCGTTGCTACATGCTAAATATCTAAGCCCTGGGCCCTGTGGTTTCCGAGAAGAAGATTTTTGAATCTTTTTGTTCCATTATGAGTCTATGGGAGCGAAGGGGCCCCAGGGCGTCGCCCATTTGGAACCAAGGGGCATGATTGGCAGGAATTATGTAGGTGACCACTGGCCGCTGCTACATTCTAAATATCTAAGCTCTGGGCCCTGTGGTTTCAGAGAAGAAGATTTTTGAAGCTTTTTTTTCCATTATGAGTCTATGGGAGCTAAGGGGCCCCGGGGTGTGGCCAATTTGGACCCCAGGGGCATGATTGGCAGGAATTATGTAGGTGACCATTAGCCGTTGCTACATGCCAAATATCTCAGCTCTGGGCCATGTGGTTTCAGAGAAGAAGATTTTTGAAGCTTTTTTCCATTACGAGTCTATAGGAGCTAAAGGGCCCCGGGGCGTGGCCCGTTTTGACCCCAGGGGCCTGATTTGCAGGAATTATGTAGGTGACCACTTGCTGTTGCTACATGCTAAATATCTAAGCTCTGGGCCCTGTGGTTTCTGAGAAGAAGATTTTTGAAGCTTTTTGTTCCATTATGAGTCTATGGGAGCAAAGGGGCCCCGGGGTGTGGCCAATTCGGACCCCAGGGGCATGATTGGCAGGAATTATGTAGGTGACCACTGGCCGTTAATACATGCTGAATATCTAAACTCTGGGCCCTGTGGTTTCAGAGAAGAAGATATTTTAATTTTTTCCCATTGATAGTCTATGGGAGATATATGTTGCCATGGCAACCAGAATTCCAATCTGATCAGCCCAAAAACCTTATGCAGCCTTTCCCCCTACCTGATGATGCTTCCCATGAAATTTGATCAAGATTGACCGTGAGGTATTAGAGATATACTTATTTGAAATTGTTTACGGACGGACGGACGCACGCACGCACGACGGACAAAAAGTGATCACAAAAGCTCACCTTGTCACTACGTGACAGGTGAGCTAAAAACAGTTTCCCTCACGGCACAACTTATTTACCTTGTTTGTTTGTTTGTTTGTTTGTTTGTGTTTTGAGGTTTTACATCATCACAAACAGTATTCAGGTCATTTTGTAGTCGTCGCTTCCACTTTGTGGGACTTTTACCCGACATTGAGATGAAATGACATCCAAAGCCTTACTGCCCAAAGAAAACCGCTAGGGTTTTAAGGGTTGATCTAACTCGCACCACTTTGCCTGGACAGGCTTAGACCTTCTCAGCGGTTTACCAGTACTCATGTGCGGTTTGTTTCAGCTCTGCTAGGAAGCACCTTGCAGCCAATCCATTTCTTCAAGCCCAATGAGTGGGGGCGCTATTTCATCTTGTGCACGTATACTCTTTGCTCTGACATTAAAATAGTTCTTTCCAAAGCTCCACAGAAATATTAAGAGAAAATGCATGTTGTGTTCTCATTAGAATCGCCTCATCGAGGCGATTCTAATGAGTAACACAACCTGCCCGTACATACGCTTTTGTACTACTTACAATCAAAAAGATTA
Organism: Lucinisca nassula; assembly: GCA_963580285.1. Classification (NCBI taxonomy): domain Eukaryota; kingdom Metazoa; phylum Mollusca; class Bivalvia; order Lucinida; family Lucinidae; genus Lucinisca; species Lucinisca nassula. Next base: position 45,297,611 of record OY757010.1, on the reverse strand, counting down.
AACATTAAAGTGACCCCCATCTAGTCTCATGAACTGGCTCCTTGGCTTACCCCGAGTACATGTACCTCGAACTACCCCTCGAGTAAAATTCCCGTCGTTCACATAGTGTTCGAGTCGCTTAGTGTTTTGACTGTATAAACTGCATCCACATTACGCAAAAAAGTATGTGAAATGAACACCTCCTAAATCCCACTTTATATAGAGAAAACTGGGATTTAAAGGGGTATGCATTATTTTTATTATTTCTGCACCAAGGCATAGGTTGTGGCAAGCGTTAGAAGCGCCTCAATGAGGCGGTTCTAACGAGCACCCACAACCTATGTTTGAAGTATAAATAAGAACAATATCACGGATTTTCATCAGAAAAGTAGCCATTTTAGAGACGTGAAAAAAATGCATTATGTCGCACTAGTGTGTTATCATAATGATTTTATGTTTTTGACACTAGAAATCTTAAAATCTTTAACTCTTAAGACGCCGAGAAAAACTACATCTAAAAATGTCGTCTGCTTTTGCTGATTCTTTTTGCAAACTTTTCAAAAATATTTTTGAATAAAGGCAAACAGTGTGGACCTAGATCGGACTGCTCCCTTGATCTGGGTCCACACTGTTTGCAAAAACTAATTTTAAAGTACTTGGCAGACGACAATTGAGGAGATTGACATTTTAGGGTTAATGCAAATTTGTAAATTTGAGGGCGCTGGCGTCGAAGCCTCTATAGCGTTTTTTTTGTTGGTTGATTTGAGGTTTAACGTCCCCGTCAACACCGTAAAGGTCATTTTGGAGACGTTGCTTCCAATTTTGTGGGACTTTCACCCGACATTGAGATGAAATGACATCTCGAGCCCTGTCGCCCAATGAAACCAATAGGGTTTATTAGCATTAGCCTCGCACCGCGGTTCCTGGACAGGCTTAGATCCTCTAAGAGATTTACCATTACTAGTGTGTGGGCCGGATTCAGCTCTGCGTGGAAGCATTATGCAGCCCATATATTTCTTCAAGCCTCTATGGGCGGGGGCCAACCCCTCTATAGCATATGCTGGGTTGTCCACGCAACGCTTAAGAATGCGTGGCTGCTTTTCTTAGTCTTCAGTGGTTGCACAGCAAAGCGCTACATGTACTGATCTTTTTACGGTACTCTCACTTGTGTATCTCCATAAAAAAACTTTTGAACAGAATGTTGTAACAAATGCCCCAGCCAGAATTCCCTATATTAACCCTTATCTTGCTGAATATTCATTTAAGCCACACCCATTTATGTCTATCAACCAATCAAATTACTTGATGTAATTTATTGCTACAAATTCATAAACTGAATGCCAAACAGTGTAGATCCTGATCAGATGGCTTCTTCAGAAGCCATCTGATCTGGATTTTCACTGTTTGCAAAGATAGGGGTTGTCGTGAACAGCAAGATAAGGGTTAAATGGGTAAAACAGAAGACCAGGTACCCCAGTCAGAAGCCCCTACAAGGGAATGAAGCATTGAATCCCAGTCAGAATTCCCTATAAAAGGTAAATACAATGACCATACAGATCCCCCAATTAGAAGCCCCTGTAAGGGAATGATATGATCGGATGCAAACTCAATGACCAATTGACCCAGTTAGAAGAATCTATATGGGTCGGATGCCCTATAATGGGTAAATAAGATGATCAGATGCTCCATTCAGATGCCCTATATTGGAAAAATAAGATGATCAGGAGCCAGTTATTCAAAACTAACGACGTCGTTAGTTAACAAATCGTTAAAACTTTGATCATCTAATATGGCATTTACTAATATTTTTGCTGAAAACATGTGAGCAGCTTTTGCAAATGCAAAAGCTGCTCACATTTTTTAAGCAAAAATAACAAAATTTTAGATATTGGACTTGCTAGAATAGTTAAAAATTTGATCAATGACAAGCTCGTAAGCTAACTTGGCTTTGAACAACTGGGCCCAGATGTCCCAGTCAGGAGCCGACTACCAGATTTTCAACAAATTTTCACCAGACTTTCCGTCAAAAGCGCCTTTGATGGAAAATATGATGACCAGATGTCCCGCCAGAAGCCCCTATGCTGGGAAAGAATACCAATGAGACGACGGTTTCTACCTTTTTCAAATCAAAAATGTTTTTAATTCATAGTACACTGTTGCGAATACATGAACATAGCATTATAATCACATTTTGAGAACTCTTTTTGAGTGCCAGAGTAGTGTTAAACAGTAGAACTTCGATGGCTCGAACAACGATGGCTCGAACAATGATGGCTCGTTTACCATGACTGAGTTGAACCCGATCTTGAGCCTCTAGGAAAATCCTCTTCATAAGAAATAGTGGGGAATAATTTAAGATATTTTAGGCTTTAATCTTTCACATGTATGCTGTGCATACTCATTAGAATCGCCTCGATGAGGCGATTCTAATGAGTACACACAACATATTCAAATGTATGCTGTGTATACTCATTAGAATCGCCTCGATGAGGCGATTCTAATGAGTACACACAACATTCATTTTCATAATATAACACCAAAAAGATGTACAAAAGTATCTCGTTATACCTCCTTTCAGTAATCTCAGTGGCTCGAAATACCCCTGTCTCGAACAGTTTTCGAGGTCCTAAAGGAGTTCGAGCCATCGAAGTCCGACTGTATATACACGTAACATTCTCAGCTTAATGGCTGACACAACTCGTTTACATGTTCGTTTCACGTACGTCGTTCCATGAAGAGGAATGATTTTTTATGTGCACTATACACAGGAATAACGACTTCTGTATAAAGGTCTGGGCCCATTGTTGAGCATTTTGTTTCATGCTCAACTCAACTCAGAGTTATTTAAATACAAATGATAGCAAACATCCTGATCACGTCAGCAGAGATATTTGTCATGCTCCTAAATTTTAAAATGCCAAGAAAATTTATGAGCAGATCGAAATGCATGCTCAAGTAAGTTAAGCATGACAATAATTCTGCTCAGGTCAGCCGGAAATAATACTTACCCTGCTCATGAATTTGAAAATGCCAACAATTGTTTGTTGGCATTTTTAAAATTTATGGGCAGGAAAAATTTCATGCTCAAGTAATTTAAGCATTGGAATAAATATACTTTTAAAATCAAGAAAAAATTATGTCACACTAAAGTCGGAAACTGGATTTTCTGACTCGTCCTTGCAGGAAGTGACGTATGTCCTTTTACGACTTTTGGATAGTCTTGTTCACAAAGAATACTTCCGTTCACAACACTGTAGCGATCACCGGGAACCAGCTGGTTGTGACACGTGACACAGGCAAAACACTTCACGTGATACACTGACGTTTGTGATTTCATTATGAGTTCGTTTGCAGCTATTGTCTGACCGCAGGCTCCACAGGACCCAATCATTCTGAAAAGAGACGAAATAGATTGAACATCACGCCACGTACATGCGTATAATGTAGCTTTAAGGTTGCTTCATCACGAAAACATGCCTTTGTCATTTTGATCCCCTTGAACCCCACTTTCATATAGTGAAACTGGAGTTTACAGGGGTCTACCTTATTTTTCTTATTTCTGCTCTAAAATATAGATTGTGGGTCCTCGTTAGAACGGTTCTACGGTTCTCACGAGTACCCACAATCTATATTTTGAGCAGAAATGAGAAAAATATCACAATTTTCATCTTAAAATGTTCCGTTTTTCGGCGGGAAAGTTTACAATATATTTGAATAGGCATGTTTTCATAATGTTCACAACAGGAACTTGATTCAAATCTTATCACGGATTGCGTTCAGAGCAAGTTGGAAATAACACATCTGCGTGATACATGTATAGTGCATCCTTTCACATCCCCAAAATGATCCAAGGTGTAATATTGTTCTCCCCAATAAAGTAACTGCAAACATAGGTTGTGGGTGCTTGTCAGAGGCGGTTCTAACGAGTACCAACAAACTATCTCTTGATTTGTTTGTTTGTGTGTTTGTTTGATTTGGGGTTTAACGTCCCCGTCAACACAGTAAATGTCATTTTGGAAACGGTGCTTCCAATTTTGTGGAACTTTTACCCGACACTGGGATGAAATGACTTCTCAAGCCCTGTCGACCAAAGAAACCAATAGGGGTTATAAGCATCGACGGTCCGACTCGCACCGCTTTGCCTCTAAGCGGTTAACCAGTACTCGTGTGCGGCCGGTTCAAGCTCTGCGTGGAAGCATCATGCAGCCCATATATTTCTCCAAGCCCCGATGGGCGGGGGGGAGGTAAAGTTTCATAAAGATTACATTAAAACTGTGGCACCTAGAGGTTGCACAAAATAAATGTTGACCACCTACGACACATGACGCACGACGGATGTACGACGGACACAGGGTGATCACAATAGCTCACCTTGAACACTTCGTGCTCAAGTGAGCTAAAATCAGAGAAAAAAAAACAAACTAAAAAACAATATGTTCCCTCTATCGATACCGGCGACAAAAAATATGAAAGAAAACGTTACACAGCGTGTGTTCTTACTATACTTTCATCAATGTTCATATTATGCAAAATATGAAGGGAAAATATTTATTTAGATCTTTTCTCTATATGAAGTATTGATTTTAAATTTTAAAATATTAGTTTAATATTAATTTATTGGGCTTTCAGTAAATATTATCTGACTAATATAGGATGTACGAACTACTTTCTACAAAAGTCAGCTTATTTAAACCATCTTAAAACGTATTTGCATTCAGAGTAAACAGGAAATTATATTGACATATTCAACAGGAATTATTCTTATTACTAATTTAAACATCGTTAAGATTCAATAAAGTCTTTTAAAAGGAATTTAATTAAATTTTCTTGAGACCTTTCAAAATATAATTTTGTAACAGTGCGTGCTTTATTCGGCCGTGTGCAAATGTTTAACCCTTTCTGTACCAGATGGAATCTTCCTCCTTATATATAGCAGGAGTACATTTCAAAATTAGGGGTGTCAGGTTGTTTTCTTCAAAATTAGGAAAATGGCTGAACTTTTTGCAAACATTGGAGGCCATGATCAGACGCCGCGTTCTGCGGCTCTGACCCGGGCCTGCACTGTTTGCCAGGGTACCCGTTTTGGGGTTTCTGGTACTAAATGGGATAAACGTCTTTCAGCTTTTATTACATTTTAAACCTTTTCCGATGATTTATTGAAAAATCGGAAACCAGTACGAGGGAAATGTCCGCAATGTCAGGAGTTTGGGTTTAGCGTTCCTGCCAACACTATTTTGGTTATTTTGGAGACGTTGCTTCCAGTTTTGTGGGATTTTTATCCCAACTTGAGATGGAATGGCGTATTCATTACGTTAACAAATCCGTGCGTCAGAGTCGAGTTTACTGGGGGTATACTTTAGTTTTCTTATTTCTGCTGCAGGGCATAGGTTGTGGGTACTCGTTAGAAGCGCCTCAGTGAGGCGGTTCTAACGAGCACCCACAACCTATCCTGCGGGCAAAAATAAGAGACTGAAATATAACGAATATTAGTCAGAAAATATCACCCTTTTGGAGATCGAAAAGGATGAGATTCTCAATATAGGGTGTGGTTTACGGGGTGTGAATTTCACGGACTCATTCACGTGATGTTTGCCACCATTTTCTAGGGGCTTGAAGAAATATATGGGCTGCACGATGCTTCCACGCAGAGCTAAATCCGACCCGCACACGAGTGCTGGTAAACTGCGTAGAGGATCTAATCCTGCCCAGGCAAAGCGGTGCGAGTCGGACCGTCGGTGCTTATAAACCTTATTGGTTTCATTGGGCGACAGGACTTGAGATGTCATTTCATCTCAAAGTCGGGTAAAAGTCCCACAAAATTGGAAGCAACGCCTCCAAAATGACCTTTACAGTGTTGACGGGGACGTTAAACCTCAAATCAAACAAACAAAGCCACCATTTTCTACAAGTGACTGTTGAAAATCAAATTAACAAGTCTATGAAATGAACAACCTGTAAACACCGCTTTATGTAGGGACAAGAATTTTACCGAAGATTATGTCGTGTCTTTAACGGCTTGAACATTTTGATGAGTTGTTTGAGATGGGGTTTAACGTCCCCGTCAACACTATTTAGGTCATTTTGGAGGCGTTGCTGCCAATTTTGTGGGACTTTTACCCGACATCGAGATGAAACGACACCTCAAGCCCTGCCGCCCAATGATATTAAAAATATGCATGGACAGCCTGACCCGCATCACTTTTCCTTATATAAGCGGTTTACCAGTTTACATGTGCCTTCCGTTTCAGCTCTGAGTGGAAGCACCATGTAGGCCAATCTGTTTCTACTTCCTCCGATGGGCGGGGGTCTGAACATTTTGATGAACGATGGGGTTGTCGCACATGTTGACGGCTTGACGAACGAACGGGCGGTCAACCGAAGTCCTATATCTCACCACGCTTAAAGCAAGTACGACTAAACGTGGAGTTAACAGGATATACATGTACATTATTTTCTTTAATTTTCTCAAAAAACAAGGACTGTAGATACTCGTGAGAACTGCCTCATTTATAAAGAGCACGCATAGTCCATGTTTTGAAAGAAATGATTTTTTTTATAAACGCCAGGATAATGCTAGTTTTACAGATTGTATACATATTATACAACGTAAGACGATGGTTTGTAATCGCAATGTATGTTTTTCTTTGCTGTACACCAAACCTTTCTGAAAGTGGTGTCTTACGATAACACACCCGTGCGGCATAGTACATTTTTCCACATCTCGAATTTATTTAACGAGGAAAATCTGTGATATTTTTCTTATTTATACTGCAAACGTAGGTTTTGGGTGATCGTTAAAACCGCCTCGTTGAGGCGGTTCTAACGAGTACCCACGACCTATATCTTGGAGTAGAAATAGGAAAAATAATGTATACCTCCGTAACCCCCCCTCCCACACACACACACACACACAAATGCTCCTTAGAAGCAAATTCTTTCCCTTCCCGCTTAGTAGAGAGATTTGAAAGAGTTGGTTCCCTTGTATGGATATATACCTTAAAACATGAAGCTAATGTGTTACACGGGGGATGTACGGCTGACGATTTGGCCAATCAAACTCCAAAATTCCACAATCAATTAAATTGAAAACAATCGAATTCAAATACATGAAATACTTACACTACTCAAGATATAGATTGTGGGAGCACGTTAAAGGCGGTTCTACCGAGTACCCACAATCTATGTTTTTGAGCAGAAATACGAAATCTAATGTATACCCCTGTAAACCCCAGTTTTACTATAAGTGGGTCAAAATTATATAAGTATGTTTTCGTGATGATTTCACGGGGTTGTTTACGTAACAAGACCATTCGATGAAAGGCTGTACTTCATGAACACCATTACGCAAACACGCCTATACAAATACATTGCCACCTTTATCGCCGAAAAAATGAAAATTTTATGATGAAAAACTGTGATATTTTTCTTAACACTGCTCCAAATAGAGATTGTGGGCACTCGTTAGAACCGCCTCATCTAGTCGATTCTAACGAGTACCCACAATCTATAAATTAGAGCAGAAATAAGAAAAATAAGGTATACCCCCGGAAACCCCAGTTTTACTGTGTAAAAGTGGGGTTCAAGGGGGTCAAAATTATATAGGCGTGTTTTCGTGTGATGAATGTTAGATAATTTTCATTATTCTCCTCCAAACAAACATGCTGACTGTGGGTGCTCGTTAGGACCACCTCGCTGAGGTGCTGCTAACTATGTCTTAGAGCACAACATTTGAATAAGGTAAATAACCTATACTATTGTAAAAGCCATTTTTCCGTCGTTTTTTCTGTATATACAAGATGGCTGAAACTCGACAATCCAACTGCGCGGTCTTGTGCTTGAACGCATGCTTATACTTTTAAGAACCTTGTGACACGTGGGCTCATAATGTATATGCAAAGTCGAAAGGCACACTTTTACCGGAGCGATTGAAATAATTAATAATTCAAGTTTTTTTTTCTTTCGAAATATGCTACATTCACAAGGTAGTAAATTGTCAATAACAAACTAATTATATTGGCTTTCTCCCTAATGAGCCACATGTGGAGAAAGGCGGACATTTTTGTTAAATGATGCTTATACCAACCAACATAATACAGTTTCAGAAGACAACATGGCTCGCCTATGGGGGCCTTAGCTGAATGAGGGCCAATTATTAAAACAAAATTTAAATTTTGCAGTTTTTCCCCCAAAATGACATTTTCTTTTGAGCTAAAAGGACTGCAGCAACTAAAAGAGAACTAAAAACTACCCCTAAGAACCAATGGACAAGAAATCTTGTTTTAATATTGTGTGTGTGTTTTTAATAAAATTTCGTTTTTGCAGTTTTTGTCTCAAAAAGCCATCTTTTCACGTAAAAGAGCTAAAACAGACTGCAGCATTTGAAAAAGAACCCTAAGAATAAATACATAAGAAATCCTGTTTGAAAGCCTGTGCATTTAAAATAAAATAAAATTTATATGTTCCAGTTTTTGACAAAAAAAAAAAAAAAAAGTTTAACAAAAAAAAAAAAAAAAAAAAAGAAAAAAATTGCAAGTCAAAACTATTTTTTCCTCAGTCGTGATTTGAACTCATGTCCTTCTTGGTTCGAGTCCAACACTCGCCACCGCACCACGGGGCAGCTTACAGGTAAACTTTAATCAAGGGAGAATCTAAAATGGGATTTAAAAAAAGTCCAATTTAGGCCAAAAAAAAAAAAAAGTGAAATGGTGTAAGAAAGGTTATGTAGATTATTGTCTTGTATCGCTGTCCGCATTATACTGGTATCAAAAAGTCTTCAAGATATAAGGCAAAATCACTGGACGGGGAAACAGGCCCAGATTTCACTATATCCCGATGAAAGCCCGAATCCAGCTCCGGTACACTTTTGCCCATAGCACCATTGTAAAAGTTGGACATTAGCGGTTGATCAACATATCAGTTTGGCAAAATGAACAGCAGCGCTTATTATTCATATGGACACTAAGCGTTGTATGGACACTAAGCGTTGTGTGGACACTAAGTGGCGTTTCAAGGCGAGCGCAATACGTACATGTACATGTAATACTATAAGAATCTTATATGGGTGTGAGGGGTGGATGGAAAAATCCGTCCCGAGGGACACTGTCCGGCATCACGAGGCTTGCCGAGTGATGCCGGACAGTGATCCCGAGGGACGGAGTTTTCTATCCACCCCTCACAACCATATATGATTCTTTTTCTTGCATACCTTCCATTTCTATTGCGAATTTTAAAGCTGCAGTCACTTTGGTTACAGACGTCCGCCATTTTGTGATGACACAACAGGAATGTTTTGTGACGTCACGCATGACGACGCCGCGCATGAGGTTGTAATCAACCAGTGCATTTATTTAACACTCGATTATATTCGATTTGGGGTCGGAACACCAGGGTCAGAACATAAATTTCTCCCAGGGTAAAATCACGGATTTCCTTGTCTGGTGTGCAAGAAGTACAGTTTCCAGCCACATTGAAAGACGCTAACATTGTTGTGAGAAAAGTAACATATAAGACTAAATGAGATGACGACTTCTCGAACATAAACTTTGATATTTCCGCCAAATACGACAATCGTGTGCTCGTTTTAGCCACAAATTGAACAGTATTTCTTGTTTAATTTCGCTCCTCCAATTTAAAAGATTTAATTAGCGAGCAGGAGCAGACGCCGAACGTTAATTAAGCATTTGGGTCTCTCTTGATGGTTTATAATTGCATCACATTGAAGATTAGAAAACAGTCGTCCTCCAACAGTCACCTCAAACTAAAGGTTGTGAAGTACACCTATAAACCTCTCTCCTATATAACTTTGACCCACTTAAACCCCACATTTATATAGTACAACTAGGATTTACAGGGTTATGCATTATTTTCATTATTTCTGCTAAGAAAATAGATTGTGGTTATACTCGCAAGAACCTCCGAGGCGGTTCTAACGAGTACCCAAAATCTGTTTTGTACAGAAATAAAAAATATATCATGATTTTTTACCTGAAACTTTCCCTTTTTTTTTTTTTTTTTTTTGGTGGTACAAAATTTTCAAATAAATATGAACCGAGCCCCGCCAAGCGAATTTGTGTCTTCGTGCATTCCGTCATGACAAATTTTAACGGCGCATTCCCAGCCATTTAGAGGGGCCAGGGATATGGCTTTCTGTCTGAATGTTCCTCTTGATTCACTGCATGCTTGTATGAGCGAGCAGTGAAGGTTCTGGCGAGACTGCGCGGATGCGCAGGCTCGCCTGAACCTTCGCTGCTCGCATAGGCGATAAGTACCAAAATCGCATGACGGGGCCCATATGTCAATGGAACCTCTCACCTAATAAGTTTGGAGGGGTCCGTTTCCGATTATATAGGAATGTCAGGTTTTTTTTTGTGTGGTAAATTTTACCAAATTTATGTTCTTCCAGCAAACTGTGTAGACCCAAATCAGACGCGTTCTGTGGCGTCTGGTCTGGGTCTACATGGTTTGCCAAAGCCCCCCCCCCCCCACACACACACACAAACACACACACCAAAAGAAGGACCTCCAAGTAAAACATCTACAGATTTCAAACTTTTGCACGTCTGTGTAGCTGTGCAGCTCGGTTTGTTTTAAAGCTGTCTGCTCAGCAGGCACTCAACGTTGAAAAAGATTTTTTCAACAACGTTGAGTGGTTGCAGTGGAAAGCCTGAGAGTCCTGGGGGAGGGGGATTGGAAGAGGGCAATTGGTTGTCGCGTTTTTGGCACAGCATATGAAAGGCGGTGTCCAATCCACTCCTTATCCCTGATCAGGAACCAGCTCGCTTCTGGGAGAAGAGCGAGAGTTTTCAGTTACTACCCCAAGCGGGACGCTAACCTGCAAGCTTCTTGTCCTTAATCCAGCGCTCTAACCAGGCCATGTCGCCTCTAACAACTACCTTTGCATACAGGCCACGGCGCCGGTTTGTGTCTCAACTGGTAAGTCAGGATGGATAAACATGGAATATTTGTCACAGTTTTTAGCATAAGTGACAACTTTCGGGGACTCCCGTTCGCGTTTCAATAAAACGAAGGAAGCCCCCTCCCACCCAGCACTCCTAAATAAAGGCCGACTCTTAAAGGAAAGAGTAGATCCTTTAAGAGTAGATCCTTATTGATAAGGAAAACAAAGGTCTGAAAGAGTTCTCTGCTATTTGAATTGAGGTTAAACGTCCCCGTCAGCATTTTAAAGGTCATTTTGGAGACGTTGCTTCCCATTTTGTGGAACTTGTACCAGACGATGAGATGAAATGACATCTCAAGCCCTACCGTCCAAACCAAACCAATTGCATCACTTTTCCTGAGCAGGCTTTGACATTCTAAGTGGTTTACCATTGCTGCTTTGCGCTCGGTTTCGGCTCTGCGTGGAAGCATCATACAGCCCAATCAATTTCTCCAAGCCCCGATGGGCGGAGGCCAACTACTGAAGGTGTATACACAATATTCTCTTTAGGTCTGTTGAGCAGTTTACGGTTTCGCGGTGTATTTATCCGGTACCATGTGTTTTTGTCACATGTTTTAATATAAACAGAAGTTTTAATTGCGGGAAATGTATCAGATTCATAACTTAATGATATATACACGTTTTTATCTGTCATATAATAAACGCTATATACTATTTTAATTGCTTTTTGGGTCTATTACGACCACAATTATAAAGTTCAGTAAGCTTTTAAATGCTAAAGTCCACGTGACCATCAATAACCATCATGGGTTAGGCTTGGCAAAAATGGTAAACCCAGATCAGACGCGGTGTCTGATCAGAGTCTACATGTTTTGCTTAAAAACTGGAATTTGAGGGTTAAGCAAAACAGTTTAATCTCAGTCAAGGACTATAGTTTCCCAGCCTACACTCAGCGACAACCGACCCACCAGTACCCTCAGTGCTTTGATAAGTAGCATCTGATTATTAAATTTTTAAAGGTTTTCCCTAGATATATGTAAACCTATGTAAAACATGCAAGCCCTGATGCGGTTCTAACGAGCACCCATAACCTATGTTTGTAGTATAAATACATCACGTGAACAAGTCGGTGAAATAAAGACCCCCTAAACCCCACTTTATACAGAGAAAACTGGGGTTTACGTGGGGTAAACATTATTTTCCTTATCTCTGCTCCAAGACATAGGTTGCGGGTACTCGTTAAAACTGCCCCAATGAGGCGGTTCTAAAGGGCACCCAAAACCTATGTTCTGAGTATAAATAAGAAAAATATCACAAATTTTCACCAGAAAAATTACATTTTTTAAGGTATGAAAAATGCACTATATCACACGGATGAGAAAAAATACCACCAATTTTCATCAGCCATTTCGGACATACGAAAAAAAAATGCACTATGTCGCACGGGTATGTTATCGTAATGACTCAGTTTGTACATAAGTCAGTCTGCATGCAGGGTTGAAAGGGTCAACATCAGGTTAACAAGTCCATGTAATGGCAAACCCTTTTAAACCCCGCTTTATATGGAGAAATGTGGGGTTTAGACAGTTTACCCAGAAACATAGATTGTGGGTACGCGTAAAACCGTCCCAATGAGGTTGTTCGAGCATCCAAAATTTTTGTTTGGAGCGGAAATGAGGAAGATAGAAAGATATCAAAAAAAAAAAAAAAAAAAAAAAAAAAAAAATGAAAACGGCCAGTTGTTCAAAACTAACGATATCGTTAGTTAACGAATCATTAAAACGTTGATCATTTCATATTGCAAATATACTAATATTTTTGCTGAAAAAAGTGAGTAGCTCAAAGTTTGCGTATGCAAAAGCTACTCACATTTTTGCAGCAAAAATAACTAAAATTTAGATATTGTACTTGCTAGAATACTTAACAATTTGACAACTAACGAGCTCGTTAAGCTAACGATGCTTTGAACAACTTCACCCAGATGGTATGGCACGCCATTGCAGTTCACGGGCGTGTTACCATCATGAACAGAACGCTTTTGCGTAGGTATGTTACATGTATCGTGATGTCTGGATCGGGTTCGGAAATTCCCATTAATGAAGCAACAAAGAGGATTCAAATGATCTCGCTAATGATTCGCTGCCAATCATGTTAGGCCCACAGAGAAATGATGTTTAATTTCCCCCATTAGCCTGAAGTGGAGGCATTACCTAATGATGTTAGCATTTCACTCTCATTATTTCTCCTTCTACCTAACTAGCTTGAATATTTTCTGTTGATAATCGCGATTTTTGTTGTTGAAGTAGTTTCATTACTGATAATTGCTGAAGTACGAAGTTTTTAGGGGAAACATGAGATGCAAGCATAAAAAGAAACTACCAGTTCGCAGGCAATCATTAACACCGAGTGACATTTTGCAGCGCCTACCAAGTCGAGAAATGTACAAGGTTATCCAAATCTTATTAGTGATGTTCTCGACAGAAATATCCAGCAAATTATTATCGTCATGTAATACATAGTAATTAGGCAAGCACAAATAATAATTCCGGCTTACAGATATTGTGAGAAACCGTACACGCAAAATATGAGACTTATAAAAGTCTGATGAGATGTGATTTTTATTTCATTTTTAGCTCGGCTGTTTTCGAAGAAATCGACGAGGTAGTGTCCATCACGAAAACACGCCTATATATTCTTGACCCCCTTGAACCGCACTTTTATATAGTAAACAAGAGGGCCATGATGGCCCTGGATCGCTCACCTGATCCATAGAGTAACAAGTGGACCCCGGGGAGGGCCATTATTGACCCCAGGGTTATAATCTGCATAATGTTGAGGGAGGTCTAAAAAGGAGAAGCTTCATACCAAATATCAAAGACATGGGCATTGCAGTTTCAAAGAAGAAGATTTTTTAAAGATTTCCCTATATAAGTCTTGTTAAGCCAAAGGGTCTCAGGGTGGGGGCATTCTTGATAGAGGTCCACTAGATGAAATTTCACACCAAATATCAAAGACCTAGGCCTAGTGGTTTCACAGAAGAAGATTTTTAAAGATTTTCCCAAAATAAGTCTATGTAAAACCAAAGGGCCCCTGAGCGGGGGCATTTTTGGCCCCAGAGCTTTAATTTGAACAATCTTGGTAGAGGTCCACAAGATGAAGCTTAGAACCAAATATCAAAGACCTAGGCCTTGCGGTTTCAGATAAGAAGAATTTTTAAAGATTTTCCTTATATAAGCCTATGTAAAACCAAAGGGCCCCAGTGGCGGGGGCATTTTTGGCCCCAGCACTAAACTTTGAACAATGTTGGTAGGGGTCCACATGATGAAGCTTCATACCAAATAGCAAAGACCTGGGCCTTCCGGTTTCAGAGAAGAAGATTTTTAAAGATTTTCCCTATATAAGCCCATGTAAAACCAAAAGGCCCCGGGGCGGGGGCATTTTTGGCCCAAGCACTATAATCTGAACAATCTTGGTAGGGGTCCACTGGATGAAGCTTTATACTAAATAGCAAAGACCTGGGCCTTGGGGTTTCAGAGAAGAAGATTTTTAAAGATTTTACCAATATAATCCTATGTAAAACCAAAGGGCCCTGGGGCGGGGGCATTTTTGGCCCCAGCACTATTATTTGAACAATCTTGGTAGGGGTCCACTAGATGAAGCTTCATACCAAATATCAAAGACCAAGGCCTTGTGGTTTCAGAGAAGAAGATTTTTTAAGTTTTCAGTGAAAAAATCTATTTTTGGCTCCTGTGACCTAGATGTGCAGCAGACCAGAACCATTTGAACAACTTTGAAAGGGGTTCACCTAAGGATCATTCCTGTGAAGTTTGGTCAAAATCCGATCAGTGGTTTAGGAGGAGATGTCGTTTGAAGAAATTGTTTACGCACGGATGACAGACAAAAAGTGATCCTAATATAAAACACAAGAGGGCCCAGAGGGCCCTGGTTCGCTCACCTGATCCAATGTATAACAAGTGGGCCCCGGGCAGGGTCAATTTTGGCCCCAGGGCTATAATTTGAACAATCTTGGTAGAGGTCCACAAGATGAAGCTTCATATCGAATATGAAAGACCTGGGCTTTCGGGTTTCAGAGAAGAAGATTTTTCAAGAGTTTCCCTATATAAGGTTTACCCTGCATATAGAAGTCTATGTAAAACAAGGATTTCCCTATATAAGTCTATGTTAAACCAAAGGGCCCCGGAGCAGGGGCATTTTTGGCCCCAGGGCTATAATTTGAACAATCTTGGTAGAGGTCCACTAGCTGAAGCTTCATAACAAATATCAAAGACCTAAGCCTTGTGTTTCAGAGAAGATGATTTTTAAATATTTTCCCTATATAAGTCTATGTAAAACCAAAGGGCCACATGGCGGAGGCATTTTTGGTCTCAGGGCTATAATTTGAACAATCTTTATAGAGGTCCACTAGCTGAAGCTTCATAACAAATATCGAAGACCTAAGCCTTGTGGTTTCAAAGAAGAAGATTTTTCAAGATTTTCCCTATATAAGCCCATGTAAAACCAAAGGGCCCCGGAGCGGGGGCATTTTTGGCCCCAGGGTTATAATTTGAACAATCTTGGTGAAGGCCCACAAGATGAAGCTTCATACCAAATATCAAAGACCTGGGCCTTGCAGTTTCAGAGAAGAAGACTTTTCAAGATTTTCCCTATATAAGCCTATGTAAAACAAAAGGGCCCTGGTGTGGGGGCTTTTTTGGCCCCAGCACTATAATTTGAATAATCTTGGTGAAGGTCCACTAGATGAAGCTTCATACCAAATATCAAAGACCTGGGCCTTGCGGTTTCAGAGAAGAAGATTTTTAAAGATTTTCCCTATATAAGCCCATGTAAAACCAAAGGGCCCCCGTGTGGGGGGCATTTTTAGCTCCACCACTATAATTTGAACAATCTTGGTAGGGGTCCACTAGATGAAGCTTCATACCAAATATCAAAGACCTGGGCCTTGCGGTTTCAGAGAAGAAGATTTTTAAAGATTTTCCCTATATAAGCCTATGTAAAACAAAAGGGCCCTGGGGCGGAGGCATTTTTGGCCCCAGCACTATAATTTGAACAATCTTGATAGGGGTCCACTAGATGAAGCTTCATACCAAATATCAAAGACCTGGACCTTGCGGTTTCAGAGAAGAAGATTTTTCAAGATTTTCCCAATATAAGCCCATGTAAAACCAAAGGGCCCCCGTGCGGGGGCATTTTTAGATCCAGCACTATAATTTGAACAATCTTGGTAGGGGTCCACTAGATAAAGCTTAATACCAAATATCAAAGACCTTGGCCTTGCGGTTTCAGAGAAGAAGATTTTTAAAGATTTTCCCTATATAAGCCCATGTAAAACCAAAGGGCCCCCGTGCGGGGGCATTTTTGGCCCCAGCACTATAATTTGAACAATCTTGGTAGAGGTCCACTAGATGAAGCTTCATACCAAATATCAAAGACCTGGGCCTTGCGGTTTCAGAGAAGAAGATTTTTCAAGATTTTCCCTATATAAGCCCATGTAAAACCAAAGGGCCCCCGTGCGGGGGCATTTTTAGCTCCAGCACTTTAATTTGAACAGTCTTGGTAGGGGTTCACTAGATGAAGGTTCATACCAAATATCAAAGACCTGGGCCTTGCGGTTTCAGAGAAGAAGATTTTTAAAGATTTTTCCTATATAAGCCCATGTAAAACCAAAGGGGCCCCGTGCGGGGGCATTTTTTGCCCCAGCACTATAATTTGAACAATCTTGGTAGAGGTCCACTAGATGAAGCTTCATACCAAATATCAAAGACCTGGGCCTTACGGTTTAAGAGAAGAAGATTTTTAAAGATTTTCCCTATATAAGCCCATGTAAAACCAAAGGGGCCCCGTGCGGGGCCATTTTTGGCCCCAGCACTATAATTTGAACAATCTTGGTAGGGGTCCACTAGATGAAGCTTCATACCAAATATCAAAGACCTGGGCTATGTGGTTTCAGAGAAGAAGATTTTTTAAGTTTGCGGTGAAAAAATCTATTTTTGGCTACTGTGACCTATATGTGCAACGGACCGGAACCATTTGAACAACTTTGAAAGGGGACCACCTAAGGATAATTCCTATGAAGTTTGGTCAAAATACGATCAGTGGTTTAGGAGGAGATGTCGTTTGAAGAAAAGTTTACGGACGCACGCACGGACGCACGCACGCACGGACGCACGGACGCACGACGGACAAAAAGTGATCCCAAAAGCTCACCTTGTCACTACGTGACAGGTGAGCTAAAAAAAGGTGTTTACAGGGGTAAACCTATTTTTTCTTATGTCTGCTCTAAAATGTTGATTGTGGGTACTCGTTAGAACCGCCTCATTGATTTTTTCTTATTTCTGCTCTAAAATATTGATTGTGGGTACTCGTTAGAACCGCCTCAATGAGGCTATTTCTAGAGACATTTACTCTTTTCTACGATCATTTGCTCCCTTCCACAGTTTCAAGAAGAGCAGTTGTCAGTTTCTGGTGAAAGAGTGTGCACTGTTCTGGTTAAACGATTATGAATATGTAATGACCTGTCCATGAAAAGCATGGTAAGCTAAGTATTACCTAGACAGGGTTGACTGGGCCGTTAAACTCCGAACAAACAGAGATTCGTAGAATAATTTAGGGAGGGTTTTCTAATTTTATCTTGAAATGTACAGTAAAAATCCTATATTAAGACCACCTTTGGGACTGTTCAAAAGTTGTCTTTAAGACCACTTTTGAACAGTTCCAAAGGTAGTCTCTTACTGGAGAATCTTGCGAGTAGACAACACGACGAAAGAAAAGGCTAAAGCTTTAAATGTGGTTTTAAAAAGCAGAAGTATATGTAGTCTTAATTTCAGCTGGTCGCTATATCGGAATTTCACTGTAAGTTATATGTACTCATTAGGTCTTCAAAATGTAGTCAAATCTTTGGTCAATTGCAATGATGTTTTGGTACCAAATTAGACCACATTTTATTGAAGTGTTCATGTGATTGGGTGCAGACAAGCCATCTTTGGCCCAAAATTGACAGTTGTTTGGGGCATGTGTCCTTGAAAATAAGGTCAAGGTCTCTAAAACCTAAATGCTGATTTCCACCCCCCCCCCCCCCATCCTAGTGATATAACCATGCAAGTTTGGTCGGTATCAACCATTAGGTGCAGGAGATATAGTGAGACTGTTCAAAAGTTGTCTTTAAGACCTTAACAGACTACATGATAGAAATGGCTATGTTCAAGGGACAATAACTCCAAAAGTAAGAAAATCAGAGTTATGGTCCATATGTTCTGCATGTTGTTTCATTCTGCTATACATATCTGTGAAGTTTCATGAAAAAAATTTCAAACGGCATCGAAGTTATGGAGCGGACACGAAACTATGACAGAAATGGCCACGTTCAATGTTCAAAGGGCAACGACTCCAAAAGTAGGAAAATCAGAGTTACGGTTCATACGTTCTGCACGTCATCTCATAGTGCACTACATACTTGTGAAGTTTAGTGAAAGTATCTCAAATGGTATCAGAGCTATGGAGCGCACACAAAACTGATAGCAGCAGCTTTTTCAAAGTTCAAAAGGCAATAACTCCAGAAGTAGGAAAATCAGAGTTACGGTTCATATGTTCTGCACGTCGTCTCATAGTGCTCTACATACCTGTGAAGTTTCATGGAAATATCTCAAATGGCATCGAAGTTATGGAGCGGACACAAAACTATGACCGAAATGGCTTTGTTCAATGTTCAAAGGGCAATAACTCCAAAAGTAGGGAAATCAGAGTTTTGGTTCATATGTTCCGCATGCCGTAACATGATGCTTTACATGTCTGTGAAATTCCATGAAAATATCTCAAATGGTATCAGAGTTATGGAGCGGACACGAAACATATAGCAGCTGCTATATTCCAAGTTCAAAGGCCAATAACTCCGAAAGTAGGAAAACAAGAGTTACGGTTCATATGTTCTGCACTTCGTCTCGTGGTGCTCTACATAACTGTAAAGTTCCATGGAAATATCTCTAACGGTATCGAAGTGATGGAGCGGGCACGAATCTATGACAGAAATGGCTATGTTCAATGTTCAAAGGGCAACAACTCCAAAAGTTGGAAAAATCAGAATTGCGGTTCATGTGTTCTGCACGTCGTCTGATAGTGCTCTACATATCTGTGAAGTTTGTGAAAATATTTCAAACGGTAGCAAGAGTTATGGAGCGGACACGAAACTATGAGGCGCTGACGGACGGACGTACGGACACTCAAAACTTCGGAGGGTATAACATCATACCCGCCACCCGGCATAATGAGTTAGCACTTATTATTAGATCCCCCACTCCCGCAAATTAATGTTCAATAAAAACAGGACGAAAAAAGTGTTATGCACACTAAGGAAGTACAAAGGGGAGTAACTATAACAGTATCGATCCTTTGATCCTTCTGTTTCTTTAGCAGCAACATCTCATGAATATCGACATTAATTGCAAAATATGAAAAGATTCTTATATGAAGAGAGAAAAAAAAAACAAAAAAAAAAACAGTTTTCAAGAACTACAAAGGGGAATAACTAAGTACGTATTAATCGGTGAACCCCGATTTTTCCCCAGCAACATCATCTTATCAATATCAACATTTGTGCAAAATATGATATGGTTTCTGATATTATAAAGGAGGAAAAACAAAAACGTTACGTACAGCAAAGTGTCACAGACAACATTCAACGAATGGCAAAGGGAAATAACTGTTACAGTAATGATCCCTTGACCCTTCATTTTCTGTAGCAGCAACATCTAACTAGATTCCTAACATTATTAATCCAGATATGAAGGGAAACTCAGTTTTCAAGAACTACAAAGGGAAATAACTATGCAAGTATTGTTCCTTTGTGCCCTGATTTGTCCCTAGCAACAACAGGTTTATCACTATCAAGATTTGTGCAAAACATCAGGTGAACAAGTCCGTAAAATGAACCCCCCCACTAAACCACACTTTATATAGAGAAAACTGGGGTTTACAGGGGTAAACATTATTTTTCTTATTTCTGCTCGAAGACATAGGTCGTGGGTACTCGTTAGAACCGCCACAATGAGGCGGTTCTAACGAGCACCCACAACCTATGTTTTGAGCATTTATAAGAAAAATATCACGGATTTTCATCAGGAAAGTGGCCATTTTGGAGATGTGAAAAAATGCATTATGTTGCACGGGTGTGTTCTCGTAATGATATGATAAGATTCCTGAAAGCATTACTCAAGATGTGCATGAAAAACCAGTGTTACGGACAAAATTATAACGGACAACTTTTAAAGAAATTCAAAGGGAATAACAATATCAATATTGATCCCTGGAACCTATTTTTTCGGCAGCAGCAAAACCTCTAGCCTGGCAATCAGGTCCTGTATTTAAGTCATACTTATTAACAAGGTACACAACTACAGTAAACCTGTAGAAAAATGTATTATTATTTGCCCCTTATCTAAAATAAAATTAAATCAGACATTACTTTAGAACATTATGTTAGTGTATGTTTTGCAATGTTTTATGAAACTGCTCTATTCAACAGGCTGATACCAATCTTCAACACCTCATGTATCTCAACATTTATCCAAAATATGATACGATTCCAATTATTATTACTCAAGATATGCATGAAAAACAAATGTGGTACGGACAAAAGTGTAACGGACAACCTTAAAAAATACGAAGGGAAATAACTATTACAGCATTGATCCAACATCCTTTATTTTTCTGTGGATGAGTTTACGTATCTTACGTATGAGTTACGTATTTTACGTATGGATAACGTATATTCTGCGGATACTTACACATATTTCATCCGCAGCAAAATTTTAAGATTTTCAAAATTCCCGCCGCGGATCTACGTATGTTTTTTGAAGAAATACAAAGGGGAATAATTATTACAGCATTATTCCCACATCTTTTATTTTTCTGTGGCAGCATCTCATGAATATCAACATTAATGAAAATTTCAAGTTTGGTGTTGTATTGTTCACGGGATATGCCGGCTCCGATTAAGAGGTTGTATGTACTCGATGTCAAATGTCAAGTTCAAGGTCATGTTCGCACCCATTCTTAATCATCATTATTCACATACCAAGTTTGTTATTTGAAGGAGTCAGTAGATATGTTAACCCTTGTCCTGCTAATCCCGGATATGCCTTATCTTTGAAACAATGTAGATCCAGATCAGATGGCTTCTGACGAAGCCATCTGATCAGGATCTACATTGTTTGCCATTCAGATTATGAATTTGTTGCAATAATTTGCATCAAGTGATCTGATTGGTTGATAATCGGTAGTGGGTGTGGTATATATGAATATTCAGCAGGACAAGGGTTAAGAGAAACGGGGTGGTTTGGTGAGGCAAAGGTGACGTATTTCTTGCGTCACTGGGGCGTCCAAGTGATATTGGCTTACAGTAGGAAAAGACCTGCTGCCCTTGCAACAGGTAAGGTTAGAGGTGAAATGTTGTTATTTCTTCCGTTTCTACGCTTCCATTCATTTTCCACTCTCTCATCTGTCTCTCACTTTCATCTCTTCTACTATCTCTTCTCTTTTCTCCCATTTTAGGGGAGGCGACTCAAACTGACCCACAAGGGTTGACGTGTCGTCAAACCTAAATAATCAATCAATGCTTCAGACAAGGGAGTGTGATGGAATGGCAGAATGGAAGGATGGAACAGGACAACACTTCATGCCTGATCAAATATTAAAGTTTCGTGAAAAACGTCCCTGGCCAGTAGTCTTTAAGTTAATGTAGAATTTATGTTTACGGTACGTGCAACTTTAAGGTTAAATAGAAACCAAAATTTCAGCCGCATCGACGAAATACTAGTATACGTACGATCTCAACCGTATGCAAATCTCAACCTTATGCATCCCCAATTCTTTTAATGATATCGCAGGCAATGGAACAGATTAACAGTATGTGCACGAATAGTATGTACATTGTCTGAACCACATCATAAATCCAAGTTTCGCGATGTTATCATCAGTAGTTTTCTAGTTTATGCAGGATCTACCTTTTTTTTCATTTTAAGCCCACGATACATGTACCATTATCCAACGTTTGGTCCTTCCAACAAATTAAAAGTACTACTTCGGGTAGAGCCTCTACCTCACCATATATCTAGGTACAACAACATTATAACACGGTTCGTTACAACACGGTTTTGGACATAACACGGTTTCAAAAATCCCAAAATGTATAGATTATATAGAAAAATGACCATAAATGGTCATTTTTCTATATAATCTTTACATTTTTGTTTGGATAGAACACGGCTGTTTAAATGCTTTGGACCCCATTGATAGTGTTATAAAGAAGTTGGGGTGTATATACACTTTTTCACGTGAAACAAACTTGGAAGATATCGCCGGATCCAGGAGCACGGACAGGGGACCGCGGGTAAACCTATAGTCCGTTCCAATAGAACAACGGTGGGGAATTTAAAATATCAAATTTGCAACTGAAAAAGCAAGTTGTCTATCATGTAATGGAGGCGGTTCTAACGAGCACTCAAATGTATGTTTGTAGCAGAAATAGCATAAAATCATCTGGAAAAAATGTCACTTTACAGCCAAAGACGAACAGATTATTGTACAGGCATATGGATGTGTTTCACATGTTACCATGATGCACCAATACTTCAGACCATGCACCAAATGTATCTAATTGTAGAAGAAGCAATTTCTTTCAAAACAGTATCTGCTCGTCTGAACACTAATGGCTTCAAATCCCTGGAGAATTTTAAGTGCCGTGAAATATGACATATAATTCGCGTAAAGCAGCTACTGATTGGGACTAATGAACTGATTGGCTAATAGCTATGACACGTGATAGAGTGATGCCGTAACAAGTCATGACAAGTGATGTGCTCAGTAGATTGGATAATGGGATGAGGAGAAGAGAAACGACATTGTGAATACTTCTGAGATTTTTATGCTTTCATTATCTGATACGTGTTCTAGTGTATCTTCGTTGCCCATTCAGTCCGGTCAGAAACTGCAGCTGCTGATCGGTGTTTCACTGTTTGTTGAAAGTGCAGGATTGTATGTAAAACTTACAATAATATAAGAATCTTATATGGGTGTGAGGGGTGGATAGAAAAATCCGTCCCGAGGGGCACTGTCCGGCATCACGAGGCTTGGTGATTGATGCCGGACAGTGATCCCGAGGGACAGATTTTTCTATCCACCCCTGACACCCATATAGGATTCTTTTTCTTGCATACCTTCCATTTCTTAGCGCGAATTTTTAATACTGCAGTCACTTTGGTTAGCAACGTCCGCCATATTGTAATGACACTGCAGGAATGTTAAGTGACGTCACGTAACGTGCTGTGACGTCAACCTTAACGACGGCGCATATGAGATCGTAATCAACCAGAACATTTATCAAACACGCGATTATATTCGATTTTGGGTCTGAACACCAGGGTCAGAACAAAATTTCTATCCCAGGGTAAAATCACGGATTTCCTTGTCTGGTGTGAAAGAAATACAATACTGTATACATACATGAGACATCTCCCTGAATTGGAAATAGACTTGCCCAGATCTACTAAGAAAGTTCTGTTCTCTTGAAATGGGTTGATTTTCAAAATATTGTCTTATATTTTGTGTTATTGAACTGAAATATGAAAATAAATTTCCGTTTCGTATTGATAAATGTGTTTTTTATTCAAATACCTTGTTCAGACATACATGTACTGTCTAACTAAAAAAGAAAAGGTACCAGTCACTGACGGCCCGCGCCCATCGGGGCTTGAAGAAATAGATGGGCTGCATGATGCTTCCAGGCAGAGCTGAAACCGACCCGCATACGAGTACTGGTAAACCGCTTAGAGGATCTCAGCCTGCCCAGGCAAAGCGGTCCGAGTCGGCCCGTCCATGCTAATACACCCTATTGGTTTCATTTGGCGACATGGCTTGAGATATCATTTCATCTCAAGGTCGGGTAAAAGTCCCACAAAATTGGAAGCAACGTCTCCAAAATGACCTATACAGTGTTGACGGGGACGTTAAACCTCAAATCAAACAAACAAAAAACCAGTCACTGTACATAAGGACTCAGCGACCCAGCTACTCCCAGTTTCCAACCCGTAGAACAAGGTCTTGCCGCAAAAGCAAACACAAGCAAAATATATGCATGCTGTGTGTCAACTTGTTTGAACGTGAAGGTTTTCAAAAAGTAGAGCAACGGTCAAAGTCAATGTCACAGAGTGGCATCACCAGAATAAAGGTCTTGCCAACGCATTATATACAACCATTATGAAACTTATATGGCAGCTACAAAGCCTAGCTTACGGGTGCTTGTTATTGATTGTTTTGGGGTTTAAGACACGACAATCCCTGACGGGTCATTTTGAGTCGTCTCCCTGAGAAAGGGAGAAAAGAGATAGAACAGACAGTAGAGAAATAGAAAGTGAGGGACAGACGAGAAAGAGGAAAATGAATGGAAGTGCTGAAACTGAAGAAATAACAACACTACCCCTCTTTTATTACCTATTGCAAGTACAACAGGCCTTGCCAACTGTAAGGAAATATCAGTTGGTAGCATCGCAAAGGTCACTTACGTGATTTTAAAAAGCACCAAATCCACGTTTAGCCCTTTCAACCCTGTGCACTGTTAAGTGGCAAACTAGGTAAATTTGTACTAAAATCTACAAAAAAAATTAACCAGGCCATCTTCCTGCAACTTTCATAATTTCATCAGTACAGCTCAAGCGGTTCCTGAGGTTTTTCTGCCTCAGTCTGAAAACGGGCATGAAACGAAGGTTCACAAAACCATTCACCATTTTTGCATTATTTGCCGGCTCCCAGCTTACCCTTTATCAATATTGGAAAAACGGGTAACCAGACACTCCTGGCCTTGAAAGGTCAAGGGGGTATGGGTACCTGTTTTCCAAACACCGATAATCTTCAGACTAGGAACCAGCAGTTAAATGCAAATACGGCAACCAACAGATTGGTACCCAACAGCCTAAAAACACAACGATCCTGGTTCAAACAGTTCTTGATATTAAGTTAACACGTTTATGTAATGAACACTCCCTATAAACCTACTTTAAATGAGTGCTCATGTATTCATGTATTTTTATATTACTAAATCCATTGAACGAGTTGAGGAAAAGGGATAAAATGCGAGGTTTTGCCCAGCATTTTAACCCTTTTCTTCAACGAGTTTATTTATTTATTTTTTTTTTGGTTTGGGTTTTACGGCCCTTTCAAGATTATTTCACTCATATCGAGCCGATCGTTAATCAGAGGTGGGCGAAAACCGGAGTACCCGGAGAAAAATCACCTGACCTTCCGTTGCAGAACTTGGCGTCTCACACGTGGCCCGAGCGAGGCTCGAACCTACGGCGGTGAGAGTCCTAATGACTAAGAGTCAGCGCTCTTATCCACTAGGCCACGGAGGCCCGTTCAACGAGTTTAATAAATTCGATAATACATCAGCACGAATGTAAGATTCTATTTATCATATGACATTTAAAACGAATTTTATTAACGATTGTTTAACTAAACTGTCAATATTCCGCCATTAGTAAACGCGACGTTGATATGGACGTCATACTTGTAACGTAACGGGGCGTATCTACCTAATTTGCATATTTAAGCCACTAGTGGATTATTGAATTTATTACATGGCGTTATTACACTCTCAGACGCGACGTCATATGATAAAAGAGAAAGCGGAGATTTTTTTTTTTTTCAAATGTAATAGTCTAGGTCATAGCGTCAATATTCAATAACACTGAGAAACATAATATATAAGACAAGGGTGATTATGGTAGTAGGGTCATAGTCACAGTCAATCCACCCCCACCCACCAGGGGCTTGGAGAAATAGATTGGGCTGCATGATGCTTCCGCGCAGAACTGAAACCGACCGCACATGACTGGTAAACCGCTTAGAGGGTCTAAGCCTGCCCAGGCAAACTGGTGCGAGTCGGACCGTCCATGCATATAAACCCCATTGGTTTCATTGGGGATGCAGGCAATGAGATGTCATTTCATCTCAATGTCGGGTAAAAGTCCCACAAAATTGGAAGCGACGTCTCCAAAATGACCCAAACAGGATATTGTACCAACAAGCAAATGGTAACTGATTGATGTTAATTTTATATCGTAAAGAAAACTCATAAAGGCCACAGACAGACGGACAAAGACAGGCAAAACTATATGCCTTCGAGCATGCGACTTCTTTTCTATTCAATTCCTGTGACATGTATCGAATCACCTTAAATTGACGGCTCACCTGTTAATGATGAATGCAATCGGCTATAAAAACATTTAGTTTATACTTCATAAAGCAAAATAATGAACCATATAATGACCATATCATGCAGAACAAGGCAGATGCCACGCTGTGTTAAAAGGAGGTTTATCATAATCATATTCTTAACACGACAGCCCTATCAAGCGAGAACCAGATCCGCGAATGTTCTATCAAGGTATACAGTCCGTTTTTAACCGGTCCTTTAACCCGATCTTGGCACAGAACAATAAAAGCACTTATTTCGAGCCGATCTTTAATCAGAGGTAAGCGCAAACCGGAGTATCGGGAGAAGAACCACCTGACCTTCCGTTCTCACATGACCCAGGCAAAGTTAGATCCTCAGCGGTGACAGACGTTATGATTAAGAGCCAGCACTCTTATCCACTAGGCTTCAGAGGCCCGTGGGTTTTAGGGCCGTTGCAGACTTTGACGTCTCACTTTCGATCCGAGCGAGGCGCGAACCACAGTTGTGAGAGACCTAATGATTAAGTAGAGGTCCAAGTAAAGTCCGTTTAATGAGCACCCTTGGACACTCTACAAGTGTGGTTTACAAGGTATTCCCTATTTTTCTAATTTTCGCTAAAACGTATAGATTGTGAGTGATCAAGGTGCTCTCAAGGTGGTTATAACGAGAACCTATAATCTATGTTTGCAACGGAAATGAGAACAATGTTGCTTTTTTGTTTTGTTTGTTTGACGTAAGGTTATGCGTCCCCATCAACACTATTTTGGCCTATTTGCAGATGTTGCTTCCAATTTTGTGGGACTTTTACCCGACAAGGAGATGAAATGACATCTCAAGCCCTGCCCCCACCCCCCCCCCCCCCACACACACACATAAAAAAACACAAAAAACAGAAGGTTTGTATCCATTGCACGATCTGACTCGCACCACTTTGCCTGGGCAAGCTTAGTCCTTCTAAGCGGTTTCCAGAACTCACGTATAGGCGTGGAAGCACCATGCAACTCGCTTTTTTGTTTAATGGAAAATAATTAAAGACTTATCTCGCACGGGCTTGTTTTCGTAATTCAAACCAGCGCGAGGACCCAATCACTCATAATACATGTACATATACGAGCTCCAAGAATCATTCAATGGGAGTCCACAGAGCGCATAGCAATGACTCAGATCAGACTGCATATCTGCGAAGTCTGATCAGAGTTTTTGCTGTCGCATAAATCCGAAGGCGTATTTTCTCTTCATATGGCGTAATTTTCCGCTTATATAATTCTCGCACTCGTACGGTCGAAATTTACCTTGGCAGTTCACACGAATCAATTTATTATATTAATCATAAAATTATTTACGGTCATAAAACATGCATGAAAAGCTTCGAAAAGCATTTCTGAGATAACACCGTAAGTACATACCATATAATCAGGCTCCCGGGCAAAGCTCCTGCGCGAGTAAAATTCTACCATCATGATAACAGGTCCGTGAGCTGAAGACCCCCGTAAACACCAGCTTTATTTTTAGAAAATTGGGGTTCACTAACGTATATATATATTTTTTTTAAGTATACTCACTTGAAGACATATACTGTCTGTAATCGTAAGAACCGCCTCGATGTGCACCCACAATCTATGTTTGAAGCACAGACAAGAAAAATATGACATTTTTTTAAAACAACAATGCATCTTTACAACCCTAAAAGAAAGTATTACACCGAATGGGCGCGTTATCCTAATGGGCCACGTCACCTAATTTTCGTTATATAATAAAAGCGCTGCAAGCACTGCATCATGTCCCGCCACTGCATTTACATCAACCAAGTGCCATAACACTGTCAAAAAGAAATTCAAAGTGAAGGGGCATTAGTCGTTCTCTAAATAAAGTTGACATGAACACATGACTGAGATGACTATTTACAATGTTCAAAGGGTCATAACTCCAAAAGGAAGTAAACCAGAATTACAGTTCTTAACCCTTATCTTGCTGTTCACGACAACACCTATCTTTGCAAACTGAAGAAGCCATCTGATCAGGATCTACACTGTTTGGCATTCAGTTTATGAATTTGTAGCAATAAATTACATCAAGTAATTTGATTGGTTGATAGACAGAAGCGGGTGTGGCTTAAATGAATATTCAGCAAGATAAGGGTTAATTCTGCAGAACCCCTCATGGTGCTTAACCTTTGTGTGAAGTTTACGGAAAATATTTCCTGTCTACAGAGTAGACACAAGTATATCACGATTCTTTCATGTGAAAGGGTGCAGACAAGCCATTTCTGGCCCAAAATTGAGTTTTTTTAGGCTTGTGACCTTGAAAATAAGGTCAAGGTCACCAAAATCTAATCAAATATAATATTTGGTCGGTTGCAATGATATATTGTACCAAGTTTGACCAAATTTCATAGATTCGTTCATGAGATAGGGTGCAAATACGGAATTTTTGGCCCAAACCTGAGCGCTTTGTGGGGCTTGTACCTTGAAAATAAAGTCGATATCATCAAAATCTTACGGGTGTTTTCTTCTATCGCAGCGATGCAACCATGCAAGTTTACTCAGAATCCATCAATGGATTCAGGAGATTTAGTGCTTCAAACAGGCTACGTGATAGAAATGGCTATGTTTAATGTTTAAGGGGTAATAACTCCAGGAGTAGGTAAACCAATGTTACGGCTCATATGTTCTGCACGACGTCTCATAGTGCTCTACATATCTGTGAAGTTTCGTGAAAATATCTCAAATGGTATCCGAGTTATGGCGCGGACACGAAACTATGATAGAAATGGCTGTTCAATGTTCAATTAAGAAATGAAATTTAATTTTCTGCAGTTCATGGAAATATGAACGCAGTGGGTCGCGTTCAAAGTAAATGGACCCGAAGAGGTTCATGTAAACTTTGCTAGCGACCCACTGTCGGTCAGACTTTCATGAAAAGCAGAAAAAAATAAGTTTATTTTTTATATTTACATTATTTGCCCCTCATCACTGGGCGAAAAAAAATGCTTATAGGGCAAACTTTTAAAGCTGAAAAACATTAACACGCTGTTTTTCTACAAAGAGCGGAGCAGCGATGACGTCATCAACGCCCGTAGAGAACAATGGCTTAGAATGACGTCACTTAACGTCACTTAAAATCATGTGATTCGATGCGTTCATGGAAGTATGAACGCAATTGTTTTCTATGGGTTTACATTAGACTTTACACTGGAAATGTAAATATAGGGCAATAACTCTAAAAGTTGGAAAATCAGAGTTACGGTTCACGTGTTCTGCACGTCGTCTCGTGGTGCTCTATATATCTATTAGTTGGCCATCCAAACCACGAAAAAATACTTCTGATGGCAAACTTGAGTAGAGTTTGGCATCCATGCTAATTGTGTTCTTTAGTGTGTTGCAAAAGTGATAGGGGTGGATGCCACTTCTGAAAATGCCCCTGAGCCTCAGAATTAGGTCAAAGGTCATATGAGTGCAAAAATACAATAAAATTTGTACATACTGGTATTTGTACCCTCTCTCTATCTAAAGAGACCAAGTAAAGGTAATTAAAACACCAGCAATGTACTTAGGACATATTACTTATGCATTGTATGTGATAAAAGAAGTTATATCAAAAATTTGGTCAGGGTCAAAGGTCATTTAAGTACAAATTTTCTTTAAATATGCATCAATAACTATTGTACAAAGGGATATCTAGTATGTCAACTGAAACAAAGTCACGTGAGTTCCCATTTCCTTATCTAGGAAGCATAAAACCCAAGCATTATACAAATAGCATAATGACCAACTTAATCGGCCGTAGGTCAAAGGTCGTTTAAGTACATATTTGGCAAAATATGTTTATTTTGCAAAATACATTGATTCTTCACGTCATCCGTTATTATAAGTAACATCCCAAATCGTCTAGGTTCTTCCTAAACGTCACAATGATATCTCAATGCTATAGTATATGATGAAGATATATCTAATAATAACATAACTTGGTCATCATCAAAGACCACGTGCAGCTGCCGTAAAACACTTATTTTTGGCGGTCATTTTATTTTGGCGCTATTTGCAGTCATGGAGAAAAACGCTAAAATAAAAATCCGCCAATAAATCTTAAAGTAGTGCAAGAAAAGATATTCTACACATCACAATTATAATGTGTCAGTTGGTCATAGGCATCATCGATGACAAAAGAAAAAGTGTATTTACTTCTTTAGAAGTCGAAATAAAGAAAGACAATGTCCTAGTCATAAGACAGCTGAAAACGGCTGAATGAAAACAAACACACCTTGAGAGTTATTGTAAAAATTTTGGATATAATTGGTAATTTTTTGATGGATTTAACTGTAAGCTCAATAGGATTGGAAAGCCAATCAGATAAGAGCAAAGTAATACACCTCCAGACAGACATTTTGATTGTCAAGGTAGCGCATTAGGTTAATCATGCGGTGAACACAAAACTTTTAACTAATTTCCACAGTTTCTGCATGACGCTGTTGATGATCAACTCCGATGATTTATTTGTCATCCTACATTTGACCGATTTTTGTTTCTTCGGAAATCGAAAATCCACCGAAATATAAATCCACGAAAAGGTCTGCTCATAAAAAGCGTTAAAATTTGCGGCCGCTTAATTTAAGTGTTTAACAGTATTCAAAGTTTGTATTTTACAAGTAAGAGCCGTTCAGATCACCACAATGTAAATAGTAACAGCTCGCGTTTGCGCCCATAGGATTTGTGTGTTTTTACTTCAACATTGACAAGTCTATGCAAGGCAAACCAAATAGGGATTTCTCCGATATCACTGATACGAGCTTTCTTCCGCATAATCTGAAATGATATACCTAGTCATAAATAACAAGCCATTTTAACTTCATAGCTCGACTTCTAGATATTTTGATGATTTATTAAATAACGACAATACCTATTTCGATGGTTTGATCAGTCAGATTTACCCCCAGAACTTCAGTTAAATAAAACAATTTTTTTCTGATATAGAGGCCCCATTTTTTGGATTTACATCTGTCTATTGTTACACGTAGATGGGTTTGTTTCCTGCAAACTTTATGACAAACGCGATGATTTTGAATTTGAGATTGTAAATTTCCCTTTGTTGGTCCGTGATGGTCCTCGTGCGGCATCCTATGGCGATTATATTTCGTAATTAATTCGATTTGCCAGAGTGTCTAGTCATGTAACTGACTTAGTAAATTGTTAACTGCTAAACTTCTTAAACAGGGTTATCGGTATCATAAACTACGCAAAGCCTTTTCAAAATTTTATTGAGGTCATTCCGATTTAATTTCAAACTCGATGTTGGACTTAATCTCTTGTGCAACCAGGTCTATCCGAACACGAATTTTATGGTGACTTAGTGTGTAAATGCAGAAAAAATATAATTGCAATGACTTCAGCGCCCAATTTCGTAAAACCATTCTTCGATATAAAAAAGATTGTTTTTTTTTTTTTTTAGGTTTAACGTCCCCGTCAACACTAAAGAGGTCACTTTGCGGACTTTGCTTGAGGTGAAATGACACCACAAAATAGAAATGGAGGCAATGATCAGGAATCGATACAATCAGCCCACAGCTACCATCAGAGACACCGAAGGGAAAGACACGCAAAAATGAAACAACAGACCTAATGGAAACATCAATAGCGGAAAGCCAAAAGGACAGTTACTTTCCCATAAAATGGCCAATAGGCTATCCAAAATAAAATAATATAAGCGACACAAACACCCAACGACAAACCATAACAAAAATAAACCGCGACAGAAGAACCGCCTTGGAACGGTCAGCGGAAACGAATTCGTCTGGCGGGCTTAAATCGATTTTACGTGGCCACAATCCTCGCCCTTACTTCCGTCGTGATTTAGACAAATAATTTGTTCAGTCTGCATGAATGCCTCCTAACTCATCAGTGCAACATCTCCGTGAACACAAATAATCAAACAACCACAGAGATGACAAGCCTTGTCGCCCAATGAAACCAATAGGGTTTATAAGCATGGACGGTCCGACTCGCACCGCTTTGCGAGGGCAGGCTCAGTTCCACTCAGCCGTTTACAGTATTCGTGTGCGGTCGGTTTCAGCTCTGTGTGGAAGCATCATGCAGCCCATCTATTTCTTCAAGCCTCGATTGGATACAACATAAATGATTTACGACAGACTGCATGCAAGGTATTTAACCCAATCACGATTGGCAACTTTGCTTCCCCCTTTAATTGTACGTTGGTTGGTCAGGCCTCAGATTCTACGTTGCTTCCAATTTTGTGGGACTTTGCCCGACATTGAGATGAAATGGAGTCTCAAGCCCTGCCGCCAAATGAAACCAATGTAATGTTTATATGCATGCAGGGTCCGACTCGCACAACTTTGCCTTGGCAGGCCTCATATTCTATGACGGTTCCAGTGTAAAGGCTTACTGACAATTAGAAAGAATTTAATTTTATGTAATGTTGGTTGGTGCCTGATGCTCTGTCTCTGGTCGGATCCATCGGAGTCTAACTGTTGGTTTTCTTTTGCTCCAACATTTCAGTGGTTTCTTTCTGTCCAGTCCTCACCATTGTTTCATCACTGTGGTTGTTTGATTTTTGTGTTCTCGGAGATGTTGCACTGATGAGTTAGGAGGCCTTCATGCGGACGGAACAAATTATTTGTCTAAATCGCGACGGAAGTAAGGGCGAGGATTGCAGCTGCATAAAATCGATTTAACCCCCCCCCCCCGCCAGTTGAATTCATTCCACTGACCATTCCAAGGCCGTTCTTCTGCTTTTCGTTTGTCTTTGAGTGCGTGTATTGCTTATATTATTTTGTTTTGGATAGCCAATTGGCCATTTTGTGGGAAAGTAATTAACTGTCCTTTTTGCTTTCCGCTATTGATTTTTCAATTCGGGTCTAGTTATTTCATTTTTGTACTTCTTTCCCTCTGGTGCCATTGATTGGGGCTTTTATAAGAGAAGTGAATAACTGTCTAACAGCCATCTTTGATAGCCAACTTGAGGAATTCAAATCTGTCTTTGACAACCAAATACACGTTACAAATGTATTTTTAATTTTTTTGATGATAAATACACAGCATTATGCTAAATATGACAAAATTTGATTAGCAAACATCCATTTTTTTCACGAGTTTTGTTCTTAAATGACCCCTTACCTATAAGACTGACATACTTTGAGGGCAAATTTATAATAACTTTCCATTGTTTTATGGTGATTTTAAGCAAACACTTTCCCCAAATATACGTTAAAAGAGAGTTATGAGTAGTTTCTTGTTTATTTTGCACTCATTTGACCTTTGACCTAATTCTGAGCCTTGGGCGCATTTTCAGACGTGGCACCCAGACCTATGATTGTTGACACACATCAAGGATTACATTTAGCATGGGCGCTATCCTCTACTCAATTTTTCCATCAAAAGTAAAAAAATTCAATCTTTTTTGCATCTGCTTAGTCACGCATAAAGTTTGTCAATTGGTTTATCTATTGCCGATTATCCGAGATGCAACATTTTAATTAAGGGGATAAGGTTAAAGTTTGATTTTTTATTGTCGAATACAAAGAAATGTGTTAAAATCGGTCCTGCTCATAATAGAGTAACAGTTTAATGCTTGTGAAATCGTTTTATATCGCCTTTTCTGTTTTAGCAATGGCTGTCTATATTGTAAAAAATAAATCATGATAAAACCGGCATGGCGACCCGGTTCAGTCAGCTGGGGTTGGGGACTGACTAAAAAGACCGGTCGACGGACAGGATAGCTCACTGGAAGTCGCGCTTTGTCTTAATTGCGCAAAGGCAATGTCTTAGACCCATGGCAGAAACAAAGTCACAAAGAAACACTCCAGTGCTATATCAATATCGTAGAATATCAATGATTCAAGTCTGTAACATTAGTGTCCCTTTTTATCCCATTTAACCCGTATCCATGTACTCAGGCAGATTTTCTAATCAAATAAACGTAAAACATGTATTTTAATATTTTGATAATGAATACTGGTCATTAACACATCTTTATACTCAATAAGACAAAAATTTGTTAAAAAACATCCATTTTTCACGCGTTTTGCACTTAAATGACCCCTACCTCTAAGACTGACATACTTTGAGGGTACATTTAAAAATAATTTTCCATTGTTCACTGCATCTGACTAGTTTTGTGGTGATTTTAAGCAAAGAATTTTCCCAAATATGTGTTAAAAGATAGCTATGAGTAGTTTTATGTATATTTTGCACTCATTTGACCTTTGTCCTACTTCTGAGCCCCAGACGCATTTCCAGACGTGGCATCCACCCCTATGATTGTTGACACACATCAAGGATTACATTTAGCATGGGTGCCATACTCTACTCAATTTTGCCATCAAAAGTAAAAATATCAATCTTTTTGGGGATTGGATGGCCAACTATATGAAGTTGCATGAAAATAACTCAAATAGTATCAGTTATAGAGTGGACACGAACCTATGATAGAAATGGTTCTTTTCAATGTTCAAAGGACAATAACTCCAAAAGTAGGAAAATCGGAGTTATGGTTTATAGTTATGATAGAAATGGTTATGTTCAATGTTCAAACGACAATAACTCCCAAAAAGTAGGAAAATCGTTATTGTCCTTATTTCATGGTGTTCCACATATCTGTGATGTTTCGTAAAATATCTCAAATGTGGAGTGGACAACTATGAGGCGCTGACGGACGGAAAGACGGACGGACACTAAAAATGTCGGATGGTAGAACATAATACCCCGCCAGTTTTATAATGGCGGGGCATCGGGGCATAAAAGGGTGTAGATTAGCATGCGCGCCCACGCAGCCTATCAGCACCATTGTGTTCCCTGTTATCATCACGAAAACACGCCTATATAATTTTGACCCCCTTGAATCCCACTTTTATATAGTAAAACTGGGGTTTCCGGGGGTATATCTTTTTTTTCTTTTTCTGCTCTAAAATATAGATTGTGGGTACTCGTTAGAACCGCCTCGATGAGGCGGTTCCAACGAACCGCCTCGATGAGGCGGTCCTAACGAGTGCCCATAAACTATATTTTGAGCAGAAATAAGAAAAATATCACAAATTTTCATCTTAAAATTTTCATTTTTTTTTTTCGGCGATAAAGGTGGTAATGTATTTGTATAGGCGTGTTTGCGTAATGTGATATCTAGTGTTTCTGTCTCCCAAATTACAAGACACTAAATTACTAGTCTGTGAAGCTGAGCCTTTTACAAGTCTGTGAAGCTGAGCCTTACATGTACCTGGTCGAATATTCTCATCGACGGGGCTCATTTACAAACCAGGCACGTGACCTTAAACTATGAAACAAACAAACACAAGCTTTACAGCGTGGCATTCTCCCAGTCACCCTGTTCAACAAGTCCGTGGAATGTATACCCCTTTAAACCTCACTTTTAGACAAAATGGGTTTGCAGCGGTAAACATTATTTTTTCTTGTTTCTGCTCCAGGACACAGGTTCGCGTTAGAATGTCGGCCCCGCCCATCGGGGCTTATGAAATATATGGGCTGCACGATGCTTCCAAGCAGAGCTAAGTCCAACCCGCACACGAGTACTGGTAAACCGCTTAGAGGATCTAAGCCTGCCCAGGCAAAGCGGTTCGAGTCGGAGCGTCCATGCTTATAAACCATATTGGTTTCATTGGGCGACAGGGCTTGAGACGTCATTTCATCTCAACGTCGGGTAAAAGTCCCACAAAATTGGAAGCAGCGTCTCCAAAATGACCTTTACAGAGTTGACGGGGACGTTAAACCTCAAATCAAACAAACAAATCACGTTAAAATGTAATATACCATTATATTGTAAATGTTTCGATCTTGTGTTTGTGTCGCCTATGTAGCCTATAGAAAAATCGGGTGATATACTGACTGATAAATCGCTATGCGAAAAAGCCTGACAAGGAGAGCCGCCGTTTTGCGACGTCATCGATCGTTTCCCTGACGTTAGACGCGGTAACGTCCTTTTCACGAAAAAAATACGCTACAAACAACAACGACAAAAAAGGTAAATGCATGTGTTACAGTCAAACAGGTTGACGGGTTTTCTTCAAACAATACCGGAATGTTGAGAGAATATGAAGGAAACAACACCATTTAGTCGACTTTCAGTGTGTAAGAGTCGAAAAAGATCAGCTGTAGCAGTGATATGTTGAGTAATATATCACTGTTTGTAGGTCAGTTGTAAGGTAGATCAAATCACGATCGCGTAGCATATTAGCATATCACATTTTCCTGGACATGTCAAACAAGCGGCACATGCTTTTAACCCTTTCAATCCTTCAAACCTAGGTATTATGAAATTGTCATTTTAACGACTGTGATGTTTTTATTGTGGCATCCTTCATTCCCGTGGTGTCCCAAACAGAATGCCGAACCCCCTTTTCCAAAATTCTGGATCCGCATCAGTATATTGAAGAAATACAGAGAAATATAGAAAACATTCCAATCCCGCGCAAGATCATTATCATATAATTTAGCCGTTAGACATCATACAATATTCATAATTCATCATCGATGCAATTTCAATTATACCGAGTACTGTTCAATTTAGGAACAATAACAATTTTCTCCTAACAATAATATGCCTGCCCAATTATTACGGAATTTGATTTTATGGAACAATAAGTGCCTATTATCACCATCTGTCTGGCAACATTGGAACCAATCTTCAAAATATGGAACTGTAGTCTAGAAAACGGGGAAAATTCGAAAGGAAATCATCAAAATAAACTAGAAATGCGCCCACAGGACACGGATGCCCCCGCCTGAAAATATGTTGATATTAGTATTAATCGATAGAAAGTAATTAATTGATCGTGTTTAAGTTTTGGATTCTGTTTTGACATTTTGACCTGGGTTTTGCGTGCAAAACATCGTCTCATGTAAGTGATCATTTCTGCCCAGTAATTTCAAAATCCATTCAGAAATAAGAAAGTGATTGACCGTGTTACTTTTTGACCTTTGACCTCTAAGTACATGTACGACCTTGACCTTGGAAGTTTTGCGTGCGACACATCGTGTCATGAAGGTTAACATTTCTGCCAAGTAATTCTTAAAATCCATCTAGAAATAAGAAAGTTATTGACCGTGTTAAAGTTTCGGCCGAACGGACGGAATGACGGACAAGGGCAACACTTTGTACCCTTCCACCATTATTTGAATGGCGGGGGCTTCTTCTCATGGCGGAGGCATAATTAGAGCGGGTTCGCGCCTGCATTACTCAGTACAGTGAAACGTCAGTACGTCGAACACAGATGACTCATCGGGGCTGGCTGATTGATGCTTCCACGCAGAACTGAAACGACCCGCACACAAGTACTGTTAACCCGCTTAGAGCATCTAAGCCTGTCCAGACAAAGCGGTGCGCGTCGGAAGTCCATGCTTATAAACGCTATTGGTTTCATTGGGCGGCAGGGCTTGAGATGTCAATTCATCTCAATGTCAGGTAAAGTCCCACAAAATTGGAAGCAGCGTCTCCAAAATGACCTTTACAGTGTTGGCGAGGACGTTAAATCTCAAATCAAATCAAATGAAGAAAGGTTTAAGTGGGTCATAATTACAAAAGCTTTTTTTCGTGATGTCATTATAGATTCAGATTAACACAATCTATGAACAGATGAGTGTGTGGGTGTGGTGTGTGTGTGTGTGGGGGGGGGGGGGGGGGAGGGGATCTACTTTCACAAAGTGCGTCTTTCATTATTCATCTCAAGGATGACAAGCGGGTGTATTTTCCGTACCTTCCTTACAGATATCTTTTAAGGTACAAGAAGGCCACGATGGCACTGTGTCGCTCGCCAGTGGATCAGCAAATCATAAGCGACGTTTAGAAGAATAAAAGAGACTGTGAACGAAGAAAGGACATGTTCGTTAACCTGATCCTCGTGGTTTTAATAAAGACTATCTTTAAAGGTTTCCCCTATATAAATCTATGTAAAACATGGGGGCCCGGGTTGGATGGGGCCGCCATTTCAGCCCCAAGGATAAAATTTGAACAATCTTGGTTGAGGTTCACTAGACAATGTTTCATATCTGGTTAACCTCTTCTAGTCAGAGTGCGGTTATTTAAACTGACCGGTCCGGTATCATATTACCTAAAGAGTTGACTGGGCTTTTAACCTCAAACTTACATGAACAAACAACTGTATTACAGAACCGTTTGCGGCCCCAGCCCTTGGGACTTAAATAAAGCCATGTGCTGCATGGTGCTTCCACGCGGCGCTGAAACCGACCGCACACGAGTACTGGTAAATCTTAGCTTGCCCATGCAAAGCGGTGCGAGTCGGACCTTCCAAATCTTATAAACCCTATTTGTGTGATTTGGCGACAGGGCTTGAAGGGTCATTTAAACTCAACGACCGGTAGACGTCCCACAAAATTAGAAGCAACGTCTCAAAAATTACCCGTGTTGATCGGGACGTTAAACCCCAAATCAAACAGGGCCTGTTTAAACGTTATTCGTATTCATTATCATAACTACCGAGCCGGAAGTCAAGGAGAAAAGGGGATAATGCAAATCAAATCTATTTAGAAATTCAAAGCAAAGTGTGAAATTCTCATAAAACTAAATTGGCAGTTAATTTACAGTGCAAATGCATGTATTTCTAATGTCCCCAAATCACCATTAACTTTAAATGGGTTTTAGGAGTATTCAGCACAATGCGACACTGCTGGCCCAGTGAAATGGACATCATTAGGAGTTATTAGTTCTTCACTATCAGGAAATTGAAAATCTACCATCAGATCAATTGGGAAAATTAAGGAACCCTTTCGTGCAGAATAAACACACTGATTACTATACTACCGGCAATTACTCCAGCCAAGAAAATTGAAAATGGGGGAAAAGAAATTTATTTCTTAATGAGGTGCACTTGACGATACATCCGGGGTTTTCCTGAAGATGGCAGCCATCATCAACTCGTCCACACAGTTTCAGGTGTATAAAGTATTCGACTTTTCAGAAGCCCTGCATTGCGGGGGACCTCCAGAAGGTCACAGCCCCGCTGTTTATAATAGTTCATGCCACTGGGGGTATATTTGCATAATATCAAAACCCCCGCATTAACCCGGCACTGCGGGGGAACACAGAGGGTAACTACCCAACACATAAGCCCCGCTATCCCCCGGCTATCCCCGTAGGTGGGGGGGGGGGGGGCGGGGGGAGTGGTTACAAATGACTACTGCATTATGCTGAATAAACTGTATTGCATTGTATTGTATTACTCAACTAGACAAAGTGCCCAGTGGAGCAAATATGCCCCATGTCAGTGCCATTGCCTCGGCTGAAAATGGCAATGCCAAAAGCTTCTTTGCATATACAGGCAATATTCCAAATAAAAGGTCATGCTACAGAGATAGCCTTATCAAATATGAAGAGAATCCAACATGTGGTTACTTTGACGTAAAAGTTGACAAACGGACGGACAGCCCACCCAGGGGCTTGACACAGGAGCTTAGATATTCCATATGAAAGGTAATGCTATAGAGATATCCTTTACCAAATATGAAGAGAATCTAACATGTGGTTACAGAGATATGAGCAATCAAAAAGGGAAACCTTTGATGTAAAGGTTGACGAACGGACGGACAGACGGAAGAACGAACGAACCCACGAACGGACGGAAAGACGAAAACTATATACCGCTTGACATACTTCGTATGCCGGGGGTATAAAAAGGGATACACCACAACCTCTTTATAACACTATATATGGGGAACAAAGCAGAAATCGTGCTAGATCAACAACCGTGTTATATCCAAACAAAAAATATATAGATTATATAGAAAAAAAGAGAATTTATGGTCATTTTTCTATATAATCTACACATTTCGGCATCCATCTTGAAACCGTGTTATATCCGAACCGTGTTATAATGAACCGTATTACAATGAAGTTGTGTTGTACTGAGGTAGAACTCGTTCTAAAGTCCTCAACTCCAGATAAAAAAATGAGGGAGAATTTTTTTCTAAGTTTATCCTGAAAATGTACTCATTAGAATCGCCTCCATTAGAACACACAACATACATTTATATGTCTGTTGTGTGTGCTCATTCGAATCGCTTCCATATGTATGCTGTGTATGTTCAGAAGACTTCCCTCCATAAGGCGATTCTAATGAGTACACACAACATACTTTTACTTTATAGATCAAACTGCCCGTTGTCATGCCCGATATCATGTGATATCGCGATCGACACACGTATATTCATTGTTATTACCACTTCTATCGAGTATTTTATTAGGAAGGAAGAAACATTCATTAGAGAAGTCATTATGACAACAGTGCAGCGAAAACATAATTAACCCTTGTCCTGCTGAATATTTATATATGCCACACCCACTACCGATTATCAACCAATCAGATTACTTGATGCAAATTATTGCAACAAATTCACAATCTGAATGGCAAACATTGTAGATCCTGATCAGATGGCTTCGTCAGAAGCCATCTGATCTGGATCTACATTGTTTCAAAGATAAGGCGTATCCGGGATTAGCAGGACAAGGGTTAAGCCGCCTTACGGCAAAACGTTT
Organism: Lucinisca nassula; assembly: GCA_963580285.1. Lineage (NCBI taxonomy): Eukaryota > Metazoa > Mollusca > Bivalvia > Lucinida > Lucinidae > Lucinisca > Lucinisca nassula. The sequence continues at coordinate 45,256,980 of OY757010.1, read as the reverse complement.
TGGACATTTGCATATATCTCTTGTGTTTCCAGTTTCGGAGTGGTCTGGTGATCTTATTATGACTCTTATCAGACTGCAGTCTGAGACTCCGCTAGTCGCACAAGATTCATTTATCAGGTTCAATAATTTTCCGCCCCCGCCCATAGGGGCTTGAAGAAATATATGGGCTGCATGATGCTTTCACGCAGAGCTGAATCCGGCCCACACACTAGTACTGGTAAACCGCTTAGAAGATCTAAGTCTGTTCAGGAACCGCGGTGCGAGGCGGACCGTCCATGCTAATAAACCCTTTTGGTTTCATTGGGCGTCAGGGCTTGAAATGTCATTTCATCTCAATGTCGGGTGAAAGTCCCAAAAAATTGGAAGCAACGTCTCCAAAATGACCTTTACAGTGTTGACGGGGACGTTAAACCTCAAATCAAACAAACAAATCAGGTTCAATAAGAGTAACCCTGTCTTCAGTGGCCACGGAGGAGTCTTTAAACCGAGGTCCCGTCTCCAGATGACAAGCTGGAGCTGATCGTTAATTAAAGGTTGGCAAAACGATGGTTTCTTCAGCGGAGAAAAGCCGCCTGACATTCAAGTGCATAAGCCGGACCAAATATCGGTGAACGTCAACGTCTAACAGAGAGTGCTCCACAAGGCCACGGAGGACAATCGATCTATTCAGCATAGCCACAGGTAAGGTTCATGTAAGTATTTTGTGATAATTGAAGGTGAGTTTTCCTTATTTCTCCATATAAACCTATGTTGTGGGTACTCATTAGAACCGCCTCGATGAGGCGGTCCATATAAACCTATGTTGTGGGTACTCATTAGAACCGCCTCGATGAGGCGGTTCTAATGAACACCCACAGCATAGGTTTATATGGAGAACTGACAAAAACTATATTCAGTTATCACAAAATACTTACTTTGTTGCTGTGCTGAATAGATCTGCCTCCGTGACCTGGTGGTCAGGAACGCTCTATGTTAGACGTTGCCATGTCAATGCACGAGAAAAAAAATAATAAAAGAACGTGCCCACCCTCCATCCAAACCTTGATTTTTCATCCGGGCGCTTTAGCAAGACATGTGTGAAATGAATTAGAAGGTAAATCATTAATTGCAATCCTACTCGACTGATATAGTTAATTTGGTTCCTGCTCGGAAATGAGCATATCAGAATGGGTTGTTCAATTATTAATATTCTAATATTGAATCCACACGCAAAGTGATATGCATCCGAAAATCGTTTCTTGCCTTGTACAGACAGGCCTGAATTCGGTGATGTATTAAAAAGAATTGAGATAAGTCAAGACCTTCAATTAATCATAGGTATTTTGGTCTATTGATAAATAGGTAGTCTAGTCAGTAATCATTATCCCCACGTTTTTGAACGAAAAGTGGGGGTATTGTTATCGCCTCCGTCCGTCCGTCTGTCTGTCTGTCCGTCTGTCTGTCCGGCTATCTCCTCCTAAACCGTTAGCCGGAATTCAACCAAATTTGGTATGCGAGTTGCTTACATGAATGGCTTGCGCAAGAGCACATTTTTTTTTGTCCCCGCCCCCAGGGGCCCTGGAGAGGGGTCAAAAGGTCAAATTTTGACCTACTGTGGAGAAAACGTGGGGATTTGCGATGGCTTGCCATCGACTGTGCGCTCTAGTTAACCCTTATCTTGCTGTTCACAACAACCCCTACCTTTGGAAACAGTGTAGATCTGAAGAAGCCATCTGATCAGTATCTACACTGTTTGACATTCAGTTTATGAATTTGTAGGAATAAATTACATCAAGCAATCTGATTGGTTCAAAGTCAGAGATGGGTGTGGCTAAAATGAATATTCAGCAAGAGAAGGGTTAATAGGATGGTAAACAGTGTATATCCAGATCGGATGGCTCATCTCACCTGGATCTACACTGTTTGCATAGGTATCTACACCTGACTAAGGGATAAAAAGGGTTAAGACAGCTTCCCAATTCGCCCGTGGGGCTAGTTTAGTAAATGACACATACATGTACGGCATACACGGCAACATGTCCGTGTTTGTTTGATTTGAGGTTTAACGTCCCCGTCAACACTGTAGGTCATTTTGGAGACGTTGCTCCCAATTTTGTGGGACCTTTACCTGATATTGAGATGAAATGACATCTCAAGCCCGATTGCCCAATGATGTCAATAGGGTTTATAAGCAAGGACAGGCCGACTCGCACCACTTTGCCTGGGCAGACGTTGATATCAGTCATTGTGTGCGGCCGGTATCAGCTCTGGTGCGTGCATGGAAGCATCATGCAGCTGATCTATTTCGTCAAGCCCCGATGGGCGGGGGCCGTCAACATGTCCGTGTAATGAACACCAGAATGAATTTACACTTTGATGTAATTACCAAGGCAGGAACGATTAATCGTATAAACGATCGATAAATTCCATATTAATGATTATCATTACTGATTTGCTTGAAATCGATTATTTCAATTTATTTGATACAACAATCAACTACCCAAAGCTGTCCCTTAAGTAGCAGGATGAGAGGCAAACAGTGCAGATCCTGATGAGACAATACGTTCAGCGTCGTCTCATCAGGTCTGGGTCTTCACTGCTTGCTCAGGCCTGTCTGTCCAAATACATATAGTGAACTAAAGTACAACATATATATGATATGATAGGTGTCATGATCTAAGCCTGCCATGCAAAGTGGTGCAAGTCGGGCCATCCAGTGCATATAAACTCTATTGGTTTCATTGGGCGACAGGGCTTGGGATATCATTTCATCTCAATGTCTGGTAAAAGTCAAACAAAATTGGAAGACTATACATATACAGTGTTTACGGGCACGTTAAACCTCAAATCAAACAAACAAATACACATGGACATATTGTCGTGAATGCCGTCTGTGTCCTTTACTAGGCTAGCTCTACCGGAAGCTGTCTTAACTAAGACTGGCACGATTAATAGGATAATCGATTATTTAATTGATAAATTCCACAAATTGATTATCATTACTGATTTGCTTGCAATCGATTATTTGATAAGCACAATTTATTACCCAAAGGTGTGCCTAAAATAGCTTTGTGAGTGGCAAACAGTGCAGACCCAGATGAGAAGCCGCGTTCTGCGGCATCTCATCTGGGTCTACACTGTTTGCTCAGGCTTGTCTGTTCCAATACATCTGGCAAAGTACAGCATATGGTAGGAGTCATGCTCAGACAGAAGGCCGGACAGGTAAAATTATAACCAAATCCTCAGTGATTGCTAATCGATTATCGATCGCAATGACAGGAATGATAATCGAATAAATCGTTTATATTTTCTGTCCCGATTAGCCAGCCCTAGTCTTAACAATTTCATCATTTTAGTCCAGTGCAGACACCAGTGCAAAGTGGGATTGCTCAACTTGGATATACACTGTTTACCATCTTATGAATGAAACAAAGAAACAAAATATGGTAGGTGGCATGCTCAGACAGAAAGCCAGACATGACGTGAAATCATGAACAATCCTTCAGCCAATACTAACTCATTAGTGCAACTCCCGAGAACACAAAAACCAAACAAGTCACCGAACCATCAAATCAAGGCCAAGACCATCCTTAAAAAAATTCGTTTGCTGTGCTCCTACCCATCATATGTGAGGTGGGTAGGAAGGTAGGTCTTTTTATTAGATCTGAAAAGACCATACAACAACCGGAAACATCATTTCAAATACTTATTTTCTGATTGAAAAAAAAAATTAAGGATGGCCCGAGGTCAATTATTGATGCTTCCATAAAAGTTGCCATTCATGTAGATGCAAGCTTGTACCAAGTATCATTAATGAGGCTCCAATAGTTCTTGAGAAATGAACTTAAACATAAGGTTGAACACTAGGGTTGATGCTATAGTGCACTAAGTCAGTGAACCATGAAATTTAGGTCAAGTTCAAATATGGTTGCTTGCAATTATAGCACCATCCCTAGATACAAGTATGTATCGTTAATAAAGCTCTTATAGTTCTTTTGATATGAACGTACCTATTAGGGTGAACGCTAGGGTGGCTGCAATATTTCAAGAAGTCAGTGAACCTTAAAATGTAGGTCAAGGTCAAATATGGATGCTTGCATTAAAATTGCCATCCCCAAGATACAAGTTTGTACAAAGTATCATTAAGAGCTTGACCACTAGGGTGAACGCTAGGGTGATCGCAAATGTTGACGCCTTGACAAAAGGACGGACGGAAAACCGGGCGCCTATATCGCGCCATGCTAATAGCAGGCGCGACAATATCCACAGAGAAAATCTACATACATGTAACTGAAAGCAAGGTTCAATCGTTTGTAGCAGTTTTATTGATCGAATGTGAATCGATCTTCGGTTACCGATGTTCGACCATAAAATCCGCTTTGTTTCCAAATTCACAGACCTAGTTAGTTGACACAGACAGCTGAAACTACATGTGCATCACGTTAACGGGTTACGTGGACACGTGTCTTCGAACACGTGCGCCCAGCGAAGACTCCGATCGGTGTGTGCTTCCGCGCATTGCGCAGACTGATCGGAGTCTTCGCTTGCCGCTTACCTCAGGTAGAGGCCCAGGCTGCTTTTTTAAGGGGAAGGGATACAGCTTCAGGGGATGCAACTCCTCCAAAAGTATTTTGTCTCCCATATCAATAGGGGTTAACTCTTAAAGGGAGCAAAATCGTTCCTTCAAGAGTAGACCCTTTTGTTGTGAAAAGCGGACAACAAGTCCCGAAAGTTATCTCCCTTTGAAAAATGGCGGAAAAATCTGCCAGATGTTCCTATTTCCCTTAACTTCACTGTGGTGCGCATTTTGCAGAAGACTCCCCAACCCCTAACTTTGAATATGCATGAGATGTGTATACATGTACACATGTATTTTGTTCCGGTGAGCGGGTCGAAGGGCAGTTTTCTTGCAATATGAGCCTCGTCACAAGAAGACTTGTCTTCGAGGCCTGATCGGCTACCCTGACCACTTGAAATCTTATATAAACTAGAGGTACTGTACAATGTCCGAGCAGCGGACACAAAGGTGTTGATCAGACTGCGCAGTCTGATCAGCACTTTTGTTGTTCGCTATGTTGGCCACCAATCCGTTTGGCGTAGATTTCCTTATTTTTTACTTGTCCGTGTCTGAAGAAAAATCGGAATACCTCGGAAGAGGCCCTCACGGATACCGGCGTTAGTTGCTAGTATGTGGCAAAACAGGTTTTTCGAATGACTTAGCTCACATTTTAGGATAATTTTCATACCTGAGATAGTCGTTTTTACAGAGAATCATTCCTGCTTTTGCAAAACACGAATTGAAATCTGCTAGAGGAGCTTGACAACAGGAACATTTGAGACAGTCTATATGCCAGTACCGGTCAACGGCATGAAGCAGAAACCGGTCGTTTATTCTCCCGCCACAACCTGCGCATGATCGGCAACCATGTGATCCCTTCTGAACGCTCTGATTAGCTCCGCCCCCGGAATGCATGCTGGGACTGTTTGAAAGTCGCCCACTGTCTGTAGATCCTATAGGAGATAGAAAATGTGGTAAATTATTTATGGGATTATAATGAAGCACAATTTAATGTCAATCTTGCTCGTAAAGCATTTAATTAAGTTCTGAAGTGCTATAAAATCAATAAAAACCATCGTCAGGCTGGAAATTAGCTGGACCTATTTTTGAGAAATTTATGGGTGTAACAAGGCTGCCCTTGAAGCAAAGCCCTTCAATAATTAGAAATATACTGTAAATAATTAGTCCTGAATAATTAAATTGCGGAAAATGGAAATTAATTATGGTATATAAATATTAAATACCGTTAGAAGTAGTCGTCTCTCAATAATTAAATATTTCAACATCACCAATAAGTAGGTGCCTATGTTACGACAGAGACAAAATCCCGGCGCGACGTGATTCTTTTTTATAATAGAAAAGATAACACCCCTTCTCTTCAATGGTTCCAAATCTGACATGTTTGTTCTGATGACAATTTATTATACGTTGCCTATTTCTACTGCAAACAGATTGCAGGTACTCGTTAGAACTGGCTCATTGAGGCAGTTCTAACGAGTACTGGGTAGTTTTGTTTATATACATGTGAAACTGGTGTTGACATTGCTGTTTTACTCTTCCATATTTACTGGGACACAAATACATCATACACATGAACACTTTTGTCAATTCACTTCCCAGTCCTACGTCTGTGCTAGGCGTAGACCCAAGCTTTTTTTACACGAATAGCTGTTTTGTGGGAAGACTGGTATCAAATATTGTCCCATAGTAAACATGCAGGAGGAGTCAAATTTTGGCTTCATGCGAATTGTCTAATCACCACCGAGAGACATCCGCGAGAACATTAAAAGCTGTGGCTAAAGTTCCTCATATCTAAAAATGAAACTGCCGATGGAACTAAAAATTATAACTTGTAAATAAATATAATAACGTGTATGTTCTATCAATATAATTCATCTTTTTACAGCTGATACAATACTGATGGGTTGATTTGGCGTATATCTTATGTCCCCGCGGCGTCCAACTGGTATTGGCATACAGGCGGTCAATGAAGTGTGTGTGTGTGGGTGGGGGGGGGGGGGGTGGAAGGGGGGTATTTCTTCCAATTTTCACTTTCGTCCCTGTCCATGTCCTGTCTCTTCTATCACTTGCTCCCTTTCACAGTGAGACGACACTAAATGCAACACAAGTTAATTTATTTGTTTGCATTGGAGTTTAACGGCCCAGTCAACACTATTTAGGTCATTTAGCCCGTCAGTTATCCTATCCACACTTTTCCTGGACCGGCTTATACGTAAGCGGTTAACCAGTACAGTACAGTGGTCATTCCTTCGCCAGAAACTGACAAATGCCCTGCTTTAATCAGCAGAAGGGACAAAATGACCGTAGAAAAGATTTCATTGTCAATCTCCACGCAAGAATGTTGCCGACCCCGGCAGGTAATGAACCCGAATCCTCCTGATCACCAGTGAGACGCGCATCCGACTGAGTTACCGAAACCCCCCACACAAGTTACACCCAAACCCAATCAACACATGTACTGATGCTGATATCCATTAAAAGCACAGGGTATTGAGAGATTAAGTTTGTGTCATTCTTAGGGTGTGAGGAATAAAATTATTTAGGTTTTTAAAAAAAGAAAATATCTTAATCACATTTCTTGATAGTCGTTATAAAACTGTCTGGATCTCCGGTCTTGATTTTGATACAGACGTGCATTTTGGGGCATGCCCAGTTGTTCTAACTGTTTGCGTTGCGGAGGGGAAGAGGACATCGATGACGTTGAAGGTGAACAACAGCCGCGGCGAGGGTGAAACATGTACATGTATGACTACCGCGGTAACGGGACTTCACGTCGCCACAAATCTGCCTCAAAATTGAAAAGGGAAAGGATCAAGAACTTATTCAATCAGCCCCCCCCCCCCCCCCACACACACACACCACCACCACCCCACGTTGCATTACATGAAATGCAGCTCTTGACCATTTTTATCAACCCCGACCGAATAGGTTGGGGCCAATCAGCTGGCGTCCTTCCGTCCATTAACAAAACCTTGTCAGCATTCCCATGGGATTTTTACCCCCAAAATTGGACATGAACCCCCAAAATTGATGAGGTCCCATATATTACTATACACTGAGGATACAAAAATGAATTAAACAACCAAATGTGCACCTATCTTCAAAATGCAGTGGGAACTCTGCTCGTGATGGCCATAACTTCAATACATTTTGAGATATATTGATGATTCTCGGCACAATTTTACACAAGGTTGAAAAGGCGTGTCGTGCATTTGGACATTGAAACTCTAATAAACATATAACTCGTACAATTTCTTGCAGGTCTTGGTGATACTTTGCAATATCATACTTTTGGATAAGCTTGTGTGTTTTTGTTTTCTTGTGCACTTTCTGCATTTGTACAATACTGGCTTTTTGTCAGGGGATTTGCCATCTCTTCTGATGGCTATGTTTCTTAAATGTCATGTTTAATGAAGTTTTTCTGAACGTTAGTCATTAGGAATGTATAACTTGATTGCTAAACAATCGACCCTAAAATGCACAAGAAGTGACTACTCTAAAGTATTTTCATCCCAAAAATATTTGAAAGATGTAATTTAATGGGAATGGGAATACCTTCAGGGGAGGCAACTCCTCCAAAAGTATTTTGTCTCCCATGTCAACAGGAGTCAATTCTTAAAGGAAAGAATTTGCTACTGAGGAGCAAATTATTTCCTTTAAGAGTTGACCCCTTTTTCTGTGGGGCAGGGTTTATAAAAAACAAACAGGAAGTCCCCAAAGTTGTCTCCCTTTGCAAAATGACGGAAAAAATCTGCCAGGTGTTCCCATTCCCCTTAAGGTCATGGTAGAAGCGTTTTATAACATAGATATGTTATCCTGCTTTAAAAAGTGGGGTTTCTAAGAGGTGTTTGTTACACAGACATAGTGTATTGGAAAAAATTTCTTTCAATTTTCAAGATTACTGTCCATTAGCTGATTGCTTCATATTGACAAAATGAAATTGCTATTTTCCGTATCGATTTTACATTTGGAGTCCCCTATACAGAAAACACAGCATTGTATATAGTACATCATACAGTAAAATTCTTTTATTAAGACCACCTTTGGGACTGTTCAAAAGTGGTCTTTAAGACCACTTTTGAACAGTGCCAAATGTGGCCCCTGACCGTGGGCAGAAAACTCCAAGAAAGAATAACTAACTGCACCTTTCTAAATAAGCTTTTTAAAGCAGATTTAGTTTTAATTTTAGGTGGTCTTAATAGCGGAATAGCACTGTATATAATACAATGATCGGAATAAGGCTGTCTCTTTTAGTGAAAATAGGGAGTCTGGCCAATAGTTATACGTGCATTTGCATGATGTAAATGTATATGCCAATGTTGTTTTTTTTGGATTTGTTTAAGGTTTAACGTCCCCCTCAACACTGTATAGGTCATTTTGGAGACGTTGCTACCAGCTTTGTTGGACTTTTACCCGACATTTAGATGAAATGACATCTCAAGCCGACCAATAGGGTTTATTAGCATGGACGTTCGGACTCGCACCACTTTACCTGGGTAGGCTTGAATCCTCTAAGCGGTTTGCCAGTACTCCTGTGCGGTCGGATTCAGCTCTGTCTGGAAGCATCATACAGCCAATCTATTTCTTAAAGCCCCGATAGGTGGGGGCTGCATGTAACAGTTACATAGAGCTTCATTATTCTTATCAATGCGACTTGCTGTATATAAACAACTCTAATATGATGCCGAGAAAAACTACAACTGAAAATGTCGTCTGCTTATGTCGTCTGCTAAATCTTTTTGCAAACATTTAGAAATATTTAAGCATACAGGCAAACAGTGTGGACCCAGATCAGACTGCTTCTAGAGGAGCAGTCTGATCTGGGTTCACACTGTTTGCAAAAAATAATTTTAAAGTACATGGCAGATGACAAAGCAGACTACATTTGTTGTGATTGGTATTTTATGGGTTAAGGAAATTATCTGTAAAACAATGACTGGGATATCATATTGGTATATAGTGTAGACCCACAGGGTCAGACCAGAAGCCGCAGAATGAGGCATCTGTTCTGAGGATCTTCACTGTGCTTAAAATACTGGATTAACACATTGTATGCTAGTGGACTCTTCTACTGCTATATGCTGGACAAGTCCATTTGTCATATAAGTGGTGATAGGCTTATTTTTTTGTTTTTATTTTATTTTTGATGGAAAATTCTGTTCCCAAAGAGTGCAGGCCCTGATCAGAAGTCGCGTTCTGCGGTGTCTGATCTGGGCCTGCACTGTTTGCCAAGGTACCCCTTTAGGGGTTTCCAGCATGCAATAGACGGGCCTCCGTGGCCTAGTGGATAAGAGCGCTGACTCTTAGTCATTAGGTCTCTCACCGCCGTAGGTTCGAGCCTCGCTCGGGCCACGTGTGAGACGCCAAGTTCTGCAACGGAAGGTCAGGTGGTTTTTCTCCGGGTACTCCGGTTTTCGCCCACCTCTGATTAACGATCGGCTCGATATGAGTGAAATAATCTTGAAAGGGCCGTAAAACCCAAAACCAAAAAAAAAAAAAAAAAAAAAACCAGCATGCAATGGATTAAAGGCATACACTTTTGACCTTAATTAAAAGTAAATGGGGAGAATCCTCCAGGAGTAAATGGGGACATGGGGATGTTTATCCTATTATCATTAATGTCTGCCCTACCAACAACTAAGGTCATATGGAGACATGACCTTGGTTTAAAGGATCGAACCCCTGGTGAGTAGCTTAACCACCATATTACTGAGGCTTGTCTCATTACCATTAATCAAGCCAATGTATTCAATTTAATTTTGCTATTAACCCTTGTCCTGCTGAGCCCGGATATGTCTTATCTTTCAAAGAATGTAGATCCAGATCAGATGGCTTCTGAAGAAGCCATCTGATTAGGATCTTCATTGTTTGTCATTCAGTTTATGAATTTGTTGCAATAATTTGCATCAAGTAATCTGATTGGCTGATAATCAGTTGTGGGTGTGGCATATTTAAATATTCAGCAGGTCAAGGGTTAACAACAAGAGGACTTAATTTTGCAGGAATAAGTTGACAATCTCTTAAACAAACAAGCCCGCTGCCCTGTCCTACTTAAACTGTACTAAAAGTCCTTTCCTACTTTTGTGAAACAAATCAAAGTACATGTAATTTGATGTAAGTAAATCAAGGGGACTTAATTCTGCAGGAATAAGCGTTGATAATATCTTGAAAGGCAGTCCCTTCATGGACTGGTATGATTTCCAGTTGCGGAGACAATTTAACCATTATCCTGCTGAGGTCTACAGTCCCTACCTTTGCAAACCGTGTACAGCCAGATCAGATGGCTTCTGATCAGCATCTACACTATTTGTTATGCAGTTTATGAATTGAATGCATACTTTTTAGCATCATGTTATTCCATTGGTTAAAAGTCAAAAATGGGTGTGGCTTTATAAATTCATTCAGCAGGATAAGGGTAAATTGATGCTAATGTTCCATGCAGCCCAATCTGTTTCTTCAAGCCCCGATGGGCAGGGGCCACCCATCTCCATATGAACTAAGTTGTTGGTGGGACATAAAACCCACCCCTCAAACTTCTGAAATGGACTCTATATGACAAGTCCATTATTGCCTACCATGTTCAAGTCAAAATCACTAGCAGAATACCAAATAGTGTAAATCCCCATTGGATCTACACTGTTTGCATAGGTGTCCGTGTCAGTTTAACCCTTTTTGTATCTAATTGGCAAACAGTGCAGGCCCAAATCAGATGATTCTGTGGTGTCTGATCAGGATCTACACTGTTTGAAACATGTGAAGTCATTTCCCAAATTAATTTTGCAAAAAATATAACCTGACAACCCTAAATTTTGAAATGGACTTGTACTATATATATGGTGGAAGATTCCATTTGGCACAAAATGGGTTAAAGGGTTCAGGGTTGAACAAACTGTATTCACCTTATTTGCATTATCTGCTGGTTCCTAGTCTGAAGGTTATCAGTGTTGGAAAAACAGGTAACCAGACCCCCCTGACCTTTCAAGGTCAGGGGGGTCTGGTTACCAGTTTTTCCAATATTGACAATGTTCAAGCTGGGAGCCAGCAAATAATGCAAATATGGTGAATAAAATTGAGCCAGCGCATGTCAAAATCTGCTAGAAGGCTTGAGCGACCAGCATAGACTCAGATCAGCCTGCGTATCAGAGTCCTCGTTGATCGCGTGTACCTACTATATAGGCTAATACATAAGCAAAGTGGATGGGTGTGCATGTATAGGTTTTGTCATGCGCAGGCTCATTAATATTTTCATCATCCATAATATTAACATACGTACCGCTTGTCATAGCAGCTAAATCTGCTAACGCACCTTCCATTCTTTGAGATGAACAGCTATGTTATCCAAACAATATCGTTCATCCGTGTGTCTGGCTATTTACAACTACACATGTAAACACAGAGAAACTGAAAATGAAAGTAAAAGCTGAACTGCCAACTGGTTGTTTCGTCCACGAGATAAATAGTTCCGTATCAATATTACTACAGTAAAATGTAGAAGTTCCCACACTGTTTATGTGAAATTTAAGATCTTTTCACGGAGACATTTAACAAAAAGCTGACACTACGATTAGTTTCATTGCCATCCAGCTTCTGAATGAACCGTTAATGGCTGGTGAGTAACCAATCATATTACATGCCGCGGTATGGATAAACAACTGGAGCGAATCTATTAATACAACAAGACTGAATCTATAGTTCACATCAAATAACGAGAAAACGAATGTTTCTCTTACGTCCCTTTCATCCCAGACTATCCATTGGACTTTTTAGTGTGTGAATGGCAGGATATCATGCGGTAGTGGCTCAGTATATGTATATGAAGATAGATCCCTGGTAAGACCCGCCCAATCTGTGTCATCACTGTACATGAATCTGTACATACAAAAACCTCCGTGGTGTAGGGATTAAGCAACTCGCCCCTCATAAGTCAGGGGTCGCGGGTTCGATTTTGAGCTTAGCCAATCTTTAGATCTTGTCTCCGTATGACCTTAGCGCTGTTGATGAGACGTAACTTGAAACTGAAAGACACACACGCGCGCGCACACACACACACGCGCGCGCGCGCGCGCACACACAGTGACCTATACAAGACTTGTTGGTCTGTTTAGCTGAGCAGGCTTGTTTGTGTTTTAACTTATATCTGGTTGCACGTCCTGAAAACATTTTTTTTCGTCATGGAACTCGTAGGCCTATTCCTATCAAATGATCCCCACCGAAAAGGGAAAAGGCCAGGGGGTATTTCCAAGTAAAGTTCTTATTTCTAGTCCAAGTTTATAATGAACCGCCTCACAACACATGCTTTTGAGCAAGACTAAGGATAATAAGTAATAACTATCTCCGCAAACTACACTTTTCTCCATATAAATTTGGGGTTAGACGTGTTCATTACACGGACTTGCTAACAAAATGGTACTGAATTCGATGGGCTCGAAACGGATCGTTCTTGGGGTGTAGGAGTGGGATTCTGGGTGTTCGCCATGTGTCCGCGCTGTGGCCGTCCCTGCTCCTTGTCTACACCAATGACCTGTGGTTTAACATTACATTCCAGATCCCGAGGACAGGTTATAAAATAACAGTGATATAGCGAGAACAAAAAAATATCACGCACAGTAAGGAAATTCTAGGAAACATTATTTTTGTCGGAAATTGGGGCCACTCTTAAAGGAAAGAATTTGCTCCCAATGGGAGCAAATTCTTTCCTTAAAGAGCAGCCCTTATAATATATGATAATGGAAAATGGTATACGTATATGTTTTGTCTCCTTATTGTTTTTTTTTATATATTACGCACATGCGTAAAATGCGTAATGAGCGTTACGGCTACGAATATTTTTCATACTCATCTCAATTGAGTATTTTAAAATTTAGAAGCAGGACAAATAACATTCTGCACTGATCTGAGCAGGAAAAATGCCTCTTTCATTCTATTTTAATATTTATGAGCATTATTAATTTGATGCTCAGCTGAGCTGAGTATGAAAATGTTTTTAAATCTCGGGACCAGATGCATGGTTGCGGTTCTTTGCAGTTGCATCACGAAAACACGCCTATATAATTCTGACCCCCACCCCCCTTCAATCCCACTTTTATACAGTAAAACTGGGGTTTACAGAGGTAAACCTTATTTTTCTTATTTCTGCTCTAAAATATAGATTGTGGGTACTCGTTAGAACCGCGTCGATTGTGGACACTCGATAAGGCGGTTTTAACGAGTGCCCGCAATCTATATTTTGAGCAGAAATAAGAAAAATTCACAATTTTTCATCTTAAAATTTTCATTTTTCGGCGATAAAGGCGGCAATGTACATGTATTTGTATAGGCGTGTTTGCGCATTGATGCGATTGCGTGGGTACCATTTCAGATCTGGACAAGGACTGCCGGGGACACGGACTTCAATCCTTCGAAACGCCAGGGGGTTCAGGTGAATGGATTCACAGAACTTATCAAGGCCGCCTATAAACTTTACGGTGGGGTTTTGGAGACCGTCGGCTGTGCTAAGTACAGTAAAATTTCTATATTAAGACCACCTTTGGGACTGTTCAAAAGTGGTCCTAAGACAACCTTTGGGACTGTTCAAAAGTGGTCTTTTAGACCACTTTTGAACAGTCCCAAAGGTGGTCCTCGGAAGAGGACAGTGTGGGTAGAAAACACAAAGAAAGCTTAAGAGCACTCTTTGAAATAAGCTTTCTTAAAGCAGAATAAGTCTAAATTTTAGGTGGTCTTAATAGAGGAACTTTACTGTATCTAGGGTTGATGTCTCCACTTACAGATCTGATCTGGGTATCCACTGTTTGGCAGCATCGGGTCAACACATCACGTGAACAGGTCCGTGAAAGGAACACCCTCTTAAACCCCACTTTATATAAGGAAAGCTAGGGTTTACGGGGGTATTCATTATTTTTCTTATTTCTGCCCCAAGATATTGGTTGTGGTACTTGTTTGAACCGCCTCAATGAGGCGGTTCTAACGAGCACCCACAATCTATGTTTGAAGTAGATATAACAAATATATCACAGATTTTCATCAGAAAAGTAGCCATTTTGAAGATGTGAAAAAATGCTATATGTCGCACGGGTGTGATTTCGTAATGAAGTCCGTGTAATGAACACCTCTCTAAGCCTTAAAGTGGGTTTTGCAATGGTAATCATTTTCTTTCTTATTTTTGTTGAACACCCACACACCCACCCACCCACACACACACACACACACACACACACACACACACACACACACACACACACACACACACACACACACACACACACACACACACACACACATTTTGACGTTTCTAACGAGCACCCGCAATGTATATTTCGACTAGAAATAAGAATAAATAAATAAATAAATAATAATAGTAATAAAATAAATCGGGAACAAATCGAAAACAAATGCTAGTTCTAAAGATATTTAGTGAATGCACCCTTTTTTTACCAAATGGAATCTTCCTCCTTATCCTTTTCGAAGTTAAGGGGTGACAGGTTGTTGTTTCTTCCAACTTTATTTGGAAAATGGCTTAACTTTTTGAAAACAGTGTAGGCCCTGATCAGACGCCGCATTCTGTGGCGTCTGAATTGGGACTGCAGTGTTTGCCTATTACCCGTTTTGGGGTTTCTGGTACAATGTGGGTTTAGATACATTTTAGCCTTATTTCTAGGATGGACCCAGTTTACTTGCGCAAACAAATGCATGTCATAGCATCCAATGAATTATTAAAAACAAATATTTTCAATGGTTCATACCGGAAAATATAAGGCTCGACAAAGTTAGCAGGATGGCAGGACAGCAGGATGAAACATGTTAAGTTAGCAAGATGGCAGGACAGCAGGATGAAACATTAAGTTAGCAGGATGGCAGGACAGCAGGATGAAACATAATAAGTGAACAGGATGGCAGGACAGCAGGATGAAATATTAAGTCAGCAGGATGGCAGGACAGCAGGATGAAACTAATAATTTAGGCAGATGGAAGAATAGCAGGATGAGAACTTGTTCTGAATTTCAAAATATATACAACAATGTAATTAGCACCTATAGCTATGTTAGAAACTAGAAATCAAATTTAGTCCCTTCCCGTCTTTAAAGCGTACGGCCGCGAAAACCCAATTTTCGTCCTGCCACAAATTCACCCAGATGAAAAATTGTTTCAAATCACTAAACTTTTACCATCATGTTGTAGGCAACAAAAATCTATGTAGGAAAGTGATAATTAAATTTGGCTCCTATCAGCGTTTAAAGCGTACGGCCGTGAAAACTCAATTTTCATCCTGCTGGAAGTGCAACACCGGTTTTCATCCTGCTGAACCTGTCAAGTTAGCAGGATGGCAGCACAGCAGGATGAGAAATTCTTCTGAATTTCAAAATAATTACCACCATGTTGTAGGCATCTAAAAACTATGTAAGAAACTAGAAATCAAATTTAGCTCTTTCCCGTCTTTAAAGCGTACGGCCGCAAAACACAATTTTCGTTCTGCCACAAATACACCCAGATGAAAAGTTGTTTCAAATTACAAAACATTTACCATCATGTTGTAGGCAGCTAAAAATCTATGTAAGAAAGTGAAAATTTAATTTGGCTTCTATCAGCGTTTAAAGCGTACAGCCGTGAAAACGCAATTTTCATCCTGCTGGAATTGCAACACAATTTTCATCCTGCTGAACCTGTCAAGTTGGCAGGATGGCAGCACAGCAGGATGAGAAATTCTTCTGAATTTCAAAATATTTACCACCATGTTGTAGGCATCTAAAAACTATGTAAGAAACTAGAAATCAAATTTAGCCCTTCCCCGTCTTTAAGGCGTACGGCCGCGAAAACCTATTTTTCGTCCTGCCACAAAAACACCAAGATGAAAAATTGTTTCAAATCACAAAACATTTACCGTCATGTTGTAGGCAACAACAATCTATGAAAGAAAGTGAAAATTAAATTTGGCTCCTATCAGCGTTTAAAGCGTACAGCCGTGAAAACTCAATTTTCATCCTGCTGGAAATGCAACATCAATTTTCATCCTGCTGAACCTGTCAAGTTAGCAGGATGGCAGCACAGCAGGATGAGAAATTCTTCTGAATTTCAAAATATTTACCACCATGTTGTAGGCATCTAAAAACTCTGTAAGAAACTAGAAATCAAATTTAGCCCTTTCCCGTTTTTAAAGCTTACGGCCGCGAAAACCCATTTTTCGTCCTGCCACAAATACACCCAGATGAAAAATTGTTTCAAATTACAAAACATTTACGATCATGTTGTAGGCAGCAAAAACTCTATGTAAGAAAGTGAAAATTAAATTTGGCTTCTATCAGCGTTTAAAGCGTACAGCCGTGAAAACGCAATTTTCATCCTGCTGGAATTGCAACACAATTTTCATCCTGCTGAACCTGTCAAGTTGGCAGGATGGCAGCACAGCAGGATGAGAAATTCTTCTGAATTTCAAAATATTTACCACCATGTTGTAGGCATCTAAAAACTATGTAAGAAACTAGAAATCAAATTTAGCCCTTACCCGTCTTCAAAGCGTACGGCCGCGAAAACCTATTTTTCGTCCAGCCACAAATTAACCCAGATGAAAAATTGTTTCAAATCATAAAACATTTACCATCATGTTGTAGGCAACAAAAATCTTTGAAAGAAAGTGAAAATTAAATTTGGCTCCTATCAGCGTTTAAAGCGTACGGCCGTGAAAACTCAATTTTCATCCTGCTGGAAATGCAACATCAATTTTCATCCTGCTGAACCTGTCAAGTTAGCAGGATGGCAGCACAGCAGGATGAGAAATTCTTCTGAATTTCAAAATATTTACCACCATGTTGTAGGCATCTAAAAACTATGTAAGAAACTAGAAATCAAATTTAGCCCTTGACCGTCTTTAAAGCGTACGGCCGCGAAAACCCATTTTTCGTCCTGCCACAAATATACCCAGATGAGAAATTGTTTCAAATCACAAAACATTTATTATCATGTTGTAGGCAACAAAAATCTATGTAAGAAAGTGAAAATTAAATTTGGCTCCTATCAGCGTTTAAAGCGTACATCCTCGAAAACTCAATTTTCATCCTGCTGGAAATGCAACATCAATTTTCATCCTGCTGAACCTGTCAAGTTAGCAGGATGGCAGCACAGCAGGATGAGAAATTATTCTGAATTTCAAAATATTTACCACCATGTTGTAGGCATCTAAAAACTCTGTAAGAAACTAGAAATCAAATTTAGCCCTTTCCCGCCTTTAAAGCGTACGGCCGCGAAAACCCATTTTTCGTCCTGCCACAAATACACCCAGATGAAAAATTGTTTCAAATCACAAAACATTTACCGTCATGTTGTAGGCAACAAAAATCTATGTAAGAAAGTGAAAATTAAATTTGGCTTCTATCAGAGTATAAAGCGTACAGCCGTGAAAACTCAATTTTCATCCTGCTGGAATTGCAACACAATTTTCATCCTGCTGAACCTGTCAAGTTGGCAGGATGGCAGCACAGCAGGATGAGAAATTCTTCTGAATTTCAAAATATTTACCACCATGTTGTAGGCATCTAAAAACTACGTAAGAAGCTAGAAATCAAATTTAGCCCTTTCCCGTCTTTAAGGCGTACGGCCGCGAAAACCTATTTTTCGTCCTGCCACAAATACACCCAGATGAAAAATTGTTCCAAATCGCAAAACATTTACCGTCATGTTGTAGGCAACAAAAATCTATGAAAAAAAGTGAAAATTAAATTTGGCTCCTATCAGCGTTTAAAGCGTACAGCCGTGAAAACTCAATATTCATCCTGCTGGAAATGCAACATCAATTTTCATTCTGCTGATCCTGTCAAGTTAGCAGGATGGCAGCACAGCAGGATGAGAAATTATTCTGAATTTCAAAATATTTACCACCATGTTGTAGGCATCTAAAAACTATGTAAGAAACTAGAAATCAAATTTAGCCCTTGACCGTCTTTAAAGCGTACGGCCGCGAAAACCCATTTTTCGTCCTGCTACAAATTCACCCAGATGAAAATTTTTTTCAAATCACAAAACATTTACCATCATGTTGTAGGCAACAAAAATCTATGTAAGAAAGTAAAAATTAAATTTGGCTCCTATTAGCGTTTAAAGTGTACGGCCGTGAAAACTCAATTTTCATCCTGCTGGAAATGCAACATCAATTTTCATCCTGCTGAACCTGTCAAGTGAGCAGGATGGCAGCACAGCAGGATGAGAAATTCTTCTGAATTTCAAAATATTTACCACCATGTTGTAGGCATCTAAAAACTATGTAAGAAACTAGAAATCAAATTTAGCCCTTGACCGTCTTTAAAGTGTACGGCCGCGAAAACCCATTTTTCGTCCTGCTACAAATTCACCCAGATGAAAATTTATTTCAAATCACAAAACATTTACCATCATGTTGTAGGCAACAAAAATCTTTGAAAGAAAGTGAAAATTAAATTTGGCTTCTATCAGCGTTTAAAGCGTACAGCAGAGAAAACTCAATTTTCATCCTGCTGGAAATGCAACATCAATTTTCATCCTGCTGAACCTGTCAAGTTAGCAGGATGGCAGCACAGCAGGATGAGAAATTCTTCTGAATTTCAAAATATTTACCACCATGTTGTAGGCATCTAAAAACTCTGTAAGAAGCTATAAATCAAATTTAGCCCTTTCCCGTCTTTAAAGCGTACGGCCGCGAAAACCCACTTTTCGTCCTGCCACAAATACACCCATATGAAAAATTGTTTCAAATAAAAAAACATTTACCATCATGTTGTAGGCAACAAAAATCTATGTAAGAAAGTGAAAATTAAATTTGGCTCCTATCAGCGTTTCAAGCGTACATCCTCGAAAACTCAATTTTCATCCTGCTGGAAATGCAACATCAATTTTCATCCTGCTGAACCTGTCAAGTTAGCAGGATGGCAGCACAGCAGGATGAGAAATTCTTCTGAATTTCAAAATATTTACCACCATGTTGTAGGCATCTAAAAACTATGTAAGAAACTAGAAATCAAATTTAGCCCTTTCCCGTCTTTAAAGCTTACGGCCGCGAAAACCCATGTTTCGTCCTGCCACAAATACACCCAGATGAAAAATTGTTTCAAATCACAAAACATTTACCGTCATGTTGTAGGCAACAGAAATCTATGTAAGAAAGTGAAAATTAAATTTGGCTCCTATCAGCGTTTAAAGCGTACAGCCGTGAAAACTCAATTTTCATCCTGCTGGAAATGCAACATCAATTTTCATCCTGCTGAACCTGTCAAGTTAGCAGGATGGCAGCATAGCAGGATGAGAAATTATTCTGAATTTCAAAATGTTTACCACCATGTTGTAGGCATCTAAAAACTATGTAAGAAACTAGAAATCAAATTTAGCCCTTTCCCGTCTTTAAAGCGTACGGCCGCGAAAACCTATTTTTCGTCCTGCCACAAATTCACCCAGATGAAAAATTGTTTCAAATCACAAAACATTTACCATCATGCTGTAGGCAACAAAAATCTATGTAAGAAAGTGAAAATTAAATTTGGCTCCTATTAGCGTTTAAAGCGTACGGCCGTGAAAACTCAATTTTCATCCTGTTGGAAATGCAACATCAATTTTCATCCTGCTGAACCTGTCAAGTTAGCAGGATGGCAGCACAGCAGGATGAGAAATTCTTCTGAATTTCAAAATATTTACCACCATGTTGTAGGCAACAAAAATCTATGTAAGAAAATAGAAATCAAATTTGGCTCCTATCAGCGTTTAAAGCGTACGACTGTGAAAACACAATCTTCTTCCTGCTGTTATGCAACATTGTTAAACGTTTTTTAATCATATGATGTTGTTGATAAGCAGTGGATAACGTCGTGTAATAAAAATCGTATGACTACACGTGTAATAACACTTTGGCGGGATTAAGTAACGTCATGTCGACGTCCATGTCAACCATGCATTTTTTTTTCAAATTGTCAGATAACTAGAGCCAGTGTTTATGAAACACAATGCCCCCAACTGCTTGACCCTAACACTGCTTGTCCCTAACAGTAATTGAGATATCTTGTTTTTATGTGGCTGTAATGCTGAAATTACACAAGAAAAGCTGTAGTTAATCATCTACTCATCATCCCTGACCAGTCTGTGAAGTTTCGGGGAAAAACCTAAAATAGTTTTTTAGATATCTTGCTTACAAACTTAAAACGCGAAAAATTTCAAAGGGCCATAACTCAAGAAAAAAATTTCGGATTTTTTTCAAAAGTTAATCAGTTCATCTACTCATCATCCCCAACCAGCCTGTAAAGTTTCATGGCAATAGCTCAAACAATTTTTGAGATATCTTGCTTACAAGCTGAAAACACGAAAAAAATCAAAGGGCCATAACTCAAGAAAAAAAAATTGGATTTTTTTCAAAAGTTAATCAGTTCATCTACTCATCATACCCAACCAGTCTGTGAAGTTTTGGGGAAAAACCTCATATAGTTTTTGAGATATCTTGCTTACAAACTTAAAACGCGAAAAATTTCAAAGGGCCATAACTCAAGAAAAAAATATAGGATTTTTTTTCAACAGTTAATCAGTTCATCTACACATCATCCCAAACCAGCTTGTAAAGTTGCAGGGCAATCGCTCAAACAATTATTGACATATCTTGCTTACAAGCTGAAAACACGAAAAAAATCTAAGGGCCATAACTCAAGAAAAAAAATCGGATTTTTTTCAAAAGTTGATCAGTTCATCTACTCATCATCCCCGACAAGTCTGTGAAGTTTCGGGGAAAAACCTCAAATAGTTTTTTAGATATCTTGCTTACAAACTTAAAACGCGAAAAATTTCAAAGGGCCATAACGCAAGAAAAAAATTTCGGATTTTTTTCAAAAGTTAATCAGTTCATCTACTCATCATCCCCAACCAGCATGTAAAGTTTCAGGGCAATAGCTCAAACAGTTTTTGAGATATCTTGCTTACAAGATTTCATAGTATTTTTTGCAAAGGGGCATAACTCAAAAAAGGGGCATAATCCTGACGAGAAAAAAAACACGTTCAATTCATTTTCATGAGGAATCCATATATGAAATTTCAAAAACCTAGCACTCATGGTTCTAAAGTTATGCTATGCAGTAAAAAGTGGGACGGACGTAAGGACGGAAGGACGGAAGGACGGACGGACGAACAGGGCAAAACCAATATGCCAAAACGCGAAAAATTTCAAAGGGCCATAACTCAAGAAAAAAATTTCGGATTTTTTTCAAAAGTTAATCAGTTCATCTACTCATCATCCCCAACCAGCCTGTAAAGTTTCAGGGCAATAGCTCAAACAATTTTTGAGATATCTTGCTTACAAGCTGAAAACACGAAAAAAATCAAAGGGCCATAACTCAAGAAAAAAAAATTGGATTTTTTTCAAAAGTTAATCAGTTCATCTACTCATCATACCCAACCAGTCTGTGAAGTTTTGGGGAAAAACCTCATATAGTTTTTGAGATATCTTGCTTACAAACTTAAAACGCGAAAAATTTCAAAGGGCCATAACTCAAGAAAAAAATATAGGATTTTTTTTCAACAGTTAATCAGTTCATCTACACATCATCCCAAACCAGCTTGTAAAGTTGCAGGGCAATCGCTCAAACAATTATTGAGATATCTTGCTTACAAGCTGAAAACACGAAAAAAATCTAAGGGCCATAACTCAAGAAAAAAAAATCGGATTTTTTTCAAAAGTTGATCAGTTCATCTACTCATCATCCCCGACAAGTCTGTGAAGTTTCGGGGAAAAACCTCAAATAGTTTTTTTAGATATCTTGCTTACAAACTTAAAACGCGAAAAATTTCAAAGGGCCATAACTCAAGAAAAAAATTTCGGATTTTTTTCAAAAGTTAATCAGTTCATCTACTCATCATCCCCAACCAGCATGTAAAGTTTCAGGGCAATAGCTCAAACAATTTTTGAGATATCTTGCTTACAAGATTTCATAGTATTTTTTGCAAAGGGGCATAACTCAAAAAAGGGGCATAATCCTGACGAGAAAAAAAACACGGGTCAATTATTTTTTCATGAGGAATCCATATATGAAATTTCAAAAACCTAGCACCCATGGTTCTAAAGTTATGCTATGCAGTAAAAAGTGGGACGGACGTAAGGACGGAAGGACGGAAGGACGCCAAAACGCGAAAAATTTCAAAGGGCCATAACTCAAGAAAAAAATTTCGGATTTTTTTCAAAAGTTAATCAGTTCATCTACTCATCATCCCCAACCAGCCTGTAAAGTTTCAGGGCAATAGCTCAAACAATTTTTGAGATATCTTGCTTACAAGCTGAAAACACGAAAAAAATCAAAGGGCCATAACTCAAGAAAAAAAAATTGGATTTTTTTCAAAAGTTAATCAGTTCATCTACTCATCATACCCAACCAGTCTGTGAAGTTTTGGGGAAAAACCTCAAATAGTTTTTTTGAGATATCTTGCTTACAAACTTAAAACGCGAAAAATTTCAAAGGGCCATAACTCAAGAAAAAAATATAGGATTTTTTTTCAACAGTTAATCAGTTCATCTACACATCATCCCAAACCAGCTTGTAAAGTTGCAGGGCAATCGCTCAAACAATTATTGAGATATCTTGCTTACAAGCTGAAAACACGAAAAAAATCTAAGGGCCATAACTCAAGAAAAAAAAATCGGATTTTTTTCAAAAGTTGATCAGTTCATCTACTCATCATCCCCGACAAGTCTGTGAAGTTTCGGGGAAAAACCTCAAATAGTTTTTTTAGATATCTTGCTTACAAACTTAAAACGCGAAAAATTTCAAAGGGCCATAACTCAAGAAAAAAATTTCGGATTTTTTTCAAAAGTTAATCAGTTCATCTACTCATCATCCCCAACCAGCATGTAAAGTTTCAGGGCAATAGCTCAAACAGTTTTTGAGATATCTTGCTTACAAGATTTCATAGTATTTTTTGCAAAGGGGCATAACTCAAAAAAGGGGCATAATCCTGACGAGAAAAAAAACACGGGTCAATTATTTTTTCATGAGGAATCCATATATGAAATTTCAAAAACCTAGCACCCATGGTTCTAAAGTTATGCTATGCAGTAAAAAGTGGGACGGACGTAAGGACGGAAGGACGGACGGACGAACAGGGCAAAACCAATATGCCCCCACAACTTCTTCGAAGTTGGGGGCATAAAAAGGCGATAAAATCCAATTTAAAGTGGTCATATGATAAACAGAATCTTTCACTCGTGGTCATATCATATGAAATTTATGAAACTCGCCAAAGGCTCGTTTCATAAATTTCATATGAAATGACCACTCGTGAAAAATCGTCTATACCCGACATTGAGATGAAATGACATCTCAAGCCCTGTCGCCCAGTGGAACCAATAGGGTTTATGAGCATGGACCGCCCGATTTGCACAGCTTTGCCTGGACAGGCTTAGATCCTCTAAGTAGTTTACTAGTACTCGTGCGTGGTAAGTTCCAGCTCTGTGTGGAAGCATCATGCAGCCCGACCCATCTTTTTCTTCAAGCCCCAATGGGGACGTAAAACTTTAAATAAAATCACATTTGATGTAAAGCAAACTCAGTCACTAAATCCGTTTAGGCTTGTAAAAAAGTTGGCAAAAAGAAAGAAAAATGATGTGTATCAGCGTATGTAAACATAATGATGCATAAGAAATAAAAAGTCGCCCCGCCCATAGGGGCTTGAAGAAATATATGGGCTACATGATGCTTCCACGCTGAGCTGAATCCGGCCCACACACTAGTACTGGTAAACCGCTTAGAGGATCTAAGCCTGTCCAGGAACCGCGGTGAGAGGCGGACTGTCCATGCTAATAAACCCTATAGGTTTCATTGGGCGACAGGGCTTGAGATGCCATTTCATCTCAATGTCGGGTAAAAGTCCCACAAAATTGAAAGCAACGTCTCCAAAATGACCTTTACAGTGTTGACGGGGACGTTAAACCTCAAATCAAACAAACAAAGAAATAAAAAGCAATAAGTCGAGGTAAAACAAAAAAAAAAAAAACATGGAATAATCCAGATACGAACACGGGTCGCTAGCTTGAGAGTCGACGCCGTTGCTTATCGCGCCATAACACCTTTCAATTGTATTAAATAAAAATGTCTGTGGTGATTATTTTATTTGAGGTTTAACTTTCAAGTCGACACTGTAATGGTTATTTTGGAGACGTTGCTTCCCGTTTTAACGGACTTTTACCCGGCATTGAGATGAAATGACATCTCAAGCCCTGCTGCCCAATGAAACCAATATGGTTTTTAAACATGGACGGGCCGACTCGCACAGATGACAGAAATTTTTTTTATTTTTATTATTTATTTATTTTATTATTGTCGTTTTTTGGCTGTTATTTATTTATTTATTTTATTTTATTTTATTTTTTTTTTTTTGCGGGCTATCTCATTTGGAAAGTGTTGTCGCCCTTGCTTCGCCACTTAGATGCCCAATGACCGCATCAAAGAGTTTAAATCCCCTTAAACATGTAACACATATGAGGGGCCCCGTGGGGAAGTCTTAGAACCATCTCTTCGAGGATGTTATAAAGAGCATCAACAGTTTTATTTTTGAAAGCAAAAACAAATATTGGGGTGCTCCTTAGAACCGCCTCATTGGGGCAGTTCAAAAGAGCACCCGTAATATGTTTGCTTTAAAATATTGACTGGGGGTAATTATTAGAACCATATTATCGAGGCATTTCCAACGAGATCCAACAGTCAATATTTGGAGCAGAAATAAGGAAAATTTCATTTTTTTTTTTTTTTAAATCTTTTTTTATTTTTTTTTTTTTTTTAGTGTTAAAGTTTTCAAATATATTTAAATTGACGTGTTTTGGTAATGTGCTCGACACTGAGATGACTTCTCAAGCCCTGCCGCCAAATGAAACCAATATGGCTTTTATGCATGGATGGTCCAACTCGCACCACTTTCCTGGGCAGGCTTAGGACCTCATAGTAGTTTACCAGTAGTCTCAGCTCTGCGTGGAACTATCATGCAACCAAATCTATTTCATCAAGCCCCGAAGGGCGTGGGCCAACAGGCCTATGTAATAATTCAATGCGTACCCAAAATGTATATCAAGAAATAAAATGGATATTTTTAAATTATAATATGAAACTACTACTCAAAAGGTCAAAACCAGCTTGTGTCCCTGTACCCTTTGAATGAATGGTCCCGCACTTTCGGTATTGGGATATATTGCAAATATATCTCTCCCAATGGAAGTGTCTTTGAGATAGTTTCGTTCAAATTCTTAAACCTGCATTTTTAGCTCAACTGGGCCGAAGGCCCAGAGGGAGCTTATAGAATAGTGGGTCGTCCGTCGTCCGTCCGTCCGTCCGTCGTCCATCCGTCCACACTTTTGAGCAGCTATATATCTGCAGCCTGCAGGCTAATCACAATCAGTTCTCGTCTGTAGCATGCCTCTGGTGGGGCATTATGGCATAAGCTTTCTTTCAAAATCGCACGAAAACTTTAGTTGCTATGGCAACCACAAGGTCCCATAGACATACAATGGTAAAATGCTTGTCATCACCGTAGCGCCTTCAGTTTTGATCGGATCTTTCTGAAACTTATATGTAAGGTGGCTTGGGATAAAATCTCAGATGAGTTCGAAAACCAGCCAAGTTGGCCCATTTATCATAGAGTTATGTCCCTTTGATTGCTGAAAATGCCGATTTTTGACCTTGTCATCACCGTAGCCCCTTCAGTTTTGATCGGATCTTTCTGCAACTTATGCGTATGGTGGCTTGGGATAAAATCTTGAAAGTGTTCGAAAACCAGCCAACTCGACCTATTTTTCATAGAGTAACGTCCCTTTGATTGCTGAAAATGCCGATTTTTGACCTTGTCATAACCGTAGCCCTTTCAGTTTTCATCGGACCTTTCTGAAACTTATATGTAAAGTGGCTGGGGATAAACCCTCGGATGAGTTCAAATATCGGCTAAGTTGGCCCATTTATCATAGAGTTACGTCCCTTTGATTGCTGAAATGTCGATTTTTGACCTGTCTATCACCGTAGCCCCTTGAGTTTTGATCGGATCTTTTTGAAACTTATATGTAAGGTGGCTGGGGATGAAACCTCGGATGAATTCTTAAACCGGCCAAGTTGGCCCATTTATCATAGAGTTATGTCCCTTTGATGGCTGAAAATGTAGATTTTTGACCTTGTCATCACCGTAGCCCCTTCAGTTGTAATCGGATCTTTCTGAAACTTATATGTGAGGTGGCTGGGGATAAAACTTTGGATGAGTTCGAATACAGGTCAAGTTGGCCCATTTATGATAGAGTTACGTCCCTTTGATTGCTGAAAATGTCGACTTGTGACTTTGTCATCACCGTAGCCTCTTCAGTTTTGATAGGATCTTTCTGAAACTTATGTGTAAGGTGGCTAGGGATAACATCTCGGACGAGTTCGAAAACTGGCCAAGGCGGACCATTTTTCATAGAGTTATGTCCCTTTCATGGCTGAAAAAGTAGATTTTCGACCTTGTCATCACCGTAGCCTCTTCAGTTTTGATCGGATCTTTCTGAAACTTATATGTCAGGTGGCTGAGGGTAAAACCTCGGATGAGTTCGAAAACAGGCCAAGTCGGCCCATTTATCATAGAGTCACATCCCTTCGATTGCTGAAAATGCTAAATATTGACCTTGTCATCACCATAGCTCCTTCAGTTTTGATCAGATCTTTCTGAAACTTATATGTTAGGTGGGTGGGAATAAAATCTCGGATGAGCTCCAATACTGGCCAAGTCGGCACATTTATCATAGAATTACGTGACTTTGATTGCTGAAAAGGCCTATTTTCGACCTTGTCATCACTGCTGCCCCTTCTGTTTCGATCGGATCTTCATGAAACTTACAAACAAGTAAGTCAGGCAGAAAAGCTCGGAGGAGTTTGAAAACTCTTGAGTTTTTTTATCATAGAGTAACATTCCTTTGATTGCAGCAGTTAATTGCTTATTTTTGAAATTGTCATCACCCCAGCCCCTTCAGTTTATACCGGAGCTTCTTAGCAAATCAGGAATAAAAGCTTGAATGAGTTTGAAAACCGGTGAGGTCAGCCTATATATCATAGAGTTACATTCTACTTGATTTGCAGAAAATGCTGACCCCGTCGTCACCTTGTCCTCCCATAAATCCTTCAGTTAAGTTTGGCACTTCCTGAAACTTTGAATCTGTCAGCTCAGGTGAGCGATACAGGACCATCTTGGTCCTCTTGTTTGTTTCTCTGATTGGGTTTCTTTTCAGTTACTTTGTAAACTTGTAGCATGTCTTTCTTGTTTTCTGTTTCCTCTTAAAAATTAACTACATGTAAGTAAATGAATAATTGAATAAGTAAAAAATAAATATCAAGAATTAAATGAAAAAAGTGAACAAATAGCTAAAAAAAAGTTGAAAGCTATGTTGATTGGCAAATAAATGAAAAAAAGTAATTAATATAATATTATAAAAAAGCAAACTTATTCATACATGAATAAATGAAATCATAAAGCTAGTATAATAATTTATAATCCATAAGTACAGATAAATGCATCTAAATAAATAAATGAAGATAAAATAAATAATTCAGTAATGCAGAAGACAGGAATGTCATGCTACAAACCCCTGAATTCTGATACTTAGCTCGCCTGAGCCGAAGGCACCGGAGGGGGGGGGGGGAGGGGGGGGGGGCTTTTGTGATCAGTCACCTTCCGTGGACATCCGTCTGTAGGTCCGTACTTCCGTCCGTCCACAATTTCTTTAATAATAAGAGATCTCCTTCTAAACCGCTCAACAGATTTTGACCCAAATTGGCTGAAATGATCCTTGGGTAGTCCTCTCTGACTTGTTTAAAGAATTCCATTCTATGCAGAACTCTGGATGCCATGGCAACCAAAAGGGGAAAATTAGGGAAAAAAAACTTCGTTTGAAACCAGAAGGCCTAGGTCTTTGATATTTGATATGAAGCTTCATCTAGTGGACCTCTACCAAGATTGTACAAATAATTATCTCGTCCTACGTGAAGGAAGGCACCATAGGAGGAATGTGTATTCCTACCTGGCCATTTGGGGGCCCGAGACAACTTGCGCCGATCTCGTTAGCGACGTAGTTAGTTTTGTTTGTTTGATTTGAGGTTAACGTCCCCGTCAACACTGTAAAGGTTATTTTGGAGACGTTGCTTCCAATTTTGTTGGACTTTTACCCGACATTTAGATGAAATGACATCTCAAGCCCTGTCGCCCAATGAAACCAATAGGGTTTATTAGCATGGACCCTCGCCTCGCACCGCCTTTCCTGGACAGGCTTAGATCCTCTAAGAGGTTTATCAGTGCGGGCCGGATTCAGCTCTGCGTGGAAGCATCATGCAGCCTATATATTTCTTCAAGCCCCTATGGGCGGGGGCCGACAACGTAGTAAGTACAAATTGATATAATCATGCAGGTCGCATTCAATCGCCCACCTGCGCACGTGCGCAGTCGAGCGCTCCAATGCGATTTTGTTTTTTATGTTTCATCTTTACAGTTAAAATGTTTGAATTCGTTTTTTTGGAGAAAACTCTTCTTCTTCTTCTATATCCAGGTTTTTTAATCTCTCTTTTTTCTATACTATCTTCTCTACTGTATTCTTACCCTCCGTGCGTCCGTCCGTCCGTAAACAATTTCTTCAAACAACATCTCTTATATGTAAACCAGTGATGGGATTTTGACAAAATTTCACTGAAATGATCCTTAGGTGGTCCCCTTTCAATGTTGTTCAAATGGTTCCGGTCCGTTGCACATCTAGGTCACAGGAGCCAAAAATAGATTTTTTTTCACCGAAAAGTTAAAAACTCTTCTTCTCTGAAACCCCGCCCATAGGGGCTTGAAGAAATATATGGGCTGCATGATGCTTACACGCAGAGCTGAATCCGGCCCGCACACTAGTACTGGTAAACCGCTTAGAGGATCTAAGCCTGTCCAGGAACCGCGGTGCGAGGCGGACCGTCCATGCTAATAAACCCTATTGGTTTCATTGGGCGACAGGGCTTGAGATGTCATTTCATCTCAATGTCGGGTAAAAGTCCCACAAAATTGGAAGCAACGTCTCCAAAATGACCTTTACAGTGTTGACGGGGACGTTAAACCTCAAATCAAACAAATCTTCTCTGAAACCACAAAGCCTATGTCTATGATATTTGGTTTGAAGCTTAATCTAGTGGAACCCCACAAGATTGTTCAAATTATAGTTCTGGGACCAAAAATGCCCCCGCCCTGGGCCCTTTGGTTTTACATAGGATTATATAGGGAGCATCTTTGAAAATCTTCTTCTCTGAAACCACAAGGCCCAAGTCTTTGATATTTGGTAAAAAATTTGTGATTTGAAACAATTTTTCATCTGGGTGTATTTGCTGCAGGACGAAAAATAGGTTTTCGCGGCCGTACGCTTTAAAGACGGGAAAGGGCTAAATTTGATTTCTAGTTTCTTACATAGTTTTTAGATGCCTACAACATGGTGGTAAATATTTTGAAATTCAGAAGAATTTCTCATCCTGCTGTGCTGCAATCCTGCTAACTTGACAGGTTCAGCAGGATGAAAATTGATGTTGCATTTCCAGCAGGATGAAAATTGAGTTTTCACGGCCGTACGCTTTAAACGCTGATAGGAGCCAAATTTAATTTTCAATTTCTTACTTAGACCTATGTTGCCTACAACATGATGGTAAATGTTTTGTGATTTGAAACAATTTTTCATCTGGGTGAATTTGTGGCAAGACGAAAAATGGGTTTTCGCAGCCGTACGCTTTGAAGACGGGAAAGGGCTAAATTTGATTTCTAGTTTCTTACATAGTTTTTAGATGCCTACAACATGGTGGTGAATATTTTGAAATTCAGAAGAATTTCTCATCCTGCTGTGCTGCCATCCTGCTAACTTGACAGGTTCAGCAGGATGAAAATTGATGTTGCATTTCCAGCAGGATGAAAATTGAGTTTTCCCGGCCGTACGCTTTAAACGCTGATAGGAACCAAATTTAATTTTCACTTTCTTACATAGATTTTTGTTGCCTACAACATGATGGTAAATGTTTTGTGATTTGAAACAATTATTCATCTGGGTGTATTTGCTGCAGGACGAAAAATAGGTTTTCTAGGCCGTACGCTTTAAAGACGGGAAAGGGCTAAATTTGATTTCTAGTTTCTTACATAGTGTTTAGATGCCTACAACATGGTGGTAAATATTTTGAAATTCAGAAGAATTTCTCATCCTGCTGTGCTGCCATCCTGCTAACTTGACAGGTTCAGCAGGATGAAAATTGATGTTGCATTTCCAGCAGGATGAAAATTGAGTTTTCACGGCCGTACGCTTTAAACACTGATAGGAGCAAAATTTAATTTTCACTTTCTTACATATATTTTTGTTGCCTACAACATGATGGTAAATGTTTTGTGATTTGAAACAATTTTTCATCTGGGTGAATTTGTGGCAGGACGAAAAATGGGTTTTCGCGGCCGTACGCTTTGAAGACGGGAAAGGGCTAAATTTGATTTCTAGTTTCTTACATAGTTTTTAGATGCCTACAACATGGTGGTAAATATTTTGAAATTCAGAAGAATTTCTCATCCTGCTGTGCTGCCATCCTGCTAACTTGACAGGTTCAGCAGGATGAAAATTGATGTTGCATTTCCAGCAGGATGAAAATTGAGTTTTCACGGCCGTACGCTTTAAACGCTGAAAGGAGCAAAATTTAATTTCCACTTTCTTACATAGATTTTTGTTGCCTACAACATGATGGTAAATGTTTTGTGATTTGAAACAATTATTCATCTGGGTGTATTTGCTGCAGGACGAAAAATAGGTTTTCTAGGCCGTACGCTTTAAAGACGGGAAAGGGCTAAATTTGATTTCTAGTTTCTTACATAGTTTTAAGATGCCTACAACATGGTGGTCAAAATTTTGAAATTCAGAAGAATTTCTCATCCTGCTGTGCTGCCATCCTGCTAACTTGACAGGTCCAGCAGGATGAAAATTGATGTTGCATTTCCAGCAGGATGAAAATTGGGTTTTCACGGCCGTACGCTTTAAACGCTGATAGGAGCAAAATTTAATTTTCACTTTCTTACATATATTTTTGTTGCCTACAACATGATGGTAAATGTTTTGTAATTTGAAACAATTTCTCATCTGGGTGAATTTGTGGCAGGACGAAAAATGGGTTTTCGCGGCCGTACGCTTTGAAGACGGGAAGGGCCAAATTTGATTTCTCGTTTCTTACATAGTTTTTAGATGCCTACAACATGGTGGTAAATATTTTGAAATTCAGAAGAATTTCTCATCCTGCTGTGCTGCCATCCTGCTAACTTGACAGGTTCAGCAGGATGAAAATTGATGTTGCATTTCCAGCAGGATGAAAATTGAGTTTTCACGGCCGTACGCTTTAAACGCTGATAGGAGCCAAATTTAATTTCCACTTTGTTACATAGATTTTTGTTGCCTACAACATGATGGTAAATTTTTTTGTGATTTGAAACAATTATTCATCTGGGTGTATTTGCTGCAGGACGAAAAATAGGTTTTCTAGGCAGTACGCTTTAAAGACGGGAAAGGGCTAAATTTGATTTCTAGTTTCTTACATAGTGTTTAGATGCCTACAACATGGTGGTAAATATTTTGAAATTCAGAAGAATTTCTCATCCTGCTGTGCTGCCATCCTGCTAACTTGACAGGTTCAGCAGGATGAAAATTGATGTTGCATTTCCAGCAGGATGAAAATTGAGTTTTCACGGCCGTAAGCTTTAAACGCTGATAGGAGCCAAATTTAATTTTCACTTTCTTACATATATTTTTGTTGCCTACAACATGATGGTAAATGTTTTGTGATTTGAAACAATTTTTCATCTGGGTGAATTTGTGGCAGGACGAAAAATGGGTTTTCGCGGCCGTACGCTTTGAAGACGGGAAAGGGCTAAATTTGATTTCTAGTTTCTTACATAGTTTTTAGATGCCTACAACATGGTGGTAAATATTTTGAAATTCAGAAGAATTTCTCATCCTGCTGTGCTGCCATCCTGCTAACTTGACAGGTTCAGCAGGATGAAAATTGATGTTGCATTTCCAGCAGGATGAAAATTGAGTTTTCACGGCCGTACGCTTTAAACGCTGAAAGGAGCCAAATTTAATTTCCACTTTCTTACATAGATTTTTGTTCCCTACAACATGATGGTAAATGTTTTGTGATTTGAAACAATTATTCATCTGGGTGTATTTGCTGCAGGGCGAAAAATAGGTTTTCTAGGCCGTACGCTTTAAAGACGGGAAAGGGCTAAATTTGATTTCTAGTTTCTTACATAGTTTTAAGATGCCTACAACATGGTGGTAAAAATTTTGAAATTCAGAAGAATTTCTCATCCTGCTGTGCTGCCATCCTGCTAACTTGACAGGTCCAGCAGGATGAAAATTGATGTTGCATTTCCAGCAGGATGAAAATTGAGTTTTCACGGCCGTACGCTTTAAACGCTGATAGGAGCCAAATTTAATTTTCACTTTCTTACATATATTTTTGTTGCCTACAACATGATGGTAAATGTTTTGTAATTTGAAACAATTTCTCATCTGGGTGAATTTGTGGCAGGACGAAAAATGGGTTTTCGCGGCCGTACGCTTTGAAGACGGGAAGGGCTAAATTTGATTTCTAGTTTCTTACATAGTTTTTAGATGCCTACAACATGGTGGTAAATATTTTGAAATTCAGAAGAATTTCTCATCCTGCTGTGCTGCCATCCTGCTAACTTGACAGGTTCAGCAGGATGAAAATTGATGTTGCATTTCCAGCAGGATGAAAATTGAGTTTTCACGGCCGTACGCTTTAAACGCTGATAGGAGCCAAATTTAATTTCCACTTTCTTACATAGATTTTTGTTGCCTACAACATGATGGTCAATTTTTTGTGATTTGAAACAATTATTCATCTGGGTGTATTTGCTGCAGGACGAAAAATGGGTTTTCTAGGCCGTACGCTTTAAAGACGGGAAAGGGCTAAATTTGATTTCTAGTTTCTTACATAGTGTTTAGATGCCTACAACATGGTGGTAAATATTTTGAAATTCAGAAGAATTTCTCATCCTGCTGTGCTGACATCCTGCTAACTTGACAGGTTCAGCAGGATGAAAATTGATGTTGCATTTCCAGCAGGATGAAAATTGAGTTTTCACGGCCGTACGCTTTAACGCTGATAGGAGCCAAATTTAATTTTCACTTTCTTACATATATTTTTGTTGCCTACAACATGATGGTAAATGTTTTGTGATTTGAAACAATTTTTCATCTGGGTGAATTTGTGGCAGGACGAAAAATGGGTTTTCGCGGCCGTACGCTTTGAAGACCGGAAAGGGCTAAATTTGATTTCTAGTTTCATACATAGTTTTTAGATGCCTACAACATGGTGGTAAATATTTTGAAATTCAGAAGAATTTCTCATCCTGCTGTGCTGCCATCCTGCTAACTTGACAGGTTCAGCAGGATGAAAATTGATGTTGCATTTCCAGCAGGATGAAAATTGAGTTTTCACGGCCGTACGCTTTAAACGCTGAAAGGAGCCAAATATAATTTCCACTTTCTTACATAGATTTTTGTTGCCTACAACATGATGGTAAATGTTTTGTGATTTGAAACAATTATTCATCTGGGTGTATTTGCTGCAGGACGAAAAATAGGTTTTCTAGGCCGTACGCTTTAAAGACGGGAAAGGGCTAAATTTGATTTCTAGTTTCTTACATAGTTTTAAGATGCCTACAACATGGTGGTAAAAATTTTGAAATTCAGAAGAATTTCTCATCCTGCTGTGCTGCCATCCTGCTAACTTGACAGGTCCAGCAGGATGAAAATTGATGTTGCATTTCCAGCAGGATGAAAATTGAGTTTTCACGGCCGTACGCTTTAAACGCTGATAGGAGCCAAATTTAATTTTCACTTTCTTACATATATTTTTGTTGCCTACAACATGATGGTAAATGTTTTGTAATTTGAAACAATTTCTCATCTGGGTGAATTTGTGGCAGGACGAAAAATGGGTTTTCGCGACCGTACGCTTTGAAGACGGGAAGGGCTAAATTTGATTTCTAGTTTCTTACATAGTTTTTAGATGCCTACAACATGGTGGTAAATATTTTGAAATTCAGAAGAATTTCTCATCCTGCTGTGCTGCCATCCTGCTAACTTGACAGGTTCAGCAGGATGAAAATTGATGTTGCATTTCCAGCAGGATGAAAATTGAGTTTTCACGGCCGTACGCTTTAAACGCTGATAGGAGCCAAATTTAATTTCTACTTTCTTACATAGATTTTTGTTGCCTACAACATGATGGTAAATTTTTTGTGATTTGAAACAATTATTCATCTGGGTGTATTTGCTGCAGGACGAAAAATAGGTTTTCTAGGCAGTACGCTTTAAAGACGGGAAAGGGCTAAATTTGATTTCTAGTTTCTTACATAGTTTTAAGATGCCTACAACACGGTGGCAAATATTTTGAAATTCAGAAGAATTTCTCATCCTGCTGTGCTGCCATCCTGCTAACTTGACAGGTTCAGCAGGATGAAAATCGATGTTGCATTTCCAGCAGGATGAAAATTGAGTTTTCACGGCCGTACGCTTTAAACGCTGATAGGAGCCAAATTTAATTTTCACTTTCTTACATATATTTTTGTTGCCTACAACATGATGGTAAATGTTTTGTGATTTGAAACAATTATTCATCTGGGTGTATTTGCTGCAGGACGAAAAATAGGGTTTCTAGGCATTACGCTTTAAAGACGGGAAAGGGCTAAATTTGATTTCTAGTTTCTTACATAGTTTTAAGATGCCTACAACATGGTGGTAAAAATTTTGAAATTCAGAAGAATTTCTCATCCTGCTGTGCTGCCATCCTGCTAACTTGACAGGTTCAGCAGGATGAAAATTGATGTTGCATTTCCAGCAGGATGAAAATTGAGTTTTCACGGCCGTACGCTTTAAACGCTGATAGGGGCAAAATTTAATTTTCACTTTCTTACATAGATTTTTGTTGCATACAACATGATGGTAAATGTTTTGTGATTTGAAACCATTTTTTTATCTGGGTGTATTTGTGGCAGGACGAAAAATGGGTCTTCGCGGCCGTACGCTTTAAAGACGGGAAAGAGCTAAATTTGATTTCTAGTTTCTTACATATTTTTAGATGCCTACAACATGGTGGTAATTATTTTGAAATTCAGAAGAATTTCCCATCCTGCTGTGCTGCCATCCTGCTAACTTGACAGGTTCAGCAGGATGAAAATTGATGTTGCATTTCCAGCAGGATGAAAATTGAGTTTTCACGGCTGTACGCTTTAAACGCTGATAGGAGCCAAATTTAATTTCTAATTTCTTACATATATTTTTGTTGCCTACAACATGATGGTAAATGTTTTGTGATTGGAAGAATTTTTCATCTGGGTGAATTTTTGGCAGGACGAAAAATGGGTTTTCGCGGCCGTACGCTTTAAAGACTGGAAAGGGCTAAATTTGATTTCTAGTTTCTTACATAGTTTTTAGATGCCTACAACATGGTGGTAAATATTTTGAAATTCAGAAGAATTTCTCATCCTGCTGTGCTGCCATCCTGCTAACTTGACAGGTTCAGCAGGATGAAAATTGATGTTGCATTTCCAGCAGGATGAAAATTGAGTTTTCACGGCCGTACGCTTTAAACGCTGATAGGAGCCAAATTTAATTTCTACTTTCTTACATAGATTTTTGTTGCCTACAACATGATGGTAAATTTTTTGTGATTTGAAACAATTATTCATCTGGGTGTATTTGCTGCAGGACGAAAAATAGGTTTTCTAGGCAGTACGCTTTAAAGACGGGAAAGGGCTAAATTTGATTTCTAGTTTCTTACATAGTTTTAAGATGCCTACAACACGGTGGCAAATATTTTGAAATTCAGAAGAATTTCTCATCCTGCTGTGCTGCCATCCTGCTAACTTGACAGGTTCAGCAGGATGAAAATCGATGTTGCATTTCCAGCAGGATGAAAATTGAGTTTTCACGGCCGTACGCTTTAAACGCTGATAGGAGCCAAATTTAATTTTCACTTTCTTACATATATTTTTGTTGCCTACAACATGATGGTAAATGTTTTGTGATTTGAAACAATTATTCATCTGGGTGTATTTGCTGCAGGACGAAAAATAGGTTTTCTAGGCATTACGCTTTAAAGACGGGAAAGGGCTAAATTTGATTTCTAGTTTCTTACATAGTTTTAAGATGCCTACAACATGGTGGTAAAAATTTTGAAATTCAGAAGAATTTCTCATCCTGCTGTGCTGCCATCCTGCTAACTTGACAGGTTCAGCAGGATGAAAATTGATGTTGCATTTCCAGCAGGATGAAAATTGAGTTTTCACGGCCGTACGCTTTAAACGCTGATAGGGGCAAAATTTAATTTTCACTTTCTTACATAGATTTTTGTTGCATACAACATGATGGTAAATGTTTTGTGATTTGAAACCATTTTTTTATCTGGGTGTATTTGTGGCAGGACGAAAAATGGGTCTTCGCGGCCGTACGCTTTAAAGACGGGAAAGAGCTAAATTTGATTTCTAGTTTCTTACATATTTTTAGATGCCTACAACATGGTGGTAATTATTTTGAAATTCAGAAGAATTTCCCATCCTGCTGTGCTGCCATCCTGCTAACTTGACAGGTTCAGCAGGATGAAAATTGATGTTGCATTTCCAGCAGGATGAAAATTGAGTTTTCACGGCTGTACGCTTTAAACGCTGATAGGAGCCAAATTTAATTTCTAATTTCTTACATATATTTTTGTTGCCTACAACATGATGGTAAATGTTTTGTGATTGGAAGAATTTTTCATCTGGGTGAATTTTTGGCAGGACGAAAAATGGGTTTTCGCGGCCGTACGCTTTAAAGACTGGAAAGGGCTAAATTTGATTTCTAGTTTCTTACATAGTTTTTAGATGCCTACAACATGGTGGTAAATATTTTGAAATTCAGAAGAATTTCTCATCCTGCTGTGCTGCCATCCTGCTAACTTGACAGGTTCAGCAGGATGAAAATTGATGTTGCATTTCCAGCAGGATGAAAATTGAGTTTTCACGGCCGTACGCTTTAATCGCTGATAGGAGCCAAATTTAATTTCTAATATCTTACATAGATTTTTGTTGCATACAACATGATAGTAAAAGTTTTGTGATTTGAAACCGTTTTTCATCTGGGTGTATTTGTGGCAGGACGAAAATTGGGTTTCCGCGGCCGTACGCTCTAAAGACGGGAAAGGGCTTAATTTGATTTCTAGTTTCTTACATAGGGTTTAGGTGCCTACAACATGGTGGTAAATATTTTGAAATTCAGAAGAATTTCTCATCCTGCTGTGCTGACATCATGCTAACTTGACAGGTTCAGCAGGATGAAAATTAATGTTGCATTTCCAGCAGGATGAAAATTGAGTTTTCACGGCCGTGCGCTTTAAACGCTGATAGGAGCCAAATTTCATTTCCACTTTCTTACATAGACTTTTGTTGGCTACAACATGATGGTAAATGTTTTGTGATTTGGAACAATTTTTCATCTGGGTGAATTTGTGGCAGGACGAAAATTGGGTATTCGCGGCCGTACGCTTTAGAGACGGGAAGGGGCTAAATTTGATTTCTAGATTCTAACATAGCTATAGGTGCCAATAACATGGTTGTATAGATTTTGAAATTCAGAACAAGTTCTCATCCTGCTGCTCTTCCATCCTCCTCAATTATTAGTTTCATCCTGTTGTCCTGTCATCCTGTTGACTTAATATTTCATCCTGCTGTCCTGCCATCCTGTTCACTTATTATGATTCATCCTGCTGTCCTGCCATCCTGCTGACTTAATATTTCATCCTGCTGTCCTGCCATCCTGTTCACTTATTATGATTCATCCTGCTGTCCTGCCATCCTTCTAACTTAACATGTTTCATCCTGCTGTCCTGCCATCCTGCTAACTTTTTTGAGCTAAAATATAATAGGTTTCAGCAGTGTTCCCCTTCCCACGGGCATTTTTATCCTCGTCTCGTATGTTCTATTTATCCGAGAGACGCCATATTACCTAATATAAATTAAACATTGTTTACCTAGTAAATACTTAATAACATCATTGTAAGTGTTAACGCATTGCTTCAGTTTTCAATTATTTCAAGTTTAAACTGATGTTATATTAATATTGATAACAATTTTGCCTGAAAATTAGAAGTTTAGTCAATTTTATTCCGACATTAACATTACGATTGGCCATATAAAAATGCCTATTCATAACGATAACACACCCGTGTGATATAGTGCATTTTTCAAACCTCAAAAAAAGGTAATTTTTCTGATGAAAATTTGTGATATTTTCCTTATTTCTGCTCCAAACATAGGTTTTGGGTACTCGTTAGAACCGCCTCATTGAGGCGGTTCTAACGAGTACTCACAACCTATGTCTTGAAGCAGAAATAAGGAAAATAATGTTTACCCCCGTAAACCCCAGTTTTCGCTATGTAAAGTGCGGTTTAGGGGGTCTTTATTTCACGGACTTGTTCACGTGATGTTTGACCTTGTTCTTCAGGTCCGGGATAAAAGCTCGGATGAGTCCGTGGTCTCCTTGGCCTAGTGGATATGAGCGCTGACTCTTAATCATTAGGTCTCGCACTGCTGTGGGTTCGAGCCTGGCTCGGGTTATATGTGAGACGCCAAGTTCTGCAGCGGATAGTCAGGTGGTTTTTCTCCGGGTACTCAGGTTTTCGCCCACCTCTGATTAACGATCGGCTCGATAGGAGTGAAATAATCTTGAAACGAATGTTTATAGCAGATATACGAGGACTGTTCAAATTTGAATGCAACTAAGCACATAAAAATGATTCCGTGATAGATTTAGATGAAAAATTTATTTTGTCCCCTCAAAGTATTCCCCTTTAACAGATATACAAACTTTCAGTC
Organism: Lucinisca nassula; assembly: GCA_963580285.1. Classification (NCBI taxonomy): domain Eukaryota; kingdom Metazoa; phylum Mollusca; class Bivalvia; order Lucinida; family Lucinidae; genus Lucinisca; species Lucinisca nassula. Next base: position 45,217,517 of record OY757010.1, on the reverse strand, counting down.
TTCTGATCCAATCATTGAATGCATTTTGGTAGTCTTTTCGAGGTATACTATGAAGGCACTGGAATGTTGCAGAACCGAGGTGTTTGCGCTGTACAAATTTTCGACCAGAAAGGTATTTTTTCAGCCGCGAGAACAAAAAAATGTCACACGGGGCAAGTTCAGGGGAATGTGGGGGTGAGGGAGTTCAACAACCTTTTCCTGCTTCAGATAGTCTTGCACAATGAACGCCTTGTGCGATGACGCATTGTCATGTAGCAATCTGACATTGGCCAAACCAGTTGCGGGTCTTCGTTCTTTGAAAGATTTCTTCAGTTTTCGAAGAACTTTATTCTTGTAAAACTTCGCATTTACAAATTTGCCTTTAGGCACAGCAACCTGAATTACAGGGCCCTGATTTGAAAAGAATATGGCATACATTACCTTCTTGACGCTCATGGTCCGCTTTGCAATGCATGGTCTTTTACAATACTTTGTTGCCCATATTTTGTTCTGAATCTTTCGTTTTGGCTCAAAAAAGTGAACCCATGTCTCGTCAACTGTGACGACATTAGCGAAAGACCGTGCAATGTAATTTGGAAACTTTTTAAGCAACTTCTTGGCGCACTGAACGCGTGTCTTTATCTGTTCATCTGTCAACAGATTGGGAATCCATCTAGCACAGATCTTTCTCATTTTCAAATCCCGTTTCAGAATTGTATGAGCTGATCCTAATGAGATGCCAACCATACTAGCTATTTGCCTAGTGGAGTATCGTGCCTCGGTAGCAACTATTTCTTTCACTCTAGCAATCATCTTGGCAGATGTTGCTCTTTTCGGCACACGATCATGTGGTGCATCTTCTGTTGAGCCTAGCCCACAGCTGAATTTCTTACACCAACGAAAAACTGTCGGAAAAGACATTTCATTATGCCCATAAACCGAACATATTTCATCAAAAATGTCTTTGCACCGTATACCAAGAATACAACGATTCTTAATATAGGACCGTATTTCAACGGCGTTCTCTGACCTTCTTCCAGCCATGTTTTGTATTAGTATACAAGAGTAGACAGTGTTTATCGAAAGATATGGCTAAAATGAACGGATTTTAACAGGTTTGGTATCAATGTATAGGTAAAATGTTTTTCTACGCTGTGATATTAATGTCCAGGTGATTTTTGCATTAGTGCATGGGAAAACGTTCTACTTGCATTCATATTTGAACAGTCCTCGTAAGAAGAATGTGACAAAATTTCCTTTTTGAGAGAAGAAAGAACGCACCAGGCCATGAGGTTATAAAACATTTTTCATGCTCGACTCAGCTGAGCATGAAACTTGTGGTGCTCATAAAAATTAAAATACTAAGAACTTGAGCGATATTTCTTTCTCAGATAGTAGAGAATGTTATTTGTCCTGCTCACAAATTTTAAAATGCCAGCAATGGTTTGCATTTTAAAATTTGTGAGCAGTACAAATTTCGTGCTCAGGTGAGTTGAGCACGAAAAAAGTTTTATAACATCGGGGCCTGGTCACATGGATGTGTTATCGTTTGTTTGATTTAAGATTTAACGTCCAAATGTCATTTTGGAGACGTTGCGGGGATATAACAGGCCGACCTGCTAGTTTTCGAGCTCATCCGAGCTTTAACCCCAACCTACCTAGGGCTTATATGTAGGTGCAGGAAGATCCGACCAAAGCTAAAGGACTTTCATATGATGATGACAAAGTACAAAATAGCCATTTTCAGTAAAGAAGGGACATAACTATATGGGTCATAGGCCGTCAACACTATTTAGGTCATTTTGGAGACGTCACTTCCACTTTTGTGGGACTTTCACCCGACATTGAGATGAAATTGCATCTCAAGTCCCGCTGCCCAATGAAACCAAAATGCTTTTATGCACTGAACGGTCTGACTCATAAAACTTTATCTGGACAGGCCAAGTCCATCTAAGCAGTTTACCAGTACTCATGTGTTGTCAGTTTCAGCTTTGCGTGGAAGCACCATGCAATCCATCTATTTCTCCAAGCGCCGATGGAAGGGGACGAGTGGCTTTTTCTGAAACTTACATACTTACCTATGTATGTGAAGATTCGATCGAAACCTGGCGATGTCGACAGCGCAGTGGTTAACGTGTTCGACTTATGATCGATAGGTTGTGCGTTCGAATCCGGCCACCGATATCGAAGTGTGTCCTTGGGCAAGACACTTAATGACACTGCCCCACTCCACCCAGGTGTAAATGGGTAGCAGTGGTGTAAAAACCACTGCCTGTCTCTCGCACGCGCGTGAAAACACCCGGGATTAGTGTTCGAGAGCGATTAAATAAGTTAGCTTTCACCGCAATCGAACTAAAATAAATTAGTATAAACTAAACCTGGCGATGTCGGCCTATTACTCATAAAGTTATGTCCCATTTCTTTACTGAAAATGCCTATTTTGGATCTTGTCATCACCATAATGGGGCAAAACTAAAAGGGTAAAAGAAAAAACACCCTGAGTGGCTAAACGATGATATCAAAAATGCAATTAAACTTCGCGATTCTTAACATAAATGGAAGAAGTGGACTGAATATAAATTATGGCGTAATAAAACTATAGATTTAATTCGAACAGCCAATAAAGAATTCTTTTCTCGATCAATCGCTGAATGTAAAGATAATTCATATTTATGGAAAATTGTTAGAAACATAAATGAAAGTCCAGCAATAATAACAAAATACCTGATGAAATTCTTATAGATAGTATTCATTCAAACGACATATTTCATATTAGTGAAAGGATCAGTGAACCAATACTTTGCAATAATAAGCGAGGAACTTAAATCCGATCACCAAAATAATTCAATTTATGATCAAACCAAGTTAGATGAATGTGTTGCAACGAAGATACCCAGCAATGTGAGCTTAATTAATGAAATTATCAGAATTAGTCTCTACTATCAAATCGCTGGATGTGACAAAATCAGCTGGTCTTGAAGGCTTATCGCCATTTTTTTTTTAAAAACTTCATCTGAAATAATTGGCCCAACACTCTTAAAATAATTTATATAAGTCTTCAGAATGGTCATTTTCCAGATAACTTAAAACTCGCTAACATCAATCCAATACAAAATGTATATAAAGGAGGTCATTCATCAGACCCGTAAAATTACTCACCAATCTCAGTACTTCCAGTCTTATCTAAATTAATTGAGAGACATATTTACTTGGTTACCTAAATAAGTATAGCATTCTTAATAAATCGCTGTCAGGTTCCCGCAAAAACCATTCATGTAATAGCGCATTAATTAATTTGATTGGTACCTGGTTGAAAAGTATTGATGCAGGGGAAACAATTGGAGCGGTAATTTTCGACCTTCGAAAAGCTTTTGATGTCGCCCACAACGGTATACTGCTAAAAAGTTGCAGAGCCACAAGTTCGATAATCGGTCAATGTCTTTGTTTAAATCATACCTTACAGGCAGTAAACAATGTATTGTTCATAATAAAATTATGGCATCAATGCAAAAAGTTAAAGCTGGAGTACCACAAGGTTCTATTCTCGGTCCTGTGTTGTGACTTATATTTTTATAAATGACATGCCATTGTTTATAAATGAAACATACGCAGAGGTTAACGCAGATGATACGACGATACATACAGCAAATAAAGACAAATTTATAATAGAAAAACATCTACAAGATGGTTCCGACGGCTTTCAAAATACGATGTATATAAACTTGACCTAGACATCTTTAATGACGATTGGATCACGTCAAAAAGCATCTAACATGGGTCAAGTCAGAATCAGTATTGATGATGAACTCGTTTAAACAGTTGAAAATCAGAAATTGCTAGGTATAATTATAGACAAAACACTCTGCTGGGACAAACAAGTCGACACAGCCTGCTTAAACATTAATAGACGAATAACTCTTCTTAAATTACTCTCTAAATGTTTATTCTTCTAGTCTCAACCACTTCTACAATTCATATATAATCCCTATTTTGACTATGGGTGTATGGTATTGGGCAGATGCACAGCCAAAATTATGACCGGGTTTTTAAGACTCCAGAAACGTGCGACCAGGATAATTCTTCAGACAGACATTATGACCGCGTCGCAAGACATTTCACAAATTAGGTTGGTTATCATTTCCGCAAAGGGTAGAATATCACTCGTGTGTTATGGTCTATAAAGCGCTTCACAAAATATAACTGGCTCATTTGTACATTCACCAGAAACGCACGGAAGAAACCTTTGTTCAAAGGCTGCTGACTTACGGAAAATTCCATTTTCCCGAACTTCCTTCTGTGATAAGTCCATTGCAATATATTGTGCAAAGATGTGAAATTTATTACCTCTCCATTTAAGGCATTCAACAAACGTTCGGTCTTTTAAATGTTCCCTCGAACAAATAAACAGTCATTCATAAGAGATAATGACAATTAGAGTGCAACCCTGTCCGCAGTTTGAACAGCGACAATGAAGTATGTGAGTGAGTGAGGCAGGGAGTGGAAGTAAGGAAGTAACTACAAGTAATAGGTAGGTGATGTTATGTTTGCAAGCCGCTCAACAGACACTCAAAATCAAATAAAATATTCCATCATTTGATGTTAAATTTGCACGCAACCCAACATCAAATGAATGATTATGGCGTTATTTCATTTGATGCTGTAACATGTCCATAATCCTGTTTGTTTTGCATTGAATGCAAAACACATCTGGAATCTTTGAATCTTTTTCAAACGTTTCATTTGATTCTTCTATAGCATCAAAACGAAATTCATCAGCTCTGACAAAATCTCTGGAAAAAAAGTATATTTCTAAAGTATACTTCTTTGCCTTTCAGTATGCCTGTCCATAGCAGAAAACATTTGCACGCAGTTTGAATAGCGACAATGAAGCGAGTGAGTTGGAGCGGCAGGGAGGGGAAGCATTACGAAAACACGCCTATATAATTTTGACCCCCTCGAACCCCACTTTTATATAGTAAATTTGGGGTTTCCGGGGTTATACCTTAGTTTTCTTATTTCTGCTCTAAGATATAGATTGTGGGTACTCGTTAGAACCGCCTCAATGAGGCGGTTCTAACGAGTGCCCACAATCTATATTTTGAGCAGAAATGAGAAAAATATCGCAATTTTTCATCATAAAATTTTCAATTTTCGGCGATAAAGGTGGCAATGTATTTGTATAGGCGCGTTTGCGTAATGGGCGGGGAGGGGAAGTAAGCGGAAGTAATTAAGTAATAGGTAGGTGGGTGCCATGGCTTGGTAGATAGGCGCATAAGTAAGTAAAGACCTTTGAAAAGGGGGGGGCAGCATTGATCACATACAAGTACAAAACGCAAGTCATCATTTTTCTGTATGAATCCATACACTCCTATATAGCGACCACAATATGCGGCCGCGCTGTTTGCTGAAAGTACGGACATTGGTGTAAACCCTACATAGGTCTGGCACCCCTTTAATTGCGAATGGACCTGTCCCAAACTATGGGTGTAAAGTACTATTTGCCATTAAAGGCTTGATTAGGTTTTCCAGGGTGTCAATCGCGTATACAGTAAATTCCTACATTCAGACCACCTTTGGGACTATTAAACTGGTCTTTTGATCGCCTCAAAAGTGGTCTCTTACCAATGGACAAGTTGTGTAGAAAACACAAGGAAAGAAAATAATTGAAGCCATTTTAAAAGGTTTTCAAAAGAAAAATTAATCTTAATTTTAGCTTGTCTCAATGTACTTGTCAATAAGATACAGTAACATTCCGCTATTAAGACCACTTAAAATTAAGACACTATCTGCTTTCAAAAGCCTATTGAGAATATTTCAGTTATTTTTTCCTAGTGTTTTCTACACTGAGTGTCTCTTGTTGAGGGACCACATTTGGGACCGTTCAAAAGTGGTCTTTCAGACCACTTTTGAACGGTCCCAAAGGTGGTCTTAATATGGGAATTTTACTATAGGTGTAATAACCAAAAGCATCTGTGAGCACCACAAGGTGACGTCGCAACTGTAATGTTAGAACATAGCTTGAACGCGTCCCCAAGGTAATCAAAAGAAAGAAATGAACCAGATGTTTTTGTGGATAAATGAATGGTAAACATAGGCAAATTAGCCTGGCTGGTCTGTAATTGATTTCAAAGCGCCCAATTATGCAGCTAGCAGAAACATAGTTCCTTTCATATTCAAAGCAACAAAGTAATAATTGTAACACTAATTGACGGACTAGAGAATCAATATGTAAGAAAATACCACATCACTTGTGGCGCTTGTTAATTATTTTTCCAGTTAAGGCTAACAACGTCTTGGCAACGTCATATCAACGTCGGTTGCATCGGCGCTGATGCGACATTGCATAAACGCGATGTCCCCAATGGCTGACTTTCAGATTATGCAGAGATAATTATAATGCGAGTACATATGTATATTTAGAGATAATTATATGGCAGTCAAACTTCAAAGGCTCGAACACCTCATTACAAGAACACGCCTATATAACTTTGACCCCCTCAAACCCCACTTTTATATAGTAAAACTGGGGTTTAAGGGGGTATACATTATTTTTCTTTTTTTCTGCTCAAAAACATAGATTGTGGGCACTCGATCGAGGCGGTCCTATCGAGTCCCCGCAATCTATGTTTTGAGCAGAAATAAGAAAAATAATCACATTTTTTCCTCTTAAAATTTCTAATTTTTTGGCCAAAAAAAATGGCAATGTATTTGAATAGGTGTGTTTTCGTAATGTTACAGGATATTTGATTTTATTCAGTTTGAGATCGAAAGAATCAAAATTTCTGTTTCTTTCAATTTGTAACACAATTTCAAAGTTATTTACGTCGCGTAGGGTAAAAGCCCCACAAAATTGGAAGCAACGTCTCCAAAATGACCTATACAGTGTGGAAGGGGACGCTAAACCTCAAATCAAACAAACAAATTACCAAACAAACAAATTACCCGTTTATCGAATGTGCAATGCTATAGGAATGGCCCGTGCAACAAGTAACTACTGCTGTAAACAGAGTAAAATTCATATATTAAGACCACCTTTGGGACTGTTCAAAAGTGGTCTTTAAGACCACTTTTAAACAGTCCCAAAGGTGGTCCCTCACCAGAGGACATTGTGTGCAGAAAACACGAAGAAAGAATAACTGCACCCTTCTAAATAAGCTTTTAAAAGGAGTATTAGTCTTAATTTTAAGTGGTCTTAATAGCGGAATTTTACTGTATTTGTTGGACATATTCATGTATTGTTTATAACGTTTTATTTCTATTAGTTTTATTTTAGCCTTAGGTATGTTTTACAGAGGGCTACATGATTATAGATTTGTTTGCCTAATAATGTTCAAATAGCAATAAATAAATAAAACGCTGGACTTTAAAGTGTCCTTACAGCCTAACTTGGAGTCACCCTAGAGGTAGGACAAGCCCAACACTGAAGCATCATCCTCGTCATCATGCTTGAGTTATGTAACAGGTCAGGTTTAAACTATAATGACATAGTTTAGGGAAGACTTGCATGACCCCTCTTGAAGCTCTCAAGGATCCCTGATGTGACGATACTCTGTGGCAGTTGGTCCGAAAGTCTGGTGCCCGAGACGAAGAAGGAGATCTGTCATGTGTCGGTCCGTCTACCCCAGTATTCTCTGAACCTGCTACCATGTATGTCCACTTAGCCCAGAGGGATGCGGTTAACCATTGCAACATTGGCATTTTCATCACGAAAACACGCCTGTGTAATTCTGACACACTTGACCCACTATAGTTAAACTTGGGTTTACGAGATAAACCGTACTTTTCTTATTTCTCCTCAAAAATATAGACTGTGGGTACTCGTTATTAGGCGGTTCTAACGTGTATCAATAATCTGTACTCATAATATAGATTGTGGGTACTCGTTAGAACCGCCTCGATGAGGAGGTTCTAACGTGTATCCATAATTTGTACTAAAAATATAGATTGTGGGTACTCGTTAGAGCCGCCTCGATGAGGCGGTTCCAACGTGTACCCACAATCTATAAAATATAGATTGTGTGTACTCGTTAGAACCGCCTCGATGAGGCGGTTCCCACGTGTACCCACGATCTATATTTTGAGCAGTCATAAGAAAAATATTACAATTTTTCATCTTAAAATTTTCGTTTTTCGGCGGTAAAATTTACACTGCATTTGTATAGGAGTGTTTTCGCAATGGTTGTCCATGTTGGTAAGATTTGTACAACTCGGGAGGTACTGCGGGTTGTTTTGTTTGTTTTTTGTTTGACTTGAGGTTAAACGTCCCAGTCAACCCTGTAAAGGTCCTTTTGGAGACGTTGTTTCCAATTTTGTGGGACTTTTATCCGACACTGAGATGAAATGACATCTCAAGCCCTGCCGCCCAATGAAACCAATAGGGTTTATAACCGCTTTGCTTTGCCTGGGAAGGCTTAGATCCTCTACCGCATTGCCTGTAAAGGCTTAGATCCTCTACGCTTTGCCTGGGAAGGCTTAGATCCTCTAAGCGGTTTACCAGTACTCGTATGCGGGTCGGATTCAGCTCTGCGTGGAAGCATCGTGCAGCCCATATATTTCTTCAAGCCCCGATTGGCGGGGCCGCCTATTGCTGGTTGTGTGGTACAAGTAGTCAGCTCTGACAAACCGAGCTGCTCTCCGTTGCAATGCCTCCAACGGCTGGATAAATGTATGTGGGTCCCTAATGACGTGGCATAATCAAGGATAAGTGAAACCATGGTCTTATAGCATCATGCTTTAACATCTTCAGACCAGCTGGTTATGTTCCTTCCAAAGAAACGCAAGGCGGCTGTTAACCTTTTTACAGTGGCATCAAAATGGGGTACCCAGATGCTTCCAAGTCTTTAAGATTGGCAGTTCATGGACATGCATCTGGTAGTTGGCTCAAACAACTGCACATTTACTAGGGATGAAAATACTCTTGCCAGTTTGTATTCACTGCATTGTTGAAGTATCAGTCATGCTTGAGGTGATTATTAGTAAAGAGCTGACTAATTGTGACAGAACAACAGAGAATCGAGCATGTTCATTGGCTATCGGTTCTTTGAACGGCTGGGTCCAGAATTCACGAAGCAGAAGATCGTCTGATAGTTTTCTCTCACAACCCACCGGCTAATGCCAAAGGAAAGCTAAGCTCATCGGAGTATGCCCGTTCTAATCAAACACTGCACAGGGCGCTCTTAACCCTTGTCCTGCTGAATATTTAAATATGTCACACCCACTGCTGATTTTCAGCCAATCAGATTACTTGATGCAAATTATTGCAACAAATTAAAAAACTAGATGGCAAACAATGAAGATCCTGATCAGCTGGCTTCTTCAGAAGCCATCTGATCTGGATCTACATTGTTTCAAAGATAAGGCATATCCGGGCTCAGCAGGACAAGGGTTAAATGATCGTCTGTTGAAGCTCAACTGAGAGATATGCCCGTCCGTCGTTAAACAGAGACTCATTTTTCACAAGGTGAAATTAAAGAAACAGAATAGCCAAAATCACTTCCGCAAGCTATAACTAGGGGAAAGATCCAATCTTGTGTAGCTTTTACTACCCAGTCAAAGACAAACTTGATACCTACATGTAACTTGTCATTTAGATAGGCTACTTGCATGTACACAGCTCTTAAACATGCGTCTGACTTCACACTATAACAAGGTCGCATCAGCGTCGATGCAACGTTCGTTGCAACGTGGGTCGATGCAAAGTCATGACGTTGCATGGTCGCCGTACACATTGTGTGCCCGCTGGGATGTGTAACGAACAGATCGACCGTAAAACGTGATTGAAGATCAAATTCAAGGAAAGTTACATATGTTTGTATTCCTATGTGGCCGCGATCACATTCGAGCTTGTGACCCTTAACCCATTGCATGCGGGAAACCCCTAACGGGGTACCTTTGCAAACAGTGCAGGCCCAGATCAGACGCCGCAGGGCCCGCACTATTTGCTAAAAGAATTTTCTGTCAAAAATAGAATAAAAAAGAAAGCATAGGCCTACCACTCCTTAAATGACTAATGGACTTGTCCAACATATAGTAATGGAAGATTCCACTAGCATATAATGGGTTAATTTCATCGCACCACCATCACGTGAACAAGTCCGTGAAATGAACACCCCCTAAACCCCACTTTATATAGAGAAAACTGGGGTTTAATGGGGTAAACATTATTTTTCATATTATTACTCCCAGACATAGGTTGTGGGTACTCGTTAGAACCGCCTCAATGAGTCGGTTCTAACGAGCACCCACAAACTATGTTTGTAGTATTTATAAGAAAAATATCCCATATTTTAATCAGAAAAGTAGCCAATTTGGAGATGTGAAAAAATGTTATCGTAATGCCAACTGCGAAATTGTCTGGTGTTGCAAGCCTCCGTAGAAAATATACAAAAGCAAAAACGCGGGCTACCTTGAAATTTGAGCCAAACTTAAGTAAAGAAAATATCGATTAGGTAATTTCCGTACGTACGGCGCAAAATAATTACTACATTATTTGGATAAATAGGGATAAATTGAGTGGAATAAACCCAATTTTCTGAAAATGGTTTTGATCATATCTTATTTCGTAGGACAAGTAGCGAAACAGCCAGACTCCATTATCTGGTCTGCGCCGGGATACAATAAACGTAAAAGTGGGCGTATGTCAACCGACTAAAAGTCAGACCAGACTGCTAAAACATGCGATCTGACCAGGGGCATGTGTTTCATTCTATGAGTGCCTCAGAATCCTAAGAGGAGTCCAAGAGATCTACGAAGACTCAGATCAGCCTGTGTAGATGTTCTGAGTCTACGCAGCTCGCACAAGCAAAGTTGAACCTTTAGCTGCGTCCCGGCTCTTGTAATCTTTGTTTCATATTTTCCATTTTCCGCAATTTTCAGATAATAACCAAGAACATCTGTTTGGGGAAATGAAAAGTTTAGTGGTATTGTGTGGAGTCAATAAATCTCCGAAGAACTCGTAACCACCTCTACACATACTGAATAATGAGAATAGATGATGGTAAAGAGTCTCGCTTAGGCGTGAAAAAAAAAAAAAAAAATAGCAACATGCTGAAAAAAAATTTTGGTCGGTAGGTAGGAGAAACATTTTTTCCCGAAAAAAAAAAAACAGGGTCGGGCCTGTATTTTTTTTACGGAGTGGCTGCTGACAGACGTCTGTCACCAGCTAATTCAACGTGAATTGGCTGTTGACAGACGTCTGTAAATATAAAATAAACAAAAAAAATAATATGTACCCTGTAAACCCCAGTTTTTTATATAAAAGTGGGGTTTACGGGGTCATTATTACACAGCCACGATTTCGTGATGTTCAGTGAAATGCTTTCGAAAAAAAAAAAAAACGCATGTGTCGAACTAGCGACCACCTCATCCCTGTCAGACGCGCAATCGACTGGGCTACTAGGGGCCGGCCTATCGAATTGACCTGTATTGATATGCCTGTAGGATAACATGCGGACTAAGAGATTGAAAATTCTTCCGGCAATCCGTGATTTCCACAGCCTCGATTAATAGCAATAGACATATTTTCCCCAAATTTAATATTCAAAGTTAAAATGAAAATGATCTCATAATTCGTATCATTTGTCAGCAGCAAATTCCACGTGGATTGGCTGGTGACAGACGTCTGTCAGCAGCCTTTTCCTTTTTTTTTTATCTGTTTTTATTTTTGTACATGTGTTTTGTTAATAAAATGGTCATGTTGAGACTTGCACTGTATATCATAATTCATTTTAGATACTCAAAAAAGTCAGCTCTGTATTTTGGAAGGTTCTAAATGCCCAAAACTACAAAAATGTACTTAAAACCCGAAATTACTAAGTGGAAATGCAAAGACAACACTTGGAAGGGTCGGAAATTGAAAATGATAGGGTCGGTGTTTTAATTTTTATGTTGTTCTTTTATTGATAAAAATAGTAGATTCGGAGGGCGGGGGTGGGGGTGAGGGTGGGGGTGAAGCAGGGTCCGTCGGGTTAGCGGAAACACGGCTATTTATTTTTAGGCCTTAGTCGGAAAAGGGCTTCCGTACTCTAGTGGACTTCTACAGAGCACTGACTCTCAATCACTCTCGCCGCTGTGGGTTCTAGGCTTGCCAGGGTCTGGTGTTTGTCTCCGGGAACTCCGGTTTTGGCCCAACTCTGATCAACGTTAAACATGAAATAATCTCTAAAGGGCCGTAAAACCACAAAAAATTACCGAGCCCGGGCATGGCAATCCTCTCATGATCAACTATATTCTCTTATTCACACAGACTTATCTGTATTTGCTATCCGCATGTAAAAGAGTGCAGACGCTGTGTTAATAAAGAAAACAAAATTTTGATTAGCCTTGGTGGATGTACTGGTCTGATTGTTCAAAATTTGCCCATGTCATTGTCTATTGTTTGGCTGTGTTCCGGCATATTTTTCTGTGATAGTTTTGTCCATACATGCAATACCGTACCGTGACGTGAATGGCGTGCGCGGTTCGATGCGGCGTGGCACGACACAACGCGAAACGAAGTTACTTGACACGTCGCGACGCGACGCGACGCTATTCGGTCCGACGTGACGTGGCATGAAATGACATACCTTACATAATGTAACGTGACTTGCCATGACGCATCGTGTTGTGAGTGATAGGAGGTGCCATGAAAAGCTGACTTAGCACAACAACCGCACTTAGAAGCCTCCGTGGTATAGTGGTTATGCTACTCTCCTTGTAAACCAGGGTTCGCAGGATCGATCCCGGGCTTCTCCAGACTTTCGGATGAGTCTTTAAACCGAGGTCCCGTCTCCGTATGACCTCAGCTGTTGGTGAAACGTACAACTCAAACACTCACTCACTCAGCACAACCGCACAACGAACCGTAACAGGACGCAACGTAACACAGGTATTTTTCACTTTGACATGAATACGAACCACAGGAAGATGAACCATTACGCATACACGCCTGTACAAATACATTGCCACCTTTATCGCCGAAAAAATGAAAAATTTATGATGAAAAATTGTGATATTTTTCTTATTTCTGCTCAAAATATAGATTGTGGGCACTCGTTAGAACCGCCTCATCGAGGCGGTTCTAACGAGTACCCACAATCTATATTTCAGAGCAGAAATAAGAAAAATAAGGCATACCCCCGGAAACCTTGCTCACAATCTATATTTTGAGCAGAAATAAGAAAAATAAGGTATACCCCCGGAAACCTCAGTTTTACTATATAAAAGTGGGGTCCCAAGGGGTCAAAATTATATAGGCGTGTTTTCGTGATGATTGGTGTATGAATATAATATTAATGCGCTGAATTCAGATGCCGGCACGACGGCTCATTCTTATTAGTGATTAGGCAGTCGCTGTTTCGATTCCCACCATTTCGACAGTATTTTCATGGAAAGAGATCTTGAAATAGCCTCTTCAGTCTGTTGATTCAAAAAGGATAGCTGTCAGTTAAGGTGTCTGCTTCAAAATTTTAGAAACTAGAAAAAGTCCTTGTGAACCTATTCTATGGGATAATACGCATTTATGGACCAGAAGCCGACCTAGGTAGCTGTCGGGTGCGTGTCTGACTGCATGGCGGGTAGGATACCTGTCGGGTCGCCAACATTCTTCCTTGCAGAATGCATTACGAAAACATGCCTATTCAAATATACATTTTATCACAAAAAAGAAGATAATTTCCAGATAAAAAAAATCTGAAAATTTTCATACATGTATTTCTGCCAAAACACAGATTGTGTGAAACTCGTCAGAACCGCCCCTATGAGGTGGTTTTAAATAGTACATACAATATATGTTTTCGAGCAGAAATTATAAAATGATGCGGACCCCTGTAAACACCACTGTTACAATACAAAAGTGGGGTTTAAGGGAGTCAAAATTATATTGGCGTGTTTTCCTGATGTCATGAAATCTTTCCGTAAACCGCCAAAACAAACGAAATGAACCAGGAATGTCTTTTCATTCATACAAGAGATAAACTTCAATAAAATTCTCGTTCAGCTGCACTGTACTAGAAAGAAACCTTTCACATCGATGCAATTTGTTTTGTTTGATCTTGGGTTTAACGTCCCCGTCAACACTGTATAGGTCATTTTGGAGACGTTGCTTCCAATTTTGCGGGACGTTTACCCGACATTGAGACGTAATAACACTGCCTCACTCCACCCAGGTGTAAATGGGAAGCAGTGGTGTAATAGTCACTGCCTCTCTCTCGCGCGCCTGAAAACATCCGGAATGAGTGTTCGAGAGCAATTAAATAAGCTGGAAGCTTCCATCGCAATCGAACTTAAATAAATTAGTAAACTAAATGACATAAGCATGGACGATCCGACTCGCACTGCTTTGCCTGGGCAGACTTAGATCGTCTAAGCAGTTTACCAGTACTCGTGTGCGGTTTGTTTCAGCTCTGCGTGGAAGCATCATGCAACCCATCTATTTCTCCAAGCCCCGATGGGCGGGGGCTGTAGTTCAAAGTTTAACTGTTATACCGCTAGTCACGACATCCCCTACCTTTACAAACAACGTATGTATACAGATCCAGGTCCAGATCTACACTGATTGTTATGCAGTTTGTGAATTGAACAAATATATTTTATCAAATAATTTGATTGGTTGATAGTCAGATATGGGTGTGGGTTTCTTTATTTTACTTTGCTTACATCTAAGCTCACGTGAATTTGAAGGAACGGATGTTGGTGTAATGTGAATGTGATCTTACCGATATATGACAAGCTTCTGCGGTATCTGATCTGGATCAACACTGTTTGATAAAGTTTGTCAATTCTTCAACGAGGAAAATCGCACCGATATTTGATTTGTGGTATTTAAAAAAAAATGTTTTTAAATAAAAAGAATTCTATACGTCAAGCAAACGGAGTATACCCTGAACAACGTCTTGTTCTGTGTCATGTCATATGTATGTTCGGCAACACGTTTGGTGATGAAAACGAATACAATCAATGTTATGCACCATTTTCGTACCTGAAAACTGTTTCACCAGTTGGAGGAAGCTTTCAAAAACACATTTGCCACCTTCAGCTTAGACACCCTATAAGTTTTTTTTTTCGGAAAATTAAGTGAAAATCATTGTCCAGTTATGAAGGGTAGGTAAATTTATTTAAAAAAAACTTTCAGTTGATATCTAATACACAAAAAACATTGACTGTATTGGGGTTTAATGACATGTCAACCATCGTTGGCCACTTTGTGTCGTCTCCCAGAGAAAAGGAGAAAAGTGATAGAAGAGCTAATAAGGGAGATGAAAGTGAGGGGCTGGGGAGATAGAGGAACATGATTCGAAGTGTAGAAACTGAAGAAATAACACCCCTCCCCCCTCTACCCTTAACAGAAGGCCTTGCACATGTGTAAGCCAATATCAGTTGGGCACCCCAATGGAGCAAGATACACGACACCAAGACATCCAATCTTTTTATCTTTATAAGATTATTAGTTGGTTAAAAAGCTGCAACCGTATCAGTTAAACAACTAACAAAATATATAGATTATATAGAAAAATGACCATTCATGGTCATTTGTCTGTATAACCTATAAATTTAAGGAATCTTCTGTATAATCTATACATTTTATGATGCACCCTTAAACCGTATTATATCCAACACCATGTTATGACGAGCAGCATTTTAATGAGGTTGTGGTGTAGCCGCCAAAATTTGAGCCGTGATGAGCGAAGGGTGCGGTTTATGAAGACACGGATAAGTCTGCGAATCCGCTCAGTCAACTTATACAGAGAAGAGCCCCGCGGACACATGCCGTTAACCTAACAGTGGATTCATGCTGAAGCAACGTTGAATCAATGTTGAAACAAGGAGCACTGTGGTGCAGTGGTAGAGCATCGGATTCGAGATCGAGAGGTAACCGGTTGATCTTCGCTAAAGCAAAAGACTTATCCACATTGCTTAGTACTGGTTCCTACCCAGGAAAAGACGGCCACAAGGAAGATTAGTACTAGTAACCAGTGCTTCAGCTGAAGTGCACGACCCGCTAGATGCTTTTAGCTTTATGAGTGTTACCATATATGGGTATGGCGTCCATTTTGGTCATGTGACCTGGACCTAAAACGGTTCCCCCAATAAATGCGCCTTATCGTAAATATATCTTATACTTTAGTACTGTATTCTGAATCGTTTGCAGGATAAAATGCATTCTCACTTTTCCAATACAAAAGCATATGTGTCAAAGTTTGACCTAGGCACAAAGAAGGTCAAGGTCAACCCAGGGTCACCATTTTAGCAATTTATGATGGGCCTACGTCCCAGATGCTATTTATCAAGTTTTGTGGAAATCTGCCCAGTGGTTCTGGAGAAGACTATTTTTGAAGGGTTTTTACCATATATGGCTTGGCGGCCATTTTGGTCATGTGACCTGGACCCCATGAACAAATTTTGGTTTCCCCTACCCCATAGAGGCTCCATATGAAATTTGACTTCAAACGGCCCAACGGTTTCCGAGGAGAAGCAGTTCGAAAATTTTCACATTTTCGTCTCGGCGAGGTTATACTAAATTGAATGTAATATTTCGCAAGTTCATTTGTAAGATCTCATTGATATCTATCAGTATGCCAAAAATTGTTTAAATATTCCAAGCGGTTAAGTCACTATCATCAATTTTCACAAACGGGTTACGGACGGACAGACAGACAGACCATATATGGCTTGGCGGCCATTTTGGTCATGTGACCTGGACCCCATGAGCAAATTTTGGTTTCCCCCGGCCCATAGAGGCTTCATATGAAATTTGAGTTCAATCGGCCCAACGGTTTCCAAGGAGAAGCAGTTCGAAAATTTTCACATTTTTTGCCTCGGCGAGGCTATACTAAATTGAATGTAATATTTCGCAAGTTCATTGGTTAGATCTCATTGATATCTATCAGTATGCCAAAATGTTTAAATATTCCAAGCGGTTAAGTCACTATCACCAATTTTCACAAACGGGTTACAGACGGACCCAAAGAAGGTCAAGGTCAAGCCAGGGTCACCATTTTAGCAATTTATGATGGGCCTACGTCCCAGATGCTATTTATCAAGTTTCGTTGAAATCTGCCCAGTGGTTCTGGAGAAGACTATTTATGAAGGGTTTTTACCATATATGGCTTGGCCGCCATTTTGGTCATGTGACTTGGACCCCATGAGCAAATTTTGGTTTCCCTATCCCATAGAGGCTCCATATGAAAGGGCTTGGTTCACGAAGGGCCAAAAATGGCCCTGTTTCAAAAATTGTTAAAATGTTTTGTGTTAATAGTATATGGCGTGGTATCTTAAAAAACGGCAAAAATAAGTTCCAAGCTTATGTAGTATGGTTGCTATAGCAACAGAAGAACATCAGATGAAAACTTCATTTTTGATTTAATTTTATCCCGTTTGTGGTCAGAAAACATACAAAGGATAACAATTATATTTGTAACTACTAGGAAGGCGCATTCAAGGTTCTGCAACAATCTATATGGAAGAACATACCGTTAAAATTTATGTTGCCATGGTAACGAACGGGGTTAGATGTTCATTAAATACACATTATTATAACATAACTTGATCTGCCGCACTGTATCACAAATGTGACTGCTTATTGAGGAAAGATCACGAGATGTAATATTGAACGGCAGATCAAATTGACATAGTTATAATGTGTTTATTATATACCTTTTTCTTCAAGTAAAAGTATTTTAAGCTCACCAGAACCAAAGGCTCCTAGGACGCATATAGGAGGATGGGCAATTGTCCATCGTCGTCTGTCTCCCGTCAACACTTTCTTACTAGATTTCCTCTGAATCCACAGGGCCAATCAGGCTCAAATTTCATCTGTAAAATCCTTGGACTTGGGGATTGAAAGTTTATGTATCTTTATGACATTTGGCGCATTAATTTGGTTGTTATGGCAACTTAGATTTAGAAAAATGAAAAAAGGTATTAACTACCAAGTCATTGCAGATATTGTGACAAAACTTTCATAGAAATGTTCCTTTAGTCATGTTCTATTTGCCATATGATTTTAGGCTGCTGCTCCTTTTTATTGGCTGTCATAGAAACGGAAATAAATAAATAAGCATATCCTCAGAAAGCATAGAATGCTCTACGCTTTATAACATTGGGCTCCTCAGCAACCATATGCTACATGAATCTGACACTATAGAAATATTAACCATATTAGCCATTACAGGTTTGGTTGTTGTTATTTTTTTTATCTGACCAGAGCCGAAAGTTGCTGGGGGAACTTAAAGGATGGGCATTTGTCCATTATCATAAGTCATCTGGTGCCAGCACATTAAAAGACATCTCTGAAGTCACTGGGTCGAATGGGTTCAAATTTCATCCGAAGCGTCCTTGGCTGGGGTCTGCCTCTGCTTGATAAAACAGATGGCTTCCAGTGAGCAGTACCCACCTGGACTCTGGTGAACATAGTGGCTCATCTGAGCTCGGGTGAGCATAATGGCCCATGGGCCTATTGTTGCATGAACTTTTTACTTTACGCTACCTTAAATAAGAAAGAAAGAAGGAAATAAACTAATGAAAAATCATTCACTTCAAAAGCGTTTCAATGCAATTATATATATCTTACTTAAATTACACAGAAAGCTAATAAACGTCGTATACACTGCAGGATTATCTGGCATTTCGGATATATTTTGATGGAATACCACTGAGATGTTGTATTTTCTTACTTTACTGAACAAACATTCGATTGTTAAATGTCATTGTAAAATCAGGGCTGTGCGCTTCTTCTTATGTTTTTTTTTTATGACTGGAAAACCCTGTTGCAAAACCCTGAAGCATATATCAGTTAGCAACATCAACAAGCACCTAACCTTTGAGAGCATTCTTGCTGACTGTCAACATGTTTTCCGAAGTCAAAGGTCTTGCGAAACTCAATTAGCTCAATTTTAAAATGATATAGTGAACAATCTGGATGGGACCATAAACCGTGCCACAAACAGACTGACATGATCACCATGGACTTTGTCAAGGCCCTTGACAACGAACCTCACGGAAGGCTATTGTATTAAGTGTTCAACTAGCGGATAAGAGGATCTACACATAGGCGGGTTTCGGACGCTCACAATAAGTTGTACTTCTGATTCAGTCCTAGTTTTATCTGGTGTCCCCCAAGGTACAGTCCTTTGGCCGGTTCTTTTCTTAGTATTCATTAATGTTCTCCCTGATAATATTAGGTCATCCGTCCGTTTGTTTGCTGATGGCTTTGTCATGTAAAGGAACATATATTCTCCTTCTGACCGTCTTATTTTACAAGATGGCCTTGATCGACCAGCACAGTGTGAGGCTGATTGGCAGATGAAGTTCAATGTGGCCCAATACCATTCAATGAGGGTGTCACGGCATCCTCCGGACAAGCAAGTTAACCTTGATTATACACTATACAAAACAATTAAGCCATTAAATATCTGGGTATCACCATCACTGACGATCCTGATTTGGGTCAACACATTTCAGAGATAACATCGAAAGCAACTAGGACTTTGGGCATTTCTTAGACGTAACTTTGCCTTTGCACCTAGGCAGACAATGGGTGCTGCATATAAAACACTGGTTCGCCTTTAAATTGAACATGCAACACACATTTGGCATGCCTATGTTAAAACTCAGATTCAGCAATAGGGGGAAGGTGCAGAGGACAGCTTCTTGATGAACCTGCTGATGATGGCGAAATAGAAGAAGAGTGCTTAACGATCTAGAATGGCCATCCCGAGAGGGCCTTCATGAGCAGTCCTCTTTAACATTCTTGTATAAAATACTCTATTAATAAAGACAGTTATTTAACCCCTGAGACAGCTTCAACCCAAACAAGAGAATCAAAAGTAAACAACTCACAATATCGTTGGCACCAGCCCTGTTGTGATGCCCTGAAACATTCCTTTTTTCCTTTAACTATTCCCCAGTGGCATATTCTTCTCCTTCTGCGGTGAATGCCAAGTGAACAGAGATGTTCAAAAACCGTACAGTATAAGACTGAGAACTAGAAATCCGATAGATAGATAGATAGATAGATAGATAGATAGATAGATAGATAGATAGATAGATAGATAGATAGATAGATAGATAGATAGATAGATAGATAGATAGATAGATAGATAGATAGATAGATAGATAGATAGATAGATAGATAGATAGATAGATAGATAGATTTGTCCAAGGTCCAATTATTTCCATCTGTTTATTCGCACATTTGAAGCCTCTAGAGCTGATCGTATATGAAAACAGGATCCACTTTACTGAGTTACTTACATTTATCAAATAAGACTTTTTTATCATACATGAATTTATTTTATATATGACAAGTATTTCCAGTCCTTTATTCCCGGTTTTGAATTTCCTTCAACCCCAGAATCCAGTTTATTAAGCTACTTGCATTATCATACATGGGACTTATCATGCGAGCATCATTTTGCCCTTTGTCTTTTTGAAAACACGAGTTCAACAAGCAGGGCATCGTATATAAACTTGCTGTCATAACTTATTGATGCAGTCTGCTGACGACGTGTTCGTTTCAATTGTGGTTTAACGTACACATTAACACGATTTAGGGCACTTTGGAGACGTCGTTCCTAACTTTGTGAGACATTTACACGGTAATGAGAGGCAATGACACACCAAGCCCTGCTGCCCAATGAAACCAATGGGTTTATATGTATGGATGGTTCAACTAGCATCACCTTGCATGGGAAGCCAGTTACCTGTACTTTTGTGCGATCGTTTAAGCTCTAGGTGGAAGCACCCGATAGACGGGGGCAATGATGACGACAATAGCAGAAGCTTTCTTGCAGTAGATTATTAAATAAAACATCTCAAAAGCATTGTTCTCATGCTGATGAGGCCGATGTTTTTTGTTGTTTTTTTTCCTTTGAAAAACATAATACATTCATAAAACTCGCCCATTTAGTAGCATGGCAATAATTTAAAAAAAAATCAACTGTGGTAAATAAAAACAATGGTCAAAGCATAAAAAGTATTTTGCAAAGCACAACAGTAGTTAAAATAAAAAGAAATGAAAAAAAAAAAAAAAGATGCCGGGAGTGGGGATCGAACCGGGGGCCTTTTAAATGCTAACCGAAGTGTATAACCACTAGGCCATTGTGACTGATGACGTCATCGTCCAATACTAAGGTAGATATTGATATAGACGTGACGTAGCTGTCATAGTAATGAATCAAATCTGTTGTCACGGTACTCTGTATGAATGTCAAGGGTCTGTAAACTCTAAAAATATGCATGGTAAATGGCTCTGAACTTGTAACATGGAATCAAGTCTCTTATCCCTCATCAATGACGCACAGCGACTTGCAGTAAGAGTAATGTCCCTTGTTTGATTGACGGCGTTCTTGCCAAAATACCGTGATTTTTTTGACAAGCAATAGCCACACGGGGTATTCGACTACCTGGAACGCAGACGGATACCAAAAACGCCGACGGAAAAACAACAACAAACATTCGTGGTGAGTTGAACAAATCGCATTTTACGGGCATATATCAAATAGATGCCCACAGGTGTTGATAGCAATCTGTTTCGCAGTGTCTCGGAATACTTTCCACGAACTGTGGATGCAAATCCTTCTGTCAATGACGAATTATGACCTATTTTATTCGGCAAAATATAGATGCTTGATGCAAGTCGACAGTTTTTTTTAGTTTTACAGCAATAATTCGTATATAATTTCCAATGTTTCCTGAATAGCATAAAATACTAATGTATTGAGTACCTGCCATGCGTTATTAGAATTAGCAAAAAGCAGGATTTTAGAATTATAGATGTGAATTTCTTGATGAGGGTGTTCGAATAAGGATACCAATGACGACCCGCACAGATACCATGCAATGCAGACGGCACAAAGTTATGGTTACCATTGACGTGGAAACCACAAGCGTGGAAAAATAAAAAAAAGGAGTAAAATACATTCTGTTTTCGTTTAATTGGAAAGTTAATCTAGACACTGAGTCTTACCACAGTGTACCTCGACCAAAGAGGGTATTCTCGATGTAGAAGGGAAGGCAATGACCAGGAATCGATACGATTGCCTTTCGCTTTTCGCCAAAAGACACCAACGTGATGGTTTGTCTTAATACCACATGTGGGCCATATTCGCGCAAATGACTTTATGTAGCGCACATGACCCGTCAATTCTTATTAGGTGTCATAAATCTGTGATTTCATAATGTTAGATACTTTTACGATCAAATAGGCACGATTTGTAAATTTCCTTAGGTATATTAATAGCGTAGTCCCACAAAACAACCACGGACATGAATTCAGTCCTTCTCGCTACCTTTAGTCCACGCGAGTACTTTTAAATTCATTATTTTGAAAAATAAATATGAATATACAGTCGAACTTCAATGGCTCGAACACTTTTGGGACCAAGAAAATATGTTCGAGACCACGGTGGTTCGAGCCACAGGGGGTTACTTGGAGCTAGGGGAGGAGGCCGAATACGGACATGTTTTCAGTTTTCTTCAAAATAAATGCATGTTGTGTGTACTCATTAGAATCGCCTCATCGAGGCGATTCTTGTGAGTACACAAAACATACATTTTCAAGATCAAATTAGACAATTATACAAACTATATTTATATCTGCAGTTATGGCATTTTCTTTCTAGGGACTCAAGAAAGAGTTCGACTCGGCCGTAGTAAATGAGCCATCAGTGTTTGAGTCATCGAAGTTTCACTGTACATTAAATTTCAAAACAGATCGTTTTTTTTTTGTTTTTTTTTTTGGTTTTTGTTTTACGGCCCTTTCAAGATTATTTCACTCATGTCGAGCCGATCGTTAATCAGAGGTGGGAGAAAACCGGAAAAAAACGACCTGACCTTCCGGAGCCAGGCTCGAACTCAAAACAGATCGTATTAGAACTGTACGAGTTTGTTTCATTATTTTGACAGATAAATATGATTATACATTGTTGCAATGCCCATAGGGGCTTGAAGAAATATATGGGTTGCATGATGCGTCCACGCAGAGCTGAATCCGGTCCGCACACGAGGACTGGTAAACTGCTTAGTGGATCTAAGCCTGCCCAGGCAAAGCGGTGCTTATAAACCCTATTGGTTTCATTGGGCGACAGGGCTTGAGATGTCATTTCATCTCAATGTCGGGTAGAAGTCCCACAAAATTAGAAGCAACGTCTCCAAAATGACCTTTACAGTGTTGACGTGGACGTGAAACCTCAAATCAAACAAACATTATTGCAACGACGTTGATATGGCGTTGTTCCAGTGTGTGGTACGTGTTGGTAGGATCGGGTCTTACGAAATTACGAATCGGTCTTATTAGATAAACAATGTGAAATTTATAGAAAAATTTCGGGAAAGAATGACGCACCTGAACGAATGGCAATATAATTAACGCATATATCCCCTCTTCTGGGATATTAGCAAACAGTGCCGATCCAGATCAGACACGGCGTCTGATCTGGGTCTACATTGTTTGCTAAAAGAAAATTCATTTTTGTAAAATTTGCCACAAATAAAAACAAACCTGACACCCTAATAATAGGAAGTGACAACTCCAAACTTACTAGGTGGAAGACTCCATGTCACATATGGATTAAAACATACGAAGAATAGTTTGTTTCCCTCACCCCACCCCCTTTAGCAGAAAAGAATGAATGCCCAAACAGTTGTCCAAAATTAAATATTGCCAGGATATTTGTTTGTTTGAATTGAGGTTTAACGTTCCCGTCAACACTATTTAGGTCATTTTGGAGATGCTGCTTCTAATGTTTTGGAACTTTTACCCGACATTGAGATGAAATGGCAACTCAAACCATGTCGCCCAATGAAACCAATTGGGTTTATAAGCATGGACGGTCCGACTCGCATCACTTTGCCTGGGCATGCTTAGATCCTCTAAGCTGTTTACCAGTGCTCGTGTGCGGTCGGTTTCAGCTCTGCGTGGATGCATCATGCAGCCCATCTATCTCTTCAAACCCCGATAGGCGATTGCGTTTGAGTTTTACGTCCCATCCAACAACAAGATCATACGGAGACGGAACCTCTGTTTAAAGACTCGCCCGAAAGTCTGGTGAAGCCCGGAATCGATCCCACGACCACTGGTTTGCGAAGCGAGTAGATTATCCTCTGCACCACGGAGGCTTCTAATTGACATATATGGGATATAATACCGAAACGGAATACAAAGTACCTGCATGTAAAACATGGTGTTTTTACAGATGCCTATGCACAGTATGCCGAGATGAGACCTCTCATTGGGAGCTGTCTATATCTCGCATTTTGATGATTTTAATTGAAGCATCTTTACGGAACCCGGGAAGGGACACGATTTGTTTTAATATGTTGTGCGAACAAGTTATTAAGTTGTGCGAACAAGATATTATCTTGTGCGAACAAGATAATATGTTGTGCGCACAAGATATTATCTTGTGTAGACAACATAATTTATCTTGTGTGGACAACATAATTTATCTTGTGCGGACAACATATTATCTTGTGCGCACAAGATAATATCTTGTTCGCACAACATATTATCTTGTTTGCACAACATAGAGAGCTTGGGAAGTTGTGCGAACAAAATATTATCTTGTGCGCACAACTTATAAAATAATAAAAAAAAAATCATGTCCCTTCCATACGGAACCCGGGAAGGGACATGATTTTTTTTTATTTTATAAGTTGTGCGCACAAGATAATATCTTGTGCGGACAAGATATTATCTTGTGCGGACAACATATTATCTTGTGCGGACAACATATTATCTTGTCCGCACAAGATGATATCTTGTCCGCACAACATAATATCTTGTCCGAACAAGATATTATCTTGTGCAGACAAGATATTATCTTGTCCGCACAAGATATTAAGTTGTGCGAACAAGATAATATCTTGTCTGCACAACATAGATCTTGTGCGCACAAGATATTATCTTGTCCGCACAAGATATTATCTTGTCCGCACAAGATAATATCTTGTCCGCACAACATAGATCTTGTGCGCACAAGATATTATCTTGTCCGCACAAGATATTATCTTGTCCGCACAAGATAATATCTTGTCCGCACAAGATAATATCTTGTCCGCACAACTTCCCAAGATCTATGTTGTGCAAACAAGATAATATGTTGTGCGAACAAGATAATATCTTGTGCGGACAAGATAATATGTTGTG
This sequence comes from Lucinisca nassula, assembly GCA_963580285.1. Taxonomy (NCBI): domain Eukaryota; kingdom Metazoa; phylum Mollusca; class Bivalvia; order Lucinida; family Lucinidae; genus Lucinisca; species Lucinisca nassula. Next base: position 45,192,415 of record OY757010.1, on the reverse strand, counting down.
CGAACAAGATCATATCTTGTCCGCACAAGATAATATCTTGTCCGCACAAGATAATATGTTGTCCGAACAAGATAATATCTTGTCCGCTCAAGATATTATCTTGTTCGCTCAACATAATAAAAATAAAAAATCATGTCCCTTCCCGGGTTCCGTACTTCCAGGGTTCCGTACATCTAACATAATAGCAACTATGCATTTTTTTTTTTTTTTTTTTTTTTTTGCAAAATTCCAAGATGAAAGTGGCAGAAACTCAGGGCGTAAGTGTAAATATTTGGTCAGCTGTCTTGTAGTATGAGATCAATATTTGTCTAATATGACAATGCAGATCAAGTTGAGACGCCGCAAAATCGGTGATTTGTCTACGTACACCGTTTGCTTAGACGGCCAGTCTATTTGAAAAAAAAAAACTTACAACAAATAAAACAAAGGAGAAACCCGCCTGTCAAATATTGTTATGTGGAAGATTCTGGTTGTCATATATGGGTACATGCATCATGAAAGGCGCCTGCGACCAGGTAAGAATCATATCAACATGTGTAGCTGTACAATCTGATTGCTTTCAGATGCATCTCGGTGCAGAAATGATTTAATATGACGTGATGGAATGAATGCGCAACATGTCTAAATATTTCGAACAAACAGTGTCATGAATGTCTAGAGTTTGCTAAGAATGACAGAAATTAAGAAGTATCACGCATTTTGTGCAATAGCCTGCAGATGCACAACAGTTTTTAAACATGAACAGGTTGGAGCAACATCTATCCGCCAGCAGTTGAAACCTGCTTTCTCACGAACAGTTTTGACGGATTGCATTCACATTTCCTATACACGATCGTCTCGGATAAAATCCGCCACTTTTATTTGTGTAGCGGTTCTTCTTCTTCTTCTTCTTACCACTACTACTGACAGTCCGTTGCAGAACTTGGCGTCTCAAATGTGACCCGTGCGAGGTTAGAACCAACAGCAGTGAGAGACGATATGGTTAAGATAGACTAACTGAACGAAACCGCCAACAAATGCGGACCTTTAGAAGTTTAAATGCGCATATACATATATTTGCACAAGAACCACCACTGTCGATCAGACTTTTTTAGTTTCCTGCCTCTTCAGTTTCCTGCCCTTCACAAACATCCGAAGAAAAAACTTGCTTGGGTCTAGAGATAGACTTCTAAATAGAATAACGGAATGAAACGTCAAACATTAGAATACTTGCATGAAACCTCGAACATTTATCAGCCGATTTGTGGTCTATCTGGAAAATCCTCTATGAATGATTTATCTGGAAAATCCTCTGTGAGTTGTAATTTCTCTTTTTATCTCCCGACCGAATATGTTCGGGGGATATAGCGATCAGCCTGGCGTCCGTCCGTCTGTCCGTCCGTCCGTAGACGCAACCTTGTGATGGCCATAACTCCTATACTCTTTGCGATTCATTGATGGTTCTTGGAACAAAATTATTCACAAGGCTGAGACGGCGTGTCATGCGCAAGAACCAGAACTCTGGATGCCATACTTTTTGAGTTATTTCCCTTTTTAATAAAATAGAATGATTACTTTGTGGTGGCCATAACTCCAATATCCTTTGAGATATATTGATGACACCTGGCACAGCTGTTCACAAGGCTGAGACAGCGTGTCATGCACAAGAACCACAACTCTGGTTGCCATGGTTTTTGAGTTATCTCCCCTTCCAATAAAATAGAGTGAATACCTTGTGATGGCCATAACTCCAATACCTTTAAGATATATTAATGATACATGGCACCGTTGTTCACAAGGCCGAGACGATGTGTCATGCATAACAACCACAACTCTGGGTGCCATGGTTTTTGAGATCTCCCCTTCCAATAATATAGAATCACTACCTTGTGATGGCCACATATTGATGGTACTTGGTACAGTTATAAATGAGTTCAAGCAGGTGTATCACGTGCCAGAACCACAACTCTGGGTGCCCTGGTTTTTTAATTATCTCCCCTGACAATATAACCTTAAGATGGCCACTTGTATGCAAAGTTGAGACGGCGCTTCATGCCTAAGAACCACAACTCTGGGTGCTATGATATTTGAGTTATCTCCCCTTCCAATATAAAAGTCTGATTACCTTGTGATCACCGTACCTCCAATACCATTTGACATATATACTACTCAAAGTTTGATAGGGATCACTTTTTTAATGCAAAATAATTTTTGGATGAATTAATCAGCTCAATCCAAATTTGATACATAATGATAACACACGTATCCTTCACAAAACCTAGTGAATAATTTTGTCAGCTGGTGCTGCATTCAAGCGTGACAACAGCAACCGTCTTGGCACCCCCAAAATTTGCCGTAACACGAACGGATTTGGACAACTGATTTTTCACACATTTCCAAATGTGTTTAGACAAACGTGCCTAATAACATGTATGGCGTCCACGGGCATCAATTACAGTACGACATCGCCTGCGCATGCTCGTAATCCGAGTCTGTATCCGGTTTTGTTGAATCAGCTTTCATTCAGCAACCAATGCATCTTTGAGCTCCTGTAAAGTCCTCGGATGCACAGGTCGGGCTGACACAGCACGCTGAAGCATGCCCTGCGCATGCTCAATCGGATTTAAGTCCGGTTACCGAGTAGGCCAGTCCATACGAACGATTGTCTAACGTTCCAGATAGGAATCAGTGACGTTGGCACGGTTGGGACGGGCATTATCGTCCATCAGAATAAAGTCCGGGCCGATAGCATCTGCATATGGTCTCACAAACTCATCAAGAATATCATTACAGTACCTCACTGCCATTAACGTTCCGTTTTCAACGACGTACAAGTCAGTGTTACCGTTCACGCTTATCCCAACCCAAACCATGACTGACCCCTTTCCATAGCGATCATGCTCTGCCACATCCAAGTCATCGAATCGCTCTTTAGACATTCGCCACACTAATTGACGTTTATAAGTGAAGTTTAGACAGAATCTGGACTCCTCAGGAAACAGTACTGGCGTCAAGACATGAACCGTCCACCTGACGTTAGTTCTGGCAAAGTCCAACCGGTCTAGCACGTGCTGTCTCGTCAACGGGACACGTACAGCAGGCCTCACGGCATTAAGTCCGAACTCGTGGAGCCCGTTTCTGACAGTTTGTGCAGAAATTCGTACTCCAGTTCCGTTCCTAAGCTCGTTATACAAACACGTAGCGTTCAGGGACCGTTGACGTTGACACTGAATCAACAAGAAACGGCCCCGACGTTGAGTTGTAGCCCTTTCTCGACCCCTCCGTGTCTGTGTGAAGGATTTCCATGGGTAATGTGCCGACTCCACATTCGGGAAACCACGCTCTGAGACACATTCAGAATCCCAGCAACACGACGTTAAAAGACGCCAGATTCCAACATTCCGACGCCATGATTCATTTCTTCGGGGCTCAGACGGTTTCTTAATTGTCCTCTAGGCATTTTAGTGTTTTACAAACTCAAATGAAGTCCATTTTACGCTTGGTAAAGTAACACTGACAAGTTTGATTGGTCTGTTGGAAAGCAGTGCTACGCAAGATTTTGGGGGTGCATGAATTCATTTGCGAAGTGTGAGAAGTGTGCACTTTTATGAGTACTGAACTGCACATGAGTTTCTGTTTCAGATATTTACCAATATACCGAGTACAAATTATGTCAAGAAATTTTAAATTTTCAGTGCAAAATTTGGTATATAAAAAGTGATCCCTATCAAACTTTGAGTAGTATATATTGGTGGTACTTGATGCAGATGTACATGAGGTTAAGCAAGTGTGTCATGCTCAAGAATTACAACTCTGGGTGCTCTGGCTTTTGAGTATTCTCCCCTGCCAATATAACCTTGTGATGACCATAGCTCCAACCCCCTTTGAGATATATTCAAGGAACTTGGCGCAATTGTATACAAGGTACAGAAGGGATGTCATGTGCAAGAAAAACAACTGTTGGTGCTGTGGTATTTGAGTTACCTACCTTTCCAATATAACAGTATGACCAGCTTCTGATCATCATATCTCAAATACCCTTTGAGATATATTGATGGTACTTTGTACAGAAATACATGAGCTTAGGCAGGCATGTCATGCGCAAGAACCACAATTCTGAGTGCCCTGGTTTTTTAGTTATCTCACCTGACAGTATAATCTTGTGAATGCCATAACTGCAGTAACTTTTGTGATATATTGCTGGTTTAATTCTGGTGCACTTTCTATTGGTGAACAATCTTCTGAAGGCCATATTGGCTTTTGGTCGGGGGGATTTGCCATCTCTTCGATGGCTATTTTTTATTATTTTATTCAATAAAATGTGGAACTATTATAGTAAAAAAATATTAGAACCAAGGAAAGGCTCTCTGACTGGTTCCGCTTCATACCAGACACATAGAGAGAGAGAGAGAGAGAGAGAGAGAGAGAGAGAGAGAGAGAGAGAGAGAGAGAGAGAGAAACCATTTACTCGTCTTACGCTATTTTCACCATCGTTGTTTATATACGGCATGGGAAATATTCAACACTGTTCATTACCGTGCTTTTTTGGACCTCAAAATTAAGGAGATGTGGAAGCAGGCATTGATTTAGGCATTAATTGTAAATCCGTCATTGGTATCCATCGTCTGCGTTTCATGGTAACATCAAAGAAATCCGTCTGTCGTAAATATTATCTTCTTTCAGCATGGTGCACTCAAGTCCATGCTTATTGCTGCCCGAGCAACGTATGGCACAAGTATATAGGAGTTTATTTTTGAACAAGGACTATTTCTCTTTCAAGCTACAATGACATCTTTGGATAAATCGGTTTCATTTCTGGTACGTACACTAATTCTTTTAGAAATTGTGCATGTTTTGCATTTTAGTTGTCTGTAAAGACGCTTTCATGTAATCTATCGAAGCTAAAAGCACCATTACGAAACAGCTGTGACAGTTCCAGAAGAATACAGCAAAAAATCAAAACTGATTTTTTTAATAGGGTCGCAAAAAACATGATTTTATCGACTGACCCTCTTTCAAATCCAAGGTAAACAGTCGGCGTTTTTGGTATCCGTCTGCGTTCCAAGTAGTCGAATACCCCGTGTGATAGCGTTGGAAATAAAACACCATAAGCAAAACCTTCTAATGGTTCTCATTGTCTTTACCTTTATCTTGATTGATTTTTTTCTCCTAAATTTCGGCTGTTTGGCCGTAAAGATAGCTCGAGCCCTCGTATAAATTAGGTAGGGGGACAGGGTACATTTCCTTTAATTTAAAAATGAATGCACATCTTCGACACCTTGGAAATTTAATCAAATGTTGTTCTTGTACTTTCGGAGCTTTCAACCAAAAATCTTTGTGTCGCATGTGTGCATTCATATATTTTTCTTGATTTCTTTATGATAAATGTGGAGAAAATGTTCGATTTTGGTGAAGACTGTGTCTATTTTTACATAATTTTCATTCAGATATGGGCAGTTTTGTTGATTATTTCATACATTGTCGGAGACTCAAGAGGTCATAGTATACAAAAATTAGAAGATCATTTTGTATTGAACAGGTTGCTCACATAGGAATTTACAGGGCAGTTAACTGGCATTTGTGAACCAAGCCCTTTGACTTAAATCGGCCCAACGGTTTCCGAGGAGAAGCAGTTCAACAATTTTCACATTTTTTGCCTCGGCGAGGCTATACTAAATTGAATGTAATATTTCGCAAGCTCATTGGTTAGATCTCATTGATATCTATCAGTATGCCAAAAAATGTTTAAATATTCCAAGCAGTTAAGCCACTATCACCAGTTTTCACAAACAGGTTACGGACGGACAGACAGACAGACCATATATGGCTTGGCGGCCATTTTGGTAATGTGACCTGGACCCCATGAGCAAATTTTGGTTTCCCCAATCTCATAGAAGCTCCATATGAAATTTGACTTCAATCGGCCCAACGGTTTCCGAGGAGTAGCAGTTCAAAAATTTTCACATTTTTTGCCTCGGCGAAGCTATACTAAATGGAATGTAATATTTCTCAAGTTCATTGGTAAGATCTCATTGATATCTATCAGTATGCAAAAAACTGTTTAAATAATCCAAGCGGTTAAGTCACTATCACCATTTTTCACAAACGGGTTACGGACGGACAGACAGACCATATATAGCTTGGCGGCCATTTTGGTCATGTGACCTGGACCCCATGAGCAAATTTTGGTTTCCCCCATCCCATAGAGGCTCCATATGAAATTTGACTTAAATCGGCCCAACGGTTTCCGAGGAGAAGCAGTTCAAAAATTTTCACATTTTTTGCCTCGGCGAGGCTATACTAAATGGAATGTAATATTTCGCAAGTTAATTGGTAAGATCTCATTGATATCTATCAGTATGCCAAAAATTATTTAAATATTCCAAGCGGTTAAGTCACTATCACCAATTTTCACAAACGGGTTACGGACGGACAGACAGACAGACCATATATGGCTTGGCGGCCATTTTGGTCATGTGACCTGGACCCCATTATCAAATTTTGGTTTCCCCCGTCCCATAGAGGCTTCATATGAAATTTGATTTCAATCGGCCCAACGGTTTCCAAGGAGAAGCAGTTCGAAAATTTTCACATTTTTTGCCTCGGCGAGGCTATACTAAATGGAATGCAATATTCCGCAAGTTCATTGGTTAGATCTCATTGATATCTATCAGTATGCCAAACATTGTTTAAATATTCCAAGCGGTTAAGTCACTATCACCAATTTTCACAAACGGGTTACGGACGGACCCAAAGAAGGTCAAGGTCAAGCCAGGGTCACCATTTTAGCAATTTATGATGGGCCTACGTCCCAGATGCTATTTATCAAGTTTCGTGGAAATCTGCCCAGTGGTTCTGGAGAAGACTATTTTTGAAGGGTTTTTACCATATATGGCTTGGCGGCCATTTTGGTCATGTGACCTGGACCCCATGAACAAATTTTGGTTTCCCTATCCCATAGAGGCTCCATATGAAATTTGACTTAAATCGGCCCAACGGTTTCCGAGGAGAAGCAGTTCAAAAATTTTCACATTTTTTGCCTCGGCGAGGCTATACTAAATGGAATGTAATATTTCGCAAGCTCATTGGTTAGATCTCATTGATAATTATCAGTATGCCAAAAATTGTTTAAATATTCCAAGCGGTTAAGTCACTATCACCAGTTTTCACAAACGGGTTACGGACGGATAGACAGACAGACCATATATGGCTTGGCGGCCATTTTGGTCATGTGACCTGGACCCCATGAGCAAATTTTGGTTTCCCCCATCCCATAGAGGCTCCATATGAAATTTGACTTCAATCGGCCCAACGGTTTCCGAGGAGAAGCAGTTCAAATATTTTCACATTTTTTGCTTCGGCGAGGCTATACAAAATGGAATGTAATATTTCGCAAGCTCATTGGTTAGATCTCATTGATATCCATCAGTATGCCAAAAATTGTTTAAATATTCCAAGCGGTTAAGTCACTATCACCAATTTTCACAAACGGGTTACGGACGGACGGACAGACTGACAGACTGACAGAATGACAGAATGACACGGTGATTTTAGGGCAATCTTAGAAATCAACCGACTTCAGTCGGTTTCTTTTTCTGCGGGTCGTGCAATTAATGTGTTACCCTCTATAAATAAGGTCGATTAATATTATTATTATTATTAAGGTATTCACCGTCTCAACATCGTGTGTCTACTGCTTAGCACACGGTCATGAAAACTCTGAAAAAATCTGTATCAATGTTAGGGTAAGTAACCGCAGAAAAAGTTCCCGCCTGCTGTTGCTGACTATCGCTGACCACGTACAAAATCCAGGTACCAGTTATGTCATTTCCCAGTGACATCGGAACGCTGTGTAAAATCTGGACTGGGTTCGTGTGCTGGGACAATAGCGAACAGTGTTGACCAAGATCAGACACCACTTCACCGTTTTCTTACATTACGGTAATTTAAGAGTTGAATGAAGCAGTATATAAAATATTAAAACTGAACTGAATATTAAAACTGGTGGTCTCCATGACAGATATGGTTATTTAAACCCTATAACATCCAAACGGAGGCCCCCGCCCATCGGGGCTCGGAGAAATAGATTGGGCAGCATTGTGCTTCAACGCAGAGCTGAAAACGAACGCACACGAGTAAGCCTGTCCAGGCAAAGTGGTGCAAGTCGGAGCCCTGTTGGTTTCATTGGGCGCCAGGGCTTGAGATATCATGTCATCTCAAGGTCAAGTAAAATTCCCAGAAAATTGGAAGCAACGTCTCCGAAGTGACCTATATAGTGTTGGAGGGGACGTTAAGGCTCAAATCAAACAAAAACCTCCAAAGGGATAGTTCAATTTAATTCTCGTCCAACAAACACGGTCTTAAGGTGTTAATATATATGATTTCGCATTATGTGCGTTTTGAGTCAGTTAGTATCCTGTAAATTTGGATCATCATTACCATAACACACTCGTGCGACGTGATAGTGCATTTTTCACATCTCCAAAATGCCTACTTTTTTTTTAAAGAATTTCTGTGATATTTTTCTTATGTATACGCCGAACATAGGTTGTGGGTGCTCGTTAGAACCGCCTCCTTGAGGCGGTTCTAACGAGTACCCACAACCTTTGTCTTGGAACAGAAATAATAAAAATATTGTATACCCCCATAAACGCCATTTTTTCTATATAAAGAGGGTTTAAGGGGGCGTTCATTTCACGGACTTGTTCACGTGATGTTGATTCCATTGTGGAGTTTTGAAAATATTTGAGAGTTACTGATGAGGCCTATTTCGCCGAAACTAGCTAGTCTAACCCAGAAGAAAACTTGTTCACTCCATACTTTTCAGTTCTACGGTGTATCCTGCTGGCTTCCAAAGAATAACCCTTTTATATAACATTTTTTTTTATTATTCAAGAAATATAGATTGTGGGTATTTGTTAGTCCGGTTCTTAAAGCGATCCTGATGTATGTTTAGAGCAGAATTAAGAAAACTTACCAAACATTCCCCGAAGAAGGTCAATTCGAGAAACACTGGAAAGTGATATGGCATATTTTATCTTTTGTCAAAGTCTATGTTAATTTTATTGCAGGTTGCAGGTGGTCGTTATATGAAAGCTGTTTTCTTAGAAAATGAACATTTCTTGAAAGTTTGTGACAGGCGTTTATTTCCTTTATGCTCCAAAAATAGATGCGAGCGCAATTGTTGGGAGTACAATGCACTAATACATAGGCGGGCTTGTATCACTTAATTTGATGAAATAAAATAAAAAAAAAAATCATCAAATAAAGTGATTCAAGCCCCTATGGCACTAAAATAATAGTCCATGCTTTGCACGAACACAAGACCAAAATGATGTTCCACCACATTAACAAGTCATTACGAAAATACGCCTAAACAAATACATTGTAAACATTGCCGCTGAAAAAGAGAGAAAATTTTAAGATGAAAAATTGTGATATCTTTCTTATTTCTGCTCAAAATATAGATTGTGGGTACTCGCTAGAACCGCCTCATAGATTGTGGGTACCCCCTAAAACCGCCTCATCGAGGCGGTTCTAACGAATACCCACAATCTATATTACTAAATACAATTGGGGTTCAAGGGGGTCAAAATTATATAGGCGTGTTTACGTGATGTCCATGTTATAAGCATTCCGGAAAACCCCATTTTATGAAACAAAAATGTAGCATTTTTCGTCTGAAAAATGTCAGTCATACAGACATCACACCGGTTACCGCGGTACAACGTGACGCGACTGACAAACGCTACCGTCTTTGTTTTTGGACAGGAGAAGTGTGAGTTCAATGTTTCCTCTATTTTGTCGAACATATCACGATTTACGTTTTTCTGTTGGTTTTGCGATGACAACAGATTGTGTTTTTGTTGTTTTGTCCAAATTTTAAGTTATGACACGGTCAGAGAAGGGAAATCAAAGCCATTAATTAGGCCAAAATAGGTAGAAAAACAAAACTTCAAGTTTTAACGGTCTATCAATCAAAAATAAATGACATATACACGAGCATTCTTGGGTTGTTCATGCAATATGTACGGTATGCGCTTGGCCATTCCTAAAACAAAAAAGTGTTTTGGGTTGTAAGGTGTGTTTATGACATAGAGACAACTTTTTACAACAGATGCACAATAAACAGTCGCTATAATCTATAAAAAATGTCAAAAAATAACCTGTTGTTTGTTTGAACTGAGCTTTAACGTCCCCGTCAACACTATTAAGGTCATTTAGGAACTGTTTCCAATTTTGCAAGTATTTTTATCCGTCATTGAGATTTAACGACATCTCAAATCTACCGCCCAAGGAGACTAATAGGGTTCACATGTATATGAAGGAACGGTCGGACTCGCACCACTTTGCCTGGGAAGACTATAAAAGACCTTCTAAGTGGTTAACCAGTAGTCCTGTGCGACGGGTTTCAGCTCTGTGTGAAAGTATCAGGCAGCCCATTGATTTCCACAGGCAGCGGTGGATGGGACCCAAGATTAACTTGTACATAAACATGTAAACAATATAAAACTACAGAGGGGCCGTTCAAATAGCCAACAATGAGCTATACTGAGCAAAACCAACTTCAATGAGACAACACTTACAGTGCAACCACAAGAATCTGCAAAATAATTTAGTAAATGTTAGTACAGAAGTTGCGCATGCACAAAGTACAAAATAATGTTAGTACAGAAGTTGCGCATGTACAAAGTCTGATCGCTGAAAGCGATCAAATTTTGCCAGCAACGAAATACTAGCCCCGTTTTACAAGTTCTTGCACACCAGATGAGGAAATCCTAGATTTTACCCTGGGATAGAAACTTTTATCCTATCCGGGTTTTCTACGAAGGGCTGGCATTGAAGTCGAGAATTCTGAGGTGTTTAACTCAAAGGGTGTCTGATGTGCGCTATCTGTATAGAAAGTCGTGTACGCTGCCCGTAATGCGACGTCACTAAACGTCACAATGGACGTTAGCAGTCGAAGTGACCGCATATTCAAAATCTATGTTTAAGATTTAAGTAATGCAAGAAAAAGAATCTGAAATGGGTCTGCCATGAAATGTTCTCTTTGGTAATCATTCTGTTTTACTCATCTCATAAACCAGGGGTCCTGGGTTCGATTTTTGGCAAAGCGGTGTGAGCCAGATCGTCCAATGCATATAAGCCTTCTGGTTTCACTGCGCGGCAGGGCTTGAGATGTCATTTTATCTCAATGCCGGTTAAAAGTCCCACAGAATTGTAAGCAACGTCTCCAAAATGACCTAAATAGTGTTTACGGGGACGTTAAATCCCAATTCAAACAAATATTTCAATTTATGAAGAATATAATCCGTGTTTGTTGTACCCAAATTGTGCTGACTAACCGCGTTATGGTGTATCACAACCCGTGGTATGGTGTACCCTAACAAAAAATCAACCCTTGAACCATCCACGGATTCAGTGGGTATTGACATGAACTGGGGCTCAAGCAAATGCATCAATGGATGCTCTGAAATCGCAATAACATATAAATCACAAAACCATGTGCACAAAAGATGTGTTACCGCAAAAAACATTTACCGAAGTATGCTTGGGTTGGTGAAAACACACTAGACGAAAGAAAATTGTTTGTGTTTTCGTTTATAATGAACAGAATTCTCTTCAACTGTATCAGTAAATGGTAATACCATTACTCTGCAGCTATGCAAAATAACCACCCAAAAAGATTAGGATCTGGGCTAAAATAAGCCTTTTTCTTACCGAAAATACTGCTGTGACGTCATGATTTCTGTAGCGTTCGTTGTACTCTGTCGCGTTCGTTGTACTGCGGTAACCGGTGTGGACATTGAAAACCGTATTATATAATAACACACTGAACTTTTTATGGTCACTGAATGGCTTTTTTTTTCAAGCCTTGTTTTCCAATATATAAATTTGGAGTTTCGAAGCTGTCCATTATATCGGCCTGATAGTGATATGTTGAAGAAACTGAACAAATCAGACACTTGCAGAACGTCAGTCACATTTTCATCTGAAACATTAAGGTTCAGATAAAACTTGGAATCTAAGATTTATTCATAGAGGAGAGACACTTCACAGTTCAGTCGCAGGAATCGTCCTTGTTAGAGAAAATCCCAGTGAAACGAGCATTACGTAATCCAGCCCATCTTTTTGGTTTTAATTCGGATTCGAACAGAAATTCGCAAAAAAAAAGAAGAAGAAAAAAGAAGAGAATAACGCCCATTTCCCATAGTGCATTTTTTCATGGTTTCGAAACTGACGCTAATGAAATTTGTAACATTAGTTCTTGCGGGCCTCCGTGGCTGATGGGTAAGAGCGCTGACTCGTAATCAAGTGTTTCACCGTGGTGGTTCGCGCCTGGCTGGGGTCACATGTGAGACGACAAGTTCTGCAAGGGAAGGGCAGGTGGATTTTCTCTGGATAAACCGGTTTTCGCCCACCTCTGACTATCGATTGCCTCGAAATAAATGAAATAATATCGAAAGGGCCGTAAAACCCAAAACAAACAGCATTATTTTTTTCTGGGACAAACATAGTGTGCGGTTGCCTCAATAAGGCGGTTAAAGTTCAACCGTCTTATTGAGGCAGCCACACACTATGGCGGATTCTAACGAGCACCTCAGATCTGCGTTTGTGCACACATAAAGTATTATAAACACATGCACATGTAAACCCCATATTGTCTACATAAAGTGAGATTTACAGGGATGTTCATGGTGATGAGAGATGCAACGCTCCTAATCAGATTTGTTCATACTAAAGATAAACCTTAATAGGAATGACTACCCCTTCAGGGGAGACAACTCATTCAAAAACAATTTGTCTCTCTTGGCAATAAGGATCTGTTCTTAAAGAACAGAATTTGCTCCTAAGAACTGACCACTGTTTGGCAGGGACTCTAGTTTAAGAAGCACAAACAGAAAGTAACAAAAGGTATCTCTCTCTGCATGCATCAGTTTAAAATGTTCGTTTAATGAGCACCCCTCTCAACCCCAATTTATATAGAGAAAAGTGGGATCGACGGGGCTATTCATTAGTTTTCTTATTTTTGGTCTAAAACATATATTGTGGGCACTCGTTGATTCCACCTCATTGAACAAGAAATAAGAAAAAAATATCAAATGCCGTGACAGATAGGCCTAAGCAAAGCCCCCCGCCCATCGGGGCTTGAAGATATAGATAGGCTGATATGATGCTTCCACGCAGAGCTTAAATCCGACCGCACACGAATACTGGTAAACCGCTTAGAGGATCTGAGCCTGCCAAGGCAAAGCGGCGCGAGTCGGACCGTCCATGCTTATAAACCCTATTGGTTTCATTGGGCGACAGAGCTTGAGATGTCATTTCATCTCAGTGTCGGGTAAAAGTCCAACCAAATTGGAATTTGGTTGGACTTTTACCCGACAATGAGATGAAATGACATCTCAAGACCTGTCGCCCAATTAAACCAATAGGGTTTAGAAGCATGAACTCACACTGCTTTGCCTGGGCAGGCTTAAATCCTGTAAGCGGTTTACCAGTACTCGTGTGTGGTCGGTTTCAGCTCTGCGTGGAAGCATCATGCAACCCATCTATTTCTTCAAGCCCCGATGGGAGTGGGGCGTGCTCCGAAAATAGATTGAACTGGTCCTTAGAACCAGCTCTTTGAGGCGATCCTAACGACTACTATAATGTTTATATATGCGAAAAGGTAAGAAAATGACCAGTTTACTTGTAAATCCCACATTCTCAGAGATAAAGTAAGGCTTTCAAGGCTGATCATGACACAAAGTTAACGCAATGCTCTTCGGAATCGATCTCAGTGGAGCAAATCCACACAAACAGAAGACTGGTTTCTTGCACACCAGATAAGTGAATCCATAGTTATTGCTTGGGAGAGAATTTCTGTTCTAACCCTGGTGTTCTTACCCAAAACCGAACATTTCCGCGTGTTTGATAAATGCACTGGTTGAATACGACCTCATATGCGCTGTCGTGAAGGTTGACGTCACAGCACCTCACGTGACGTCACTAAGTATCACTATAGTGGCAACAGAATATGGCGGACGTCGCAACGAAGTGACTGCAGTATTAAAAATCCACGCTCAGAAATGCAAGATATGCAAAAAAAAAAAAAAAAAAAAACGAATCCTACATGGATGTGAGGGGTGGATATAAAATCCGTCCCTCGGGATCACTGTCCGGCATCACGAGGCTTGCCGACAGTGACCCTTGGGGCGGATTGTTCCATCCACCCCTCACACCCATGTAAGATTCTTATAATCTGGCCAACCTTGCTTATCTCACACTTTTTCCATGCTTGAAGCATAAAATGAGCCAAGTCATAAGAAAAACTGGTTTTGCCATTTGCAAACAACAAGGAGGTAGCCCACCTTTTACACATGCGCAGTCTTGTAAGTTGTTTACGAGGGTCATCCAATAAATAGCGTTTTTTTAGTATAACTTTATAACCAGTTATCTGCCAATTAGCGTTACGACGGTGACGTCAGGTGCGTGTATCATGACGTCACTTCATTTGACGTCACGTCGCGCACAACCGTTCAGCTTTAGATAGTGCTCTGTCTCTAGTTTCCATACCGTCACGTTAACAAGTCCGTAAAATGAAGACCCCCTAAACCCCACTTAATTTTGAGACAACTGGGTTTAACGGGGGTATACATTATTTTTATTATTTCCGCTCAAGGACATAGGTTGTGGGTACTCGTTAGAACCGCCTCATTGAGGCGGTTCTAACGAGCACCCAAAACCTATGTTATGTTTTGGGTTAACAGTTTTTGGGGTAAAAATAAGAAAACTATCAGAAATTTTCATAAGAAAAGTCACCATTTTGGACAAATGAAAAATGCATTATGTCGCACGGATGTGCTACCGTAATACATTCCGAAAACAAACCCATAGTGAATTCTTTTATTGCACCGAAACATTTTTTTCTGATAAAAAATGATATTATAGTTCTAATTTCTGCAACAAACATAGTCTGTATGTGCTCGTTAGAACCACCCCAATGAGACGGTTCTAACGGGTACCCATATTCTGTTTTTGTGCACAAATGTGGGAAATAATATCTACCCCTATTAACCCAACTTTTCTCTATATAATGTGAGGTTTGTAGGACTATTCCTTGTTCGAACTTGTTAGCCCATATATAACAATGGAATCTCCCACCTTATAAGTTTGGGAGGGTCCATGTTCAATTACAGGGATGCCAGGTATATTTTGCAAAAATGAATGTACTACAGCAAACAGTGTAGACCCAGATCAGACGCCGCGTTTTGCGGCGTCTGATCTGGGATCTGCACTGTTTGCCAATGTCCTAAGAAAGGCCGCTAGGCATATATGGGCTTTGTTGGTTTGTTTGATTTGAGGTTTAACGTCCCCGTCAACACGGTATATGTCATTTTGGAGACATTGCTTCTAATTTTGTGGGACTTTTACCCGACCTTGAGATGAAATGACATCTCAAGCCATGTCGCCCAATGAAACCAATAGGGTTTATAAGCATGGACGATCCGACGCGCACCGCAATGCCTGGGCAGGCTAAGATCCTGTAAGGGATTTACCAGTACTCGTTTGCTGTCGGTTTCAGCTCTGCGTGGAAGCATCATGCAGCCCATCTATTTCTTCAAGCCCCGACGGGCAGGGGCAATTTTTAAGGCATATATGGGTTAATATGACGTAAATTTTAAAGACTGGTTAGTCTGTTTGGCTGAGCAGATCCGCTCCTGTCTATCCTGGGTCCATTTGTTCAAAACTAACGACGTCGTTAGTTAACGCATCGTAAAACTTTTATCATTTGATATGGCTTTTATGCTAATATTTTATTGAAAAATTTGAGCAGCTTTTGTAAATGTAAAAGCTGCTCACATTTTTTTTAGCAAAAATACCAATATTTTAGATATTGTACTTGCTAGAACAGATGACAATATGACCTCTAACGAGCTCGTTAAGCTAACGCTGCTTTAAACAGCTGGACCCTGGTCGCAAACCCCGAAGTCAGATTTTCTCGAAACTGGGCTCAAATAGAAGTTTGCACTATCTAGTATAGAAGTGAAGACAATGATCAGGAATCGATACAATTACCTTGCACCTCCCATCCAAGACACCAAAGGGAAAGGATGAGAAACATAAACAACTTCACCGACCATCGGCCATCTGGGCTTGAAGAAATAGATAGGCTGCATGATGCTTCCACGCACAGCTGAAACCGACCCGCACACGAGTGCTGGTAAACCGCTTAGAGGATCTAAGCCTGCCCAGGCAAAGCGATGCGAGTCGGACCGTCCATGCTTATAAATGCTATTGGTTTCATTGGGCGACAGGGCTTGAGAAGTCATTTCATCTCAATGTCGGGTATAAGCCCCAGAAAATTGTAAGCAACGTCTCCAAAATGACCTAAATAGTGTTGACGGAGACGTTGAACCTCAAATCAATCAATCAAATCAACGAGCTCGTTAAGCTAACGCTGCTTTAAACAGCTGGCTCCTGGTCGCAAACCCCGAGGTCAGATTTTCTCGAAACTGGGCTCAAATAGAAGTTTGCACTATCTAGAATAGAATTGAAGACAATGATCAGGAATCGATACAATTACATTGAAATTCCGCTATTAAGACCATCTAAAATAAGACAAATTCTGCTTTTAAAGGCTTATTTTGATGGATGCACTTAATCTTTCTCTATGCTTTTCTGGCCATATTGTTCTCTGTTCAGGGACCACCTTTGGAACTGTTCAAAGTGGTCTTCAAGACCACTTTTGAACAGTCCCAAAGGTGGTCTTTATATAAGGAGTTTACTGTACCTCGCACCTCCCATCCAAGACATCAAAGGGAAAGAATCACAAACATAAACAACTTCACAAGCGGAAAGCCAATAGCACAGTTACTTTCCCATGAAATGGTCAAACGGCTATCCAAAATAATAATAAAAAAAGACTTAGCAATACAATTATGCGAAGACGAACTATAACAATAACAAACCACAACAGAAGAACCGCCATGGAACGGTCAGTAAACGTTTTTTACTTGGGGGTGGGGGGGGGGGGCTTCAATTTTCGCCCTGGGTTCTTTCGTGGGGGTACAATCCTCGGGTACTGGTGGTTGGGGGGGGGGGGTAAGGAGGGGGTTACAATCCTCGTCATTGGTTGTGTCGTGGTTTAGACAGATAATTTGTTCAGTCCGCAAGAATGATTTCTAGCTCATCAGTGCAAAATCTAGCCCGCCCGTGTTCATACTGATCTCTCACCGCTGTTGTTCGAGCCTGGCTCGGGTCACATGTGAGACGCCAAATTTTGCATCGGAAGGTCAGTTGGTTTTTCTCCGGGTACACCGGGTTTCGCCTGATTAACGACCGACTCAGTATGAGTGAAATAATCTTGGATGGGCCAAGAAAAAAAATGTTCATGTTGAAAAAACAAAAACAACAACAACAAAAAACATCATTACGATAACATACCCGTGTATCACATCTCCAAAATGGCTACGTTTTGATGAAAATCCGTGACATTTTTCTTATTTATACTGCAAACATAGGTTATGGGTGCTCGTTGGAACCGCCTCATTGAGGCGGTTATAACGAGTACCCACAACCTATGTCTTGCAGTAAAAATAAGAAAAATGATGTTTAACCCACGTCAACCCCAGTTTTCTATATACAATGTGGGGTATAAGGGGGTGTTCATTCCACGGACTTGTTCACGTGATGTTGCTTATAGAAGACTGGACAATTCAGCATACGTATTTTATTAGTATCATTCCGGCCCCCGCCCATCGGGGCTTGAAAAAATAGATGGGTTGCATGATGCTCCCACGCAGAGCTGAAACCGACCCGCACACGAGTACTGGTAAACCGCCCAGGCCAAGCGGTGCGAGTCGGACCGCCCATGCATATAAACTGTATTGGTTTCATTGGGCGGCAGGGCTTGAGATGTCATTTCGTCTCAATGTCGGGTAAAAGTACCACAAAATTGGAAGCAACGCCTCCAAAATGACCTTTACAATCTTGTCGGGGACGTTAAACCTCAAATAAACAAACACACAAACAAATAAATTAGTACCATTCATAGTGTTGAGAAATATATAGGAGAACGCACAGTCGATTTCTTTTTCACCTAGGCAGAGTAGGGTCTAAATCCACATACGCCCATTCGGATTTAGATTGCTAATCTAAGACACTGTTATGTTTGGTAGGCCAACTCATGAAAACTATAGTAGGACAGCCATTTTGTTCTGGTCATTTTGTCTAGTTTGTATCTGACCAAGGTCTTCGCAATCCGCAAATGTCATGTATATACAAGAGACAAAGTAGGGTGGCAAGAATAGATCCCTGTGCTACTCCAGCATATATAAAATTCCACTTGGACCTTGCTCCAGGTAAGACGACTCTTTGTTTACGATTAAAGAAATAGTTTCTGAACCCCAGATATTCCTGCAGCTCTTAGTTTGTGAATAATACCAGCGTGCCACACTCGGTCAAACGCTTTACTTATGTCGCAGAAAATGACTCCCACCTCTTTTCCAGAATCCAAAGCCTGACACAAAGTATTGTACAAGAAAATAAGTTGGTTGACTGTCGAGTCTCCGGGTGTAAAACCAGATTGAAAAGGAGTCAAGATATTGTTTTCTAAGAAATGGTTGTATAAGCGTTTAAAGATGATTCTTTCGAATGACTTGTCTATGTTGCTCAAAAGAGAGATAGGGCGAAGGTTTGACACTATAGAAAGATCCCCGCCTTTCGGTACCGGGGTAACGTGTGCTTCTAAAGTTTGCAATTGCCTTGAATAATATAGGGATCAACCATGGTTTTTCATGCATTAACATTTGCCGGGTCCCGAGGAAGCTGTTTGAACATGAGGCCGCTAGGCCGAATGTTCAAATATCTTCCGAGGGATCCGGTAAATGTTAATGCAATGAAATAACCATGGATGATCGTTGTTCTAGCATAACTTACGATTCTGGCCGCAATTTTTTACTAAAACGCCCAAAAGGTCCATATAAACTCCATATAAACTCTTCAAATGCAACCGGCAAACCAACATGGCGGCCAGTCCAGAATGTTGTTTACAATGACGTTGTTACGCAATAACCATCTGACGTCATCATAGAACCCTAAAACGCTACGTTCAGGGCGATGACGTTGCGTCGCTCAACGTAACGTAAACAAAGCAAGGCCCGTCTTGTGATATCAAAAGCTCAAAATCCATGTTCAAACAGCACGCGAATTTCATGATTTGAACATGGTTTTTGCTGTTTGAGCACGGCTTTCGGTCCATTTGACAATGGCTTCAAACAGCCATGCGCATAGATATTTATGCAAGAATCATTATTTACACAACCTACATTCGAGACTTTACCCTTTCACCCCTGAGTTTCAGAACAGGACTCTTGGATGTATTGATTCTTGTAGAAAGGTTCTTTTTGACATGGTGGCAAAAACAGTGTACATGTAGATTCTGGCGAGACTGCTCTTTACGTGCCGTCTCATCTAGATATACAAGGTTTGCATCGGTCGACAGGGTTGAAAGAGTTAAATAGCGTTTATAAGAGGTTTATACAACCATTTACTGACCGACATCGAACATGGTAGTCTACCCTTATTATAAAATGTGTGTTGTCACGTGTATTCTGTAAGTTGTGAGTTTTAAGTCAGGTTCCTTACCTTAAGCAAACAGTGAAGACACCGATCAGACGCCGCATTATGTGGCATTTGATCAGGATCTTAAATGTTTCCGAATGTTCCGTTGCTGGCACTTTCGATAGTTTCCGTTGAGGTCCGTCATGGGAATTAGTGTTGCCTTGCACAGCAACTTCTCATAATGAATGGTCTGTTTTACGAATGTTCACTGGGCAGTAGCCTTTCAAATGGAACCTTTTTAGGCTAAATCATTGTCGTCATGGTAACGAGGGGGCATCTTAAAGTTGCCAAAAAGTGTGATTTCACATGTATTTTTGACCGAATCTTCATCTTCACACTGCTGTCAAGGCTACAATTAATGGGTTTGGCACTGGCCATTTTCACTGGCTGCAGCATATTTTGCCAGCGTCATTTTCGTGGCATTTTTTTTTACCCCAGACACCCTCCGATTTCATTTCAGCGGCCGGCTAGGCAATACCCCCAATTTTTTTCGGCGGTGAGGGGGCTGCCGTGCTAGTTTGTACCCCTAATATGGGTAAGATGAAGTAAAATGCTAATTTGTGCCCCTATTGGTATCACAGTTTGAATTTCACAAGTCTAGGAATAGATGCCTGGAGATGTGATTTTCACTTAAAAGTCTACACGGCCAGCCAGCAGAGCGGCCATTATTTTGACAGTACAGTCTGACATGTAAATAAACCAATTAAGAGGTGGATAATCTGATAAAAATTGAACGAATAATGTTTAATCTCAAAAGATTAACCTACAAGCTAGTGTCAACTCTGCAAGTATATAAAAGAAAATTGAAGAAGATAAAAAAAATATTTATATGCGACCAAAATGCACGTCACCGAAATGAGAAAATAGATAGATCGTGAGAAAAGGATAGAGAGATAGAGAAATATGTATTATAAATGATTATGAGGCCTTTCTTAGGGCCAAAGCAGCGTCTTCGAGGCATTCTGGTTATGTTAACAGTCTTCTTGTACAAACATATCTGTACAATAGCAATCAAGAAGTAGAGCTTTCAGCTTTCACAAACTTTCAAGCCGGTCCTCTGACGCAGAAGACTGCGCCCAGCCTCCTAATTTAGTCTCCAGCCGCCTGACAGAAGACCACGTGACTTTATTGTTGTATACAAAAACAACGCCACAGTAAGACGTTTCCGACGAATGCCGGAGATGCGGTTAGTTTTCGGACATTCTGGGCACACGAAAAAGTCCGAAAGCAACCAATTGTTACCGAGTTTGCCAGATAGAGAAAAAGATGGTAGAAATTGGCTAAATAATGTGAAAATACAGCCAAATAAAGAGTAATCAGCCAGGGAGAGGCAGACTCAGAGGTAAACAAAGTTAGTTTCCATTCACAACGGGAAATAGCGCTGACATGTGATTATACCGCATTATTGACTGGCAAAGTTGGCAACTAGGCATTGCTTGAAAACTTGAAGAGCATAGTCGCGAACTCCCATATGAAGTAATCAAAAATAATCAACCAAAGCTCAGCGCCGTTACAATATATATCTGGAGCTAGTGAAAATTACATTTTTCACTTTTGTTTCGATTTTCACCACGATGCCTGCAAACATGTGAAAAATGTTATAACTTTTTGAAATAGTTTTAAATAGCTTTTGGCAAGCATTTTGGCCATTTTAATGAACCAATAGCACAGGTAAAGTCATTTTCTTGATTTGGGGTTTATCGCCTTTCCACGGTTTTCTTATGTATACCGCAGTGATAGCAAATGGCGAATGATTTGCATATCTCGGTTCGCGCGTGGATCAGGTCACATGTGAGGCGCCAAGTTCTGCAACCATATGCAGGAGCTCTCGTACTACAGGTACTAACCCGCACCAATCTATCACTTCTGTGACGTCACAGCCTATCGCTGGTAACAATGAGGAAATATATAAAATTATGTAGGAACCCGACATTTAACTCATTAACTCATTTTTTTAAACTAGATATTATCATAACCTCGCAATTGATAGAAAAATGTATCTGCTTCAGTTTGATACCAAATTTGTTGACATAAGATAAATTTCAAAATGGCCCAGATTGTATTAAATGCTGCTAGCCTTTCTTTAGTAAGTCTTTTCCGCTAATGATGTTTCCATTAGGGTCTAGATGTTTCATGTCTGTGCTTCTTTCCCTTTGGTGTCTCTGATGGGAGCTGTGGGTTAATTGTATCGTTTCCTGATCATTGCCTTCACTTCTGTTTTGTATTTTACAACAAAAATGAATAATAGCCTTAATTCAAACGCCCGAAAAGCATATTATTTAAAAACTCCGCTCGCTATAACCATTACGAAAACACGCCTATACCGATACATTGTAAACTTTACCGCCGAAAAAAAAAAAACACGAAAATTGTGAGATAAAAATTGTAATATTTTTCTTTTTTTCTGCTCAAAATATAGATCGTGGGTACTCATTAGAACCGCCTCATCGAGACGGTTATAACATGTACCCCCAATCTATATTTTAGAGCAGAAATAAGAAAAAATAAGGATTACCCCTCTAAACCTTAGTTTTACTATATAAAAGTGGGGTTCAAGGGGGTCAAAATTATATTGGCGCGTTTTCGTGATGGCCTCATTTGTTAGATCTATTCATTATCTACAGTTTTGTGGTAAAATATTGAATAAACCATTTTGTTAAAAGTGACCCACAGGTTGCAGAATATAGCGATATTTGAAAATTCGGATCGAAAATGTGTTACAGATACTAGAAAATGTGTTAAGATTACACATATACTAGATACTTGTTTACACATGATACTAGAATGAATTGCAAAAAGAGGTTGTAAGAACTGGAAAATGAAAAAAAAAAAAAATAATAATAAATAAATAAATAAATAAATAAAAAATTTTGGTATCCGTATGGTTAATATTATTGATAGAATTATAAATATTATTTTACTTTAAAAAGAAAACAAAGATATATTCCTTTAACGTAAACATATTTTGTTATTGTTTGTGTCGAATTACATTTTTAATTAAAAAATTTGATGAAGTTTTAATTAAAATTTGATATAATTACTTTTGCGCTTAGAAAAACCCTGTAGCTTTTTTCTATAAATAGCCGTTAGACGGATTACAAAAATGTTCCCGTCATACCTATTTAGGTCATTTTGGAGACGTAGCTTCCAATTTTGTGGGACTTTTACCCGACAGTAAGGTGAAATGACATCTCAAGGCCTACCGCACAAAAAAACGACAGGTTTGATATGCAGGGACGTTTCAGCGTGGAGACAGCACTGAAGAGCTGTAACGCTTAGTAGCTTTGGGTCGATTTACAAACAGTCGGTCCCACAAAAAAACACCGGAACTTTACTGCTACTACATCTAATGGTTCGAGTGATACGCTAAATAGAGAATACCAGGTTCGTGTCTTTTGATATCAAGTTTATCAGGCAAGGCTTCGAGAGCGCTTGTAGAATCGCGAGGCTTGCCGAGCGATTCTACATGCGTTCTCGAAACCTGATAAACTTGATATCAAATGACACGAATCTGGTATTCTATTTATCAGTTTATCCCCTTGTAAACTTTTTAAACTTTTTAAATTGGCAATTTACGATCACTTACCGGTTGTCCTGTGTGTGTCCCAACATTCCCGCGCGGAATATAATCGATCAGTATATTGACTATCATCTGACCGTTATTTTCCTTTGGTAATTTTTTACGTATTTTTTTCGATTTTGTAGTAATAATAACATTTTGGCCATTTTTCCGGTTGTCCGTTTCATTTATAAAAGTGCAATGTCACGTTGACGTGATAAAAGTAGTATAGGGTGTCACTATGGGGACAAAATTATGGTCACAAAATAATGGGGACATTTTGCTGTTTTTGATGTCCCCATAATTTTGTCCCCATAGTGACACCGCTTGATGTAAGCTTGAGTAGGCTAGATTTGTTGGGTTGGGTGGGCGGTAGTGTATTAGCTGGATACCTTCAGAAATGGACTTAGTGTTTGTGTGGTTTGATTTTGTCCCTATAAATTTGATGTCCCGGAAATTTATAGGGACAAAAGCTTTTGACTAAGCCTGAAAATGACTTAGTGTTTGTGTGGTTTGACTTTGTCCCTATAAATTTGATGTCCCGGAAATTTAAAGGGAAAAAGCTTTTGGCTATGCTTGAAAATGACTTAGTTTTTTGATGATCTTTCAAGTAGATCCATGTGTTTGTGTCGATTGCCTTTGTCCCTATAAATCTTCAGTTTTTGAAATTTATAGGGACAAAGCTTTTGACTAAAGCTTTGTCCCTATAAATTTTGACTTAGTTTTTTTTGTGTTTAACTGTCAAGAGGTCCAGGGTTACCACAAGATGACATTATGTTGTTCTTGTATCTCAAGACTTCATAGTGTCATGCTTATATATTGAGGCTATCTAGTAGCAAGTGTCTATGAGAAATAAAAATCTTGTATCTCAAGACTTTATATTTCTTCATCAATAGAAACTTGACTGTCAAGCGTCAAGTGTTTTGGCAAATATATTGAGGCTTGATAGTAGCAAACTTCTGGATATAGATCTTGTATCTCAAGATCTATTTTTGTTTCATTAGTTTGACTATGAAGCGTCAGTGGATGTTATTTCTAGCCCTCTCAAGTTTACATACTACTACCTCTTCGAAATGAAGAGGGGGTGAAAAGACAAGAAAGATTGGTGAACAGTTTTAACTTTATTTGTCCCGCTAACTAACTTGATTACGATGAACAGAGGATTAGGACCGTCCCTCTGTCCTCGTTTACAATTTGAAACCTTAACATATTTACAACATTAAATACATGGGGTATTTCTTTGATAAGCAATGTGTATTTCTCAAACATTTGCAAGCTTGAATTCTTTGTATGTAAAGAAACTTTGGAGTTGGCATGTCATTTTGTGTCCAGATCAATTTGCCATAATTAGACTTAATTTGTGTCCAGATCAATTTGCCATAATTGCCACTGAACCATCTGTCAATGTCTCTGTCATTTTGGTATAAGTCTTCTCCTGTGCCATACAGTTCCCCATGAATAGCTTTCTTCAAGTCTAGTCCTTTTTCAAGTTGATGAATAATGTAAATACACCACATTCCACAGTTGTGACTCCATGAACTTTGTAATGGTTCTGTATTTTGAATCCAACTTCTGGAATTTCTTTGGATGAAAGGTAGAATATAGTCATCTTCTGGTGGCATACCATAAGAATCAAAGTAGATAGCTTGATGGCCTCTGAAGTATACGGTAACCCAATGTTCTCCTGGTTCATCTGAATTGTCAGTGTTTATGATATAGGCTTTCAGGTCTAGAGGTTTCTTCTCTGGTAAGAGATCTTTGGCACATACATCTCCATTTACTTCCATGTGGTATAGAATTT
This sequence comes from Lucinisca nassula, assembly GCA_963580285.1. Taxonomy (NCBI): domain Eukaryota; kingdom Metazoa; phylum Mollusca; class Bivalvia; order Lucinida; family Lucinidae; genus Lucinisca; species Lucinisca nassula. The sequence goes on along the minus strand of OY757010.1, from coordinate 45,167,468 downwards.
TCCTCAGTTCATGTGTCTCCATTTTTTCTGTTGATGGAGTAGCTTCTATTAATTTCTGTTTCCAAAAGTCTCTCCACTCGTTGTAGTCAGGTTTTCTTCCGTATCTGTTATGACTGTTTTTCAGGAACATCCAGTTTTTATAGGCTTCGACTTTTTCAGATGGTGTTAAATGGTCCAATCCTGTCATAGCACCGTATTCTTTTCTTCTTTCTTCTGATGGTACTTCATCCAGGAGCAACTCGTCCCAATTTTGGATGACCTCGTAGATGTTGAGATTATTCAGGGCATGGATATGTATAGCATAGTCTGTTATCCATTCTTTTGGTTTTGTCCATAAGCACAAGTCATGGTATTTCTGACTGGGATGATTTATTCTACATCCTTGGCACTGGTGACGGGCATAGCCAAATATAGCAGTCATCAAGTTGATCCTCATGGCCCGTATAAGGGTATCTTTAATCCATTTGTGTCGTCCCAGTGTTTCATTGTCTTCTGATAATCCCTCAAATTCTTTTTGAAGCATGCCATTTCCAGATGAAGTGGAATCTGACCATAGTAGATAATCCCTCAGTTCTTCTTCAATATAGTATCCACTATGCATCTTTTTTTCAGTAGTCTGTGATTACTTCTCTGAGTCCGTTAATTTCTATCAGATTATCAAATTCAGCATACACAATGACGTTGATAGTCTTTGCGAGTGAATTGGCAAACTGAAGTTCTAGTCTCAGGTTTCCAGTTTTTATAGGGTGGAGATGACTCTGGTCAGCAGCTTGATCAGGTGGGAAGTCATATCCCCAGAATGTGTATCCGTCTTTGTAATCCTCGTAATCGATGTTACAATTTTGAACTTGATCTCGACTACTCAGAGCCTGATACAGTGACATGTATGATCGAAGATACTCGTTTCTGGTAAAGTTAGGTTCAAAGGGTCTGCCATAGATATTATGTCCATCAAGTGTCACATCCAATTTACTGAGATTGAAAGGTTGGAAGTTAAAGGGGTTCGTGGGAAACGTGCCATTGAATGTTTCATTAGGAACCGTGCCAATGAACAATCGTTTTGGAAGTTGACCCTGGAACAGATGGTCTTCAATTTTAGATCTGAGTCCAGTACCAATGGTAAATGTTTTCACCTCAACTCTTCTGATGGGGAATTTGGCATTATGTTGAGCAATGCTCTGATTCAAATCGTTTGTGATTGCTGGTAGAAGTTGTACATTTCTCACTGACAGTTTGGCTACATCAATTTTGAGTACTACAGGGTAACCATCCTCAGCCATGATACAAAATTGAGGAGATGCTCTGTTAAGTCTAGTTTGATTTCGATGCCATTCGGAAGATATTTGTCTTGCATGGCCAGATCTAAATGTAATCGGCCCATGAGTTCCAAAGATTTACTTTGTTTTGTAGCTACACCTCGGCCTTTTTTTATGCTATCACATTCAAAATCCTCAAATTTCCCAGCTTCATCTTCATACCAGTGTTCTGCAGCTTTTAACTGATTGTCTTTGACATCTGCTCCAAAGGAAAATAAGTTTTCTATGTAGGTTCTGTACGGATATGTATCCATATTACTTGTGACCAGTTTATTATTCAGGTACAAATCGATGCTGCTGAACATACTGTGAAAGAAGTTGTTGATAGGGGCAACCTTTTTGTCATCAATATTAGTTCCATCTGGTTTCAGGATTCTACATTTCAGATAAAGATAAGTTTGAGATAAATCTGTATAATATTCAGTATGGGGTGGAACCAAAAATTCAATGGGCGCCTGATAACTATCCAGGGAAGCGATAGGATGATAATCAATCCACTGAGTTTCTTGCATAGTTGTCATTGTCGGAGGAACGGATTGCATTTCCAACTCCGTTTTGCTGCACTCACAAGAACCTGATTGCATCATTATTGATCGAAAATGTCTTTCGGAAATTTAAGATTTTTTGGAATAGCAAATGAATTTTTCTTTTTTTGACCCTTCTTAACACCTTGACGTTTAGTCTTAGACTGATTCTTTTTAGATTTGCCTTTTGATTTATACCCCCACTTAATTCACCAAGAGCGGATTTTCCTAGCGATTTCAAACTTTGTTTGCCTCTTTGTTTCAAAACTTGTTTGATATTTTGGCCTTCCAACATATCGCGAAGAGCACCTAGTCCCTCCTTTTTAGCAACTTGTTTTGCACTTTTTATTCCTGCTTGTGCTAGAGGTTTTAAAATGGGAACAACACTTCGCATTGCTGTTTTAAATATGGAACCTAAACCATGGCCATATTGTCTTGAGACACCTCGATAGACGGGAAAGTCTTTAAACCCCGCTCCAGACTGATGATAATGAATAGTACGCATTATTGTTCTTTTGTTCTGAAGTGTAGTTTGATCAATGTCTTTCCAGTAATGAATGGAATATCATTACCTGTATCGCCTTTTATACTAATGTAAACTTGATCAATGAAGGATTTTGCCACTGGAACGTAATGCAAGTTGAGAAATTCTTGATGGAAATGAATTTCACCAGTTGTATTTGCAAATGGAACTACTCTTAAAATGGGAGCTGTTATATGCCCTATGTTTGTGTAACCGGCCACATCGGGATACACAAAGAAGCGACTGTTATGAATATTCAAGTCAACACCATATTTGAATTTGACAGCATCGTTGCCTAATGGTTCTCCGTGAAATTGTTTATCGATGCCTAAAATGATTGCTAATGGTGTTGGAAATACTATCTGAATTTGATTTGTGTAATTTGAACCAGCAGGATATTGTACAGCAACCTTGATGCGTTTTAATTGACTTCTGTATTCAAGATGAATTTTAATGTTGTGTTGAGTCAAAATCTTTTGAATACGACTCTCAAGTGCATTTTTCATTTCCATAATCAAATGTTCAGGGCTAGTATAATTTCCTGTTGGAAAGGTTACTTTATAATCTGAACATCTTTTTGTTTGTTTGCAAATTTCATGCCTTAAGTGATCAAACTTTATGTCAATGAAAGCATTATTTGTTAATCGAAGAAAGAAAAAATTATTTTTATCTGTGATATTCATGATTTCACCTGGTGTTAATATTTCTGCTAAAGCTACCTCCCAATTTTGTTTGTCAATTTGAATAGGACAATCTAATTTGACTTTGAAAGTAGATTGAGTATTTTTGGGAAATGTGTCTAAAGAGCTGTCACTTAATAATGTCAAGTAAAATTCTTTCATGGTTTTTGTTTTTCCTCAGGGAGAGAAGATGAAATTGGAGTTTGTCTTTTGAATTTTAATCATAGGGATGATAAAATGTATCCAACAGAGCTACTGAGTAATATCAACCACAATTCTTTGTCTGGACTTCTTAAACTGATTTGTACCAATGAGGTGATAATGATGGCATAAACAACAATAATTTGAGCCAAAAATGTTAAGCGAGTTTTTGCTAATATTCCTTGACTACCGTCGGCAGATTGTAAAGAAGCAGTGTCACGCACGAATGAGCTTCTGAAATTCATGTTCACGGTTTTTATAGAAGATCTGATTCTAAAATCCAACTATCAAATTTAGATGGATACCCTTTCCAGTGAACTTTTATTTCTTTGACCCACTTTTTACCAATTTTACGTTTTCTGCGATCTATGACAGATTCAATTTCGAATATTTGATCTTTTTCTACACGTTGTAACTCTTGCGAGTAAAAAGTGCCTTTGACTACTTCGCCATCTAGATCTACTATTTTATAGGTTACAGGATTTTGATGTTTGTACACAGCCGAAATTTGAAACAACTCTTGTGTCCAGTTTGGTAAATAACCTTTATCAAAAGTACGTTTTGTCTTGTTAATGCGAACATAATCACTGACTTTTAATTTTTCACTTTGATGTTTTTGTTTCTTTCCAAATAAATTTTCTGACACTACAACTTCGTTTTTGCTAGTTACAGATGCAGGTGCACATTTGATACTTCGATGGTATGCATGGTTGTAACCATGAACTAATTTTGGAAGTACATCAATATATCTCAGTGTACGATGATGTGTAAAATATTTCCACATGCGACTTTTCAAAGCTCTTTGAAATCTTTCGACAATACTGGCTTTAGTTTCAGGATTTTCTGTCGTAAAAAAATGAATCTTTTTTGACTTTAAAAAATTCTGGAAATTTTTATTTTTAAATTCTGTTCCTTTATCAGACTGGAGGCTTTTTGGCATTCGTTTTTTCAAGATCAATTTGAATGCTTTGATCAAAGTTTTACCCGTCTTATCTTTGATGGGAACAACCCAGGCAAATTTGGAAAATACACCAATGACACAAAGCAAGTATCGGTGTTTGTCATTGAACTTAGACATACTTGACACATCTGCTAAATCTGCTTGCCATTGATAATCGATTCCTGCAACTACAGTTTTTCGACGTTTGAATTTTCTACGAATAGGTTTATGTAAAGTGTACGTCTTTTGTTTCCTCAACCAATCCCTGACATCTTTAAGTTTTACTTTTTTAGAAGTTTTTCTAGCTAACTGGAATAAAGCTTGTTCTCCAGCATAGGCAGCAGGACTTTTAGGATCATAATATAATTTTTCAAACTTCATTGTTCATCATAGGTTAACCATTTAGGTATGAAAGGACCTTCCATTTCTTCTTCTTTTATATGTTTTCTCGCTAATCGCCTTACGTGTTTTTTGACGGATGGCAGATCATATTTACGCTGTTTTGTATAGGGAGTCCCTAGTTTATGACGTTTTGTTTTTGGAGGAGTCACAAAGACATCCTCTGGTGATTGTTCAGGAGGAGGAAGCTGATGTTCGTGCATCCATTCCCATCTGTCTCTATTGCCTACCACATCTTGAGGAATATTCATTTCTCTCAATCCTTGTGCAAAAGCTTGCCAACCCGTGGGCTCAATGCCTTTCCTATGTCTGATCACATCATTGACCAAGTCGATAATGTTAGAACCAGGAATAGGTTTTCCATACATCTTGACTGTACCATCATCATCCCAAGCTATGTTTTTATTTTCTTGCAAAATGGAAAGCAAAAGCTGAGCTTTTCTTTTCATGGTGGAAGGAACGCTGTCAATAATGTGCTGATCAATCTTCTTAGGTTGCAGAACAGGTAGGGAGAGGGAAACTGAAGGTTCTTTTAAAGCTTTTTATGAGCCGTCTTAAATTTATGCAAAGTTTCACCAAACAGCTGAGACTTTTCTGATTCCGAGATTTCATTGTTAGCCATAACAGAAGACAAGTCGTTTTGAAGATTAGCAGTAGCCGAAACTTCAGGATCAGGTGGTAATCTAGGTTTCTGCATTTGTTCCTCTTTCCAACGTTTCATATCTTCCCAAAGTTTGAATGGGACAATAGCCATTTTACGCCCTTCCATGATTTGGATTAAGAAGGCCACCAAGGACAGATCCTATGAGTGGGGCAATCAAAGGTTTGAGTAACAATCCTAGTAAAGCCCCGCCTTTCTGATTAATGATTTTCTTTTTTGCTGCAACAGGGACCTGTTTTGTACTCAGCAAACGAACATGCTGTTTTCTAGATTGTAAGTGTTGTTTCTGAGCTTTAGTTAGATGTACATTGCCTTTTATAATGTTTAAGCAACATTCCCCTACACAATCGATCACCTCTTTGGGTGAATCATTGATTATTTTTTGACGAAATTTTGGAGGTAACTGACAAAGTCCTTCTAAGAAAGGGCCATATTTATTAATCAAAGAAGTTTTCTTTTTTCTCAGAGTTTTCCTTTTACGTACGGCCGTCATGATTGTCGTGATACACTATGAAGAGTTCCACTCAAACATGGGCTTTTATATTTTGCGTCTCGTAAGTTTCAAGTTTGGACCTCTGTTATTGATTCTAAAAGATTGATTATACATTTTTTGTCCCTGCATAGCTTTTTCGCGCATTGCAGCTTCAAATCCAAACTGCGTTTGAAAAACATGTGGTTCCCCAGCATAAAGTGGTTGAAATCTAGCAATATTTGGTGAAATGGTTTTTCATCGAGTTACAGACCGAGCATTTTCAGTAGGTGATCGCATCCCAAGACTTTGCCATGATGTAATTGGACGTTTTCTCACAGTAATAAATTTTTCATTAATTTTTCTAGGTTTTTTCTTTTTTTCAGAAGTCTTCTTTACAGAAGTCTTCTTTTTGGCAAACCGTCTTAATATTTTATTACCATCCCATCGAATTAATGTTCTGATAATAACGCCACCCAAGAAACCACCACCAGGTTTCAAAATGATGTTACGTTTAACATCACTATTGACCATGGTACTTGTTAATTTTCTGAGATCATCTTTATGTTTTTCCATAAATTTCTTTGTCTGTTTGGGTAATTTCATTTTACCCTCGACGATTTTTCTTGCAGCCAAAGAAAACCATTTTATCATTTCGAGTAATCCCTCATTGAGCAATTGTTTGCGTTTTATAGTATTGGGTTCTCTACTCAAATTGTAGAGTGCCCTTATCAAGTGAGCTGATGTTCGTTTCGAAACCATAATGACTTGTGATCAATTTTCAAATCAGACACACACTTTTATATGTTTGGGAAATAAACAACTGGTCCTTGATGATTTGGTTTTGTAAACCAGTTTTGAAAAATATTTGTTCTAAATCTCAACAGATCTGGTGTATCTGGTTTCAAATCGATCAGTAAGTATCCATGTGGTTTGGATGTGGCATCATTGAAAGCATACATTAAATGTGGAGATTGAAGTTGTTTTGCCAAAACTTTGACTTGCATTTTATCTCGAGGACTTTGAAACAAAATGAGATAATGTGCATTCAAACTGATAGTTCGACTATCTTTACTTTGCTGAAACAAATTTTGTGTAATGTATATCACACTTGCATTTCGATGATGCCCTTTCCTGGTAAACCACAATTTTTTCTTCATCTTTGTCTCCTAACATATCGTCAAAGACGATCAAGTGAGACAAACTCGTATCGCTGACAATGTCATCATCGTCATTGGGAATTCCAGAAAGAAATGTGATGTTGAATCCTTCACGTTCTTGCAAGATATTATAAGTTGGCTGCCATTCTTTGTAGCACAAGTCATGTTTGTATTCAATGACTTTTCTTACAAACTCTGTTTTTCCAGATCCACTTGGACCTGATATAAAGAGATTAGCAGGATGTTTGAATAACAAACTGTTAATATCTTGTACTACTGGTGTCTGAATGCTTGACATGATGAGTAATGAGAAATAACAACGAACAACATGTATATTTACTTACTTTTAATAATGTAAAAAAATCATTATTCATAACCATATGACACAGTGTACCCATTTTTCACAATCACACGTTTGTCATAGGTAAATCTATAAATCTTTGAAAGTTTTTCAGTGGATACTTTCCTATTTGGATGTTTTCTGATTTTATGTTGATAATGCACAGTTTCACGGAAATCTCTATCTTTAGATTTTGCCCAGTTTAACATTTTCTCAAAATGTATGATTTGAGAAGTGTTAAAATCCAAATTCAGTCCTTTTACTTTACAAGTGGATTTTCTATCACCATTGTTTTCAACATACTCGTTACCCTAGTTCTTTGGCCCCATACCAACAAATTTTGTGATTTTTGCATTGGGCATCTCATCAGTCCATTCCCCAAGTCGATTATTCACAATCGTGGGATTCCAAAGTTTGGGATTGTGGACATAGATTGCAGAGTCAGTGTCAAAGTAAAGGACACGTGTATCAAGTTTGTGTAACACACTGTACAATTTCAATCTGGCTTGTGCTGTGCCAAAAGATGCTACCACCACATTACTGCAACTATGAGGTTCACTGATAGAGTCTGTTTCTTCCCAGTTGACATGTAAAAACTGTTCCCCATAGACATCAACATACTTGACTTTTTTCATGGGATTGCTTACCAATTCAAAGTATGTTGATGGTTCTGAGATGTATTCAGTTTTAGTCACTTTATCTCTTTGTGCCAATTTTCCCCACAAGTTATTCAACTCAGTCTTTGCAGTAGCCCTACGACCCTTATTCTTTTCAATATACCCCAATCTAATTCCCTCTGCGTCAAAGTAATCCTGTTTGAACTTTTCTTTGTCTGCCTCAGTTTTACACCAATCAGGATACCCACTTGCTTCTTGCTTTATTTTGAGGAATGTATCAATATACCCAGCAAAGATTCCACCTTGGCCAGTTTCTTTATCATACTGAGTTGTCTCGGGGAAATGCCAAACCTCATAAATTTCTGTAAGTTGATAACCAAGTTTCAAAGCTTCAAACAATTCGATACTGACCCAAGTTCCAACCAATTCTCTATCTTCTGCTTTAGTATGATGACAAAGTTGTGTGTTGTCTGACTTTTCAGCACATGTTCTACAGAGTGGAAACAGAAGTTTATTGTTACATTTGTAAGGGAGTACTGGATGATACAAGTTTCTGGGTGGAAGAACTTTACATTTGATCAGACCACAATATTGTTGAATATTGTCTTTGTCAATTTCTTCTTGAGAATAAATCTCTGGATGACCTAGTGGGAAAACACCATATTTACAAATGTATGGGTACAGAGAACAGACATCAATGTACTTGATTTCTTGATCTGAACGCTCATCAATCTCATGGTACAATTTGATAGCATTAGTCCTTCCCCCAAACAAAGCATCTCTGGGTTTCAAGGGATCCAAGTTAGTAAATTCAGCTTCTACTAAAGTTTGGAATTCTTTGTCTTCTCTACACCGTTTGTCAAAATCACATTCCCAACATTCTATGACTTCATACCCTGAAGCTTTCAGAGTTTCAACCTTTCTCAAAGTGGAACAAAAAAGAGTGTCCATCTTCAAACAGTTGTAGGTATTGATCTTATGCCTGTCAGGATAACATCTTTGACAACCATGCCAATAACAACCTTGAAATTCATAGATTTTCTTATTTTCTTGGTCAAACCCATCAACGTAAAACTCACCAATTTTCTGTTCCCCACCATTCAATGCATGTTGAATGTGTGTGTTTGTTTTCTTAGCCATAACCTGCAACCATCTTACAGCCTTGATCGAATATTTCTTTTGGTTTGGATAGCCTTCAGGAGGAATGATAGCTACAGAGTTTTCTGGCATATGATCCTTTCTCCAAACGAGTGAACAAGTTTGCGCCACCGTACATGCTACTTTAACGTGGTCAATTCCACTAGTTTCCATCAACTGTTGCCTAAAGCAAGCACAACCTCTCCTCAAGATATCGACATCACTCCGACAATACTCTTCCATTTCTTGCCTGAAGTTAAAGATAGCATTGAATTCTACTTTAGACTTGTGCCATTGCAAGAAGTCGTCTCTGTCTTTGCTAGACATCTGGCCAGGGTTATACATTTCAGCAGGAAAGTATGGACCTACATAGTTTTGGTTAGCTTCAGTATTTGCCAAATGTGGGAAATAACCTTTCTTCATTTCTTTAAGTCCAAACGTATCAGGGAAACTAGCCAAGCGTATGTGCAAAAACTGAAACGAATCTTTGAACTCAAGTTTTCCAGCTTTCATGGTAATGATAGTATGTCCATTCATGATTACATCTGGTTTGTAAGTTCCATTCTCTAAGAGATATCTCAAAATAAACTGACCATCATAACCACCAAAGTTGTGTGCAATACAAATTGAGCCTTCATTAAAAGGTTGAAATAGCCAAGTACAAAACTCATGCAAAGTACCAGGACCTTCAAAGATCATTTCTCTTCCTTGATCTGGGAACTTACTACAATTTTTACACTTTTCATGGATAGGTAAATGGATACACTGGTCACAGGCTCTATGTGCTACACAGAAATTAACTTTGTGTTCTCCGGTATTTTGTGAAGATTCAAAATCAAAGAAAATGTACTTGGAGGAAGAACTTGTTTCCTCGTCATCATCATCAGATTCGTTGGGTGCATCACCATTAGTCTTACAAACATAAGATTGTATGTAACACTGATGATTTGCACCCACGATGTCTTTACAAAATCTACATTTTCGATTTCCTGGACAAACATGATTTTTCTTACTCCCAATGATTCTAGTGAAACAATTTCCACAATTATACACTAATTGACACATGGACTTTTTCTGTCCAGGTTTGATTCTTTTATGAATAGCAAAACATTGAGGACTGTAAAATTTTCTTTTACAGTCCCTACAGAAACAAATTACTCCTGCCTCACATAATGTCTCATTGTAACATTTGTCACATCCATGGGGGCACATATGGTCACCACGATTGCTATATCCTTTGTCACAAAGTTCACAGAAGTATATACATCCTAGAAAACCAGTTATACTGGTGATAGTATCATAATGATTGTCTCCATCATAGTATATATGTATCACTTTTGTCTGTTTTGTCATTTCAAATTCAGGTTTGAAGAGAAGGTCATCTTTCGCATGTTGTGAATGTACTTTGATCAGGTAGTCAGGAGCTAACACAGCTTGGATCTTCTTGTATTCGTCAAGTCCACAAGGTTTGGTATGGGGAACTTGAGCTCGATCCAACAACTTCTTAGCTTCACTGGTCTGGAAAGGTCTTTCTGATTTTCGTATATGTTCCCATGTCTTCTTCCAGGTCTGACTCTCATCTTTGTCGGCTTGACATTTGCCGACAACCACAGCTCTAGCCAGGCACATGGAGTCTTCTGTATTGTTGATATTAACAATACTTCTTTTCATCTTTCTCATGTTGTTAGAATCGAAGTAGAAGCCATAGTGTAGTGGCTTTCTTCCACTTCCTACAGGGAGTCTTGTATGGGTCACTTCCAATGACATCTGCCCATCATTGATTCTGAAGTCTTCATTGGACTGTAAGACTTTCTCAATTTCTTGTGACAGGGCTTCTCCAGTCAATGAGGACACATCTGTGAAGGGTATAAAGACCCCAAGTTTAAGTCCAGGGTGGTAAATACTAACTCGAATTTTGTCATTGCCCTGTGCCTCGGTATGTCTCTTAATATCATCCACCAATTGTTGAAACAAGCGTGGAACAAATTCTAATGGTGATGTCTTCTCAGGAAATTTTCTCATGTCCACGCTGTATACATTGGCCCTTGTTCTAAATCGCCCCGACACCCGCGTTCTTACTGGTTTCAAAGTATAATATTGTTCATATTCTTCAACTTCATCTTCCGTATCAGAGTAATCTACTAGCTTAGGTCGCTTAGGTGGCATCTCATCATCCGAACTGGATGGAGTTCTTATTCTTTTCCAATGTCTCTTTGGCATGTTGATTGTTTGGTGTTCAATGCTGAACTATGAAGCTTCAACCTGAAAAACCCGGTTTTATACTGACCCGCTGACTTTGGAAATTCCAAAGTTATCATGACTAACAACTGTTTTGTTGTAATGACAGTGAGAATCTTTAGAGAAGACAACAAGACAGTTACTTTTCTTATGCATTGCTCCTACCTATAGAAACTTTGAAGAAATAGGATTGGGATGTTTCTAAGCAGGGCTGAATCCAACTGTACATCAATATAATGTCTAACCAGGCAAAGGGGTACAGGCCAAACCATCCCTTATACCCTATTGAATTCATTGGGCGGTAGGGCTTGAGATGTCATTTCATCTCAATGTTGGGTAGAAGCTAGAACGCCTCCAAACATGACCTATACAGTGTTTGCGGGGGGACACACAGTGTTTGCGGGGACGCTAAACCTCAAATCGAAACAAATCTATGAACTTAAGATTTTATAATCATTGATTTTCAAATCTTATTGTCATTGTTAAAACAAACATTGAAAGTCAGTGAGATTTTCCGAAAATCGATCCATAGATATTTTGTCTATTAAAACTGAAAGTTCACCCATTCCCTAAAAAAGTAAGGTCAATTTTCCGAAAATCGATCAATAGCGATTTTGTCCATTGATTTTTGAAAGTACCCTATTCCCGGAAAAACGATTGGTTTTCCAATAATTATAAAGTGAGAATAAAAAAAAACCAATAACATTTGATTGCCTTATCTGATTTTTAAAATTCTTGTTTCAGATTAACCATGACTACCAGCTGTATTCTACCCTTGGAAATAACGGAGATGATTTTAACATTCAACATGTACAACTGTGGAAAAGGCCAAGACTTTACAGAACTCATTCAAGACAGTTGGTTTTCTATGAGAATGAAGATTTTGAAGAACACTGGATCGCAAATAACTTACCAAAATGAAATGATTCATTTACTATTGCTCATAGATGAACTTCCTAATTTGTCAGATAAAAAACGATTAGCGTTTCATAGACAGATTAGCCGTTTTCATTTTCAACATCAACCAACCCTGAAGAAAGCAAAAAGATGGCTAGTCACATTCTTTGACTTTACCACACGGGACATGTTTTACATGTCTGAGAAATTTCATCAACACTTCCTTCATGGTAATGTATCATCTAGCTTTCTCTATAGAGATACGATTTTGGGATATCTGATAGTGAATGAGGAATTTACCAAAGCTCAAGTCAAACAGTTATTCTGTAGTCGGGACAATCCAGATCTTATGATATTACCATCTGGATGTTTGACTTTCAACGACTTTTGGTCGGAATATATAAATGCCAAAGAAGGATATACTGTGACATTAGGCAACGAACAGTTGAGAAAAGAACCTAAGATCGTATTGAAGTTCCCAACTCAATATTCTAATTGCATACTTAACTAAAAATCATGATTAAGACCATCAGAAAAAGTCTACCTGTATCTTTAGATCAAATTCTGAAATTTGAGATCTACAGACTTGCACTTGAACAAACTTTGTCATTAGAGCCAGATAATGTAGATTTCTTGAAAACTAAAGATGACATTCATGTTTGGTTGAGAAGATATGATACATGTATGTCTTTTCGGTATGAGATGAAAAGAACAGCTTGGCTCATGGGTAACATATTGGATGAGTCACCCGTGAAACTGGATCAATGGCGTTTGCATGTAGCTAACAACGTTGAGGTGATCAGCTACATTTTCAACATGATCATGGATATTGAAAGAGCTTCATCAGAACAACCGATGGACTGTTCTGAAAACCGTCATGAGGAACCGATGGAAACTGATATTGACGATTTGATCAAACCGGTGGATTCCTTGACCATATAAATTAACCTGAAACACAGATTATCATTGTTTCATCAACAGCATGGAGAAGAAGTGGTTTGAAGTACCTCTGACACAAGTGATCAAATTCAAACCTTACAGAAGATTTCTACTTTGCATCTACATACTGTTTTCTCATGAAGATATTTCTATGGAAGAAATCCAGATGAAATTAAATGAAAAAGAAACTTTTGAAGATTTCAAGAAATTGTGGTGGACTTGTACTAAGTACAAACTGTTAGAAGATTCAGTTATCACATTTGAGAACTGGAAAAAATCTGTAGCTGACAATCCAAAGGTGATCGAGTTCTTACATTCGAAGACACGAGGCAAGGATGATATAAAAGGAAGTGATCTTGAATAGAACTTCATTCTACTTCTGACTACCACAGTGAAAACTTCAAAAATCTTAAACAAGATGGAATACAATAGGGGTCCAAGAACAAAGAAATATAGTGATCCTGAAAGCATCTACTACCATTGTTCAAGTTTAAAGAAGTTATTGAAACAACAATATGATATCCATCTTCTACGGACATTGGAAAAATCACTTCTTGATCAACAATTGATGAGAACACCGTATGGTCGTTGCTTCAGATGTAATGCTACGACACACTGGTCAAGAGATTGTACATCGGGCTTCAAGCTACCCTACGGACACTGTTACATATGTGGACTTCCAGATCATTGGGCACCCGAATGTCCACAGAAGCAGTTGATACAAGATGGGTTGGACATACCACCTACATTACCTACTGAAGAAATATCATCTGACAATTCTCAGGAGATACAGTCTTGTGCCGAGGAGAAACAGTCTTGTGTTGAAGAGAAACAGTCTTGTGCCGAGGAGAAACAATCTTCTGCTGAGGAGAAACAATCCCAGACTAGTGTTAAGAAATCAAGAAAAAGAAAACGAACAACTTCTACCACTCGTGGTGTGAAGAAACCAAAGACAAAATAGACATTTGAATAAGATAGTTATAGTTAAGAAACATAGTATTGTATTAAGAACTTTTTAAAACACATTAAAAACAGTAAAAAGTTTACCAGTCTTTGTTTTGTAATAAAAGGTTATTCTTTAACGAAATCCATGGGTTAGCCCTAAAAAGGACTGTTCTTATGTAGCTAGTAACTTAAACAGTTACTAGCCACGGAATGGCTCCACTATAGCGATCGGTTTAATGGTAACCGATCCCACTCCCCTTCTAGCCAGGAACTGCTGGAAAGCCAGTCTGCTTTGTAACCTCTCCACTTTCTTCCAGTACTCTTCCTCAGTACATGGCTGCTGTCTTTTCACCTCAGGACATTTCCTTCGGTGGAATACAGCACGTAACTTCTTGAACCAAGTCATACTGGAACAATATGGTGAGAACTCAAAAGCAGAAGGGCTTTTATACAATGTAGGAGGATTGACCTACTTTAATCGAACAACCAATCAAACTGGCTAACGAAATAGCCAATTATGATCATCCTGGGGTAAATGCTCTGCAAGTGTTCATTTTACGGACTTGTTAGCGATTTTATCCCATATGAGACCAGCACAGACATTTGCAAGCCTGCAATTGAGGGGAATGGGTACATCTGGCAGATTTTTCCGCCATTTTTCGAATGGAGACATCTTTCGGGACTTCCTGTTCGCTATTCTGTAAACTCTGTCCCACTGAAAAGGGAGCAAATTTTTTCCCCTATTGACATGGGAGGCCAAACTACTATTGTTGAAGTTGCCAGCCCTTAAAGTATATCCATCAGAGCCTTTGTTGTTTGAAATTAGGAAAGTCGTCACGAACGAAATCTATAAGTTATCAATGCACGTTGTTAGGTCATTTCTACGTAAGGCATAAAAAATAGCCGTGTTTCCGCTAACATGCTGAATAAAATTTTGGTCGGTAGGTAGGGGAAACTTTTTTTTTTATTTTTTTATTTTTTCTTCCGAAAAAAAAAAGGGGGGGGGGGGGTTGGACCTATATTTTTGTGTGTTTTTTTTTACTTTTGTTCATGTTTTTGTTAGTAAAATTGTCATGTTGAGACTTGCACTGTTTTTCATAATACGTTTTAGATGCTCAAAAAAGTCAGCTCTGTATTTTGGAATGTACTAAATGCCAAAAACTACAAAAAATGTACAAAAACGCGAAATTACTATGGGAAAATGCAAAGATTACACTGGGTACTAGTGGGTAGGGTCGGAAATTGAAAATAGTAGGGTCGGTGTTTTAATTTTTATTTTGTTCTTTTATTGATAAAAATAGTAGACTCTGGGGGTTGGGTCTGAAGCAGGGTCGGTCGGGTTAGTGGAAACTCGGCTATTTTTTAGGCCTAACACCATCGCTACCGTGTAGCCGAAGATCAAATGGGCCCCGTCAAGCGATTTTGGTACTTATCGCCTATGTGAGCAGCGAAGGTTCAGGCGAGCCTGCGCATACGCGCAGTCTCGCCAGAACCTTCGCTGCTCGCTCATACAAGCAGTGAATCAAGAGGAACCTTCAGACAGAAAGCCATATCCCTGGCCCCTCTGAATGGCTGGGCATGCGCAGTTAAAATTTGTCATGACGGAATGCTCGAAGACACAAATTCGCTTGGCGGGGCTCAAATGAGGATGATTGATACAAATAACTAAAACTAATCACTGGGGTCCAGTTGTTGAAAGCGTTGATAGCTTAAAGAGCTCGTTAGTGATCAAAATGTTAAGTCTCCTGTGAAATTCCGCTATTCAAACTGCCTAAAATTAAGAGTAATTCTGCTTTAAAAAACTTATTTTGAAGGCTACTCATAATCTTTCTTTGCGTTTTCTGACCACAGTGTCCTCTGGTCAGGAACCACCTTTGGGACTGTTCATAAGTGGTCTTAAAGACCACGTTTGAACAGCCCCAAATGTTGTCTTAATATAGGAATGTTACTGTATTCTAGTGAGTACAATACTGTGGTATTTTTGCTGGACTCGATTAGGAAAAGGATAACATGATAAAAAAGGGATAAAAAAGCCTAGCATTTTTTTCTTTTTCCCAACTTTATTTTAGAACACTTTATTCATTCTAGTAACAGGTGTAAACAAGTACATGTATCTAGTTTATGTGTAATCTTAACACATTTTCTAGTATCATAGGTCCGAATTTTCAAATATAGCAATATTCTACAACCTGTGGGTTACTTTTAACAAAATAATATAGTCAATATTTTACCACAAAACTGTAGATAATAAATAAATCTGTCGAATGATATGTTATAGCCAGCGAAGAAATTTTAAATTATATGACTTTTGGGCGTTTGAATTAAGGCTATTATTCATTTTTCTTGTAAAATACAAAATAGAAGTAAAGGCAATGATCAAGAATCGATACAATTAACAATAGATACAATTAACTCACAGCTCCCATCAGAGACACCAAAAGGAAAGAAGCACAGACATGAAACAACTAGACTCTAATGGAAACACCAATAGCAGAAAGGCGTAAAAAAAAGGCTGATAGCATTCAATACAATCTAAGCCATTTTGAAATTTATCTTATGTCAACAAATTTGGTATCAAACTGAAACAGATACATTTTTCTATCAATTGCGCGGTAATAATAATATCTAGTTTAAAGAAAATACAGTAGAACTTCGATGGCTCGTTTACCATGGCTGAGTCGAACCCGTCCTAGGGGAATCCTCTACATAAGAAATAGTGGGGATAATTAAGGAGATTTTAGACTTTCATCTTGCAAATGAATGCGGTGTATACTCGATGAGGCGATTCTAACGAGTACACACAACATACATATTCATAAAAGAACACCGTAAAGATGTCAAAAAGTATTTCGTTATGCCTCCTTTCAGTAACCCTCAGTGGTTCGAACTACCCCTGTCTCAAACAGTTTTTGAGGTCCTAAAGGAGTTCGAGCCATTGACGTTCGACTGTAAATAATTTAGTGAGTTAAATTTCGGGCTCCTATATAATTTTATACATTTCCTCATTGTTACCTGTCTGGGTGTCTGGGAACAAACGACAGGCTGTGACGTCACAGAAGTGATACATGTAGCTTGGTGCGGATTAGTACCTGTAGTACGAGAATTCCTGCATATGGTTGCAAAAGAGGTTGTAAGAACTGGAAAATAAATAAAAAACAAATTTGGTATCCGTATGGATAATATTATTGATAGAATAATAAATATTGTTTTGCTTTAAAAAGAAAACAAAGATATATACCTTCAACGTAAACATATTTTTTATTGTTTGTGTCGAAACTTGATGAAGTTTTAATAAAATTTTGATATAATTACTTTTACGCCTAGGAAAACATTCCGGCTATTTTTTTTTTATAAATAGCCGTTAGATGGATTACAAAAAAGTGATTTGTTTGAATTTAGGTTTTACGTTCCCGTCATCACTATTTGGGTCATTTTGGAGACGTGCTAGCTTCCAATTTTGTGGGACTTTTACCCGACAGTGAAGTGAAATGACATCTCAAGGCATACCGCACAAACAAACCGACAGGTTTTATAGGCCGTTCTAACGTGGGCACAGCACTGAAGAGCTTTAGCGCTGAGTAGCTTCGGATCGATTTACAAACAATCGACCCCGAAAACACACCGGAACAATACTGCTACTACCACATTACGATAAACACGCCTATACAAATACATTGTAAACTTTACCGCCGAAAAAAAAAAAAATTTAAGATGAAAAATTGTGATATTTTTCTTATTTCTGCTCAAAATATAGATTGTGGGTACTCGTTAGAACCGCCTCATCGAGGCGGTTCTAATGAGTACCCACAATCTATGTTTTAGAACAGAAATAAGAAACATAAGGTTTACGCCTGTAAACCCCAGTTTTACTATATAAACGTTGGGTTCAGGGGGTCAAAATTACATAGGCGTGTTTTCGTTATGATCAATCTAATGGTCCAACTGATACGCTTAAATAGCACTCAGTGTTGGTAAGTTGCTTGTAGATATTCATTTGGTATTTAATAGGGTCTAAGAGGTATATATGAATGAGACTGAGCATCAGTCTAGGGCAGTGATCGATCTCCAAAAGCTTACTTCTAACAACAGAACGGCCACAAGGATAGCTTTTAAAAAGCTGAAAGGGTTTCGCAAGTTTTATCGACAGTTGTTCTTTTCTTATGGTACATTTTCCGCCCCCGCCCATCGGGGCTTGAAGAAATAGATGGGCTGCATGATGCTTCCACGCAGAGCTGAAACCGACCCGCACACGAGTACTGGTAAACCGCTTAGAGGATCTAAGTCTGCCCAGGCAATGCGGTGCGAGTCGGCCCGTCCATGCTTTTAAACCCTATTGGTTTAGTTGGGCGGCAGGGCTTGAGATGTCATTTCATCTCAATGTCGGGAAAAAGACCCACGAAATTGGAAGCATCGTCTCCAAAATAACCTTTACAGTGTTGATGGGAACGTTAAACCTCAAATCAAACAAACAAACAAAGCTTATGTCACATTTTGAATGAACACGGTGGAGCTAAGAAACAATATCCCTTTGGCAATTGGAACGTTCTAGATTTCTTTGTTATTTCTTTGCGAAATCGGCCTTCTACGGAACCCGGGAAGGGACATGATTTTTTTTTATTTTATAAGTTGTGCGCACAAGATAATATCTTGTGCGGACAAGATATTATCTTGTTCGGACAACATATTATCTTGTGCGCACAAGATATTATCTTGTGCGGACAACATATTATCTTGTGCAGACAAGATATTATCTTGTCCGCACAAGATATTAAGTTGTGCGAACAAGATATTATCTTGTCCGCACAAGATAATATCTTGTCTGCACAACATAGATCTTGTTCGGACAACATATTATCTTGTGCGCACAAGATATTATCTTGTCCGCACAAGATATTATCTTGTCCGCACAAGATAATATCTTGTGCGCACAAGATAATATCTTGTCCAAACAAGATAATATCTTGTCCAAACAAGATAATATCTTGTTCGCACAACTTCCCAAGATCTATGTTGTGCAAACAAGATAATATGTTGTGCGGACAAGATATTATCTTGTGCGGACAAGATATTATCTTGTTCGCACAAGATAATATGTTGTGCAAACAAGATAATATCTTGTCCGGACAAGATAATATGTTGTCCGAACAAGATAATATCTTGTCCGCTCAAGATATTATCTTGTTCGCACAACATAATAAAAATAAAAAATCATGTCCCTTCCCGGGTTCCGTAGCCTTCCGAGTGCGAGCCGAAAAAGCTTAGATTAGTTCCCTTTCGATGTTGATTTCTCCGCTAGGTGGCTGCATGACATAACCTTAACTATTTTGAAAGAGCATAACTGATGGTCTGCCGAGCACAGCCAATGGGTACCTGAGGGTCAAACGTGACAGGTTTTCAGCGGTACACATGAACGAAAGAGACTGAGTGAGTGGGTGTTTGAGTTTTAAGCCTCACCAACAGCTAAGGCCATACGGAGATGAGACCTCGGTTTATAGACTCATCCGAAAGTCTGGAGACGCCCGGGATCGATCCTGCGACCCCTGAGTTAACCACTAAACGACGGAGGCTTCTACGAATGAGGCTTAGTCGGGAACATTCCTTTTAGACAGTTGGAACGTTTCTTTATTTCTTCGCTGCTTCTTTTGAAAATTCATAACGTATATTCGGCCGCTCGTGAGCGGGTCGATATTATTTTGATCGACAGCAGTAGGTTTGGGCACACCCAACTTGACCATTGGGGCGGGGTGTTTAGTCAGACCATTAAAAGGGCTGCATGCGGTGTAGACCCTGAAGAGCTGCTCACATTGAGACACCTGTCTATACCATCACGTGAACGAGTCCGTGAAATGAACATCCCCATAACCCCACTTCATATAGACAAAACTGGGGTTTAAGGGGATAGACATTATTTTTCTTATTTCATCTCCTAGACATAGGTTGTGGGTACTCGTTAGAACCGCCTCAATGAGGCGGTTCTAACGGGCACCCTAAGCCTATGCTTGGAGTATTAATAAGAAAAATAACAAATTTCCATCCGACGATGGCCAGTTTGGAGATTTGAAAGAATGCACTATGTCACAAGGGTCTGTTATCCTAATATATTACATGCATAACAGATAAACACCATGATTTCTATCAGACATAAACATGATATTTTCCTTTTACCTAAGGAGATATATTTCCTCTTAGCCGGAGAAATAAATCTTTGTAGCTGGAACTACTTTTGACACAAGAAACAAGGTACTGCTTTTGCAATGAAATCGCTATATTCAAACGCGGGAAAGTTCAGACTAGTCGACGTTAATCATGACGTCATCTCAATGGCGTCTGAGAAGATATCAACAGACGTTCAGAATGCGTGGCGTTCGAGTAAAATGCAAGGTTGGAATGAAGATTATCTGGACATAACTACTGAATGAGGGGTACGTTTGTTTACCGTTCTCTCGCATTTTTAATTGTTTTATCACTATAATTCTTTATTTCTTCTATTTTCATGCATTACAATAGGCACCGCTTTCAAGATGGCGTCTATACAGTTTTTGTTTCAGTCAGCTTATGTGCCACTGCGCCCACTACCTTTTGCATAGACTGTATGTTAACAGTGAACTGTAAACAGAATTAGATGCAAAATGATCCATCAGCTCTATCAAATGCATGTAATATATAGTTTATTGACTCAGCCGATTCGAAATATGGGATTTATAAACCTCGTGAGGTTGAACATCCAATAAAGAAACTCGTGCGCAAGCGCACTCGTTTCTTTATCGGATGTTCAACCTCCCTCGGTTTATAAATCCCATATTTAGAATCGGCTGAGTAATAAACTCTATATAGTGCAGTAAGGGTAAGGAACATCTGCGTTCTTGTCAGCAATTTCAGTAGGTTGTATAGATGTTTATTGAAGCAATGATAATTTTATACGTTCAGGTTTTTGTTTTATCATAAAAGACTTTCCATACCATACGTGCATTAGGAAAATATATAATTTATTTGTAACAGGTGGACTTGTATTGCTCTGCATGTTGGTTATTTTTAAGCAATGTCAACATTTGTCGTCTGCTGAATTAACATGCGTTTGTCATGACGCTACAGAGGGAATCTTGAAGATTTATAGAGGAAATTTATTTGACGTTACGATAGCACATCCGTGTGACATTACGAAAACACGCCTCTACAAATGTATTGAAAATTTTTCCGACCAAAAATGAAAATTTTTCCCACCAAAAATGAAAATTTTTCCTATAAAAATTCTGATATTTTTCTTATATCTGCCCAAAACATAGTTTTAGGGAACTCGAAAAAACCGCCTCGACAAGGCGGTTCTATAAGGTATCCACAATCTATAGACGTCATTCCGATTTAATTTCAAAATTCGATGTTGATCTTAAATCTCTTCTGCAACAAGTTCTATCGGTACCCGAATTTTATGATGACTTAGTATATCAATTCAGAAAAAAAAAAAAAAAAAATATTGCAATGACTTCAGCACCCAATTTCGTAAAATCATTCTTCGATATAAAACATTGGGTACAACACAAGCGTTATACGACAGACTGCATGCATGGTAGTTAACCCAATCACGGTTGACAACTTTGCTTCCACCTTTAATTGCACGCCGGTGGGTCAGGCCTCAGATTCTATGATGGTTCCAGCGTAAAGGCTTACTGAGAATTAAAGAGAATTTAATTTTATGTAATGTTGGTTGGTGTCTGATGCTTTGTCTATGGTTGGACCCATCGGAGTCTAACTGTTGGTTTTCTTTTGCTCCAGCATTTCAGTGGTTTCTTGCTGTCGAGTCCTCACCGTTGTTCCATCTCTGTGGTTATTTGATTATTTGTGTTCAAGGAGATGTTGTACTGATGAGTTAGGAGGCCTTCATGCGGACTGAACGAAGTATTTTTCAAAATCGCGACGGAAGTAAGGGCGAAGATTGCAGCAGCCGGGAAAATCAATTTAAGCCCCCAGTGGAATTCGTTTCACTGACCGTTCCAAGGCGGTTCTTCTGTCGCGGTTTATTTTTGTTATGGTTTGTCTTTTGAGTGTGTGTATCGCTTATATTATTTTGTTTTGGATAGCCAATTGGCCATTTTGTGGGAACTCTCCTTTTGGCTTTCCGCTATTAATGTTTCCATTTATATCTAGTTGTTTCATGTTTGTGCCTCTTTCCCTTTGGTGTCTCTGATGGGAGCTGAGGGTTAATTGTATCGATTTCTGATCATTGTCTTCACTCCTATTTTTAATGGGTCGAGTTTTCAGTTATGACTGATTTAATCACACCGGAGAGAAACCTCACAACTAAAATCATAAAGCTTATCCTTTAAATAAATTTGGAAAAAAAACAGTGCCCTAACATTAGAAATGAGCTAACGCACGACAAAACCAACAATAAGACATGTGCACCCATCAAAGACTCAGATCAGCCTGCCTTTCAATATAGTCTAACCAGAGACTTCTCTTGCTGCATGAAGGAACATTAGGCCCTTAGCTATCCCTAGAGCGCACAACGAAGACTCTGATCAGACTGCGCGGATGCGCAGGCTGATCTGAGTCTTCGTTGGGTGCACATGACTTATTGTAGGTTTTGTCATGCGCTGGCTGATTAATATGTTCTATTAAAGGGTTATCCTTTGGAAGCAAGGAATACACCACAGTACCGAAAAAATATGGAGTGTGCATGTTTTTCAGGGCCAGACTAGCTAGTTTCGGCCAAATTAGGCCTCATCAGTGACCCTAAAATACTTTCAAAATTCCACAATGGAATCAATGATCCCAAAGGACAAGAATATATAAACTACACTACAACTATCGTGGTATTAACACCCCTTTAAACCCCATTTTATATAGAGAAAACTGGGGTTTACATGGGTATACTTTATTTTTCTTATTTTTGCTCCAAGACGAGGCGGTTCTATCAAGTACCCACAAATTATGCTTATAATCAGACATAAGGAAAATACTGTTTACCCCTGTAAACCCCACTTTTACTGTATAAAAGTTGGGTTTAAGGGGGTCAAAATTATATAGGCGTGTTTTCGTGATGATAATGTAGAACTGATGGGAATATAGTCCCGAATCCATTCTGACGTGCAAATGAACAACTTGTATGAACTAGGGTGATTTCTGACTATCTGACCGACTCTTGCAACAACTAGCTTTCCTATCAAAATATGCCAAAATAATGTATTTAGTCCAGAATCTATTGTGAGCTTTCCTATCAAAATATGCCTAGATTGGAATGTAGTCCCGAATCCATTCTAACGGGAAAGTGAACAACATTTATGAACTATGGTGGATATATTTTGATTTTGATTTAAGACTATGTGACTGACTCTTGCAACAACTAGCTTGCCTATCAAAATATGCCTTTAGAAATAGTGTAGAACAGATTGGGATTCTGACGTGCATGTGTGATAATCGGTTAAGTGTGGTGCCTAATGCTGTTTTATGTCCATGGTGTGGATCAGTTTGGTCTCTTAATCTTCTTGATCTGTATCAGCCCTCTCTATTGTAATCTCAGCTGTAGTTGTTTTATCTGCAACCGTCGCCAGTTTTATTTGTAATAGTATCGTTTATACACAATATGAATGAATATAGCTGTCAGCATAAAATAAACTCGGGCCTGGCATGGTGGCATAAACTAAAATGTGACATGATTTTGGCATAGTTTCTTTGGACAAACTATCGTCTACGACTGATATTAGTCTAAATTTTGTACAGGGTGCATGTGTGATAATGGGTTAAGTGTGGGGCCTAATGTTCTTTTTTGTCCGTGAACGCACCATGCTGCGGATCAATTTGGTCTCCCAATCCTCTTGATCTGAATCAGCCATCTCTATTGTAGCCTCAGCTATAGTTGTTTTCTTTACCACAATCGCCAGTTTTATTCATAATTGTATCGCTTAATACATAATATGAATGGACGACTCTTCTTGGATAGCTGTCAGCATAAAATAAACTCGGGCCTGGCATGGTGGCATAAATTAAAATGTGGCATGGGTTTGGCATGGTTTCATTGGCAAAGCTAACGTCTAAGACTGATATTTGTCTAAATTTTGTACAGGGTGCATGTGTGATAATGGGTTAAGTGTGGGGCCTAATGTTCTTTTTTTGTCCGTGAACGCACCATGATGCGGATGAGTTTGGTCTCTCAATCTTCTTGATCTGTATCAGTCCTCTCTATTGGAACCCCAGTTATACTTGTTTTATCTAACAACATCGCAAGTTTAATTCGTAGTCTCCACACTACGTTACATGTATCGTTACCCACACCATGTGAAAAGTTCCGTAAAATGAAGACCCCCTAAACCCCACTTTATTTAGAGAAAACTGGGGGTTACGGGGGTAAACATTATTTTTCTTATTTCTGCTACAAGACATAGGTTGTGGGTACTCGTTAGAACCGCCTTAATGAGGCGTTTCTAACGAGCACCCACAACCTATGTTTGCAGTATAAATAAGAAAAATATCAAGGATTTTCATCAGAAAAGTAGCCAGTTTGGAGATGTGAAAAAGGCATGTTGTCGTACGGGTGTGTTATCGTAATGCATTTTCCAACGAGATTTTCTAAATGATGCCACCTCTACATGTTGTAAATTGTTAGAAACTCTGAAACAACAGAAATTTCAAGATTTCTTCTGTCGCATTATGACTAACATACATGTATGAGTGGGAGGTTGGGTCGGTGTGAAGGTCAAGTTTACTTTTCAGGGCCGGAGCGGTCTACTGCTTTGGCACAACGAAAACACGCCTATACTAATATATTGTGACTTTTTAACGCACCCGAAAAAAAAAAAAAGAAAATTGTTCGATTAAAATTGTGATATTTTTCTTTTTTTTCTGCTCAAAATATAGATTATGTATACATGTTAGAACTCGATGTGGCGGTTCTAACGAGTACCCACATTCTATATTTAAGAGCAAAAATAGGAAAAATAAGGTTTACCCCTGTTAAACCCAGTTTTACTGTATATAAGTAGGTTCAAAATTATATAGGCGTTTTATCGTGATGAGGGCCCTGTGGAACTTGCAGCAGATGCGGATTGTTTTTTTTTTACTGTATCCTATATTTCTTTTTCTACTGTCCTAATCTCTTATAGGACGGGTTCAGATGGACGGATGCTTCATGGCTTGGCAACATTCTTTCGTGGAGATAGATAATGAAATCTTTTCTGGGGTCATTCTCTCCCTTCCGCTGATTCAAGAAGGGCAGTTGTCACTTTCTAGCGAAAGCATGTGCACTTCACTGGTTAACCGCTTACGTATAAGCTTGCCCAGGAAAAGTGTGGATAGGTAAACTGGCTTGTCCCAAAATGACCTAAAATAGTGTTGACTGGGCCGTTAAACTCCAATACAAACAAAACAAATCAGGGCTCGTTCATCATCATGCAAACACACCTATATAGTTTTAACCACCTTGAACCCAAGTTTTGTATCGTAAAACTGGGGTTTACAGGGGAAAACCTTATTTTTCTTATTTCTGCTCTAAAATATAGATTGTGGGTATTCGTTAGAACCGCCACATCGGGGCGGTTCTAACAAATACCCACACTATATTTTGAGCAGAAATAAGAAAAAATATCATATTTTTTCATCTTAAATTTCTTAGTTTTACGGCAGTAAAATCTACAGTGAATTTGGATACATAAGCGTGTTTTCGTAATGATTGTCTGAATGGCTGCTGTCAATGTCTGTCGTTGGCGACTTGATTGTACATATTTCCAGTTCTGAGGTGTATTCCTTGCTTCCAAAGGACAATCCATTCTAGAACATATTTAACGCCACTACAGCTGGTGTCTGGGAATGTGTCGCGGCCGTAAAACGTCTCCCTGCCCTACATCATAGTGTAATTTATATTTTCTTGTCAATTGATTCCATTGTGGAATTTTGAAAATATAGGGTCACTGATGAGGCCTAATTGGCCGAAACTAGATAGTCAGGCCCAGAAAACATTTACACTCCATATTTCCAGTTCTGTAGTGTGTTCCTTGCTTCCAAAGGACAACCCTTTCCAGAACATATTTACAAAGTAAAAGAGCCCTTAGATGGAGGAACGGGAAAAGTGAAGACAACTGACTAGCCTGACATTATCTTAGCTGTTGACTGGATCGAAAATTCACACAAATTGACTAACATATGAGCCCCGCCAAGCGAATTTGTGTCTTCGAGCATTCCGTCATGACAAATTTTAACTGCGCATACCCAGCCATTCAGAGGGGCCAGGGATATGGCTTTCTGTCTGAAGGTTCCTCTTGATTCACTGCCTGTATGAGCGAGCAGCGAAGGTTCTGGCGAGACTGCGCGGATGCGCAGGCTCGCCTGAACCTTCGCTGCTCGCATAGGCGATAAGTACCAAAATCGCTTGACGGGGCCCATATGTTACTGCTTTATTAAAGTATTTCGATTTAATATTCGTAAGCAAGTACACCTGTTGCTGAAACAAATAAATTATGCTTTTGTACACTTCACAAAGGAATCGCACTGAGTGTAGGGAAAGGCTTTTCAGATTAAACAAGTACTAAAAAGTCTTGTCGCAATCTGTGCTGGTTGCGTATGGGTCTCAAATAAATTAATTAATAAAATAAATGAATATTCCCAATAGAAATCTCACTGAGTTAATCAGAACGTTAGTGGTGGGGGGGGGGGGGGGGGGAATTTGACATCTAAGCAACGTCGCATCAACGTCGATGCAACGTCATGACGTTGGTGGTTTTACCCAGGCAAACTACATAAGTAAAATGCCCGAAAAATAAAACGTTAAATGAAGTAAAATGACAATTTTCGGTGATGTTGTGTGAGAAAAAGGATCTAAAATGGTGTTCTGTTGTAGATGCACGTTTCTAACCCTCCTGTAAACCCCAATTTTACTGTATAAAATGGGATTCGGGGAGGGGGTGGGGGGCAAAATTATATAGGCGTGTTTTCGTGATGTGCATCGTTACTCTTTCTCTTGGTGACTTTGTTTCGTTGTTAACTTTGTCGATTTTTAAAAAGAGTCTATTTTTTTCCGGCATTTTACTTTGGGTCTCTACAATAATGTTATAAAGAGATTAAATTGTAGTGTACTGCTGAAGGCAAACAGTGGAAGTGGTCTCTCTTGTAAAAAAATTGATGTTTTGTTCATCTGAGCAGGTTATATTGCCCGAGGGCGAAGAGATATTTGGAGGCATATTTTTCATTTATTGCCCTTGTTTGAGGGGATTATGACGATCTGTGCACCTCGAGCAGGTAATATTGCCTGAGGGCGAAGAGATATTTGGAGGCACATTATTCATTTATTGTCCTTGTGTGAGTTGAATTTGACGATTTGTTCATCCGAGCAGGTTGTATTGCCCGAAGGCGAAGAGATATTTGGAGGCACATTATTCAGTTATTGTCCTTGTGTGAGTGGAATTTGACGATTTGTTCATCCGAGCAGGTTATATTGCCCGAAGGCGAAGAGATATTCTGAGGCACATTATTCATTTATTGCCCTTGTGTGAGTGGAATTTGACGATTTGTTCATCCGCGCAGGTTATATTTCCCGAGGGCGAAGAGATATTTGGAGGCACATTATTCATTTATTGCCCTTGTTTGAGGGGACTATGACGATCTGTCCACCTCGAGCAGGTAATATTGCTGAGGGCGAAGAGATATTTGGAGGCACATTATTCATTTATTGCCCTTGTGTGAGGGGACTATGACGATCTGTTCACCCCGAACAGGTAATATTGCCCGAGTGCAATATTACCTGTCGAGGGTTAACAAAACGTCATATTCCCCTCACACAAAGGCACGGGCATTGTTACCTGTCAAGGGTTAACAAAACGCCATATTCCCCTCACACAAGGGCTGGGGCAATATTACCTGCTCGGACGAACAAATCGTCATATTCCCCTCACACAAGGGCAACAAATGATTTATTATATACCGAATTCTGACGTCTAGAGAGTCTTTCAGTGAATGCTTCAAAATATGGAAAAAGTAAGTTATTTAACACAAACCGGCCTATCTGGGCTTGAAGAAATAGATGGGCTGCATGATGCTTCCACGCAGAGCTGAAACCGACCCGCACACGAGTACTGGTAAACCGCTTAGATGATTTATGCCTGCCGAGGCAACGCGGTGCGAGTCGGACCGTTCATGCTTATAAATCCCATTGGTTTCATTGGACGACAGGGCTTGAGATGTCATTTCATCTCAATGTCGGGTAAACGTCCCACAAAACGGAAGCAGCGTCTCCAAAATGACCTTTACAGAGTTGACGGGGACGTTAAACCTCAAATCAAACAAACAATTTAACACAAATATAAGGCTTGATTTATCCAATTGTGCACTTGTACTTTTGAGCAGTGACGTCAGAATGGAATATTGAAGGGGTATGTGATTAATTGATAATTTATTGCACTGCGCGTGGCATGCTCTCGACCAATCAGAATACTAGAATAGCTTATGAATATTATTTGGGTATAATAAATTGTGTACATTGCACAGTTAGTATGTATGATTATGGGTTAAGTGTGGGGCCTAGTGTTCTTTTTTTTTTCACGTTCACACGACGTGTGAACACACGATAATGCGGATCAGTTTGGTCCCTCAGACTTTTTGATTTGTATCAGTCCTCTCAAGTCTGACCTTGGTCATAGTTGTTCATCAACACCAACGGTTTTATTTGTAACACATAATTTGAATAAATGTACCCTTCAGCTGTCAGCATAAAATAAAATCGGGCCTGGCGTGAATTAAAATGTGGCATGGGTTTGGCATGATATCATTGGCAAAGCTAACGTCTACGACTGATATATACTGACCGAAAATAGAAACTATACACTTTTAAATCTTCTCTCCTGATATAACAAGTGAATAATTCATTCAAATATTACCGATAAAGGATTAGACTATCTATTGACATGGATCCTGTAATAAATTAAGGAAAATCTGGTGTTCAAAATAAAAGTTTTCGGGGAAAATGTTAAAAAGTGCATTTTTTCACAAAATCTTTATGTAATCGAATTTAGACTGCAACGTGTTTGCGTATAGGCAATGAGCCAAAAGAAAGGAATAAGAAAAGAACATAACATCTAAAAATTATTGAGAAACAAAAAATCTATTGAAATCTCAAAAATTGTATTTTTCAGCGAAATTTTCAAAACGATGCTTTTGGCCAAAAATCGACGCATAAACGCTTTCTATCATTTTAACATCTTCATTTGTATCATAAATAATGAATAAAATAACAACTGCAATCAGAGATGCCATACTTTTGGCTCACTTCCGGTATTTTGATCCAATATTTCAAGGTCGATAACTTTTCTACCATTGCGAAATATTTCATTTTGTAAACAATTTGCCCTACGCTAGCTTGTGAGTAACAATTGGTAAAAGTGGAAATTATCAAGAAGCTAAAATTCTATTGAAATTTCAAAAACTGTATTTTTCAGCAAAATTTTCAAAATACTGCCTCAAGCCAAAAATCGACGCAAAAACACCTTAAATTGTTTTAACATCTTCATTTGCAATTTAAATATTGATTAAAACAAACAAAGTAATCAAAAATGCCTTATTTCTGGCTCTTTTTCGGTATTTTGGTCCAATATTTAAAGGTCGATAACTTTTCAACCATTGCCAAAATTTTCATTTTGTAAACAATTTTCCAAACGTGAGTTGATAAATAATGATCGCTTAGAATGGAAATCACAAATCTATTGTAACCTCAGCTATAGTTGTGTTATCTACCACCATCGCCAGTTTTATTTGTAATTCTATCGTTTAGTAATATGAATGAATGACTCTTCTTACATATCTGTCAGCATAGATATAGATATCTGGTGTATGAATGTCATTTGACGTGTCACCAGTAACAATTCTGATATAATAAACTCGGGCCTGGCATGGTGGCATAAATTAAAATGTGGCATGGGTTTGGCATGATATCATTGGCAAAGCTAAGGTGTTCGACTGATATTAGTCTAAATTATGTACAGGGTGCATGTGTGATAATGGGTTAAGTGTGGGGCCTAATGTTTGTTTTTTGTCCTTGAACACACCATGCGGGTCAGTTTGGTCCCTGAGCCTTCTTGATTCGGCATAGTTGTTTTATCCACCATCATCACCAATTCTGGGTGACTGCACGGGGAACAAGATCTTTCTACAGACCTTGTGGGAACCGCCGAATCAATGCACATTAATGAAAATCTGAAAGAAAATATGAAGAGATTAGTGGTATGGATGCCGTCTTTCAAATCTCTGGTCAGAGGAAAATGTTTGATATTTTTCTTAAGTCTTGTCCAAAATACTCGTCAGTATCGCATCAATAATGCGGTCCTAACGAGTACCCACTATCCTCGATTTTGGGCAGAAATAAGACTAATAATGTATATTACGAAAACACGCCTATATAAATACATTGTAAACTTTACGGCAGAAAAAAAGCAAATTTTAAGATGAAAAATTGCGATATTTTTCTTATTTCTGCTCAAAATATAGAACCCTCTAAACCTTTATTTCGCTATTATATAAAGTGGGGTTTACGTGGGTGTTTATTTGACGGGCTTCCGGTTATCATGTTAGAATGTCTGGCATTACTATAAATTCCATTCCCCCGAAAAGTGATCTTTTCTTAAAGGAAAGAATTTGCTCCTCGGGAGCAAATTCTTACCATTTCAGATGTTTGGGGTTTAACGAGCGGGCCATCAGAGAAAGTGAGAAAAGAGATAGAGTAAAACTTCGATGGCTCGAACACCGATGGCTCGTTTACCATGGCTGAGTCGAACCCGTTCTTGTGTCCCGAGGGAATTTCTCCACATAAGAAAAAGTAAGGGTAATTAAGGAAAAGTTCTCCTATTCTCTTGTAAATGTATGCAGTGTGCACTCATTAGAATCGCCTCGATGAGGCGATTCTAATGAGTACACACAGCATACATTTTTATTATAGAACACCGAAAAATGTCCCAAAATTAACCCCGTATTGCCTCCTGGCAGTAACCCTCAGTGGCTCGAACTACCCCTGTCTCGAACAGATTTTCATGGTCCCAAAGGTGTTCGAGCCATTGAAGTTCGACTGTAGAAAAGATAGTAGAGGAGATCAGGGGAGAAAGAGGAGAATGAATGGAAGTGTAGAAACGGAAGAAATAATAACACTCCCCCTCTACGCTTACCTGCTGCAAGGACAGCAGACCTTGTCCAGCTGAAAGCCAATATCAGTTGGACGCCAAAGTGACACACGATACATGTCACCTTTGCCTCACCCAACCACCACCTCCTTTGAGTATGTAGATCTCTTGAGTTCTTTTGTAGGAAAGAACATTTTAAAATAGCAATGATAATAATGATAACAAACGATAATAATAATAATAATAATAATAATAATAATAATAATAATAATTATAATAATAATAATAATAATAATAATAATAATAATAATAATAATAAAGTGTTGTTCTTGATGTTGGAAAGAGGGCGCTAAGTATAAAGAAGATCAGTTTTTGTTTGCTTTTTTTGCTGATTGTGTTTGTCGGTTTATAATTTCGCTAAGGCTGTGCTCACTGATCAATCATTGTCGAATTCAACTCTGTGAAATATACATTGATAAATTAAACACAGGTTTCCTCGTCAACTTAGGTATTTAATCTATGGAATTCAACAAAATGTACAATCAATTTGATACTGCAAATTCAGTGTTCATGTAATTCTAGTTTATAAGTTTATAACTATACGGCTTTGACAATGAAATATAATTGCCTGTTTCTTTCCGAAATGGTGCAATGCAATCACAATCGAGTCACTGTGTCATATCTTTTCTTGTTCTTATTTCTGCTCCAAGACATAGGTTGTGGGTACTCGTTAGAACCGCCTCAACCTAGGTTTGCAGTATAATATATAGAGATTATCATGTGGCATTTTTCATATGATACCCCATATCAGTCCGAGACTCCCATATCAGCCCGAGGGCCGAAGGCCTGAGGGCTCAAATGGGTCGAGGGCTGAGTTGGGGTATGATATGAAAAATGCCATATCATAATCTATTTATCATACATTTCACTTTTTAAAAAAAATGTTCAAAATAAATTGTATTAATTGCATCTGCCTAATACCAAATACAACGAGACTCTCAATATCTTCGGTCTAGCTATGTAATTTAAGAGATGCTTGTGATTTGACAGATGAAAAAGTGATATGGCAGCACGTGGTAAGAACTTCGCGTGTTCCGAATAGGGTGACGTCAGAGGTATGATAAAGGCTTAGGGGTGCGATAAAGGGTTGTGATATGGATTTCTGGGGTATGATAAAGCCCATGCGATATGGCAGCACGTGCAAGCGTGAAACGTGCATTGGTGTCACGTTCGTATCGCATATTCAAAAACTAAGTATTTTATACTAAATGTATGATAAAGAAAAATATCAAGATTTCTTCAGTCGCGTTATGCGAACTGAACAGATCAAGACAGAACCAAGGACGAGGATTGTGGCCACGTAAAATCTTTATAAGCACCCTCTCCGACCCACCCCCATCCCAGAGAAAAAAAAACAAAATACTGGCAGTTCCAAGGCGTTTTTTTTTTTTTTTTTGCATTGGATAGCCTTTTGGCCTTTTTGCGGGAAAGTGACTGTCCTTTTGGCTTTCCGCTCGTGACGTTTTCATTATTGTGGGGTTGTTTTATATATGTTTGTGTTTCTTTCCCTTTGGTGGTTTTGGATTGGGGGGTGGGGGGGGAGGCAGGTTGGGGTGTGTGTGTGTGGGGGGGGGGGTAATTGTATCGATTCCTGATCATTACTTTTCATTTCTAACATATGCTACTACCTAGTTAAAGTCTATTGTATCATGTCGTAAACAAGTTCACCTGTTGCTCCCTGGAAACAAATAAAATATATTTTCGTACTCTTTACAAAGGAATCGCACTGAGTGAAGGGAAGGTCTTTTCAGATCAAACAAAACCTAACTAACAATATGGAAATATGTCTATGTGGAATGATGACGTCCAACATGGTGTCAGAAGTGACACAATATTAGGTAAAAATTGTAACAGCTTTCTTATTTCTGCTTTCAACATTGATTGTGGGTGTTCGTTAGAACCGCCTCATTGAGGCGGTTCTAACGATTACCCAAAATCTGTGTTTTGAGAAAAATAAGCTTGAAAATGTGCACCCCCTTAAACCTAACTTTATCTATATAATGATATAGATATAGGTGTTTAGAGGGGTCGTCGTTTCACGGACTGGTCATGGTAATAAATGACAAGAACACATCTGAGACCATAAAAATGTATTCGAGAATGAGGTAGTTAGAGCCACTGAAGGTTGTCAGGACAGGAAAAAAAATGGCGAAGACTTAACGATATGTATTTTCGTCTTTATAAAATCAAGTTATAATTCGAACAATTTGACATGAGACTGACCTTTATGCAAGTAATAAGTTAGTCAGTGCTATCGCCTAATACGTCGGCTTTCGTAAACTTCTCGTGAATTTTCGGCATCTCGTGAATAGCGACCCATTTACTGACCTCTATGTATCGTATAACAATATAGCCATCTTCGGACAACGACGAACATAAATACATGGATTCAGTCGGGTGTGAAATTAAGTTAATAGAGTTCACCAGTCTCAGGTCAGTTTGTTCGAACTATATGTTGTATGTACTCATAAGAATCGCCTCCTTGGGGCGATTCTAACGAGTACAATCAAAATAAAGCTGGAAATAATACTAAGAAATAACCCTGAATGCGTGGACATCAGAAGTTATATCACGTGATCAAGTCCGTGAGATGAACGCCCCTTAAACCCAAGTTTGTATAGAATATTTCAATTATTAAATTACATTATTTTTCTTATTCTGCTCCAAGACTTAGGTTGTGGGTACTCGTTAGAACCGCCTCAATAGGGTGGTTCTAACGAGCCCCTAAAACCTATCAAAATATCAAGATTTCTTCTGTCACGTTATGCGAACTGAACAAATCAAGACAGAACCAACGGCGAGGC
This sequence comes from Lucinisca nassula, assembly GCA_963580285.1. Taxonomy (NCBI): domain Eukaryota; kingdom Metazoa; phylum Mollusca; class Bivalvia; order Lucinida; family Lucinidae; genus Lucinisca; species Lucinisca nassula. Next base: position 45,133,531 of record OY757010.1, on the reverse strand, counting down.
ATGTGGCCACGTAAAATCTATTTAAGCACCCCCTCCCCCACCCCACCCCATCCCGGCAGTGCCAAGACGGTTCGTCTGTTGTTATAGTTCGTCTGTGCTTGTATGCATTTGCTAATATCTTTTTCTTTGGTTTTGTTTGGTTTTGGATAGCCTTTTGGCCATTTTGCGGGAAAGTGATTCATATTGGTAAACCGCTTAGAGGTTCCAGGAAAAGTGGTGCGAGTTGGACCGTCCATGTATATAAACCCTATTCATCATGAAATCACGCCTATATAATTTTGACCCCCTTGAACCCCACTTTTATATAGTAAAACTGGGGTTTCCGGGGGTATACCTTATTTTTCTTATTTCTGCTCTAAAATATAGCTTGTGGGTACTCGTTAGAACCGCCTCAATGAGGCGGTTCTTCCGCCTCATAATGAGGCGGTTCTAACATGTACCCACAATCTATATTTTGAGCAAAAATAAGAAAAATATCACAAATTTTCATCTTAAGATTTTCATTTTTTCAGCAGTAAAATTTGCCGTGTATTTATAGATTTCCAGACACTTCGGCCCCACTACCACCTCGGCCCCTAGACAGGTCGGCCCAAAACCAAGTCGGCCCTAGACACCTCGGCCCTAGTCACCTCGGCCCTAGACCGAAGTGTCTATGTATATGGGACCGACCTGTCTAGGGGCCGAGGTGTCCAGGGACCGACCCGTCTAGGGTTACAATTTTATGTGGGGCCGAGGTGGTTTTGGGGCCGAGGTGTCTAGGGGCCGAAGTGTCTAGGGGCCGAGGTGGTTTTGGGGCCGAAGTGTCCTGTTACCGTATTTATATAGGTGTGTTTTCATAATGTCTGTGTGTTTCTTTCCCGTTGGTGTTTTTTGATTGGAGTGAAGGGTGTGGGGTGGGGGGGGGGGTTAATTGTATCGATTTCTGATAATTACTTATCACTTCTATTTATTACTCGTACTAACATATGCTACTACCTAGTTAAAGTCTCTTGTTTCATGTCGTAAACAAGTTCACCTGTTGCTCCCTGGAAACAAATAACATATATTTTCGTACTCTTTACAAAGGAATCGCACTGAGTGAAGGGAAGGTCTTTTCAGATAAAACAAAGATTCTCAGTGCTGTAATTAATATCTATTCGACTATTGTCGGGGCCTTCGTAAACAAAATGGTAAGAGCGCAAATGGAATGCCTGCTGGGTAAGAGCGTTGACGTGGCGCGAGCCTCGCTATGGTCAGCCACGTGTGAGACACCAAGCTCTGCAACGGAAGGTCAGATGGTTTTTCTCCGGGTACCTCTGATTAAAAATCGGCTCAAAATAAGTGAAATAATCCTGAAAGGGCAGTAAAAAAACAACCATTGTCGTTAGGAGAGAAATTTCTGGCAAGCACATATACGAAACCGTATCATCGGGTTCTGCAGTGCTTGTCATTCATTTCCGATCTCACTAACCCCCCAAATTTACATGCACATGTACAAGAATTGGCATTTCCAATTCTAAAATTCATAAATATTATGCCAATACAAATACATTGTAAACTTTACCGCCGAAATAAAGAAATTTTTGAGCTGAAAATTGTGATATTTTTCTTATTTCTGCTCAAAAAATAGGTTGTGGGTATCCGTTAGAACCGCCTCTCTTATTTCTGCTCCAAAAATAGATTGTGGTAACCGTTAGAACCGCCTCATCTCATCGAGGCGGTTCTAACGAGTACCCACGAACTATATTTGAGAGCAGAAATAAGAAAAATAAGGTTCACCCTTGTAACCCCCAGTTTTACTATATAAAAGTGGGGTTCAAGGGGGTCAAAAATATATAGGCGTGTTGTCGCTGATCATCCTGGTGCTTCCTCCATGCTATTGTGCACGCGACCGTTATATCCATGCTATTCTTGTAGTGGTGACGTCAGACTGCAGTGCAAAAAGCGTTATCTTTCACACATGGACCAAACGCACATGTTGGGAAACAGTGTAGACCCATATCAGACGCCGCCCACAGACGCCGTCTGATCAGGGTCTATGTTGATATATATTGTTGGTACTCGTTAGAATGGCAATCTAACGATGATTCACAATATGTTTTGGAGTACAAATAATAAAAATAATGTATACCTATCTATACCCCAGTTTATTGTATAAAATATGGGGATAAAGGAGTTCTCTTTTTGCTGATATGATTGTGTCTAAAACAAGAAACAAATCTTCCTGCACAACTTCATGTTCATATCTGTCTAGAGGTAACTGAGAACTTATCGGGACAAAAATTGGGCGGAAAAAAGAGAAGAAACCCAGAAAAACTAATGTCTCGTTTTGGAGACTTAACCCTTATCCTGCTGAATAAATTAATTTAGCCACGCCCATTGTTGGCTATCAAAGCATCATGCAGCCCATGTATTTCTTCAAGCCCAGATGGGCGGGGGCCGCAACACTGTATAGGTCATTTTGCAGACGTCACTTCCAATTTCGTGAGACTTTTAACAGACATTGAGATGAAATGACATCTCAAGCCCTGTCGCCCAATGAAACCTATAGGGTTTATATACATGGACGGTCTGACTCGCAACACATTTCCTAGGCAGGCTCAGAACCTCTTAGCTGTTTACCAGTACTCGTGTTCGGTCATCTCTGCGTGGAAACATCATGCAGCCCAGTCTATTTTTGCAAGCCATGATGGGCGGGCTACTCACAGAAACAGTAGGAAGTTCCAACGTTGAGTGGTGGGGGTCAAAAATAAAAAGGTGTGTTTGTATGGTTCGTATCAACTACGAGACTATGAAGAAGTGCAGGCTTACTTATAATCACAGTGTTGGGAACAGAACTTTATTGAGCATCAATGATGGGAAATGCCGGATCCGGCGTATTTTTTACGCCAGATTTTGCGTAAAGTTTCCAGTCGTGGCCAGTATTTTTTCTCCTGTCGCGTTCGTCTTTGTAAATGACAGCGAGTGCTCAATTGATCAAAGGATTTAACAGTCTCAGGTCTGTAGGCTGGTGGGTATTGCCAATCGCGACTGCGGGAAAAAAAATGACCGGTCCATCTTGCGACACTCGGGTGTGCTGTGACAAATCAAGCATGTGGCTGATTAACACATATTGAATGTTTTGCTTCCCGGATTTTTGTACACACACTTTGATTATCGGTAATTTGATTGTTGAGAAAATGTCGGGGCATAAATAAAGAAAGCGATCATTACCTATATTTTACGGAACCCGGAAAGGGACATGATTTTTTTTTATTTTATAAGTTGTGCGCACAAGATAATCTTGTGCGGACAAGATATTATCTTGTGCGGACAACATATTATCTTGTGCGGACAAGATATTATATTATCTTGTGCGGGCAACATATTATATTGTCCGCACAAGATATTAAGTTGTGCGAACAAGATATTATCTTGTCCGCACAAGATAATATCTTGTCTGCACAACATAGATCTTGTGCGCACAAGATATTATCTTGTCCGCACAAGATATTATCATGTCCGCACAAGATAATATCTTGTCCGCACAAGATAATATCTTGTCCGCACAACTTCCCAAGATCTATGTTGTGCAAACAAGATAATATGTTGTGCGAACAAGATAATATCTTGTGCGCACAAGATATTATGTTGTGCGAACAAGATCATATCTTGTCCGCACAAGATAATATCTTGTCCGCACAAGATAATATGTTGTCAGAACAAGATAATATCTTGTCCGCTCAAGATATTATCTTGTTCGCACAACATAATAAAAAAAAATTCATGTCCCTTCCCGGGTTCCGTAATATTTTGATAAAAAAAAAAAAAAAAAAAAACAGAATCGTCGATATTGCGATTCCCTATCTAACACCATTATCCATACCATCAACAAATAACAAAATGCGTTAAACTGGCAAATAAAATCAATTTTTGGCTATTAAACTTTAAATATGGAATAACCAAACTAATCATAACTGAAGTTTATTTTATCAGATGTATTAGTTTGAATTTTAAAAATTGATTCGAAAATAAACAATTTTTATGTGGAAGTTCGCCATTGCGACTGACCGGAGAAATGACCCGAATTACATATGGTTCAAGCCCCAAATTCTTTCGGATCCTTACGCGACACATGTTCATGGTGCTGCCTGACACAACAGCTTATAATACTGGCACAGCATGCAACGCTTCAAATGTCTGTAAACTTTAGCCATAAACTCCCAAAGCCTGCCCTGGCGAGTCGGACATGCAACGCTTCAGATGTCTGTTAACTTTGGCCATAAACTCCCAAAGCCTGCCCTGGCGAGTCGGACCATCCGAGCATATAAACCATATCGGTTTAACTGGGTGGCAGGGATTGAAATGTCATTTTATCTAACGTCGGGTAAAATTTCACACAAAACTGGAAGTAATGTCTCCAAAATGACCTAAATAATGTTAATGGGGATGTTAAACCTCAAATCAAGTAAACAAACAATCTAACAGAAAAGCAGAAATATTGGTCAATTAAAGTCCGTTATTGGTCACATGAAATCTGATGGGAACGACTTGGCAGATTTTCCACATTTTTCAAAAGGGGACAACTTTCGGAACTTCCTGTTTGCTTTTCTATAAGCTTTGTCCCACGAAAAAGGGGTCTACTCTTAAAGGAAAGAATTTGCTCCTTAGGAGCAAATTCTTTCCTTTAAGAGTTGACCCTCATTGACATGGGAGACTAAAATACGCTTGAAAGAGTTGCCTCCCCTGTAGGTGTATGCATTCCACTGAAAGTCTGAAAAAATATATTTGTCACTTAATTGCTCGACTCGACGGTTAGTAAAATATTTGGGCGGATTTTTGCGTGTTTGTTCGTGATTTTATGGGCCCACCCTTTTAAATTTTGAAACCGACCTCACAACTGGACAAAAATGGGCGGGAAAAAGAAACCCAGAAAACCCAATAAGTCTTAACCCTTATCCTGCTGAATATATACATTTAGCCACAGCCATTGCCGACTGTCAAACATTAAAATTTCTTAACATAATTCACAAGCTGCATGGCAAACAGTGAGGATCTCATCTCTGTTTGCAAAAGTAGGGGTTGTTATGGGTTAAATATACACTAAAGCCACTTTATAACTGAGCCTCCTGTTGTGCCCATTTCTGTTTGTTTATTTGATTTGAGGTTTAACGTCACCTTCAACACTGTATAGGTCATTTTTGAGACGTTGCTTCCAATTTTGTGGGACTTTTACCCGTCATTGAGATGAAATGACTTCTCAAGCCCTGTCACCAAATGAAACCAAAAGGGTTTATAAGTATGGGCGGGCTGCCTCGCATCGCTTTGTATGGGCAGGCTTAGATCCTCTAAGCGCTTTACCAGTACTCGTGTAGTCTGCGTGGTAGCCTCATGCAGCCCATCTATATCTTCAAGCCCCGATGGGCGGGGGCCGACCATTTCTGTATGCAGGAGAGTAAATTACAAGGATTTGTCAAAAATACAGTGTGTATAAAGAAGTTGTTTTGTGAAAGCAAAATATGGAACAAAGGGTTAATTCTTTCAGGGAGGTTTAAAATATTAGGCAATAGTAATTATATATCAGTTCTCAACAAGCTGTTGTATGATAAGCGCTAGGACGTAGCAACACTAAATCAAGGCGAGATGCAAAGGACTAAATTCAACCATTATGGGTAAAGGTATGCACATGTATGTAATCAGACCGGACAGTCGTCGGCAGTCGCGAGCGGACGAAAAAGGCGACCAGCGGAAAGGGGAAGCGTCCCCGACTGCCACCGAGTGTAGGCTGGGAATTTTTTTTTTTTTTTTTTTTTTTTTGGTTTTACGGCCCTTTCAAAATTATTTCACTCATATCGGGCCGATCGTTAATCAAAGGTGGGCGAAAACCGGAGTATCCGGAGAAAAACCACCTGACCTTCCGTTGCAGAACTTGGCGTCTCACATGTGACCCGAGCGAGGCTCGAACCACAGCGGTGAGAGACCTAATGATACAGAGTCAGGCCACGGAGGCCCGTGTAGGCTGGGAAAATAGTCCCGGACTGAGATCCAAACTTTCGTTCAAGCCCTAAATTCCACTTTCTTTGTAAACAGTGTAGACCCCGATCAGACGCCGCGTACTGTGGCGCCTGATCTGAGTCTCCATTGCTTGCCAAGCCTCTCACAGCGAACATTCTCTACTGAAATCATATACGTTAATTGGTGATTGATTTTTTACATGACCCGTGGCGTCATGCAGTAGATTTTTGACAATCGCTTAGCTCCGCCCTCTCCTGTGGGTTAATCGGTATTGGATGGTGATGTTAAGTATTGATTACGGTCAGTTTGACATTCTTGTCACTTGATACACCTATTCTGGTGAAGCGTGTCAGTGTTTTTAAACGCATCTGCTCTTTAATGAACCGACTGGACATGACGTATTGCTAACTTGCTGGGTGCGCGGTTGTATAGTTCCATCTTGACTGAAATTATAGAATGTTAATATTTTAGATATTATATGATTTTTGTCACATACTAAATAAATAAAATTAATAAATAAATGTTAATGGATTGATTAAATCTATAGTTAATCGGTTTATATACCTTCACCATGTTTTTGAGTTAATGAAACAAATGAAATTTCAGTGTTTTGCTTAACTTTTTTTTTCTTTTCCCCCTTTTTTTTTGAAATAAAACAATAATTTAAAACAGCATTTTGTGGTAACAATTAGAGTAAAAAATATACAAATATACCATCACACAAGTTTCCCTTATGGAGCCCCCTTTTAAACATATCTCCCAGAAAGGCTCTGCTCATAATCACCTCATAATCACTTAGATAAGATAAGCATTTGGTGTGCACTATGGTCCTAAGGAATTGTTTATTGGAGACTATTAAACAGGCCACCCTTTCATATATTCACCTTATTTGCATTATCTGCTGGTTCCTAGTCTGAAGGTTATCAGTGTTGGAAAAACAGGTAACCAGACCCCCCTGACCTTTAAAGGTCAGGGGGGTCTGGTTACCTGTTTTTCGAATATTGACAATGTGCAAGCTGGGAGCCAGCAAATAATGCAAATATGGTGAATAGAGAGAAATTTGTCTAAGGGAGTAAACGAAACAGTCTAACTCCTCGTTCAGAAATACATGCATTTTTCCCATCCTACACTCAGAGACATGTTGGTGCTTTGGTCTCAGGTGTACGAGCGTCGCATAAGTCAGCTTTGAAACGTCAACGGTTATCAACATTGTTTCAACGCTGATTCAACGTTGCAGCCTGCTGGGTATACACTTCCACAAAAAAGTTAGCAGTCAACTATAAATACCCGGTATAGCTCCGTCCAGTCATTAAAACTCAGATAAGTCTGCGCATCAGACGGCTTTCTCTGTGTACTACATGTACATGGATGCCCCTTGATCGAAACTTTCTTCATTCAGACGGGAATGGCTGTATAATTCATTCCGATTACACACCCGTAAGGCACAGTGCATTTTTTCAGATCCCAGAAACGGGCATTTTTCTGATGAAAATGTGTGATATTTTTCTACTTTTCACTTCAAACATAGGTTGTTTGTGCTCGTTAGAACCGCCTCATAGAGGCGGTTCTACCGAGTACCCACATCCTATGTATTGGAGCAGAAATACAGAAAAATAATGTATACCCCCGTAAACCCCAGTTTTCTATATATATTTAGTGGCTTTAGAGGATGTTCATTTCACGGACTTGTTCACGTGATGCACTGAGCGTTAAACCCTTGCCGAGTGCGCATGCCCGAACACCCCTTTTCGCTTGAGGAAATGTGGAAGTCCCTTGATCTAAAGTGTCTTCATACAAGCGGAGCAGGCTGGGCATTACGCTAATAACTCCGTGAAATGAAAAACATGTAAACCCCATTTTGTATAGAGAAAAGACGGCTTGACCGGCGTATACATTTTTTTTTTACTTTCTTCTTACTCAAAAATATACATCACGTGAACAAGTCCGTGAAATGAACACCCCCTTACACCCCACTTTGTTTTGAGACACCTGAGGTTTACGGGGGTAAACCTTATTGTTCTTATTTTTACACTAAGACATATGTTGTGGGTACTCGTTAGAACCGCCTCAATGAGGCGGTTATAACGAGTACTCACAACCTATGTTGTGGGTACTCGTTAGAACCGCCTCAATGAGGCGGTTATAACGAGTACTCATAACCTATGTTTGCAGTATAAATAAGAAAAAATATCATGGATTTTCATCCGAAAAGTAGCCATTTTGGAGATGTGAAAAATGAACTATGTCGCACGGGTGTTTTGGCGTAATGGAATGTGGACAGTCGTTAGAACCGCCTCCCTGAGGCGATTCTAACGAGCTCACACAAAATAGCTTTGGTGTAGAAACGGTTTGTTTGTTTGATTTGAGGTTTAACGTCCACGTCAACATTGTATAGGTCATTTTCGAGACGTTGCTTCCAATTTTGTGGGACTTTTACTCGACATTGAGATGAAATTACATCTCAAGCCCTGTCACCCTATGAAACCAAAAGGGTATAAAAATATGGACGGTCCGACTCGCACCACTTTGCCTCGGCAGGCTTAGATCCTCTAAGCGGTTTACCAGTACTCGTGTGCGGTCGGATTCAGCTCTGCGTGGAAGCAGCCCATCTATTTCTTCAAGCCCCGATGGGCGGGGTTAAGGTGTAGAAACGACAAAAAAAAAAAAAAAAAAAATAAAAAAAAAATAAATAAAATAAAAATAAAAAAAAAAACATAAATTTTTATCTGAAAAATGTGAGTTCTGGACCAATGAAACGGACACCTTTGTATTTTACACTTAGCAGTGAAATCAATGCATATCTGAAACGAATAAGACTGATATTTTCTTAATATCGCCGCTGTGAAAATTTCACACTGTGAAAAATAACATTACCTTGTAATTTTTTTCACAGTAGCAGTCCGGACTACTTTTTACCGCCTAAGTATTGTATAAAATTAACAGAAAATTCACTTTCTTGTTCGATAAATACCAAACATATTTCATCTTGCGTGTTGAATACATCAGAATTTTTACTCGTGCTTCGCACTCGTGTATATATCACACGCATATACTCTATATGGCACACGGATCATTTATGGTAAAGTTTTCAATGCAGTAACTTCAAGGTCAAGGTCGTACTTAGAGTTCTAATGTCAAAAAGGGTCCACAACTTAAACGCTGGCAATAACTTTCATATTTCTGGATAAATTTTGAAATTACTTTGCAGAAATGTTAACCATCAGGAATCGATGTGTCGGACACAAAACCCAGGTCCGTACTTTCAAGGTCAAGGTCGCACTTAGAGGTCAAATGTTAAAACAAGAGGACCATGATGGTCCTATATCGCTCACCTGTGAAAAAAAGATTAAAAGTTTCAGGAAATTCCAATCTTTTCCGAAGGATTTATGCTGATGACAAGGTCAAAAAACAGTTATACATGTATTCAGCATTCAAAGGGACGTAACATTATGAGAGATGGACAGACATCACCAGTTTTCAAACTCCTCCGAACTTTCATTCCCAACCTACTTATATGCTAGTTTCAGGAAGATTCGATCAAAACTAAAGGACTTGTGGTGATAACAAGGTACAGAATAGGCATTTTCAGCAAAGAAGGGGTCTTAACTCTGTGAACATCTCCAGGAGATGACTTAAAATAAGCACTAGTGCCTACCGTCAAATCCTGTGACATATATGTCTAATATTGTGCGTTGTATATGTTTACTGTAAAGTCAAATAAATACAGTTTAAACCAACTCTGTGAACACTGTGCCAACAATGTTAGTTTACCAACACATTCAAGCTTTTATCTCTATCTTACTTACATGTAAGTTTCAGGAAGGTCCGTTCAAAGCTTAGGGACTTATGATAATGAAAATTTCACAAATGGACATTTTCAGCAATCAAAGGGACATAACTCTATGGTAAATAGGCCGACCTCACCAGTTTTTGAACTCATCCGAGCTTTTATCCCTGACTTACTTACATGTTAGTTTTAAGAAGATTCATTCAAAACTGAAGAGGCCTCGGCGATGACAATGTCAAAATCAGGCATTTTCTACAAACAAAGTGATGTAACTCTATGATTAATAAGCCGACTGCGTCGATTTTCGAACACAGTCAGAATTTTATCCCTGACTTGTTTATATGTAAGTTTCAAAATGATCCGATCAAAACTGAAGGGGCTACGGTGATGACAAGGTACAAAATAAGCCATTTCAGCAAAGTAAGGGATACAACTCCGTCAGTAATAGACCAAAATCGCTAGTTTTCAAACTCATCCGAGCTTTTATCCCTCACTCACATTGTAATTTTCAAGGAGACATGGTGAAAACTAAAGGAGTTCCCTTACTTACTTACATGTAAGTTTCAAGAAGAGCCGATGGAAACTGAAGGGGCTACAGTGATGACAAGGTCGAAAATAGGCATTTTCAGCTATCAAGGGGACGCAACTCTATGATAGATAAGCCGACCTCGCCAGTTTTCGAACTCGTCCGAGCTTTTATCCCTGACTTACTTGTTTGTAAGTTTCAATAACTTCCGATCAAAACTGAATGGGGTTACGGTGATGACAAGGGAAAATAAGCATGTAGGGGACATAACTCCGTGAGTAATCGACAGTCATCGCTAGTTTTCGAACTCATCCGAGCTTTTATCTCTGACTTACTTGTTTGTAAGTTTCAAGAAGTTCCGATCAAAACTGAAGAGGCTACGGTGATAACAAGGTAAAAAATAAGCATTTTCAGCAAAGTAGGGGACATAACTCCGTAAGTAGCCAACCGACACCACTAGTTTTCGAACTCATTTAAGATTTTATCCCTGACTTACTTGTATATAAGTTTCAGGATGGTCCGATCAAAACTGAAGGGGCTACGGTGATGACAATGTCAAAAATAGTCATTTTCAGCAATCAAGGGGGCGAAACTCTATGATCAATGGGCCGACTTGGCCGGTTTTCAAATTCATCCGAGGTTTTATTCCCAGCTACCCTACATATAAGTTTCAGAAAAATCCGATTTAAACTTTAAGCGCTACAGTGATGACAAGCATTTTCCCGTTGTAAGTCTATGGGACGTTGTGGTTTCCATATCAACCAGTTTTCGTTCAAATTCGACAAAAAGCTTATGTCATCAATGCCCCACCAGATGCATGCTACAGATAAGAAATGGTTAAGATCAGCCTGCATGCTGCAGAGATATAACTGGTCAAAGGTGATGACGGACGGACAGACGACGGACGGACGGACGGACGGACGGACGACGGAGGACCCACTATACTATAAGCTCCCATGGAGCCTTCGGCCCAGTCGAGCTAAAAAGGGTCCGAAACTTAAACACGGTCAATAACTTTTATTTCTGGATGGATGTTATTTTTTTATTATTGCGTGGCAGAAATGTTAACCATCATGAGATGATGTGTCGCGCGTGAAACCCAGGTTTGTACATCCAAGGTCAAGGTCAGAAGTCGAAAAAAAAAGGTCCAAAACTTAAACACGGTCAATAACTTTTTTTATTTCTGGATGGGTTTTGAAAATACTTGGCGGATATGTTTACCATCATGAGACGATCTGTCTCAAGCAAAACCGAGGTCCGTACCTCTAAGGTCAATGTCGTACTTAGAGGTCAAAGGTTAAAAAAGGGTCCGAAACTTAAACACAGTCAATAACTTTCTTTTGTCTGCATGGATTTTGAAATTACTTGACAGAATTGTTAACCATCATGAGACGATGTGTCGTGCCTAAGAGCCAGGTTGGTACCTCCAAGGTCAAGGTCATACTTAGGGGTCAAAGGTAACGAAAAGTATCTTTTTCTTGTGTATGGTTAGTCTGAATGGATTTAGAAATTACTTGGTAGAAATTTTAACCATCACGTCATGAGGAGTCGATGTGTCATGCGTAAGACCCAGGTTGGTACGGTCACGGTCATACTTAATCGTCAAAGGTAAAGAAAAAGTGTCCGCTCGATAGTTTGTTGTTCCTGGATGGATTTGGGAATTACTTGGCAGAAATGTTGTCCGTACCTGTAACATCAAGGCCATACTTAGCAGTCGAAGGTCAAAAATACTAAAATACTAACATCAACATATTTTCAGGCGAAGGCATCCGTGTCCTGTGGACGCATTTCTGTTTTTTTTTTTTTTTTTTTTTGTTTTTTTTTTCATGATGGGATTCTGTTGATGTCTGCATTTAGCTGTTTGAAGCTCTTTAATAGTTCTCCTGAACCAACGGATGTATTCTAATCAAACATCGAATGCATGTATAAGTCATTAGGTTTGTTCACCTTCACCTCATTTACAAGGCCAAAGTTTGCATTGAGCTCATATTTTGTACTTATTACCATTGCATCCTACTTGAACCAAAAACTTCAATAGAAAATGCATATCATTACGCAAACACGCCTATACAAATACATTGCCACTTTTATCGCCGTAAAATAAAAAAAATTAAGAAGAAAAATTGTGATATTTTTCTTATTTCTGCTCAAAATATCTATATTTTAGAGCAGAAATAGAAAAAATAAGGTATAGCACCGGAAACCCCAGTTTTACTATATAAAAGTGGGATTCAAGTGGGTAAAATTATATAGGTGTGTTTCGTGGTGTGTTAATTACTATAATATGAATGAAAAACACAAGCACAATAACTCTGAATTGTGTGCTTTTGGAATTGCCACCCTTTGAACAATGTAAACAGTGCATGATCCAAGTTATACTTTTGTGCACTTTCTATAACTTGAAAATGGATTTAAAAATATTTACAGTAAACTTTACATGAATATGAAGCACCACGAGGTGAAATCTGTAATTCTGGTTTCCTTACTTTTGGCGGTAAGGTAAGGCCCTTTGAGCATCGAAAATTATCATCTGTATTCATGTCAGCTTTATTCAGGGAAAGACCAATGCACATTCTCTTTGAATTCATTTTCGACAGTATTGTGACACACTGCTTGATCTAAGGTCAGTGTTGGGGCATCATGCCGTGTTTGCAGCACTTTATATGCAGTTTATATGAGCCCCGCCAAGCGAATTTGTATCTTCGAGCATTCCGTCATGGCAAATTTTATCTGCGCATTCCCAGCCATTCAGACGGGCCAGGGATATGGCTTTCTGTCTGAAGGTTCCTCTTGACTGCTCGTATGAGCGAGCAGCGAAGGTTCTGGCGAGACTGCGCGGATGCGCAGGCTCGCCTGAACCTTCGCTGCTCGCATAGGCGATAAGTACGAAAATCGCTTGACGGGGCCCAAATAATGGTCCACATTAGTTACTACACTGGACTTTAATTAGCACATATATTTGGCAGATATACATGTTAAGCAATGGTCCCACATTAATAATTTCATTGGGCTTTAATTTACAATAGATTTAAGTTTCTCTACCTTTTCTTTAAGCACTCATATATAGAATTAGGCATTTTATATAGTTTTTCGGTTGTATGTGCGTACGTATGCACGTCCATCTGTACAGGTGTGTGTAGGTGCATACGTGATCCTGTAACCTTAGGTTAAGGCATTGGTGTCAGGTAGACTCCAGGATCCAGGTGGGGGCACCTGTGTCCGATTGACAGATTTCTAGTTTGTAAACGTCATGCACAACATATCTTGAAGGTCATACACAAAGCTACAGAAATAAAATTTACAAAGACATTGATTTAAGGAATCGAAGGACGAAAACCACATCAAATTATCTTTATTACTTTCCAAGATATTACAATTTGAAGTGTGAAATATTTCATGGAAACAGAGCAGCTTCAGACGGCCTCATTAATATTCATGATGTATTCTATGATATCATAGAGGCTCATTACAATTTTTTTAACTTTTTAAATATCAAAATAACATTTGTAATCCTAAGGAACTGTATAGTCACCTATTTGAATTATTGAAACTGATCTCAACGGATATGCTAAACCAGTATTCTCATATTTTCAATTGCAAACCTTAATAAAAATTAATTCAAACCTTAAATGTTTTTTTAAATAATTAAAATTCAAGTTCCTGTATTTGTAAGTGGATGATATAACATACAAAACTTCTTGATCTGTTCAAAAGGCAGATAAAAACACTCACATTAAACAGTTGGAATGAAATTGTTAATTAAATGGCAATTTTAAACATTTTAAAAAATAATTTAATTGTAAATTTAAGCTTGATTTCGAAACAAAATTTCTCATTTCTCTCCTTATGAACAAGATACACAGTAATCAAAGGAATGAGTAAACTGTATTAGGCAACTGCAAAATGGAAAATATGGTAGTTTATTTATTTATTTTTTAAATTTAAAGCCAATATGACATCACAGAATATTGCATTGTTGGTTAAATTCAAAGAAAATTAAGGGGAAGTTACTCTTAGAAGAAAATAGGTATGTATCAAATATAAATCAAGTATAACTATGCATTAAATATAAAGTGGCATAATTTTGGAACAAATGTGAATTGTTTCATACGGTTTTCAACAAAATGGCCCTCCTTGTATCTGCTTTCGCCCTACAAATTTCTTTGTAGCTGCTCTTTAAAGGGCAATTCAGCTCCGTTCACCGAAAAAGTATCTCCAAACACTCCAATATGAATTAGATTTTATATGAGCATGGTAAGCTTTTATTCCAGATTCCCTTTTGGACTTGACTTTTTTGACCGATCTGGGAATGCTTGTTAAGCAGTCTCACATTACGCAAACACGTCCATACAAATACATTGCCACTTTTATCGCCGAAAAAATGAAGACTTTAAGATGAAAAATTGTGATATTTTTCTTATTTCTGCTCAAAATATAGATTGTGGGCACTCGTTAGAACCGCCTCATCGAGGCGGTTCTAACGAGTACCCACAATCTATATTTTAGAGCAGAAACAAGAAAAATAAGGTATACCCCCTGAAACCCCAGTTTTACTATATAAAAGTGGGGTTTAAGGGGGTCAAAAGTATATAGGCATGTTTTCGTGATGGTTGACATAAATAAGAAGATCCTTTTTTGCTTTTTGTGGGTCTTTTACTTTAAGCTATACTTTTTATGCATGGCGGTAAAATTCTTCTCAACCTGTGATGGCTCCTTAGCTCACCTGAGCCAAAAGCTCTATGGGTCCTGTTGTGGTAAGTCAATTTACATTGTCACCATTCATCTGTCGGTCTATAGTTTCTTTAACTGACATATTCTAAATCACCGCGGGCCTCGGTAGCTGATTTTGAGTGCATCTCATAGGTAAAAAGGTTTAGATTGTCATGAAATATTTTTCAGGGCATTCTCTCCCATCTGCTGATTCAAGGAGGGCAGCTGTAAGTTTTTTGGTGAAAACAAATGTGCACCGTACTGGTTGACAGCTTAATGTATGTGGTAAGGTAAACTGACAAGCTGGATATGATCTTAATATTGTTGACTGTACTGTTAAACTACATGTTCAAACAAACTTCTAAACGCTCTTATGAAACTTGGTGGAATTGATCTTTGCATGGCACTCTTTAAAAATGATCAAATAAAATTCCTTCTTGCCTTTCATCACAAGGCCCAGTTTTTCGGGATTGATATTGAGTATGAATCTTCATGTAGTGGTCCTCTAATTAAAGTGAAAAAAAACTATAGCCTTAGTGCAAAATTTGTCCCACCCAAGAGAAACTTGTTTTGCTTACATTTGCATTGGAAAAGTGTATAAAATAGAAGTGAAGGCAATGATCAGGAACCGATACAATAAACACACAGCTCCCATCAGAGACATCAAAGGGAAAGAAGTACAGACATGAAACAACTAGACCCTGATGGAAACATCAATAGCGGAAAGTCAAAAGGACAGCTACTTCCCACAAAATGGCCAATTAGCTATTCAAAACAAAATAATATAAGCGATACATACACTCAAAGACAAACCATAACAAAAATAAACCGCGACAGAAGAAACGCCTGGGAACGGTCAGCGAAACGAATTCCACTGGGGTTGGGGGGTGGGGGGGTCTGTAATCGATTTTACGTGGCCACAATCTGTTTTGAAACCAAAATGACCAAGCCTTCTCGAGCTATAGGGGGTCACTTAAAATTTTCTTGGCGGATACCAGAAGGCCCGCGCTTTTAGTATTCTTACCTTTTTTGATGATCAAGACCTCTACCAACATTGATCAAATTTAAGCCTGTGGCAAAAATGTACCTTTCACAGGAGACTTTTGTTTAGCATAGACCATACCTTTGATATTTGGTATGTAGCTTCATCAAATGGAACTCTACCAAACTGTTCAAATACTGATACTTGGATAAATATGGCTCACTCCAAGGTTCATATGTTGGACATTGATTGAATTAGGAAAAAAAATACTAAAGATATTCTTTTGTGAAACATACACCACGTGTACTGCTTGTCATTTACCACATTGGTACTCTTAATATGACCATACTGTCACGCAGTCTGAATAACAATTTTGAAGATCACTTTCATTTCTATGAATTCAAAATATGCTAACTCAGGTGAGGGATAAAGGACCATCGGTGTCCTTATTTCAACTGTAAACCTGTTGGCCCCGGTCCATCGGGGCTTGAATTTGATGGGCTGCATGATGCTTCCACGCAGAGCTGAAATCGACCGTAACCGAGTACTGTTTAACCGCTTAGAGGATCTAAGCTTTACCAGGCAAAGCGGGACGAGTTGGACCGTCCATGCTTATAAACCCTATTAGTTTCATTGGGTTTCATTTCATCTCAACGTCGGGTAAAAATCCCACGAAATTGGAAGCAACGTCTCCAAAATGACCTGTACAGTGTTGACGGGGACGTTAAACATCAAATCAAACAAACAAACATACGCACATACAACATAACAAAACAAAGCAGATCAGCCACAAGTGGTGCGCAATTAGTACCTATCGGAATACCCACAACATGTCTAAATAACTTAGTACCAAATCTTATGTAAATATTATCAAGTAGAAAGGTGAGAGCTTCACACACTTTCTGATATGACCTTCATGCTCTTCAGAAGTGAAAAAGGCATTTCTTACATTACATGCAAGATAGAGGGAGTCTTCCCTATGAAATTTCCATTCAATTAAATCATTAAGTGTTTCCTTTATTAGATTATGAGGAAGTGTAGTATAAAGGGTGGAAAAATCATAAGTAGACAGACTTGAAGCAAGAAAACGCCTGGATTTCAATTTATTTAAAACTTCATTAGACTTTTCTACAGACCAAAACAGATTTCTACCTGATCTTTCGAAGACTTTGTCGCAATATTTTATCACATGTTTTTTTTGATGGCAGTAAAACATGAAGTTAATATTTTGGAGAGTTCAGTGGTGGTACAAGAACTTGAATTTGCAATAAACTGTGCTTTGTATGGTCTTTTATGAAGTTTAGGTAACCAATATAACGTAGGAAGCTTGTCTTTCCCTTCTCTAACACAGACAGCAAACTTGGTGGCTGAATGCCATATGTGGTCATCAACTAAATCCCTCTCTACAGCTAAAGGCTGAAGTTCATAGGCCTTAGTACCACCAAGTTCTTGCTGAAGAGTGTTAACTAAGTGAAGCCATCAAACAACGACCACATTATTAGCGGCCTTATCAGCTGGAGCCAAAACAAACTTCCTATGAAATTCTTGAATACCTAGTTTAAGGGGACGTAATTACGTCTTAGGTTTAGGAGGTAATAAGTTTGTATTTTGTGAATAAAAAGGAACGCGTTTGTTCACTAATTTTAGAATGCTAAGTTTCCATTCTTTAAGATGTTTATGCTCAACATACTCTCGTTTACACCATCGATTACCACATTCATTCAAGGCAGTAGCGATTTCATCTCTACATTTATTGAAATAGTTGTCAACCGCGATTGGGTTAACTACCATGCACGCAGTCTGTCGTATAACATTTATGTTGTACCCTATTTTATATATGGAAGACCAATTTTACGAAATTGGGCGCTGACGTTATTGCAATTTTATATTTTTTTCTCAATTTATATACTAAGTCACCATAAAATTCTGGTTCCGATAGACCTTGTTACAGAAGAGATTTAAGTCCAACATTCTATTTGAAATTAAATCGGACTGTCTATAAAATTTTGAAAATGCTTTGCGTAGTTTATGATACCGATAACCCTGATTAAGAAGTTTAGTAGTTAAAATTTATTACGAGTGTTGAAGTCAATAACATGACTAGACACTCTAGAAAATTGAATTAATTTCGAAATATAAACGCCATAGGATGCCGCACGAGGAAGATCACCATCCAAGAACGGAAAATTTACAATCTCAAAATCAAAATCATCGCGTTTATCATAAATTTTGCAGGAAACAAACTCATCTACAATAGATAGATGTAAATTAAAAAACGGGCCCTCGGTATCAGACGAACTTGCTTTATTTAACCGAAGTTCTAGGTGGTAAATTTGACTCATCAAACCATCAAAATAGGTATTGTATAATCCAAATATCTAGAAGTCGAGCCAAAGGCTTCAATGATTCCAGACTGGTTTTCAACGGCAAGGGAAATCATGAAGTTTCTTTCATAACAAAACAAGAACAGATCAGCCACAAGGGGTGCGCAATTCGTACCCATTAGAATACCCATTTGTCTAAATATCTTTATAACTTATTACCAAATCTTAAGGAAATATTGTCAAGTAGAAAGGTGAGAGCTTCATACACTTTCTGACATGGCCATAAGATTTGCCACTGGTTCCAATGGGTCATGTCTGCTTTATAAACAATTAGAGTTTAGGTATATCAAATAAAAGAACTTAAATGGTTTTAGTTGCAATGTGAGTAACAGTTCAGTGAATTATTGTTCTCAAATTGTATTTTCGTGGATACAGTCTTAAGTTAAGATTCAATCAGAATTCAGTTTTTGAGAATATGATAGACTTCAAAAGATGTTTGTATGCAATGATTAAACAAAGGTTTTTGAATATTTTACAAACATAGAAGAAAATAAAAGAGCAGGCTTTCCAGCACTATTTGGCAAAAAAATTAGGTCTAAAATTAGGGCTGTTTTTGCAAAAACATAGGGACATTTTTTGCAAAAACTAAGGGCTAAATTAGGAAAACTAGGGCCAGACAAATACACATTATGAAATGGTTATGAAAATGTCGATAACTCCAGAGATGTTACAACTAATTTTATTAACCATCCCTTTGTTAACAGTTAGTTTCTCACTGATTTCTTGTCTACAGCAATATTTGAAAAATATGCTATATTCAGCTATAGCTACAATGATGTTACTGCTCATCATCATCACTCAATGAAGTACACCTAATAAGTTCTAAAAAGGGTTATCCTTTGGAAGCAAAGAATACACTACAGAACTGGACAATATGGAGTGTACATGTTCAGTCAGAAATTTTTAAAAATTAGGGATAATTTAAATAAAAATAAGGGCTTTTTTAGGAATTTGGCCCTTTTTTATTTTTTTTTAGGAATTTTAGGGAGACCTTAAAAAATTAGGATTTTTTAGGAATTTCAGGGCCACTGGAAAGCCTGAAATAGCAATCTAACTGTCTTTCTACAAAACATTTTTTTTTTTTTTTTTTACTTTTATCATTGAAATATTAAATTACTCGCGCCATAATTGCATATAAATTCTAAACATATGTGAAATATTAATTTTAGTCAGGTGCATGTCCACAATCTGATTGTTATATATTTACAATGTTAGTAAGCTCTCATCAAAGACATAATTGATAACAAAAGTTGAAAGCAATTTTATTTGCTAAGAAGTTTGTGCTAATCACCATCAAACGATATTTTTCAGTATTTCGAGAGACAAACAAATAGACTAGTAATAATAATAATAATAATGGAAATAATAAATGTAATTATCTAAATGACTTTTCTTTACAATAAAACTACAGTCTAATAACAGAATACATAAATAAAGATTTAGTTACATAAGGGAGATAAAAATCATTTTCACAAGGCCATGTTAAAAAAAAAGTATTAGTTTAACATGGCCTTTTAAAAATGAGATTTAAAAAACTGTTCTGTTCTATATTCCGTTGTTTGTGTGTTTTCTTAACAACTTAGTAAATAGAGGATATTTACTTTTTTGAGGTGAATAGCAAAAATATTTCATCGAGTGTGTTGAAAACATCATAATTTTTACGAGTGCAAAGCACGAGTGAAAATTCGGATGTTTTAAACACACGAGATGAAAAAGTTTTGGTATCCACCGTAAAAAAGGCAATATTCTTTTTATTGTATAATTAATGAGGACACTTACGGTAATTGATCGACCCGAGACGGTGACGTCACAATTTTGACCTGGCTACATGACGTCACAACTGTTAGTTTCAAAGAATAAACAAATCACCATTTTGAATCCAGCATTTTTAGTTCAAAGAATGCTTTTCAAGGTATGTTACAGAATGCGTTCTGGTTATTTGAAGTCCATTTTATTTTTGAAGGCTCTAAGTGACATGCACCCAGCCATTGTATAATCGATTCCATGTTTTGCAGTTTTTCACGTTGAAAAACACACACACACAGACACACACACACACACACACACACACACACACACACACACACACACACACACAAACTGATTTGAGCACAGATTTCCCTAGAAACTGGGCTACTTCCTCGCACAAACTCTTACTCAGCCACTTAGTGAACTGGTACGCCTTGTAGACCATTTGTAACAAAGACAGCTAAGCCTAAATATGTACGAGAGGGAATTTAAATTGTGCCCGAGATGTGTGTCGGCAAAAGGGAGATGTTTAAAATCATAGCGCTGCTGTTGTCAGATATGGCACCTGTTCATTCAGTTTTAATGCCACACTTCAAAATATATTCTAACGGTTTAAAGAATTATTATTCTTAGTAAATAAAAGGAAAATTAACTCTTTTTTTTTCGACCAGAACGTAAACAAACAAGTAACTCCGGCATGCTACAATGAAATGATATTAACGGTATCAGTCACAACTGAAATGATACCATATCATTTCACTTGTGATTGATATCTTTTTTTTTAAAGAGGAATGAGAGACCAGTCCGCCCAATTCGGGGAGTCAGTATCCAATTAACCCTGCCACTGCGTTACTGGCTCTCTGTGAGTATTAGTGCATCGTACAGCTGTACTGAGAGTTTTATGTAACCCATTTGGTACCGGAAACCCCAAAAGGGGTAAGTGGCAGACAGTGCATGCCCAGAATAGACGCCACAGAATGCGGCGTCTAATCAGGGCCTCCACAGTTTGCTAAAAGTTTAGCCATTTTCCTAATCAAGTTTGAGGAAAACACAACCTGACACCCCTAAATTTCTAAATGGACCCCTGCTATATATAAGGAGGAAGATTCCATTTGGTACAAAAAGGGTTAAAGGCATTTATTCTTGATTTCATTACACAATGTTGACGGAAGAGAAGTCCTCTGTCTTCAGCACTTAAGGGGCCTCATTTAGGGAAAAGCAATAGTTGTCTAAGGGTTGACAAAAGTGTGCAGTATTAATTTCCCCTTATGTGCCTCAGTCAGGAGATTTTTTTTCTTTTTTTTGGTTTTGGTTTTACGGCCCTTTCAAGATTATTTCACTCATATCGAGCCGATCGTTAATCAGAGGTGGGCGAAAACCGGAGTACCCGGAGAAAAACCACCTGACCTTCCGTTGCAGAACTTGGCGTCTCACATGTGACCCGAGCGAGGCTCGAACCACAGCGGTGAGAGACCTAATGATCAAGAGTCAGCGCTCTTAACCACTAGGCCACGGAGGCCCGTAGTCAGGAGATTTAACAAGAGCTACTAATCACCCTATTGAGGGCCGCCTTTGATCTATTATAGACAGTATATCACAAGGGGCAATAAAACAATTATGAACACACGACGTGTCCTACTGCTACAAGAATAAACGCCTTTAACTATTTATCTCCGTGTTTAGAAAATAGCTCACACAAGTGTATAAATAAATAAATAAATAAATAGATAAATAAATAAATGAATAAATAAATAAATACGTTTACAAGTCCGAGTCATGAACACCTATAACGAATATAGGGGTTTAGAAGTATATACCTATTTCCTCTAGTGAGTGTGTTTCAGTTTTAAGTCCCACCAACAGCTAAGGTAATGCGGAGACGGGACGCCGGTTTAATGACTCATCTGGAGAAGCCCGGGATCGATCCTGCAATCCCTGGTTTATCAGGCGAATAGCATAACCACTGCACCACAGAGGCTTCTACTTTATTCTCTATTTGTAGTGAAAATAAATCATACAGAGTGGATTGTCCTTTGTGATACAGTTCCAACGAGCACCAGTAATCTATGCGAGAAATATCACAGAATGTCATCGAAAAAAATCCGATTTGATGATACGAAAAAATGCACTATATCCGGTTACCCATGTGTATAATGCTTTTGTTCATGACTTCAAACTATCTCGAAAATACGTCTTTATAATTCTGACCCCCTTGAACCCCACTTTTATATAGGTTTGCAGGGGTAAACCTTATTTTTCTTAATTCTGCTCTAAAATATAGATTGTTGGTACTCGTTAGAACCGCCTCGGTTCTAACGAGTACCAAAATTCTATATTTTGAGCTAAAATAAAAAAAAATATCACAAATTTTATCGAAAAATTTTCATTTTTTTTTTTGGTGGTAAAATTTACAATGTATTAGTATAGGGTTGTTTGCGTAATGCATAGCGGCTTTTCTCCGGATGACATGTACACTTTCTGATACATGTATATTTTTCTTATGTCAGCTTCTAACATGGATTGTGAATACTCGTCATAACGCCCCAAGTACACATTTCTAACCATGAATATATATAGTGTATACGGATGTTTTACATGTCCGGGTCATGAACACATATAAAGAATAATGGATTTTTTTTTTTTTTTTTTTTTTTTTTTTTTTACCATCGGCTTGAAGTATGTGAAATAATCTGATAAGGGCCTTAAAATAAATAAATAAATAACTAAATAAACCAAATCCGGGGATGTGGATATTTTTTTAAATCCAGTTTAAAACAATGAAAAATGGTCTTACCATAACACAGCCGAGTAATATATAGCATTCTTTTATACATGTATTTCCGAAACTTTCACATGAATCTGATAACATTTGTTATATTTTTCTAATTTTAGTTTATACTAATTTATTTTAGTTCGATTGCGATGAAAGCTTCAAGCTTATTGAATCGCTTTCGAACACTCATTCCGGGTATTTTCACGCGCGCGCGAGAGAGAGGCAGTGGCCTTTAAACCACTGCTACCCATTTACACCTGGGTGGAGTGGAGCAGTGTCATTACGTGTCTTGCCAAATTTTAATCCAGCCATATGACGTGGGTGCTCGTTAGAACCGCCCGAATCCAAGCATACATTACTATAACACACTCGTGCGGCATAGAACATTTTTTTCACATCTCCACAATGGTAACATTTCCCGATGAAAATCCGCGAAATTTTTCTTATTTATACAGCAAACATAGATTGTGAGTCCTCGTTAGAACAGCCTCATAGATTGTGAGTGCGGTTCTAACGAGTACTCACAATCTATGTCTTGGAGCAGAAATAAGAAAAATAATTTGTACCCCCGTAAACCCCAGTTTCCTCTGTATAAAGTGGGGTTAAGGGGTGTACATATCACGGACACTTGTTCATGTGATGGGTTGTGGATGTTCATAAGAAAGGCCTGATTAAGTACTCACAATGTATGTCTTGAAACAGAAATAATACTTGGGCTTTAAGCGGTTTACGCGGAATTGTTAACGTAATGATTGCACTCGCTTCCACTTGGTTCTCAAGATCACCCACAAACCTATGTTCGGCGCAGGGAAATGAAAAATACCCCCGTCCATCGGGGCTTGAAGAAATAGATGGGCTGCATGATGCTTCCACGCAGAGCTGAAACCGACCCGCACACGAGTACTGGTACACCGCTCAGAGGATCTAAGCCTGCCCAGGCAAAGCGGTGCGAGAGTCGGACCGTCCATGCTTATAAACCCTATTGGTTTCATTGGGCGGCAGGGCTTGAGCGGTCATTTCATCTCAATGTCGGGTAAAAGTCCCACAAAGTTGGAAGCAGCGTCTCCAAAAGGACCTTTACAGTGTTGACGGGGACGTTTAACCTTAAGTCAAACAACCCCCCCCCCCACCCCCACCCCCACCCCCACACACACAAAGAAAAAAAAAAAAAGATGCAGGGTCGTTTTCAGGTTATGAAGATTTTTCCTGACTTTATCCCTAGCATTTTTCTGCAGACAGTTTGTGATACATTTCTATTTTTCGTATATCTGATTCAAATGTAGATTTGAATACCCGCTAGAACGCCTCATTGAGACAAAACTAACGATTATCCACAGTCTATATTTTTGAGTTAGATGCGTGAAATAATGTGTATCTTTGCAAACCACAGTTTGCTGTATAAAATGGGGGTATACAAGGGTGTAAATCCATTACAAAAACGCCTATTCAAATACATTGTAAATTTTACCGGCGAAAAAATAATGAAAATTTCAGATGAAAAAAATATGATATTTTCTTATTTTTGCTCAAAATATAGATACACGTTAGAACCGCCTCATCGAGCCGGTTCTAACGAGTACCCACAATCTATACTTTGGAGCAGAAATAAGAAAAATAAGGATACCCCTGCAAACCCTAGTTTTGCTGTATAAAAGGGGGTTTAAATGGGGATAAAGATTATATAGGCGTGATGCATACGAGGTCGTGAACGTGACAAAAACTCCAGCAAATGTGTTTTTGTATACCATCTCAATAGGGGACAAATCTAAAAGGAAAGAATTTGCTCCTGAGGAAAAAATTATTTCCTTTAAGTGTTGATCCCTTTTTTAGTGGGACAGGGCGTATAGAAAAGCGAACAGCAAGTCCCGAAAGGTGTCTCCCTTTGAAAAATGGCGGACACATCGACCATGTGTTCACATTCCCCTTAAGAATGGTCCAGTTTAGGGTCATGAGACATATACGAAAACACGCCTATACAAATACATTATCACCTTTATCGCCGAAAAAATGAAATTTTTAAGATGAAAAATTGTGATATTTGTCTTATTTCTGCTCAAAATATAGATTGTGGGCACTAGTTAGAACCGCCTCATCGAGGCGGCTCTAACGAGCACCCACAATCTATATTTTGGAGCAGAAATAAGAAAAATAAGGTTTACCCCTGTAAACCCCAGTTTTACTATATAAAAGTGGGGTTCAAGGGGGTCAAAATTATATAGGCTTGTTTTCGTGATGGATTTCACACGTTTACAAGTATGTGAAAAACATCCCTCTAAACTCCACTTTATATAGAGAAAACTGAGGACTACAGGGGTATACATTATTTTGCTTATTTCTGCTCAAAGACATAGGTTGTGGGTACTTGTTGGAACCGCCTTAATGAGACACTTCAAACGATTACTCACACTCTATATTCTGAGCGAGAATTCGTGAAACAATGTTTGTTTGTTTGATTTGAGGTTGATCGTCCCTGTCAACACTGTATAGGTCATTTTGGAGACGTTGCTTCCAATTTTGTGGGACTTTTACCCGACATTGAGATAGAATGGCATCTCAAACCATGTTGCCCAATGAAACCAAAAGGGGTTTATAAGCATGGACGGTCCGCGTGAAATAATGTATGTTTCTTGAAACAACCTCAATGAGGCGATTCTTACGAACACCCACAACCCATGTTTAGAGTTTATTGGAAAAATATCACAAATTGGCATTTTGCATATAATTATAAACGGTTATGTTATCGTAAGTGTTGTCCAATACATGTGCAGTATAATAAATAAATAAATAAATAAATAAATAAATAAATAAATCAACACGTGAACAAGTCCCCACTTTATATAGAGAAAACTGGGGTTTAGGGGTGTTTTACTTATTTCTGCTCGGAGACATAGGTTGTGGGTACTCGTTAGAA
The DNA here is from genome assembly GCA_963580285.1 of Lucinisca nassula. Lineage (NCBI taxonomy): Eukaryota > Metazoa > Mollusca > Bivalvia > Lucinida > Lucinidae > Lucinisca > Lucinisca nassula. The sequence goes on along the minus strand of OY757010.1, from coordinate 45,107,736 downwards.
CCGCCTAAATGAGGCGGTTCTAACGAGCACCCAAAACCTATGTTTGGGTGTAAATAAGAAAAATATTAAAAATTCCATCAGAAAAATTACCTTTTTTGGGGGGTTTGAAAAATGCACTTTATCACACGGATGTGTTATCGTTGTGAAATAAATAATTATTTAAATAAATAAATAAAATGAATAAATATTAAAATAAATAAATAAAGTAAAATAAAATAAATAAATAAATAAATGAATAAGCTAAAATACATGCCTGTCTTGCTTGAATCCCTCATTGATATCCAGTTTCTGAATTTGGCAGCGCTCAGCGTATCAATCCCAGAGCAACGTAGCAAGCGTAACCATCTCAAATCTTGGAAAGCCCCAATGCACGCTAAATTCCCAATCCCCACCCCAACCCCAAATATTGATATTCTGTAATACCATGTCCATGTAAAAGTTACAGTATTTTTTCTTATCCTCAATGTCTTTGTAAGACCTGAGTGAAATAAAGTTTATTTTCTGTTCTGTTCTATTCCCACAACATGCAAATTTCCGTCGACCAATCTGCTTCCATACAGAAGTTATCTGATCGGGGTGTGCGCTGTTTAATGCATATTCCCATATCAAAAAATTTGTTTTAAAATTTGAAAGAAAGAAGTGCGTTCGGCGCTTACAGCTTACTGGGAGACTTAACTTGAATGCTCGGCAAGGCTCAGTCAAGCGCCGGTGCAGAACAAAATGGAACCGCAACGACTCGGATCAGACTGTGTATTTGGGAAGTATTATCGAATACTTTGCTTTTTATCCGCACCTTCCATACACGCTAGGCTTTTCTGGATTGAAGAGGGAATATTTTTGACCGATACCGGGAATGCATTGTCTGACCTGTGTCTTTGCCGGCCGCACACGTTATTTTCCTAATATTTTTCTGTGCCCTGGTTAGCTTCATAAGCCACGGCACGAAAAAATCTATTAGAACACCCGCGCGACCAACAAAGTGTCAGATCGCACTGCGCAGTCGCGCAGTGCGATCAGAGACTTTGTTGTTCGCAGAGCTTCCGGGTTATCGAAAGAGCGATAAGCGTGTCCGTTTGATGCGTAGTGGGATCTTGGTCTTTGCTTGTCCACAGATTTTAGTAAGTTTCGCCATCTGCTGGCTCCTCCAGTATTCATCCCAACTGGTGTAAGTAACAGCTGTCTACCAATAGATTTCCAGCGGCTTTGATTTCCAGAAAGATGGTCAGGTATAAATAGACGTCATTTGCGCATGTCTACAACTAAAAACCCGACATCATGAGGGTTTTCATTCTGGCGTCCCTCCTATTCGGAGGAACTTCAGGTAAGTCGTTACCACAGTTTTTATTTATTTATTTATTTATTTATTTATAATTTATTTATTTTTGCATTACTGTGATTCTTACCTATGACTTACCTTTTCTGTAATTATTATAATATTTATAATAGCTTCACTGTCAATATTTTGATAAATTTTCGTTCAAAACTATGCGAGTATTACACTCGAGTAATAACTTCTTTTTCAATAAACTGATAGTTTTCGTTACAATTCCAATACAATCATGTTAAACATTTTTTTATCAGTTACCCATTATTTATGTTGCATTGCAACACATTGACCTGATAAAGATATACTATCTCAGGACAAGTGAGCTTTATCATGTCATCGTGACATTGCACCTTTATGATTGAAGCGCACGACCGGCGAAAATGGCTAAAATTTTATTAATGCTGGAAAAATGGGAAAAGTTTCCTTAACAAAAAAAAAAAAAAATATCAAAAGAAAATTAACTGGTCAGCTGATTGTAAATAGATTGAGATATTATATTCCGCGCCGTAATGTTGGGACGCACTGACTGATAGTAAATGGCCAATTTAAAAAGTTTACAAATTGATAAACGGATAAATAGAATACTAGATTCGTGTCTTTAAGAAATACGTTCCCATCAAAATATTCAATTGAAGGTCTTGCTAATTAGTCCGAGATCTGAGACCAGATTTCGAAACATTTAATGCACCCAAAATTATCACGCTTTGTTTGTGCTGTATCATTAGAGAAGTCTAACCTATATGACATGTGATTATTTAGCAAATCTGGTTAGGAAAATTGGTTGAACATTATTATGAGTTAACACCCACCCGAATGGTATAGTTGGAATTAGTTTAGTTATGTGTAGCTTGCGCTTACAACTTAATGTTGATTTATAACAGTCAAAATATTTGTCAATACTCATTCATGATATGACGTAACTACACCCGGTGTTACCATAAATTTTGACCATTGAAATTTTACTCCCACAAATTTGGTAAATTTTAAACTATTTTTGCGCTAAATGTTTTTTAATTATTTTCTGAAACAATTTCTTTTACGTCGGTATGCAGGAAGGTTATTTATGCACATACATGTGAAGCTTGATGACTTTGTTTCAATCTGGGCATGAACAAAGGCCTCGATACCTTTGGACCCGTTTGCCGCTTTTTTCTGTTGTGTCACAGCTCGTGATAAAATTCCATATTAAAACATACATAAAATAAATTATTATTCTGACTGATCATAGATGTATCTTAACAGGGACCAACAGATATATTTTTGAAAAATTACTGATGACCATTTCCTTCCGGTTTTTATTTAGTGAGGTGAATATACATTACCAAGCATATTTGTCAGCGGGTGAACTATCAAGCGATTCTCTAAACTGGTGACTTGAATCAATCAACATTTAACGGATACATTGTACATTTCAAGATTCTTTATCCAAAGTTTCCGGTTTGTGCTGAAGACTCCCCAACTAACCACGACATTATTATATTTTAAACACGTAAATGTTACTGGCCACTAAGAGGTCTCTATTAAAATATTACTTGGTGCCTTATTTTCTGGTAATTATAGTCGCACGACTAAAATAAATAGTACCCGGAATTTAAAGTAATGTAAAGCCTCCCATTAAACATTCTTCCTTCTTCCCCTTTCTCAGAGTAGTGGTATAACCTGTTAAAGTGCATCTTAAGATGTCACCTGCACTTACTTTCTACCTTTTCGTTGGGCAACCTGCCTTTGATAACCTTGTCCCTTTATTCACCATAAGCTCTTAATTATCCCATGTCTCTTGTCACAAACTGATTAAACTGTTCTGCATCTCCTTTTTTACTACTTCCTTTTACTGATACGTGTCCCATATGAGCCCCGCCAAGCGAATTTGTGTCTTCGAGCATTCCGTCATAACAAATTTTAACTGCGCATACCCAGCCATTCAGAGGGGCCAGGGATATGGCTTTTTGTCTGAAGGTTCCTCTTGATTCACTGCTTGTATGAGCGAGCAGCGAAGGTTCTGGCGAGACTGCGCGGATGCGCAGGCTCGCATGAACAATCGCTGCTCGCATAGGCGATAAGTACCAAAATCGCTTGACGGGGCCCATATATTGATTGTTTTGGGTTTGAAGGCACGTCAACCCTTACTGGCCATTTTGCGTCCTCTCCCAGAGAAAGGGGGAAAAGCGATAGAAGAGATAGTAGAGCAGTTGAAAGTGAGGGACAGAGGAGAAAGAGGCCAATAAATGAAGTGCAGAAACAGAAGAAATAACAGTATTCCTCCTCTATCCTTACCTGCTGCAAGAACAGCAGACCTTGCCCAGCTGTAAGCCAATATCAGTTGGGCGGCCAAAAAGTCGTTCATTGTCAAGCCGTAAGGTGATTGATGATTTGAAAACAGGGTGTAGGCAATGATCAGGAATCTATACAAAACGGATCTCGCACCTCCCATTCAAAACACCAAAAACGTCATAAAATGGAAAGCCAGAAGGACAGTTATCTCCCCACATGGCCAAACGGCGATCCAAATAAGAATGCATTAGCAATACATACATCTTAAAACTAACTATTGAATTGTAAACCACGACAGAAAGACCGCCTTGGAACGGGCGCAGTAAGAAGTTTTACGGGGGATGGGGTGGACACTTTAATTGATTTTACTTGTCCTTGGCTGTCTTGGTTAAAACCGATTTGTTCAGTCTGCATGATTGATTTCTAGCTCATCAGTGCAACATCTCCGAGAACATAAAGTTAAACGAATAAGGAGATGAAACAACGATGAGGACTCGACAGCATGAACTAGCTAGAATGCTGCAGAAAAGGAAACCCAACAATTAGACTCCGGTTAGCCCTACCAGAGACAGGGCATCAGGCACCTACCTCCAGGCGTTCTGGTGGAAATGCGTTCGTACTTATGAAATGAACTAGGCGGACGGGTTTATTTACTTGAAGTTGAACCCTGATATGTCAGATATTTTGAATAGGGACGATGTTTGACATAATAAATGTTACGATTCCTACGTAAATCAAGCTTCTTCTACACCTTTGTCAAGAAGGGTTGGAACATCGGGTTCAACACAGGTTTTCGACTGACCTTTTCTGCATCTCCATGTAACTTGGTAATCTCAATTTGCGCATGTTTGCCAAAAGATCGACCAAAACCGGAGTCATTCAATCTGCTGGAGTATATCAAATCCGCAGTTGGAGAATTGGATGCTGATATTTAAATTTAGTAGAGTATCGTTTTTCTGCAGCAAATTAATGGTAAAAACCAAAACAATTAACCTCTAAAACATTTATGTAAACTTTTAACTCGTTTCACCAAATACTATTTAGTGCTCCATTTTTGTTTGCAGTAAAATTTTGCAGATCATCAGTCTTGTTCATAGGCGTAATCTGATTAAAATACGTCTTTCCTTCAATAATAAAAAATACTGTACAAAAATGTGCCAACCCTTTGGAAAAAGACTGAAATAGGTCCGCGTTGCTATCTTCACTGAACATCGTCGTCTTTCAGAAGTATTGATGTCATGGTAACGTCATATCAAACTACCACTGGTCATCGAATTAATGGTTTATGAAGGCTGGAAAATGCAACTAAGCAATAAAAGATAACCAAACAAGCGCGACCAGGAAAGCAGAAAACTGTGACTGCTGTATCATGACAACGCCAGTGAAATATGGTTTACACTTGCCATCAAGCTTACGGGACTTTTAATAACGACCCTGAACACAAAATTATAAACAAGAAGCCCATGGGAAACTACGCTCACCAGAGCTCAAGTGGGCATAAATCGCCCCACCCCTTGGTGGCCATTAATTTTAACAGACAATAATGTTTTAGAAGAGACAAATCCCAGGACAGTTGCTGCCAAATTATTTTGAAATCAACGATTATTTTTTTTTTGCCGTCGCATTCATTACGGTCAGCTTTGAACAATCTTAACAGGGCTAGAGTCCAAAATGTTGCATACCAAGGTCATGCATTTCCTGAGATGCAGAATTCAAAATCGCTTTTGGCCATATATTGGTGATATTTGATAGGGCCCGGGTCCCCAATATTGTATATCAAGTTTCAAGTCATCGGTCGATTGGTTCCTGAGTAGGCGATTTTCAAAGGTTTTTACCATATATGGGCATTGTGGACATTTTTGTCATGTGACCCAGACATTCAGAATATATGTTTGTTCCTCACCCAATGGCGGCTTTACATACAATTTGGTTCCAATTAGCCTTGTAGTTTCAGAGGATATTGTTTGGGAACTTACATGTGAATGAGAAAAGAGGGTATGAACATTTATCTCCCTATTTTATGTCTTTCTCCCCGCTTTTTTTTTATTTTCTGACGCCATTTTAAAGTTGCGGAGAGATCTCTCAATAAATTCATATCATAGTTAAGTGAGATAAAATAAGGTGCATTAAACTGCTTAAGTAAAATACGAGTGGTACGTATTCAAATCCCTGACTATTTGAGGCTGCCAAAACAAACGTCTATGCGTAGATTCATGTCGAACTAAACACGCCTTTATAATTTTGACCCCACTTGACCCAACTTTTATATAGTTAAACTGGTGTTTACAGGGGATAAGGTTTTTATCGTATTTCTGCCCCAAAACAAAGGTTGGTGCTCGTAGTCCACCTCGCCGAGTATTATGAAACGGGCGGGAGCGGTTAAGGGATCCAGTATCAAAAACGCAGAAACGTGATTGAGGGAGGCCACTTTCGGGACTTCCTGTTCGCTTTTCTATGAGCCCTGTCCCACTGACAAAGGGGTCTACTCTAAAAGGAAAGAATTTGCTCCTCTGGAGCACAGGAAAGAATCCATTCCTTTAAGAGTTGACACCTATCGACATGGGAGACAAAAATACTTTTGCAGGAGTTGCCCTCCCCCCCCCCCCCCCCCAGTTGAAGTTGTATCCATTCCCCTTACAAATCGACTTTAACCAGTCTGCCAGTATTAGATTTCATGATCAACCTTCTTTAGCTGACCAGAGCCTTCGCATCTTGCAGTAATCATCCATATGGATCACATGAACAAGTCCGTGAAATGAAGACCCCCCTTTACCCCACTTTATATAGAGAAAGCTGGGGTTTACGGGGGTAAACATTATTTTTCTTATTTTTGCTCCAAGACATAGGTTGTGGGTACTCGTTAGAACCGCCTCAATGAGGCGGTTCTAACGAGCACCCACAACCTATGTTTGCAGTTTTTATAAGAAAAATATCAAGGATTTTCATCAGAAAAATGGCCATTTCGGAGATGTGAAAAATGCACTATGTCACACGGGTGTGTTATCGTAATGTGGATGGTTCTTCCATGGAACAATCCATGGAGCAAAAACTGAAATCCGAATAGTTGATGGGCCTCACGTGAACAAGTCCGTCAAGAGAACACCCCTTAAACCCCAGTTTATTTAGGGAAAGCTGGGGTTTACGGGGGTATAGATTTTTTTTCTTATTTCTGCTTCAAGACATAGCGTGTCGGTACTCGTTAGAACCGCCTCAATGAGGTGGTTCTAACGAGCACCCACAACCTATATTTGGAGTATAATTAATAAAAATATCACGAATTTTCATCGGAAAAGTAGAGTGAGACTTAAACGATGAATTATTGGCTGAATTCAGCAACCAGCTGACTAAAACGCTGAACTGCTGATATGATGAATTTTTATTTAATACCCTATTTAGGTTAAATTTTAATGAAGAATGTGTATAAAATCTAGAAATATAATTTCAGTTGGTTATAAAAAAACACACCTATCTATCTATCTATCTATCTATCTATCTATCTATCTATCTATCTATCTATCTATCTATCTATCTATCTATCTATCTATCTATCTATCTATCTATCTATCTATCTATCTATCTATCTTTCTATCTATCTATCTATCTATCTATCTATCTATCTATCTATCTATCTATCTATCTATCTATCTTTGCTGCATGATGCAGAGCTGAAACCAACCGTAAACCGCTTAGATGTTCTAAACATGCACAGGAAAAGTGGTGCTACTTGAGATGTCATTTCATTTCAAGCCCCACAAAATTGGAAGCAAAGTATCAAAAATGACCTCTACAGTGTTGACGGTATGCTTAAAGCAGTTTTCATTTTGTCAGTGGCTATTCGTACGGCCCGTATTGGATAATCGTACGGCTATTCTAGTTCGGTACCAAGAAAGTGACAATGTTGTTGTTAAGAAAAATCAGCTGATCATACGGCTTGAAAGACTAGCTGGCTAGCCGTACGGCTACATGTACTTTGTAGTCTTGTAAAGGGTGTACACTAATGTCCGGGAAATGTCCTGGAAGTGTGGGGGTAGCGGTGCGTTATCCCTAATATCTAGACTTCGGATGGACAGAATCGAATATAAATTATATCAAATAAAATTTTCAGCACATTTCCAAATGATTATGAAAAAGTATTTCTTATTTGTAACCTGTTAGGGGTTCATTTTTGAATTTGATTTGTCCGGGATGTTCCGAATTGTGTCCTGGATGCTGGGGTTAATGGTGCGTTTTTCTGAATATATCGACTTTTGAAAGCAAGAAAGTAATAAAATTTGTATCAGATAAAATGTTTAGCTCCACTCTAAAACAAAATTAAAAACATTTTCTTTTTACATACCCGATTGTAGCAGATCTAAGCTGCTCGCATAGGCGATAATAACCAAAATCGCTTGACGGGGCCCATTTAATATCTCGACTTGTGCTGGTCACTAATTGTTTACAATTTCACTAATTGTTTACAGTTGTACCACACAAACTTCTGAGCTGCATTCTAAAAGAATATTAAAATATTTTTCTTTTTATACACCTCATTGAGGCAGCTCTAATGAGTACTCACAATACTTTTTGATAAAAAGTAGGAAAATATTATATATCACTGTAAACCAAGTTTTCTCATTTGAGAACTCACAAACCATGTTTTTGAGCAAATATGAGAGAAATAATGCACTCTCGTGTTCACCCTACTTTTCAGTCTATGTATAACAGGAGTAGACATTTGTTTCTTATTTCTGCTCAAACATAGATGTGTGTTCTCATTGAAACCACCTCGCCATTCTATTTTCATGTTTCACGGACTTGTCATCGTGTTGCAAATTTATCAGTGTCAATCACAAACATCACGTGAACAAGTCCGTGAAATAAAGACCCCCCAAACCCCACTTTATATAGAAAAAACTGGGGTTTACGGGGGTAAACATTATTTTCCTTATTTCTGCTCCAAGACATAGGTTGTGGGTACTCGTTAGAACCGCCTCAATGAGGCGGTTCTAACGGGCACCCAAAACCTATGTTCCGAGTACAAATAAGAAAAATATCACACATTTTCATCAGAAAAATGACCTTTTTTGAGGTATGAAAAATTCACTATATCACACGGATGTGTTATCGTAATGTATAGCAATCACATCATCACGTCAACAAGTCGAGGAAATAAAGACCCCCTTAAACCCCACTTTATATAGAGAAAACTGGGGTTTACGGGGGTAAACCATATTTTCCTAATTTCTGTTCCAAGACATAGGTTGTGGGTACTCATTAGAACCGCCTCAATGAGGCGGTTCTAACGAGCACCCAAAACCAAGTTTGGAGTATAAATAAGAAAAATATCACAATTTTTCATCAGACAAAAATACCTTTTGTGAGGTTTGAAAAATGCGCTATGTCATGCGCGGGTGTTGCCGTAATGTATTGTTAAACACCTTTCAGAAAAAGCGTTTTATTTGAAGATCGTAAAATACGAGGGCCGATGGACATGTTGTGAGCCTCATATTGAAGGATTTGATATTTTTTATATCACAAATTTTCATCAGACAAAAATACCTATTTTGAGGTTTGAAAAATGCACTGTGTCACACGCAGGTGTTGTCGTAATGTATTGTTAAACACCTTTCAGAAAAAGTGTTTTATTTGAAGATCGTAAAATACGAGGGCCGATTAATATGTTGTGAGCCTCATATTGAAGGATTTGTTTTTTTCGGACATATTGTATTATTTTACAACATAATCCCCTTCAGTATTTATACACTTTTGTCAGCGGAGTTGAGGGCCTCAATGCCACTTTTATAGAACTCCTTTTTTTGGCTGTTCAGAAAGTCATCCACTGCATATATGGCGTCATCATCGGACTGAAAGTGGGTACCTGAAATAGCCGTTTTCAGTGTTGAAAATAGATGAAAGTCTGATGGAGCTAGTTAAGGTGAATAAGACGGATGCACAATCAATTTAAAGCCACAATCGTGAATAGCAGTCATAGAAATGACAGACTTGTGAACAGGATCATTGTCCTGATGGAACAACACACCTTAACCCATATATGACAATGGAATCTTCCATCTTATAAATTTGGAGTTGTCCATTTTCAATTACAGGGGTGTCAGATTTGTTTTGTTTAATGTAAGTTGTACAAAAATGTATGTTCTTTGAGCAGACAGTGTAGACCCAGATCAGACGCCGCGTTATGCGGCGTCTGATCTGGGTCTACACTGTTTGCCAACGTCCCAAAAAAGGGCCACTAGGCATATATGGGTTAAGTGAGCTTTCCGTTGCGCTTAAGTTTAATATTTCCCTATAACTGCATCAGAAGTGAAGCATAGCATGTGCCATTGGTTGTTTGTCACTTTTGGAGATAATCTATCAGCAGAGTACAATCTGCATCCCAGAAAACCAAGGTCATAACCTTCCCAGCTGATGGAACAGTCTTGATTGAAATAGTGCGTCCCCGTAACTGCTAACTACTAAAACTTAATGTACCTTCGCTATCATGTAGTAATGTGTATTTTCCTCATATGTCATGCTACATGTCTTGAGAGAATAAAAGTTTTGTCTGTCTGTCTGTCTGTCTGATTGTTGTTTGGCCTCTGGGGAAAATGATGGACCCATTATTATTCAGAAATACTAAGTGTTATTTAAGATGAAAAATTGTGATATTTTTCTGATTTCTGCTGAAAGTATGGATTGTGGGTACTCGTTAGAACCGCCTCATCGAGGGGGTTCGAACGAGTACCCACAATCTATATTTTAGAGCAGAAATAAGAAAAATGAGTTTTCCCCTGTAAACCCCAGTTTTACTATATAAAAGCAGGATTCAAGGGGTCAAAATTATATACATCACGTAAACAAGTCCGTGAAATGAAGACCCCCTTACACCCAACATTATATAGAGAAAACTGGGGTTTACAGGGGTATACACTATTTTTCAATTTCTGCTCCAATACATAGGTTGTGGGTACTCGTTGGAACCGCCTCACTGAGGCGGTTCTAACGAGCACCCTCAACTTTTGTTTTGAACATTTATAACAAAACTTTTCAAGTATTTTCATCAGAAAATTAGCCATTTTGGAGATGTGAAAAATGCACTATGTCGTACGGGTGTGTTATCGTAATGGAAGTGGAGGCAATGATCAGGAATCAATACAATCAACCCACAGCAAATCAAAATTATATAGGCCTATTTTCGTGATGAGCATGAGTGGTTTTCTTGAGCAAGAGACTTTATAATAAAAGTAATGATAATAATATTGATAATTATTTTTATTATTATTATTATTATTATTATTATTCAGAAATACTAAGTGTTATTTTAGACCTAAATAAAGTTGCGCCTTGTCAACCACATGGATTGAGAGTGTAACTGCTCAATCAATTTTGATGATAATCTTAATGAAAGCAGTCACGTAAACAACACAAGACTAAGCTAATTATTATTTTTGCAAAAAAATGACAATGCCTTCCCACAATGCCGTTAACAACCTAAAATATAATTCTAACACAGCGCGCCTATATAGGCAATGGAAAATAACTGTTTTATTCTACAACAAATCACGGCAAGAAGAGCGTGTCGAGTGACGTCATTTGTTTGTTTGTTTGATTTGAGGCTGCCAAGCTAATTCCTATAGGAATTGCCAAATGTGCACGACGTAGACGTCTTCGATAAACAACTTGGATAAACAACTTCTAACGTTGACGTACATGTATATCTGTTGAGACGTTAACGTCAGTAAACATTAAGCGCCGAATTTCATTCGTAATCTCACCACTTTGGAGAGCGATATGCACAAGCGATAACACAAAAAGACTGAAAATGCGTTTGCATATACGTAACATGTCAGTGTTTCTTTGACGGTCAGTGTAGCTTTCTATCAACCAGTGTAACTTTCAAACAGACCTAAAATACACTTTCAATGGTGGTTCGCCGCACATATCTGCTAAATCTGTTTAATTTTACGGTAAAAATCGGCTTTATAACAAACACCTTTGACAATAGGTCCATATAAATTACAGTTTTTATTTATTTATTATTGATTTTGTAGTACATGGTAATTTCTGACTTTATTTTACATGAAATATACTCGTGATATTTTTTATAATTTAAGTTATAAAGATAAAACAATAAAGAGAATAATTATAACAAGAAAAAAACGCCAAATGGCATTATGGACGGGTTGTTCAGGGTTAACCAAAAGGTAAAACGGGACGCGGACGCCCCGCCGGCCGCCCACGCGGAAGCCCGGCCGGCCGGCCGGCCGCCAGCCCGCCCACCCGCACGGACATCTCTATTCTAAAGGACGGAATTTTTCCTTGAAAATCCCGTCTAATAAAAGCAATAAACATATTATTTTATTTTTTCAATCTGTTTTTGCAGATTTTTTTTTTTTTTTTGGGGGGGGGGGTGCATTTTTATGCCACTCGTCAGTAAAGAAGAGAAAAAAAGCATAAAAAGAGGTATCTAGTGGAAATTTCCAGTTTCTAAAAAACAAGAGGGATACCACTTGACGAGGGGGAAAGGTTGATATGTTCCGCGGATGGTTTAAAAATTGGGTATATTGTTAGATTTTGTGGAAAGGTCACACCGGCGTACAATTTTCCCTTTACTATAGAAAACGTATTAGCTTCCTAAAAGTTGGCGATCGTTTAGCACTCCGGTTGTAATGTGAAGCCTGGCTCCGAGGTTATAAAACTTTTTTCATGCTCAACTCACTTGATAATGAAATTTGTCCTGCTCACAAATTGTAAAATTTTAAAATAACATTCTCGGCTATCTGAGAAAGAAAAATCACTCAACTTATTAGTATTTTAATTTTTATGAGCACCACAAGTTTCATGCTCAGCTGAGTTGAGCATGAAAACGTTTCATAACCTCGGGGCTTGGAAGTCACCTTAACAAGTCAACCAAAACACCATTGTACAGCCCACTTTATTTAGTGGAAAGTAGGGTTTGCAAGGGTAGAGATCATCTAGTTTTTAACTGTTTCAGAACATAGCTTGTTGGTACATGTACTTGTTACAACCGCCTCATTGAGACGGCTCTTACGGGTAAACACAACTTGTGTTTTGAACATAAATAACAAAAATATCACAAAATTTCATCGGAAACATGCCATTTCTAGAACCTTGCAAATGTGTCTTATACTGTTCGGGCATGTTAACCCAATGGACCGTTCCAAGGCGTCTGTTCTCTTGCAGCTTCTCGTACGTTTGTCGGTTTGGTAGGCACAGTCGCAACTTGATTGTGTGTATACTGTCGTATCATCTTAGTTTGGGATGTTTGTGTTCTGTATGGCTTTTCTGAACATCCCTTTCTCATTATTCCAAACGTTGATCATATTTTCCTCATCAACAAGCTCGTACGATGTATACCTTGTAAACGCTACTTTATATAGAAGAAAAAAATATTGCCTTATTATCCTAATGAATAGTTTTGCTGATCATTCCGAGCACTGACTTTTAATCATTAATGTTCGAGCCAGGCTCGTGTCACAGGTTCGTGTGAGACGAGCCACGGAATACAAGTTATGTTTTTCTCCGGGTACTCCGGTTTTTCGCCCAGCTCTGATTACCAATCGACTCGATATAAGTGAAATTATCTTGACAGGGCCATAAAACTAAAACTACCTTCCGAAATAACTAGCAATGTCAAATTAAGCCGTAAGTCGTGAAGAAATTTTTCAAATATAACAGATCGTGACATAAACTTACAAATTATCTCCATTGAAAACTCGAAAATACAATACCAGGTCTAAACATCTCTCTCTCTCTCTCTCTCTCTCTCTCTCTCTCTCTCTCTCTCTCTCTCTCTCTCTCTCTCTCTCTCTCTCTCTCTCTCTCTCTTTCCTGAAATAAATTTGTACAACATCACAAGTAAGGGCTCGCAGGTCAACTTTGATCAGTTGCAAATGCCAACACCGACGCTGACGCCGCGAGACGACGGACGCCGGATGACTGTAACAGCTCCCCATTACTGTCATAAAGCGAACTTAAAATGTTATCTATATTCTGTTTTTGCAGAAGTCTGAAGTATCTATTCTGTATAGTAGAGGAAAAAAAATCAGGTGTTTTCCCCGGGTACCCCGATTTTCGCCCACATATGATAAACGATCAGCTCCATATAAGAGAAATAGTCATGAAAGGGTCCTAACAGCCACCCCACCCCACCAGACACACAAAAAAGATAGCAAAAATAGCAGAGAAAATCCTGAAAGCATAAAAAGAGCCATATCGTGGGAATTTCCTAATTCTAAAGAAGAGTGATATCCCTTGACCCTTGATGAATGGGATAAATGCTATTAGGACTGGTTGGTGTTTGGAAATGTGTGTGTGTTATATGTGTGTGTGTGGGGGGGGGGGAGGGGTGGGGGGGGGTGTTCGCATCATTTAAACACCATAGCGCAAACAGATAGACGGCCCTTATGCATGGGCGAACAGCGAAAGCTCAGGCATGCATGTGCATACGAGCAGTCTCGTCAGAGTTTTCTCTATTCGCGTTGAGAATACACGTTATGTAAAATAAATCATTGCAGATATTTCAGTGCAAAACCCTCCGGGCTGCCAGACAATTAAGTCACGTGTACGGGTGTCCGTAAAAATAAGCAGGAGTTGTATCGTTGGATATAGGAGGAGACATATGATACGTTGTTGTAGCTCATGTGAAATTGTACGGAACCCGAGAAGGGACATATTTTTTTTTTTAATATGTTTTGCGAACAAGATATAGAGTTGTGCGAACAAGATATTATCTTGTGCGCACAAGATAATATGTTGTGCGGACAAGATATTATCTTGTGCGGACAACATAATTTATAATATCTTGTTTGCACAACTTAATATCTTGTGCGGACAAGATATTATCTTGTTCGCACAACATATTATCTTGTTTGCACAACATAGCTCTTGGGAAGTTGTGCGAACAAGATATTATCTTGTGCGGACAAGATATTATCTTGTTCGCACAACATATTATCTTGTGCGGACACGATATGAAGTTATGCGAACAAGATAATATCTTGTGCGGACAAGATATTATCTTGTTCGCACAATATATTATCTTGACCGCACAAGATAATATGTTGTGCGAACAAGATATTATGTTTTCTGCACAAGATAATATCTTGTGCGAACAAGATAATATCTTGTCCGCACAAGATAATATCTTGTCCGAACAAGATAATATCTTGTCCTCTCAAGATATTATCTTGTTTGCAAAACATAATAAACATAAAAAATCATGTCCCTTCCCGGGTTCCTTAAAATTTACTTCATTTTACAAAAAAAATTATTGTACAATTAGAGTCAGTAGGTTATGCCAGTAAAGTGTGAAAAAAAATATGCTACTTGAATAGCCCGTACTTTTGAATGTGGTGCCAAACTGTATATACACTAGAATATGCGCATATATGAACTCGAAACGCCGCGAAAAACGCTACAAAATCCCCTACAAAGAAAACACGAAGACAATTATACTACCTTGCTCAAATTAACGGCGCGCGACGTTACGCGCGACGCGCGACATTACGCGCGACGTTGCGATCGACTGACGGAACTTCCAGCACTGCTAATGACGTAATATTACGAACGCGGGAAAAAACAACACAGTCATTCATAAAAATTGCACTGAGGGTAAATGCCTGTTTGATCTTATCACGCACATTCAAGCATACGTAGCCCAGATTTGGTACTTGTTAAATGTTTTCAAAGGATTTTTTTGGTCAAAACAGAAAAGAAATGAGAATTTTGTCCCGCAGATATCTTTCAATCTTTATTCAAAGTATTGGCCCAAAATTGGCCCGCTGGCACTCAACGTAGTTACACCTGTGGCCCAATATTGGCCCTGTGGCACCTATAGGGTTAACGTCCCCGTCAACACTGTAAAGGTCATTTTGGAGACGTTGCTTCCAATTTTGTGGGACTTTTACCCGGCATTGAGATGAATGACATCTCAAGCCCTGTCGCCCAATGAAACCAATAGGGTTTATTAGCTTGGACGGTCCGCCTCGCACCGCGGTTCCTGGACAGGCTAAGATCCTCTAAGCGGTTTACCAGTACTAGTGTGCGGGCCGGATTCAGCTCTGCCGGGAAGCATCATGCAGCCCATATATTTCTTCAAGCCCCTATGGGCGGGGGCCTAAAGTGACGTCATTAAAATTGTTATTTACTCCTCAACAAATCACAGTTAGAGCTGATCTATTTCTTAAGCAGAACCTGTTTACTTCCAGCTGTTGTAAGCGATACCTGTCTCGGTGGATCTAGTACTATAACTTGCACAAGCACGAGTGGCATAAACGACACGACCTATTGGGTACAGTGCACTGCGGGAAATCCAGACCTTGTGATTGGGACTCCGGTTATCACTGAACATGCGGACTCTGAGGGTTGTCAGTATAAAAAACAAGAAATATCGCCAACAAGGAGCGAAAATGCTGTTTCTGCGTGGCACTTTGATGAGGCAAGCGGCAATATAACTGTGGCTGCAGGCTGCAAGGGGGACTTCTCCTTTTGCTATGGTAAGTACTGTGAAATTCCGCTATTAACCCTTGTCCTGCTGAATATTTAAATATGTCACACCCACCACTGATTATCAGCCAATCAGATTACTTGATGCAAATTATTGCAACAAATTCACAATCTGAATGGCAAACAATGTAGATCCTGATCAGATGGCTTCATCAGAAGCCATCTGATCTGGATCTACATTGTTTCAAAGATAAGGCATATCTGGGATTAGCAGGACAAAGGTTAAGACCACCTAAAATTTAGACTAAATCTGTTTTAAAAAGCTTATTGAGAAGGTGTTGGTTATTCTTTGCGTTTTCTATCGCTAGTGTCCCCTATTAAGAGACAACCTTTCGAACTGTTCAAAAGTGGTCTTAAAGACCATTTTTGAACAGTCCCAAAGGTGGTGTTACATGTAATTTAGGAATTATCTGTACATTAAGAATAAAATGGCTTGAACACGCCTGGTAGACTCGCAAGGGGTAGCCGGCGATTATGCACTCAAAATCCTTACAGGCCATGACTTACGAGACTTCAAAAATGTTAACAAATAGTTAAGTGTTCCCGACTTATGATTTTTAGTCATTTTTGTAAACATATTTTGAAAAATCGGGCAATTCTATCAGAACAACTTTCATTTCTGCATCAGAAAAGATAGATGTGGACATTGAAAGCAAGTGGTCGATTTTTTATTCAATATCTGTCGGAGGATCGTAGTCAGATATTTCTGTTTTGACTTGTTTTCTGTGGCCGAATGAAGGCATTTGCAGCTATCCGGGGTATGCATAACTAATCTTGCTTGTCCAATAAGGCGTATTTCAAATTAATTCCATGTTGAAATACCTAAGCTGCAAAATTTCTGCAGGCTTAGATATTTCTGCCGATTACGACCTACCATCACGTGAACAAGTCCGTGAAATGAAGACCCCCTATTCCCCAATTTATATAGAGAAAACGGGGGTTTACGTGGGTATTCATTATTTTTCTTATTTCTGCTCCAAGACATAGGTTGTGGGTACTCGTTAGAACCGCGGTTCTAACGAGCACACACAACCTATGTTATGAGCATTTATAAGCAAAATTTCACGGATTTTCATCAGAAAAGTAGCCATTTTGGCGATGTGAAAAAATGCACTATGTCGCACGGGTGTGTTATCGCAATGCGAGGCCCAATTACGAGAATATTGCTCCTCACCTTTACGTTAACACATCCGTGTGATATAGTGCATTTTTCAAACCTCAAAAAAAAGGTAATTTTTCTGATGAAAATTTGTGATATTTTTATTATTTATACTCCAAACATAGGTTTTGGGTGCTCGTTAGCACCGCCTCCGCCTCATTGAGGCGGTTCTAACGAGTACCCACAACCTATGTCTTGGAGCAGAAATAAGGAAAATAATGTTTACCCCCGTATTCCCCAGTTTTCTCTACATAAAGTGGGGTTTAGAGGGGTCTTTATTTCACGGACTTGTTCACGTGATGCGGGGACAGTAAAAGCCAACTGATGTGTGTCTGATTACAATTCGCTTCCTCATTCAATATCTATTTTAGTGTACATGTACGAGCATATCAGATGAAAACATTAACAAGAAAAGAGTTGACACACAGTGCCTTATTAAGTGACTCGATTGTAATCTCATTGTACTATTTTGGAAAGGAACAGACATAGAGGATTTTACATGAGTGATCATGTATTATTGAATTTATTAAACGAGTTGAGGAAATGGGATAAAATGCGAGGCTTTGCCGAGCCTTTTATTCCTTTTCCTCAGCGAGTTTAATAAATTCAATAAAGCATGAGCACGAATGCAAGATTCTATTTATCATATGACATTAAAGCTTTTTCTATTTACGATTGTTTACAAAAATGCCAATATTCCGCCATTAGTAAACGCGACGTCGTTAAGGTCGTACATGTAACGTTACGGAACTTAACTAGCTAATTTGCATATTTAATCCACTAGTGGATTATCGAAAATATGACATGGCGTTATTACACTCTCAGACGCGACGTCATATGATATAATGAAATTTAACCGTTCAGTTATAAACTTATAAACCAGAATTATTTGACAATGTTGACACGAACACTCATTTTGCAGTATCACATTCAACAAGTCCAGTTGTCTTGTCAGTTTGTTGAATGTCTTGTCACTGTGTTGAATTTAACAGTGTAACAGAATTGAATTCGACAATGACTGATCAGTGGATACTACAAACCGACAAACGCAATCAACAAAGAGACTGGTCTTCTTTACACTTACAGGGGGAACAACCTACGTCAGAGCAGTGACGTCATAACCATTCTTAGGTTTGCCTAACCATTCTTTTACTTCACAAAAGGCATTTGTCACAACAAGTAGGTGCAGTCAGTGCATTAGGTCATAAAAGAATCAAACATACTGAAATCTGTCCCAGAAATGTGGCCTTTTGATTAAATAATTCGACACAAGCTGATTTGGCAATGATGTCGGAACTATCATTGTTTACAGCGCCGAATCAAATCCTGTGGCGAAGCTATCGAAGCCTTTTCAATGTTTCTATGTGGAATTAACTCACTGATGGGATGCAAATATTGGTCGTTACCAGCTGAAGTATGTTTTCTGAAGACTCGTAATGTACATATCTAGTTTGAAGCATTTTATGTACCCTATTTACACCAATATGGCCGCTTCTGAAACGGGTACGACATCTCTGCTATGACGTAGGTTGTTTCCCCGACTTAGCACCCTCCTTTTCAACACCAAGAACAACACGAGTCCATTAATGCCGTGTATTTTTACATTAAGAGAGGTTATCGTGCCCAGCAAATACACTTCTAGGCTGTGTCCAGACCTTTAAACGTAAAAATCGATTTACCTACTGTAAAAGTGACACAGCCATTGCTAACAACTACGCCATCAATAACAACTACGTCATCACAGTACCACAGGCTTTGCATATCTTTAGGCCAATATCAGTAGGACTGATAAAACGACATCAACGACCCCCAAAATGAACGCTCAACATCAACAACCAGCCACGGTGAACCAGTTGAACGGATGTTAGAGTTAAATCGAGACAGTAAACAGGATTTCGTTATAAAATACGAACCCCCACCCCTTTTGCTATTTTGTGTGATTCGAGTGTTTGTGAAAAAAGCATGGTCGAAGAAAGACATTTTAGAGAGGTGTCAATTGAGAAAACGGTCACATTTGTTGAAGACATGAAAATGTGAACACTGAAAGAGACACGACGGGGAAAGTCAAACAATTTCACAGTTGCGGAAAACCCCATTTTGTGACCTTTGTTACGGGTAAAACATAGTACTGGAACGTTTGGCGGCTCCATCAAAAGTAAATATGGCGATCTGCCGTTTAAAAATATAGAAACGAGACGTGATAGACAGATTATAACATGGTGTTTTGGTTATCGCCCACAGTATCAACCCTCAACCATTATCAGCCCTCGAGCTAAAGCTCTCGGGCTGATAATGGGGTCTCGGGTTGATACTGTGGGCGATGACCAAAACCCCATGTGATGATCTCTAATTATATATGTTTTTGTTTATAAGTAAAATTGTTATCGTTATACTAAGTAGTATAATTAGCAGTAGTAGTTTGATTGAATCCCCGTCAGCACTAGTTTGGTAGTTTTGGAGACGTTGGTCCAAATTTTGTGGGGCTCATACCGGACTTATACGGACATGACTGCTATCTGTGCTGATAATCAAGGGAACTGACGCGTACAACACAGAACATAAATGGTTATCTCCCCAAGGCCTCATGGTTACCTAGGTGACATCCGAACGATTTTTAGGCATCAGTATGAAGTCTGAGGACCGCTTTATATGAATTTTATAGGTCAATTCTAATTCATGAAAGTAGAGATAGTGTGATAATGTAACTCTGCCCCCCAACCCACCCCCGCCCTTCGGAGCTTGAAGAAATAGATAGGCTGCAGATGCTTTTACGCAGAGCTGAATCCGACCGTCACACGAGTACGGGTAAACCGCTTAGAGGATCTAAGCCTGCCCAGGAAAAGCGGTGCGAGTCGACAAAAAAAAAAAAAGACCGAATAAAGAATAATTTACATAATGATATATCAATTCCAACCATTGAGGCTTGAAGAAATATATGGGCTGCATGATGTTTCCACGCAGAGCTGAAACCGACCCACACACGAGTACTGGTAAACCGCTTAGAGAATCTAAGTCTGCCCAGGCAAAGCGGTGCGAGTCGGCCCACCCATGCTTATAAACCATATTGGTTTCATTGGGCGGCAGGGCTTGAGATGTCATTTCATCTCAACGTCGGGTAAAATCCCAACAAAATTGGAAGCAACGTCTTCAAAATGACCTTTACAATGTTGACGGGGCGTTAATCCTCAAATCAAACAAAACAAACAAATTAATTACAAATTGTCAAGTGTATCAATTAGTACATCGAAGGCGTAACATAGCCTTTGTTATCGTTTACCGTAGTGACA
This sequence comes from Lucinisca nassula, assembly GCA_963580285.1. Classification (NCBI taxonomy): domain Eukaryota; kingdom Metazoa; phylum Mollusca; class Bivalvia; order Lucinida; family Lucinidae; genus Lucinisca; species Lucinisca nassula. The sequence continues at coordinate 45,087,188 of OY757010.1, read as the reverse complement.
ACCGCTGCCCGCTGATTGCTAAGGTAAACTGGAAATAGAAAAAAGGGGGTAGTGTATTTCATTTTCAAAAAGGACCAAATTATTTTTATTTTTATTTCACAACATTTACATGGATTTGTTCACAATAAATTTGCAATTTTACTCCCGCTGGCACAGAAAAGAAAAAACAATTTACAAAAACGTTATGAAAATGAGTTCATCAGTTTTTGTCGCTGTATTCAGTAGTTTTACTATATATTCTATACATTTAGAGGGTGCTTCCAAATATATGTAAAAAGGACTAAAAAGGTGTTCAAAAAATTGCATTAAAATATATATGTGGATATTCGAAAAAGGATATAAGATCATGAGCCGCTTGCACAGAAAAGATATTCCTAAAAGTTTTGGTTTTATGGGGCAATACTTATCAAGTTCCTATATAAATCTATGTATTAACTTTAAGCAACAGCAGTTACCTGGATGTCCGTTAAAGTTCGACATGTTTACTCCGCATTAAGATGCAATCTCACCTCCCGCCCTGACGCCCGAACAAACCAAAATGTTAATATGTAGGGGCTGCCCGACTCGCACCTTTTTGCAGGCTTAGACCCTCTAAGCGGTTTACAAGTACTCATGTGCGGTCGGTTTCAGCTCTGCGTGGAAACATTATGCTTCTAAATTTATTTCTGCATACCCCTATGGGCAGGGCCGATGTAGTAGTAGTAGTATTTAATTATTTTTTATGCCATTTACATTTTTTGACAATATTTCAACCCGCAACCTATACTTTAATTGTTAGAAAAATGCAATTTTTACAGTCAAGAAACACACCATTATTATGGACGATTCTGTCCTTATGAAGTTTGAAACAAATGAGAAACATAATAAAACGATATCTTGTGGACAGCTTTATATCTATTTTTGTGACTAAAGTGCTTATAGACGGATCCAATGTTTCGACGCGTGGCTTTGTTTACATTTCACTGCGCATGCGCCAATTACCTCCCCTGAAGAGTACCTATTTTATCTGGTTGGCAAAAAATGACTGTTCCCGTATAGTGTCAATGATGATTTCGAATATTTTTCGTGTACTTAAACTCCTTTCTTCTCCACAAAATTAACTGATCCTAGTCGTTTTGTGTTTTTGGAGTATTAAATGATATAGAACCAGTCTCTTCTGACATTTTTTTCGCACATTTTGTTGCCTAAAAAGCGTAATAAAACTACACACCACCATACCAAAACGTAGTCGATGCGCTTTATTTAACGAACGGAAATAAGATTAAAGCATATTATATATTTTACATCAACATTTATATGAAAAGAAGCAGTTTAATGTCCAAAATGGTTTGTGGCAAATAGTTTTGACAGAACGAATATTTAACAATAGTAATTACAGAAAATAACTCGTGCTATATCAACGGTAGAGTATAGAACGGGAAGTTTTTTTGCCCGCCAGATAAAACCAGGCCAATGACCTTTGACCTGGTGGAACGTAGACTTTGGATGTATCTATAGCAGTTATACATCTTCTAAGTGAGCATATTGATTGTGTATAATCGAAAGTCAGGGCACAACAAAATGTACAACTTGGCAAGTTTGAAACACAACTTCCCACACAAAGTCACGGTTCACTAAGTTCCTTCCTTTATCGACTGATCTTTTAATATGGTACACGAGAATGTAAAAAAAAATCAGAGACAATCTTTCTTTTTAAACTTTGAATGCTCTCAAATAAAATGGGAGGTGCAACCTTTTCTTGCTGAACTGCTAGAGAAGAAAGATCATGTAAAACCTTGTAAAGAAAATGTGTAAAAATTGCTCTGTTAGTTCTTAAACATTAGTATTTTGTTTGATTTAAGGTTTAACGTCCCCGTCAACACTGTAAAGGTCATTTTGGAGACGTTGATCCCAATTTTGTGGGACATTAACCCGACATTGAGATGAAATTATATAGTTCGAACAAATTAACCTGAGACTGGTGAACTCTATTAACATAATTTCCCACCCGACTGAATGCATGTATTTATCTTCGCCGTCTCCCGAAAATGGCGATATTGTTATTCAATACATAGCGGTCGGTAAATGGGTTGCAATTCACGGGATGCCGAAAATGCACGAGAAGTTTACGAAAGCCGACGAATTAGGCGATAACACTGACTAACATATTCCTTGCATAAAGGTCAGTCTCAGGTCAATTTGTTCAAACTATATCTCAAGCACTGCCGGCCAATGAAACCCAACTCGCACCGCTTTACCTGGGCGATAACATTGACTAACTTTTTCCTTGCATAAAGCTCAGTCTCAGGTCAATTTGTTCGAACTATATCTCAAGCCCTGCCGCCCAATGAAACCCAACTCGCACAGCTTTACCTGGACATGCTTAGATCCTCTAAGTGGTTTACCAGTGTTGGTGTGCGATCGGTTTCAGCTCTGTGCGTAAGCATCATGCAGCCCATCTATTTCTTCAAGCCCCGATTGGCGGGGGCCGTGAGTTTATAAGTGTAACACAGATGTAGGCAGCAGTGAGAACCACCGCATCGAGATCTTTTTGCCAACCACCAACAATCTATATTAAGAGGGAATTTTTACAAATTTTCAACAGAAAAGTGCGCCAGCCAGCAATAAATCCTACCAGAAGAACTGTGTGAAAGCAAAGACCTAGATAAACCTGGTCACCTGCACAGATTTGCTACAGTATCCTTTTTGTCTCATTTGATAGCCCAGATACTTCGACGGCTCACTTTCAATTATGAAAACACGCCTATACAAAAACATCAGAAAAAGGAAACGTTAAAGCTGAGAAATTGTGATACATGTATTTTTTTTATTTCGGCTCAAAATATATATTGTGGGTACCCGTTAGAACCGCATAATCTATATTTTAAAGCAGAAATAAGAAAATATGGTTTATCCCTGTAAACCCTAGTTTTACTGTACAAAACTGGGGTTCAAGGGGGTTAAAATTATATAGGCGCGTTTCTGTGATGGATAGTAATTTACCTTAGCAACATCACGCCTTACATCAGACTAAACGTCAGTCTAAACAAACGAAAGAAATAAACTTCGAAATAATAAAAAAATGAAAAGAAAGCTGTAGTATGCAACATAATAGGTGTTTTGAAATAGATATTCCCGATCCCCAGTATTGCCGGGCAGTGTCGAACCACGGTCCAAGGGGGAAGGGTCGTAACTAATATTGGTACAACTTTTGGCCCAACCCCATTTGCTGTTTTGAAACGCAATAGAATATATTTAACTTAATCACTGCGTAACTTCTGCAGGCTCCGAGGTTATAAAACTTCGTTTCATGCTCAGCCCACTTGAACATGAAATTTATCCTGCTCATAAATTTTAAAATGCCAATAAATGCTGGCATTCTAAATTCTACGAGCAGGACAAATGGCATTATGTGCTGATACATGTATGAGCAGGAAAATTGCCTGATTCGTTTGCATTTTAATAATTATTAGCAGTACAACTTTCATGCTCAGTTAACTTGAGCATAAAAACGTTTATAACCTCTGGGCAAGTTTTGATCGGCCCAGGTGTCCCGAGGCTTGTATCGTCACACTCTAATGCGATACATCACGAAAACACGCCTATATACTTTTGACCCCCCTTGAACCCCACCTTTATATAGTAAAACTAGGGTTTACAGGGGTAAACTTTATTTTTCTTATTTCTGCTCTAAAATATAGATTGTGGGTACTCGTTAGATCCGCCTCGATGAGGCGGTTCTAACGAGTACCCACAGTCTATTTTTTGAACAGAAATAAGAAAAGTACTGCAAGTTTTCATCTTAAAATTTTCGTTTTTCTGCGACAAAGTTAACAATGTATTTGTATAGGCGTGTTTTCGTATTGGATATGTTATCCTAAAATGTTTATTTTTGTAGATGAATGTAAACCAGGATCAGGAAGACGGTGCGATGTGCATGCGCTTTGTGACAAAGAAGATGGCGTTTGTAGGTGCCAACAGGGCTGGGTCGGAGACGGCATTGACACATGTGAACGTATGTGGTCTTACTTTTTATTTGGGCCCCGTCAAGCGATTTTGGTACTTATCGCCCATGCGAGCAGCGAAGGTTCAGGCGAGCCTGCGCATCCGCGCAGTCTTGCCAGAACCTGCGCTACTCGCTCATACAAGCAGTGAATCAAGAGGAACCTTCAGACAGAAAGCCATATCCCTGGCCCCTCTGAATGGCTGAGCATGCGCAGTTAAAATTTGTCATGACGGAATGCTCGAAGACACAAATTCGCTTGGAGGGGCTCATTTACCAGAATAATGTAGGCAGTACTTAGTTCAATCGGTACATTTCGCCTCATCCAACCTTTTTTAAGCTCTCCTGAGCCTAAGTCTCCGCGGTAGCTGCCCTCCATCGTCCGTCCGTCCGTGGTCGGTCCGTTCGTCCATCGTACGTTAAACATTTCCAATGTCTTCTTCTCTGAAACCATTTGGCCAATTCCAATTTGATTTGAGCCAGCGCACGACCAAACCTAAAATAATACATGTGCGCCTAGCGAAGACTCCGATCAGCCTGCGCATCCGCGCAGTCTGATCAGAGTCTTCGCTGTGTGCTCTAAGGATAGCTAAGGGCCCAATGCTCCTTCTTGCAGCAAGGGAGTCTCTGACAGACTATATTGATGCGCAGGCTGATCTGATTCTTCGCAGGGCGCACATGTAAATTGTAGGAAATGCTGTGCACCGGCTCATTTTATATTCAGCCCCCTGACAGTGGGGAACCAAATTTGTTTGAATGGTCCAGGTTACAATGACTAACATGACAGTCGTGCCCAAATATGGTAAAAGCCTTTAAATCTTCTTCTCCAAAATCACTGGGCTAATACTAACAGTCTTTAGATTTTGGTATTTAGTATCTGCTGACTGCGTACTTCCATGTTTGCAAAACTGTTAACCCAAGGTTGAACTTGACCTGGGCATTTTACGACAAGAGTAGATTTCGTACCTTAGATTTTTGGGAAAAGGGTAAAACAATGTTTTTTGTTGTTATTTTTTTCTCAAAAAATATTGTGGTCCTACAATGCAAGTAGGTAAAAAACGAATGTCCATGAACGTTTAAGGTCAAGGTCATTTGGTGACGTTGGCCCAAGATCGCTTGGACTCCAGGTCAATCGTAATTTCAAACAACATTTTCCCTAAAACAGCTCGGTCAGTTTCAAATAAATTTCATATGCAAACATCTGACAATGTGGTCAACTGGTGAACGTCACAATGTCAAGATGGCCACCATACCCAAATACGTTAAAAAAAAAAAAATCTTCTTCTCCATAACCAACTAACCTAATTGCTTAGTATGTTGCATCGGGTTATAAAGCACTATCAATTTTGTTCAAACGATGAACCTAGGTTGCCCTTGATTTATTTTACGGCAAGATAAAAATTTGAGTTCTTAGGCTTTGAACGTGAAAAAAGCTAGAACGCTGCATTTTTCGAAAACTATTGTGGTCTGTGACATGTGGGTAGGTACAAAATGAAACAAAGGGTCAAAGTTATTCGACGACCTTGGCTTAAGGTCATTTTGATTGTAGGCCTATCAGCATTTCACAGTTTGTTTGTTTGTTTGATTTGAGGAATAACGTCTCCGTCAACACTGTAAAGGGCATTTTGGAGACGTTGCTTCAAATTATGTGGGACTTTTACCCGACATTGAGATGAAATGACATCTCAAGCCCTGTCGCCCAATGAAACCAATAGGTTTTATAAGCATGGACGGTCCGGCTCGCATCGTTTTGCCTGGGCAGCTTAGACCCTCCAATCACGGTTGACAACTTTGCTTACCTCTTTAATTGCACGCCGGTGGGTCAGCCCTCAGATTCTATGACGGTTCCAACGTAAGGTTTACTGAGAATTAGAGAGTATCTAATTTTATGTAATGTTGGTTGGTGCCTGATGCTGTGTCTCTGGTCGGGCCGATCGGGGCCTAACTGATGGTCTTTTATTGCTCAAGCATTTCTGTGGTTTCTTGCTGTCGAGTCCTCACCGTTGTTTCATCTGGTTGTTTGATTTTTGTGTTCACGGAGATGTTGCACTGATGAGTTAGGAGGCCTTCATACGGAGAAACAAATTATTTGTCTAAATCGCGACGGAAATAAGGACGAGGATTGTGGTCACGTAAAATCGATTTAAGACCCCCAGTGGAATTTCACTGGTTCCAAGGCGGTTCTTCTGTCGTGGTTTATTTTTGTTATGGTTTGTCTTTGAGTGTTTTATCGCTTATATTATTTTGTTTTGTATAGCCAATTGGCCTTTTTGTGGGAAAGTAACTGTCCTTTGGGCTTTCTGCTATTGATTTTTTCCCTTTGGTGTCTCTGATGGGAGCCGTGGGTTAATTGAATCGATTCCTGATCATTGCCTTCACTTCTATTTTACTAGTACTCATGTGCAGGTCGGTTTCGGCTCTGCGTGGAAGTATCATGCAGACCGTCTATTTCTTCATGCCCCGACGGGCGATGGCCGAATAAACAATGTGTGTGTGTGAATTCGGGTTTAACGTCGCTTTCAACAATTTTTCAGGCATATCACGACGGTGTCTGGTTGCGACAGGGAGCTCAATGCTCACTTTTATAGTGCTGCCTCACTGAAGTATCATGTCGCAGACACATTACATGATACCACACCCAGTCACATTATCCTGACACTGGGTCGACCAGTCCTAGCTCTACCCCGTAAATCTGAGTGCCAAGCGAGGAGCAGCTAGTACCATTTTTAACGACTTTGGTATGTCGCGGCCTGGGATCGAACCCGTGACCTCCCGTTCCCCGGAGCGGACACTCTACCAACTGAGCTATCGGGGCCGGTCCCGAATAAACAACATTTCAAAGGACACTTTTACCTAAAGTCAATTAAATTTCATAACGGGCCTCCGTGGCCTAGTGGATAAGAACGCTGACTCTTAGTCATTAGGTCTCTCACCGCCGTAGGTTCGAGCCTCGCTCGGGCCACGTGTGAGACGGCAAGTTCTGCAACGGAAGGTCAGGTGGTTTTTCTCCGGGTACTCCGGTTTTCGCCCACCTCTGATTAACGATCGGCTCGATATGAGTGAAATAATCTTGAAAGGGCCGTAAAACCCAAACCAAAAAAAAAATAAAAATAAAAAAAAAATAAATTTCATAATGGTCCAGGTAACATGACCAAGATGGTTGTCCAAATATGGTAAAAACCTTTGAAAAAAATCTTCTCTAGACGCACAGGGCCGATTGTCATGAAACTCCTTACATAGCATTAGGTAACTGAATAAGTTTGTTCAAATAAAGACCATAGGTTGACCCTAGCCCAATTTACAGCTAGGTCAAATTTGGCCGCTTAGCCGTTTGAATAGAAAAAAGGTAAAACATTGCGTTTTTCAAAAAGTGCAGCAGTCTATGACATGAGATGAATGCAAAAGGTCAGGGTGACCTTTGCTCCAGGTCAGTTGGATGACAGGTTCATTGATATTTCAAAGGACATTTTTCTCTACGACTGCGTGGCCAATTTTAGATCAGTTACATATGCATCCTACTGACATTGGGGGAGCAAACATTTGTTCGAATAGTCCTTGCGACATAGTGCGACATAAAAAGCCGGTAAAAATGTGATAACAAAATTTTATAACGACAACAATAATTTTTATTCTGAAATTTTGACTGTTAAAGCAGTTACTTTGGTTTACAAAAGAAGGTTTCATTGATAAAGAGTCAATATTAGGGACTAATACCGCATTTAGATTTTTCTATAGACCACAGTGTAAACACGGGACTTTGGTGCTCGAAGCTGCATGACCCAAACTATATCCCGAACCGAAGCAAGCAAACACTTCCCCCACCGAACGGTATCAGTCTCACCGTAGGTCGACAATCTAGATTTCCCAAATGGGGCATTTGGACTCACCATGGTTATGGTTTTTACCCTCCCAGACTGGCCAGCTTATAGGTGGGGTAGAGGAAAGGAATGGGTCTCCGACTAGAAGTAGTGCACACGTTGATCCCAATTTAGTAAATACTATAAGAACCTGATGTGAGATTCTGTTGTAGACGGGCGTTTCCAACCTGAACGATAACCGTGCTAAACGGAACCGAGGTTACGCCGAGCCTCCCCTCAGCATGGTCATCCCGAGGGTTGGAAACGCCCATAAAGTTCTGCTGTAGATGGGCGTTTCCAACCCTCGGGATGACCGTGCTGAGCGGAACCGAGGCTATGCGAGGTTCCGCACAGTAGGCACAGTAGGGCAATCCCAAGGGTTTGAAATGCCCATATACAACAGAACCCCATATAAAATACTTTTTCTTGCACACAACCACCAAAAAATCATTTTACTCATCTAACGTTTTATGTTTTCGCGCAGTATACTAATGTAGTTTGCCTGGGTAAGATCACCAGTGTACCTCCTCCGTGAGTGAGTGTTTGAGTTTTACGTCCCACTAACAGCTAAGGTCATACGGAGACGGGACCTCGGTTTAAAGACTCATCCGAAAGTCGCTACGCGCTCGTGATTTGATCTACTTTACAACTGATCTCCAAACTGTTACTGTATTTGTTATTCAACAAATCAGTTAGAGCTGATAAGAATCCAATAATCATTATCTTACATGAGTGTGTTTTTACGGCGTAGCCGTTATGGTTTTGCTTTTGTCCTACATTTTTCGTTATTCCATTGGTCAATAAACCACATGTCCAAGGAGATGACCATTTCATTGGTCAATGATTTGCATAAATAAATCTACTCAAAAATACGACAGTTTACTGAAGTTTTAACCTAGGACATGTTTCGTTTTTTATGTGAGACATGAATGAAAAATATATTCAGTTTCGGCTTGCTCACCGTCTTGTCCTTTGATGACCATACGTCATATGTATAATTGTGTTTCTAGTGAATTCTGTAACTGCTGTGGTGAATAGCTATTTTGACCTAATTTCACGTGGTTGGTCTATATAGCGAAAGGAACCATTTCGCGAAAGGAAGTTTCCTTTCGCGAAAGGAAGAATTTTCTGGGAAAGGAATTGTTTGTTTGATTTGAGGTTTAACGTCCCCATCAACACTGTGTAGGTCATTTTGGAGACGTTGCTTCCAAGCTTGTGGGACTTTTACCCGACATTGAGATGAAATGACACCCCAAGCCCTGTTGCACAATGAAACCAATAAAGAGATATAGCATGACAAACTTGAACATGTAATAATCGCATTACAAATTGACAGATGTTTAATTTACAATATATGCTTAATAAAAGTTGCAGTGTATCATTTGTCTTCAGCATACTTTATGTCCTCCATTTTAACACAAAATGGACATTTTCGAATATCATTAATGTTATATAAATTCTGAAAAGGAATAAGTGTAATTTGAGTTTTAATTAGGTGCACATATGATCACGTTTCCGTCCATTTGTCTGCTCGTCCGTTCGTTCGTCCGCCTATGCGTTTACGTTCACCATAGCGACAACCCTAAATGTTAACCCTAGAATTTGTGTTCAAAAACAGTAAATGATAACGTTTTCTTATTTGTTGTGCATATACTTGAGACCATATGCTCTTGAAATGAGGTCGTGTTTTTAACCTTGACCTTTTACATTGACCTTAGCTCAAACAGGCGGGACACCGCCCTCTGCAAAGCTATCTTTCCTCGCGTGACATCTGAATTGTTTGAATACAGTAAACCAGTTCATAGCTAGACAATTTTTGCTGTCACTATTGTAGCTCATATTGCACGACCCGCAGAAAAAGCGACCGACTGAAGTCGGTTGATTTTCTAAGAGTGCCCTCAAATCACCGTGTCATTCTCTCAGTCTGTCTGTCCGTCCGTAACCCGTTTGTGAAAATTGGTGATAGTGACTTAACCGCTTGGAATATTTAGACAATTTTTGGCATACTGATAGATATCAATGAGATCTAACCAATGAACTTACGAAATATTACATTCCATTTAGTATAGCCTCGCCGAGGCGAAAAATGTGAAAATTTTCGAACTGCTTCTCCTCGGAAACCGTTGGGCCGACTGAAGTCAAATTTCATATGGAGCCTCTATGGGATGGGGGAAACCAAAATTTGCTCATGGGGTCCAGGTCACATGACCCAAATGGCCGCCAAGCCATATATGGTCTGTCTGTCTGTCTGTCCGTCCGTAACCCTTTTGTGAAAATTGGTGATAGTGACTTAACCGCTTGGAATATTTAAACATTTTATGGCATACTGATAGTATCAATGAGGTCCAGGTCACATGACCAAAATGGCCGCCATACCCATATATGGTAACACTCATAAAGCTAAAAGCATCCGGCGGGTCGTGCACTTCAGCTGAAGCACTGGTTTCTAAACAACCTTCCAATTAAATCTACGCCGCATATCTTTTTTAAAGATATTTCTTGTTTCTAATGGTAATTCTTCTCTATATACTGGCAGGCGCTGGTAGGTGTCGGCAGCAAGGAGCAACATTCACCGCCACATACGACAGAATAATGAATCATTTCCGTGGAGCATGTACTTACGTTCTGACCCATGCAACTACTGGCGACTGCGGTATGACGGTGTGGGGCAAATTTTATCAAAGACCTGGTCACAAGTCCTCCAAGCTGAGAAATATAACGATTTTCATGAATTATACATTACCAAATGGTACTGCAATGACTGATAGAATACAGATTCATCAGAATAGAGAAATGAAAGTATGTATCTTCTTGACCAATTTGTTTGTTTGTTTGATTTGAGGTTTAACGTCCCCGTCAACACTGTATAGGTCATTTTGGAGACGTTGCTTCCACTTTTGTGGGACTTTTACCCGACATTGAGATGAAATGACATCTCAAGCCCTGTCGCCCAATGAAACCAAAAGGGTTTATAAACCTGGGCGGTCCGACTCGCACTGCTTTGCCTTGGCAGGCTTAGATTCTCTAAGCGGTTTACCAGTACTCGTGTGCGGTGGGTTTCAGCTCTGCGTGGAAGCATCATGCAGCCGTTCTATTTATTCAAGCCCCGATGGTTGGGGGCAACTTAACCAATTTGTATATTATGACAAATAAAATATATTTTCACATTAACATCTTTGGACAGTTCCACGGCAGTTTTAAGGGTTTCTGAGCATTACGAAAACACGCCTATATAATTTTGAACCCTTGAACCCCACTTTTATATAGTAAAACTGGGGTTTAAAAGGGTAAATCATATTTTCTTATTTCTGCTCTAAAACATAGATTGTGGGTACTCGTTAGAACTGCCCCGAAGAGGCGTTTCTAACGTGTACCCACAATCTATAATTTGAGCAGAAATAAGAAAAATATCACAATTTTGCATCTTCAAATTTTCGTCTTTTTCGGCGGTATGTTTTAATGGCTACATGGCTACACTGTATATCAATATTCATTTTAAGTGACATACGACTTATATGGATTCATTGAGATAACAAATCCGTGTGCTAATATGGTGTCTTTCGTAGCTTTTTAACCCATTGTATACTAATGGGCTATTCCATTGCTATATGTTGGACAACTACATTTGTCATCTATGGGGTGTCAGGCCTCCTTTTTAATTCTTATTCTATTTTCAATGAAAATTCTGTTAGCAAACGGTGTAGGTCCTGATCAGACGCCGCGTTCTGCGGCGTCTGATCTGGGCCTGCACTGTTTGCCTTAGGTACCCCTTTAGTGGGTTCCCGCATACACTGGGTTAAGTAGAAGTTTTCAGATGAAAACAAAAATGTGATATTTGTCTTACTTTTTGTCCAAGCAAAGAGTGTGTATGCTCGTAAGAACCAACTCATTGAGGCGGTTTTAACGAATACCCCCAACTCATGTCTTGGAGTAGAAGTTAGAGAAATAATATAAACCCCGCGTACATCCCAGTTTTCTCTATATAAAGAGGGGTTACAGGATGTTCAATGCACGGATTTAAGGGGAATGGGTACACCTTCACGGGCGGCAACTCCTGCAAAAATATTATTGTCTCCCATGTCAATAGGGGTCAACTCTTAGAGGAAAGAATTTGCTCCTGAGGAGCAAATTCTTTCCTTTAAAAAGTAGACCGCATTTTCAGCCAGACTGAGCCTATAAAAAAGCGAACAGGAAGTCCCGAAAGTTGTCTCCCTTTGAAAAATGGCGGAAAAATCGGCCAGGTGTTCCCATTCCACTAAACAAACGCAGCACCAGAAGAAAGGCTACTTATCACATCCAAATCAGCAAGAAATATCATTCTTGCACACCAGACAAGGAAATCCATAGTTTAGCCGGGGACTTACCCACAATCGAATATTCTCGCGCGATTGATAAATGCACTGGTTGAATACAACCCCATATTCGCCGTCGTTAAGATTGATGTCACAGCACGTTACGTGGCGTCACTAAACATTCCTGTAGTGTCATCACAGTATGGCGAACGTCGGTAACCGAAGTGACTGCAGCATTAAAAATCCGCGCTTAGAAATGGAAGGTATACAAGAAAAAGAATCCTCTATGGGTGTGAGGGGTGGATAGAAAAATCCGTCTCTCGGGATCACTGTCCGGCGTCACTCGGCAAGCCTCGTGATGCCGGATAGTGATCCCGAGGGACGGATTTTTCCATCCACCCCTCACACCCATACAAGATTCTTCTTGCATTAGCGCAGTCTCGAGGGAGCCAACTCTTCTCTGAAACATAAAGGAGACCTAATAATAGCATCGTCCAAGAGGGCATTCGACATTTGACCCTTTTAACCCCTATTAGTTCACCTGAGCCCAAGACACATAGAAGATATTAGCATGTCGATGCTCTGTCGTTCTTCCGTCCGTCCACAATTTCAAATACTTATATCTCTGATACCCCACAGCCAGTCTTGATCAATGTTCATTTGAAGCATGATCAGGTTAGAGGAAAGGCTGTATAAGATGTTGGGGCTGAACGGATGGAAATTATGGTTGCCATGGCAACATATAGCTCCCATAGGCAAACACGTCAAACTCTTCTTCTCTGAAACCACAGGGCCCTTAGCTAATTGGTACGAAGCAACATCGAGTGGGCCCCTACATAAATCCTGCCAGTCATGCCCCTGGGGTCCAAATTGGCCAAGCTGGCCCCTTTTCATCCCATGGACTTATAATAAAATAACTTTAAAACTCTTCTGCTCTAAAACCACAAGACACAGAGTTTAGATATTAAGTCTGAAGCAAAGTCAAGTGGACCCCTACATAAATCATGCCAACCATGCTCCTTAGGTCCAAACTGACCACGCCCGGGTATGAAGCGACATCAAGTGGTCGTCTATATAAATCCTGTCAACCATGCTCCTTGGGTCAAACTGACTCAAGCTCATTAGCTCCTATTGACTTATAATGGGTAAAACTTCACAAATCTTGTTATCTGAAACCACATTGCCCAGAGCTTATAAATTTAGTAAGAAACAATGTAAAGTGGTCGCCTTGATAAATCCTGCCAACCATGTTGGGGTCCAAAGGGCTCATTAGCTGCCATTGACTTATAATGGGAAAACGTCAAAATCGTCTCTGAAACCACAAGGCCCAGAGCTTAGATATTAAGTAAGAAACAAGGACTTTTATTGGAAAATCTTCTCTGAAAACAGAAATCCCGGAGCTATGGTATGTAGCAACATTAGGTAGTCATCTACATAAGTCATACTAACCATTCTCCTGGGACTCAAACTGGTCACGCTCCGGGGTTCATTAGCTCCCACAGACTTATAATAGAAAAAAAAAATAAAAAATCATCTTGTCTGAAACCACAAGGCCCAGAGCTCAGATATTTAGTACGAAACAACGTCAAGTGGTCACCTACATAAAACCTGCCAACCATGTTCCTGGGGCCTAAATTGGTCACTCTACGGGTCTCATGATCTCCCACAGACCAATAATGGAAAAAAAACATATTCTCTGAAACCACAAGGTTCAGAGCTTAGATATTTAGTGTGAAGCAAAGTCAAGTGGTCCCCTACATTAATCATGCAAACCATGCTGCTAAGGTCCAAATTAAGCACGCCCGGGCCTCATTAGCTCTCATTAATTTATAATAGAAAAAGGGTCAAACTCTTCTTCTCTGAAACCACAAGGCCCAGAGCTTAGATATTTAGTAAGAAACAATGTCCAGTGGCCACCTACATAAACCCTGCCAACCATGCCCCTGGAGTCCAAATTGACCATGTCCCGGGGCTCATTAGCTGCCATAGACTTTAATGGTAAACCTTCTTTGAAACCACAAGGCAAGGCCCAGAGTTTAGATATTTAGCATGAAGGAAAGTTAAGTTGTCAACTACATAAATCCTGCTAATCATACCCCTGGGGTCCAAATTGGCCACGCACTGGGGCTCATTAGCTCCTATAATCTTATAATGGGGAAAATTAAAAAAAAAATCTTCTTCTCTGGAACTACAAGGCCCAGAAGTTAGATATTGAGCATGAAGCAATGTCTAGTGGCCACCTTCATAAATCCTGTCCATAATTGCCTTGCGGTCCACACTGGCTTTGCCTTAGGGCTCATTGATACCACAGACTTACAATGGGGAAAACTTCAGTTATCTTCTTCTCTGAAACCACAAGGCCAAGAGCTTAGACACTGTGTGTGAAACAACGTCAAGTGCTAACCTACATACATCTTGCCAACCTTGTCCCTGAAGTCCAAGTTGGCCCCGCCCCGGAGCACATTTGTTGCCATAGACTTTTAATGGGAAAAACTTCCGACCAGAGCTTTTTTATTTAGTGTGAAGCAACGTCAAGTGGTTACCTACATGAATCCGGCCAACCATGCTCCTTTGGCCCAAACTTGCCAAGCCTCGGGACTCATTAGCTCAAACTGACTTAAAATGAAAAAAAAAATCAAAAATCTTTTTCTCTGAAACTACAAGGCCCAAAGTTCAGTTATTTAGTATGAATTGTGTGTGAATTTTAGTTTTACGTCCCACCAACAGCTAAAGTCATACGGAGACGGGACCTCGGTTTAAAGACTCATCCGAAAGTCTGGAGAAGCCCGGGATAGTATGAAGCAACGTCTAGTGGTCACCTATATACATCCCGCCAACCATGCCCCTGGGGTCCAAGTTGGCTACGCCCCGGGGCACATTAGCTGCCATATACTTTTAATTGAAAAAGAAAAAAACAAAAACATCACAAATCTTCTTCTCTAAAACCTGAAAGGCCCAGGGCTTAGATTTTAGTATGAAGCAACATCAAGTGGTCACCTAGTAGTACATAAATCTTGCCAAACATGCACATAGCACATATGGTCATAAATTTGCCACGCCCCGGAGCTCATTAGCTCCCAAAAGCTTATATAGGGAAAAACTTCAAAAGTCTTCTTCTCTGAAACCAAAAGACCCAAAGCTTTGATATTTAGTATGAAGCAACGGTAAATGGCGATCTACATAAAACCTGCTAATCATGCCCCTTCGGTCCTAATTGGCCACGCCCTGGGGCTCATTAGCTTCCATAGACATATGAGAAAACGTCCCCTCTGAAACCATAAGGCTGAGAACTTAGATATTTAGTATGTATCGGCGTTTCATGGTCACCTACATAAATCGTCCCAACTATGCACCTTGGGTCCAAATTCGCCATGCCCCAGGGCTCATAAGGCCCAGGGCTTAGATATTCAGTGTATAGAAATGTTAAATGGTCGCCTACATGAATCTTGACAACTTAACCCCTAGGGCACAAAATTGTCAACTCCCCTGGGCTCATTAACTCCCATAGAGTGATAACGGATCCCCATCTCTGAAGCGATAGAGCCCAGAGCTTCGATATTTAGTATGAAGCAACGTTAGGAAGTCACCTACGTAAATCCTGCCGAACATGCCTCTAGGGCCCAAAATGGCCACACACCAGTGCACATCAACTCTCATAGACTTATAATGGAACAAACTTCAAATATATTCTGCTCTGAAACCATTATACCAAGCGCTTACATACTTAGTACGAATCAACGTTAAGTTGTTTCCTACAAAAACACTGTCAATCATGTCCCTAGGGTCCAAATTGGACATGCCCCCGGCTCATTACGAGTAGTTTCCATAGATTTTTAATGGGAAAAACTTAAAAATCTTCTCCTCTGAAACCATAAGGCTGTGAGCTTAGATATTTGGTATGTTTCCTGCAAAACATGCACCTGGGATTCAAAATGACCACGCCCTAGGGCTCATTAGCTTCTGTAGACTTATAATGGGAAAAAACTTAAAAAAATCTTCTTCTCTGAAACCATAAGGCCCAGAGCGTAGATACTTAATATATAAGAACATGAGGTGGTCACCTGTATAAATCCTGCAGCCAATCATACTCCTAGGGTCCAAGTTAGTAACGCCCTTGGGCTCATTTACTCCCATAATCTTTTAATGGGAAAATCTTCAAAAATCTTCTTCTCTGAAACTATAAGGCCCAGAGTTTAGATATTTAGTATGAAGCAACGTTACGTGATCACCTACATTAATCCTGCCAACCATGCCCATATGGTCCAAATTGGCTACGCCCTGGTGCTCATTAGGTCCCATAGACTTTTAATGTGAAAAACTTTAAAAATTTTCTTCTCTGAAACCATAAGGCCCAGGGCTTAGATATTTGATATGTAATGATATTACGTGGTCACCTACATTAATCCTACCAATCACCCCCTTGGGTTTGGGTCTAAATTGGCAATACCCCATGGCTCATTAGCTCCCATAGACTTAAAATGAGGAAAAATTTAAATCGTATTTTCTGAAACCATAAGGCCCAGAGCTTTGACATATAGTATGCAGCGACGTTAAGTGGTCACCTACATAAATCCTGCCAACACACCCGTGGCTCATTACTTCCCATAGTCTTATAAAGAGAAAAAAAAATAAAAAAAAAATCTTCTTTGAAACCATAAGGCCCTTGATGTCGAAATTTTCAGCGCCCGGGGCTCATTAACTCCAATTGACTTCTCTGAAACCATATAGCCCAGAGCTTAGATATTAAGTAGGAAGCAACGCTTAGTGGCCACCTTCATGAATCCTGCCAACTGTGTCCCTAGGGTCCAAATTGTCCACGCTCGAGTCTCATTAACCCCCACAGACTCATAGGAAAAACACTACTTCTTCTTCTCTGAAACCATAAGGTCCAGAGCTTAGATATTTAGTATGAAGCAACATACCGTGATCACCTACACAAATTATGCAAACAATGCCTCTGGGGTCCAAATTGGCCGAGCTCTAGGGTTTCCTTAGCTGTCACATACTTATAAATTAGAAGAACTTTCAAAAATCTTCTTCTCTGAAACCATCAGACACAGAGCTTAGTAAAATGTTCCTCAGGTGAGCGGTTTAGGCTCGATGAGTCTCTTGTATAGTTAAACTGGTGTTTACAGGGGTAGACATTGTTACTCTTATTCATCACGAAAACACGTCTATATAATTTTGACCCCCTTTAACCCCACCTTTATATAGTTATTTTGGGGTTTACAGGGGTAAACCTTATTTTTCACACTTCTGTTCTAAAATATAGATTGTGGGTACTCGTTAAAACCGCCTCAATGAGGCGGTTCTATCGAGTACCTACATTCTATATTTTGAGCAGAAATAAGGAATATATCAAAATTTTTCATCTTAAAATTTTCATTTTGGTGGTAACTTTTTCAAATAATTTAAATAGGTGTGTTTTCAAAATGAAGTTTATACCTCATGGAATGTTAAGGGCCATTTTCTCCTATGTTGTCTAACTTTGTGTGTGTATATTCAAATACATTGTAAACTTTACCGCCCAAAAAACTTCAATTTTTAAGATGAAAAATTGTGATATTTTTCTTATTCTGTTCAAAATATATATTGTGGCTATTTGTTGAACCGCCTCATCGAACGAGTACCAACAATCAATATTTTAGCGCAGAAATTAGAAAAATTAAGTTTACTTCTGTATATCCCAGTTTTACTTTAAAAAAGTGGGGTTAAAGGGGATCAAAATTATAGAGACGTGTTTTCGTGATGTTACAGTGTATCACCTTAATAAATCATTTTAATGAATATCACTATAAACCCTTATATAGGCGGAAGTAAGATTTACAAGGGTATACATTATTTTCCCTACCTTTTTATTAACATAGACTGTGGGTACCTTTCGGAATCACCTCAGTGAACACCTACAACCTACATTTGGTCACCACGTGAACAAGTCCGTGAAATAAAGGCCCCCCTAAACCCCACTTTATATATAGAAAACTGAGGTTTAAGGGGGTATTCATTATTTTTCTTATTTCTGCTCCAAGACATAGGTTGTGGGTACTCGTTAGAACCGCCTCAATGAGGCGGTTCTAACGAGTACCCACAACCTGTGTTATGAGCAGTTATAAGAAAAATATCAAGGAGTTTTATCAGAAAAGTAGCCATTTTGGACATGTGAAAATTGCACTATATCATACGGGTGAGTAACCGTAATGTGTTGAAAAAGGAAACTACGATTATGTACCTTAAAAGACATGAAAGATAACAATTTCTTACATAACACATAAGGAAATTCTTAACTTTTCCTTGGGTAAGAGCTCATCACACAGAGCTATCAGGTATGTTGTCTGGTCTTGAAGGGCAAAATACAGCTGATTGGTCAGTTCTTCCAGACATTTTCAGGCCGTTACCTAATTTACTCATAACACTGTTGTCAGACAGGAATGTTGCACCTTAATAAAATCAGATAAAAAAAACAGCTGAAATTGTTAGAAATAACTCTCCTAACACACTCCATTCAGTAATAATTGTTTTTGTTAGGGGCTATTAAGTACTTGCCAGTTAGTAAACCACTCCATGGAGGCTGCATGTGGTTGAAATATTGCCAAGGTTAATCTATGATCTCTCGGACCAATGAAATCAAACCCTGCCAACACTGCCGACAATAGCAGCTATACAATACTATAGCTCTGTGTCATAAGCTCCTTGTCCTGGGACAGCTATTCTTATCCTGCCCAGGTTATCCTTCCCAGCGATAGAATAAAATCGAGACTATTCACTGCTTGAACAGAACGTCACGTACGCCGTCGTTAAGATGACGTCACCGCGCGTGCAGTGACGTCAAAAACACATCATTATTGTCATCAAAATATGGCGGACGTCGACAATCAAAGTGACTGCATTGTACTCAGAAATGAAAGGTATGCAATAAATGATGCCTGGCACTGATCCGTGTGACGGATTTTTCTATCAACCGTTCACACCAATGTAAGATTATTATAATCTTACACGGATGTGTTATGCTAATGCTGTTTGAAACTCTGTAAAATGTACTCATCAATTTACAAATCCGTATAATTTACACTCCTGTAACCCTCAATTTATATAGGAAAAAAACTAGGTTTTCCAAGGAAATGCATTATTAGGGCCCCGCACTGAAAGTGTGGGTGCCCTATAGTAATCACTCTGTCCGTCCGTCTGTCTGTCTGTCCGTCTGTCCGTCCACAAATTTCTGATACCGCTGCCGGGGCCCTAGTCAGTTTCACTGACAGCTCTATTTTTCTTAATTCTGCTCCAAGACATAAGTGTGGGTACTCGATAGAGTCGCCTCGATGTGCTCGGGGCAATGGTTTTGACTGTTATCCAAACAGCCATCTAATTATTGTATATTAATGCATCTAAGTTCTTTACAGATTAACGATGTACCACACGCTGGGACGCTGGACACACCATATTGGCGGATAAGTTATAAAGGAGGCAAAGGTGGTGGAATGGCAATTGTAAATAACAACTGCGGTATGATGGCGATGTTTAATGGATTAACTAAAGCGTGGATGTACCTGCCACAGTCAGAAGCTGCGGAAAATGCAGTTGGTCTGTGTGGCAATTTTAATGGAAATAGGTCAGACAATCACATAATGAGAAACGGCACCATGCTGCACCCAGAAGGATCGAATAAGAAAGTTGTTTATAATCTTGTAGGAAACAGTTGGCTCGTCCCAAATCAGTATGCCGACAGATTTGCAGAGTAAGCGATTTATGTTTTTTTTCTTCCCCCTTTTGCTCTGTGATATAATCTAATAATTAGGTTTAGAGGCATTCCATGTAGCTGCCTTAGTTTTCAATCTGGCACAACCTACCAGCCAGAAAAAAGTGTGTTTGCAAAACGTTTTTTTTTGTTTTGCACTTCTGTATGTAACGCGACGTTTAATTTGATACTGGCAAACATTTGCTAAAGTACATTCTGCGATATAGTGTCGGAAACCGGACGTCATCATGTAACGTCGCTTTTAATTGGCTGGCATTTGTGTAAGCGCAGCTCACAGCGCTTGCCACTTTGAGCAACTGTTTACCACCACCCCCCCCCCCCCACACACACACTTTTATATGGTACTCAAGCAAGTAACATAATCAGAGTCAATCTTTATGCTCTCAGTTAAAACGTGATGTGCAACCTTTTCTTTCTGAACTGCTAGAAGGTCATGACAAACCTTCGTGTAAGAATTGCTGCATTTCAAGAACTACTTGTGTAGTAAAGAAAATGTGTAAGAATTGCCGTGTTGAAGTCTTAAACAATAGTTTTAGTGACATATGGACAGGTAAGGTCAATCAAAAGTTCGAGTCGCAAAAATGACATCGAATCGCCAAAACTGTCTAAAACCCGGGTTGTTTACCCCACTCTCAGTATTCCATTGTGCACTATATTTGCGGTGTATATTTAAAGTGTCACAGGACTTCGATACACCACTGTTTACATGCTAATAGAGATGTGATCATGTGTTCCACTAAAATATAATTGAGAGTGGTGGGTATCAGAAAGACCACTCTGTGCATAAATGGGGCTAGGGGTGAGGTAGGATGGGCGCGGCTTAAAAAGAAATAGCGAAAATATACAGTCACGTGCTTGTACCCTTGTTTTATTTGAAAGTAGCATTTACAAAATAGTGTCTTCTATGAAAAAGTTCTAGTTTAACTGAACAAAACGTGTTTTGCTACATGCATACATGCATGGCCTGGTGATGAAACCAATGCGTGAGCGAGGTAGGTGGTGGCCGGGGCCAGTAGGGGAGGGAGGGGGGGGGGGGGGGCGTGGCGTTCAACAAAACATTGGTACAGTGCATAATTTTCCAACATAATTAAATCTGAAACTATCACACTTAAGTATTATTGTCATACCATGAATCTGTTTGCCCCATCCAACAGTTGCACAATTGTCGAGCCGGTCATTTTACTCAAGAGGCTTTTTTCTGAGCAGGGTTAGGCATTGTAAGCATATAATATGGGATTACCTTTAGCTTTGCCAACCCAAAATGATACAGAACAGCCTCGTATTTTAATTTTTATTTCAAGGCATGTTGAATCTTTGGTTTTGCAAGTTATTCAGTTATTATCGGGTCTGTCAGAGCTCAACGACTAGCACTGTGCCTGGGCAGGATTCGAAAACGGTTCGTTTGCCGTCACGACCGATATCAGTAATTCAATGTCCTACTTGTAAGTTCATTTTACTACGCCTGTTCAGTCCAGCCGAAATATAAATGTCAAACGTTTTTAATTTAATGCTTTCGAACAGATCTGCAAACCGACAGCACACTTGGGTACTGGTTAACCGCTTAGCGGTATCAAGCCTGTCAAGACAAAGTGGTGCGAGTTGAACGGTTCCTACCCATATACCTAAGCCGTTTTCTTTCTTTTTATTAACTGTGAATGATGCAATTTATTGCATGGTATTGTATGTTATTAAGCTCAGAAATTCCTCAAAATGAGAAGAATTGTCTCTGAAATGAGTGACATATTGTTGACGCGAACGTTTAAAATCTCAATACAAAGAAGCACACTGACTTAAAAACGCTTTTAAGTTGTAGCGATGTTCAAATGAATCAGGAAGAATAACGGTCAGTGGATTAGATGAGCCCCGCCAAGCGAATTTGTGTCTTCGAGCATTCCGTCATGACAAATTTTAACTGCACATGCCCAGCCATTCAGAGGGGCCAGGGATAAGGCTTTCAGTCTGAAGGTTCCACTTGATTCACTGCTTGTATGAGCGAGCAGCGAAGTTTCTGGCGAGACTGCGCGGATGCGCAGGTTCGCCTGAACCTTCGCTGCTCGCATAGGCGATAAGTATCAAAATCGCTTGACGGGGCCCATATGTTATTTCGTCTTCTGCGTTCTGCCTTGACTGCATTTGTGCGCAAAATATACTACTCAAAGTTTGATAGTGATCACTTTTTTAATGCAAAATATTTTTTGTATAAATTAATCAGCTGAATCCAGATTTGATAACATAATGATAGAAAACATATCCTTTACAAAGACTAGTAATTAATTTTGTCAACTGGCACTGCATTCAAGCGTGACAACAATAACCGTCTTGGCACCCACAAAATTGGCCGTAACAAGAAGAAATTTGGAAAATTGATATTTCACAAATTTACAAATTTGCTAAGACAAACGTGCCTTATAACGTGCATGGCCTCCACGGGCATCAATTACAGCACGACATCCCCTGCGCATGCTCGTAATCAGAGTGTGTATCCGGTTTTTTGGAATCAGCCGTCATTCAGCAACCATTGCATCTTTGAGCGCCTGTTAAGTCCTCGGCTGCACAGGTCGGGCTAAAACAGCACGCTGTAGCATGTCCCAGGCATGCTCAATCGGATTTCAGTCCGGTGATCGAGCAGGCCAGTCCATACGAACGGTTGTCTCGCGTTACAGATAGGCATGACGTGAGCACGGTGGGGACGGGCATTATCGTCCATCAGAATAAAGTCCGGGCCGACAGCATCAGCATATGGACCCACAATCTGATGAAGAATCTCATTACAGTACCTCACTGCCATTAACGTTCCGTTTTCAACGACGTACAAGTCAGTTTCACCGTTCACGCTTATCCCAGCCCAAACAATGACTGATCTCTTTCCATATCGATCATGCTCTGCCACATTCCAGTCATCGAATCGTTCTTGAGACATTCGCCGCACCAACTGACGTAATCAGTGAAGTCTAGATAGAATCTGAATTCATCAGTAAACAGTACTGGCGTCCAGTCACGAACCGTCCACCTGACGCGAGTTCTGGCAAAGTCCAACCGGTCTTGCACGCGCTGTCTCGTCAACGGAACACGCACAGCAGGTCTCATGACATTACGTCCGAACTCGTGGAGCCCGAATCTGACTGTTTGTGTAGACATTCGTATTCCAGTTCCGTTCCTAAGCTCGTTATGTAAACGAGTAGCGTTCAGGAACCGTTGACGTCGAGAATGAATCAACAAAAAACGGTCCTGAAGTTGAGCTGTAGCCTTTCTCGATCCCCGCCGTAACTGTGCGAAGGATTTCCGTGGGTATGATGCCGACGCCACATTCGGAAAACCACGCTCTGAGACACATTCAGAATCCCAGCAACACGACGTTGAGAGACGCCATATTCCACCATCTCGATGCCACGATTCATTTCTTCGGGGCTCAGACGGTTTCTTAATTGTCCCCTAGGCATTTTATAGTAACAAAAATTAAAGGAAATCCTTTTTACGCTTAGAAAAGAAACACTGACACATTTGAATTTTCTGTTGGAATGCAGTGTTACGCAAGATTTTTGGGGTGCATGAATTCATTTGCGAAGTGTGAGAGGTGTGCACTTTCATGACTACTGAATTGCATATGCGTTTCTGCTTTAGATATTTATCAATATACGGAGTACAAATTCTATCTATCTATCTATCTATCTATCTATCTATCTATCTATCTATCTATCTATCTATCTATCTATCTATCTATCTATCTATCTGTCTATCTATCTATCTATCTATCTATCTATCTATCTATCTATCTATCTATCTATCTATCTATCTATCACTCCCCACTCCATCTATCTATCTATCTATCTATCTATCTATCTATCTATCTATCTATCTATCTATCTATCTATCTATCTATCTATCTATCTATCTATCTATCTATCTATCTATCTATCTATCTATCTATCTATCTATCTATCCCTCCCTCCCTCCCTCCCTCCCTCCCTCCCTCCCTCCCTCTCTCTCTCTCTCTCTCTCTCTACCTGTCTATCTGTCTATCTGTCTATCTATCGAATGCTATAAAAGATGGAGGTTTCAGATGATTCGTTCATGTTTTGTGCTGGCGGTTCTGATTCTTTCCCTAATCATATAGGTTGTGACGTTGATTATTTTTACTCTTTCCCCGTTTTGGTTGTTCATTTTAGTTACTTGTTACATTTGTCCTTCCAGTTTATCATGTGTCATGTCGGTGATTCTGATTCGTTACCCCATTATGTTTATTGCCCATTCTGAGGCACAACCTGATTGGGAAAGACCTGCTGACTCCGTTTACCTGTTGTCCGTTCGGTTTACTGTCGTCACTCCATGTTTCGACTTATATCCCTAGTGGTATTGTGGGAAGAATTTTGGATCTGCATGATTGTATCAGTTCCTAATCGTTTCTCTTTTTAATTTTCGCGTCCTGCAATCGGGCAAAGAATACCGACTTTTCTATGTATGTGATTTGCCAGTCAAAGAGTAAAGATCCCAATCGAAAGGCAGAGGAAAGCAAAATCTTGACTTTTAGCGATGCTTTAGTGAAGAGGAATGATAACATGTATGAGCGGTATTTTCGGATGAAAATGTTTGATGTTTTTCGTATTAGTCAAAACATGGGTTGTGCATGTTCGCTAGAACCAAATTTGAAATTTGACATGAGACTGGCCTTTATGCAAGGAATAAATTAGTCAATGTTATAGCCTTATACGTCGGCATTCGTGAACTTCTCGTGCATTTTCGGCATCTCATGAATTGTGACACATTTCCAAAGTCTATGTATTGAATAAGAAGATCGATATCTTCGGGAGACGGCAAAGATAAACACATGCATTCAGTCGGGTGTGGAATTATGGTAATAGAGTTCACCAGTCTCATGTCAAGTTCGAACTATACCAACAACTTATGCCTTATTTCTGCTTAAAACATATTTATCAGCAAGGCAATTCTAACGAGAATCCACAATCTATGTTTTGAGCACAAATTTGAAAAATACCAGATTTTTTTTTTTTATCTGAATTTTTTGATGGTAGAATTTTTCAGTATATTTGAATAGGTGCGTTTTCATGATGAACCACGATACATGCAGTTGTCAATCACGCGGCGTCTGATCATAACCTTCACTTTTTGCAAATTGTTCAGCAATTTTTGCAATTAGACATTACGAAAACACGCCTATATAATATTGACCCCCTTGAATCCCACTTTTATATAGTTAAACTGGGGTTTACAGGGGTAAACCTTATTTTTCTTATTTTTGCTCTTAAATATAGATTATGGGTACTCGTTAGAACCGCCTCAATGAGGCGGTTCTAACGAGTACCCACAATCTATATTTTGAGCAGAAACAAGAAAATCATCACAATTTTTCATCTTAACCTTTTCGTTTTCCCGAATAAAATTTACAATGTATTAGTGTAGGCGTGTTTTCGTAATGTTTCTAAAGGAAACATGGGGCCGAGTGTGTAAAGAAAGCGTTGTTTGCGCTGGCGAAGGCTACGAAGTTAGGCGCAACATAATCCAGCGTACGACTGTTTCAAAATAGGAGTGCATTAAGCGGGCGTACGTGGGACTTAGCTGCAACTAGTGTATAGACCACAGTAGCACGTTGTACATGTTTAGGCGATGCAATTTGTATAGGCGTCTTTTCGTAATGTTTCTGAAGGAAACATGGGACCGAGTGTGTAAAGAAAGCGTTGTTTGCGCTGGCGAAGGCTACGAAGTTAGGCGCAACATAATCCAGCGTACGACGGTTTCAAAATAGGCGTGCATTAAGCGGGCGTACGTCGGACTTAGCTGCGACTAGTGTATAGACCACAGTAGCACGTTGTACATGTTTATGTGGTGCAATTTGCCAGGAGCATTACGAAAAAACGCCTATCCAAATACACTGTAACCTTTATCGCGCAAAAAATGAAATTTTTAAGATGAAAAGCTGCGATATTTGTGTTATTTTTGCTCAAAATATAGATTGTGGGTGCTCGATAGAACCGCCTCATCGAGGCGATTCTAACGAGTACCCACAATCTATATTTAAGAGCAGTAATAAGAAAAATAAGGTTTACCCCTGTAAACCCTAGTTTTACTGTATAAAAGTGGGGCTCAAGGGGGTCAAAATTATATAGGCGTGTTTTCGTGATGGTGAGTGAGTGTTAGAGTTTTACGTCCCACCAACAGCTAAGGTCATACGGAGACGGGACCTCGGTTAAAAGACTCATCCGAAAGTCTGGAGAAGCCCGGAATCGATCCTACGATCCCTGGTTTACAAGACCAGTTATTTGCCATGAGGCTGACCTTTATGCAAAGAATAAATAAGTTAGTGTTATCGCCTAATTAATTTCGGTTTTCGTAAACTTAGAAAAATTGTTTCGATATTTTTATATTCTTCAATTGTGTGGGACGGCTGTTCTGCCTATGGTAAGCAGAAAAAAGAAAAATAATGTATATCCCTGTAAGCTCCAGTTTTACTACATAAAACTGGGCTTTAATGGGGTCAAAATAATATAGATATGCTTACGTGATGTTTTTTTTTTTTCAGTTGTCATCAGGACCCTGTTGACCTCACATGTCCTTCAAATGAAGAGTCAGCTGCAAAGCAAAATGATCGTTGTGGTTGGATTAAAGATGCTAATGGACCCTTCGGACGATTCGTCTCGTATTTGGCGGCCACTGATCCATTGTACTTGGACGCATTGTTTGAGGCTTGTGTGATTGGAGTCTGCAATAATGATTCTACTTCCTGTGAACACCTGGAGAATTTCGAATTTGAAGCCGAATCATATCTGTTTGGTGTAGATGATCCGGCATGGAGATCTCAGCACGGTTGTCCTGGTATGTGCATTTACATTACGAAAACACGCCTTTTTAAATGTATATTGAAATTTTACCACCAGAAACTGAACAATTTCAGATAAAAAATTCTGATGGTTTTCATTTTTCTGCTCCAAATATAGGCTGTGCGTCCTCGGTAGTACCGCCTCAAAGAGGCTGCTCTAACGAGTACTTCCAATCTAGGATTTTTAGCAGTAATAAGACTTAAGACAGTAATTTACACTACTGTAACCCCTCGTTTTACTATATAAAAGTGGGGTTTGAGAAGATCAAAATTATATAGGCGTGTTTCGTGATGTATCATTATGATAACTCACCCGTGCAGCATAGTGCATTTTTCACATCTCCTAAATGGCTACTTTTCTGACGAAAATCTGTGATAATTTTCTTATTTATACTGCAAACATAGGTTGTGGGTACTCGTTAGAACCGCCTCATTGAGGCGGTTCTAACGAGTACCCACAACCTATGTCTTGGAGCAGAAATAAGAAAAATATTCTTTACCCCCGTAAACCCCAGTTTCCTCTTTATAAAGAGGGGTGTAAGGGGGTGTTCATTTCACGGACTTGTTTACGTGATGTCTTATTACTTCGCGTACGCAATGCCATAAAAATCATAAGACTATGCGTTTTTCAACACACTTCCATACCGGAAGCCATTTGTGCCAAACTTGTTTTCTATTGAAAATACTATGCATTATTCGATTAAAAGAATTAAAATCATTTATCCTGCTGGGCACGACAACTTCTATCTTTGCAAATCTTTGTGTATATCCAAATCTGATGGCTTCCGATCAGGATTCACACCGTCTGTTATGCAATCTGTTAATTTAACAAATACACTAAATCAAGTTATTTGATTGGTTGATATTTAGAAATGGGTGTGGCTAAGTTAACTTTTTGTTGTTTGAATTGAGGTGTAACGTCCCCATCAACACTATTTAGGTCAATTTGGAGCCTGCCGTTGCTTCCAATTGTGTGGGACTTTTACCCGACATTGAGATGAAACGACATCCCAAGCGTTGCTGCCCAATGAAACCAACAGGGCTTATAAGCATTGGACAGTCCGACTCACACCAATTTGCCTGGGCAGGCTTAGTCCTTCTAAGCAGTTTACTAGTATCATGTGCGGTCAGTTTCAGCTCTGCGCAAAGTAGGAATCGGTAGAATTCCGGAATTGTCCGGCGCAAAGTAGGAATTCTCAGTTTGTTGCCCAAAGTGAGAGTTCCTACCTTGCGCAAGACAATTCCGGAATTGTCCCTGCGCAAAGTGAGAACCGGGACAAAGTAGGAATAATTAATTATTTCTGTATTTATGATTTATTCCATTTATGAATCCTATTAATAATAAGTTCTTGAGAAGTTTATTAAACATGCAAATCTTTTGAAAAAAGAAAAAAACTGAGACATGCATTTTGACATCATATTTCGTGTTTAGATATCTGGTAGTAATTTAACTAGAATGATAAATATGTCATATTAACCATGTTGCAATATGGTAGGGGGACGCAAATCATTATTTTTGTTTAAGTTTTGGTTTCTGTTTGTTTGTTTGTATTGGAGTTTAACGGTCCAGTCAACCCTATTTTAGGCCATTTTGAGCCGGTCAGTTTTTATATCCACACATTTTCTGTGCAGACTTATACTTAAGCGGTTAGTCAGTACAGTGCACATTCTTTCGCAAGAAACTGACAACTGCCCATCTTAAATCGGCGGAAGGGAAAGAATGACCGTAGAAAATATTTCATGATCAATCTCCAGGAATGAATGTTTTAATTTTTGTTTTACGAACCTTTCAAGATTATTTCACACATTTCGAGCCGATTGTGAATCAGAGTTAGGCGAAAACCGGAATCCCGGAGAAAACCTACCTGGCCCTCTGTTTCAAAAGTTGGCATCTCACATGCGGCCCGATGAGAAACCTAATGATTGAGAGTCAGCGCTTGTACCATTGAGGCCATGGAGCCGCAAATCATTATAAACATGATGACTAAATGTTAAAATATATAAACAAAACAGTTCAATGCAACGTTTTAGAAGCCTCCGTGGTGCCGTGGTTAAGCTACTCGCCTTGTAAACCAGGGATCGCAGGATTGACCCCGGGCATCTCCAGATTTTCGGATGAGTCTTTAAACCGAGGTCCCGTCTCCGTATGACCTTAGCTGTTGGTGGGACGTAAAACTCAAACACTCACTCAGTGCAACGTTTTACCCAATAGTAGGTACAGACAAATGGACGGATCAAATCAATGGCGTGCGTGTGTGTGCACGTGTAACTTCAATGGGCATTCCTTACTGACATCCCTGTCAGTGGCGTTTTCATGAAATATCACAACTCTTCTTCCGTAAATGTAACCATGAAAGAATATGCAGAACAAGAATTTAGCCACGAAAGACACACTCAAGCATTTAACATTAATTGGGATGGGTGGATGTGGATGTTAGCCTTTTGCCTTACAATAATTTTAATAATCCTTTTACAATTCCGTTTATCGAATAAAGACGTATGGAGTGGGTATAAACTGTCCAATACATTTTTAAAAATTGATTTTGTGTAATCGTAAGAAACGCTTACTAGGGGGATTTCGAAATTATAGACATGCAGGACGTTTTTCAAAATGGATGTGTTTTCGTACCGATGTGTTGAAAAGAAAATAACCGCTTCGATATTGTTTTATTTATTTTAACTTATTATGCCCCAGAAAAAATTGGGGGAGGGGTGGGGTGGGGTGGGGGCCCATTGCTTCTGACTAGTCCGTTCGTTCGTTTGTTCGTTCGTTCGTCACGCTTTCTTGTGCATTGAATAACTTAAGAACCGTGTAAGCCAGTGTTTTGAAATTTCATATATGGATTCCGCATGAAAAAATAGTTGACCCATATTTTTTTTATCTGAATTATCTCCCCTTTTTGAGTTATTTCCCTTTTAATTAGATAACATAGGAATCTCGTAAGTAAGATATCTGAAAAGTATTTGAGCTAGAGCCTTGAAATTCGGGGTACTGATTTGGACTGAGAAGGAGATCACCTAATTAAATTTTCAAAAAAAACAATAAATAAATAAATAAATAAAATATGCAATTTTGTTGGAGTTATTGCCCTTTGCAATTTCTCGCCATTTAATCATGTTGCTTACAAGTGCATCACATAACTTGAAAAACATGTATGCTAGTGTTTTGAAATTTCATATATGGATTACTCATGAAAAAATAGCTGACCCGTATTTTTTTTCTTATCTGAATTATCTCCACTTTTTGAGTTATTGCCCTTTTAATTAGATAACATGGGAATCTCGTTAGCAAGGTATCTGAAAGAAAAAGTATATGAGCTGGAGCCTTGACATTAGGTGTACTAATTTGGACTGAGGAGGAGATCACCTGATTAAATTTTCAAACAAAATATGCAATTTTGTTGGGGTTATTGCCCTTTGCAATTATTGGCCATTTAATCCTGTCGCTTACAAGTGCGTTGCATAACATTGAACTATGTATGCTTGTGTTTTGAAATTTCATGTATGGATTCCTCATGAAAAAATAGTTGACCCGTATTTTTTCTTCTCATCTGAATTATCTCCCCCTTTCGAGTTATTTCTCCTTTAACCAAATAACATAGAAATCTCGTTGGCAAAATCTCAAAAAGTGTTTGAGCTAGAGCCTTGATATTTTGTATACTGATTGGGACTGTGCAGGCGATTACCTGATTAAATTTTCAACCAATTTAATGGAATTTTGTGGGAGTTATGACCCTTTGCAGTTTCTGGCCGTTTAATTATGTTGCTTTCTTGCGCATGGCATTACTTAAAGACTGTGTATGCGAGTGTCTTGAAATTTTATGTATGGATTCCTAATGAAAGAATAGATGAATGTATTTTTGTCTTATCTGAATTATCTCCACTTTGCGTGTTATTTCTTTTTAATTAGTTAACATATATATCTTGTTAGCAAAATATCTCAAAAAGTATTTGAGCTAGAGCCTTGATATTAAAAATACTGATTGGGACTAAGCAGCAGATCACCTGATTAAATTTTCGACCAATTTAATGAAATTTCTTTGAAGTTATGGTCCTTTTATGTAATTTCTGATAATTTTGATGGTGTATCTTTATGGCGGTTTGAAAATTTGGGCATTTAGGGGCAAGCATATGGTTGGGGGCATAGTGTTTTACAAACACCATTTCTAGTTTTTAATTATTTTTCCCCGAAAACCGGTGCCGAATATAGGGGATCATCCTTTCATCGAAAAACTCCTATCTGATTTGATTCTGACTTTGTCCAAATAGTTCCTACTTTGCGCAGAGGCATTTGCTTTTACAAATAATCGATAAGTTAACACCCAGTCCTTTGCGCAATTCTACAATTGAACCTGTACAATTCCGGAATTGTTGCGCAAAGTGAGAATTCCTACTTTGCGAAGAACAATTCCGGAATTGTACCGATTCCCACTTTGCGCAGAACATATACATTATCAGTGCATTTACAGAAAGCCCCTATAGTATGAGCCCCGCCAAGCGAATTAGTGTCTTCCAGCATTCCGTCATGACAAATTTTAGCTGCGCATGCCCAGCCATTCAGAGGGGCCAGGGATATGGCTTTCCTTCTGAAGGTTCCTCTTGATTCACTGCTTGTATGAGCGAGCAGCGAAGGTTCTGGCGAGATTGCGCGGATGCGCAGGCTTGCCTGAACCTTCGCTGCTCGCATAGCGATAAGTACAAAAATCGCTTGACGGGGACCGTATAGTAGCCGTTTTTCAGAAAGTGGATAAAAATCACCTTCGTTTTATAATATATAATTGAAGATAAATGTATGGCAACCGTAAGTAAGAATCATTCAGCTATGGAGACCGTTGGAAATGCTGAACCCTTATCTTGCTGTTCAAGACAACCCCTATCTTTGGAAACAGTGTAGATCCAGATCAGATGGTTTCTACACTGTTTGACATTCAATTTATGAAGTTGTAGGAATAAATTACATCAAGTAATCTGATTGGTTCAAAGTCAGACATGGGTGTGGCTAATCTGACTAATCAGCAAGAGAAAGGTTTGTGATAATTGTCTTTATCAATAGGTAACCCATACTCATGCTCTTGAATTAACTCATTTATCCTACATTGCAGGAATGTTACATATTTCATTTTATTATGCCCCCAACTTCGAAGAAGTTGTGGGGGCATATTGGTTTTGCCCTGTTCGTCCGTCCGTCCTTCCGTCTATCCCGCCTTTCAACTGCATAGCATAACTTAAGAACCATGGCTGCTAGGTTTTTGAAATTACATATATGGATTCCTTATGAAAAAATAATTGATCCGTGTTTTTTCTCGTCAGGATTATGCCCCTTTCTTGAGTTATGCACCTTTGCAAAAAAAATAGTTTGAAATCTTGCAAGCAAGATATCTAAAAAACTATGTAAGCTTTCGCGCTGAAACTTTACAGACTGGTTTGGAATGATGAGTAGATGAACTGATTAACCTTTGAGAAAAATCCGAAATGTGTTTCTTGAGTTATGGCCCTTTGAATCTTTTTGCGTTTTAAGCTTGTAAGCAAGCTAACTAAAAACCTGTTCGAACTATTACCATGAAACTTTACAGAATGGTTATGGATGATGAGAAGATGAACTGATTAACTTTTGACAAAATTCCAATTTTTTTTCTTGAGTTATGCCCCGTTGAAATTTTGCATGTTTTAAGCTTGTAAGCAAGATATCTCAACAAACTGTTTGAGCTATAGCCCTGAAACTCTATAGGCTGGTTCAAGATGATGAGTAGATGAGCTGATTAACTTTTGACAAAAATCCATTTTTTTTTCTTGAGTTATGCCCCTTTGTGAAATTTGGCGCGTTTGAAGCTTGTAAGCAAGATATCTCAAATACGGTACGAGCTATTGCCCTGAAACTTTACGGACTGGTTCAGGATGGTGAGTAGATGAATTGATTAACTTTTGAAAAACAATCCGAAATTTTTTCTTCAGTTATGGCCCTTTGAAATTTTTGTGTTTTAAGCTTGTAAGCAAGATAACTCAAAAACTGTTCGAACTTTACAAAATGGTTTGGGATGATGAGAAGATGAACTGATTAACGTTTGACAAAAATCAATTTTTTTTACACTCTTTAGCTGACATTTTTTTTTTCGTCAGGATTATGCCCTGACATTTTTTTTTCGTCAGGATTATGCCCTTTTCCTGAATTATTGCCTTCTGATTTTTTTAAGAAATCCTGTCAGTACATGACCTGGTTAATTTAAAAAAAAGTTAAAATTTAAAAGAGTTACGGCCCTTTTGGCATTTGTACTTTGCATAGCATAAATTTTGAACTGCGCGTGCTATTGTTCATTGCGTGCGTTTTTATGCATAGCATTACTTTTGAACCGTGCATGCCAGTGTTTTGAAATTTATATATTGATTCCACATGAAAAGATAGCTAATTTATGTTTTCCTCGTCAGGATTATGTCCCCTCCCTGAATTATTGGATTTGTTTTTATGAAATCTTGTCAGCAAAATATCTCAAAAACAATTGAAGCTAGAGCCTTGAAAGTTTATGAATGGATTGTGTATAATATCTGAATAAATTCCAAAAAAAAAAAAAAAATTGAATTATGACCCTTTGTAAGTTTGTAAATTACATGCTTTGTGATGCGTAGTATAACTTCCGTTCCAGGCAAGCTAGGGTTTTGAATTTTCATATATGGATTCCTCCCGTCAATAAATAACTTATGCTCCTTTCCTGAGTTTTGGCCCTTTGATTTTTTATGTGAAATCTTGTCACAAAATATCTCGAAAACTATTAAAGCTAGAGCCTTGAAAGTTGATTTATGGATTTACGGCGACGAGTTAATGATCTGATTAACATTTGAAAGAATTCTGAAAAATTCTTCACATCAGGAAAACACGCCTATATAATTTTGACCCCCTGCAACCCCACTCTTATATAGTAAAACTGGGGGGTATACCTTATTATTTTTATTTCTGCTCTAAAATATAGATTGTGTGTACTCGTTAGAACCGCCTCGATGAGGCGGTTCTAACGAGTGCCCAAAATCTATATTTTGAGCAGACATAAGAAACATTTCCCTTTTTTCATCTTAAAATTTTCATTTTTTCGGCGATAAAAGTGGCAATGTATTTTTCATGGGCGTGTTTGCGTAATGATGAGTTGTAGTTATGGTCCTTTATAAATTTGGGCATTTGTAAATTGCATGCTTTGTGATACAAAGCATATCTTTAGAACCATGTATGCTAGGGTCCTTACGGAAACATGCCTATACAAATACATTACCACCTTTATCGCTGAAAAAACGAAAACTTTATGATGAAAAATTGTGATATTTTTCTTATTCCTGCTCAAAATATAGATTGTGGGCACACGTTAGAACCGCCTCATCGAGGCGGTTCTAACGAGTACCCACAATCTATATTTTAGAGCAGAAATAAGAAAAATAAGATATACCCCTGTAAACCCCGGTTTTACTATATAAATGTGGGGTTCAAGGGGGTCAAAATTATATAGGCGTGTTTTCGTGATGTTTGAAATTTCATATATTGGTTCGGTATGAAAAAATAGCTGACACATATTTTTCTCATAATTCCTAAATTATAGCACTTTGGAAAAAAATGGATGAAATCTTGTCAGCAAAATATCTAAATAAAACTATAAAAGCTAGTACCTTGAGTGTTGACGAATTGATTGACAGGGATGTGTAGATGACCGGATTAACTTTTAAACAAATTCTGAAAAAGACATCTGAGACCTTTATAAATATGGGCATTTGTAGATTGCATGCTTTTTGGTGCAAAACATAATTTAAGAACAGTGTATGCTAGGGTTTTAAATTTTCATATTTTGATTCCTCATGACGAAATAGCTTACATATATTTTATTCCCACGAAGGTTTTGTTCTGTCATATTCTAGACAGGTTTTTAATTATTTGGACCCCATTTTGATTTTTATCAGTCTTTGAATCGACTGCCTATTCGAAATTCGCAAAATTGCAGTACGTTTCCTCTGGCTTTCGTTGCCGGATCATTACAGGGTCACTGATGAGGCTTTATTAGCCGAAACTACGTAGTATGGCCCATCGTCTTTCTTATGAATGTTTACATTGTTCTTAAAGGAACTCATTTTAGATTTTTATTTGCCCCTTTCCCGAGTAATAATGCTTTAAAAAAAATGGAAGAAATCTCGTTAGCAGATGTACTGATCAATTTTCGAACAAATTCTGAACCTCATATGTCCCTTTCTAAATTTGGGGAGTAAAATATCCCAAAATTAATAAAGCTAAAGTCTTGAAACTCTGTTCAAGATGATGATAACTATGAAAAAAATCCTTTTATCATATGACGTCGTGTCAGAGAGTGTAATAACGCCATGTATTATTTTCAATAATCCACTAGTGGATTAAATATGCAAATTAGCTAGATACGTCCCGTAACGTTACATGTTCGACGTCCTTAACGACGTCGCGTTTACTAATGGCGAATATTGACATTTTTGTAAACAATCGTGAATAAAATGTGTTTTAAATGTCATATGATAAATAGAATCTTGCATTCGTGCTCATGTATTATTGAATTTATTAAACTCGTTGAGGAAAAGGGATAAAATGCTCGGCAAAGCCTCGCATTTTATCCCTTTTCCTCAACTCGTTTAATAAATTCAATAATACATGAACACTCATGCAAGATCCTCTATTTATTTCTATTTCAATACTCTTTAGTTAATCTGGGCCACCTTATAGTATAGTGGTTCGTCCGTCGTCCGTCCCTACATCTTCCGTCAGTACTTTTGACCAGTTATCAGGTCTGAGAGTTTAGCTATTTTTAAAGACAGTCCATAAAAATAAAGACAGTCTTTAAATTTATGGACTCACGTGTCTCTAGAAAGCAATGCAAATCGTAAGAATTTTCAAAAACTCGAAAATCGCAGAATGTGTATTATATAAACTTATCCGTTACATGATGAATTGCATACACAGAAAGTTTTTTCTCGAACTGTTGTCTACTTTTCGAGTATTTATATAAAACGTCTACGGAAGATATTCTTGTTTAGGTTTTCTCCCTTCATGTATTTTACAACAAGTGTGCCACGCATCAGGTGACATATTTGATTGTTTATAGTGTAAGGGAGAAAACCTGAACTACACAGAATCAATTATGTAAGTTCTTGAATTATTAATCAACAAGACAACGGATCATACTCAGTTTTCAGCTACGCGCAGATTATCATGTCATAAAGAAGGTTGCGTAACACATGTTCTGCGATTTTCGAATTTTTGAAAATTCTTACGATTTGCATTGCTTTCTAGAGACACGTGAGTCCATAAATTTAAAGACTGTCTTTATTTTTATGGACTGTCTTTAAAAATAGCTAAACTCTCAGACCTGGTTATATCTCTGCAGCCTGCAGATTGATCTCAATCATTTTTCATCTGGCAGGGCATTGATAGCATAAGCTTTTTATCGAAATTGAATAAAAACGTTGGCTGCCATGGCAACCACAAGATCCTATAGTCTTACAATTGGAAATTGCTTTTTATCACCGTAGCGCCTTCAGTTTTTATCGGAATTTTCTGAAACTTACATGTACAGGGTGTCCAAAAAGTAAGTTAACAGTTTTGACGAGATTTTAATACATCATAACGTTGTGAAAGCGGTATAAAATTTCTCACAGACATAGCATATATCCTTAAGTTTTTTCTTATAAAATTTCATACAAATCCATTAAAGCATAAAAAAATAACAAACAATAAACAAAAAATACCAAATTTGTCCAGTGACGTCAATTTAGTAATTTATGACGTTTTCCAGATGCCGCCCCTTTCGACGTTTTCCTTCCCGTACTCGCTGCTTGAAATTTTCAATTACTCTAGCACAAGTGCCAACACTTATCTTCTTGACTTCCCTGCGTATTTGTTTTAATAACATAGCAGTATCTGTGGGTCTGGGCTTGTAAACAACCGATTTAAGATAACCCCAAAGAAAGAAATCACAGGGGTTCAGGTCTGGACTGTGCGCAGGCCAAGTTACGCCGCATTGTTTCACTTCGGGATATCGTCTGGAAATTACCCGCTCATCAAATGTGTCATGTAACATATCTAACAATTTGTTAGCCGTATGTGGTGTTGCTCCATCTTGCATAAACCATTCACTGTTAATGTCAGTTGATCGTTTCCGCAATTCCGGTAAAAACTTGTTGTTTAATAGCGACATGTAGCGGTCTGAATTAACAGTATCGCTAAACACATACGGTCCAATGATTCCCCTGGATGACATAGCACACCAAACTGTAATTTTATCGCTATGGAGTGGCCTTTCTGCTATTTGGTGGGGCTGTTCATTTGCCCAAAATCTCATGTTCTGTTTGCAAACATGTCCTGATAAAAGGAAATGTGACTCATCGCTAAACCACACATCATTAAAAGCATCGGCGTAAGTGTCAATAACGTCTGATGCCCAGTTACAAAATGATAGCCTTTCCACTTGATCCGTTATATTTAAGCTCTGCATAATTTGTATTTTATATGGATAAAGTTCTAAATCTTTTCTTATTATGTTATGAACGGATGATTTGGGGATACCTGTCTCCGAGGATGTACGCCGAATTGAGTTTTCAGGACTGTCTTGCATAAGTTCTTGAAGCGTGCTCACATTTTCATCACTTCTACTGGTCTTCGGCCGTCCCGACTTTTGCGCGTCTTTCACCGATCCCGTTTCTTCAAATTTTCTGATAGTCTTGTAGATATTTAGTCGACTTACAGTATCACCATTAAATGAATATTTAAATTTTCTTTGAACATCTGTAGCGCTTTTAGTTTCGTAAAAGTTCTTTACAATGAAAATACGCTGGGCTAACGTCAAACGCGCCATCTTGGAAAAAACAAGATTTTAAATGACGTCATTTTGCGACAACGTCAATTATTTTGGCGCGTTTTAATTATGTCGTATAAAAACTTTAGGATATGTGCGTTAATTTGGAATATTGTTC
Organism: Lucinisca nassula; assembly: GCA_963580285.1. Lineage (NCBI taxonomy): Eukaryota > Metazoa > Mollusca > Bivalvia > Lucinida > Lucinidae > Lucinisca > Lucinisca nassula. The sequence goes on along the minus strand of OY757010.1, from coordinate 45,049,510 downwards.
ATCAAAATAGCTTTAAAATTAAAAAAGTTATGACGGGTTAAAACTGTTAACTTACTTTTTGGACACCCTGTACATATATGTAGGTTGGGTATAAAATCTCCGATGACGAAAACTGGTGTGGTTGTCCTATCCGTCATAGAGTTACGTTCCCTTCATTGCTGAAAATGCATATTTTTTATCTTGTCATCAACGTAGCCTCTTTAGTTCTTATCGGATCTTCTTTAAACTTTCAGATACAAAAGCTTGGATGAGTTCGAAACTGGTGAGGTCGGCATATTTATCATAGACTTACGCCCCTTTGATTTCAGAAAATGCCTTTTTTTACTTTGTCATCACCCTAGCCTATTCCGTTGTCATCGGACCTTCTTGAAACTCACACGTAAGAAAGTCAGAGTAAAAGCTCGGATGAGTTTTAAAACTAGCGAGTCGGCCTATATATCGTAGAGTTACGTCCCTTTGATTGCAGAAAATGCCTATTCTTGACCTTGCCATCACCGTAGCACTTTCAGTTTCCTCTTGAAACTTACATGTGACTAAGTCAGGGATAACCGCTCGGATGCGTTTGAAAACTGTTGAAGACGACATATCTGTCATAGAGTTACTTCCCTTTGATTTCAGAAAATCCCTTTTTTATGACTTTGTCATCACCGTAGCACCTTCAGTTTTCCTTTCTTGGATGGTGATGTTCCTCGTGCGGCATCCTTTATATTTCGCAGTTAATTCGATTTGCCAGAGTGTCTAGTCATGTAACTGACTTCAACACTCGTAATAAATTGTTAACCGCTAAACTTCTTAGTCAGAGTTATCGGTATCATAAAGTACGCAGAGCCTTTTCAAAATTATATAGACGTCATTCCCTTTGAATTTCAAAATTCAATGTTAGACTTACATCTCTTCTGCAACAATGTTTATCGGAACCCGAATTTTATGGTGACTTAGCATATTAATTCAACATTATGAAAACATGCCTATACAAATACATTGTAAACTTTACCCCCGAAAAAATGAACATTTTAAGATGAAAAATTGTGATATTTTTCTTATTTCTGCTCAAAATATAGATTGTGGGCACTCGTTTGAACCGCCGCGATGAGGCGGTTCTCACGAGTACCCACAATCTATATTTTGGAGCAGAAATAAGAAACTGATATTTTTCTTATTTCTGCTTAAAATATAGATTGTGGGCACTCGTTTGAACCGCCTCGATGAGGCGGTTCTCACGAATACCCACAATCTATATTTTGGAGCAGAAATAAGAAAAATAAGGATTACCCCTGTAAACTCCAGTTTTACTATATAAAAATGGGGTTCAAGGGGGTCAAAATTATATAGGCGTGTTTTCGTGATGAGAAAAATATATACTTGCAATAATTTCAGCACTCAATTTCGTAAAATCATTCTTCGATTCAAAAATACATACATATATGTTATTCGATAGACTGCATGCATGGTAGTTAACCCAATCACGGTTGACAACATTGCTTCCCTCTTTAATTACACGCCGGTGGGTCAGGCCTCAGATTATATATGTTCGAGAAAGGGTTATCCTTTGGAAGCAGGGACTACACCACAGAACTAGAAAATATGGAGCGTTCATGTTTTCTGGGCTAGACTAATTAGTTTCGCCCATTTAGGCCTCATCAGTTAATATTTTCAAAATTCCACAATGGAATCAATGGAATCAATGATCCCAAAAGGGCACGAAAATATAAACTGCACTATAATAATAAACCCCACGTTATATAGAGAAAACTGGGGTTTACGGGGGTATACATTATTTTTCTTATTTTTGCTCCAAGAACCGCCTCAATGAGGCGGTTCTGACGAGCACCAACAACCTATGTTTGCAGTTCTTATTAGAAAAATATCACGGATTTTCATCAGAAAAAAATGGCTATTTTGGAGATGTGAAAAAAAAACTATGTCACACAGGTATGTTATCGGATGTTAATTCGCAAACATGCGAGGTGGACAAGTCTATCATACACTTATGTCCCTTAGATTGCCGAAAATGCCCATTTTTAAAATTGTCATCACCATAAGTACCTTAGTTTCGAACGGATCTACCTGAAACATATAGGAGGTAGGGATAAAAGCTTGAATTAGTTGGAAAATAATGTTGACATATTACTCATAGAGTTATGGTCCATTCTCTGCTGAAAATGCCTATTTTGGACGTTGTCATCACTATAAGTTCTTTTTTTTAATCATATCTTTCAAAAACTAACATATAAGAAGTTTAGGGATGAAAGTTCGCTGGTGATGTCGGCCCTTCACTCACATTTAATTGCTCAACATGTCTTTTTAAACTTTGTCAACAGCATAAGTCCTTCAGTAACAATTGGAACTTCCTGAAACATCGATTCTTGCACACCAGACAAGCAAATCCGTGATTTTACCCTGGGATAGAAATTTATGTTCTGACCCTGGTGTTCTGACTCCAAATCGAATATAATCGCGTGTTTGATAAATGCACTGGTTGATTTCAACCTCATGCGCGGCGTCGTCATGCGTGACGTCACTAAACATTCCTGTTGTGTCATCAAAAAATGGCGGACTTCGGTAACCGAAGTGACAGCAGCATTAAAAATTCGCAATAAAAATGGAAGGTATGCAAGAAAAATAATCCAATATGGGTGTGAGGGGTGGATAAAAAAATCCGTCCCTCGGGATCACTGTCCGGCATCACTCGGCAAGCCTCGTGATACCGGACAGTGTCCCTCGGGACGGATTTTTCAATCCACCCCTCACACCCATATAAGATTCTTATAATCTGTTATCTCAGGTCATGTAGAAAGGATCATCATGGTCCTCTTTTATTTTTGTCCTTCAAACTATTTTGGGCAGTTTAATCTTGCAGGCAAGATATCTCATTAACTGTGTAGACTGTTGCCTTTAAAGGCGGATAGGGGAAAATGAGTAGATGACCTGATTAACGTCTTAAAAATTGTACATATTTACCTTTTCAACCAAGGACAAGCAGTTTTGGGCGCATATCGTTTTATAAACACCAGCGTTTTGTTTTGTTTGATTTGAGGTTTAACGTCCCCGTCAACGCTGTAAAGGTCATTTTGGAGACGTTGCTTCCAGTTTTGTGGGACTTTTACCTACCATTGAGATGAAATGACATCTCAAGCCCTGCCGCCCAATGAAACCAATAGGGTTTATAAGCACGGACGGGTCGACCCACACCTCTTCGCCTGGGCAGACTTAGCTCCTCTTAGCGGTTTACCAGTAGTCGTGTACAGGTCGGTCTCAGCTCTGCGTGGAAGCATCAGCCAGCCCATATATTTCTTCAAGTCCCGATGGGCGGGGGCCAGCTCTAATTTCTACGGTGTATAAAATTCAATCAGTAAAAAAACTTGAACTTTTTATTTCTGTTTTAGATCCGTGTGAGAATGAACCAAACACTGATTACCAGACTGACGTCACAACGGAAGAACCATCGTGTCAGTCTGCCAGTGGGGGCAATACGAGTCCAGGGCCCCCAGTAGCAGTTTGCGTTTGTGCTGCAGGCTATGTCCGTGACCATGGAACTGGAGAATGCATACCACAAAGCGACTGCGGCTGTACAGCTGAAGATGGTTATTATTCAGTGAGTATGTTTGATATACAGTAAAATTCAGCTTTTAAGACCACCTAAAATTAGGACTAAATCTGCTTTTAGAATCTTATTTAGTAGGTTGCAGTTATTCTTTCTTTTTCTTTTCTGCAAAAAGTGTTATCTTGTCAGAGACCACCTTTGGAACTGTTCAAAAGTGGTCTTAAAAACTACTTTCGAGCAGTCCCAAAGGTGGTCTTAATACAGGAATTTTACCGTATATAGCAGATCTTGCACCAGTTGCAATTTCGTATGAAATTAATAAAACGAGCCACTATAATTCATCAGTGAATAAGTCCGTGAAATGAAGACCCCCTATACCCCTCTTAAAATAGAGAAAACTGGGGTCTACGGGGCTAAACTTTTTTTTTCTTATTTTTGCTCTAAGTGATAGGTTGTGGGTACTCGTTAGAACCGCCTCAATGAGGCGGTTCTAACGAGCACCCAAAACCTATGTTTGCAGAATTTATAAGAAATATATATCAGGGATTTTCATCAGAAAAATGGCTGTTTTGGAGATGTGAAAAAATGCATTATGTCGCACAGGTGTGTTATCGTAATATGCAAAATAACAAGCAGAAAGCCAAAAGGACAGTTCCTTTCGCCCAAAACTGACAAAACAACTATCAAATATAACAGATACATGCAACGACAAACATAAGGAAAACAGACCTATGTTATTTTGACCCCATTAAACCCTGCTTTCATGTGGTAAAACTGGGGTTTACAGGGGTATACATAATATATTTTTCTAATTTTGCTAAAAAACATAGGTTGTGGGTACTCGTTAGAACCGCCTAACCAGTACCTGCAATCTATGTTTCGGGCAGAAATATGACAAATATCAGGGGCCAGTTGTTCAAAACTAACGACGTCGTTAGTTAACGTATCGTAAAAACTTTGATAATTTATTATGGCAATTATGCTTTTTTTTTCAGCAAAAATACCAAAACTTTAAATATTAAACTTGCTAGAACAGTAAACAATATGACCACTAACGAGCTCGTTAAGCTAACGATGCTTTGAACTACTGGACCCAGAATATTTATAAAAAAATTTTCACATTCTTTGGTGGAATTTGTATAGGTGTGTTTTCATTACGCAAACACGCCTATACAAATACATTGCCACCTTTATCGCCGAAAAAACGAAAATTTTAAGATGAAAAATTGTGATATTTTTCTTATTCCTGCTCAAAATATAGATTACGGGCACTCGTTAGAACCGCCTCATCGAGGCGGTTCTAACAAGTACTCTCAATCTATATTTTAGAGCAGAAATAAGAAAAATAAGGTTTACCCCTGTAAACCCCAGTTTTACTATATAAAAGTTGGGTTCAAGGGGGTCAGAATTATATAGCCGTGTTTTCGTGATGTTGTAGTGGTTGAATTTTCAGTGGCTCACTTTAGGAACATCGTAATTTGTTCGAGACAAGGAAATATAGAGCCACTGAGTACAATAGAATCCCTTTATTAAGACTACCTTAGGGACTGTTCAAAAGTGGTCTTTAAGACCACTTTCGAACAGCCCCAAAGCTGGTCTCTGACCAAAGGTAAACTGACCGGCTTAAAAACGACCTATAATACAAACAAACCACCGAAAAAAGAGAAATGGGAACACCTGGCAGATATTTCCACCATTTTTCTAAGGGAGACAATTTTTTAAATTTTTCCTTCAAAAAATAAAAAAAATCAAATACAAATATGACATTTTTTATGTTTCCGCTCAAAACCCTAGATTGTGGGAACTCGTTAGAACCACCTTGGCGAGACGTCTCGGTTCAAACGAGTACCCACAATCTATGTTTTTTATGCAGACAATAGAAGCCTCCAGGGTGTAGTGGTTACGCTACTCGCCTTGTAGACCAGGAATCGCAGGATCGATCCCGGGCTTCTCCAGACTTTCGGACGGTCCGCCTCGCACCGCGGTTCCTGGACAGGCTTGGATCCTCTAAGCTGTTTACCAGTACTAGTGTGCGGGCCGGATTCAGCTCTGCGTGGAAGCATCATGCAGCCCATATATTTCTTCAAGCCCCCATGGGCGGGGGCCGGAAAACACGCCTGTACAAAGGCATTGTAAACTTTACCGCCGAAAAAAACGAACTTTTTAAAATGAAAAAGTGCGATATTTTTCTTATTTTTCCTCAGCGAGGTGGTTCTAAAGAGTACCCACAATCTATATTTTAGAGCAGAAATAAAAATAAGGTTTACCCCCTGTAAACCTCAGTTCGTCTGTATAGAAGTGGGGTTCAAAATTATTTAGGCGTGTTTTCGTGATGTTTAGAAATCAAATTCGAAGTGTCTACGAAAAAATTTCTAAAAAAAGCTTATGGTGGCTATTAAATTTTTGATACGAGCATTTGGATCAAATGACTAGACACACTAGCAAAGCGCTGTAAACACCAAAAGAAATGATCCGGGGAAATTCGAACACTGACCGTGTCGAAATAATAATTATCGCGTTTGTCATAGATTTTAGAAGAAACTTGATATAACATTATATGGGCCCCGTCAAGCGATTTTGGTACTTATCGCCTATGCGAGCAGTGAATCAAGAGGAACCTTCAGACAGAAAGCCATATCCCTGGCCCCTCTGAATGGCTGGGCATGCGCAGTTAAAATTTGTCACGACGGAATGCTCGAAGACACAAATTCGCTTGGCGGGGCTCATATAAGGCTAAAAAACGAAACCTCGGTATCAGATGAATTGCAGTTCGGCTGGATAAAGCTTACTCCTCATTCCATTTAAATAAGGATTGTCAATATTCAAAAGAGCGACCGAATAGCTAGACGTTGAGTTAAAAATACGTGTACTTTAATGTCATCAATTAACTTCAGTTTCATCAGAAAGAGACATCATAGCAAAATAAAAACAAACGAGCTACAAGAGGATCGGAACCGGAATTTCTTCAATTTGTCTGTGTATCTATATTGTTCTTATTTACATCCCCGAAAGGTTCAGGAGAACATGTGCATAATCGCAGTGAAGCGAGATACATCTCGAAACCACGTCTATATAATTTTGACCCCATTGAACCACACTTGTATATTGTAAAATTTGGATTTACAGGGGTAAACCGTATTTTTCTTATTTCAGTTCTAAAATATAATTTGTGGGTATTCGTTAGATCGCCTCGTCGAGGCGGTTCTAACGAGTACCCACAATCTATGTTTTGAGCAGAAATAAGAAAAAAATATGACAATTTTTCATCTGAAAAGTTTCGTTTTTGCGGCTGTAAAGTTTACAATGCATTTGTATAGGCGTGTTGTCGTAATGTGACATCACGATAACGTACCCGTGCGACATAGGGCATTTTTCACATCTCCCAAATGGCTTCTTTTCTGATGAAAATCCCTGATATTTTTCTTAGAAATACTGCAAACATAGGTCGTGGGTACTTGTTAGAACCGCCTCCTTGAGGCGGTTCTAACAAGTACCCACAACATATGTCTTGGAGTAAAAATAAGAAAAATAATGTACACCCCCGTTACCCCCGTTTCCTCTATACAACATGGGGTTTAGGGGGTCTTCATTTCACGGACTAGTTCACGTGATGATCTGGAGCCGTTGCAGACTAGTCGCGGAAGCTTGAGCTAGAGTCATGCAAGAAGTTGTGCTTCTAGCCCTTTTAGTTAATTGTGAACGCGCATTTGCAAAACACATTACAAAACACGCCTATTGAAAGTTTTACCACCAAAAAAATAAAAAAAAAATCAGATAAAAAAAAATCTCGGCGAAGCGGTTCTATCGAGTACCTACAATCTACGTTTTTGAACAGAAATAAAAATAATAATGTATACCACTGTAAACCATGTCTTGGAGTAAAAATAATAAAAATAATGTATACCCCAGTAAGCCCCCGTTTTTTTCTATACAAAGTGTGGTATATTGGGGACTTCATTTCACGGACTAGTTCACGTGATATTTTCCACCATTTTGTAAAGACAGACAACATTCGGGACTTCCTGTTCACCTTTCTGTAAAGACAGCCACTAACAAAAGGGATTCTACTCTTAAGGGGAATAGGAACACCTTCAGGGGAGGCAACTCCTGCAAAAGTGTTTTTGTCTCCCCTTTCAATAGGGGTCAACTCTTAAAGGAAAGAATTTGCTTCAGTGGGACAGGACATATAGAAAAGCAGACATGAAGCTCCGAAAATAGCGGAAAAATCTGCAAAGTGTTCCGATTCCCCTTAAAGGAAAGAATTTACTCCACAATAGCACGATTTTCGGCCCCCGCCCATGCGGGCTTGAAGAAATATATGGGCTGCATGATGCTTCCACGCAGAGTTGAAAGCGACTGCACACGAGTACTGCTAACCGCTCAGAGGATCCAAGCCTTCCCAGGTAAAGCGGTGCGAGTCGGTCCGTCATTGCTTACAAACCCTATCGGTTTCATTTGGGCGACAGGGTTTGAGATTCCATTTCAAGATGAGGCAACGTCTCCAAAATAACCTATACAGTGTTGACGGGATCGTTAAACCTCAATTCAAACAAAACAAACAAACAAAGCAAGTTCGTTTGTTTCTCAGCAGACCGTTTATGACATGGGAGACAAAATACTTATGTAGGAGTTGCTTCCCCTAAAGATGTAGCCATTCCATTAAAAGCGTCTAATGTTCTATTGTTCTGTCATTAGGTAAATGAGAGCTTCTGGAACGAAGACTGCACGCTTAAGCATAAATGCGTTGGAGTCAATGCCTGGGTAAACTCGAGTGTCAGCTGTACCGAGAATGAAGTATGTCTTTCGGATAGGGGGAAAGGGTATTGTGCATGTAAGGCAAACTTCGTTCGTGTGAACGGCGTCTGTCAAGGTAAGTAAGCTAGAAGAGGCAAAGAGAACATTACGAAAACGCGCCTATTCAAATACATGTTTATTGAAAATTTTACCACCAAAAATGAACATTTTCAGATAAAAGGAATGTTATATCGTTCATATTTCTGCTCAAAACATAGATTGTGGTTACTCATTAGAACCGCCTTAGCAAGGCTCTCAAAAATCGATGTTTTTGATCAGAAATAAGAAAAATAATGTCTACCCTTTAAACTCCAGTTTTACAATATAAAAGACGTCGCGTTTATTATGACGGAATATTGACATTTTTGTGTAAAATATCGTGAATAAAATACGTTTTCAATGTCATATGATAAATAGAATCTTGCATTCATGCTCAAATATTATTGAATTTATTAAACTCGTCGAGGAAAAGGGATAAAATGCTCGGCCTTTGCCGAGCATTTTATCCCTTTTCCTCGACGAGTTTAATAAATTCAATAATTATCTACATGAAATCTCATGTAAGATCCTCTATGTACGCGCGTTCATGTTAGAAGAGTAATAAACGGAATTAACTGGCTTAACGTTTTTTCGCTTGGGGTTCTTTCAAAGTTGGCAGCTTCTATTTGAATAATCACTTCGCCGTGGCCGTTAGTAAGTTCATTCTTACGCTTTCGAAAGAATTTAAATTTTGGTGGCATTTTTAACATTTCGATGACAAAGATGGAATTATAAGGAATGAAATTATCATTTTTGTAGATTTTGCCGATGTGTAAACTCCGACGAATCACTCACAAACTGCATGAAGCCCCGTTTACACATCGATAAAATCCACTAAAATGAAATTCGTGCATAAATACCTATGCGCATGGCTGTTTGAAGCCATTGTCAAATGGACCGAAAGCCGTGCTCAAACAGCAAAAACCATGTTGAAATCATGAAATTCGCGTGCCGTTTGAACATGGATTTTGAGCTTTTGATATCACAACACGGGCCTTGCTTTGTTTACGTTACGTTGAGCGACGTAACGTTATCGCCCTGAACGTAGCGTTTTAGGGTTCTTTGATGACGTCATAGGGTTACTGCATGACAACGTCATTGTAAACAACATTCTGAAATGGCCGCCATTTTGGTTATCCTGTCGCATTTGAAGAGTTTATATGGAATTTATATGGAGCTTTTGGGCGTTTTCGTCAAAATTTGCGGTCGGATTCCTAAGTTATGCAAGAACAACGATCATCCATGGTTATTTCATTGCATTAACATTTGCCGGATCCCTCGGAAGATATTTGAACATTCGGCCTGGCAGCCTCATGTTCAAACAGCTTCCTCGGGACCCGGCGTGTTAATGCATGAAAAACCATGGATGATCCCTATTTTTATTCCTATAAAAACTATGCATCACGAAAACACACCTATGTAATTTTGAACCCCTTGAACCCCACTTTTATATAGTAAAACTGGGGTTTGCAGGGGTAAACCTTATTTTTCTTATTTCTGCTTTAAGATATAGACTGTGGGTACTCTTTAGAACCACCGCATCGAGGCGGTTCTAACGAGTACCCACACTCTATATTTTGAGCAGAAGTAAGAAAAATATCACCACTTTTCATCCTAAAATTTCGTGTTTTTTTTTCGGTTGTAAAGTTTACAATTCATTCGTATAGGTGTGTTTTCGTATTGGTAGGCGTGTTTATGTGATGAAAGGGGTTTTCGAGTATGTGCGCTCAGTAAAAAAAAAAGGTCCGCCTCCGTACTCACCAGTATGATAACATATCCATCCACGTGATATAGTGCATTCTTCCATACTTCCAAAAAGATAATTTTTCTGATGATTTTTAAAATATTTTTCTTAGTTATACTCCTATCATAGGTTTTGGGTGCTCGTTAGAACCGGTTCTAACGAGTACTCACAACCTATGTTTTGGGACAGAAATAAGAGAAATGTTTACCCCGTTAAACCTCAGTTTTCTCTATATATAGAGTGGGGTTAAAGGCATTTATTCTTAGACAGTAGGACACACCGTGTGTTCATAATTGTTTTATTGCCCCCTGTGATATACTGTATATATCAGATCAAAGGCGGCCTTTAATAGGGTGATTAGTAGCTCCTGTTGAACCCCCTGACTGAGGCACTAAAGGGGAAAATCAATAAGGTACACTCTAGTTAACAGTTAGTCAATTATTGATTTTCTCCAAGGAGGCCCCTTACCTGTTGCAGACAGAGGAGTTCTCTTCAGTCAGCACTGAGGGCTACATACTATTATGTAATGAAATAATATTCCTCAATAATCAAGAATAAATGCTTTTAAGACGGGTATTCATTACAATGACTTGTTAACGTGATACCTAGACTTCATCCCGGCCTGAGTGAAGAAGGTTCAATAAAGTGTACAGTGATGTGCAGGCTGATTTGAGTATTTGTTGACCGCATAAGCTTTAAAGTACATTTTTGCTTAGTGCAATACAGTTTTAATCTGGCTTCATGTGGAGTTTTCTGTTTGTTTGAATTGAGGTTTTACGTCCCCGTCAACTCTATTTAGGTCCTTTTGGAGACGTTGCATTACGCAAACACGCCTATACAAATACATTGCCACCTTAATCGCCGAAAAAATGAAAATTTTAGGATGAAAATTTGTGATATTTTTCTTATTTCTGCTCAAAATATAGATTGTTGGCACTTGTTAGAACCGCCTCATCGAGGCGGTTCTAACGAGTACCCACAATCTATATTTTAGAGCAGAAATAAGAAAAATAAGGTATACCCCCAGAAACCCCAGTTTTACTATATAAAAGTGGGGTTCAAGGGGGTCAAAATAATATAGGCGTGTTTTCGTGATGTAATTCCTTGGATACGGTAGCACCCTCTGTCGATCTCTTAGGTATAAGATACACGACAAAGGGGGATGATTCTGACTTTATTATTGCAAATTTCCCCTTCTTAGACGGGGATGTCCCAAGTTCTCCTTCATATGGACTATACATTTCTCAACCTATTCGTTTCATCCCATGTTGAAGATAGAGGATCTTACATGAGTGTTCATGTATTATTGAATTTATTAAAGGAGTTGAGGAAAAGGGATAAAATGCGAGGCTTTGCCGAGCATTTTATCCCTCTTCCTCAACGAGTTTAATAAATTCAATAATACATGAGCACGAATGCAAGATTCTGTTTATCATATGATATTTAAAGCGCATTTTATTCACGATTGTTAAATGTCAATATTCCGCCATTAGTAAACGCGACGTCGTTAAGGACGCCGTATATGTAACGTTATGGGACGTATCTAGCTAATTTGCATATTTAATCCACTAGTCGAAAATATTACATGGCGTTATTACACTCTCAGACGCGACGTCATATGATAAATTTTAATAATCGGAATAAACATCTTACTGCTAAGGTTTTTAAACAAGGCCATCAGTTTTATAAACTTAGGAAAGCATTATCGACGCACTCTGAATGATCACGTGAACAAGTCCGTGAAATGAACAACACCCTAATCCCCACTTTAGCTGGAGAGAGAGCTATAGTAGATAAACATGTTTGTCATTCAGCCACCAAGTTTGCTGTGTGTGTTACCGAAGGCCAAAACAGGCTTCCTACGCTATACTGGTTACCAAAACTTCATAAAAGACCTTACAAAGCACGGTTTATTGCAAATTCTAGCTCTTGCACTACCACTGAACTTTCTAAATTATTAACTTCCTGCCTTACTGCTATTAAAACGCATGTGATTAAATATTGTGATAAAGTCTTTGAAAGATCAGGAAGAAATCTGTTTTGGTCTATAAAAAATTCGAATGAGGTTTTAAATAAATTGAAATCCAGACATTTTCGTGCTTCAAGTCTGTCTACTTACGATTTTTCCACTCTTTACACTACACTTCCTCATAATCTTATAAAAGATAAGCTTAACGATTTAATTTAATAGGCTTTTCACAGAGAAGATTCTCTCTATCTTGCATGTAATGTCAGAAATGCATTTTTCACTTCTAAAGAGCATAAGAATTATACACTTTGGTCATATCAGAAAGTGTGTGATGCCATCACCTTTCTACTTGACAATATTTATATTAGATTCGGTACTAAGTTATTTAGACAAATTGTGGGCATTCCGATGGGTACGAATTGCGCACCTCTTGTGGCTGATCTATCCTTGTATTGTTATGAAAGAGACTTCATGTTGTCGCTTTCCATTGATAACCAATCTGAAATTATTGAAGCTTTTAGCTCCACTTCTAGATATTTAGATGATTTATTAAATATTGATAATACCTATTTCGATGGTTTGATCAGTCAGATTAACCCCCCAGAACTTCAGTTAAATAAAGCAAATTCTTCTGATAACGAGGCCCCGTTTTTGGATTTACATCTATCTATTGTAGATGGGTTTGTTTCATGCAAAATTTATGATAAACGCGATGACTTTGATTTTGAGATTGTAAATTTTCCTTTTTTGGATGGTGATGTTCCTCGTGCGCCATCCTATGGCGTTTATATTTCGCAATTAATTCGATTTGCTAGAGTGTGTAGTCATGTAACTGACTTCAACACTCGTAATAAATTATTAACGGCTAAACTTCTTAATCAGGGTTATCGGTACCATAAACTACGCAAAGCCTTTTCAAAATTTTATAGACGCCATTCTGTGGCGATTTATTTATGTTGTTGTTTGTTACTTACTGTGTGTATCACTTGTGTCTTTTAATTTTGGATGGCCATATGGCCATTTTGTGGGAAAGTAACTGTCCATATGGCCTTCCTTTGTTTAGGTTTCCATTATGGTCTGGTCGCTTAATGTTTGTATTTCTTTCCCTTTGGTGTCTTTTATGGATGGAGTAAGTTAATTGTATCAATTCCTGATCTTTGTTTTACTTCTACTTTTAATTTCAAAATTCAATATTGGACTTATATCTCTTCTGCAACAAGGTCTATCGGAACCCGAATTTTATGGTGACTTAGTATATAAATTCAGAAAAATATATAACCGCAATGACTTCAGCACCCAATTTCGTAAAATCATTCTTCGATATAAAAAGATTAGGTACAACATGGATGTTATACGACAGACTGCATGCATGGTAGTTAACCCAATCACGGTTGGTAACTTTGCTTCCCTCTTTAATTGCACGCCGGTGGGTCAGGCCTCAGATTCTATGACGGCTCCAACGTAAAGGCTTATTGAGAATTAGAGAGATCTAATTCAAGGTAATGTTGGTTGTTGACTGATGCTCTGTCTCTGGTTCGGGGAGTCTAACTGTTGGTTTTCTTTTGCTCCAGCATTTCAGTGGTTTCTTGCTGTCGAGTGTCTCACCTCTGTGGTTCTTTGATTTGTTGTGTTCACGGAGATGTTGCACTGATGAGTTAGGAGGCCTTCATGCGGACTGAACAAATTATTTGTCTAAATCGCGACAGAAGTAAGGGCGAGGATTGTGGCCACGTAAAATCGATTTAAGACCCCAGTGGAAATCTTTCCACTGACCGTTCCAAGGCGGTTCTTCTGTGGCGATTTATTTATGTTGTTGTTTGTTACTTACTGTGTGTATCACTTGTGGCTTTTAATTTTGGATGGCTATATGGCCATTTTGTGGGAAAGTAACTGTCCTTATGGCCTTCCTTTGTTTAAGTTTCCATTATGGTCTGGTCGCTTAATGTTTGTATTTCTTTCCCTTTGGTGTCTTTGATGGGTGGAGTAAGTTAATTGTATCGATTCCTGATCTTTGTTTTACTTCTACTTTTTATATAGAGAAAACTGGGGTTTACTGGGGTGTGCATTATTTTTCATATTTCTGCTCCAAGACATAGGTTATGGGTACTCATTAGAACCGCCCCAATGAGGTCGTTCTAACGAGCACCCACCACCTATGTTTGCAGTATAAATAAGAAAAAATCACGAGAATATCATGAGAAAAGTAGCCATTTTGGAGATGTGAAAAATGCACTATGTCGCACGGGTGTGTTAACGTAATGTTTGTTCTAGAAAAGCATCACGAAAACACACCTATATAATGTTGACCCCCTTGATCCCCATATTTGTATAGTAAAATTGGAGTTTGCAGGGATAAACATTATTTTTCTTATTTCTGCTCTAAGATATAGATTGTGGGTACTCGTTAGGACCGCCTCATCGGATACTCGTTAGAACCGCCTCGATGAGGCGGTTCTAACGAGTACCCACAATCTTTATTTTAGAGCAGAAATAAGTAAAATATTACAATTTCTCATCTTAAAATTTTCATTTTTTCGGCGATAAGAGTTACAATGTATTTGCATAGGCGTGTTTTCGTAGTGGGGTTAACCTTTGGAAAATAGAAAGGAAGGCAATGCTCAGGAATCGATACAATTAACCCACAGCTCCCATCAGAGACACCAAAGGGAAAGAAGCACAGACATGAAACAACTAGACCCTAATGGAAACATCAATAGCGGAAAGCCAAAAGGACAGTCACTTTCCCACAAAATGGCCAATTGGCCATCGCATGGATCACACCATAGAACTGAAAAGTATGGAGTGTACATGTTTTCTGGGCCAGACTAGCTAGTTTCCGCCAATAAGGCCTCATCAGAGACCCTTAAAATTTTTTAAAATTCCACAGTGGAATCAATGATCCCAAAGGACAAGAAAATATAAACTAAACTATTGAAATAGTTGAAAAATAGAAATGCACATTCTTTCGCCGGAAACTGACAACTGTCCTTCTTGAATCAGCGGAAGGGAGAGAATAATCGTAGAAAAGATTTCATGATCAATATCCACGAAAGAATGTTGCCGAAGATGGTGACGTTCACTTGACGTCTTGTCATGGCGACGATTGTTCTTTGTGATTGTGACCATCAGTCGATATGATATATGTTCAGCAATTTTCCCACAACAACCCGCGTGACATTCGTTAATAATGCTCAGAATGCTTTTGGAAAAGAATGCACCTTTATCTCTGTTACGACCCAGTTCTCCTATATACGTCCTCATACGACAGAATCGGTAAAAATATCATAAATAAATAGGCATTTTGATCGGCCAACGTAACATAACGTTCGGTTGACGTCTTGCCTTGGCGATGATTGATCAACGTTCTGACTGCGACCGTCAATTAATACAATTTATGCTCCGCAGTTTTCGCAGTACTACCTATCGGGACATTCGTTAATAGGGCTCAGAATGATGTGGAGAAAGAACGCATCCAATAAGCATGGGTTTTATACATGATAAGCTCCAATTTTGTATAATCTCAAGCATTTTCAATTTCCAAATCCAAATTCTGTATGCAAGCAAAAACGTCGCTACCAGAACAAATCGCAATTACCATGTCATCTATGATCACAGTATACCAAACGCTGATACATTAAATAATATCAAAACATATCAAAATGCAAATAGAAGATTCATGTCCTACTCGCCTCGCTTGTACCAGTTGTTTTAGAGACAAATAAATTCTTAAATGTGACAACTGAGATTATCCAACCCACACGGAAAGGAGATAATGCAACTATTTGTCTGTTTCAGCAAAAGGTGGGTTCTGTCCGCGTGCTATTTAAGAACGCAGGAAAAAAGATTTATCAGGAAAAAACATTATATAAGAACGAAGCCAATGGACGCCACGGAAAGGAATAAAAAGGCTAAGTGTCAGGAAGTTTGACACAAATATAAATGCAATACACAAAGCGACAAATTTAAATCTCAAATCGCAAAGAAACGATCGCGTTCTGACGGTAATTGTGTGACAATAACCTGCCTCCGCGCCAGCACAGGGCAGTTATGAATTTAAACATAAAAATAGTCCCACAGATACGAAACGCCAATCGAAATTACAGTTTGTGTTTGTTTGTTTGTTTGTTTGTTTGATTCGAGGTTTAACGTCTCCGTCAACACTGTGTAGGTCATTTTGGAGACGTTGCTTCCAATTTTGTGGGACTTCTACCCGACATTGAGATGAAATTACAGCTCAAGCCCTGCCGCCCAAAGAAACAAAAATGGTTTATAAGCATGGACGTTCCGACTCTCGCCGCTTTGACTGGGCAGGATTAGATCCTCCAAAGGGTTTACCAGTATTCGTGTGTAGTCGGTTTCCGCTCTGCGTGGAAGCATCATCCAGCCATCTATTTCTTCAAGCCCCGATGAGCGGGGGCCGAATTACAGTTTGTGTAGCTTATCAATATCTTAAAGCAGAACAATTTGTCCCACAGTAAGAGCTTTTTTACTGACTGTTCCAAGGCGGATCTTCTGTTACGGATTTTTGTTGTTATAATTCGGCTTTGCATGTATATTTTGCTAATACATTTTTATTTTTGATAGTCGATTGGGCATTTTGTGGGAAAGTAACTCACTTTGGCTTGCCGCTTGTGACTTTCTCACAATGTTGAAGTTGTATTATACAGGAATTTCTTTCCCTTTTGTGTCTTGGATGGGAGATTGCGGTAATTGTATCGATTCCTGATCATTGACTTCACTTCTGTTCTTCATGATTACCGTTAACACTTATCTCGGCGAACTTCCTACTGGTTTTTGTTTGCAATGAAAACCTGCACAGTGCTATTCCATTTACTTTAGCACGTATGGATGATTGCACAAATGGCAAAATGGTCTGTATAAATTCACAGCGTTCGTTTGATTTGCACCTATGTGTTCTATCCCTTGTTCTAAACAATATTTTATAAGAATTCCACTTCCTTTATCACTGGAATTTCACAGTTTTCATTGGACTTGGATGTAATTTTTCTATTTTTATCGCTACACATTTTCCTAGACGTATAATAAAATTCAGCTAGGTAACAAAATCCTAACCACCGTCCTATTTAGTGTTGATAACAATTATCTTGATAGACTGACCTTGTTTTACAGACGATGATGAGTGCAGTGATGGGACTAACAATTGCCATTCGGATGCCACCTGTACCAATACACCTGGATCGTATACATGCTCGTGCAATACCGGATACACGGGCAATGGCGTGAATTGTACAGGTATGTGACAAAGAATACGCTCATAATTAATTTATTAAAAATTGTCGCTGACTTGAATTACATGAGCTATTTTTTTGATCGACCGATTTCATACCCCAATGAATGACAGGTGGTCGTATGACAGAATCGTTACACACCGTCACAAATAAATAGTCATTTTGATAGGCCAACGTAACGTTCACTGTACGTCTTGCTATAGCGTCGATTGATCAACGTTGTGATTAACGTTCACTTGACATCTTGCCATAACGACGATTGGTCAACGTTGTGATTGTGATCTTCAGTGGATATCATTTATGCTCAGCAATTTGCCCGCAGCTACCCGCGTGACATTCGTTAATAATTCTCAGAATGTTTCGGAAAATAATGCACCTTTATCTCTGTTACGACCCAGTTCTCCTATATACGTCCTCATACGACAGAATCGGTAAACAATGTCACAAATAAATAGCCATTTTGATCGGCAAACGTAACGTAACTTTCGTTTGACGTCTTGCCTTGGCGACGATTGATCAACGTTCTGACTGTGACCGTCAATTAATACAATTAATGCTCCGTAATCTTTGCCCTACTACCCCCGGGACATTCGTTAATAGGGCTCAGAATGATTTCCAAATCCAAATTCTGTATGTAAGCAAACCGACAAATTTAAATCTCAAATCGCAAAGAAACTATTGCCTTCTGGCGGTAATTTTGTGATGATAACCTGCCTCCGCAATAGCACAGGGCGGTTATGAATTTAAACATTAAAAAGAGTGCCACCGATACGAAACGCCAATCGAAATTACAGTTTGTGTTTGTTTGTTTGTTTGATTCGAGGTTTAACGTCTCTGTCAACACTGTGTAGGTCATTTTGGAGAAGTTGCTTCCAATTTTGTGGGACTTCTACCCGACATTGAGATGAAATGACATCTCAAGCCCTGCCGCCCAATGAAACAAATACGGTTTATAAGCATGGACGTTCCGACTATCACCGCTTTGCCTTGGCAGGCTTAGAGCCTCCAAAGGGTTTACCAGTACTCGTGTTTGGTCGGTTTCCGATCTGCGTGGAAGCATCATGCAGCCCATCTATTTCTTCAAGCCCCGATGAGCGGGGGCCGAATTACAGTTTGTGTAGGTTATAAATCTCTTAAAGCAGAAAAATTTAAGTCCCACAATAAGAGCTTTTTTACTGACTGTTCCAAGGCGAATCTTCTGTTATGGATTTTTGTTGTTATAATTCGGCTTTGCATGTATATTTTGCTAATACATTTTTATTTTTGATAGTCGATTGGACATTTTGTGGGAAAGTAACTCACTTTGGCTTACCGCTTGTGACGTTCTCACAATGTTGAAGTTGTATTATACAGGAATTTCTTTCCCTTTTGTGTCTTGGATGGAAGATTGCGGTAATTGTATCGATTCCTGATCATTGACTTCACTTCTGTTCTTCATGATTTCCGTTAACACTTATCTCGGCGAACTTGGACGGGCCTCCGTGGCCTAATGGATAAGAGCGCTGACTCTTAGTCATTAGGTCTCTCACCGCCGTGGGTTCGAGCCTCGCTCGGGTCACGTGTGAGACGCCAAGTTCTGCAACGGAAGGTCAGGTGGTTTTTCTCCGGGTACTCTGGTTTTCGCCCACCTATGATTAACGATCGGCTCTATATGAGTGAAATAATCTTGAAAGGGCCGTAAAACCCAAACCAAAAAAAAAAAAAAAAAAAAAAAATCTCGGAGAACTTCCTACTGGTTTTTGTTTGCAATGAAATCCTGCACAGTGCAATTCTATTTACTATAGCACATATGAATGATTGCCCAAATGGCAAAATGGTCTGTATAAATTCACAGCGATCGTTTGATTTGCACCTATGTGTTCTATCCCTTGTTCTAAACAATATTTTATAAGAATCCCACTTCCTTTATCACTGAAATTTCACAGTTTTCATTGGACTTGGATCTATTTTTTTCTATTTTTATCGCTACACATTTTCCTAGAGATATAAAAAAATTCAGCTAGGTAACAAAAACCTAACCAGCGTTCATATTTAGTGTTGATAACAATTATCTTGATAGACTTACCTTGTTTTACAGACGATGATGAGTGCAGTAATGGGACTAACAATTGCCATTCGGATGCCACCTGTACCAATACACATGGATCGTATATATGCTCGTGCAATACCGGATACACGGGCAATGGCGTGAATTGTACAGGTATGTGACAAAGAATACGCTCATAATTCATTTAATTAAAAATTGTCGCTGACTTGAATTACATGAGCTATTTTTTTTGATCGACCGATTTCATACCCCGATGAATGACAGGTGGTCGTATGACAGAATCGTTACACAAGGTCACAAATAAATAGTCATTTTGATAAGCCAACGTAACGTTCACTTGACGTCTTGCTATAGCGTCGATTGATCAACGTTGTGATTAACGTTCACTTGGCATCTTGCCATAACGACGATTGGTCAACGTTGTGATTGTGATCTTCAGTGGATATCATTTATGCTCAGCAATTTGCCCGCAGCTACCCGCGTGACATTCGTTAATAATTCTCAGAATGCTTTCGGAAAATAATGCACCTTTATCTCTGTTACGACCAAGTTCTCCTATATACGTCATCATACGACAGAATCGGTAAACAATGTCACAAATAAATAGGCATTTTGATCGGCCAACGTAACTTAACGTTCGTTTGACGTCTTGCCTTGGCGACGATTGATCAACGTTCTGACTGTGACCGTCAATTAATACAATTTATGCTCCGTAATCTTTGCCCTACTACCCCCGGGACATTCGTTAATAGGGCTCAGAATGATTTCCAAATCCAAATTCTGTATGTAAGCAAACCGACAAATTTAAATCTCAAATCGCAAAGAAACTATTGCCTTCTGGCGGTAATTTTGTGATGATAACCTGCCTCCGCAATAGCACAGGGCAGTTATGAATTTAAACATTAAAAAGAGTGCCACCGATACGAAACGCCAATCGAAATTACAGTTTGTATTTGTTTGTTTGTTTGATTCGATGTTTAACGTCTCTGTCAACACTGTGTAGGTCATTTTGGAGACGTTGCTTCCAATTTTGTTGGACTTCTACCCGACATTGAGATGAAATGACATCTCAAGCCCTGCCGCCCAATGAAACAAATATGGTTTATAAGCATGGACGTTCCGACTATCACCGCTTTGCCTGGGCAGGCTTAGATCCTCCAAAGGGTTTACAAGTACTCGTGTTTGGTCGGTTTCCACTCTGCGTGGAAGCATCATGCAGCCCATCTATATCTTCAAGCCCCGATGAGCGGGGGCCGAATTGCAGTTTGTGTAGCTTATCAATATCTTAAAGCAGAAAAATTTAAGTCCCACAGTAAGAGCTTTTTTACTGACTGTTCCAAGGCGGATCTTCTGTTATGGATTTTTTGTTGTTATAATTGGGCTTTGCATGCATATTTTGCTAATACATTTTTATTTTGGATAGTCGATTGGGCATTTTGTGGGAAAGTAACTCACTTTGGCTTACCGCTTGTGACGTTCTCACAATGTTAAAGTGGTATTCTCTGGTCGGGCTCATCGGAGTCTAACTGTTGGTTTTCTTTTGCTCCAGCATTTCTGTGGTTTCTTGCTGTCGAGTCCACACCGTTGTCTCACCTCCGTGGTTCTTTGATTTTTGTGTTCACGGAGATGTTGCACTGATGAGTTAGGAGGCATTCATGCGGACTGAACAAATTATTTGTCTAAATCGCGACGGAAGTAAGGGCGAGGATTGTGGCCACGTAAAATCGATTCAAGCCCCCCAGTGGAAATCTTCCACTGACCGTTCCAAGGCGGCTCTTCTGTGGCGATTTATTTATGTTGTTGTTTGTTACTTACTGTGTGTATCACTTGTGTCTTTTGGTTTTGGATGGCCATATGGCCATTTTGTGGGAAAGTAACTGTCCTTATGGCCTTCCTTGGTTTGGGTTTCCATTATGGTCTGGTCGCTTAATGTTTGTATTTCTTTCCCTTTGGTGTCTTTTATGGGTGGAGTAAGTTAATTGTATCAATTCCTGATCTTTGTTTTACTTCTACTTTATACAGGAATTTCTTTCCCTTTTGTGTCTTGGATGGGAGATTGCGGTAATTGTATCGATTCCTGATCATTGACTTCACTTCTTTTCTTCATGATTTCCGTTAACACTTATCTCGGCGAACTTCCTACTGGTTTTTGTTTGCAATGAAAACCTGCACATTGCTATTCCATTTACTTTAGCACGTATGGATGATTGCACAAATGACAAAATGGTCTGTATAAATTCAAAGCGTTCGTTTGATTTGCACCTTTGTGTTCTATCCCTTGTTCTGAATAATATTTTATAAGAATCCCACTACATTTATCACTGAAATTTCACAGTTTTCACTGGACTTGGATCTATTTTTTTCTATTTTTATCGCTACACATTTTCCTAGACATATAATAAAATTCAGCTAGGTAACAAAAACCTAACCAGCGTTCCTATTTAGTGTTGATAACAATTATCTTGATAGACTGACCTTCTTTTACGTTGATGAGTGCAGTGATGGGACTAACAATTGCCATTCGGGTGCCACCTGTACCAATACACCTGGATCGTGTACATGCTCGTGCAATACCGGATACACGGGCAATGACACGAATTGTATAGGAATGTGACAAAGAATACGCTAATAATTCATTTTATTAAAAATTGTCGCTGAAGTGAATTACATGAGTTTTTTTTTGATCGACCGATTTCATACCCCGATGAATGACAGGTGGTCGTATGACAGAATCGTTACACACCGTCACAAATAAATAGTAATTTTGATAAGCCAACATAACGTTCACTTGACGTCTTGCTATAGCGTCGATTGATCAACGTTGTGATTAACGTTCACTTGACATCTTGCCATAACGACGATTGGTCAACGTTGTGATTGTGAACTTCAGTGGATATCATTTATGCTCAGCAATTTGCCCGCAGCTACCCGTGTGACATTCGTTAATAATTCTCAGAATGCTTTCGGAAAATAACGCACCTTTATCTCTGTTACGACCCAGTTCTCCTATATACGTCATCATACGACAGAATCGGTAAACAATGTCACAAATAAATGGGCATTTTGATCGGACAACGTAACGTAACGTTCGATTGACGTCTTGCCTTGGCGACGATTGATCAACGTTCTGACTGCGACCGTCGATTAATACAATTTATGCTCCGTAATCTTTGCCCTTGTACCCCCGGGACATTCGTTAATAGGGCTCAGAATGATGTGGGGAAAGAACGCACCCAATAATCATGGATTTTATACATGATAAGCCCCCAGTTTTGTATAAACTCAAGCATTTTCAATTTCCAAATCCAAATTGTGTATGTAAGCAAACCGACAAATTTAAATCTCAAATCGCAAAGAAACTACCGCCTTCTGGCGGTAATTTCGTGATGATTAACTGCCTCCGCAATAGCACAGGGCAGTTATGAATTTAAACATTACAAAGAGTGCCACCGATACGAAACGCCAATCGAAATTACAGTTTGTGTTTGTTTGTTTGTTTGATTCGATGTTTAACGACTCCGTCAACACTATGTAGGTCTTTTTTGAGACGTTGCTTCCAATTTTGTGGGACTTCTACCCGACATTAAGACGAAATGACATGTCAAGCCCTGCCGCCCAATGAAACAAATATGGTTTATAAGCATGGACGTTCCGACTATCACCGCTTTGTCTGGGCAGGCTTAGAGCCTCCAAAGGGTTTACCAGTACGCGTGCGTGGTCGGTTTCCGCTCTGCGTGGAAGCATCATGCAGCCCATCTATTTCGTCAAGCCCCGATGAGCGGGGGCCGAATTACAGTTTGTGTAGCTTATCAATATCTTAAAGCAGAAAAATTTAAGTCCCACAGTAAGAGCTTTTTACTGACTGTTCCAAGGCGGATCTTCTGTTATGGATTTTTGTTGTTATAATTGGGCTTTGCATGTATATTTTGCTAATACATTTTTATTTTGGATAGTCGATTGGGCATTTTGTGGGAAAGTAACTCACTTTGGCTTACCGCTTGTGACGTTCTCACAATGTTGAAGTTGTATTATATAGGAATTTCTTTCCCTTTTGTGTCTTGGATGGGAGATTGCGGTAATTGTATCGATTCCTGATCATTGACTTCACTTCTGTTCTTCATGATTACCGTTAACACTTATCTCGGCGAACTTCCTACTGGTTTTTGTTTGCAATGAAATCCTGCACAGTGCAATTCCATTTACTTTCGCACATATGGATGATTGCACAAATGGCAAAATGGTCTGTATAAATTCACAGCGTTCGTTTGATTTGCACCTATGTGTTCTATCCCTTGTTCTAAATAATATTTTATAAGAATCCCACTACATTTATCACTGAAATTTCACAGTTTTCATTGGACTTGGATCTAATTTTTCTATTTTTATCGCTACACATTTTCCTAGACATATAATCAAATTCAGCTAGGTAACAAAAAACTAACCAGCGTTCCTATTTAGTGTTGATAATAATTACCTTGATAGACTGACCTTGTTTTACAGACGATGATGAGTGCAGTGATGGGACTAACAATTGCCATTCGGATGCTACCTGTACCAATACACATGGATCGTATACATGCTCGTGCAATACCGGATACACGGGCAATGGCGTGAATTGTACAGGTATGTGACAAAGAATACGCTCATAATTCATTTTATTAAAAATTGTCGCTGACTTGAATTACATGAGCTATTTTTTGATCGACCGATTTCATACCCCAATGAATGACAGGTGGTCGTATAACAGAATCGTTACACACCGTCACAAATAAATAGTCATTTTGATAGGCCAACGTAACGTTCACTTGATATCTTGCCATAACGACGATTGGTCAACGTTGAGATTGTGATCTTCAGTGGATATCATTTATGCTCAGCAATTTGCCCGCAGCTACCCGCGTGACATTCGTTAATAATTCTCAGAATGCTTTCGGAAAATAACGCACCTTTATCTCTGTTACGACCCAGTTCTCCTATATACGTCATTGTACGACAGTATCGGTAAACAATGTCACAAATAAATAGGCATTTTGATCAGCCAACGTAACGTAACGTTCGATTGACGTCTTGCCTTGGCGACGATTGATCAACGTTCTGACTGCGACCGTCAATTAATACAATTTATGTTCCGTAATCTTTGTCCTACTACCCCCGGGACATTCGTTAATAGGGCTCAGAATGATGTGGGGATAGAACCCACCCAATAATCATGGATTTTATACATGATAAGCCTCCAGTTTTGAATAATCTCAAGCATTTTCAATTTCCAAATCCAAATTGTGTATGTAAGCAAACCGACAAATTTAAATCTCAAATCGCAAAGAAACTATTGCCTTTTGGCGGTAATTTTGTGATGATAACCTGCCTCCGAAATAGCACAGGGCGGTTATGAATTTACCATTAAAAAGAGTGCCACCGATACGAAACGCCAATCGAAATTACAGTTTGTGTTTGTTTGTTTGTTTGATTCGATGTTTAACGTCTCTGTCAACACTGTGTAGGTCATTTTGGAGACGTTGCTTCCAATTTTGTGGGACTTCTACCCGACATTGAGATGAAATGACATCTCAAGCCCTGCCGCCCAATGAAACAAATATGGTTTATAAGCATGGCCGTTCCGACTATCACCGCTTTGCCTGGGCAGGCTTAGATCCTCCAAAGGGTTTACCAGTACTCGTGTTTGGTCGGTTTCCGCTCTGCGTGGAAGCATCATGCAGACCATCTATTTCTTCAAGCCCCGATGAGCGGGGGCCGAATTACAGTTTGTGTAGCTTATCAATATCTTAAAGCAGAAAAATTTAAGTCCCACAGTAAGAGCTTTTTTACTGACTGTTCCAAGGCGGATCTTCTGTTATGGATTTTTGTTGTTATAATTGGGCTTTGCATGTATATTTTGCTAATAGATTTTTATTTTGGATAGTCGATTGGGCATTTTGTGGGAAAGTAACTCACTTTGGCTTACCGCTTGTGACGTTCTCACAATGTTGAAGTTGTATTATACAGGAATTTCTTTCCCTTTTGTGTCTTGGATGGGAGATTGCGGTAATTGTATCGACTGATCATTGACTTCACTTCTGTTCTTCATGATTTCCGTTAACACTTATCTCGGCGAACTTCCTATTGGTTTTTGTTTGCAATGAAATCCTGCACAGTGCAATTCCATTTTACTTTAGCACATATGGATGATTGCCCAAATGGCAAAATGGTCTGTATAAATTCACAGCGTTCGTTTGATTTGCACCTATATGTTCTATCCCTTGTTCTACACAATATTTTATAAGAATCCCACTTCCTTTATCACTGAAATTTCACAGTTTGCATTGGACTTGGATCTAATTTTTCTATTTTTATCGCTACACATTTTCCTAGACATATAATCAAATTCAGCTAGGTAACAAAAACCTAACCAGCGTTCTTATTTAGTGTTGATAATAATTATCTTGATAGACTGACCTTGTTTTACAGACGATGATGAGTGCAGTGATGGGACTAACAATTGCCATTCGGATGCCACCTGTACCAATACACATGGATCGTATACATGCTCGTGCAATACCGGATACACGGGCAATGGCGTGAATTGTACAGGTATGTGACAAAGAATACGCTCATAATTCATTTTATTAAAAATTGTCGCTGACTTGAATTACATGAGCTATTTTTTTGATCGACCGATTTCATACCCCGATGAATGACAGGTGGTCGTATGACAGAATCGTTACACACCGTCACAAATATATAGTCATTTTGATAGGCCAACGTAACGTTCACTGTACGTCTTGCTATAGCGTCGATTGATCAACGTTGTGATTAACGTTCACTTGACATCTTGTAATAACGACGATTGGTCAACGTTGTGATTGTGATCTTCAGTGGATATCATTTATGCTCAGCAATTTGCCCGCAGCTACCCGCGTGACATTCGTTAATAATTCTCAGAATGCTTTCGGAAAATAATGCACCTTTATCTCTGTTACGACCCAGTTCTCCTATATACGTCCTCATACGACAGAATCGGTAAACAATGTCACAAATAAATAGGCATTTTGATCGGCCAACGTAACGTAACGTTCGTTTGACGTCTTGCCCCGACGACGATTGATCAACGTTCTGACTGTGACCGTCAATTAATACAATTTATGCTCTGTAATCTTTGCCCTACTACCCCCGGGACATTCGTTAATAGGGCTCAGAATGATTTCCAAATCCAAATTGTGTATGTAAGCAAACCGACAAATTTAAATCTCAAATCGCAAAGAAACTATTGCCTTCTGGCGGTAATTTAGTGATGATAACCTGCCTCCGCAATAGCACAGGGCAGTTATGAATTTAAACATTAAAAAGAGTGCCACCGATACGAAACGCCAATCGAAATTACAGTTTGTGTTTGTTTGTTTGATTCGATGTTTAACGTCTCTGTCAACACTGTGTAGGTCATTTTGGAGACGTTGCTTCCAATTTTGTGGGACTTCTACCCGACATTGAGATGAAATGACATCTCAAGCCCTGTCGCCCAATGAAACAAATATGGTTTATAAGCATGGCCGTTCCGACTATCACCGCTTTGCCTGGGCAGGCTTAGATCCTCCAAAGGGTTTACCAGTACTCGTGTTTGGTCGGTTTCCGCTCTGCGTGGAAGCATCATGCAGCCCATCTATTTCTTCAAGCCCCGATGAGCGGGGGCCGAATTACAGTTTGTGTAGCTTATCAATATCTTAAAGCAGAAAAATTTAAGTCCCACAGTTAGAACTTTTTTACAGACTGTTCCAAGGCGGATCTTCTGTTATGGATTTTTGTTGTTATAATTGGGCTTTGCATGTATATTCTGCTAATACATTTTTATTTTGGAAAGTCGATTGGGTATTTTGTGTGAAAGTAAATCACTTTGGCTTACCGCTTGTGACGTTCTCACAATGTTGAAGTTGTATTATACAGGAATTTATTTCCCTTTTGTGTCTTGGATGGGAGATTGCGGTAATTGTATCGATTCCTGATCATTGACTTCAATTCTGTTCTTCATGATTTCCGCTAGCAGTTATCTCGGCGAACTTCCTACTGTTTTTTTTTTGTTTTTTTTTTTGCAATGGAAACCTGCACAGTGCTATTCCATTTACTTTAGCACGTATGGATGATTGCACATATGGCACAATGGTCTGTATAAATTCACAGCGTTCGTTTGATTTGCACCTATGTGTTCTATCCCTTGTTCTAACAGTATTTTATAAGAATCCCATTACATTTATCACTGAAATTTCACAGTTTTCATTGGACTTGGATCTAATTTTTCTAATTTTATCGCTACACATTTTCCTAGACATATAATAAAATTCAGCTAGGTAACAAAAACCTAACCAACGTTCCTATTTAGTGTTGATAATAATTATCTTGATAGACTGACCTTGTTTTACAGACGATGATGAGTGCAGTGATGGGACTAACAATTGCCATTCGGATGCCACCTGTACCAATACACATGGATCGTATACATGCTCGTGCAATACCGGATACACGGGCAATGGCGTGAATTGTACAGGTATGTGAAAAAGAATACGCTCATAATTCATTTTATTAAAAATTGTCGCTGACTTGAATTACATGAGCTATTTTTTTGATCGACCGATTTCATACCCCGGTGAATGACAGGTGGTCGTATGACAGAATCGTTACACACCGTCACAAATAAATAGTCATTTTGATAGGCCAACGTAACGTTCACTTGACATCTTGCCATAACGACGATTGGTCAAAGTTGAGATTGTGATCTTCAGTGGATATCATTTATTTTCAGCAATTTGCCCGCAGCTACCCGCGTGACATTCGTTAATAATTCTCAGAATGCTTTCGGAAAATAACGCACCTTTATCTCTGTTACGACCCAGTTCTCCTATATACGTCATCATTCGACAGAATCGGTAAACACTGTCACAAATAAATAGGCATTTTGATCGGCCAACGTAACGTTACGTTCGATTGACGTCTTGCCTTGGCGACGATTGATCAACGTTCTGACTGCGACCGTCAATTAATACAATTTATGCTCCGTAATCTTTGTCCTACTACCCCCGGGACATTCGTTAATAGGGCTCAGAATGATGTGGGGAAAGAACGCACCCAATAATCATGGATTTTATACATGATAAGCCTCCAGTTTTGTATAATCTCAAGCATTTTCAATTTCCAAATCCAAATTGTGTATGTAAGCAAACCGACAAATTTAAATCTCAAATCGCAAAGAAACTATCGCCTTCTGGCGGTAATTTTGTGATGATAAACTGCCTCCGCAATAGCACAGGGCAGTTATGAATTTAAACATTACAAAGAGTGCCACCGATACGAAACGCCAATCGAAATTAAGTTTTTGTTTGTTTGTTTGTTTGATTCGAGGTTTAACGTCTCCGTCAACACTGTGTAGGTCATTTTGGAGACGTTGCTTCCAATTTTGTGGGACTTCTACCCGACATTAAGATGAAATGACATGTCAAGCCCTGCCGCCCAATGAAACAAATATGGTTTATAAGCATCAACGTTCCGACTATCACCGCTTTGTCTGGGCAGGCTTAGATCCTCCAAAGGGTTTACCAGTACTCGTGTTTGGTCGGTTTCCGCTCTGCGTGGAAGCATCATGCCGCCCATCTATATCTTCAAGCCCCGATGAGCGGGGGCCGAATTACAGTTTGTGTAGCTTATCACTATCTTAAAGCAGAAAAATTGAAGTCCCACAGTAAGAGCTTTTTTACTGACTGTTCCAAGGCGGATCTTCTGTTATGGATTTTTGTTGTTATAATTGGGCTTTGCATGTATATTTTGCTAATACATTTTTATTTTGGATAGTCGATTGGGCATTTTGTGGGAAAGTAACTCACTTTGGCTAACCGCTTGTAACATTCTCACAATGTTGAAGTTGTATTATACAGGAATTTCTTTCCCTTTTGTGTCTTGGATGGGAGATTGCGGTAATTGTATCGATTCCTGATCATTGACTTCACTTCTGTTCTTCATGATTTCCGTTAACACTTATCTCGGCGAACTTCCTACTGGTTTTTGTTTGCAATGAAACCCTGCACAGTGCAATTCCATTTACTTTAGCACATATGGATGATTGCACAAATGGCAAAATGGTCTGTATAAATTCACAGCGTTCGTTTGATTTGCACCTATGTGTTCTATCCCTTGTTCTAAACAATATTTTATAAGAATCCCACTTCCTTTATAACTGAAATTTCACAGTTTTCATTGGACTTGGATCTAATTTTTCTATTTTTATCGCTACACATTTTCCTAGACATATAATAAAATTCAGCTAGGTAACAAAAACCTAACCAGCGTTCCTATTTAGTGTTGATAATAATTATCTTGATAGACTGACCTTGTTTTACAGACGATGATGAGTGCAGTGATGGGACTAACAATTGTCATTCGGATGCCACCTGTACCAATACAGATGGATCGTATACATGCTCGTGCAATACCGGATACACGGGCAATGGCGTGAATTGTACAGGTATGTGACAAAGAATACGCTCATAATTCATTTTATTAAAATTTGTCGCTGACTTGAATTACATGAGCTATTTTTTGATCGACCGTTTTCATACCCCGATGAATGACAGGTGGTAGTATGACAGAATCGTTACACACCGTCACAAATAAATAGTCATTTTGATAGGCCAACTTAACGTTCACTTGACGTCTTGCTGTAGCGTCGATTGATCGACGTTGTGATTAACGTTCACTTGACATCTTGCCATAACGACGATTGGTCAACGTTGTGATTGTGATCTTCAGTGGATATCATTTATGCTCAGCAATTTGCCCGCAGCTACCCGCGTGACATTCGTTAATAATTCTCAGAATGCTTTCGGAAAATAATGCACCTTTATCTCTGTTACGACCCAGTTCTCCTATATACGTCCTCATACGACAGAATCGGTAAACAATGTCACAAATAAATAGGCATTTTGATCGGCCAACGTAACGTAACGTTCGTTTGACGTCTTGCCCCGGCGACGATTGATCAACGTTCTGACTGTGACCGTCAATTAATACAATTTATGCTCCGTAATCTTTGCCCTACTACCCCCGGGACATTCGTTAACAGGGCTCAGAATGATTTCCAAATCCAAATTGTGTATGTAAGCAAACCGACAAATTTAAATCTCAAATCGCAAAGAAACTATTGCCTTCTGGCGGTAATTTTGTGATGATAACCTGCCTCCGCAATAGCACAGGGGGCAGGTTTTATATTTAAACATTAAAAAGAGTGCCACCGATACGAAACGCCAATCGAAATTACAGTTTGTGTTTGTTTGTTTGTTTGATTCGAGGTTTAACGTCTCTGTCAACACTGTGTAGGTCCTTTTGGAGACGTTGCTTCCAATTTTGTGGGACTTCTACCCGACATTGAGATGAAATGACATCTCAAGCCCTGCCGCCCAATGTCTAAATATGGTTTATAAGCTTGGCCGTTCCGACTATCACCGCTTTGCCTGGGCAGGCTTAGATCCTTCAAAGGGTTTACCAGTACTCGTGTTTGGTCGGTTTCCGCTCTGCGTGGAAGCATCATGCAGCCCATCTATTTCTTCAAGCCCCGATGAGCGGGGGCCGAATTACAGTTTGTGTAGCTTATCAATATCTTAAAGCAGAAAAATTTAAGTCCCACAGTAAGAGCTTTTTTACTGACTGTTCCAAGGCGGATCTTCTGTTATGGATTTTTGTTGTTATAATTGGGCTTTGCATGTATATTTTGCTAATACATTTTTATTTTGGATAGTCGATTGGGCATTTTGTGGGAAAGTAACTCACTTTGGCTTACCGCTTGCGACATTCTCACAATGTTGAAGTTGTATTATACAGGAATTTCTTTCCCTTTTGTGTCTTGGATGGGAGATTGCGGTAATTGTATCGATTCCTGATCATTGACTTCACTTCTGTTCTTCATGATTTCCGTTAACACTTATCTCGGCGAACTTCCTACTGGTTTTTGTTTGCAATGAAATCCCGCACAGTGCAATTCCATTTTTACTTTAGCACATATGGATGATTGCACAAATGGCAAAATGGTCTGTATAAATTCACAGCGTTCGTTTGATTTGCACCTATGTGTTCTATCCCTTGTTTTAAACAATATTTTATAAGAATCCCACTACATTTATCACTGAAATTTCAAAGTTTTCATTGGACTTGGATCTATTTTTTTCTATTTTTATCGCTACACATTTTCCTAGACATATAATAAAATTCAGCTAGGTAACA
This sequence comes from Lucinisca nassula, assembly GCA_963580285.1. Taxonomy (NCBI): domain Eukaryota; kingdom Metazoa; phylum Mollusca; class Bivalvia; order Lucinida; family Lucinidae; genus Lucinisca; species Lucinisca nassula. The sequence continues at coordinate 45,017,872 of OY757010.1, read as the reverse complement.
AAAACCTAGCCAGCGTTCCTATTTAGTGTTGATATCAATTATCTTGATAGACTGACCTTCTTTTACAGACGTTGATGAGTGCAGTGATGGGACAAACAATTGCCATTCGGATGCCACCTGTACCAATACACCTGGATCGTGTACATGCTCGTGCAATACCGGATACACGGGCAATGGCACGAATTGTACAGGTATGTGACAAAGAATACGCTAATAATTCATTTTATTAAAAATTGTCCCTGACTTGAATTACATGAGCTTTTTTTTTTGATCGACCGATTTCATACCCCTATGAATGATAGGTGGTCGTATGACAGACTCGTCACACACCGTCACAAATAAATAGTAATTTTGATAGGCCAACATAACGTTCACTTGACGTCTTGCTATAGCGTCGATTGATCAACGTTGTGATAAACGTTCACTTGACAGCTTGCCATAACGACGATTGGTCAACGTTGTGATTGTGATCTTCAGTGGATATCATTTATGCTCAGCAATTTGCCCGCAGCTACCCGCGTGACATTCGTTAATAATTCTCAGAATGCTTTCGGAAAATAAAACACCTTTATCTCTGTTACGACCCAGTTCTCCTATATACGTCATCATACGACAGAATCGGTAAACACTGTCACAAATAAATAGGCATTTTGATCGGCCAATGTAACGTAAAGTTCGATTGACGTCTTGCCTTGGCGACGATTGATCAACGTTCTGACTGCGACCGTCAATTAATACAATTTATGCTCCGTAATCTTTGTCCTACTACCCCCGGGACATTCGTTAATAGGGCTCAGAATGATGTGGGGAAAGAACGCACCCAATAATCATGGATTTTATACATGATAAGCCTCCAGTTTTGTATAATCTCAAGCATTTTCAATTTCCAAATCCAAATTGTGTATGTAATCAAACCGACAAATTTAAATCTCAAATCGCAAAGAAACTATCGCCTTCTGGCGGTAATTTTGTGATGATAAACTGCCTCCGCAATAGCACAGGGCAGTTATGAATTTAAACATTACAAAGAGTGCCACCGATACGAAACGCCAATCGAAATTAAGTTTGTGTTTGTTTGTTTGTTTGATTCGAGGTTTAACGTCTCCGTCAACACTGTGTAGGTCATTTTGGAGACGTTGCTTCCAATTTTGTTGGACTTCTACCCGACATTAAGATGAAATGACATGTCAAGCCCTGCCGCCCAATGAAACAAATATGGTTTATAAGCATGGACGTTCCGACTATCACCGCTTTGTCTGGGCAGGCTTAGATCCTCCAAAGGGTTTACCAGTACTCGTGTGTGGTCGGTTTCCGCTCTGCGTGGAAGCATCATGCAGCCCATCTATTTCTTCAAGCCCCGATGTGCGGGGGCCGAATTACAGTTTGTGTAGCTTATCAATATCTTAAAGCTGAAAAATTGAAGTCCCACAGTAAGAGCTTTTTTAGTGACTGTTCCAAGGCGGATCTTCTGTTATGGATTTTTGTTGTTATAATTGGGCGTTGCATGTATATTTTGCTAATACATTTTTATTTTGGATAGTCGATTGGGCATTTTGTGGGAAAGTAACTCACTTTGGCTAAAGGCTTGTGACGTTCTCACAATGTTGAAGTTGTATTATACAGGAATTTCTTTCCCTTTTGTGTCTTTGATGGGAGATTGCGGTAATTGTATCGATTCCTGATCATTGACATTACTTCTGTTCTTCATGATTTCCGTTAACACTTATCTCGGCGAACTTCCTACTGGTTTTTGTTTGCAATGAAATCCTGCACAGTGCAATTCCATTTACTTTAGCACATATGGATGATTGCACAAATGGCAAAATGGTCTGTATAAATTCACAGCGTTCGTTTGATTTGCACCTATGTGTTCTATCCCTTGTTCTAAACAATATTTCATAAGAATCCCACTTCCTTTATCACTGAAATTTCACAGTTTTCATTGGACTTGGATCTATTTTTTCTATTTTCATCGCTACACATTTTCCTAGACATATAATAAAATTCAGCTTGGTAACAAAAACCTAACCAGCGTTCCTATTTAGTGTTGATAATAATTATCTTGATAGACTGACCTTGTTTTACAGACGATGATGAGTGCAGTGATGGGACTAACAATTGCCATTCGGATGCCACCTGTACCAATACACCTGGATCTTATACATGCTCGTGCAATACCGGATACACGGGCAATGGCGTGAATTGTACAGGTATGTGACAAAGAATACGCTCATAATTCATTTTATTAAAATTTGTCGCTGACTTGAATTACATGAGCTATTTTTTTGATCGACCGATTTCATACCCCGATGAATGACAGGTGGTCGTATGACAGAATCGTTACACACCGTCACAAATAAATAGTCATTTTGATAGGCCAACTTAACGTTCACTTGGCGTCTTGCTATAGCGTCGATTGATCAACGTTGTGATTAACGTTCACTTGACATCTTGCCATAACGACGATTGGTCAACGTTGTGATTGTGATCTTCAGTGGATATCATTTATGCTCAGCAATTTGCCGCAGCTACCCGCGTGACATTCGTTAATAATTCTCAGAATGCTTTCGGAAAATAATGCACCTTTATCTCTGTTACGACCCAGTTCTCCTATATACGTCCTCATACGACAGAATCGGTAAACAATGTCACAAATAAAAAGGCATTTTGATCGGCCAACGTAACGTAACGTTCGTTTGACGTCTTGCCCCGGCGACGATTGATCAACGTTTTGACTGTGACCGTCAATTAATACAATTTATGCTCCGCAATCTTTGCACTACTACCCCCGGGACATTCGTTAATAGGGCTCAGAATGATTTCCAAATCCAAATTGTGTATGTAAGCAAACCGACAAATTTAAATCTCAAATCGCAAAGAAACTATTGCCTTCTGGCGGTAATTTTGTGATGATAACCTGCCTCCGCAATAGCACAGGGGGCAGGTTTTAAATTTAAACATTAAAAAGAGTGCCACCGATACGAAACGCCAATCGAAATTACAGTTTGTGTTTGTTTGTTTGTTTGTTTGATTCGAGGTTTAACGTCTCTGTCAACACTGTGTAGGTCCTTTTGGAGACGTTGCTTCCAATTTTGTGGGACTTCTACCCGACATTGAGATGAAATGACATCTCAAGCCCTGTCGCCCAATGAAACAAATATGGTTCATAAGCATGACCGTTCCGACTATCACCGCTTTGCCTGGGCAGGCTTAGATCCTCCATAGGGTTTACCAGTACTCGTGTTTGGTCGGTTTCCGCTCTGCGTGGAAGCATCATGCAGCCCATCTATTTCTTCAAGCCCCGATGAGCGGGGGCCGAATTACAGTTTGTGTAGCTTATCAATATCTTAAAGCAGAAAAATTTAAGTCCCACAGTAAGAGCTTTTTTACTGACTGTTCCAAGGCGGATCTTCTGTTATGGATTTTTGTTGTTATAATTGGGCTTTGCATGTATATTTTGCTAATACATTTTTATTTTGGATAGTCGATTGGGCATTTTGTGGGAAAGTAACTCACTTTGGCTTACCGCTTGTGACGTTCTCACAATGTTGAAGTTGTATTATACAGGAATTTCTTTCCCTTTTGTGTCTTGGATGGGAGATTGCGGTAATTGTATCGATTCCTGATCATTGACTTCACTTCTGTTCTTCATGATTTCCGTTAACACTTATCTCGGCGAACTTCCTACTGGTTTTTGTTTGCAATGAAATCCTGCACAGTGCAATTCCATTTACTTTAGCACATATGGATGATTGCACAAATGGCAAAATGGTCTGTATAAATTCACAGCGTTCGTTTGATTTGCACCTATGTGTTCTATCCCTTGTTCTAAACAATATTTTATAAGAATCCCACTTCCTTTATCACTGAAATTTCACAGTTTTCATTGGACTTGGATCTAATTTTTCTATTTTTATCGCTACACATTTTCCTAGACATATAATAAAATTCAGCTAGGTAACAAAAACCTAACCAGCGTTCCTATTTAGTGTTGATAATAATTATCTATATAGACTGACCTTGTTTTACAGACGATGATGAGTGCAGTGATGGGACTAACAATTGCCATTCGGATGCCACCTGTACCAATACACATGGATCGTATACATGCTCGTGCAATACCGGATACACGGGCAATGGCGTGAATTGTACAGGTATGTGACAAAGAATACGCTCATAATTCATTTTATTAAAAATTGTCGCTGACTTGAATTACATGAGCTATTTTTTTTGATCGACCGATTTCATACCCCGATGAATGACAGGTGGTCGTATGACAGAATCGTTACACACCGTCACAAATAAATAGTCATTTTGATAGGCCAACGTAACGTTCACTTGACATCTTGCCATAACGACGATTGGTCAAAGTTGAGATTGTGATCTTCAGTGGATATCATTTATGTTCAGCAATTTGCCCGCAGCTACCCGCGTGACATTCGTTAATAATTCTCAGAATGCTTTCGGAAAATAACGCACCTTCAGTGTTCCTATATACGTCATCATACGACAGAATCGGTAAACACTGTCACAAATAAATAGGCATTTTGATCGGCCAACGTAACGTTACGTTCGATTGACGTCTTGCCTTGGCGACGATTGATCAACGTTCTGACTGCGACCGTCAATTAATACAATTTATGCTCCGTAATCTTTGTCCTACTACCCCCGGGACATTCGTGAATAGGGCTCAGAATGATGTGGGGAAAGAACGCACCCAATAATCATGGATTTTATACATGATAAGCCTCCAGTTTTGTATAATCTCAAGCATTTTCAATTTCCAAATCCAAATTGTGTATGTAAGCAAACCGACAAATTTAAATCTCAAATCGCAAAGAAACTATCGCCTTCTGGCGGTAATTTTGTGATGATAAACTGCCTCCGCAATAGCACAGGGCAGTTATGAATTTAAACATTACAAAGAGTGCCACCGATACGAAACGCCAATCGAAATTAAGTTTGTGTTTGTTTGTTTGTTTGATTCGAGGTTTAACGTCTCCGTCAACACTGTGTAGGTCATTTTGGAGACGTTGCTTCCAATTTTGTGGGACTTCTACCCGACATTAAGATGAAATGACATGTCAAGCCCTGCCGCCCAATGAAACAAATATGGTTTATAAGCATGAACGTTCCGACTATCACCGCTTTGTCTGGGCAGGCTTAGATCCTCCAAAGGGTTTACCAGTACTCGTGTTTGGTCGGTTTCCGCTCTGCGTGGAAGCATCATGCAGCCCATCTATATCTTCAAGCCCGATGAGCGGGGGCCGAATTACAGTTTGTGTAGCTTATCAATATCTTAAAGCAGAAAAATTGAAGTCCCACAGTAAGAGCTTTTTTACTGACTGTTCCAAGGCGGATCTTCTGTTATGGATTTTTGTTGTTATAATTGGGCTTTGCATGTATATTTTGCTAATACATTTTTATTTTGGATAGTCGATTGGGCATTTTGTGGGAAAGTAACTCACTTTGGCTAACCGCTTGTAACGTTCTCACAATGTTGAAGTTGTATTATACAGGAATTTCTTTCCCTTTTGTGTCTTGGATGGAAGATTGCGGTAATTGTATCGATTCCTGATCATTGACTTCACTTCTGTTCTTCATGATTTCCGTTAACACTTATCTCGGCGAACTTCCTACTGGTTTTTGTTTGCAATGAAATCCTGCACAGTGCAATTCCATTTACTTTAGCACATATGGATGATTGCACAAATGGCAAAATGGTCTGTATAAATTCACAGCGTTCGTTTGATTTGCACCTATGTGTTCTATCCCTTGTTCTAAACAATATTTTATAAGAATCCCACTTCCTTTATCACTGAAATTTCACAGTTTTCATTGGACTTGGATCTAATTTTTCTATTTTTATCGCTACACATTTTCCTTGACATATAATAAAATTCAGCTAGGTAACAAAAACCTAACCAGCGTTCCTATTTAGTGTTGATAATAATTATCTTGATAGACTGACCTTGTTTTACAGACGATGATGAGTGCAGTGATGGGACTAACAATTGTCATTCGGATGCCACCTGTACCAATACAGATGGATCGTATACATGCTCGTGCAATACCGGATACACGGGCAATGGCGTGAATTGTACAGGTATGTGACAAAGAATACGCTCATAATTCATTTTATTAAAAATTGTCGCTGACTTGAATTACATGAGCTATTTTTTGATCGACCGTTTTCATACCCCGATGAATGACAGGTGGTCGTATGACAGAATCGTTACACACCGTCACAAATAAATAGTCATTTTGATAGGCCAACTTAACGTTCACTTGACGTCTTGCTGTAGCGTCGATTGATCAACGTTGTGATTAACGTTCACTTGACATCTTGCCATAACGACGATTGGTCAACGTTGTGATTGTGATCTTCAGTGGATATCATTTATGCTCAGCAATTTGCCCGCAACTACCCGCGTGACATTCGTTAATAATTCTCAGAATGCTTTCGGAAAATAATGCACCTTTATCTCTGTTACGACCCAGTTCTCCTATATACGTCCTCATACGACAAAATCGGTAAACAATGTCACAAATAAATAGGCATTTTGATCGGCCAACGTAACGTAACGTAACGTTCGTTTGACGTCTTGCCCCGGCGACGATTGATCAACGTTCTGACTGTGACCGTCAATTAATACAATTTATGCTCCGTAATCTTTGCCCTACTACCCCCGGGACATTCGTTAACTGGGCTCAGAATGATTTCCAAATCCAAATTGTGTATGTAAGCAAACCGACAAATTTAAATCTCAAATCGCAAAGAAACTATTGCCTTCTGGCGGTAATTTTGTGATGATAACCTGCCTCCGCAATAGCACAGGGGGCAGGTTTTAAATTTAAACATTAAAAAGAGTGCCACCGATACGAAACGCCAATCGAAATTACGGTTTGTGTTTGTTTGTTTGTTTGTTTGATTCGAGGTTTAACGTCTCTGTCAACACTGTGTAGGTCCTTTTGGAGACGTTGCTTCCAATTTTGTGGGACTTCTACCCGACATTGAGATGAAATGACATCTCAAGCCCTGCCGCGCAATGTCTAAATATGGTTTATAAGCATGGCCGTTCCGACTATCACCGCTTTGCCTGGGCAGGCTTAGATCCTCCAAAGGGTTTACCAGTACTCGTGTTTGGTCGGTTTCCGCTCTGCGTGGAAGCATCATGCAGCCCATCTATTTCTTCAAGCCCCGATGAGCGGGGGCCGAATTACAGTTTGTGTAGCTTATCAATATCTTAAAGCAGAAAAATTTAAGTCCCACAGTAAGAGCTTTTTTACTGACTGTTCCAAGGCGGATCTTCTGTTATGGATTTTTGTTGTTATAATTGGGCTTTGCATGTATATTTTGCTAATACATTTTTATTTTGGATAGTCGATTGGGCATTTTGTGGGAAAGTAACTCACTTTGGCTTACCGCTTGCGACGTTCTCACAATGTTGAAGTTGTATTATACAGGAATTTCTTTCCCTTTTGTGTCTTGGATTGGAGATTGCGGTAATTGTATCGATTCCTGATCATTATTGACTTCACTTCTGTTCTTCATGATTTCCGTTAACACTTATCTCGGCGAACTTCCTACTGGTTTTTGTTTGCAATGAAATCCTGCACAGTGCAATTCCATTTACTTTAGCACATATGGATGATTGCACAAATGGCAAAATGGTCTGTATAAATTCACAGCGTTCGTTTGATTTGCACCTATGTGTTCTATCCCTTGTTTTAAACAATATTTTATAAGAATCCCACTACATTTATCACTGAAATTTCACAGTTTTCATTGGACTTGGATCTATTTTTTTTCTATTTTTATCGCTACACATTTTCCTAGACATATAATAAAATTCAGCTAGGTAACAAAAACCTAGCCAGCGTTCCTATTTAGTGTTGATAACAATTATCTTGATAGACTGACCTTCTTTCACAGACGTTGATGAGTGCAGTGATGGGACAAACAATTGCCATTCGGATGCCACCTGTACCAATACACCTGGATCGTGTACATGCTCGTGCAATACCGGATACACGGGCAATGGCACGAATTGTACAGGTATGTGACAAAGAATACGCTAATAATTCATTTTATTAAAAATTGTCCCTGACTTGAATTACATGAGCTTTTTTTTTTTTTTGATCGACCGATTTCATACCCCGATGAATGACAGGTGGTCGTATGACAGACTCGTTACACACCGTCACAAATAAATAGTCATTTTGATAGGCCAACATAACGTTCACTTGACGTCTTGCTATAGCGTCGATTGATCAACGTTGTGATAAACGTTCACTTGACAGCTTGCCATAACGACGATTGGTCAACGTTGTGATTGTGATCTTCAGTGGATATCATTTATGCTCAGCAATTTGCACGCAGCTACCCGCGTGACATTCGTTAATAATTCTCAGAATGCTTTCGGAAAATAAAGCACCTTTATCTCTGTTACGACCCAGTTCTCCTATATACGTCATCATACGACAGAATCGGTAAACAATGTCACAAATAAATAGGCATTTTGATCGGCCAATGTAACGTAACGTTCGATTGACGTCTTGCCTTGGCGACGATTGATCAACGTTCTGACTGCGACCGTCAATTAATACAATTTATGCTCCGTAATCTTTGTCCTACTACCCACGGGACATTCGTTAATAGGGCTCAGAATGATGTGGGGAAAGAACGCACCCAATAATCATGGATTTTATACATGATAAGCCTCCAGTTTTGTATAATCTCAAGCATTTTCAATTTCCAAATCCAAATTGTGTATGTAAGCAAACCGACAAATTTAAATCTCAAATCGCAAAGAAACTATCGCCTTCTGGCGGTAATTTTGTGATGATAAACTGCCTCCGCAATAGCACAGGGCAGTTATGAATTTAAAAATTACAAAGAGTGCCACCGATACGAAACGCCAATCGAAATTAAGTTTGTGTTTGTTTGTTTGTTTGTTTGATTCGAGGTTTAACGTCTCCGTCAACACTGTGTAGGTCATTTTGGAGACGTTGCTTCCAATTTTGTGGGACTTCTACCCGACATTAAGATGAAATGACATGTCAAGCCCTGCCGCCCAATGAAACAAATATGGTTTATAAGCATGGACGTTCCGACTATCACCGCTTTGTCTGGGCAGGCTTAGATCCTCCAAAGGGTTTACCAGTACTCGTGTGTGGTCGGTTTCCGCTCTGCGTGGAAGCATCATGCAGCCCATCTATTTCTTCAAGCCCCGATGAGCGGGGGCCGAATTACAGTTTGTGTAGCTTATCAATATCTTAAAGCTGAAAAATTGAAGTCCCACAGTAAGAGCTTTTTTAGTGACTGTTCCAAGGCGGATCTTCTGTTATGGATTTTTGTTGTTATAATTGGGCGTTGCATGTATATTTTGCTAATACATTTTTATTTTGGATAGTCGATTGGGCATTTTGTGGGAAAGTAACTCACTTTGGCTAACGGCTTGTGACGTTCTCACAATGTTGAAGTTGTATTATACAGGAATTTCTTTCCCTTTTGTATCTTCGATGATGGATTGCGGTAATTGTATCGATTCCTGATCATTGACATTACTTCTGTTCTTCATGATTTCCGTTAACACTTATCTCGGCGAACTTCCTACTGGTTTTTGTTTGCAATGAAATCCTGCACAGTGCAATTCCATTTACTTTAGCACATATGGATGATTGCACAAATGGCAAAATGGTCTGTATAAATTCACAGCGTTCGTTTGATTTGCACCTATGTGTTCTATCCCTTGTTCTAAACAATATTTTATAAGAATCCCACTTCCTTTATCACTGAAATTTCACAGTTTTCATTGGACTTGGATCTATTTTTTCTATTTTCATCGCTACACATTTTCCTAGACATATAATAAAATTCAGCTAGGTAACAAAAACCTAACCAGCGTTCCTATTTAGTGTTGATAATAATTATCTTGATAGACTGACCTTGTTTTACAGACGATGATGAGTGCAGTGATGGGACTAACAATTGCCATTCGGATGCCACCTGTACCAATACACCTGGATCGTATACATGCTCGTGCAATACCGGATACACGGGCAATGGCGTGAATTGTACAGGTATGTGACAAAGAATACGCTCATAATTCATTTTATTAAAATTTGTCGCTGACTTGAATTACATGAGCTATTTTTTTGATCGACCGATTTCATACCCCGATGAATGACAGGTGGTCGTATGACAGAATCGTTACACACCGTCACAAATATATAGTCATTTTGATAGGCCAACTTAACGTTCACTTGACGTCTTGCTATAGCGTCGATTGATCAACGTTGTGATTGTGATCTTCAGTGGATATCATTTATGCTCAGCAATTTGCCCGCAGCTACCCGCGTGACATTCGTTAATAATTCTCAGAATGCTTTCGATGATTGCACAAATGGCAAAATGTTCTGTCTAAATTCACAGCGTTCGTTTGATTTGCACCTATGTGTTCTATCCCTTGTTCTAACAGTATTTTATAAGAATCACATTACATTTATCACTGAAATTTCACAGTTTTCATTGGACTTGGATCTATTTTTTCTATTTTTATCGCTACACATTTTCCTAGACATATAATCAAATTCAGCTAGGTAACAAAAACCTAACCAGCGTTCCTATTTAGTGTTGATAATAATTATCTTGATAGACTGACCTTGTTTTACAGACGATGATGAGTGCAGTGATGGGACTAACAATTGCCATTCGGATGCCACCTGTACCAATACACATGGATCGTATACATGCTCGTGCAATACCGGATACACGGGCAATGGCGTGAATTGTACAGGTATGTGACAAAGAATACGCTCATAATTCATTTTATTAAAAATTGTCGCTGACTTGAATTACATGAGCTATTTTTTTGATCGACCGATTTCATACCCCGATGAATGACAGGTGGTCGTATGACAGAATCGTTACACACCGTCACAAATAAATAGTCATTTTGATAGGCCAACGTAACGTTCACTTGACGTCTTGCTATAGCGCCGATTGATCAACGTTGTGATAAACGTTCACTTGACATCTTGCCATAACGACGATTGGTCAACGTTGTGATTGTGATCTTCAGTGGATATCATTTATGCTCAGCAATTTGCCCGCAGCTACCCGCGTGACATTCGTTAATAATTCTCAGAATGCTTTCGGAAAATAACGCACCTTTATCTCTGTTACGACCCAGTTCTCCTATATATGTCATCATACGACAGAATCGGTAAACAATGTCACAAATAAATAGGCATTTGATCGGCCAACGTAACGTAACGTTCGATTGACGTCTTGCCTTGGCGACGATTGGTCAACGTTCTGACTGCGACCGTCAATTAATACAATTTATGCTCCGTAATCTTTGTCCTACTACCCCCGGGACATTCGTTAATAGGGCTCAGAATGTTGTGGGGACAGAACGCACCCAATAATCATGGATTTTATACATGATAAGCCTCCAGTTTTGTATAATCTCAAGCATTTTCAATTTCCAAATCCAAATTGTGTATGTAAGCAAACCGACAAATTTAAATCTCAAATCGCAAAGAAACTATCGCCTTCTGGCGGTAATTTTGTGATGATAAACTGCCTCCGCAATAGCACAGGGCAGTTATGAATTTAAACATTACAAAGAGTGCCACCGATACGAAACGCCAATCGAAATTAAGTTTGTGTTTGCTTGTTTGTTTGATTCGAGGTTTAACGTCTCCGTCAACACTGTGTAGGTCATTTTGGAGACGTTGCTTCCAATTTTGTGGGACTTCTACACGACATTAAGATGAAATGACATGTCAAGCCCTGCCGCCCAATGAAACAAATATGGTTTATAAGCATGGACGTTCCGACTATCACCGCTTTGTCTGGGCAGGCTTAGATCCTCCAAAGGGCTTACCAGTACTCGTGTGTGGTCGGTTTCCGCTCTGCGTGGAAGCATCATGCAGCCCATCTATATCTTCAAGCCCCGATGAGCGGGGGCCGAATTACAGTTTGTGTAGCTTATCAATATCTTAAAGCAGAAAAATTGAAGTCCCACAGTAAGAGCTTTTTTACTGACTGTTCCAAGTAGAAGTAAAACAAAGATCAGGAATCGATACAATTAACTTACTCCACCCATAAAAGACACCAAAGGGAAAGAAATACAAACATTGAGCGACCAGACCATAATGGAAACCTAAACAAAGAAGGCCATAAGGACAGTTACTTTCCCACAAAATGGCCATATGGCCATCCAAAACCAAAAGACACAAGTGATACACACAGTAAGTAACAAACAACAACATAAATAAATCGCCACAGAAGAGCCGCATTGGAACGGTCAGTGGAAGATTTCCACTGGGGGGCTTAAATCGATTTTACGTGGCCACAATCCTCGCCCTTACTTCCGTCGCGATTTAGACAAATAATTTGTTCAGTCCGCATGAAGGCCTCCTAACTCATCAGTGCAACATCTCCGTGAACACAAAAATCAAAGAACCACAGAGGTGAGACAACGGTGAGGACTCGACAGCAAGAAACCAAAGAAATGCTGGAGCAAAAGAAAACCAACAGTTAGACTCCGATGAGCCCAACCAGAGACAGAGCATCAGGCACCAACCCACATTATCTCTCTAATTTTCAATAAGCCTTTACGTTGGAGCCGTCATAGAATCTGAGGCCTGACCCACCGGCGTGCAATTAAAGAGGGAAGCAAAGTTGCCAACCGTGATTGGGTTAACTACCATGCATGCAGTCTGTCGTATAATATCCATGTTGTACCCAATCTTTTTATATCGAAGAATGATTTTACGAAATTGGGTGCTGAAGTCATTGCGGTTATATATTTTTCTGAATTTATATACTAAGTCACCATAAAATTCGGGTTCCGATAGACCTTGTTGCAGAAGAGATTTAAGTCCAATATTGAATTTTGAAATTAAATCAGAATGGCGTCTATAAAATTTTGAAAAGGCTTTGCGTAGTTTATGGTACCGATAACCCTGATTAAGGAGTTTAGCCGTTAATAATTTATTACGAGTGTTGAAGTCAGTAACATGACTACACACTCTAGCAAATCGAATTAATTGCGAAATATAAACGCCATAGGATGGCGCACGAGGAACATCACCATCCAAAAAAGGAAAATTTACAATCTCAAAATCAAAATCATCGCGTTTATCATAAATTTTGCACGAAACAAATCCATCTACAATAGATAGATGTAAATCCAAAAACGGGGCCTCGGTATCAGAAGAATTTGCTTTATTTAACTGAAGTTCTAGGGGGTAAAATCTGACTGATCAAACCATCAAAATAGGTATTATCAATATTTAATAAATCATCTAAATATCTAGAAGTAGAGCTAAAAGCTTCAATAATTTCAGATTGGTTATCAAGGCGGATCTTCTGTTATGGATTTTTGTTGTTATAATTGGGCTTTGCATGTATATTTTGCTAATACATTTTTATTTTGGATAGTCGATTGGGCATTTTGTGGGAAAGTAACTCACTTTGGCTAACCGCTTGTGACGTTCTCACAATGTTGAAGTTGTATTATACAGGAATTTCTTTCCCTTTTGTGTCTTGGATGGGAGATTGCGGTAATTGTATCGATTCCTGATCATTGACTTCACTTCTGTTCTTCATGATTTCCGTTAACACTTATCTCGGCGAACTTTCTACTGGTTTTTGTTTGCAATGAAATCTTGCACAGTGCAATTCCATTTAATTTAGCACATATGGATGATTGCACAAATGGCAAAATGGTCTGTATAAATTCACAGCGTTCGTTTGATTTGCATCTATGTGTTCTATCCCTTGTTCTAAACAATATTTTATAAGAATCCCACTTCCTTTATCACTGAAATTTCACAGTTTTCATTGGACTTGGATCTAATTTTTCTATTTTTATCGCTACACATTTTCCTAGACATATAATAAAATTCAGCTAGGTAACAAAAACCTAACCAGCGTTCCTATTTAGTGTTGATAATAATTATCTTGATAGACTGACCTTGTTTTACAGACGATGATGAGTGCAGTGATGGGACTAACAATTGCCATTCGGATGCCACCTGTACCAATACACATGGATCGTATACATGCTCGTGCAATACCGGATACACGGGCAATGGCGTGAATTGTACAGGTATGTGACAAAGAATACGCTCATAATTCATTTTATTAAAAATTGTCGCTGACTTGAATTACATGAGCTATTTTTTTGATCGACCGATTTCATACCCCGATGAATGACAGGTGGTCGTATGACAGAATCGTTACACACCGTCACAAATATATAGTCATTTTGTTAGGCCAACGTAATGTTCACGTGACGTCTTGCTATAGCGTCGATTGATCAACGTTGTGATTTACGTTCACTTGACATCTAACCATAACGACGATTGGTCAACGTTGTGATTGTGATCTTCAGTGGATATCATTTATGCTCAGCAATTTGCCCGCAGCTACCCGCGTGACATTCGTTAATAATTCTCAGAATGCTTTCGGAAAATAATGCACCTTTATCTCTGTTACGACCCAGTTCTCCTATATACGTCCTCATACGACAGAATCGGTAAACAATGTCACAAATAAATAGGCATTTTGATCGGCCAACGTAACGTAACGTTCGTTTGACGTCTTTCTCCGGCGACGATTGATCAACGTTCTGACTGTGACCGTCAATTAATACAATTTATGCTCCGTAATCTTTGCCCTACTACCCCCGGGACATTCGTTAACAGGGCTCAGAATGATTTCCAAATCCACATTGTGTATGTAAGCAAACCGACAAATTTAAATCTCAAATCGCAAAGAAACTATTGCCTTCTGGCGGTAATTTTGTGATGATAACCTCCCTCCGCAATAGCACAGGGCGGTTATGAATTTAAACATTAAAAAGAGTGCCACCGATACGAAACGCCAATCGAAATTACAGTTTGTGTTTGTTTGCTTGTTTGTTTGATTCGAGGTTTAACGTCTCTGTCAACACTGTGTAGGTCCTTTTGGAGACGTTGCTTCCAATTTTGTGAGACTTCTACCCGACATTGAGATGAAATGACATCTCAAGCCCTGCCGCCCAATGAAACAAATATGGTTTATAAGCATGGCCGTTCCGACTATCACCGCTTTGCCTGGGCAGGCTTAGATCCTCCAAAGGGTTTACCATTACTCGTGTTTGGTCGGTTTCCGCTCTGCGTGGAAGCATCATGCAGCCCATCTATTTCTTCAAGCCCCGATGAGCGGGGGCCGAATTACAGTTTGTGTAGCTTATCAATATCTTAAAGCAGAAAAATTTAAGTCCCACAGTAAGAGCTTTTTTACTGATTGTTCCAAGGCAGATCTTCTGTTATGGATTTTTGTTGTTATAATTGGGCTTTGCATGTATATTTTGCTAATACATTTTTATTTTGGATAGTCGATTGGGCATTTTGTGGGAAAGTAACTCACTTTGGCTTACCGCTTGTGACGTTCTCACAATGTTGAAGTTGTATTATACAGGAATTTCTTTCCCTTTTGTGTCTTGGATGGGAGATTGCGGTAATTGTATCGATTCCTGATCATTGACTTCACTTCTGTTCTTCATGATTTCCGCTAACACTTATCTCGGCGAACTTTCTACTGGTTTTTGTTTGCAATGAAATCCTGCACAGTGCAATTCCATTTACTTTAGCACATATGGATGATTGCACAAATGGCAAAATGGTCTGTATAAATTCACAGCGTTCGTTTGATTTGCACCTATGTGTTCTATCCCTTGTTCTAACAGTATTTTATAAGAATCCCATTATATTTATCACTGAAATTTCACAGTTTTCATTGGACTTGGATCTAATTTTTCTTTTTTTATCGCTACACATTTTCCTAGACATATAATAAAATTCAGCTAGGTAACAAAAACCTAACCAGCGTTCCTATTTAGTGTGGATAACAATTATCTTGATAGACTGACCTTGTTTTACAGACGACGATGAGTGCAGTGATGAGACTGACAATTGCCATTCGGATGCCACCTGTACCAATACACCTGGATCGTATACATGCTCGTGCAATACCGGATACACGGGCAATGGCACGAATTGTACAGGTATGTGACAAAGAATACGCTCATAATTCATTTTATTAAAAATGGTCGCTGACTTGTATTACATGAGCTATTTCTTTGATCGACCAATTTCATACCCCGATGAATGACAGGTGGTCAGAATCGTTACACACCGTCACATATAAATAGTCATTTTGAAAGGTCAACGTAACGGTCACTTGACGTCTTGCTATAGCGTCGATTGATCAGCGTTGTGATTAACGTTCACTTGACATCTTGCCATAACGACGATTGGTCAACGTTGTGATTGTTATCTTCAGTGGATATCATTTATGCTCAGCAATTTGTCCGCAGCTACCAGCGTGACATTCGTTAATAATTCTCAGAATGCTTTCGGAAAATAATGCACCTTTATCTCTGTTACGACCAGGTTATCATATAAACGTCCTCATACGACAGAATCGGTAAACAATGTCACAAATAAATAGGCATTTTGATCGGCCAACGTAACGTAACGTTCGATTGACGTCTTGCCTTGGCGACGATTGATCAATGTTCTGACTGCGACCGTCAATTAATACAATTCATCCACCGTAATCTATGCCCTTCTACCCCCGGGACATTCGTTAATAGAGCTCACAATGATGTGGGGAAAGAACGCACTCAATAATCATGGACTTTATACATAATAAGCCTCCAGTTTTGTATAATCTAAAGCATTTTCAATTTCCAAATCCAAATTGTGTATGTTAGCAAACGGACAAATTTAAATCACAAATCGCAAAGAAACTATCGCCTTCTGGCGGTTATTTTGTGACGATAAGCTGCCTCCGCAATAGCACAGGACAGTTATGAATTTAAACATTAAAAAGAGTCCTTCCGATACGAAACGTCAATCGAAATTACAGTTTGTATTTGTTTGTTTGTTTGTTTGATTCGAGGTTTAACGTCTCCGTCAACACTGTGTAGGTCATTTTCGAGACGTTGCTTCCAATTTTGTGGGACTTCTACCCGACATTGAGATGAAATGACATCTCAAGCCCTGCCGCCCAATGAAACAAATATGGTTTATAAGCATGGACGTTCCGACTATCACCGCTTTGTCTGGGCAGGCTTAGATCCTCCAAAGGGTTTACCAGTACTCGTGTGTGGTCGGTTTCCGCTCTGCGTCGAAGCATCATGCAGCCGGTCTATTCCTTCAAGCCCCGATGAGCGGGGGCCGAATTACAGTTTATGTAGCTTATCAATATCTTAAAGCAGAAAAATTTAAGTCCCACAGTAAGAGCATTTTTACTGACTGTTCCAAGGCGGATCTTCTGTTATGGAATTTGTTTGTTATATTTCGGCTTTGCATGTATATTTTGCTAATACATTTTTATTTTGGATAGTCGATTGGGCATTTTGTGGGAAAGTAACTCACTTTGGCTTACCGCTTGTGACGTTCTCACAATGTTGAAGTTGTATTATACAGGAATTTCTTTCCCTTTTGTGTCTTGGATGGGAGATTGCGGTAATTGTATCGATTCCTGATCATTGACTTCACTTCTGTTCTTCATGATTTCCGCTAACACTTATCTCGGCGAACTTCCTACTGGTTTTTGTTTGCAATGAAAACCTGCACAGTGCTATTCCATTTAATTTGCCACGTATGGATGATTGCACATATGGCAAAATGGTCTTTATAAATTCACAGCGTTCGTTTGATTTGCACCTATGTCTTCTATCCCTTGTTCTAAATAATATTTTATAAGAATCCCACTACATTTATCACTGAAATTTCACAGTTTTCATTGGACTTGGATCTTTTTTTTCTTTTTTTATCGCTACACATTTTCCTAGACATATAATAAAATTCAGCTAGGTAACAAAAACCTAACCAACGTTCCTATTTAGTGTTGATAACAATTATCGTGATAGACTGACCTTGTTTTACAGACGACGATGAGTGCAGTGATGAGACTGACAATTGCCATTCGGATGCCACCTGTACCAATACACCTGGATCGTATACATGCTCGTGCAATACCGGATACACGGGCAATGGCACAAATTGTACAGGTATGTGACAAAGAATACGCTCATAATTCATTTTATTAAATAGCCGCTGACTTGTATTACATGAGCTATTTTTGGATCGACCGATTTCATACCCCGATGAATAACAGGTGTCAACCTGGAGTGTATGTAATATACACCTGCGTTAATGGTCAAATGTGACCGATACAGTATCAGAAGATAGATAGATAGATAGGTCACAATCGTTACACACCCTCCCAAATAAATAGTCATTTTGATAGGCCAACGTAACGTTCACTTGACGTCTGGCTATAGCGGCGATTGATCAACGTTGTGATTAACATTCACTTGACATCTTGCCATAACGACGATTGGTCAACGTTGTGATTGTTATCTTCAGTGGATATCATTTATGCTCAGCAATTTGTCCGCAGCTACCCGCGTGAAATTCGTTAATAATTCTCAGAATGCTTTCGGAAAATATTGCACCTTTATCTCTGTTACGACCCAGTTATCATGTATACGTCCTCATACGACAGAATCGGTAAACAGTGTCACAAATAAATAGGCATTTTGATCGGCCAACGTAACGTAACGCTCGATTGACGTCTTGCCTTGGCGACATTTGATCAACGTTCTGACAACGACCGTCAATTAATACAATTTATGCACCGTAATCGTTACCCTACTACCCCCGGGACACTCGTTAATAGAGCTCAGAATGATGTGGGGAAAGAACGCACCCAATAATCATGGATTTTATACATGATAAGCCTCCAGTTTTGTATAATCTAAAGCAGTTTCAATTTCCAAATCCAAATTGTGTATGTTAGCAAACCGACAAATTTAAATCTCAAATCGCAAAGAACATGTCGCCTTCTGGCGGTGATTTTGTGACGATAAGCTGCTTCCGCAATAGCACAGGGCAGTTATGAATTTAAACATTGAAAAGAGTCCCACCGATACGAAACGCCAATCGAAAATACAGTTTGTGTTTGTTTGTTTGTTTGTTTGATTCGAGGTTAAACGTCTCCGTCAACACTGTGAAGGTCATTTTCGACACGCTGCTTACAATTTCGTGGGACTTCTACCCGACATTGAGATGAAATTACATCTCAAGCCCTGCCGCCCAATGAAACAAATATGGTTTATAAGCATGGACGTTCCGACTATCACTGCTTTGTCTGGGCAGGCACTTGTGTCTTTTAATTTTGGATGGCCATATGGCCATTTTGTGGGAAAGTAACTGTCCATATGGCCTTCCTTTGTTTAGGTTTCCATTATGGTCTGGTCGCTTAATGTTTGTATTTCTTTCCCTTTGGTGTCTTTTATGGATGGAGTAAGTTAATTGTATCAATTCCTGATCTTTGTTTTATTTCTACTTTGTCATCGGAGTCTAACTGTTGGTTTTCTTTTGCTCCAGCATTTCAGTGGTTTCTTGCTGTCGAGTCCTCACCGTTGTCTCACCTCTGTGGTTCCTTGATTTTTGCGTTCACGGAGATGTTGCGCTGATGAGTTAGGAGGCCTTCATGCGGACTGAACAAATTATTTGTCTAAATCGCGACGGAAGTAAGGGCGAGGATTGTGGCCACGTAAAATTGATTTAAGCCCCCCAGTGGAAATCTTCCACTGACCGTTCCAAGGCGGCTCTTCTGTGGCGATTTATTTATGTTGTTGTTTGTTACTCACTGTGTGTATCACTTGTGTCTTTTAATTTTGGATGGCCATATGGCCATTTTGTGGGAAAGTAACTGTACTTAAGGCCTTCCTTTGTTTAGGTTTCCATTATGGTCTGGTCGCTTAATGTTTGTATTTCTTTCCCTTTGGTGTCTTTTATGGGTGGAGTAAGTTAATTGTATCAATTCCTGATCTTTGTTTTACTTCTACTTAGATCCTCCAAAGGGTTTACCAGTACTCGTGTGTGTTCGGTTTCCGCTCTGCGTGTAAGCATCAGGCAGCCCGTCTATTCCTTCAAGCCCCGATGAGCGGGGGCCGAATTACAGTTTATGTAGCTTATCAATATCTTAAAGCAGAAAAATTTAAGTCCCACAGTAAGAGCATTTTTACTGACTGTTCCAAGGCGGATCTTCTGTTATGGAATTTGTTTGTTATATTTCGGCTTTGCATGTATATTTTGCTAATACATTTTTATTTTGGATAGTCGATTGGGCATTTTGTGGGAAAGTAACTCACTTTGGCTTACCGCTTGTGACGTTCTCACAATGTTGAAGTTGTATTATACAGGAATTTCTTTCCCTTTTGTGTCTTGGATGGGAGATTGCGGCAATTATATCGATTCCTGATCATTGACTTCACTTCTGTTCTTCATGATTTCCGCTAACACTTATCTCGGCGAACTTCCTACTGGTTTTTGTTTGCAATGAAAACCTGCACAGTGCTATTCCATTTACTTTAGCACGTATGGATGATTGCACATATGGCAAAATGGTCTGTATAAATTCACAGCATTCGTTTGATTTGCACCTATGTCTTCTATCCCTTGTTCTAAATAATATTCTATCAGAATCCCACTACATTTATCACTGAAATTTCACAGTTTTCATTGGACTTGGATCTAATTTTTCTTTTTTTATCGCTACACATTTTCCTAGACATATAACAAAATTCAGCTAGGTAACAAAAACCTAACCAGCGTTCCTATTTAGTGTTGATAACAATTATCTTGATAAACTGACCTGGTTTTACAGACGACGATGAGTGCAGTGATGAGACTGACAATTGCCATTCGGATGCCACCTGTACCAATACACCTGGATCGTATACATGCTCGTGCAATACCGGATACACGGGCAATGGCACGAATTGTACAGGTATGTGACAAAGAATACGCTCATAATTCATTTTATTAAAAATGGTCGCTGTCTTGAATTACATGAGCTATTTTTTTGATCGACTGATTTCCTACCCCGATGAATGAAAGGTGGTCAGAATCGTTACACACCGTCCCAAATAAATAGTCATTTTGATAGGCCAACGTAATGTTCATTTGACGTCTTGCTATAGCGTCGATTGATCAATGTTGTGATTAACGTTCACTTGACATCTTGCCATAACGACGATTGGTCAACGTTGTGATTGTGATCTTCAGTGGATATCATTTATGCTCAGCAATTTGTCCGCAGCTACCCGCGTGACATTCGTTAATAATTCTCAGAATGCTTTCGGAAAATAATGCACCTTTATCTCTGTTACGACCCAGTTATCATATATACGTCCTCATACGACAGAATCCGTAAACAATGTCACAAATAAATAGGCATTTTGATCGGCCAACGTAACGTAACGTTCGATTGACGTCTTGCCTTGGCGACGATTGATCAACGTTCTGACTGCGACCGTCAATTAATACAATTTATGCACCGTAATCTTTACCCTACTATCCCCGGGACATTCGTTAATAGAACTCAGAATGATGTGGGGAAAGAACGCACGCAATAATCACGGATTTTATACATAATAAGCCTCCAGTTTTGTATAATCTAAAGCATTTTCAATTTCCAAATCCAAATTGTGTATGTTAGCAAACGGACAAATTTAAATCTCAAATCGCAAAGAAACTATCGCCTTCTGGCGGTTATTTTGTGACGATAAGCTGCCTCCGCAATAGCACAGGGCAGTTATTAATTTAAACATTATAAAGAGTCCCTCCGATACGAAACGTCAATCGAAATTACAGTTTGTATTTGTTTGTTTGTTTGTTTGTTTGATTCGAGGTTAAACGTCTCCGTCAACACTGTGCAGGTCATTTTCGAGACGTTGCTTCCAATTTTGTGGGACTTCTACCCGACATAGAGATGAAATGACATCTCAAGCCCTGCCGCCGAATGAAACAAATATGGTTTATATGCATGGACGTTCCGACTATCACTGCTTTGTCTGGGCAGGCTTAGATCCTCCAAAGGGTTTACCAGTACTCGTGTGTGTTCGGTTTCCGCTCTGCGTGGAAGCATCATGCAGCCCGTCTATTCCTTCTATCCCCGATGAGCGGGGGCCGAATTACAGTTTATGTAGCTTATCAATATCTTAAAGCAGAAAAACTTAAGTCCCACAGTAAGAGCATTTTTACTGACTGTTCCAAGGCGGATCTTTTGTTATGGAATTTGTTTGTTATATTTCGGCTTTGCATGTATATTTTGGCTTATACTTCATACTCCGAGTCCTGAAATTCATCTGAAAGCGCTATCCATGCCTTCTGTGTCGTTTACTTACACAACTTATCCAATTTTCGTCCAGAAATGAGCGAAATAAGCAGTCTTGCGGTATTTACTTACTTTACTTAGATTACTTATCAGTCATCATTGTCAGATAAGTAAAGTAAGCTGAGCTGAGGCTGACCAGGTGTCCTGGCGTCTCTGATTTCGCTGTTAATTGATTTCTACTCATTTTACTTACGTTACTGATCTTCACATCAACACTATAAGTAAAATAAGCAAGTTTACAGTATTCTACTTAGGTTACTCAGTTTACTTACCTGGCACTACAGCAGTATAAGTAAACTAAGTAAATTAAGTAGATGTCAAAAAATCTATGCCCCTCGATCCAAAACATGCTACATAAAATTAAGTGCAATAAGCTAATTAATTGATATAGAAAGAACAATTTTACATAGTTTAAACATAAATAACTGAAATTTGCTGACCAGAATACTGAAGCATGATACTATAATAAGGAAATGAGCTAAGTAGGATGAGTAACATAAGTAGGCGTATAGCTAGCCAAGGGTGGTACATGTGTCAGCCCCACTCTTTAGATAAGCTAAGTAACGTAAGTAATGTAAGTTGACTAATCAAACCAACGAAAGTCAATCTTGATATAACAGGATAAGTACGAGAATAAGCGTAAGTAACCTAAGTAACCTAAGTAAACTAAGTAACCTTGCATGTCTTTTATGACAATAGCTACTACCATACCAACAATGCTAAGAGTAAGCTAAGTAAGATAAGTAACCTAAGTTGAGGTTATATATTTCATCCATGACTATGAGCAGTGTAAGTAGGATAAGTAAGTTAAGTAAGGTAAGTAACATAAGTATTGTAAGTAACTGATATACCAGTAACATCAGCGACATCAGAGTAAGTTAAGTAAACTAAGTGATGTAAGTAAGTATTGTGGTTTCGATCCCAGCACATGAGTAAGCTGAGTAGGGTAAGTAAACTAAGTAACCTGAGTAGAACTCTAAGTAACATAAGTAAATGTCCTACCAGCTACAACAGCCATACCAGAGTAAGTTAAGTTAGCTAAGTAAACTAAGTAGGCGTCCTGGTCACTTCGTAAAAGGATGCGCAGAGTAAGTAGGATAAGTAAAGTAAGTAACCTAAGTAGACTTATAAGTAACATAAGTAATGTAAGTAACCTCTCCACCAGCTACAACAACCATACCAGAGTAAGTAAAGTAAGCTAAGTAAACTAAGTAGGCACGATGGTCACTCCGAACTGGGTTGAGTAGGGTAAGTAGGATAAGTAAACTAAGTAACCTAAGTTGAATTCTAAGCAACATAAGTAAGGTAAGTAACTACTCCACTAGCTACGCTACCCATAGCAGAGTAAGTTAAGTAAGCTAAGTAAACTAAGTAATCGGCAAAGTCTGTCCCATCGAGGATGAGTAGGGTAAGTAGGATAAGTAAGCTAAGTAACCTGAGTAGAATTCTAAGTATCATAAGTAAGGTAAGGTACTGCTCTACCAGCAAAGCTACCAATACCAAAGTAAGTTGAGTAAGCTAAGTAAACTAAGCTAGCGACCTTGTCACTCCGAACAATGTAGACTATGGCCAGTAGGATAAGTAAACTAAGTAACCTAAGTAGAATTCTAAGTAACTTAAGTTAGGTAAGTAACTGTCATACTAGCTATACCACCATTACCACAGTAAGTTAAGTAAGCTAAGTAAACTAAGTAAACGG
The DNA here is from genome assembly GCA_963580285.1 of Lucinisca nassula. Lineage (NCBI taxonomy): Eukaryota > Metazoa > Mollusca > Bivalvia > Lucinida > Lucinidae > Lucinisca > Lucinisca nassula. The sequence continues at coordinate 44,993,909 of OY757010.1, read as the reverse complement.
CGAAGTCTGTACCGAAGAGGATGAGTAGGGTAAGTAGGATAAGTAAACTAAGTAAACTGAGTAGAATTCTAAGTAACATAAGTAAGGTTAGTAACTACTCCATTAGTCGCTCTACCCATACCGGAGTAATTTAAGTAAACTAAGTACGCGGTGAAGTCTGTACTGGAGAGGATGAGTAGGGTAAGTAGGATAAGTAAACTAAGTAACCTAAGTTGAATTCTAAGCAACATAAGTAAGGTAAGTAACTACTCCACCAGTTACGCTACCCATGCCAGAGTAAGTTAAGTAAGCTAAGTAAACTAAGTAATCGGCTGTCCCATCGAGGATGAGTAGGGTAAGTAGGATAAGTAAACTAAGTAACCCGAGTAGAATTCCAGGCATCTTAAGTAAGGTAAGTTACTGCTCTACCAGCAAAGCTACCAATACCAAAGTAAGTTGGGTAAGCTAAGTAAACTAAGTTGGCAACCTTGTCACTCCGAACAATGTAGACTATGGCCAGTAGGATAAGTAAACTAAGTAACCTAAGTAGAATTCTAAGTAATGTAAGTTAGGTAAGTAACTGTCATACTAGCTATACCACCCTTACCACAGTAAGTTAAGTAAGCTAAGTAAACTAAGTAAACGGCGAAGTCTGTACCGAAGAGGATGAGTAAATTAAGTAAACTGAGTAGAATTCTAAGTAACATAAGTAAGGTAAGTAACTACTCCATTAGTCGCTCTACCCATACTGGAGTAATTTAAGTAAACTAAGTACGCGGTGAAGTCTGTACTGGAGAGGATGAGTAGGGTAAGTAGGATAAGTAAACTAAGTAACCCGAGTAGAATTCTAGGCATCTTAAGTAAAGTAAGTTACTGCTCTACCAGCAAAGCTACCAATACCAAAGGAAGTTGAGTAAGCTAAGTAAACTAAGTTGGCAACCTTGTCACTCCGAACAATGTAGACTATGGTCAGTAGGATAAGTAACCTAAGTAGAATTCTAAGTAACGTAAGTTAGGTAAGTAACTGTCATACTAGCTATACCACCCTTACCACAGTAAGTTAAGTAAGCTAAGTAAACTAAGTTGAAACGGCGTTGTCTGTACTGAAGAGGATGAGTAGGGTAAGTAGGATAAGTCAACTAAGCAGAATTCTAAGTAACATAAGTAAGGTAAGTAACTACTCCATTAGCCGCTCTAGCCATACCAGAGTAAGTTAAGTAAACTGAGTAAGCAACAAGTCTGTACTGAAGAGGATGAGAAGGGTAAGTAGGATAAGTTATCTAAGTAACCTGAGTAGAATTCTAAGTAACATAAGTAAGGTCAGTTACTGCTCTTCCAGGAACGCTACCAATACCAAAGTAAGTTGAGTAAGCTAAGTAAACTAAGTTGGCGACCTTGTCACCCCGAACAGTGATGAGTAGGGTAAGTAGGATAAGTTAACTAAGTAACCTGAGTAGAATTCTAAATAACATACGTAAGGTAAGTTACTGCTCTTCCAGGAATGCTACCAATACCAAAGTAAGTTGAGTAAGTTAAGTAAACTAAGTTGGCGACTTTGTCACCCCGAACAGTGATGAGTAGGGTAAGTAGGATAAGTTAACTAAGTAACCTAAGTAGTTTGTTTGTTTGATTTGGAGTTTAACGTCCCTGTCAACACTGTAAAGGTCATTTTGGAGACGTTGCTTCCAATTTTGTGGGACTTTTACCCGACATTGAGATGAATAACCTAAGTAGAATTCTAAGTAACGTAAGGTAAGTAACTGTCATGCTAGCTATACCACCCTTACCACAGTAAGTTAAGTAAGCTAAGTAAACTAAGTAAGCGGCATAGTCTGTCCAGACGCGGATCAGTAGGGTAAGTAGGATAAGTAAACTAAGTAACCTAAGTGGAATTCTAAGTGGGGTAAGTTACTACTCCACTATACCATACCATAGTAACTTAAGAAAGCCAAGTAAACTAAGTAAGCAGCAAAGTCTGTACCGAAGAGGATGAGTAGGGTAAGAAGGATAAGTAAACTAATTAACCTGAGTAGAATTCTAAGTAACGACCTTATCCCAGTAAGTAAGGTAAGTAACTACTCCACTAGCCACCCTGCCCAGACCAGAGTAAGTTAAGTAAAATAAGTAAACTAAGTTACTAAACTAAGTAAGCGGCAAAGTCTGTCCCAACGAGGATCAGGAGGTTAAGAAGGATAAGTAAGCTAAGTATCCTAAGTAGAATTGTAAGTAACATAGGTATGGTAAGTAACTACTCCATTCGCCACTCTACCCATACCAGAGTTTTAGTTAAGTAAGCAAAATAAACTAAGTAAGCGGCGAAGTCTGTCCCATAGAGGATGAGTAGGGTAAGTAAACTAAGTAACCTAAGTAGAATTCTAAGTAACGTAAGTAAGGTAAGTAACTACTCCATTAGCCACTCTACCCATACCAGAATAAGTTAAGTAAGTTAAGGAAACTAAGTAAGCCGCGAAGTCTGTATTGTAGAGGATGAGTAGGGTGAGTAGGATAAGTAAGCTAAGTAACCTAAGTAGAATTCTATGTAACGTAAGTTAGATAAGTAACTGTCCTACTACCTATACCACCCTTACCACAGTGAGTTAAGTAAACTAAGTAAGCGGCAAAGTCTGTCCCAACGAGGATCAGTAAGGTAGGTAGGAAAAGTAGAATTAAAAGTAAGGTAAGTAACTACTCCATTAGCCACTCTTCCCATACCAGAGTAAGTTAAGGAAGCTAAGTAAGCAGCGAAGTTTGTACCGAAGAGGATGAGTAGTGTAAGAAGGAAAAGTAAACTAAGTAGAATTCTAAGTACCATAAGTAAGGTAATTAACTACTCCACTAGCCACTCTACCCAGACCAGTGTAAGTTAAGTAAGCTAAGTTAGCGGCCAAGTCTGTCCCAACGAGGATAAGTAAACTAAGTAACCTGAGAAGATTTCTAAATAACATAAGAAATACTCCTAGAACTGTATATGATGAAAATAGACTTCTGCAAGTTGTAAGTCGGCTATATCGGTGTGTCAATTCTCATGAAGCTTGGACGCATGACGAGGTTTTTTACGAAACAATTTCAAATGGCCCCATTTATTCTGTACAAAAATCTGGTATTAGTAAACAGCTTCGATGGTCTATCATACATTTAGTGGATGAAACGAACGTTAATTTCGTCGGTATGGAACGTTTGTACAGAGAAAAATATCAGAGTACACTGTTTGAGAGACAATACATTGTTAGCGTTATTGACCAAGATCATGAGACATCAAAGAGTCATCCAAGCAATGACTTTCTGGAAAAAATTTACGTTGATGACTTTTTCATGAAAGAATCATTGGACCACGAGAATATGATCAGACTGAATGCGCAAACAATTTCTTGCGATCATACCTTTAAGGTTGCTGCCAACATAGGCTTTAAAAATCCAACAAATGGAACATGGGTTCAAATGTATGATAGTGTTTTTTGTATACTTAATGAATTAGGCCATGTCGTAAAGTGGTGTTTTACCAAAGGTACATCTTTGGACAAGGTAACGTCACTTTTTAGCGAACTTAAGTACAGGCTGTGCAAGAGAGGTATTACACTCAATACCGTTTACGTTGATAATTGTTGTTTGGTCAGTAAAAAACTTAAGGCTACATTTGGTGAAAATATCGAAATTAAACTGGACTTATTCCATGCTGTTCAAAGAATTCTTAGGACAGTGTCGCATAAGAATCCTTTGTACACACGATTTGCAAAAGAATTAAGACACTGCTTACGTCAGCCTTCCGACTGTGCGAAAGAGCGTACCATGAATACCCCGGCCGCTCATATAATTTCGAGCAATTTAAAGCAGTTTAAACAAAGGTGGGCAAGTTTTTCATATAGGGAGAAACGGCTTTTGAATAATAAGGCAATCAAAGAAATCGACAATTTACTTGTACATGCTGAAAAGGGTTGTTTATCTGATATACCTCCAGGTGCCGGCACAGAAAGGAATGAAAATTTGCATGGTCATATAAACAAATTTTTGTAGAGGAAGCGTATAGGAATTAAGCTGGCATATGCACTTTTTACCAAAGCATTCGCCAAAAGAAATAAGAACATAGCCACTGATTTATATCAAGGTCATATTGATCAAGAACATTTCGGATTCCAGAATGCGGAGGGTAAAAACTATTTAAAAACCGAATCTAAATCAGTACATGATTTTAACTCCGAAAAACTAACAGACATGCTATCACTTGTGGAACATGAAATAGCTATGAGATCTCTCCACCAAGACGAAGACTTAGACAGCAAACATTTACAATTCTTTTCGATTTTACACAAATGTCTTATGATTTGGTTATTTTATCTGGGCATAAATGGTACTAAGTTAAAAGATATCACGCCAGTGAGGTCAATCCCTTTTCTTTTTTCCAAGCCTAGGTCTTCATCAGGTAGTCATGTGAATGTCGATAATGTTCTCCATTTAAATGGGCTAAGAAGGAAACCTGTTCCTGGTGATGGCAATTGTTTTTTTACAAGCGTTTATTACGCCCTTAAAGACGCCGTAGATACGGTTCAACTCGCATGCGATACCAACCTCAAAATAACTGAAATGCCGCCTAGTACATTTATTTTGAGCTACTATAATGAAAACGAGCAAGTCCACGTAATACTACATCTTTATTTATATACATATAATAAATATATTTGGCATCAGGAGAACCAGCCCAGTGCAACAAATATACTAGCTTATCACGCGGGACCAAGCCGGAACCTGCATGGCGCGCAGATCGCTTGGACGAAGGATGGTCTAAACCTGGCGAAAGAAGCTAGTATTTGATGAACCTGGACAAAACTGCTGACCTAAGGAAAATCAATGCTGCACAACATGAGCACTACACTATCCTGCTTAGATGCACGCTGTCGCATTCGCAGTTCTGCCCGACGGCAGAGATGTCGCAATTCCACATGGCGCGTGGAGCAGCAGAGATGACGCAGTTCCGCATGGCGCGCGGAGCAGTTCTGCCCGACGGCAGAGATGACGCAATTCCACATGGCGCGTGGAGCAGCAGAGATGTCGCAGTTCCGCATGGCGCGCGGAGCAGTTCTGCCCGACGGCAGAGATGTAGCAGTTCCGCATGGCGCGCGGAGTGTAATTCAGACAAGCAGTATTTCTGATAGTATAGTGCCATGCTTATTACTATACGGTCATCAGCAATGTTTGACCAAGGATGAAGAATGCAAATATCATTGTAAATTACTGGCGACTTGGGGAGAAAACAGGTTAATTTCAATAAGAAAGTAACTGTTTCCCCGCTTCGTCCTATCATATGATATGTCCACAAAAAATCAATTAAAACTCATCTTAAAACCTGGGCTGATCATCCCCACTGAAACTGATGATGGTTAAGGTGGTGGGGCGGTGGTGGATAACATCCACGCTAGTCAGGCTCAATGCCAAAACTGAAATGATGCAGTTTAGAAACAAAGTTAAATATCTGCACTGGGAGCACAGAGCAAAATGCTGACACTATGTAAATGTAAAACACTCAAAATAAACCATATTTATTCCTTAAATAAATTATCATTTATTTTGAGCTACTATAATGAAAACGAGCAAGTCCACGTAATACTACATCTTTATTTATATACATATAATAAATATATTTGGCATCAGGAGAACCAGCCCAGTGCAACAAATATACTAGCTTATCACGCGGGACCAAGCCGGAACCTGCATGGCGCGCAGATCGCTTGGACGAAGGATGGTCTAAACCTGGCGAAAGAAGCTAGTATTTGATGAACCTGGACAAAACTGCTGACCTAAGGAAAATCAATGCTGCACAACATGAGCACTACACTATCCTGCTTAGATGCACGCTGTCGCATTCGCAGTTCTGCCCGACGGCAGAGATGTCGCAATTCCACATGGCGCGTGGAGCAGCAGAGATGACGCAGTTCCGCATGGCGCGCGGAGCAGTTCTGCCCGACGGCAGAGATGACGCAATTCCACATGGCGCGTGGAGCAGCAGAGATGTCGCAGTTCCGCATGGCGCAGACAAGCAGTATTTCTGATAGTATAGTGCCATGCTTATTACTATACGGTCATCAGCAATGTTTGACCAAGGATGAAGAATGCAAATATCATTGTAAATTACTGGCGACTTGGGGAGAAAACAGGTTAATTTCAATAAGAAAGTAACTGTTTCCCAAAAACAAGTCAGATGTGAATTGTGTTCACAGCTGAGTGGTTCCCCAAGGAGTAAGGTAAATAGGTAAAAAAAAAAAAATAAATAAATAACCATCATCAGCCTCTAAATGATCACAAAAATGTTAAACAGTCTGCTAATATTTCAACACTGTTGTTAAATGTCATAGCAGATTTAGGCAGAATGTAATTAGAACAATAAACACATATCAAGTTAAACAAATGTTAGCTCAGGGTAATTGTGTTGATAAGGCAATTTAGAAAGCATATGTCTGTTGTCATTATTGCAATAAATTGCACTGATATATCTGACAAGACCACCTAGGCTTAAAATTGAAACTGATGATTACAAATAAAATGCCTGCATTGCATTCAGCTTGAGTAAAGGTCAAATTGCAGGGCCACAGCTCTTAACTAGCATGTCCTGCAATCATTTAAAACCCATACTTTTGCAAACATTGCAGATCCAGATCAGATGGCAGAACTCATCAGGACCTACATTGTTTCCTAGACAATTAATGACTTGAACAAATGCATAAAATCTAGTGATTTGATAGCAATTTGGCGTGGCAAAATGAATTTATTCAGCAGGACAAGCATTAAACAAAGCTGTTTGTGCATGTTTAATCACACGTCTTGATGCTTTGTTTTGTTTGTTTGATTTGAGGTTTAACGTCCCCGTCAACACTGTAAAGGTCATTTTGGAGACGTTGCTTCCAATTTTGTGGGACTTTTACCCGACATTGAGATGAAATGACATCTCAAGCCCTGCCGCCTGATGAAACCAATAGGGTTCATAAGCATGGACGGGCCGACTCGCACCGCTTTGCCTAGGCAGGCTTAGAACCTCTTTAGCGGTTTACCAGTACTCGTGTGCGGGTCAGTTTCAGCTCTGTGTGGAAGCATCATGCAGCCCATATATTTCTTCAAGCCCCGATGGGCTGGGGCCGATACACATGAATATACAGTCTGTAACGTCTGGTGACCATCTCGCCACTGTTTTTAATAAATGATCTAAGCGTGCTGTTCAGGCCAAGCTTGCAGCACCAATTGGAAATGAATGACCAGAACAATTGGTAATGTCTGGTCCTGTTATTTAAAGTAACTCTTTTAAAAGTTCTAATTAGAGGATCACCCAACTCCGTTAAGAATAATGGTTTCTATGGTAAGTTCCTCAACACAAATCTGTAAGTGCGTTGAGTGTAGTTTTTTTTTTAGAAAGTGTAAGGACATAAATCCAAACTGGTCTCTAGCTCAACCCTCTTCCTGCTGAGCCCGGATATGTCTTATCTTTCAAACAATGCAGATCCAGATCAGTGTCAGAAGCCATCCGATCAGGACCCTCATTGTTTGTCATCCTATTCACAAATTAGTTGCAATAATGGGCATACATAATCTGATTGGTTGATAATCAGTAGTGGGTGTGGCTTATTTAAATATTCAGCAGGACTAGGGTTAAAAAGATTATTCCTTGTCTGAATGGATCTGTTTTGGATGACTTTAGAAATAAGCAGCACGAACATCAGAAAAAGTTAACGTCACTCAGACACAAAGTACTGTGAGGATCAAAGGATTTCTGCTCAGTGGTAAATTCCCAACATCTTAGAATCCAAAGAAGCGGTACCACATACAGTCAGTATATTCCGATTTTAGAAGTACACATATCTATCTCAGAATAGCCCCAGTAATTGGATGTCTGGGATGTTTGGTCTGTCCTTGAAGTCAGTAGGATATAAATACAAACACAGGAACTGCCACTTTGAAGTATGTATGTAATAGCCATGGTATATATGCCATTAGATACATGAAATGTACGCCAGAAATACATATATCCATCTTAATTGTAGAATGTTTGAGCCACAAATTCTTAAACCATGGACAATAAACAGAAGAAAGGTCTTTGCTGAAACTTCTGATCTTTGACAGAAACATCTTGAAGGCCCATAGAGATGATTCATATGTTCTTTTCAATGAACAGCACTTTTTTCATTGTCATAAAGACGTCATTGTAACGTTTAGATTATCTAGTCCCATGATAGCTTCTCTGAGTTTGGGCTCATTAATTTATGGGTGTAGATCAGCTTGAGGAGCAACCATACAAATTGTCTTGCCCGTCCTTTCCGTATTATAAACACAACTGAATTGTCACAAATCAACTGGATACGTTTATTGGCCCAGCATTTCCCTCAGATGACGGCAGCAGCACCTATAGAATAAAACTCGCGAACGGCCACCGACGACAGATCACCGTCAGATACTGGAAGAAGTTGTTCTGGCCATTTTGAATAAGACACTGTGAACCGAATACTGCTGCAAAACCGCCAAAGATACAGCTGAATAACAAAATATGGACAGACCATACCATTCTTTAAGGATTTTGCCACATTTGCGAAATTATTTTTTACAATGCCGATTCGGTGTGATTCTATGCAACAAATCTTGACTAAGACTGACCTTCCTTTAAAGATCACTGGAGGAAAAATTAAAGTGACCTAAAAGCTGAAGCAGCAAGAAGATTGTCTCAATAGGTCTCACAAATTTCAATGATCCTATGCACCTTATCTGAAGGTAAGCAGACCTGCATAATCATACTGTCGAGAATCATTCCCAGACGTTCGAGACACACCAAGGGTGCTATGCTATGTTGAACATCAGAAAAAATATGGCACATGTTCAATGCCCAGCTCAACAATCTGGTATATCTATAGTGAGGGAGTTATCAAAGAGATTTTGTTTGTTGGCTTGTATTGGAGTTTAACGGCCCAGTGAACACTATTTAGGTCATATTAAAGCTGGTCAGTCTACCTGTCCACGCATTTCCTGGGCAGGCTTAAACCTAAGCAGTTAACCATTACAGTGCACATTCTCTCGCCAGAAACTGAAAAAAAAAAACTGCACTTCTTGAATGAGTGGAAGAGAGAGAATGACCATAGAAAAGATTTCATGATCAATCTTCATGAAAGAATGTTGCCGACCCAGTGAGGTATTGAACTCGCGTCCTCCTGATCACCAGTCAGACGCGCATCCGACTTAGCTACTGAGGCCGGCTTATCAAACAGATAGAATATTGTATGAACCCAACATTATTATGAGCAATCTAACAATCTAGTACCATAGTGCTAAAATATTTAGATCTGATTGTAGTAAAAACACAAAAATCGCCAATATTGCATTTCCTGTCTGCCGCCCGAGAAAAGAACAAATTGCGTTAAACTGGCAAAATCAATTTTTGCACATTAAACTCCAAAAATAGGATAACCTGATGTATTTTTATCCGATTTTTCATTTTTAGAATTTTTTTAAAAATCATTTGAAGCGATTTTGTTCTCATATGTGCTGACCGGAGACTTGATTGTAACCGACCTCAAAAGGGTACCCTGATGTACATACTAATATAAATTTCCAGATATGCATGCTGTAACACATAATCAGAATCGCCCATGAAAATTGGTCAATTTGAGCTTCCAATTTATCATAACGTAAGCAATTGTTCAATCACCAGTGTGTTCTCCAAGGTATGCCCAACAAATGAAATTAATTTAGTAGCAAAACGTGCATTGAAGCGAAAAGGCTATTTATAATAGCTCTGTCTCATATTATATACACGAGTTTAGAGAAAAAATCGGGCACATGCGAGAATGTGAACTGACCCCATTAGCACTACCAATCAAATGCTGAAAGAGGTCGTTATGCCTCATAGACTGATCTATTTTAATTTCACCGAGAACTGAACATGATACAACAAGAAAACATCTCCATAAAGCTCATAAAGATTTCCTACATATCATACAAGTCCAGTTCAGGTTGATGCTGAGGGTACTTCTCACACAAAACCCCTTATATAGACCCCAAAAGCCTGACAGAAATGAGTAATAGATACAGATATATCTGGACGGTGATCTGCATGGCCCATCTTGAGTGTTAGCTGTAACAGCAGAGAATGGTTCAGCACTCTCTGCATCACAGATGAACTGTCTGATAACACTTGAATTCCTAGCTCCAAATAAGAACGGGTATCCAAATGTCATTCCTCCCACCTCCGCGCAAAACACATGCTGCAGGCACCCACTACAAGCACCTCGCTGAGGCACCTCCAACAAGCACCCACAATCCATGCCCCCACGCAGAAATAAAAACAAAAAAAAAACAAAAAAAAAAAAAAAACAAAAAAAAAACATCAGAACTTTTTGGATAAAAAGTGCCTTATCTTGAGCTGTGCTTGATTATATCCTGAGTCCTTGAAGACATAGTTTCTGATTTATTAGAAGAGTTTTTGAGTTCTCTGTTCATTTATTTCCATTTGTGTCCTGGCATCGAGCCCACTATTATTGTTTCTTTGGTCATCACAAAACTAACTTTTCATGTGAATAACATGTTCATATATCGGCGTAAGAGCACTCTTAAGAGTCTAAGTTGCATCCTGTATCCCAATTTAACTAACTCAGCCCTTAGTTGAGCTGTTGTCTTCAAGTCATATGGTTGTGTGACACTGAGAAGCCGATAAAGTCCAACTTTTGTAATGAATATGGTATTGAAGCACCAACAAATTGTAAATAATATTGTCTCAAATTTTATTAATCCAATATATAAAGGAAATTAAATTGTAAATTTAATTGAATAATAACATCCACGCTAGTCAGGCTCAATGCCAAAACTGAAATGATGCAGTTTAGAAACAAAGTTAAATATCTGCACTGGGAGCACAGAGCAAAATGCTGACAGTATGTAAATGTAAAACACTCAAAATAAACCATATTTATTCCTTAAATAAATTATCATTTGTGTCAAAACTTAGGGAAACTATGGTTGATGAGTGGATTACTCATACTGAACAATATATAGGACAAACCACTTACGAGTATGACGACTATGTTTGTGAAGCGAATAAGTTTTTACAGGATGGGCACTTTATAAGCGAATTAGGGGATACCATGGTTAATTGTTTAGGTAACGCATTAGGGGTTAGTATAATACTATTTTCGGACAATAGTACACCAATGCAGGTCGTAAGACCGTTGAGAGAAACTAGAATCGACAAACCAATTTGTCTCGTCCATTCGTCTGAAGGTGAGGGTCATTATGACGCGGCTATATTCTTGAGAAACCCGCCGTCACTTAAAGGGGAATCTGAAAATTGCAATCAAAATAATAATAAATGGGTCAGAGGCTGCACATGTGGCAAGAATGACAAAGAGATTATGTCAAGATGTTCACATAATGATAAATATAGAAGTAGGTGTCCTTGTCTTTTAAACAAGCAAGAATGTACACAACGCTGCAGATGCAAAAATTGTCAAAATGGGGGAAAACGGGACGTTACCCCTAATTGGCGCCCAAGTTCCGACCAGAAGACTTACGAAACGAGTAAAGATTTCGCAGCAAAGAAAGGGGAGGATATATCTGCTTGTTTAGGCCTAAACATTGTTGAATACTTTCTGTTACATGAGATAAGAGAATCGTATCCGGAGGCTTCAAAAACTGAGCTCAACCATATTTACAATGATATCTGTCAAGTCGCAAACATGTTTTTTGTAGATATTCCTCTTCAAACAAAAAATGAAAAAATCATACTGAACGGGATAAAATCTTTGGGAATTAATAAAGAAATTATACGAACCTTGAACAGTGATCCATAAACAATATACACTTTTCTAAATTAGTTAATCTGTGCCTCCGTCTGTATGGCCCCCGCCCATCGGGGCTTGAAGATTTAAATGGGCTGTATGATGCTTCCACGCAGAGCTGAAACCGACCTGCACACGAGTACTGGTAAGCCGTTTAGAGGACCTTAGTCTGCCCAGGCAAAGCGGTGCGAGTCGACCCGTCCATGCTTATAAACCCTATTGGTTTCATTGGGCGACAGGGCTTGAGATGTCATTTCACCTCAATGTCGGGTAAAAGTCCCACAAAATTGGAAGCAACGTCTCCAAAATGACCTTTACAGTGTTGACGGGGACGTTAAACCTCAAATCAAACAAATCAAATCGTCCGCCTGTTTGTTTGCCGTTCGTAACGCTCTTTGATGATTAACATAAACATATGTGTTTGGAATTGGGTTCCTCATGGTTTGCTTGAAATTCTGAGGGCATTTTGGAGACGTTGCTTCGAAAAACGTGGGTTCGCTTGCATTTTGATGAAAAGACATCTCAAGCCCTGCATCACAACAAAACCAATAGGATTAAGTGAGTGCCAGCAGGCAAACGTCGCTTTGTCAGCGTCAAATTAACGTCGGTGCAAGGTCAAGACGTTGCAACGATGTTGGTGTGACGTCAAAATTACGCCACATGCCTGCTTGATTTTAAGGGACTGTCCGACTAGCACTTAAGGGTGATGGGAACAACTGGCACATTTTTCTGCATTTTTGTCAAAGGGAGACAACTTTCGTGACTTCCTGTTCGCTTTTCTATAAGCCCTGCCCCACTGAAAAAAAAGAGTCTACTCTTAGAGGAAATAATTTGCTCCACAGGAGCAAATTCTTTCCTTTAAGAGTTGACCCCTATTGACATTGGAGACAAAAAGACTAAAGCTGTTCCCATTCCCCTTAAGGATGAATTCCTACCGAGCCCTGAGGGGCTGGGGCCTGTGTTTGTTTCTTGAATTGTGGCTATTCGCATTTGTTTAATTGGAGATTGGAGACACAACAACACTGCTTAAGTCATTTGGAAGACCTTGAAATACTTGTCAACACGATTTCTTAATACCCGCTATGTGGTCGGTTCTAATCATTTTTCTCTATCTATGTTTGGAGAGAAAAAATAAAAAAAAAAATATTAGATTTTTATTTAAAGATTTTCATTTTTGGCAGAAAAAAATGCCTGTACATACATGTATATATAAGCAGGTTTTCGTAAATAAATGTTGTGAGTGCTCGTTAGGCCCGCCTCTTTGCGGCGGTTAAAACGAGTTCCGGAGCCGAAATAGAAAAAAAGTATGCCCCGTGAGCCCCAATATAGCGGATTGAAGGGGATGTTCAGAAGGTGGTCTTGTTCACGTGATGACTCGCAGTCTGCGGTTATGTGATTGATTTTGTTTGACAGCACTGATAACAGTTCACAATGAAAGCATTCTATTGACTGATAATATCATATTTTTCCATTTGACACAAATCCCTCTGGATAATTAAATTTATATGCCGGGGAGACGCACAATCTCCGTGTTCATGTGGCGATAGGGCTTGAGATGTCATTTCATCACAAAGTCGGATAAAAGTTCCACAATATTGTAACCAAAGTCCCCCTAATACTGCATGTTTCTTCCTTTTTCAGACACAGAGATTCCAATACTACCATATATCCGTGCCCCCGGGGGCTTGGGCGGGGGCGTCCGGGGCATGATTCCCCCACTTTGCGCGGACTTGCCGTCTCCGGGGCAACGGCCCGGTGTCCTCGGGTGCATGGCATGACCCCACTGCGGTAACTAGTCACAGCCCCCCTACTGGTGCTGTAGGGAATTAAAATTTTGGCAATGATTGGCGCGTGAACACACCTCCTAGTGGACGGTAATGACCCGTAGGTCACACGCTCCCCTATGGCCCCGGTGCGGGGGCTTGACCCACCCACCGCTCCCTCACTAGCCGTGGCCGCCCGATCGTCGTTGCTGGGTGCATGATGTTTGGACATTGGTTTCCGCCACATGCTCCTGGCTTCAGGCGTGACTGGCGTATCGCGGTGCGTGTCGGGTGCGGATGCTTAATATGTTATTCTCGCTAAATAAAGGCATTATTATTATTATTATTATTATTATTATTATTACCACAGTCCTATAACTAAAAACTTACACACAGTTCCCTACTTTGGGACTGTGAGGTCAATACCCTTAGACTGGTGCGTGGGTAACATCTACTGCTGTAGTACGACCCTGATGACCCACGCCACTCGACCCACACATGTAGGCCCCATCCTCATACTTTCGTCCTTCCGTGCCCCTTGGGGCTTCGGGCGGGGGCGCCCGGAGACATGATTCCCCGCTTTGGGTGGACTGGCCGTTTCCGGGGCGACGGCCCGGAGTCCTCAGGTGCAGGCGGGGGGGGGGGGGGGAGGACATCTAACACATTCATCCTTATATAGTTGTTACATGAGCACGTCTGTATGTTTATTATCTTAATGTTCAGCTTAATGTTGTTTTTGGTGTATTTCTCTCGTATGTAATGAATATGACATGAAGCGTGTACCGTTTCTCAATGTTGGGATGCCCGGTGGGGTAGGGGCGGTCATGTCGTATTCCTTTATATGCCTGGGAAACGCACCATCTCCGTGTTCATTACATGTTTTAATGTTGTTTTTAAATAGTTTCTCAATTATGCGCTATTATGTTCATTATCTCCGTGTTCATTACATGTTCAGTTAAGTGCTTGATGTATTTCTCTCGTTTGTAACGGGTTATGACATGGAGCATGTACCGTCTCTCAATATTGGGATGCCCGGTGGGGTAGGGACAGTCATGTCGTATTCCTTTATATGCGGGGGAAACACACCATCTCCGTGTTTATTTCTTGTTTTATTTTTTTTTTTTGAACTTTTTCTCAATTATGCCGGGGGAACGCACCATCTCCGTGTTCATTTCACGTTTTAGTGCTGTTTGGGATGTATTTCTCTCGTATGTGAAGGAGTGTGACATGAAGCGTTTACCGTTTCTCATTGTTGGAATGCCCGGCGTGGTAGGGGCGGTCCTGTCTTATTCCTTTATATACCGGGGAAATACACTGTCTCCGTGTTCATTACATGTTTATGCCACCGGCATACGAAGTATGCTATGGGGATATAATGTTTTCGTCCTGCCTTTCGTCCGTGGGTCCGTCTTTCCGTCTGTCCGGGCACACCAATGGGCACTATTTGGGTAGGAGGTTGTTGAGTATTTGCCATTTATTCCGTTAGTGTCCGAAAAAAGTAGCCAACAAGATTTATTGCTTTGTTGGGTAGTTAAGGGGTATTTTTGTGTCTTGTTGGGTAGTTTTTTACATGGAAGTACCCAACAAGTGTCCATCTGTGAGGACGTCCGTCCGTTAACATTTTGGTTAAAGTTTTTCGTCAACGTATCTAAGAGATTTTATCTTCTGAACCCTTTGATAGATTTTAGT
This sequence comes from Lucinisca nassula, assembly GCA_963580285.1. Lineage (NCBI taxonomy): Eukaryota > Metazoa > Mollusca > Bivalvia > Lucinida > Lucinidae > Lucinisca > Lucinisca nassula. The sequence continues at coordinate 44,978,680 of OY757010.1, read as the reverse complement.
TGATTTTTACACTGAAGTTACATACTGGTTTAAACTTTCATTGATGCATGTCCCCCCCCCCCCCACAGTGACCTTGAGGTCAAGGTCATAGACTTAGAAATTTTACATTTGGTTCAAGTTTCATGACCAAGTTTATAGATGTTCTAAACTCTAAGACAAATTCAATTGATGCTTGAATCGATGTTGCATACCAGTCCAAAGATTTCATTGATGCATACCCCCATCCTGCTGCTTCAATGATACCCCCACCCTTCAGTAACTTGATTCCCTCACTCCCTTGGTCCAGTTAGAAATTTTATGGTTGATTTAGCTTTTACAAGCACATTTATACATTATTACAGCTTCTTGACATCTTAATTCATATTACATTCAAGCTCAAAAGATATATCAGAGTATGGCACTGGCCGGGGGTATACGTGACCCACTGGTCGCTTTCTCTAGTTTAATGATGTTTTTGAACTGTTTCACATTTATAAGCTACCTCTATGTTCATTTTCTCCATGTTCATTACATGTTCAGTTAAGTGTTGTTTTTGATGTATTTCTCCCGTATGTGAAGGTTTATGACATGAAGCGTGTACCGTTACTCATTGTTGGGATGCCCGGCGGGTAGGGGCGATCATGTCATATTCCCGGGGAAGCACAAATCCTCCGTTTTCATTACATGTTTGTGTTGTTTTTGAACTGTTTCTCATAATGTTCATTATCTCCGTGTTCATTACATGTTCAGTTTAGTGTTGTTTTTGATGTATTTCTCCCGTTTGTGAAGGGAATATGACATGAAGCGTGTACCGTTTCTCATTGTTGGGATGCCCGGCTGGGTAGGGGTGGTCATGTCAATGTTTCTTCAAATATACCTATCTCCGTGTTCATTGCATGTTTTAATGATGATTTTGAACTATTCCTCAATTATGTGCTATCTCTATGTTAATTATCTCTGTGTTCGTTACATGTTCAGCTTAATGTTGTTTTTGGTGTATTTCTCTCGAATGTAAAGGAATATGACATGAAGCGTGTACCGTTTCTCAGTATTTGGATGCCCGGCGGGTCAGGGGCGGTCACGTCATATTCCTTTATATGCCGGGGAAAAACATAATCTCCGTGTTCATGACATGTTGTAATGTTGTTTTTGAACAGTTTCTAAATTATGTCATATCTCTATGTTCATAATATCCGTGTTCATTACATGTTCAGTTTAGTGTTGTTTTTGATGTGTTTCTCCCGTTTGTGAAGGAATATGACATGAAGCGAGTACCATTTCTCAATGTTGGGATGCCCGGCGGGGTAGGAGCGGTCATGCCATATTCCTTTATATACCGGGGAAACACACTATCTCCGTGTTCATTACATGTTTTAATGATTTTTTGAACTGTTTCTCAATTAAATGCTATCTCAATGTTCATTATCTCCGTGTTCATTACATGTTCAGTTTAGTGTTGTTTTTTTTTATGAATTTCTCCCGTATGTAAAAGAATATGACATGAAGCGTGTACCGTTTCTCATTGTTGGCATGCCCGGCGGGGTAGGCGCGGTCATGTCATAGTCCCTTATATACGGGGGAAACCCTAATCTCCGTGTTCATTACATGTTTTAATGTTGCTTTTGAACAGTTTCTCAATTATCACCATTCTCTATGTTCATTATTTCCGTGTTCATTACGTGTTCAGTTTAGTGTTGTTTTTGATGTATTTCTCCCGTTTGTGAAGGGATATGACATGAAGCGTGTGCCGTTTCTCATGATGGGATGCCCGGCGGGGTAGGGGCGGTCATGTCATATTCCTTTATATGCCGAAAAACCCACTATCTCCGGGTTAATTACATGTTTTAATGATGTTTTGAACTGTTCCTCATTATGTGCTATCTATATGTTCATTATCTCTGTGTTCATTACATGTTCAACTTAATGTTGTTTTGATGTATTTCTCTCGTATGCAAAGGAATATGAGATGAAGTGTGTACCGTTTCTCAGTGTTGGAAAGCCCGGCGGGTCAGGGGCGGTCATGTCATATTCATATATATATATGCCGGGGAAACGCACCATCTCCGTCCTCCCTACATGTTTTAATGTTTTTTCTCCGGGTGCTCCGGTCTTCGCCCACCTGGTTAACGATAGGCTCGATTTGAGTGAAATAATCTTGAAAGGGCCGTAAAACCAAAACCAAACAAACAAAAACTCATACCATTGATAGAGCAAATATCGCATAATAGATAGGTATAATATTGTCGTATAAATTAAGCATAAAGCTTAAAAATGGTATAGACTATTCAACTGTAGAATTAGCTCAGAGCTCATAAGCTGTCTGGTCTGGTGCTATAATAGTTAGGCACTGTTCTCAGATCTCTTTAGATAAATTAAGCTTTGAAGAGACCTATTACCGATACCGTTTTCTGCTATAAAAAACCATGGGCTAATTGCCTTGAAAATATGTCAAATACACATTCCACAAATAATATATGGTGTTTTGGTGAGCTTCCATAAGCATTTTTAATAGCAAATGGAACGTGTGTGTGTGTGTGTGGGGGGGGGGGGGTATTGCAGGTCCGTTCGGGTTATTGGGTCCGTTCCGGTTAGTAAACGCACCAGACTCGCACCGCTTTGCCTGGACAGGCTTAGGCCCTCTAAGCGGTTTACCAGTACTCTTGTGCGGTCGGAAGCATCATGCAGCACATCTATTTCTTCAAGCCCCGACGCGTCCTATTACATGCAAGTGAAAAGCTTGAAACACAATGCGCTTCTTGCGATCTCTGTTTTAGCTGGTTTCACTCTACTCACAACCTACGACATGCAACCTACTCAGGTTACTAAGCTGAATTTGCTACTTACCCTACTCATCATTGTTTGGAGTGACGAGACCGCCAAGTTAGTTTACTAAGCTTAGTCGACTAACTTTGGTATTGGTAGCGTTGCAGGTGGAGCAGTTACTTGCCTTACTTATGTTTCTTAGAATTCTACCCAGGTTACTTAGTTTACTTTGCCTACTCACCTGACTTATCCTCGTTGAGACATACTTTGCCACTGACTTAGTTTACTTAGCTTACTTAACTTACAGTGCTATGGGTGGTATAGCTAGTAGGACAGTTACTTACCTTGCTTATTGTTACTTAGTATTCTACTTATGTACTTAGCTTACTTATCCAACTTACTCTACCCATTGTTCGGAATGCGGTCGCCAACTTAGTTAACTTAGCTTACTCAACTTCTTTCGGTATTGGTACCGTTGCTGGTAGAGCAGTTACTTACCTTACTTATGTTACTTAAAATTCTACTCAGGTTACTTAGTTTTCTTATCCTACTCATCCTCGTTTGGAAAACCTTCGCCGCTTAATTAGTTTACTTAGCTTGCTTAACTTACATTGTTATGGGTAGTGAAGGCGGTGGAGTTACTTACCTTACTTATGTTATTTAGAATTCTACTTACGTTACTTAGTTAACTTATCCTATCCATCATTGTTCGGAATGACAAGGTAGCCGACTTAGTTTACTTGGCTTACTTAACTTACTGTGGTATGGTTGGTGTAGCTCATGGTGTAGTTTCTTACTTTATCTACGTTATTTAGAATTCTACTTAGGTTACTTAGTTTACTTTTCCTACTTACCCTGCTCAACGTTGTTCGATATAACACTTGTTTACTAAGCTTACTCAACTTACTTTGTTATTGGTAGCGTTGCTGTATGGCAGCAACTTACCTTACTTATGTTACTTAGAATTTTACTCAGGTTACATAGTTTGCTTATCCTACTTACCATACTCATCATTATCAGTACAGACTTCGCCGCTTAATAAGTTTACTTAGCTTACTTAACTTACTGTGGTAAGGGTGGTATAGGTAGTAGGACAGTTACTTATCTTACTTACGTTACTTAGAATTCTACTTAGGTTACTTATCCTACTTACCCTAATCATCATTGTTCGGAGTGACAAAGTCGCCAACTGAGTTTACTTGGCTTACTCAACTTACTTTGGTATTGGTGGCGTTGCTGGTAGAGCAGTAAATTACCTTAATTCTGTTACTTAGAACTCCACTCAGGTTGAACAATAACTTACCTTACTTATGCTACCTAGAATTCTACTCAGGTTACTTAGTTTGCTTACCCTACTTACCCTTCTCATCCTCTTCAGTACATATTACGCCGCTTACTTAGTTTACTTAGCCTACTAAACTTACTGTGTAAGGGCGGTATAGGTAGTACGACAGTTACTTACCATACCTACGTTACTTAGAATTCTACTTAGGTTACTTAGTTTACTTAGCGTACTTACCCTACTCATTATTGTTCGGAGTGACAAAGTCGCCAACTAAGTTTACTTAGCTTACTCAACTTACTTTGGTATTGGTAGCGTTGCTGGTGGAGTAGTAACTGACCTTACTTATTTTACTTAGAATTCTACTCAGGTTACTTAGTTTACTTATCGTACTTTCCCTACTCATCTTCTTCTGTACAGACTTCGCTGCTGACTTAGTTTACTTAGCTTACTTAACTTACTCCGGTATGGGTACAGTGGCTAGTGGAGTAGTTACTTATGTTACTTAGAATTCTACTTAGGTTACTTAGTTAACATGTCCTACTTACCCTACTGATCCTCGTTGGGGCAGACTTTGCCTACTTTGCTTACTCAGTTTACTTAGCTTACCTAACTTACTGTGGTAAGGATTGTATAGGTAGTAGGGCAGTTACTTACCTTACTTACGTTATTTAGAATTCTACTTAGGTTACTTAGTTTACTTATCCTACTTACCCTTCTTATCACTGTTCGGGTTCACAAGGTCGCCAACTTAGTTTACTTAGCTTGCTACACTCACTTTGGTATTGGTAGCGTTGCTGGTAGAGCAGTAACTTACATTACTCATGTTACTTAGAATTCTACTCAGGTTACTTAGTTTGCTTATCCTACTTACCCTACTCATCCTCTACAATAGAGACTTCGCCGCTTACTTAGTTTACTTAACTAACCTGGGTATGGGTAGATCGGCTAATGGAGCAGTTACTTACCCTACTTAGGTTACTTAGAATTCTACTTAGGTTACTTAGTTTACTTAACCAACTTACCCTTCTCATCCTCTATGGGACATACGTCGCCGCTTACTTAGTTTACTTAGCTTACTTAACTTACTCTGGTCTGGGTAGAGTGGCTAGTGAAGTAGTTACTTACCTTACTTATGTTACTTAGAATTCTACTTAGGCTACTTAGTTTACTTATCCTACTTACCCTACTCGTCCTCTTCTGTACTGGCTTCGCTGCTTACTTAGTTTACTTAACTAACCTGGGTATGGGTACAGTGGCTAATGGAGTAGTTACTTACCCTACTTACGTTACTTAGAATTCTACTTAGGTTACTTAGTTTACTTAACCAACTTACCCTTCTCATCCTCTATGGGACATACGTCGCCGCTTTCTTAGTTTACTTAGCTTACTTAACTTACTCTGGTCTGGGTAGAGTGGCTAGTGAAGTAGTTTCTTTACTTACTTATGTTACTTAGAATTCTACTTAGGTTACTTAGTTTACTTATCCTACTTACCCTACTCATCCTCTTCTGTGCTGGCTCCGCTGCTTACTTAGTTTACTTAGCTTACTTAACTTACTCTGGTATTGGTAGAGTGGCTAGTGGAGTATTACTTATGTTACTTAGAATTCTACTTAGGTTACTTAGTTTACTTATCCTACTTACCCTACTCATCATCTTCAGTACAGACTTCGCCGCTTACTTAACTTACCTAACTTACTCTGGTATGGGTGGAGTGGCTAATGGAGTAGTTACTTACCTTACTTATAATTCTACTTAGGTTACTTAGTTCACTTATCCTACTTACCCTACTGATCCTCGTTGCGACAGACTTTGTCGCTTACTTAGTTTACTTAACTTACTGTGGTAAGGGTGGTGTAGGTAGTAGGACAGTTACTTTCCTTACTAACGATAGTTAGAATTCTACTTAGGTTACTTAGTTTACTTATCCTACTTACCCGGCTCATCATTGTTCGGGATGACAAGGTCGCAAACTTAGTTTACTTAGTTTACTCAACTTACTTTGGTATTGGTAGCGTTGCTAGTAGAGCAGTAACTTACCTTACTTATGTTACTCAGAATTCTACTTAGGTACTTAGTTTACTTATCCTACTTACCCGGCTCATCATTGTTCGGGATGATAAGGTCGCCAACTTAGTTTACTCAACTTACTTTGGTATTGGTAGCGTTGCTGGTTGAGCAATAACTTACCTTACTTATGTTACTTAGAATTCTACTCAGGTACTTAGTTAACTTATCCTACTCATCATCTTCAGTACAGACTTCGCTGCTTACTTAGTTTACTTAGCTTACTTATCGTACTCTTGTCTGGGTAGAGTGGCTAATGGAGTAGTTACTTACCTTACTTATAATTCTACTTAGGTTACTTAGTTCACTTATCCTACTTACCCTGCTTATCATCGTTAGGACAGACTTCGCCGTTTACTTAGTTTACTTAGCTTACTTAACTTACTCTGGCATGGGTAACGTAGCTGGTGGAGTAGTTACTTATCTTACTTATGTTACTTAGAATTCTACTTAGGTTACTTAGTTTACTTATCCTACTTACCCTTCTCAACCCTGTTCGGAGTGACCATCATGCCTACTTAGTTTACTTAGCTTACTTAACTTACTCTGGTATGGTAGGTGTAGCTGGTGGAGAGGTTACTTACATTACTTATGTTACTTATAAGTCTACTTAGGTTACTTACTTTACTTATCCTACTTACCCTGCACATCGAAGTGACCAGGACGCCTACTTAGTTTACTTAGCTTACTTAACTTACTCTGGTATGGCTGTTGTAGCTGGTAGGACATTTACTAATGTTACTTTCAATTCTACTCAGGTTACTTAGTTTACTTACCCTACTCAGCTTACTCATGTGCTGGGATCGAAACCACAATACTTACTTACTTCACTTAGTTTACTTAACTTACTCTGATGTCGCTGATGTTACTGGTATATCAGTTACTTACAATACTTATGTTACTTACCTTACTTAACTTACTTATCCTACTTACACTGCTCATAGTCATGGATGAAATATATAACCTCAACTTAGGTTACTTATCTTACTTAGCTTACTCTTAGCATTGTTGGTATGGTAGTACCTTTTGTCATAAGAGACATGCAAGGTTACTTAGTTTACTTAGGTTACTTACGCTTATTCTTGTACTTATCCTGTTATATCAAGATTGACTTTCGTTGGTTTGATTAGTCAACTTACATTACTCACGTTACTTAGCTTATCTTAAGAGTGAGGTTGATACATGTACCATCCTTGGTTAGCTATACGCCTACTTATGTTACTCATCCTACTTAGCTCATTTCCGTATTATAATATCATGCTTCAGTGTTCTGGTCAGCAAATTTTAAGTATTTCTCTTAAAACTATGTAAAATCGTTCTATTTTATCAATTCATTAGCTTATTGCACTTAATTTTATGTAGCATGTTTTTTGGATCGAGGGGCATAGATTTTTTGACATCTACTTAGTTTACTTAGATTACTTATACTGCTGTACAGTGCCAGGTAAGTAAACTGAGTAACCTAAGTAGAATACTGTAAACTTGCTTATTTTACTTATAGTGTTGATGTGAAGTTCAGTAACGTAAGTAAAATGAGTAGAATTCAATTAACAGTGAAATTAGAGACTCCAGGACACCCCGGAACCTCTGTTAGCCTGAATTTCATTCTGTGTAACGTGTCCTGAATCTCATCCCTATTAGGGGGTTTATATGAAAGCCCTTGTACTATGTACTTCATACTCCGTGTCCTGAAATCTTGGACCTTTAAATTTAGATAGAAACATTTGCAAGCATCAATTTTTAAACCACTGATTTACATGCACAGTTGCCCAGGTGAGATTTCAGGACACGGAGTATGAAGTACCTGCCTATATTTTGCTAATACATTTTTATTTTGGATAATCGATTGGGCAGTTTGTGGGAAAGTATCTCACTTTGGCTTACCACTTGTGACGTTCTCACAATGTTGAGGTTGTATTATACAGGAATTTCTTTCCCTTTTGTGTCTTGGATGGGAGATTGCGGTAATTGTATCGATTCCTTATCATTGATTTCACTTCTGTTCTTCATGATGTCCGCTAACACTTATCTCGGCGAACTTCCTACTGGTTTTTGTTTGCAATGAAAACCTGCACAGTGCTATTCCATTTACTTTAGCACGTATGGATGATTGCACATATGGCAAAATGGTCTGTATAAATTCACAGCATTCGTTTGATTTGCACCTATGTCTTCTATCCCTTGTTCTAAATAATATTTTATAAGAATCCCACTACATTTATCACTGAAATTTCACAGTTTTCATTGGACTTGGATCTATTTTTTCTTTTTTTATCGCTACACAATGTCATTTTCCTAGACATATAATAAAATTCAGCTAGGTAACAAAAACCTAACCAGCGTTCCTATTTAGTGTTGATAACAATTATCTTGATAGACTGACCTTGTTTTACAGACGACGATGAGTGCAGTGATGAGACTGACAATTGCCATTCGGATGCCACCTGTACCAATACACCTGGATCGTATATATGCTCGTGCAATACCGGATACACGGGCAATGGCACGAATTGTACAGGTATGTGACAAAGAATACGCTCATAATTCATTTTATTAAAAATGGTCGCTGTCTTGAATTACATGAGCTATTTTTTGATCGACTGATTTCCTACCCCGATGAATGAAAGGTGAACAGAATCATTACACACCGTCCCAAATAAATAGTCATTTTGATAGGCCAACGTAACGTTCACTTGACGTCTTGCTATAGCGTCGATTGATCAATGTTGTGATTAACGTTCACTTGACATCTTGCCATAACGACGATTGGTCAACGTTGTGATTGTGATCTTCAGTGGATATCATTTATGCTCAGCAATTTGCCCGAAGCTACCCGCGTGACATTCGTTAATAATTGTCAGAATGCTTTCGGAAAAAAGCTCCTTTATCTCTGTTACGACCCAGTTATCATATATACGTCCTCATACGACAGAATCGGTAAACAATGTCACAAATAAATAGGCATTTTGATCGGCCAACGTAACGTAACGTTCGATTGACGTCTTGCCTTGGCGACGATTGATCAACGTTCTGACTGCGACCGTCAATTAATACAATTTATGCACCGTAATCTTTGCCCTACTATCCCCGGGACATTCGTTCCTACTGGTTTTTGTTTGCAATGAAATCCTGCACAGTGCAATTCCATTTACTTTAGCACATATGGATGATTGCACAAATGGCAAAATGGTCTGTATAAATTCACAGCGTTCGTTTGATTTGCACCTATGTGTTCCATCCCTGGTTCTAACAGTATTTTATAAGAATCCCATTACATTTATCACTGAAATTTCACAGTTTTCATTGGACTTGGATCTAATTTTTCTAATTTTATCGCTACACATTTTCCTAGACATATAATAAAATTCAGCTAGGTAACAAAAACCTAACCAACGTTCCTATTTAGTGTTGATAATAATTATCTTGATAGACTGACCTTGTTTTACAGACGATGATGAGTGCAGTGATGTGACTAACAATTGCCATTCGGATGCCACCTGTACCAATACACACGGATCGTATACATGCTCGTGCAATACCGGATACACGGGCAATGGCGTGAATTGTACAGGTATGTGACAAAGAATACGCTCATAATTCATTTTATTAAAAATTGTCGCTGACTTGAATTACATGAGCTATTTTTTTGATCGACCGATTTCATACCCCGATGAATGACAGGTGGTCGTATGACAGAATCGTTACACACCGTCACAAATAAATAGTCATTTTGATAGGCCAACGTAACGTTCACTTGACATCTTGCCATAACGACGATTGGTCAACGTTGAGATTGTGATCTTCAGTGGATATCATTTATGTTCAGCAATTTGCCCGCAGCTACCCGCGTGACATTCGTTAATAATTCTCAGAATGCTTTCGGAAAATAACGCACCTTTATCTCTGTAACGACCCAGTTCTCCTATATACGTAATCATACGACAGAATCCGTAAACAATGTCACAAATAAATAGGCATTTTGATCGGCCAACGTAACGTTACGTTCGATTGACGTCTTGCCTTGGCGACGATTGATCAACGTTCTGACTGCGACCGTCGATTAATACAATTTATGCTCCGTAATCTTTGTCCTACTACTCCCGGGACATTCGTTAATAGGGCTCAGAATGATGTGGGGAAAGAACGGACCCAATAATCATGGATTTTATACATGATAAGCCTCCAGTTTTGTATAATCTCAAGCATTTTCAATTTCCATATCCAAATTGTGTATGTAAGCAAACCGACAAATTTAAATCTCAAATCGCAAAGAAACTATCGCCTTCTGGCGGTAATTTTGTGATGATAAACTGCCTCCGCAATAGCACAGGGCAGTTATGAATTTAAACATTACAAAGAGTGCCACCGATACGAAACGCCAATCGAAATTAAATTTGTGTTTGTATGTTTGTTTGATTCGAGGTTTAACGTCTCCGTCAACACTGTGTAGGTCATTTTGGAGACGTTGCTTCCAATAAAGTGGGACTTCTACCCGACATTAAGATGAAATGACATGTCAAGACCTTCCGCCCAATGAAACAAATATGGTTTATAAGCATGAACGTTCCGACTATCACCGCTTTGTCTGGGCAGGTTTAGATCCTCCAAAGGGTTTACCAGTACTCGTGTTTGGTCGGTTTCCGCTCTGCGTGGAAGCATCATGCAGCCCATCTATTTCTTCAAGCCCCGATGAGCGGGGGTCGAATTACAGTTTGTGTAGCTTATCTATATCTTAAAGCAGAAAAATTTAAGTCCCACAGTAAGAGCTTTTTTACTGACTGTTCCAAGGCGGATCTTCTGTTATGGATTTTTGTTGTTATAATTGGGGTTTGCATGTATATTTTGCTAATACATTTATATTTTGGATAGTCGATTGGGTATTTTGTGGGAAAGTAACTCACTTTGGCTTACCGCTTGTGACGTTCTCACAATGTTGAAGTTGTATTATACAGGAATTTCTTTCCCTTTTGTGTCTTGGATGGGAGATTGCGGTAATTGTATCGATTCCTGTTCATTGACTTCACTTCTGTTCTTCATGATTTCCGTTAACACTTATCTCGGCGAACTTCCTACTGGTTTTTGTTTGCAATGAAATCCTGCACAGTGCAATTCCATTTACTTTAGCACATATGGATGATTGCACAAATGGCAAAACGGTCTGTATAAATTCACAGCGTTCGTTTGATTTGCACCTATGTGTTCTATCCCTTGTTCTAACAGTATTTTATAAGAATCCCACTACATTTATCACTGAAATTTCACAGTTTTCATTGGACTTGGATCTAATTTTTCTATTTTTATCGCTACACATTTTCCTAGACATATAATCAAATTCAGCTAGGTAACAAAAACCTAACCAGCGTTCCTATTTAGTGTTGATAATAATTATCTTGATAGACTGACCTTGTTTTACAGACGATGATGAGTGCAGTGATGGGACTAACAATTGCCATTCGGATGCCACCTGTACCAATACACATGGATCGTATACATGCTCGTGCAATGCCGGATACACGGGCAATGGCGTGAATTGTACAGGTATGTGACAAAGAGTACGCTCATAATTCATTTTATTAAAAATTGTCGCTGACTTGAATTACATGAGCTATTTTCTTGATCGACCGATTTCATACCCCGATGAATGACAGGTGGTCGTATGACAGAATCGTTACACACCGTCACAAATTAATAGTCATTTTGATAGGTCAACGTAACGTTCACTTGACGTCTTGCTATAGCGTCGATTGATCAACGTTGTGATTAACTTTCACTTGACATCTTGCCATAACGACGATTGGTCAACGTTGTGATTGTGATCTTCAGTGGATATCATTTATGCTCAGCAATTTGCCCGCAGCTACCCGCGTGACATTCGTTAATAATTCTCAGAATGCTTTCGGAAAATAATGCACCTTTATCTCTGTTACGACCCAGTTCTCCTATATACGTCGTCATACGACAGAATCGGTAAACAATGTCACAAATAAATAGGCATTTTGATCGGCCAACGTAACGTAACGTTCGTTTGACGTCTTGCCTTGGCGACGATTGATCAACGTTCTGACTGTGACCGTCAATTAATACAATTTATGCTCCGTAATCTTTGCCCTACTACCCCCGGGACATTCGTTAATAGGGCTCAGAATGATTTCCAAATCCAAAATGTGTATGTAAGCAAACCGACAAATTTAAATCTCAAATCGCAAAGAAACTATTGCCTTCTGGCGGTAATTTTGTGATGACAACCTGCCTCCGCAATAGCACAGGGCGGTTATGAATTTCAACATTAAAAAGAGTGCTACCGATACGAAACGCCAATCGAAATTACAGTTTGTGTTTGTTTGTTTGTTTGTTTGTTTGTTTGATTCGAGGTTTAACGTCTCTGTCAATACTGTGTAGGTCATTTTGGAGACGTTTCTTCCAATTTTGTGGGACCTCTACCCGACATTGAGATGAAATGACATCTCAAGCCCTGCCGCCCAATGAAACAAATATGGTTTATAAGCATGGACTTTCCGACTATCACCACTTTGCCTGGGCAGGCTTAGATCCTCCAAAGGGTTTACCAGTACTCGTGTTTAGTCGGTTTCCGCTCTGCGTGGAAGCATCATGCAGCCCATCTATTTCTTCAAGCCCCGATGAGCGGGGGCCGAATTACAGTTTGTGTAGCTTATCAATATCTTAAAATAGAAAAATTGAAGTGCCACAGTAAGAGCTTTTTTAGTGGCTGTTCCAAGGCGGATCTTCTGTTATGGATTTTTGTTGTTATAATTCGGCTTTGCATGCATATTTGGCTAATACATTTTTATTTTGGATAGTCGATTGGGCATTTTGTGGGAAAGTAACTCACATTGGCTTACCGCTTGTGACGTTCTCACAATGTTGAAGTGGTATTATACAGGAATTTCTTTCCCTTTTGTGTCTTGGATGGGAGATTGCGGTAATTGTATCGATTCCTGATCATTGACTTCACTTCTGTTCTTCATGATTTCCGTTAACACTTATCTCGGCGAACTTCCTACTGGTTTTTGTTTGCAATGAAAACCTGCACAGTGCAATTCCATTTACTTTAGCACATATGGATGATTGCACAAATGGCAAAATGGTCTGTATAAATTCACAGCGTTCGTTTGATTTGCACCTATGTGTTCTATCCCTTGTTCTAAATAATATTTTATAAGAATCCCATTACATTTATCACTGAAATTTCACAGTTTTCATTGGACTTGGATCTAATTTTTCTATTTTTATCGCTACACATTTTCCTAGACATATAATAAAATTCAGCTAGGTAACAAAAACCTAACCAGCGTTCCTATTTAGTGTTGATAACAATTATCTTGATAGACTGACCTTCTTTTACAGACGTCGATGAGTGCAGTGATGGGACTAACAATTGCCATTCGGATGCCACCTGTACCAATACACCTGGATCGTGTACATGCTCGTGCAATACCGGATACACGGGCAATGGCACGTATTGTATAGGTATGTGACAGCGAATACGCTAATAATTCATTTTATTAAAAATTGTCGCTGACTTGAATTACATGAGTTTTTTTTTTTTGATCGACCGATTCATACCCCGATGAATGACAGTGGTCGTATGACAGAATCGTTACACACCGTCACAAATAAATAGTAATTTTGATAGGCCAACATAACGTTCACTTGACGTCTTGCTATAGCGTCGATTGATCAACGTTGTGATTAACGTTCACTTGACATCTTGCCATAACGACGATTGGTCAACGTTGTGATTGTGATCTTCAGTGGATATCATTTATGCTCAGCAATATGCCCGCAGCTACCCGCGTGACATTCGTTAATAATTCTTAGAATGCTTTCGGAAAATAACGCACCTTTATCTCTGTTACGACCCAGTTCTCCTATATACGTCATCATACGACAGAATCGGTAAACAATGTCACAAATAAATAGGCATTTTGATCGGCCAACGTAACGTAACGTTCGATTGACGTCTTGCCTTGGCGACGATTGATCAACGTTCTGACTGCGACCGTCAATTAATACAATTCATGCTCCGTAATCCTTGTCCTACTACCCCCGGGACATTCGTTAATAGGGCTCAGAATGATGTGGGGAAAGAACGCACCCAATAATCATGGATTTTATACATGATAAGCCTCCAGTTTTGTATAATCTCAAGCATTTTAAATTTCCAAATCCAAATTGTGTATGTAAGCAAACCGACAAATTTAAATCTCAAATCGCAAAGAAACTATCGCCTTCTGGCGGTATTTTTGTGATGATAAACTGCTTCCGCAATAGCACAAGGCAGTTATGAATTTAAACATTACAAAGAGTGCCACCGATACGAAACGCCAATCGAAATTACATTTTGTGTTTGTTTGTTTGTTTGATTCGAGGTTTAACGTCTCCGGCAACACTGTGTAGGTCATTTTGGAGACGTTGCTTCCAATTTTGTGGGACTTCCACCCGACATTTAGATGAAATGACATGTCAAGCCCTGCCGCCCAATGAAACAAATATGGTTTATAAGCATGGACGTTCCGACTATCACCGCTTTGTCTGGGCAGGCTTAGATCCTCCACAGGGTTTACCAGTACTCGTGTGTGGTCGGTTTCCGCTCTGCGTGGAAGCATCATGCAGCCCATCTATTTCTTCAAGCCCCGATGAGCGGGGGCCGAATTACAGTTTGTGTAGCTTATCAATATCTTAAAGCAGAAAAATTTAAGTCCAACAGTAAGAGTTTTTACTGACTTTTGCAAGACGGATCTTCTGTTGTGGATTTTTGTTGTTATAATTGGGCTTTGCATGTATATTTTGCTAATACGTTTTTATTTTGGATAGTCGATTGGGCATTTTGTGGGAAAGTAACTCACTTTGGCTTACCGCTTGTGACGTTCTCACAATGTTGAAGTTGTATTATACAGGAATTTCTTTCCCTTTTGTGTCTTGGATGGGAGAGTGCGGTAATTGTATCGAATCCTGATCATTGACTTCACTTCTGTTCTTCATGATTTCCGTTAACACTTATCTCGGCGAACTTCCTACTGGTTTTTGTTTGCAATGAAATCCTGCACAGTGCAATTCCATTTACTTTAGCACATATGGATGATTGCACAAATGGCAAAATGGTCTGTATAAATTCACAGCGTTCGTTTGATTTGCACCTATGTCTTCTATCCCTTGTTCTAAATAATATTTTATAAGAACCCCATCTCATTTATCACTGAAATTTCACAGTTTTCATTGGACTTGGATCTAATTTTTCTATTTTTATCGCTACACATTTTCCTAGACATATAATCAAATTCAGCTAGGTAACAAAAACCTAACCAGCGTTCCTATTTAGTGTTGATAATAATTATCTTGATAGACTGACCTTGTTTTACAGACGATGATGAGTGCAGTGATGGGACTAACAATTGCCATTCGGATGCCACCTGTACCAATACACATGGATCGTATACATGCTCGTGCAATGCCGGATACACGGGCAATGGCGTGAATTGTACAGGTATGTGACAAAGAATACGCTCATAATTCATTTTATTAAAAATTGTCGCTGACTTGAATTACATGAGCTATTTTTGATCGACCGATTTCATACCCCGATGAATGACAGGTGGTCGTCTGACAGAATCGTTACACACCGTCACAAATAAATAGTCATTTTGATAGGCCAACGTAACGTTCACTTGACGTCTTGCTATAGCGTCGATTGATCAACGTTGTGATTAACGTTCACTTGACATCTTGCCATAACGACGATTGGTCAACGTTGTGATCTTCAGTGGATATCATTTATGCTCAGCAATTTGCCCGCAGCTACCCGCGTGATATTCGTTAATAATTCTCAGAATGCTTTCGGAAAATAACGCACCTTTATCTCTGTTACGACCCAGTTCTCCTATATACGTCATCATACGACAGAATCGGTAAACAATGTCACAAATAAATAGGCATTTTGATCGGCCAACGTAACGTAACGTTCGATTGACGTCTTGCCTTGGCGACGATTGATCAACGTTCTGACTGCGACCGTCAATTAATACAATTTATGCTCAGTAATCTTTGTCCTACTACCCCCGGGACATTCGTTAATAGGGCTCAGAATGATGTGGGGAAAGAACGCACCCAATAATCATGGATTTTATACATGATAAACCTCCAGTTTTGTATAATCTCAAGCATTTTCAATTTCCAAATCCAAATTGTGTATGTAAGCAAACCGACAAATTTAAATCTCAAATCACAAAGAAACTATCGCCTTCTGGCGGTATTTTTGTGATGATAAACTGCTTCCGCAATAGCACAAGGCAGTTATGAATTTAAACATTACAAAGAGTGCCACCGATACGAAACGCCAATCGAAATTACAGTTTGTGTTTGTTTGTTTGTTTGATTCGAGGTTTAACGTCTCCGGCAATACTGTGTAGGTCATTTTGGAGACGTTGCTTCCAATTTTGTGGGACTTCTACCCGACATTAAGATGAAATGACATGTCAAGCCCTGCCGCCCAATGAAACAAATATGGTTTATAAGCATGGACGTTCCGACTATCACCGCTTTGTCTGGGCAGGTTTAGATCCTCCAAAGGGTTTAACAGTACTCGTGTGTGGTCGGTATCCGCTCTGCGTGGAAGCATCATGCAGCCCATCTATTTCTTCAAGCCCCGATGAGCGGGGGCCGAATTACAGTTTGTGTAGCTTATCAATATCTTAAAGCAGAAAAATTTAAGTCCCACAGTAAGAGTTTTTTACTGACTGTTCCAAGACGGATCTTCTGTTATGGATTTTTGTTGTTATAATTGGGCTTTGCATGTATATTTTGCTAATACATTTTTATTTTGGATAGTCGATTGGGCATTTTGTGGGAAAGTAACTCACTTTGGCTTACCGCTTGTGACGTTCTCACAATGTTGAAGTTGTATTATACAGGAATGTCTTTCCCTTTTGTGTCTTGGATGGGAGATTGCGGTAATTGTATCGATTCCTGATCATTGACTTCACTTCTGTTCTTCATGATTTCCGTTAACACTTATCTCGGCGAACTTCCTACTGGTTTTTGTTTGCAATGAAATCCTGCACAGTGCAATTCCATTTACTTGAGCACATATGGATGATTGCACAAATGGCAAAATGGTCTGTATAAATTCACAGCGTTCGTTTGCTTTGCACCTATGTCTTCTATCCCTTGTTCTAAATAATATTTTATAAGAACCCCATCTCTTTTATCACTGAAATTTCAAAGTTTTCAATGGACTTGGATCTAATTTTTCTTTTTTTATCGCTACACATTTTCCTAGACATATAATAAAATTCAGCTAGGTAACAAAAACCTAACCAGCGTTCCTATTTAGTGTTGATAATAATTATCTTGATAGACTGACCTTGTTTTACAGACGATGATGAGTGCAGTGATGGGACTAACAATTGCCATTCGGATGCCACCTGTACCAATACAGATGGATCGTATACATGCTCGTGCAATACCGGATACACGGGCAATGGCGTGAATTGTACAGGCATGTGACAAAGAATACGCTCATAATTCATTTTATTAAAAATTGTCGCTGACTTGAATTACATGAATTTTTTTTTGATCGACCGATTTCATACCCCGATGAATGACAGGTGGTCGTATGACAGAATCGTTACACACCGTCACAAATAAATAGTAATTTTGATAGGCCAACGTAACGTTCACTTGACGTCTTGCTATAGCGTCGATTGATCAACGTTGTGATTAACGTTCACTTGACATCTTGCCATAACGACGATTGGTCAACGTTGTGATCTTCAGTGGATATCATTTATGCTCAGCAATTTGCCCGCAGCTACCCGCGTGATATTCGTTAATAATTCTCAGAATGCTTTCGGAAAATAACGCACCTTTATCTCTGTTACGACCCAGTTCTCCTATATACGTCATCATACGACAGAATCGGTAAACAATGTCACAAATAAATAGGCATTTTGATCGGCCAACGTAACGTAACGTTCGATTGACGTCTTGCCTTGGCGACGATTGATCAACGTTCTGACTGCGACCGTCAATTAATACAATTTATGCTCAGTAATCTTTGTCCTACTACCCCCCGGACATTCGTTAATAGGGCTCAGAATGATGTGGGGAAAGAACGCACCCAATAATCATGGATTTTATACATGATAAACCTCCAGTTTTGTATAATCTCAAGCATTTTCAATTTCCAAATCCAAATTGTGTATGTAAGCAAACCGACAAATTTAAATCTCAAATCACAAAGAAACTATCGCCTTCTGGCGGTATTTTTGTGATGATAAACTGCTTCCGCAATAGCACAGGGCAGTTATGAATTTAAACATTACAAAGAGTGCCACCGATACGAAACGCCAATCGAAATTACAGTTTGTGTTTGTTTGTTTGTTTGTTTGATTCGAGGTTTAACGTCTCCGGCAATACTGTGTAGGTCATTTTGGAGACGTTGCTTCCAATTTTGTGGGACTTCTACCCGACATTAAGATGAAATGACATGTCAAGCCCTGCCGCCCAATGAAACAAATATGGTTTATAAGCATGGACGTTCCGACTATCACCGCTTTGTCTGGGCAGGTTTAGATCCTCCAAAGGGTTTAACAGTACTCGTGTGTGGTCGGTATCCGCTCTGCGTGGAAGCATCATGCAGCCCATCTATTTCTTCAAGCCCCGATGAGCGGGGGCCGAATTACAGTTTGTGTAGCTTATCAATATCTTAAAGCAGAAAAATTTAAGTCCCACAGTAAGAGTTTTTTACTGACTGTTCCAAGACGGATCTTCTGTTATGGATTTTTGTTGTTATAATTGGGCTTTGCATGTATATTTTGCTAATACATTTTTATTTTGGATAGTCGATTGGGCATTTTGTGGGAAAGTAACTCACTTTGGCTTACCGCTTGTGACGTTCTCACAATGTTGAAGTTGTATTATACAGGAATGTCTTTCCCTTTTGTGTCTTGGATGGGAGATTGCGGTAATTGTATCGATTCCTGATCATTGACTTCACTTCTGTTCTTCATGATTTCCGTTAACACTTATCTCGGCGAACTTCCTACTGGTTTTTGTTTGCAATGAAATCCTGCACAGTGCAATTCCATTTACTTGAGCACATATGGATGATTGCACAAATGGCAAAATGGTCTGTATAAATTCACAGCGTTCGTTTGCTTTGCACCTATGTCTTCTATCCCTTGTTCTAAATAATATTTTATAAGAACCCCATCTCTTTTATCACTGAAATTTCAAAGTTTTCAATGGACTTGGATCTAATTTTTCTTTTTTTATCGCTACACATTTTCCTAGACATATAATAAAATTCAGCTAGGTAACAAAAACCTAACCAGCGTTCCTATTTAGTGTTGATAATAATTATCTTGATAGACTGACCTTGTTTTACAGACGATGATGAGTGCAGTGATGGGACTAACAATTGCCATTCGGATGCCACCTGTACCAATACAGATGGATCGTATACATGCTCGTGCAATACCGGATACACGGGCAATGGCGTGAATTGTACAGGTATGTGACAAAGAATACGCTCATAATTCATTTTATTAAAAATTGTCGCTGACTTGAATTACATGAATTTGTTTTTGATCGACCGATTTCATACCCCGATGAATGACAGGTGGTCGTATGACAGAATCGTTACACACCGTCACAAATAAATAGTAATTTTGATAGGCCAACGTAACGTTCACTTGACGTCTTGCTATAGCGTCGATTGATCAACGTTGTGATTAACGTTCACTTGACATCTTGCCATAACGACGATTGGTCAACGTTGTGATTGTGATCTTCAGTGGATATCATTTATGCTCAGCAATTTGCCCGCAGCTACCCGCGTGACATTCGTTAATAATTCTCAGAATGCTTTCGGAAAATAATGCACCTTTATCTCTGTTACGACCCAGTTCTCCTATATACGTCGTCATACGACAGAATCGGTAAACAATGTCACAAATAAATAGGCATTTTGATCGGCCAACGTAACGTAACGTTCGTTTGACGTCTTGCCTTGGCGACGATTGATCAACGTTCTGACTGTGACCGTCAATTAATACAATTTATGCTCCGTAATCTTTGCCCTACTACCCCCGGGACATTCGTTAATAGGGATCAGAATGATTTCCAAATCCAAATTGTGTACGTAAGCAAACCGACAAATTTAAATCTCAAATCGCAAAGAAACTATTGCCTTCTGGCGGTAATTTTGTGATGATAAACTGCCTCCGCAATAGCACAGGGCAGTTATGAATTTAAACATTACAAAGAGTGCCACCGATTCGAAACGCCAATCGAAATTACAGTTTGTGTTTGTTTGTTTGTTTGATTCGAGGTTTAACGTCTCCGTCAACACTGTGTAGGTCATTTTGGAGACGTTGCTTCCAATAAAGTGGGACTTCTACCCGACATTAAGATCAAATGACATGTCAAGCCCTGCCGCCCAATGAAACAAATATGGTTTATAAGCATGGACGTTCCGACTATCACCGCTTTGTCTGGGCAGGCTTAGATCCTCCAAAGGGTTTACCAGTACTCGTGTGTGGTCGGTTTCCGCTCTGCGTGGAAGCATCATGCAGCACATCTATTTCTTCAAGCCCCGATCAGCGGGGGCCGAATTACAGTTTGTGTAGCTTATCAATATCTTAAAGCAGAAAAATTTAAGTCCCACAGTAAGAGCTTTTTTACTGACTGTTCCAAGGCGGATCTTCTGTTATGGATTTTTGTTGTTATAATTGGGGTTTGCATGTATATTTTGCTAATACATTTTTATTTTGGATAGTCGATTGGGCATTTTGTGGGAATTTAACTCACTTTGGCTAACCGCTTGTGACGTTCTCACAATGTTGAAGTTGTATTATACAGGAATTTCTTTCCCTTTTGTGTCTTGGATGGGCGATTGCGGTAATTGTATCGATTCCTGATCATTGACTTCACTTCTGTTCTTCATGATTTCCGTTAACACTTATCTCGGCGAACTTCCTACTGGTTTTTGTTTGCAATGAAATCCTGCACAGTGCAATTCCATTTACTTTAGCACATATGGATGATTGCACAAATGGCAAAATGGTCTGTATAAATTCACAGCGTTCGTTTGATTTGCACCTATGTGTTCTATCCCTTGTTCTAACAGTATTTTATAAGAATCCCACTACATTTATCACTGAAATTTCACAGTTTTCATTGGACTTGGATCTAATTTTTCTATTTTTATCGCTACACATTTTCCTAGACATAAATTTCAGCTAGGTAACAAAAACCTAACCAGCGTTCCTATTTAGTGTTGATAATAATTATCTTGATAGACTGACCTTGTTTTACAGACGATGATGAGTGCAGTGATGGGACTAACAATTGCCATTCGGATGCCACCTGTACCAATACACATGGATCGTATACATGCTCGTGCAATGCCGGATACACGGGCAATGGCGTGAATTGTACAGGTATGTGACAAAGAGTACGCTCATAATTCATTTTTAAAAATTGTCGCTGACTTGAATTACATGAGCTATTTTCTTGATCGACCGATTTCATACCCCGATGAATGACAGGTGGTCGTATGACAGAATCGTTACACACCGTCACAAATTAATAGTCATTTTGATAGGCCAACGTAACGTTCACTTGACGTCTTGCTATAGCGTCGATTGATCAACGTTGTGATTAACTTTCACTTGACATCTTGCCATAACGACGATTGGTCAACGTTGTGATTGTGATCTTCAGTGGATATCATTTATGCTCAGCAATTTGCCCGCAGCTACCCGCGTGACATTCGTTAATAATTCTCAGAATGCTTTCGGAAAATAATGCACCTTTATCTCTGTTACGACCCAGTTCTCCTATATACGTCGTCATACGACAGAATCGGTAAACAATGTCACAAATAAATAGGCATTTTGATCGGCCAACGTAACGTAACGTTCGTTTGACGTCTTGCCTTGGCGACGATTGATAAACGTTCTGACTGTGACCGTCAATTAATACAATTTATGCTCCGTAATCTTTGCCCTACTACCCCCGGGACATTCGTTAATAGGGCTCAGAATGATTTCCAAATCCAAATTGTGTATGTAAGCAAACCGACAAATTTAAATCTCAAATCGCAAAGAAACTATTGCCTTCTGGCGGTAATTTTGTGATGACAACCTGCCTCCGCAATAGCACAGGGCGGTTATGAATTTAAACATTAAAAAGAGTGCTACCGATACGAAACGCCAATCGAAATTACAGTTTGTGTTTGTTTGTTTGTTTGTTTGTTTGTTTGATTCGAGGTTTAACGTCTCTGTCAATACTGTGTAGGTCATTTTGGAGACGTTTCTTCCAATTTTGTGGGACCTCTACCCGACATTGAGATGAAATGACATCTCAAGCCCTGCCGCCCAATGAAACAAATATGGTTTATAAGCATGGACGTTCCGACTATCACCACTTTGCCTGGGCAGGCTTAGATCCTCCAAAGGGTTTACCAGTAGTCGTGTTGAGTCGGTTTCCGCTCTGCGTGGAAGCATCATGCAGCCCATCTATTTCTTCAAGCCCCGATGAGCGGGGGGCGAATTACAGTTTGTGTAGCTTATCAATATCTTAAAATAGAAAAATTGAAGTGCCACAGTAAGAGCTTTTTTAGTGACTGTTCCAAGGCGGATCTTCTGTTATGGATTTTTGTTGTTATAATTCGGCTTTGCATGCATATTTGGCTAATACATTTTTATTTTGGATAGTCGATTGGGCATTTTGTGGGAAAGTAACTCACTTTGGCTTACCGCTTGCGACGTTCTCACAATGTTGAAGTGGTATTATACAGGAATTTCTTTCCCTTTTGTGTCTTGGATGGGAGATTGCGGTAATTGTATCGATTCCTGATCATTGACTTCACTTCTGTTCTTCATGATTTCCGTTAACACTTATCTCGGCGAACTTCCTACTGGTTTTTGTTTGCAATGAAAACCTGCACAGTGCAATTCCATTTACTTTAGCACATATGGATGATTGCACAAATGGCAAAATGGTCTGTATAAATTCACAGCGTTCGTTTGATTTGCACCTATGTGTTCTATCCCTTGTTCTAAATAATATTTTATAAGAATCCCATTACATTTATCACTGAAATTTCACAGTTTTCATTGGACTTGGATCTAATTTTTCTATTTTTATCGCTACACATTTTCCTAGACATATAATAAAATTCAGCTAGGTAACAAAAACCTAACCAGCGTTCCTATTTAGTGTTGATAACAATTATCTTGATAGACTGACCTTCTTTTACAGACGTCGATGAGTGCAGTGATGGGACTAACAATTGCCATTCGGATGCCACCTGTACCAATACACCTGGATCGTGTACATGCTCGTGCAATACCGGATACACGGGCAATGGCACGTATTGTATAGGTATGTGACAGCGAATACGCTAATAATTCATTTTATTAAAAATTGTCGCTGACTTGAATTACATGAGTTTTTTTTTTTTGATCGACCGATTTCATACCCCGATGAATGACAGTGGTCGTATGACAGAATCGTTACACACCGTCACAAATAAATAGTAATTTTGATAGGCCAACATAACGTTCACTTGACGTCTTGCTATAGCGTCGATTGATCAACGTTGTGATTAACGTTCACTTGACATCTTGCCATAACGACGATTGGTCAACGTTGTGATTGTGATCTTCAGTGGATATCATTTATGCTCAGCAATATGCCCGCAGCTACCCGCGTGACATTCGTTAATAATTCTTAGAATGCTTTCGGAAAATAACGCACCTTTATCTCTGTTACGACCCAGTTCTCCTATATACGTCATCATACGACAGAATCGGTAAACAATGTCACAAATAAATAGGCATTTTGATCGGCCAACGTAACGTAACGTTCGATTGACGTCTTGCCTTGGCGACGATTGATCAACGTTCTGACTGCGACCGTCAATTAATACAATTCATGCTCCGTAATCCTTGTCCTACTACCCCCGGGACATTCGTTAATAGGGCTCAGAATGATGTGGGGAATGAACGCACCCAATAATCATGGATTTTATACATGATAAGCCTCCAGTTTTGTATAATCTCAAGCATTTTAAATTTCCAAATCCAAATTGTGTATGTAAGCAAACCGACAAATTTAAATCTCAAATCGCAAAGAAACTATCGCCTTCTGGCGGTATTTTTGTGATGATAAACTGCTTCCGCAATAGCACAAGGCAGTTATGAATTTAAACATTACAAAGAGTGCCACCGATACGAAACGCCAATCGAAATTACAGTTTGTGTTTGTTTGTTTGTTTGATTCGAGGTTTAACGTCTCCGGCAACACTGTGTAGGTCATTTTGGAGACGTTGCTTCCAATTTTGTGGGACTTCCACCCGACATTTAGATGAAATGACATGTCAAGCCCTGCCGCCCAATGAAACAAATATGGTTTATAAGCATGGACGTTCCGACTATCACCGCTTTGTCTGGGCAGGCTTAGATCCTCCACAGGGTTTACCAGTACTCGTGTGTGGTCGGTTTCCGCTCTGCGTGGAAGCATCATGCAGCCCATCTATTTCTTCAAGCCCCGATGAGCGGGGGCCGAATTACAGTTTGTGTAGCTTATCAATATCTTAAAGCAGAAAAATTTAAGTCCAACAGTAAGAGTTTTTACTGACTTTTGCAAGACGGATCTTCTGTTGTGGATTTTTGTTGTTATAATTGGGCTTTGCATGTATATTTTGCTAATACGTTTTTATTTTGGATAGTCGATTGGGCATTTTGTGGGAAAGTAACTCACTTTGGCTTACCGCTTGTGACGTTCTCACAATGTTGAAGTTGTATTATACAGGAATTTCTTTCCCTTTTGTGTCTTGGATGGGAGAGTGCGGTAATTGTATCGAATCCTGATCATTGACTTCACTTCTGTTCTTCATGATTTCCGTTAACACTTATCTCGGCGAACTTCCTACTGGTTTTTGTTTGCAATGAAATCCTGCACAGTGCAATTCCATTTACTTTAGCACATATGGATGATTGCACAAATGGCAAAATGGTCTGTATAAATTCACAGCGTTCGTTTGATTTGCACCTATGTCTTCTATCCCTTGTTCTAAATAATATTTTATAAGAACTCCATCTCATTTATCACTGAAATTTCACAGTTTTCATTGGACTTGGATCTAATTTTTCTATTTTTATCGCTACACATTTTCCTAGACATATAATCAAATTCAGCTAGGTAACAAAAACCTAACCAGCGTTCCTATTTAGTGTTGATAATAATTATCTTGATAGACTGACCTTGTTTTACAGACGATGATGAGTGCAGTGATGGGACTAACAATTGCCATTCGGATGCCACCTGTACCAATACACATGGATCGTATACATGCTCGTGCAATGCCGGATACACGGGCAATGGCGTGAATTGTACAGGTATGTGACAAAGAATACGCTCATAATTCATTTTATTAAAAATTGTCGCTGACTTGAATTACATGAGCTATTTTTGATCGACCGATTTCATACCCCGATGAATGACAGGTGGTCGTCTGACAGAATCGTTACACACCGTCACAAATAAATAGTCATTTTGATAGGCCAACATAACGTTCACTTGACGTCTTGCTATAGCGTCGATTGATCAACGTTGTGATTAACGTTCACTTGACATCTTGCCATAACGACGATTGGTCAACGTTGTGATTGTGATCTTCAGTGGATATCATTTATGCTCAGCAATATGCCCGCAGCTACCCGCGTGACATTCGTTAATAATTCTTAGAATGCTTTCGGAAAATAACGCACCTTTATCTCTGTTACGACCCAGTTCTCCTATATACGTCATCATACGACAGAATCGGTAAACAATGTCACAAATAAATAGGCATTTTGATCGGCCAACGTAACGTAACGTTCGATTGACGTCTTGCCTTGGCGACGATTGATCAACGTTCTGACTGCGACCGTCAATTAATACAATTCATGCTCCGTAATCCTTGTCCTACTACCCCCGGGACATTCGTTAATAGGGCTCAGAATGATGTGGGGAAAGAACGCACCCAATAATCATGGATTTTATACATGATAAGCCTCCAGTTTTGTATAATCTCAAGCATTTTAAATTTCCAAATCCAAATTGTGTATGTAAGCAAACCGACAAATTTAAATCTCAAATCGCAAAGAAACTATCGCCTTCTGGCGGTATTTTTGTGATGATAAACTGCTTCCGCAATAGCACAAGGCAGTTATGAATTTAAACATTACAAAGAGTGCCACCGATACGAAACGCCAATCGAAATTACAGTTTGTGTTTGTTTGTTTGTTTGATTCGAGGTTTAACGTCTCCGGCAACACTGTGTAGGTCATTTTGGAGACGTTGCTTCCAATTTTGTGGGACTTCCACCCGACATTTAGATGAAATGACATGTCAAGCCCTGCCGCCCAATGAAACAAATATGGTTTATAAGCATGGACGTTCCGACTATCACCGCTTTGTCTGGGCAGGCTTAGATCCTCCACAGGGTTTACCAGTACTCGTGTGTGGTCGGTTTCCGCTCTGCGTGGAAGCATCATGCAGCCCATCTATTTCTTCAAGCCCCGATGAGCGGGGGCCGAATTACAGTTTGTGTAGCTTATCAATATCTTAAAGCAGAAAAATTTAAGTCCAACAGTAAGAGTTTTTACTGACTTTTGCAAGACGGATCTTCTGTTGTGGATTTTTGTTGTTATAATTGGGCTTTGCATGTATATTTTGCTAATACGTTTTTATTTTGGATAGTCGATTGGGCATTTTGTGGGAAAGTAACTCACTTTGGCTTACCGCTTGTGACGTTCTCACAATGTTGAAGTTGTATTATACAGGAATTTCTTTCCCTTTTGTGTCTTGGATGGGAGAGTGCGGTAATTGTATCGAATCCTGATCATTGACTTCACTTCTGTTCTTCATGATTTCCGTTAACACTTATCTCGGCGAACTTCCTACTGGTTTTTGTTTGCAATGAAATCCTGCACAGTGCAATTCCATTTACTTTAGCACATATGGATGATTGCACAAATGGCAAAATGGTCTGTATAAATTCACAGCGTTCGTTTGATTTGCACCTATGTCTTCTATCCCTTGTTCTAAATAATATTTTATAAGAACCCCATCTCATTTATCACTGAAATTTCACAGTTTTCATTGGACTTGGATCTAATTTTTCTATTTTTATCGCTACACATTTTCCTAGACATATAATCAAATTCAGCTAGGTAACAAAAACCTAACCAGCGTTCCTATTTAGTGTTGATAATAATTATCTTGATAGACTGACCTTGTTTTACAGACGATGATGAGTGCAGTGATGGGACTAACAATTGCCATTCGGATGCCACCTGTACCAATACACATGGATCGTATACATGCTCGTGCAATGCCGGATACACGGGCAATGGCGTGAATTGTACAGGTATGTGACAAAGAATACGCTCATAATTCATTTTATTAAAAATTGTCGCTGACTTGAATTACATGAGCTATTTTTGATCGACCGATTTCATACCCCGATGAATGACAGGTGGTCGTCTGACAGAATCGTTACACACCGTCACAAATAAATAGTAATTTTGATAGGCCAACGTAACGTTCACTTGACGTCTTGCTATAGCGTCGATTGATCAACGTTGTGATTAACGTTCACTTGACATCTTGCCATAACGACGATTGGTCAACGTTGTGATTGTGATCTTCAGTGGATATCATTTATGCTCAGCAATTTGCCCGCAGCTACCCGCGTGATATTCGTTAATAATTCTCAGAATGCTTTCGGAAAATAACGCACCTTTATCTCTGTTACGACCCAGTTCTCCTATATACGTCGTCATACGACAGAATCGGTAAACAATGTCACAAATAAATAGGCATTTTGATCGGCCAACGTAACGTAACGTTCGTTTGACGTCTTGCCTTGGCGACGATTGATCAACGTTCTGACTGCGACCGTCAATTAATACAATTTATGCTCAGTAATCTTTGTCCTACTACCCCCCGGACATTCGTTAATAGGGCTCAGAATGATGTGGGGAAAGAACGCACCCAATAATCATGGATTTTATACATGATAAACCTCCAGTTTTGTATAATCTCAAGCATTTTCAATTTCCAAATCCAAATTGTGTATGTAAGCAAACCGACAAATTTAAATCTCAAATCACAAAGAAACTATCGCCTTCTGGCGGTATTTTTGTGATGATAAACTGCTTCCGCAATAGCACAGGGCAGTTATGAATTTAAACATTACAAAGAGTGCCACCGATACGAAACGCCAATCGAAATTACAGTTTGTGTTTGTTTGTTTGTTTGATTCGAGGTTTAACGTCTCCGGCAATACTGTGTAGGTCATTTTGGAGACGTTGCTTCCAATTTTGTGGGACTTCTACCCGACATTAAGATGAAATGACATGTCAAGCCCTGCCGCCCAATGAAACAAATATGGTTTATAAGCATGGACGTTCCGACTATCACCGCTTTGTCTGGGCAGGTTTAGATCCTCCAAAGGGTTAAACCAGTACTCGTGTGTGGTCGGTATCCGCTCTGCGTGGAAGCATCATGCAGCCCATCTATTTCTTCAAGCCCCGATGAGCGGGGGCCGAATTACAGTTTGTGTAGCTTATCAATATCTTAAAGCAGAAAAATTTAAGTCCCACAGTAAGAGTTTTTTACTGACTGTTCCAAGACGGATCTTCTGTTATGGATTTTTGTTGTTATAATTGGGCTTTGCATGTATATTTTGCTAATACATTTTTATTTTGGATAGTCGATTGGGCATTTTGTGGGAAAGTAACTCACTTTGGCTTACCGCTTGTGACGTTCTCACAATGTTGAAGTTGTATTATACAGGAATGTCTTTCCCTTTTGTGTCTTGGATGGGAGATTGCGGTAATTGTATCGATTCCTGATCATTGACTTCACTTCTGTTCTTCATGATTTCCGTTAACACTTATCTCGGCGAACTTCCTACTGGTTTTTGTTTGCAATGAAATCCTGCACAGTGCAATTCCATTTACTTGAGCACATATGGATGATTGCACAAATGGCAAAATGGTCTGTATAAATTCACAGCGTTCGTTTGCTTTGCACCTATGTCTTCTATCCCTTGTTCTAAATAATATTTTATAAGAACCCCATCTCTTTTATCACTGAAATTTCAAAGTTTTCAATGGACTTGGATCTAATTTTTCTTTTTTTATCGCTACACATTTTCCTAGACATATAATAAAATTCAGCTAGGTAACAAAAACCTAACCAGCGTTCCTATTTAGTGTTGATAATAATTATCTTGATAGACTGACCTTGTTTTACAGACGATGATGAGTGCAGTGATGGGACTAACAATTGCCATTCGGATGCCACCTGTACCAATACAGATGGATCGTATACATGCTCGTGCAATACCGGATACACGGGCAATGGCGTGAATTGTACAGGTATGTGACAAAGAATACGCTCATAATTCATTTTATTAAAAATTGTCGCTGACTTGAATTACATGAATTTGTTTTTGATCGACCGATTTCATACCCCGATGAATGACAGGTGGTCGTATGACAGAATCGTTACACACCGTCACAAATAAATAGTAATTTTGATAGGCCAACGTAACGTTCACTTGACGTCTTGCTATAGCGTCGATTGATCAACGTTGTGATTAACGTTCACTTGACATCTTGCCATAACGACGATTGGTCAACGTTGTGATCTTCAGTGGATATCATTTATGCTCAGCAATTTGCCCGCAGCTACCCGCGTGATATTCGTTAATAATTCTCAGAATGCTTTCGGAAAATAACGCACCTTTATCTCTGTTACGACCCAGTTCTCCTATATACGTCATCATACGACAGAATCGGTAAACAATGTCACAAATAAATAGGCATTTTGATCGGCCAACGTAACGTAACGTTCGATTGACGTCTTGCCTTGGCGACGATTGATCAACGTTCTGACTGCGACCGTCAATTAATACAATTTATGCTCAGTAATCTTTGTCCTACTACCCCCCGGACATTCGTTAATAGGGCTCAGAATGATGTGGGGAAAGAACGCACCCAATAATCATGGATTTTATACATGATAAACCTCCAGTTTTGTATAATCTCAAGCATTTTCAATTTCCAAATCCAAATTGTGTATGTAAGCAAACCGACAAATTTAAATCTCAAATCACAAAGAAACTATCGCCTTCTGGCGGTATTTTTGTGATGATAAACTGCTTCCGCAATAGCACAGGGCAGTTATGAATTTAAACATTACAAAGAGTGCCACCGATACGAAACGCCAATCGAAATTACAGTTTGTGTTTGTTTGTTTGTTTGTTTGATTCGAGGTTTAACGTCTCCGGCAATACTGTGTAGGTCATTTTGGAGACGTTGCTTCCAATTTTGTGGGACTTCTACCCGACATTAAGATGAAATGACATGTCAAGCCCTGCCGCCCAATGAAACAAATATGGTTTATAAGCATGGACGTTCCGACTATCACCGCTTTGTCTGGGCAGGTTTAGATCCTCCAAAGGGTTTAACAGTACTCGTGTGTGGTCGGTATCCGCTCTGCGTGGAAGCATCATGCAGCCCATCTATTTCTTCAAGCCCCGATGAGCGGGGGCCGAATTACAGTTTGTGTAGCTTATCAATATCTTAAAGCAGAAAAATTTAAGTCCCACAGTAAGAGTTTTTTACTGACTGTTCCAAGACGGATCTTCTGTTATGGATTTTTGTTGTTATAATTGGGCTTTGCATGTATATTTTGCTAATACATTTTTATTTTGGATAGTCGATTGGGCATTTTGTGGGAAAGTAACTCACTTTGGCTTACCGCTTGTGACGTTCTCACAATGTTGAAGTTGTATTATACAGGAATGTCTTTCCCTTTTGTGTCTTGGATGGGAGATTGCGGTAATTGTATCGATTCCTGATCATTGACTTCACTTCTGTTCTTCATGATTTCCGTTAACACTTATCTCGGCGAACTTCCTACTGGTTTTTGTTTGCAATGAAATCCTGCACAGTGCAATTCCATTTACTTGAGCACATATGGATGATTGCACAAATGGCAAAATGGTCTGTATAAATTCACAGCGTTCGTTTGCTTTGCACCTATGTCTTCTATCCCTTGTTCTAAATAATATTTTATAAGAACCCCATCTCTTTTATCACTGAAATTTCAAAGTTTTCAATGGACTTGGATCTAATTTTTCTTTTTTTATCGCTACACATTTTCCTAGACATATAATAAAATTCAGCTAGGTAACAAAAACCTAACCAGCGTTCCTATTTAGTGTTGATAATAATTATCTTGATAGACTGACCTTGTTTTACAGACGATGATGAGTGCAGTGATGGGACTAACAATTGCCATTCGGATGCCACCTGTACCAATACAGATGGATCGTATACATGCTCGTGCAATACCGGATACACGGGCAATGGCGTGAATTGTACAGGTATGTGACAAAGAATACGCTCATAATTCATTTTATTAAAAATTGTCGCTGACTTGAATTACATGAATTTGTTTTTGATCGACCGATTTCATACCCCGATGAATGACAGGTGGTCGTATGACAGAATCGTTACACACCGTCACAAATAAATAGTAATTTTGATAGGCCAACGTAACGTTCACTTGACGTCTTGCTATAGCGTCGATTGATCAACGTTGTGATTAACGTTCACTTGACATCTTGCCATAACGACGATTGGTCAACGTTGTGATTGTGATCTTCAGTGGATATCATTTATGCTCAGCAATTTGCCCGCAGCTACCCGCGTGACATTCGTTAATAATTCTCAGAATGCTTTCGGAAAATAATGCACCTTTATCTCTGTTACGACCCAGTTCTCCTATATACGTCGTCATACGACAGAATCGGTAAACAATGTCACAAATAAATAGGCATTTTGATCGGCCAACGTAACGTAACGTTCGTTTGACGTCTTGCCTTGGCGACGATTGATCAACGTTCTGACTGTGACCGTCAATTAATACAATTTATGCTCCGTAATCTTTGCCCTACTACCCCCGGGACATTCGTTAATAGGGATCAGAATGATTTCCAAATCCAAATTGTGTACGTAAGCAAACCGACAAATTTAAATCTCAAATCGCAAAGAAACTATTGCCTTCTGGCGGTAATTTTGTGATGATAAACTGCCTCCGCAATAGCACAGGGCAGTTATGAATTTAAACATTACAAAGAGTGCCACCGATTCGAAACGCCAATCGAAATTACAGTTTGTGTTTGTTTGTTTGTTTGATTCGAGGTTTAACGTCTCCGTCAACACTGTGTAGGTCATTTTGGAGACGTTGCTTCCAATAAAGTGGGACTTCTACCCGACATTAAGATCAAATGACATGTCAAGCCCTGCCGCCCAATGAAACAAATATGGTTTATAAGCATGGACGTTCCGACTATCACCGCTTTGTCTGGGCAGGCTTAGATCCTCCAAAGGGTTTACCAGTACTCGTGTGTGGTCGGTTTCCGCTCTGCGTGGAAGCATCATGCAGCACATCTATTTCTTCAAGCCCCGATCAGCGGGGGCCGAATTACAGTTTGTGTAGCTTATCAATATCTTAAAGCAGAAAAATTTAAGTCCCACAGTAAGAGCTTTTTTACTGACTGTTCCAAGGCGGATCTTCTGTTATGGATTTTTGTTGTTATAATTGGGGTTTGCATGTATATTTTGCTAATACATTTTTATTTTGGATAGTCGATTGGGCATTTTGTGGGAATTTAACTCACTTTGGCTAACCGCTTGTGACGTTCTCACAATGTTGAAGTTGTATTATACAGGAATTTCTTTCCCTTTTGTGTCTTGGATGGGCGATTGCGGTAATTGTATCGATTCCTGATCATTGACTTCACTTCTGTTCTTCATGATTTCCGTTAACACTTATCTCGGCGAACTTCCTACTGGTTTTTGTTTGCAATGAAATCCTGCACAGTGCAATTCCATTTACTTTAGCACATATGGATGATTGCACAAATGGCAAAATGGTCTGTATAAATTCACAGCGTTCGTTTGATTTGCACCTATGTGTTCTATCCCTTGTTCTAACAGTATTTTATAAGAATCCCACTACATTTATCACTGAAATTTCACAGTTTTCATTGGACTTGGATCTAATTTTTCTATTTTTATCGCTACACATTTTCCTAGACATAAATTTCAGCTAGGTAACAAAAACCTAACCAGCGTTCCTATTTAGTGTTGATAATAATTATCTTGATAGACTGACCTTGTTTTACAGACGATGATGAGTGCAGTGATGGGACTAACAATTGCCATTCGGATGCCACCTGTACCAATACACATGGATCGTATACATGCTCGTGCAATGCCGGATACACGGGCAATGGCGTGAATTGTACAGGTATGTGACAAAGAGTACGCTCATAATTCATTTTTAAAAATTGTCGCTGACTTGAATTACATGAGCTATTTTCTTGATCGACCGATTTCATACCCCGATGAATGACAGGTGGTCGTATGACAGAATCGTTACACACCGTCACAAATTAATAGTCATTTTGATAGGCCAACGTAACGTTCACTTGACGTCTTGCTATAGCGTCGATTGATCAACGTTGTGATTAACTTTCACTTGACATCTTGCCATAACGACGATTGGTCAACGTTGTGATTGTGATCTTCAGTGGATATCATTTATGCTCAGCAATTTGCCCGCAGCTACCCGCGTGACATTCGTTAATAATTCTCAGAATGCTTTCGGAAAATAATGCACCTTTATCTCTGTTACGACCCAGTTCTCCTATATACGTCGTCATACGACAGAATCGGTAAACAATGTCACAAATAAATAGGCATTTTGATCGGCCAACGTAACGTAACGTTCGTTTGACGTCTTGCCTTGGCGACGATTGATAAACGTTCTGACTGTGACCGTCAATTAATACAATTTATGCTCCGTAATCTTTGCCCTACTACCCCCGGGACATTCGTTAATAGGGCTCAGAATGATTTCCAAATCCAAATTGTGTATGTAAGCAAACCGACAAATTTAAATCTCAAATCGCAAAGAAACTATTGCCTTCTGGCGGTAATTTTGTGATGACAACCTGCCTCCGCAATAGCACAGGGCGGTTATGAATTTAAACATTAAAAAGAGTGCTACCGATACGAAACGCCAATCGAAATTACAGTTTGTGTTTGTTTGTTTGTTTGTTTGTTTGTTTGATTCGAGGTTTAACGTCTCTGTCAATACTGTGTAGGTCATTTTGGAGACGTTTCTTCCAATTTTGTGGGACCTCTACCCGACATTGAGATGAAATGACATCTCAAGCCCTGCCGCCCAATGAAACAAATATGGTTTATAAGCATGGACGTTCCGACTATCACCACTTTGCCTGGGCAGGCTTAGATCCTCCAAAGGGTTTACCAGTAGTCGTGTTGAGTCGGTTTCCGCTCTGCGTGGAAGCATCATGCAGCCCATCTATTTCTTCAAGCCCCGATGAGCGGGGGGCGAATTACAGTTTGTGTAGCTTATCAATATCTTAAAATAGAAAAATTGAAGTGCCACAGTAAGAGCTTTTTTAGTGACTGTTCCAAGGCGGATCTTCTGTTATGGATTTTTGTTGTTATAATTCGGCTTTGCATGCATATTTGGCTAA
Source organism: Lucinisca nassula (assembly GCA_963580285.1). Lineage (NCBI taxonomy): Eukaryota > Metazoa > Mollusca > Bivalvia > Lucinida > Lucinidae > Lucinisca > Lucinisca nassula. The sequence continues at coordinate 44,943,924 of OY757010.1, read as the reverse complement.
TACATTTTTATTTTGGATAGTCGATTGGGCATTTTGTGGGAAAGTAACTCACTTTGGCTTACCGCTTGCGACGTTCTCACAATGTTGAAGTGGTATTATACAGGAATTTCTTTCCCTTTTGTGTCTTGGATGGGAGATTGCGGTAATTGTATCGATTCCTGATCATTGACTTCACTTCTGTTCTTCATGATTTCCGTTAACACTTATCTCGGCGAACTTCCTACTGGTTTTTGTTTGCAATGAAAACCTGCACAGTGCAATTCCATTTACTTTAGCACATATGGATGATTGCACAAATGGCAAAATGGTCTGTATAAATTCACAGCGTTCGTTTGATTTGCACCTATGTGTTCTATCCCTTGTTCTAAATAATATTTTATAAGAATCCCATTACATTTATCACTGAAATTTCACAGTTTTCATTGGACTTGGATCTAATTTTTCTATTTTTATCGCTACACATTTTCCTAGACATATAATAAAATTCAGCTAGGTAACAAAAACCTAACCAGCGTTCCTATTTAGTGTTGATAACAATTATCTTGATAGACTGACCTTCTTTTACAGACGTCGATGAGTGCAGTGATGGGACTAACAATTGCCATTCGGATGCCACCTGTACCAATACACCTGGATCGTGTACATGCTCGTGCAATACCGGATACACGGGCAATGGCACGTATTGTATAGGTATGTGACAGCGAATACGCTAATAATTCATTTTATTAAAAATTGTCGCTGACTTGAATTACATGAGTTTTTTTTTTTTGATCGACCGATTTCATACCCCGATGAATGACAGTGGTCGTATGACAGAATCGTTACACACCGTCACAAATAAATAGTAATTTTGATAGGCCAACATAACGTTCACTTGACGTCTTGCTATAGCGTCGATTGATCAACGTTGTGATTAACGTTCACTTGACATCTTGCCATAACGACGATTGGTCAACGTTGTGATTGTGATCTTCAGTGGATATCATTTATGCTCAGCAATATGCCCGCAGCTACCCGCGTGACATTCGTTAATAATTCTTAGAATGCTTTCGGAAAATAACGCACCTTTATCTCTGTTACGACCCAGTTCTCCTATATACGTCATCATACGACAGAATCGGTAAACAATGTCACAAATAAATAGGCATTTTGATCGGCCAACGTAACGTAACGTTCGATTGACGTCTTGCCTTGGCGACGATTGATCAACGTTCTGACTGCGACCGTCAATTAATACAATTCATGCTCCGTAATCCTTGTCCTACTACCCCCGGGACATTCGTTAATAGGGCTCAGAATGATGTGGGGAAAGAACGCACCCAATAATCATGGATTTTATACATGATAAGCCTCCAGTTTTGTATAATCTCAAGCATTTTAAATTTCCAAATCCAAATTGTGTATGTAAGCAAACCGACAAATTTAAATCTCAAATCGCAAAGAAACTATCGCCTTCTGGCGGTATTTTTGTGATGATAAACTGCTTCCGCAATAGCACAAGGCAGTTATGAATTTAAACATTACAAAGAGTGCCACCGATACGAAACGCCAATCGAAATTACAGTTTGTGTTTGTTTGTTTGTTTGATTCGAGGTTTAACGTCTCCGGCAACACTGTGTAGGTCATTTTGGAGACGTTGCTTCCAATTTTGTGGGACTTCCACCCGACATTTAGATGAAATGACATGTCAAGCCCTGCCGCCCAATGAAACAAATATGGTTTATAAGCATGGACGTTCCGACTATCACCGCTTTGTCTGGGCAGGCTTAGATCCTCCACAGGGTTTACCAGTACTCGTGTGTGGTCGGTTTCCGCTCTGCGTGGAAGCATCATGCAGCCCATCTATTTCTTCAAGCCCCGATGAGCGGGGGCCGAATTACAGTTTGTGTAGCTTATCAATATCTTAAAGCAGAAAAATTTAAGTCCAACAGTAAGAGTTTTTACTGACTTTTGCAAGACGGATCTTCTGTTGTGGATTTTTGTTGTTATAATTGGGCTTTGCATGTATATTTTGCTAATACGTTTTTATTTTGGATAGTCGATTGGGCATTTTGTGGGAAAGTAACTCACTTTGGCTTACCGCTTGTGACGTTCTCACAATGTTGAAGTTGTATTATACAGGAATTTCTTTCCCTTTTGTGTCTTGGATGGGAGAGTGCGGTAATTGTATCGAATCCTGATCATTGACTTCACTTCTGTTCTTCATGATTTCCGTTAACACTTATCTCGGCGAACTTCCTACTGGTTTTTGTTTGCAATGAAATCCTGCACAGTGCAATTCCATTTACTTTAGCACATATGGATGATTGCACAAATGGCAAAATGGTCTGTATAAATTCACAGCGTTCGTTTGATTTGCACCTATGTCTTCTATCCCTTGTTCTAAATAATATTTTATAAGAACCCCATCTCATTTATCACTGAAATTTCACAGTTTTCATTGGACTTGGATCTAATTTTTCTATTTTTATCGCTACACATTTTCCTAGACATATAATCAAATTCAGCTAGGTAACAAAAACCTAACCAGCGTTCCTATTTAGTGTTGATAATAATTATCTTGATAGACTGACCTTGTTTTACAGACGATGATGAGTGCAGTGATGGGACTAACAATTGCCATTCGGATGCCACCTGTACCAATACACATGGATCGTATACATGCTCGTGCAATGCCGGATACACGGGCAATGGCGTGAATTGTACAGGTATGTGACAAAGAATACGCTCATAATTCATTTTATTAAAAATTGTCGCTGACTTGAATTACATGAGCTATTTTTGATCGACCGATTTCATACCCCGATGAATGACAGGTGGTCGTCTGACAGAATCGTTACACACCGTCACAAATAAATAGTCATTTTGATAGGCCAACGTAACGTTCACTTGACGTCTTGCTATAGCGTCGATTGATCAACGTTGTGATTAACGTTCACTTGACATCTTGCCATAACGACGATTGGTCAACGTTGTGATCTTCAGTGGATATCATTTATGCTCAGCAATTTGCCCGCAGCTACCCGCGTGATATTCGTTAATAATTCTCAGAATGCTTTCGGAAAATAACGCACCTTTATCTCTGTTACGACCCAGTTCTCCTATATACGTCATCATACGACAGAATCGGTAAACAATGTCACAAATAAATAGGCATTTTGATCGGCCAACGTAACGTAACGTTCGATTGACGTCTTGCCTTGGCGACGATTGATCAACGTTCTGACTGCGACCGTCAATTAATACAATTTATGCTCAGTAATCTTTGTCCTACTACCCCCCGGACATTCGTTAATAGGGCTCAGAATGATGTGGGGAAAGAACGCACCCAATAATCATGGATTTTATACATGATAAACCTCCAGTTTTGTATAATCTCAAGCATTTTCAATTTCCAAATCCAAATTGTGTATGTAAGCAAACCGACAAATTTAAATCTCAAATCACAAAGAAACTATCGCCTTCTGGCGGTATTTTTGTGATGATAAACTGCTTCCGCAATAGCACAGGGCAGTTATGAATTTAAACATTACAAAGAGTGCCACCGATACGAAACGCCAATCAGAATTACAGTTTGTGTTTGTTTGTTTGTTTGATTCGAGGTTTAACGTCTCCGGCAATACTGTGTAGGTCATTTTGGAGACGTTGCTTCCAATTTTGTGGGACTTCTACCCGACATTAAGATGAAATGACATGTCAAGCCCTGCCGCCCAATGAAACAAATATGGTTTATAAGCATGGACGTTCCGACTATCACCGCTTTGTCTGGGCAGGTTTAGATCCTCCAAAGGGTTTAACAGTACTCGTGTGTGGTCGGTATCCGCTCTGCGTGGAAGCATCATGCAGCCCATCTATTTCTTCAAGCCCCGATGAGCGGGGGCCGAATTACAGTTTGTGTAGCTTATCAATATCTTAAAGCAGAAAAATTTAAGTCCCACAGTAAGAGTTTTTTACTGACTGTTCCAAGACGGATCTTCTGTTATGGATTTTTGTTGTTATAATTGGGCTTTGCATGTATATTTTGCTAATACATTTTTATTTTGGATAGTCGATTGGGCATTTTGTGGGAAAGTAACTCACTTTGGCTTACCGCTTGTGACGTTCTCACAATGTTGAAGTTGTATTATACAGGAATGTCTTTCCCTTTTGTGTCTTGGATGGGAGATTGCGGTAATTGTATCGATTCCTGATCATTGACTTCACTTCTGTTCTTCATGATTTCCGTTAACACTTATCTCGGCGAACTTCCTACTGGTTTTTGTTTGCAATGAAATCCTGCACAGTGCAATTCCATTTACTTGAGCACATATGGATGATTGCACAAATGGCAAAATGGTCTGTATAAATTCACAGCGTTCGTTTGCTTTGCACCTATGTCTTCTATCCCTTGTTCTAAATAATATTTTATAAGAACCCCATCTCTTTTATCACTGAAATTTCAAAGTTTTCAATGGACTTGGATCTAATTTTTCTTTTTTTATCGCTACACATTTTCCTAGACATATAATAAAATTCAGCTAGGTAACAAAAACCTAACCAGCGTTCCTATTTAGTGTTGATAATAATTATCTTGATAGACTGACCTTGTTTTACAGACGATGATGAGTGCAGTGATGGGACTAACAATTGCCATTCGGATGCCACCTGTACCAATACAGATGGATCGTATACATGCTCGTGCAATACCGGATACACGGGCAATGGCGTGAATTGTACAGGTATGTGACAAAGAATACGCTCATAATTCATTTTATTAAAAATTGTCGCTGACTTGAATTACATGAATTTGTTTTTGATCGACCGATTTCATACCCCGATGAATGACAGGTGGTCGTATGACAGAATCGTTACACACCGTCACAAATAAATAGTAATTTTGATAGGCCAACGTAACGTTCACTTGACGTCTTGCTATAGCGTCGATTGATCAACGTTGTGATTAACGTTCACTTGACATCTTGCCATAACGACGATTGGTCAACGTTGTGATTGTGATCTTCAGTGGATATCATTTATGCTCAGCAATTTGCCCGCAGCTACCCGCGTGACATTCGTTAATAATTCTCAGAATGCTTTCGGAAAATAATGCACCTTTATCTCTGTTACGACCCAGTTCTCCTATATACGTCGTCATACGACAGAATCGGTAAACAATGTCACAAATAAATAGGCATTTTGATCGGCCAACGTAACGTAACGTTCGTTTGACGTCTTGCCTTGGCGACGATTGATCAACGTTCTGACTGTGACCGTCAATTAATACAATTTATGCTCCGTAATCTTTGCCCTACTACCCCCGGGACATTCGTTAATAGGGATCAGAATGATTTCCAAATCCAAATTGTGTACGTAAGCAAACCGACAAATTTAAATCTCAAATCGCAAAGAAACTATTGCCTTCTGGCGGTAATTTTGTGATGATAAACTGCCTCCGCAATAGCACAGGGCAGTTATGAATTTAAACATTACAAAGAGTGCCACCGATTCGAAACGCCAATCGAAATTACAGTTTGTGTTTGTTTGTTTGTTTGATTCGAGGTTTAACGTCTCCGTCAACACTGTGTAGGTCATTTTGGAGACGTTGCTTCCAATAAAGTGGGACTTCTACCCGACATTAAGATCAAATGACATGTCAAGCCCTGCCGCCCAATGAAACAAATATGGTTTATAAGCATGGACGTTCCGACTATCACCGCTTTGTCTGGGCAGGCTTAGATCCTCCAAAGGGTTTACCAGTACTCGTGTGTGGTCGGTTTCCGCTCTGCGTGGAAGCATCATGCAGCACATCTATTTCTTCAAGCCCCGATCAGCGGGGGCCGAATTACAGTTTGTGTAGCTTATCAATATCTTAAAGCAGAAAAATTTAAGTCCCACAGTAAGAGCTTTTTTACTGACTGTTCCAAGGCGGATCTTCTGTTATGGATTTTTGTTGTTATAATTGGGGTTTGCATGTATATTTTGCTAATACATTTTTATTTTGGATAGTCGATTGGGCATTTTGTGGGAATTTAACTCACTTTGGCTAACCGCTTGTGACGTTCTCACAATGTTGAAGTTGTATTATACAGGAATTTCTTTCCCTTTTGTGTCTTGGATGGGCGATTGCGGTAATTGTATCGATTCCTGATCATTGACTTCACTTCTGTTCTTCATGATTTCCGTTAACACTTATCTCGGCGAACTTCCTACTGGTTTTTGTTTGCAATGAAATCCTGCACAGTGCAATTCCATTTACTTTAGCACATATGGATGATTGCACAAATGGCAAAATGGTCTGTATAAATTCACAGCGTTCGTTTGATTTGCACCTATGTGTTCTATCCCTTGTTCTAACAGTATTTTATAAGAATCCCACTACATTTATCACTGAAATTTCACAGTTTTCATTGGACTTGGATCTAATTTTTCTATTTTTATCGCTACACATTTTCCTAGACATAAATTTCAGCTAGGTAACAAAAACCTAACCAGCGTTCCTATTTAGTGTTGATAATAATTATCTTGATAGACTGACCTTGTTTTACAGACGATGATGAGTGCAGTGATGGGACTAACAATTGCCATTCGGATGCCACCTGTACCAATACACATGGATCGTATACATGCTCGTGCAATGCCGGATACACGGGCAATGGCGTGAATTGTACAGGTATGTGACAAAGAGTACGCTCATAATTCATTTTTAAAAATTGTCGCTGACTTGAATTACATGAGCTATTTTCTTGATCGACCGATTTCATACCCCGATGAATGACAGGTGGTCGTATGACAGAATCGTTACACACCGTCACAAATTAATAGTCATTTTGATAGGCCAACGTAACGTTCACTTGACGTCTTGCTATAGCGTCGATTGATCAACGTTGTGATTAACTTTCACTTGACATCTTGCCATAACGACGATTGGTCAACGTTGTGATTGTGATCTTCAGTGGATATCATTTATGCTCAGCAATTTGCCCGCAGCTACCCGCGTGACATTCGTTAATAATTCTCAGAATGCTTTCGGAAAATAATGCACCTTTATCTCTGTTACGACCCAGTTCTCCTATATACGTCGTCATACGACAGAATCGGTAAACAATGTCACAAATAAATAGGCATTTTGATCGGCCAACGTAACGTAACGTTCGTTTGACGTCTTGCCTTGGCGACGATTGATAAACGTTCTGACTGTGACCGTCAATTAATACAATTTATGCTCCGTAATCTTTGCCCTACTACCCCCGGGACATTCGTTAATAGGGCTCAGAATGATTTCCAAATCCAAATTGTGTATGTAAGCAAACCGACAAATTTAAATCTCAAATCGCAAAGAAACTATTGCCTTCTGGCGGTAATTTTGTGATGACAACCTGCCTCCGCAATAGCACAGGGCGGTTATGAATTTAAACATTAAAAAGAGTGCTACCGATACGAAACGCCAATCGAAATTACAGTTTGTGTTTGTTTGTTTGTTTGTTTGTTTGTTTGTTTGATTCGAGGTTTAACGTCTCTGTCAATACTGTGTAGGTCATTTTGGAGACGTTTCTTCCAATTTTGTGGGACCTCTACCCGACATTGAGATGAAATGACATCTCAAGCCCTGCCGCCCAATGAAACAAATATGGTTTATAAGCATGGACGTTCCGACTATCACCACTTTGCCTGGGCAGGCTTAGATCCTCCAAAGGGTTTACCAGTAGTCGTGTTGAGTCGGTTTCCGCTCTGCGTGGAAGCATCATGCAGCCCATCTATTTCTTCAAGCCCCGATGAGCGGGGGGCGAATTACAGTTTGTGTAGCTTATCAATATCTTAAAATAGAAAAATTGAAGTGCCACAGTAAGAGCTTTTTTAGTGACTGTTCCAAGGCGGATCTTCTGTTATGGATTTTTGTTGTTATAATTCGGCTTTGCATGCATATTTGGCTAATACATTTTTATTTTGGATAGTCGATTGGGCATTTTGTGGGAAAGTAACTCACTTTGGCTTACCGCTTGCGACGTTCTCACAATGTTGAAGTGGTATTATACAGGAATTTCTTTCCCTTTTGTGTCTTGGATGGGAGATTGCGGTAATTGTATCGATTCCTGATCATTGACTTCACTTCTGTCCTTCATGATTTCCGTTAACACTTATCTCGGCGAACTTCCTACTGGTTTTTGTTTGCAATGAAAACCTGCACAGTGCAATTCCATTTACTTTAGCACATATGGATGATTGCACAAATGGCAAAATGGTCTGTATAAATTCACAGCGTTCGTTTGATTTGCACCTATGTGTTCTATCCGTGGAGCGCAGTGGTGCAGTGGTAAAACATCGGATTCGAGATCAAGAGGTACCGAGTTCGAGCCTCGCATGCGCCATGTGTTGTTTCCTTGAGCAAGAGACTTTATCCACATTGCTCAGTACTGGTTTCTACCCAGGAAAAGAGGGCCACATGGAAGATTAGTACTAGTACTAAATGTGTTACCCTCTATAAATAAGGTCGATTATTATTATTATTATTATTATTATTATTTATTATTATTATTATTTTATTATTATTATTATTATTATTATTATTATTTATTATTATTATTATTATTATTATTATTATTATTATTATTATTATTATTATTATTATTTATTATTATTATTATTATTATTATTTATTATTATTATTATTATTATTATTATTATTATTATTATTATTATTATTATTTATTATTATTATTATTATTATTATTATTATTATTATTATTATTATTATCCCTTGTTCTTAATAATATTTTATAAGAATCCCATTACATTTATCACTGAAATTTCAAAGTTTTCATTGGACTTGGATCTAATTTTTCTATTTTTATCGCTACACATTTTCCTAGACATATAATAAAATTCAGCTAGGTAACAAAAACCTAACCAGCGTTCCTATTTAGTGTTGATAACAATTATCTTGATAGACTGACCTTCTTTTACAGACGTCGATGAGTGCAGTGATGGGACTAACAATTGCCATTCGGATGCCACCTGTACCAATACACCTGGATCGTGTACATGCTCGTGCAATACCGGATACACGGGCAATGGCACGTATTGTATAGGTATGTGACAACGAATACGCTCATAATTCATTTTATTAAAAATTGTCGCTGACTTGAATTACATGAGTTTTTTTTTTTGATCGACCGATTTCATACCCCGATGAATGACAGTGGTCGTATGACAGAATCGTTACACACCGTCACAAATAAATAGTAATTTTGATAGGCCAACATAACGTTCACTTGACGTCTTGCTATAGCGTCGATTGATCAACGTTGTGATTAACGTTCACTTGACATCTTGCCATAACGACGATTGGTCAACGTTGTGATTGTGATCTTCAGTGGATATCATTTATGCTCAGCAATATGCCCGCAGCTACCCGCGTGACATTCGTTAATAATTCTTAGAATGCTTTCGGAAAATAACGCACCTTTATCTCTGTTACGACCCAGTTCTCCTATATACGTCATCATACGACAGAATCGGTAAACAATGTCACAAATAAATAGGCATTTTGATCGGCCAACGTAACGTAACGTTCGATTGACGTCTTGCCTTGGCGACGATTGATCAACGTTCTGACTGCGACCGTCAATTAATACAATTCATGCTCCGTAATCCTTGTCCTACTACCCCCGGGACATTCGTTAATAGGGCTCAGAATGATGTGGGGAAAGAACGCACCCAATAATCATGGATTTTATACATGATAAGCCTCCAGTTTTGTATAATCTCAAGCATTTTAAATTTCCAAATCCAAATTGTGTATGTAAGCAAACCGACAAATTTAAATCTCAAATCGCAAAGAAACTATCGCCTTCTGGCGGTATTTTTGTGATGATAAACTGCTTCCGCAATAGCACAAGGCAGTTATGAATTTAAACATTACAAAGAGTGCCACCGATACGAAACGCCAATCGAAATTACAGTTTGTGTTTGTTTGTTTGTTTGATTCGAGGTTTAACGTCTCCGGCAACACTGTGTAGGTCATTTTGGAGACGTTGCTTCCAATTTTGTGGGACTTCCACCCGACATTTAGATGAAATGACATGTCAAGCCCTGCCGCCCAATGAAACAAATATGGTTTATAAGCATGGACGTTCCGACTATCACCGCTTTGTCTGGGCAGGCTTAGATCCTCCACAGGGTTTACCAGTACTCGTGTGTGGTCGGTTTCCGCTCTGCGTGGAAGCATCATGCAGCCCATCTATTTCTTCAAGCCCCGATGAGCGGGGGCCGAATTACAGTTTGTGTAGCTTATCAATATCTTAAAGCAGAAAAATTTAAGTCCAACAGTAAGAGTTTTTACTGACTTTTGCAAGACGGATCTTCTGTTGTGGATTTTTGTTGTTATAATTGGGCTTTGCATGTATATTTTGCTAATACGTTTTTATTTTGGATAGTCGATTGGGCATTTTGTGGGAAAGTAACTCACTTTGGCTTACCGCTTGTGACGTTCTCACAATGTTGAAGTTGTATTATACAGGAATTTCTTTCCCTTTTGTGTCTTGGATGGGAGAGTGCGGTAATTGTATCGAATCCTGATCATTGACTTCACTTCTGTTCTTCATGATTTCCGTTAACACTTATCTCGGCGAACTTCCTACTGGTTTTTGTTTGCAATGAAATCCTGCACAGTGCAATTCCATTTACTTTAGCACATATGGATGATTGCACAAATGGCAAAATGGTCTGTATAAATTCACAGCGTTCGTTTGATTTGCACCTATGTCTTCTATCCCTTGTTCTAAATAATATTTTATAAGAACCCCATCTCATTTATCACTGAAATTTCACAGTTTTCATTGGACTTGGATCTAATTTTTCTATTTTTATCGCTACACATTTTCCTAGACATATAATCAAATTCAGCTAGGTAACAAAAACCTAACCAGCGTTCCTATTTAGTGTTGATAATAATTATCTTGATAGACTGACCTTGTTTTACAGACGATGATGAGTGCAGTGATGGGACTAACAATTGCCATTCGGATGCCACCTGTACCAATACACATGGATCGTATACATGCTCGTGCAATGCCGGATACACGGGCAATGGCGTGAATTGTACAGGTATGTGACAAAGAATACGCTCATAATTCATTTTATTAAAAATTGTCGCTGACTTGAATTACATGAGCTATTTTTGATCGACCGATTTCATACCCCGATGAATGACAGGTGGTCGTCTGACAGAATCGTTACACACCGTCACAAATAAATAGTCATTTTGATAGGCCAACGTAACGTTCACTTGACGTCTTGCTATAGCGTCGATTGATCAACGTTGTGATTAACGTTCACTTGACATCTTGCCATAACGACGATTGGTCAACGTTGTGATCTTCAGTGGATATCATTTATGCTCAGCAATTTGCCCGCAGCTACCCGCGTGATATTCGTTAATAATTCTCAGAATGCTTTCGGAAAATAACGCACCTTTATCTCTGTTACGACCCAGTTCTCCTATATACGTCATCATACGACAGAATCGGTAAACAATGTCACAAATAAATAGGCATTTTGATCGGCCAACGTAACGTAACGTTCGATTGACGTCTTGCCTTGGCGACGATTGATCAACGTTCTGACTGCGACCGTCAATTAATACAATTTATGCTCAGTAATCTTTGTCCTACTACCCCCCGGACATTCGTTAATAGGGCTCAGAATGATGTGGGGAAAGAACGCACCCAATAATCATGGATTTTATACATGATAAACCTCCAGTTTTGTATAATCTCAAGCATTTTCAATTTCCAAATCCAAATTGTGTATGTAAGCAAACCGACAAATTTAAATCTCAAATCACAAAGAAACTATCGCCTTCTGGCGGTATTTTTGTGATGATAAACTGCTTCCGCAATAGCACAGGGCAGTTATGAATTTAAACATTACAAAGAGTGCCACCGATACGAAACGCCAATCGAAATTACAGTTTGTGTTTGTTTGTTTGTTTGATTCGAGGTTTAACGTCTCCGGCAATACTGTGTAGGTCATTTTGGAGACGTTGCTTCCAATTTTGTGGGACTTCTACCCGACATTAAGATGAAATGACATGTCAAGCCCTGCCGCCCAATGAAACAAATATGGTTTATAAGCATGGACGTTCCGACTATCACCGCTTTGTCTGGGCAGGTTTAGATCCTCCAAAGGGTTAAACCGTACTCGTGTGTGGTCGGTATCCGCTCTGCGTGGAAGCATCATGCAGCCCATCTATTTCTTCAAGCCCCGATGAGCGGGGGCCGAATTACAGTTTGTGTAGCTTATCAATATCTTAAAGCAGAAAAATTTAAGTCCCACAGTAAGAGTTTTTTACTGACTGTTCCAAGACGGATCTTCTGTTATGGATTTTTGTTGTTATAATTGGGCTTTGCATGTATATTTTGCTAATACATTTTTATTTTGGATAGTCGATTGGGCATTTTGTGGGAAAGTAACTCACTTTGGCTTACCGCTTGTGACGTTCTCACAATGTTGAAGTTGTATTATACAGGAATGTCTTTCCCTTTTGTGTCTTGGATGGGAGATTGCGGTAATTGTATCGATTCCTGATCATTGACTTCACTTCTGTTCTTCATGATTTCCGTTAACACTTATCTCGGCGAACTTCCTACTGGTTTTTGTTTGCAATGAAATCCTGCACAGTGCAATTCCATTTACTTGAGCACATATGGATGATTGCACAAATGGCAAAATGGTCTGTATAAATTCACAGCGTTCGTTTGCTTTGCACCTATGTCTTCTATCCCTTGTTCTAAATAATATTTTATAAGAACCCCATCTCTTTTATCACTGAAATTTCAAAGTTTTCAATGGACTTGGATCTAATTTTTCTTTTTTTATCGCTACACATTTTCCTAGACATATAATAAAATTCAGCTAGGTAACAAAAACCTAACCAGCGTTCCTATTTAGTGTTGATAATAATTATCTTGATAGACTGACCTTGTTTTACAGACGATGATGAGTGCAGTGATGGGACTAACAATTGCCATTCGGATGCCACCTGTACCAATACAGATGGATCGTATACATGCTCGTGCAATACCGGATACACGGGCAATGGCGTGAATTGTACAGGTATGTGACAAAGAATACGCTCATAATTCATTTTATTAAAAATTGTCGCTGACTTGAATTACATGAATTTGTTTTTGATCGACCGATTTCATACCCCGATGAATGACAGGTGGTCGTATGACAGAATCGTTACACACCGTCACAAATAAATAGTAATTTTGATAGGCCAACGTAACGTTCACTTGACGTCTTGCTATAGCGTCGATTGATCAACGTTGTGATTAACGTTCACTTGACATCTTGCCATAACGACGATTGGTCAACGTTGTGATTGTGATCTTCAGTGGATATCATTTATGCTCAGCAATTTGCCCGCAGCTACCCGCGTGACATTCGTTAATAATTCTCAGAATGCTTTCGGAAAATAATGCACCTTTATCTCTGTTACGACCCAGTTCTCCTATATACGTCGTCATACGACAGAATCGGTAAACAATGTCACAAATAAATAGGCATTTTGATCGGCCAACGTAACGTAACGTTCGTTTGACGTCTTGCCTTGGCGACGATTGATCAACGTTCTGACTGTGACCGTCAATTAATACAATTTATGCTCCGTAATCTTTGCCCTACTACCCCCGGGACATTCGTTAATAGGGATCAGAATGATTTCCAAATCCAAATTGTGTACGTAAGCAAACCGACAAATTTAAATCTCAAATCGCAAAGAAACTATTGCCTTCTGGCGGTAATTTTGTGATGATAAACTGCCTCCGCAATAGCACAGGGCAGTTATGAATTTAAACATTACAAAGAGTGCCACCGATTCGAAACGCCAATCGAAATTACAGTTTGTGTTTGTTTGTTTGTTTGATTCGAGGTTTAACGTCTCCGTCAACACTGTGTAGGTCATTTTGGAGACGTTGCTTCCAATAAAGTGGGACTTCTACCCGACATTAAGATCAAATGACATGTCAAGCCCTGCCGCCCAATGAAACAAATATGGTTTATAAGCATGGACGTTCCGACTATCACCGCTTTGTCTGGGCAGGCTTAGATCCTCCAAAGGGTTTACCAGTACTCGTGTGTGGTCGGTTTCCGCTCTGCGTGGAAGCATCATGCAGCACATCTATTTCTTCAAGCCCCGATCAGCGGGGGCCGAATTACAGTTTGTGTAGCTTATCAATATCTTAAAGCAGAAAAATTTAAGTCCCACAGTAAGAGCTTTTTTACTGACTGTTCCAAGGCGGATCTTCTGTTATGGATTTTTGTTGTTATAATTGGGGTTTGCATGTATATTTTGCTAATACATTTTTATTTTGGATAGTCGATTGGGCATTTTGTGGGAATTTAACTCACTTTGGCTAACCGCTTGTGACGTTCTCACAATGTTGAAGTTGTATTATACAGGAATTTCTTTCCCTTTTGTGTCTTGGATGGGCGATTGCGGTAATTGTATCGATTCCTGATCATTGACTTCACTTCTGTTCTTCATGATTTCCGTTAACACTTATCTCGGCGAACTTCCTACTGGTTTTTGTTTGCAATGAAATCCTGCACAGTGCAATTCCATTTACTTTAGCACATATGGATGATTGCACAAATGGCAAAATGGTCTGTATAAATTCACAGCGTTCGTTTGATTTGCACCTATGTGTTCTATCCCTTGTTCTAACAGTATTTTATAAGAATCCCACTACATTTATCACTGAAATTTCACAGTTTTCATTGGACTTGGATCTAATTTTTCTATTTTTATCGCTACACATTTTCCTAGACATAAATTTCAGCTAGGTAACAAAAACCTAACCAGCGTTCCTATTTAGTGTTGATAATAATTATCTTGATAGACTGACCTTGTTTTACAGACGATGATGAGTGCAGTGATGGGACTAACAATTGCCATTCGGATGCCACCTGTACCAATACACATGGATCGTATACATGCTCGTGCAATGCCGGATACACGGGCAATGGCGTGAATTGTACAGGTATGTGACAAAGAGTACGCTCATAATTCATTTTTAAAAATTGTCGCTGACTTGAATTACATGAGCTATTTTCTTGATCGACCGATTTCATACCCCGATGAATGACAGGTGGTCGTATGACAGAATCGTTACACACCGTCACAAATTAATAGTCATTTTGATAGGCCAACGTAACGTTCACTTGACGTCTTGCTATAGCGTCGATTGATCAACGTTGTGATTAACTTTCACTTGACATCTTGCCATAACGACGATTGGTCAACGTTGTGATTGTGATCTTCAGTGGATATCATTTATGCTCAGCAATTTGCCCGCAGCTACCCGCGTGACATTCGTTAATAATTCTCATAATGCTTTCGGAAAATAATGCACCTTTATCTCTGTTACGACCCAGTTCTCCTATATACGTCGTCATACGACAGAATCGGTAAACAATGTCACAAATAAATAGGCATTTTGATCGGCCAACGTAACGTAACGTTCGTTTGACGTCTTGCCTTGGCGACGATTGATAAACGTTCTGACTGTGACCGTCAATTAATACAATTTATGCTCCGTAATCTTTGCCCTACTACCCCCGGGACATTCGTTAATAGGGCTCAGAATGATTTCCAAATCCAAATTGTGTATGTAAGCAAACCGACAAATTTAAATCTCAAATCGCAAAGAAACTATTGCCTTCTGGCGGTAATTTTGTGATGACAACCTGCCTCCGCAATAGCACAGGGCGGTTATGAATTTAAACATTAAAAAGAGTGCTACCGATACGAAACGCCAATCGAAATTACAGTTTGTGTTTGTTTGTTTGTTTGTTTGTTTGTTTGATTCGAGGTTTAACGTCTCTGTCAATACTGTGTAGGTCATTTTGGAGACGTTTCTTCCAATTTTGTGGGACCTCTACCCGACATTGAGATGAAATGACATCTCAAGCCCTGCCGCCCAATGAAACAAATATGGTTTATAAGCATGGACGTTCCGACTATCACCACTTTGCCTGGGCAGGCTTAGATCCTCCAAAGGGTTTACCAGTAGTCGTGTTGAGTCGGTTTCCGCTCTGCGTGGAAGCATCATGCAGCCCATCTATTTCTTCAAGCCCCGATGAGCGGGGGGCGAATTACAGTTTGTGTAGCTTATCAATATCTTAAAATAGAAAAATTGAAGTGCCACAGTAAGAGCTTTTTTAGTGACTGTTCCAAGGCGGATCTTCTGTTATGGATTTTTGTTGTTATAATTCGGCTTTGCATGCATATTTGGCTAATACATTTTTATTTTGGATAGTCGATTGGGCATTTTGTGGGAAAGTAACTCACTTTGGCTTACCGCTTGCGACGTTCTCACAATGTTGAAGTGGTATTATACAGGAATTTCTTTCCCTTTTGTGTCTTGGATGGGAGATTGCGGTAATTGTATCGATTCCTGATCATTGACTTCACTTCTGTCCTTCATGATTTCCGTTAACACTTATCTCGGCGAACTTCCTACTGGTTTTTGTTTGCAATGAAAACCTGCACAGTGCAATTCCATTTACTTTAGCACATATGGATGATTGCACAAATGGCAAAATGGTCTGTATAAATTCACAGCGTTCGTTTGATTTGCACCTATGTGTTCTATCCCTTGTTCTTAATAATATTTTATAAGAATCCCATTACATTTATCACTGAAATTTCAAAGTTTTCATTGGACTTGGATCTAATTTTTCTATTTTTATCGCTACACATTTTCCTAGACATATAATAAAATTCAGCTAGGTAACAAAAACCTAACCAGCGTTCCTATTTAGTGTTGATAACAATTATCTTGATAGACTGACCTTCTTTTACAGACGTCGATGAGTGCAGTGATGGGACTAACAATTGCCATTCGGATGCCACCTGTACCAATACACCTGGATCGTGTACATGCTCGTGCAATACCGGATACACGGGCAATGGCACGTATTGTATAGGTATGTGACAACGAATACGCTCATAATTCATTTTATTAAAAATTGTCGCTGACTTGAATTACATGAGTTTTTTTTTTGATCGACCGATTTCATACCCCGATGAATGACAGTGGTCGTATGACAGAATCGTTACACACCGTCACAAATAAATAGTAATTTTGATAGGCCAACATAACGTTCACTTGACGTCTTGCTATAGCGTCGATTGATCAACGTTGTGATTAACGTTCACTTGACATCTTGCCATAACGACGATTGGTCAACGTTGTGATTGTGATCTTCAGTTGATATCATTTATGCTTAGCAATTTGCCCGCAGCTACCCGCGTGACATTCGTTAATAATTGTCAGAATGCTTTCGGAAAATAATGCACCTTTATCTCTGTTACGACCCAGTTCTCCTATATACGTCCTCATACGACAGAATCGGTAAACAATGTCACAAATAAATAGGCATTTTGATCGGCCAACGTAACGTAACGTTCGATTGACGTCTTGCCTTGGCGACGATTGATCTACGTTCTGACTGCGACCGTCAATTAATACAATTTATGCTTCGTAATCTTTGCCCAACTACCCCCGGGACATTCGTTAATAGGGCTCAGAATGATGTGGGGAAAGAACGCACCCAATAATCATGGATTTTATACATGATAAGTCTCCATTTTTTTATAATCTCAAGCATTTTCAATTTCCAAATCCAAATTGTGTATGTAAGCAAACCGACAAATTTAAATCTCAAATCGCAAAGAAACTATCGCATTCTGGCGGTAATTTTGTGATGATAACCTGCCTCCGCAATAGCACAAGGCAGTTAATGAATTTAAACATTAAAAAGAGTCCCACCGATACGAAACGCCAATCGAAATTACAGTTTGTGTTTGTGTGTTTGTTTGTTTGATTCGAGGTTTAACGTCTCCGCGAACACTGTGTAGGTCATTTTCGAGACGTTGCTTCCAATTTTGTGGGACTTCTACCCGACATTGAGATGAAATGACATCTCAAGCCCTGTCGCTCAAAGAAACAAATATGGTTTATAAGCATGGACGTTCCGACTGTCACCGCTTTGCCTAGACAGGCTTAGATCCTCCAGAGGGTTTACCAGTACTCGTGTGTGGTCTGTTTCCGCTCTGCGTGGAAGCATCATGCAGCCCATCTATTTCTTCAAGCCCCGATGAGCGGGGGCCGAATTACGGTTTGTGTAGCTTATCAATATCTTTAAGCAGAAAAATTTAAGTCCCATAGTAAGACCTTTTTTACTTACTGTTCCAAGGCGGATCTTCTGTTATGGATTTTTGTTGTTATAATTGGGCTTTGCATGTATATTTTGCTAATACATTTTTATTTTGGATAGTCGATTGGGCATTTTATGGGAAAGTAACTCACTTTGGCTTACCGCTTGTGACGTTCTCACAATGTTGAAGTTGTATTATACAGGAATTTCTTTCCCTTTTGTGTCTTGGATGGGAGATTGCGGTAATTGTATCGATTCCTGATCATTGACTTCACTTCTGTTCTTCATGATTTCCGTTAACACTTATCTCGGCGAACTTCCTACTGGATTTTATTTGCAATGAAAACCTGCACAGTGCAATTCCATTTACTTTAGCACATATGGATGATTGCACAAATGGCAAAATTGTATAAATTCACAGCGTTCGTTTGTTTTGCACCTATGTGTTCTATCCCTTGTTCTAAACAATATTTTATAAGAATCCCACTACATTTATCACTGAAATTGCACAGTTTTCATTGGACTTGGATCTAATTTTTCTATTTTTATCGCTACACATTTTCCTAGACATATAATAAAATTCAGCTAGGTAACATAAACCTAACCAGCGTTCCTATTTAGTGTGGATAACAATTATCTTGATAGACTGACCTTGTTTTACAGACGATGATGAGTGCAGTGATGGGACTAACAATTGCCATTCGGATGCCACCTGTACCAATACACCTGGATCGTATACATGCTCGTGCAATACCGGATACACGGGCAATGGCACGAATTGTACAGGTATGTGACAAAGAATACGCTCATAATTCATTTTATTAAAAATTGTCGCTGACTTGAATTACATGAGCTATTTTTTTTGATCGACCGATTTCATACCCCGATGAATGACATGTGGTCGTACGACAGAATCGTTACACACCGTCACAAATAAATAGTCATTTTGATAGGCCAACGTAACATTCACTTGATTTAAACATATATTTTTCAATAAGTTCACAAAATAATACAACATACAAGCAAAGTTAAACACATACAAAGGATCAAAACGAAAGCAAGGCTTATATAGTCCCTTTCCTTATAAGACTAGTGACAATGCATTGTTAACGGTGGTATACAGCCGTTAATGTAAATTGATTTTACTATTTGAGCATCGGAGTATTTAAACCTGAATTAAGTATACAGAATAATGACATTGAATTTAAGAAAAAAAATCCTACAAGCAGAGGGTCCTGCTATAGCGTCGATTGATCAACGTTGTGATTAACGTTCACTTGATATCTTGCCATAACGACGTGGCCCAACCCCATATGCTATCATGAAAGGCAATAAAATATGTTTAACTAAAAAAAACGACGATTGGTCAACGTTGTGATTGTGATCTTCAGTGGATATCATTTATGCTCAGCAATTTGCCCGCAGCTACCCGCGTGACATTCGTTAATAATTCTCAGAATGCTTTCGGAAAATAATGCACCTTTATCTCCGTTACGACCCAGTTCTCCTATATACGTCCTCATACGACAGAATCGGTAAACAA
The DNA here is from genome assembly GCA_963580285.1 of Lucinisca nassula. Taxonomy (NCBI): domain Eukaryota; kingdom Metazoa; phylum Mollusca; class Bivalvia; order Lucinida; family Lucinidae; genus Lucinisca; species Lucinisca nassula. The sequence goes on along the minus strand of OY757010.1, from coordinate 44,924,177 downwards.
TGTCACAAATAAATAGGCATTTTGATCGGCCAACGTAACGTAACGTTCGTGTGACGTATTTCCTTGGCAACGATTGATCAACGTTCTGACTGTGACCGTCAATTAATACAATTTATGCTCCGTAATCTTTGCCCTACTACCCCCGGGACATTCGTTAATAGGGCTCAGAATGATGTGGGGAAAGAACGCACCCAATAATCACGGATTTTATACACGATAAGCCTCCAGTTTTGTATAATCTCAAGCATTTTTAATTTCCAAATCCAAATTGTGTATGTAAGCAAACCGACAAATTTAAATCTCAAATCGCAAAGAAACTATCGCCTTCTGGCGATAATTTTGTGATGATAACCTGCCTCCGCAATAGCACAGGGCAGTTATGAATTTAAACATTAAAAAGAGTGCCACCGATACGAAACGCCAATCGAAATTACAGTTTGTGTGTGTTTGTTTGTTTGATTCGAGGTTTAACGTCTCCGTCAACATTGTGTAGGTCATTTTGGAGACGTTCCTTCCGATTTTGTGGGACTTCTACCCGACATTGAGATAAAATGACATCTCAATCCCTGCCGCCCAATGAAAGAAAAATATGGTTTATAAGCATGGACGTTCGGACTATCACGGCTTTGCCTGGGCAGGCTTAGATCCTCCAAAGGGGTTACCAGTACTCGTGTGTGGTCGGTTTCCGCTCTGCATGGAAGCATCATGCAGCTCATCTATTTCGTGAAGCCCCGATGAGCGGGAGCCGAATTACAGTTTGTGTAGCTTATCAATATCTTAAAGCAGAAAAATTTAAGTCCAACAGTAAGAGCTTTTTTACTAACTGTTCCAAGGCGGATCTTCTGTTATGGATTTTTGTTGTTATAATTCGGCTTTGCACTATGTTAACACGCTTAAGCAGGAGCTTGGTGGTACTAAGGCCTATGAACTTCAGCCTTTAGCTGAAGAGAGAGCTATAATTCGGCTCCACTATGTTAACACGCTTAAGCAGGAACTTGGTGGTACAAAGGCCTATGAACTTCAGCCTTTAGCTGAAGAGAGAGTTATAGTAGATAAACATGTTTGTCTTTCAGCCACCAAGTTTGCTGTGTGTGTTAACGAAGGCCAAGACAAGCTTCCTACGCTATACTGGTTACCAAAACTTCATAAAAAACCTTACAAAGCACGGTTTATTGCAAATTCTAGCTCTTGCACTACCACTGAACTTTCTAAATTATTAACTTCCTGTCTTACTGCTATTAAAACGCATGTAATTAAATATTGTGATAGATGTCACAGGGTTAATTTTAGGATTAAATTCCAGGAACGTTCCAAGAATATTGGCAGAATATCTAAACATCACAATTGTGGTCGGTTATTGTCGTCAAAGTCAATAGTCAGCAAATCCCAATTCCCACTGTACACTTTTTCCTATAGTGTTCTCTTTCTAACCTGTTTAGTGTTAAAACTACTCACTATAATCCGTGCACTGTTCACCTGTTCAAAAGCCCACCTCAGTTGACGGCTAGATTTTGTAGTGTTAGCAGTGTTACATGTTTAGCATGTTCCACATGTATGATATTTATGTGGATATCATATTGTATTTGCAGGTTAGTTTAACATTATTCAATGAGTTTAATAATGTAAGCAAGGATGACACATTACAGAGCAAACGTTTTTATCATTCATAAATTAATGCAATCATGCATGTTCAGATGAGTATACGCACCCATACATGTACGTACAGAGGTGCACATCCATCCATCCATCCATACACTCATCCATCCAGCCATCCATCCATCCATCAGCAGAAGCGTGTACGCACCCATTCATGTACGTACATAGGTGCACATCCATCCATCTATCCATCCATACACTCATCCATCCATCTTTCCATACATTCCGTTACATGCATGCATGCATGCACGTGCATATGTATGCATATCCATCTATCCATACATCCATCCATCCATCTTTCCATATATTCCGTTGCATACATTCATGCATGCACGCGCATATGTATGCATACCCATCCATCCATCCATCCACCCATCCATCCATCCATCGAACCATCCATCCACATTCCGTCATATGCATTCATGCATGTACGTATATATGTATGTATCTTTTTTATCCCTTCCGCCACTTACAACCATGCATGAACAAGTATTTGTATGTATTCATCCTGTATATATTCATCCATTGTTGGTTGTTTCCTAAGTGGTTCTTACATTCAGTTAAGGCCAGCCTCGGTAGGTCAGTCGGATGCGCGTCCGACTAGTGATCAGGAGGACGCGGGTTCGATACCTATCGGGGCGGCAGCATTCTTTCATGGAGAATGATCATGAAACATGAAATCTTTTCTACGGTCTGTCTCTCCCTTCCGCTGATTCAAGAAGGGCAGTTGTCTGTTTCTTGCGAAAGAATGTGCACTGTACTTGTTGACCGCTTACGTATAAGCCTGCCCAGGAAAGGGTGGATAGGTAAACTGACTGGCTCAAAAATGACCTTATTAGTGTTGACTGGGCCGTTAAGCTCCAAAACAGGCAAATATATTAAGCACTGACAAATTCATTCATTCATTCATTCATTCATTCATTAAGCTTACACCTAAGATATGTTATTATGTTGAAATAATAAGAATGTCCATGTATTTAAGAATTAGATATATGTGTTTTAAGACCTCAGTTGAAGGCTAGATTTTGTAGTGTTAGCAGTGTTACATGTTTAGCATGTTCCACATATATGATATTTATGTGGATATCATATTGTATTTGCAGTTGCTGATCCTGTTGCCATTCTTCAATCATCATTGTAAATAAATCAGCATACATTAGAACCAGTAGTTGTGCTTCCCTGGGCTTCAATCCGAAGTATATGAACCCACAGCGATTGCTCACGAATCTTTGTACCATATAGCAATCACCCCTATGACATAGAGTCTTTGAAAGATCAGGAAGAAATCTGTTTTGGTCTATAAAAAATTCGAATGAGGTTTTAAATAAATTGAAATCTAGACATTTTCGTGCTTCTAGTCTGTCTACCTACGATTTTTCCACTCTTTACACTACACTTCCTCATAATCTTATAAAAGAAAAGCTTAATGATTTAATTGAATGGGCTTTTCACAGAGAAGATTCTCTCTATCTTGCATGTAATGTCAGAAATGCATTTTTCAATTCTAAAGAGCATAAGAATTATACACTTTGGTCATGTCAGAAAGTGTGTGATGCCCTCACCTTTCTACTTGACAATATTTATATTAGATTCGGTACTAAGTTATTTAGACAAATTATGGGTATTCCGATGGGTACTAATTGCGCACCACTTGTAGCTGATCTGTTCTTGTATTGTTATGAAAGAGACTTCATTTTGTCGCTTTCCATTGATAACCAATCTGAAATTATTGAAGCTTTTAGCTCTACTTCTAGATATTTAGATGATTTATTAAATATTGATAATACCTATTTTGATGGTTTGATCAGTCAGATTTACCCCCTAGAACTTCAGTTAAATAAAGCAAATTCTTCTGATACCGAGGCCCCGTTTTTGGATTTACATCTATCTATTGTAGATGGATTTGTTTCGTGCAAAATTTATGATAAACGCGATGACTTTGATTTTGAGATTGTAAATTTCCCTTTTTTGGATGGTGATGTTCCTCGTGCGCCATCCTATGGCGTTTATATTTCGCAATTAATTCGATTTGCTAGAGTGTGTAGTCATGTTACTGACTTCATCACTCGTAATAAATTATTAACGGCTAAACTCCTTAATCAGGGTTATCGGTACTATAAACTACGCAAAGCCTTTTCAAAATTTTATAGACGCCATTCTGATTTAATTTCAAAATTCAATATTGGACTTAAATCTCTTCTGCAACAAGGTCTATAGGAACCCGAGTTTTATGGTGACTTGGTATATAAATTCAGAAAAATATATAACCGCAATGACTTCAGCACCCAATTTCGTAAAATCATTCTTCGATATAAAAAGATTGGGTACAACATGGATATTATACGACAGACTGCATGCATGGTAGTTAACCCAATCACGGTTGGCAACTTTGCTTCCCTCTTTAATTGCACGCCGGTGGGTCAGGCCTCAGATTCTATGACGGCTCCAACGTAAAGGCTTATTGAAAATTAGAGAGATAATATTGGTTGGTGCCTGATGCTCTGTCTCTGGTCGGGCTCATCGGAGTCTAACTGTTGGTTTTCTTTTGCTCCAGCATTTCTGTGGTTTCTTGCTGTCGAGTCCTCACCGTTGTCTCACCTCTGTGGTTCTTTGATTTTTGTGTTCACGGAGATGTTGCACTGATGAGTTAGGAGGCCTTCATGCGGACTGAACAAATTATTTGTCTAAATCGCGACGGAAGTAAGGGCGAGGATTGTGGCCACGTAAAATCGATTTAAGCCCCCATGTGGAAATCTTCCACTGACCGTTCCAAGGCGGCTCTTCTGTGGCGATTTATTTAAGTTGTTATTTGTTACTTGCTGTGTGTATCACTTGTGTCTTAATTTTGGATGGCCATATGGCCATTTTGTGGGAAAGTAACTGTCCTTATGGCCTTCCTTTGTTTAGGTTTCAGTTATGGTCTGGTCGCTTAATGTTTGTGTTTCTTTCCCTTTGCTGTCTTTTATGGGTGGAGTAAGGTAATTGTATCAATTCCTGACTTTTGTTTTACTTCTATTTTACTTATTGAGAATTAGAGAGATCTAATTCAAGGTAATGTTGGTTGGTGCCTGATGCTCTGTCTCTGGTCGGGCCCATCGGAGTCTAACTGTTGGTTTTCTTTTGCTCCAGCATTTCAGTGGTTTCTTGCTGTCGAGTCCTCACCGTTGTCTCACCTCTGTGATTCTTTGATTTTTCGTGTTTACGGAGATGTTGCACTGATGAGTTAGGAGGCCTTCATGCGGACTGAACAAATTATTTGTCTAAATCGCGACGGAAGTAAGGGCGAGGATTGTGGTCACGTAAAATCGATTTAAGCCCCCCAGTGGAAATCTTGCACTGACCGTTCCAAGGCGGCTCTTCTGTGGCGATTTATTTATGTTGTTATTTGTTACTTACTGTGTGTATCACTTGTGTCTTTTGGTTTTGGATGGCCATATGGCCATTTTGTGGGAAAGTAACTGTCCTTATGGCCTTCCTTTGTTTAGGTTTCCATTATGGTCTGTTCGCTTCATGTTTGTATTTCTTTCCCTTTGGTGTCTTTTATGGGTGGAGTAAGTTAATTGTATCAATTCCTGATCTTTGTTTTACTTCTACTTTCTCTATCTTGCATGTAATGTCAGAAATGCATTTTTCACTTCTAAAGAGCATAAGAATTATACACTTTGGTCATGTCAGAAAGTGTGTGATGCCCTCACCTTTCTACTTGACAATATTTATATTAGATTCGGTACAAAGTTATTTAGACAAATTGTGGGTATTCCGATGGGCACGAATTGCGCACCTCTTGTGGCTGATCTGTTCTTGTATTGTTATGAAAGAGACTTCATTTTGTCGCTTTCCATTGATAACCAATCTGAAATTATTGAAGCTTTTAGCTCTACTTCTAGATATTTAGATGATTTATTAAATATTGATAATGCCTATTTTGATGGTTTCATCAGTTAGATTTACCCCCTAGAACTTCAGTTGAATAAAGCAAATTCTTCTGATACCGAGGCCCCGTTTTTGGATTTACATCTATCTATTGTAGATGGATTTGTTTCGTGCAAAATTTATGATAAACACGATGACTTTGATTTTGAGATTGTAAATTTTCCTTTTTTGGATGGTGATGTTCCTCGTGCGCCATCCTATGGCGTTTATATTTCGCAATTAATTCGATTTGCTAGAGTGTGTAGTCATGTAACTGACTTCAACACTCGTAATAAATTATTAACGGCTAAACTCCTTAATCAGGGTTATCGGTACCATAAACTACGCAAAGCCTTTTCAAAATTTTATAGACGCCATTCTGATTTAATTTCAAAATTCAATATTGGACTTAGATCTCTTCTACAACAAGGTCTATCGGAACCCGAATTATATGGTGACTTAGTGTATAAATTCAGAAAAATATATAACCGCTATTACTTCAGCACCCAATTTCGTAAAATCATTCTTCGATATAAAAAGATTGGGTACAACATGGATATTATACGACAGACTGCATGCATGGTAGTTAACCCAATCACGGTTGGCAACTTTGCTTCCCTCTTTAATTGCACGCCGGTGGGTCAGGCCTCAGATTCTATGACGGCTCCAACGTAAAGGCTTATTGAGAATTAGAGAGATAATGTTGGTTGGTGCCTGATGCTCTGTCTCTGGTCGAGCTCATCGGAGTCTAACTGTTGGTTTTCTTTTGCTCCAGCATTTCAGTGGTTTCTTGCTGTCGAGTCCTCACCGTTGTCTCACCTCTGTGGTTCTTTGATTTTTGTGTTCACGGAGATGTTGCACTGATGAGTTAGGAGGCCTTCATGCGGACTGAACAAATTATTTGTCTAAATCGCGACGGAAGTAAGGGCGAGGATTGTGGCCACGTAAAATCGATTTAAGCCCCCAGTGGAAATCTTCCACTGACCGTTCCAAGGCGGCTCTTCTGTGGCGATTTATTTATGTTGTTGTTTGTTACTTACTGTGTGTATCACTTGTGTCTTTTAATTTTGGATGGCCATATGGCCATTTTGTGGGAAAGTAACTGTCCTTATGGCCTTCCTTTGTTTAGGTGTCCATTATGGTCTGGTCGCTTAATGTTTGTATTTCTTTCCCTTTGGTGTCTTTTATGGGTGGAGTAAGTTAATTGTATCAATTCCTGATCTTTGTTTTACTTCTTCTTTACATGTATATTTTGCTAATACATTTTTATTTTGGATAGTCGATTGGGCATTTTGTGGGAAAGTAACTCACTTTGGCTTACCGCTTTTGACGTTCTCACAATGTTGAAGTTGTATTATACAGGAATTTCTTTCCCTTCTGTGTCTTGGATGGGAGATTGCGGTAATTGTATCGATTCCTGATCATTGACTTCACTTCTGTTCTTCATGATTTCCGTTAACACTTATCTCGGCGAACTTCCTACTGGTTTTTGTTTGCAATGAAAACCTGCACAGTGCTATTCCATTTACTTTAGCAAGTATGGATGATTGCACAAATGGCAAAATGGTCTGTATAAATTCACAGCGTTCGTTTGATTTGCACCTATGTCTTCTATCCCTTGTTCTAAATAATATTTTATAAGAATCCCATTACATTTATCACTGAAATTTCAGTTTTCATTGGACTTGGATCTAATTTTTCTATTTTTATCGCTACACATTTTCCTAGACATATAATAAAATTCAGCTAGGTAACAAAAACCTAACCAGCGTTCCTATTTAGTGTTGATAACAATTATCTTGATAGACTGACCTTGTTTTACAGACGACGATGAGTGCAGTGATGAGACTGACAATTGCCATTCGGATGCCACCTGTACCAATACACCTGGATCGTATACATGCTCGTGCAATACCGGATACACGGGCAATGGCACGAATTGTACAGGTATGTGACAAAAAATACGCTCATAATTCATTTTATTAAAAATGGTCGCTGACTTGTATTACATGAGCTATTTCTTTGATCGACAATTTCATACCCCGATGAATGACAGGTGGTCAGAATCGTTACACACCGTCACATATAAATAGTCATTTTGATAGGTCAACGTAACGGTCACTTGACGTCTTGCTATAGCGTCGATTGATCAGCGTTGTGATTAACGTTCACTTGACATCTTGCCATAACGACGATTGGTCAACGTTGTGATTGTTATCTTCAGTGGATATCATTTATGCTCAGCAATTTGTCCGCAGCTACCCGCGTGACATTCGTTAATAATTCTCAGAATGCTTTCGGAAAATAATGCACCTTTATCTCTGTTACGACCAAGTTATCACATAAACGTCCTCATACGACAGAATCGGTAAACAATGTCACAAATAAATAGGCATTTTGATCGGCCAACGTAACGTAACGTTCGATTGACGTCTTGCCTTGGCGACGATTGATGAATGTTCTGACAGCGACCGTCAATTAATACAATTCATCCACCGTAATCTATGCCCTTCTACCCCCGGGACATTCGTTAATAGAGCTCACAATGATGTGGGGAAAGAACGCACTCAATAATCATGGACTTTATACATAATAAGCCTCCAGTTTTGTATAATCTAAAGCATTTTCAATTTCCAAATCCAAATTGTGTATGTTAGCAAACGGACAAATTTAAATCACAAATCGCAAAGAAACTATCGCCTTCTGGCGGTTATTTTGTGACGATAAGCTGCCTCCGCAATAGCACAGGACAGTTATGAATTTAAACATTAAAAAGAGTCCTTCCGATACGAAACGTCAATCGAAATTACAGTTTGTATTTGTTTGTTTGTTTGTTTGTTTGATTCGAGGTTTAACGTCTCCGTCAACACTGTGTATGTCATTTTCGAGACGTTGCTTCCAATTTTGTGGGACTTCTACCCGACATTGAGATGAAATGACATCTCAAGCCCTGCCGCCCAATGAAACAAATATGGTTTATAAGCATGGACGTTCCGACTATCACCGCTTTGTCTGGGCAGGCTTAGATCCTCCAAAGGGTTTACCAGTACTCGTGTGTGGTCGGTTTCCGCTCTGCGTCGAAGCATCATGCAGCCGGTCTATTCCTTCAAGCCCCGATGAGCGGGGGCCGAATTACAGTTAATGTAGCTTATCAATATCTTAAAGCAGAAAAATTTAAGTCCCACAGTAAGAGCATTTTTACTGACTGTTCCAAGGCGGATCTTCTGTTATGGAATTTGTTTGTTATATTTCGGCTTTGCATGTATATTTTGCTAATACATTTTTATTTTGGATAGTCGATTGGGCATTTTGTGGGAAAGTAACTCACTTTGGCTTACCGCTTGTGACGTTCTCACAATGTTGAAGTTGTATTATACAGGAATTTCTTTCCCTTTTGTGTCTTGGATGGGAGATTGCGGTAATTGTATCGATTCCTGGTCATTGACTTCACTTCTGTTCTTCATGATTTCCGTTAACACTTACCTCGGCGAACTTCCTACTGGCTTTTGTTTGCAATGAAAACCTGCAAAGTGCTATTCCATTTACTTTAGCACGTATGGATGATTGCACAAATGGCAAAATGGTCTGTATAAATTCACAGCGTTCGTTTGATTTGCACCTATGTCTTATATCCCTTGTTCTAAATAATATTTTATAAGAACCCCACTACATTTATCACTGAAATTTCACAGTTTTCATTGGACTTGGATCTAATTTTTCTATTCTTATCGCTACACATTTTCCTAAACATAAAATAAAATTCAGCTAGGTAACAAAAACCTAACCAGCGTTCCTATTTAGTGTTGATAATAATTATCTTGATAGACTGACCTTGTTTTACAGACGACGATGAGTGCAGTGATGAGACTGACAATTGCCATTCGGATGCCACCTGTACCAATACACCTGGATCGTATACATGCTCGTGCAATACCGGATACACGGGCAATGGCACGAATTGTACAGGTATGTGACAAAGAATACGCTCATAATTAATTTTATTAAAAATAGTCGCTGACTTGTATTACATGAGCTATTTTTTTGACCGACGGATTACATACCCCGATGAATGACAGGTGGTCAGAATCGTTACACACCGTCACATATAAATAGTCATTTTGATAGGTCAACGTAGCGTTCACTTGACGTCTTGCTATAGCGTCGATTGATCAACGTTGTGATTAACGTTCACTTGACATCTTGCCATAACGACGATTGGTCAACGTTGTGACTGTTATCTTCAGTGGATATCATTTATGCTCAGCAATTTGTCCGCAGCTACCCGCGTGGCATTCGTTAATAATTCTCAGAATGCTTTCGGAAAATAATGCACCTTTATCTCTGTTACGACCCAGTTATCATATATACGTCCTCATACGACAGAATCGGTAAACAATGTCACAAATAAATAGGCATTTTGATCGGCCAACGTAACGTAACGTTCGATTGACGTCTTGCCTTGGCGACGATTGATCAACGTTCTGACTCCGACCGTCAATTAATACAATTAATTCACCGTAATCTTTACCCTACTACCCCCGGGACATTCGAGCTCAGAATGATGTGGGGAAAGAACGCACCCAATATTCATGGATTTTATACATAATAAGCCTCCAGTTTTGTATAATCTAAAGCATTTTCAATTTCCAAATCTAAATTGTGTATGTTAGCAAACGGACAAAGCCCTGCCGCCCAATGAAACAAATATGGTTTATAAGCATGGACGTTCCGACTATCACCGCTTTGTCTGGACAGGCTTAGATCCTCCAAGGGGTTTACAAGTACTCATGTATGGTCGGTTTCCGCTCTGCGTGGAAGCATCATGCAGCCCATCTATTTCTTCAAGCCCCGATGAGCGGGGACCGAATTACATTTTATGAAGCTTATCGATATCTTTAAGCAGAAAAATTTAAGTCCCACAGTAAGAGCATTTTTACTGACTGTTCCAAGGCGGATCTTCTGTTATGGAATTTGTTTGTTATATTTCGGCTTTGCATGTATATTTTGCTAATACATTTTTATTTTGGATAGTCGATTGGGCATTTTTTGGGAAAGAAACTCGCTTTGGCTTACCGCTTGTGACGTTCTCACAATGTTGAAGTTGTATTATACAGAAATTTCTTTTCCTTTTGTGTCTTGGATGGGAGATTGCGGTAATTGTATCGATTCCTGATCATTGACTTCACTTCTGTTCTTCATGATTTCCGTTAACACTTATCTCGGCGAACTTCCTATTGGTTTTTGTTTGCAATGAAAACCTGCACAGTGCTATTCCATTTACTTTAGCACGTATGGATGGTTGCACATATGGCAAAATGGTCTTTATAAATTCACAGCGTTCGTTTGATCTGAACCTATGTCTTCTATCCCTTGTTCTATATAATATTTTATAAGAATCCCACTACATTTATCACTGAAATTTCACAGTTTTCATTGGACTTGGATCTAATTTTTCTATTTTTATCGCTACAATTTTTCCTAGACATATAATAAAATTCAGCTAGGTAACAAAAACCTAACCAGCGTTCCTATTTAGTGCTGATAACAATTATCTTGATAGATTGACCTTGTTTTACAGACGACGATGAGTGCAGTGATGAGACTGACACTTGCGATTCGGATGCCACCTGTACCAATACACCTGGATCGTATACATGCTCGTGCAATACCGGATACACGGGCAATGGCACGAATTGTACAGGTATGTGACAAAGAATACGCTCATAATTCATTTTATTAAAAATGGTCGCTGACTTATATTACATGAGCTATTTCTTTGATCGACCAATTTCATACCCCGATGAATGACAGGTGGTCAGAATCGTTACACGCCGTCACATATAAATAGTCATTTTGATAGGTCAACGTAACGGTCACTTGACGTCTTGCTATAGCGTCGATTGATCAGCGTTGTGATTAACGTTCACTTGACATCTTGCCATAACGACGATTGGTCAACGTTGTGATTGTTATCTTCAGTGGATATCATTTATGCTCAGCAATTTGTCCGCAGCTACCCGCGTGACATTCGTTAATAATTCTCAGAATGCTTTCGGAAAATAATGCACCTTTATCTCTGTTACGACCAAATTATCATATAAACGTCCTCATACGACAGAATCGGTAAACAATGTCACAAATAAATAGGCATTTTGATCGGCCAACGTAACGTAACGTTCGATTGACGTCTTGCCTTGGCGACGATTGATCAATGTTCTGACTGCGACCGTCAATTAATACAATTCATCCACCGTAATCTATGCCCTTCTACCCCCGGGACATTCGTTAATAGAGCTCACAATGATGTGGGGGAAAGAACGCTCTCAATAATCATGGATTTTATACATAATAAACCTCCAGTTTTGTTTAATCTAAAGCATTTTCAATTTCCAAATCCAAATTGTGTATGTTAGCAAACGGACAAATTAAAATCACAAAACGCAAAGAAACTATCGCCTTCTGGCGGTTATTTTGTGACGATAAGCTGCCTCCGCAATAGCACAGGACAGTTATTAATTTAAACATTAAAAAGAGTCCTTCCTCTACGAAACGTCAATCGAAATTACAGTTTGTATTTGTTTGTTTGTTTGTTTGTTTGATTCGAGGTTTAACGTCTCCGTCAACACTGTGTAGGTCATTTTCGAGACGTTGCTTCCAATTTTGTGGGACTTCTACCCGACATTGAGATGAAATGACATCTCAAGCCCTGTCGCCCAATGAAACAAATATGGTTTATAAGCATGGACGTTCCGACTATCACCGCTTTGTCTGGGCATGCTTATATCCTCCAAAGGGTTTACCAGTACTCGTGTGTGGTCGGTTTCCGCTCTGCGTCGAAGCATCATGCAGCCGGTCTATTCCTTCAAGCCCCGATGAGCGGGGGCCGAATTACAGTTTATGTAGCTTATCAATATCTTAAAGCAGAAAAATTTAAGTCCCACAGTAAGAGCATTTTTACTGACTGTTCCAAGGCGGATCTTCTGTTATGGAATTTGTTTGTTATATTTCGACTTTGCATGTATATTTTGCTAATACATTTTTATTTTGGATAGTCGATTTGGCATTTTGTGGGAAAGTAACTCACTTTGGCTTACCGCTTGTGACGTTCTCACAATGTTGAAGTTGTATTATACAGGAATTTCTTTCCCTTTTGTGTCTTGGATGGGAGATTGCGGTAATTGTATCGATTCCTGATCATTGACTTCACTTCTGTTCTTCATGATTTCCGCTAACACTTATCTCGGCGAACTTCCTACTGGTTTTTGTTTGCAATGAAAACCTGCACAGTGCTATTCCATTTACTTTAGCACGTATGGATGATTGCACATATGGCAAAATGGTCTTTATAAATTCACAGCGTTCGTTTGATTTGCACCTATGTCTTCTATCCCTTGTTCTAAATAATATTTTATAAGAATCCCACTACATATATCACTGAAATTTCACAGTTTTCATTTGACTTGGATCTAATTTTTCTTTTTTTATCGCTACACATTATCCTAGACATATAATAAAATTCAGCTAGGTAACAAAAACCTAACCAGCGTTCCTATTTAGTGTTGATAACAATTATCTTGATAGACTGACCTTGTTTTACAGACGACGATGAGTGCAGTGATGAGACTGACAATTGCCATTCGGATGCCACCTGTACCAATACACCTGGATCGTATACATGCTCGTGCAATACCGGATACACGGGCAATGGCACGAGTTGTACAGGTATGTGGCAAAGAATACGCTCATAATTCATTTTATTAAAAATGGTCGCTGACTTGTATTACATGAGCTATTTTTTTTGATCGAATGATTTCCTATCCCGATGAATGACAGGTAGTCAGAATCGTTACATACCGTCCCAAATAAATAGTCATTTTGATAGGCCAACGTAACGTTCACTTGACGTCTTGCTATAGCGTCGATTGATCAGCGTTGTGATTAACGTTCACTTGACATCTTGCCATAACGACGATTGGTCAACGTTGTGATTGTGATCTTCAGTGGATATCATTTATGCTCAGCAATTTGCCCGAAGCTACCCGCGTGACATTCGTTAATAATTCTCAGAATGCTTTCGGAAAATAATGCACCTTTATCTCTGTTACGACCCAGTTATCATATATACGTCCTCATACGACAGAATCGGTAAACAATGTCACAAATAAATAGGCATTTTGATCGGCCAACGTAACGTAACGTTCGATTGACGTCTTGCCTTGGCGACGATTGATCAACGTTCTGACTGCGACTGTCAATTAATACAATTTATGCACCGTAATCTTTGCCCTACTATCCCCGGGACATTCGTTAATAGAACTCAGAATGATGTGGGGAAAGAACGCACGCAATAATCACGGATTTTATACATGATAAGCCTCCAGTTTTGTATAATCTAAAGCATTTTCAATTTCCAAATCCAAATTGTGTATGTTAGCAAACCGACAAATTTAATCTCAAATCGCAAAGAAACTAACGCCTTCTGGCGGTTATTTTGTGACGATAAGCTGCCTCCGCAATAGCACAGGGCAGTTATGAATTTAAACATTAAAAAGAGTCCCACCGATACGAAACGCCAATCGAAATCACAGTTTGTGTTTGTTTGTTTTATTCGAGGTTAAACGTCTCTGTTAACAATGTGTAGGTCATTTTCGAGACGCTGCTTGCAATTTTGCGGGACTTCTACCCGGCATTGCGATGAAGTGACATCTCAAGGCCTGCCGCCCAATGAAACAAATGTGGTTTATAAGCATGGACGTTCCGACTATCACCGCTTTGTCTGGGTAGGCTTAGATCCTCCAAAGGGTTTACCAGTACTCGTGTGTGGTCGGTTTCCGCTCTGCGTGGAAGCATCATGCAGCACATCTATTTCTTCAAGCCCCGATGAGCGGGAGCCGGATTTCAGTTTATGAAGCTTATCAATATCTTAAAGCAGAAAAATTTAAGTCCCACAGTAAGAGGATTTTTACTGACTGTTCCAAGGCGGATCTTCTGTTATGGAATTTGTTTGTTATATTTCGGCTTTGCATGTATATTTTGCTAATACATTTTTATTTTGGATAGTCGATTGGGCATTTTGTGGGAAAGTAACTCACTTTGGCTTACCGCTTGTGACGTTCTCACAATGTTGAAGTTGTATTATACAGGAATTTCTTTCCCTTTTGTGTCTTGGATGGGAGATTGCGGTAATTGTATCGATTCCTGGTCATTGACTTCACTTCTGTTCTTCATGATTTCCGTTAGCACTTACCTCGGCGAACTTCCTTCTGGTTTTTGTTTGCAATGAAAACCTGCACAGTGCTATTCCATTTACTTTAGCACGTATGGATGATTGCACATATGGCAATATGGTCTGTATAAATTCACAGCGTTCGTTTGATTTGCACCTATGTCTTCTATCCCTTGTTCTAAATAATATTTTATAAGAATCCCACTACATTTATCATTGAAATTTCACAGTTTTCATTGGACTTGGATCTATTTTTTCTATTTTTATCGGTTCACATTTTCCTACACATATAATAAAATTCAGCTTGGTAACAAAAACCTAACCAGCGTTCCTATTTAGTGTTGATAACAATTATCTTGATAGACTGACCTTGTTTTACAGACGACAATGAGTGCAGTGATGAGACTGACAATTGCCATTCGGATGCCACCTGTACCAATACACCTGGATCGTATACATGCTCGTGCAATACCGGATACACGGGCAATGGCACGAATTGTACAGGTATGTGACAAAGAATACGCTCATAATTCATTTTATTAAAAATGGTCGCTGACTTGTATTACATGAGCCATTTTTTGATCGACCGATTTCATACCCCGATGAATGACAGGTGGTCAGAATTGTTACACACCATCACACATGAATAGTCATTTTGATAGGCCAACGTAACGTTCACTTGACGTCTTCCTATAGCGTCGATTGATCAACGTTGTGATTAACGTTCACTTGACATCTTGCCATAACGACGATTGGTCAACGTTGTGATTGTTATCTTCAGTGGATATCATTTATGCTCAGCAATTTGTCCGCAGCTACCCGCGTGACATTCGTTAATAATTCTCAGAATGCTTTCGGAAAATAATGCACCTTTATCTCTGTTACGACCAAGTTATCTTATAAACGTCCTCATACGACAGATCCGCCCCCGCCCAGAGGGGCTTGAAGAAATATATGGGCTGCACGATGCTTCCACGCAGAGCTGAATCCGGCCCGCACACTAGTACTGGTAAACAGCTTAGAGGATCTAAGCCTGTCCAGGAACCGCGGTGCGAGGCGGACCGCCCATGCTTATAAACACTATTGGTTTCATTGGGCGACAGGGCTTGAGATGTCATTTCATCTCAATGTCGGGTAAAAGTCCCACAAAATTGGAAGCAACGTCTCCAAAATGACCTTTACAGTGTTGACGGGGACGTTAAACCTCAAATCAAACAAACAAAATCATACGACAGAATCGGTAAACAATGTCAAAAATAAATAGGCATTTTGATCGGCCAACGTAACGTAACGTTCGATTGACGTCTTGCCTTGGCGACGATTGATCAACGTTCTGACTGCGACCGTCAATTAAGTCACTTTATCCACCGTAATCTATGCCCTTCTACCCCCGGGACATTCGTTAATAGAGCTCACAATGATGTGGGGAAAGAACGCACTCAGTAATCATGGATTTTATACATAATAAGCCTCCAGTTTTGTATAATCTAAAGCATTTTCAATTTCCAAATCCAAATTGTGTATGTTAGCAAACGGACAAATTTAAATCTCAAATCGCAAAGAAACTATCGCCTTCTGGCGGTTATT
The DNA here is from genome assembly GCA_963580285.1 of Lucinisca nassula. Classification (NCBI taxonomy): domain Eukaryota; kingdom Metazoa; phylum Mollusca; class Bivalvia; order Lucinida; family Lucinidae; genus Lucinisca; species Lucinisca nassula. The sequence goes on along the minus strand of OY757010.1, from coordinate 44,907,796 downwards.
TTGTGACGATAAGCTGCCTCCGCAATAGCACAGGGCAGTTATGAATTTAAACATTAAAAAGAGTCCTTCCGATACGAAACGTCAATCGAAATTACAGTTTGTATTTGTTTGTTTGTTTGATTCGAGGTTAAACGTCTCCGTCAACACTGTGTAGGTCATTTTCGAGACGTTGCTTCCAATTTTGTGGGACGTCTACCCGACATTGAGATGAAATGACATCTCTAGCCCTGCCACCCAATGAAACAAATATGGTTTATAAGCATGGACGTTCCGACTACCACCGCTTTGTCTGGGCAGGCTTAGATCCTCCAAAGGGTTTACCAGTACTCGTGTGTGGTCGGTTTCCGCTCTGCGTCGAAGCATCATGCAGCCCGTCTATTCCTTCAAGCCCCGATGAGCGGGGGCCGAATTACAGTTTATGTAGCTTATCAATATCTTAAAGCAGAAAAATTTAAGTCCCACAGTAAGAGCATTTTTACTGACTGTTCTTCATGATTTCCGTTAACACTTACCTCGGCGAACGTCCTATTGGTTTTTGTTTGCAATGAAAACCTGCCCAGTGCTATTCCATTTACTTAAGCACGTATGGATGGTTGCACATATGGCAAAATGGTCTTTATAAATTCACAGCGTTCGTTTGATCTGAACCTATGTCTTCTATCCCTTGTTCTATATAATATTTTATAATAATCCCACTACATTTATCACTGAAATTTCACAGTTTTCATTGGACTTGGATCTATTTTTTCTATTTTTATCGCTACAATTTTTCCTAGACATATAATAAAATTTAGCTAGGTAACAAAAACCTAACCAGCGTTCCTATTTAGTGCTGATAACAATTATCTTGATAGACTGACCTTGTTTTACAGACGACGATGAGTGTAGTGATGAGACTGACAATTGTCATTCGGATGCCACCTGTACCAATACACCTGGATCGTATACATGCTCGTGCAATACCGGATACACGGGCAATGGCACGAATTGCACAGGTATGTGACAAAGAATACGCTCATAATTCATTTTATTAAAAATGGTCGCTGACTTGTATTACATGAGCTATTTCTTTGATCGACCAATTTCATACCCCGATGAATGACAGGTGGTCAGAATCGTTACACACCGTCACATATAAATAGTCATTTTGATAGGTCAACGTAACGGTCACTTGACGTCTTGCTATAGCGTCGATTGATCAGCGTTGTGATTAACGTTCACTTGACATCTTGCCATAACGACGATTGGTCAACGTTGTGATTGTTATCGTCAGTGGATATCATTTATGCTCAGCAATTTGTCCGCAGCTACCCGCGTGACATTCGTTAATAATTCTCAGAATGCTTTCGGAAAATAATGCACCTTTATCTCTGTTACGACCAAGTTATCATATAAACGTCCTCATACGACAGAATCGGTAAACAATGTCACAAATAAATAGGCATTTTGATCGGCCAACGTAACGTAACGTTCGATTGACGTCTTGCCTAGGCGACGATTGATCAACGTTCTGACTGCGACCGTCAATTAATACAATTCATCCACCGTAATCTATGCCCTTCTACCCCCGGGACATTCGTTAATAGAGCTCACAATGATGTGGGCAAAGAACGCACTCAATAATCATGGATTTTATACATAATAAGCCTCCAGTTTTGTATAATCTAAAGCATTTTCAATTTCCAAATCCAAATTGTGTATGTTAGCAAACGGACAAATTTAAATCACAAATCGCAAAGAAACTATCGCCTTCTGGTGGTTATTTTGTGACGATAAGCTGCCTCAGCAATAGCACAGGAAAGTTATGAATTTAAACATTAAAAAGAGTCCTTCCGATACGAAACGTCAATCGAAATTACAGTTTGTATTTGTTTGTTTGTTTGTTTGATTCGAGGTTTAACGTCTCCGTCAACACTGTGTAGGTCATTTTCGAGACGTTGCTTCCCATTTTGTGAGACTTCTACCCGACATTGAGATGAAATGACATCTCAAGCCCTACCGCCCAATGAAACAAATATGGTTTATAAGCATGGACGTTCCGACTATCACCGCTTTGTCTGGGCAGGCTTAGATCCTCCAAAGGGTTTACCAGTACTCGTGTGTGGTCGGTTTCCGCTCTGCGTCAAAGCATCATGCAGCCGGTCTATTCCTTCAAGCCCCGATGAGCGGGGGCCGAATTACAGTTTATGTAGCTTATCAATATCTTAAAGCAGAAAAATCTCAGTCCCACAGTAAGAGCATTTTTACTGACTGTTCCAAGGCGGATCTTCTGTTATGGAATTTGTTTGTTATATTTCGGCTTTGCATGTATATTTTGCTAATACATTTTTATTTTGGATAGTCGATTGGGCATTTTGTGGGAAAGTAACTCACTTTGGCTTACCGCTTGTGACGTTCTCACAATGTTGAAGTTGTATTATACAGGAATTTCTTTCCCTTTTGTGTCTTGGATGGGAGATTGCGGTAATTGTATCGATTCCTGATCATTGACTTCACTTCTGTTCTTCATGATTTCCGCTAACACTTATCTCGGCGAACTTTCTACTGGTTTTTGTTTGCAATGAAAACCTGCACAGTGCTATTCCATTTACTTTAGCACGTATGGATGATTGCACATATGGCAAAATGGTCTGTATAAATTCACAGCGTTCGTTTGATTTGCACCTATGTCTTCTATCCCTTGTTCGAAATAATATTCTATAAGAATCCCACTACATTTATCACTGAAATTTCACAGTTTTCATTGGACTTGGATCTAAGTTTTCTTTTTTTATCGCTACACATTTTTCTAGACATATAATAAAATTCGGCTAGGTAACAAAAACCTAACCAGCGTTCCTATTTAGTGTTGATAACAATTATCTTGATAGACTGACCTTGTTTTACAGACGACGATGAGTGCAGTGATGAGACTGACAATTGCCATTCGGATGCCACCTGTACCAATACACCTGGATCGTATACATGCTCGTGCAATACCGGGTACACGGGCAATGGCACGAATTGTACAGGTATGTGACAAAGAATACGCTCATAATTCATTTTATTGAAAATGGTCGCTGTCTTGAATTACATGAGCTATTTGTTTGATCGACTGATTTCCTACCCCGATGAATGAAAGGTGGTCAGAATCGTTACACACCGTCCCAAATAAATAGTCATTTTGATAGGCCAACGTAACGTTCACTTGACGTCTTGCTATAGCGTCGATTGATCAATGTTGTGATTAACGTTCACTTGACATCTTGCCATAACGACGATTGGTCAACGTTGTGATTGTGATCTTCAGTGGATATCATTTATGCTCAGCAATTTGCCCGAAGCTACCCGCGTGACATTCGTTAATAATTGTCAGAATGCTTTCGGAAAATAATGCACCTTTATCTCTGTTACGACCCAGTTATCATATATACGTCCTCATACGACAGAATCGGTAAACAATGTCACAAATAAATAGGCATTTTGATCGGCCAACGTAACGTAACGTTCGATTGACGTCTTGCCTTGGCGACGATTGATCAACGTTTTGACTGCGACCGTCAATTAATACAATTTATGCACCGTAATCTTTGCCCTACTATCCCCGGGACATTCGTTAATAGAACTCAGTATGATGTGGGGAAAGAACGCACGCAATAATCACGGATTTTATACATGATAAGCATCCAGTTTTGTATAATCTAAAGCATTTTCAATTTCCAAATCCAAATTGTGTATGTTAGCAAACCGACAAATTTAATCTCAAATCGCAAAGAAACTATCGCCTTCTGGCGGTAATTTTGTGACGATAAGCTGCCCCCGCAATAGCACAGGGCAGTTATGAATTTAAACATTAAAAAGAGTCCCACCGATACGAAACGCCAATCGAAATCACAGTTTGTGTTTGTTTGTTTGATTCGAGGTTAAACGTCTCTGTCAACACTGTGTAGGTCATTTTCGAGACGCTGCTTGCAATTTTGCGGGACTTCTACCCGACATTGCGATGAAATGACATCTCACGCCCTGCCGCCCAATGAAACAAATGTGGTTTATAAGCATGGACGTTCCGACTATCACTGCTTTGTCTGGACAGGCTTAGATCCTCCAAAGGGTTTACCAGTACTCGTGTGTGGTCGGTTTCCTCTCTGCGTGGAAGCATCATGCAGCACATCTATTTCTTCAAGCCCCGGTGAGCGGGAGCCGGATTTCAGTTTATGAAACTTATCAATATCTTAAAGCAGAAATATTTAAGTCCCACAGTAAGAGGATTTTACTGACTTTTCCAAGGCGGATCTTCTGTTATGGAATTTGTTTGTTATATTTCGGCTTTGCATGTATATTTTGCTAATACATTTTTATTTTGGATAGTCGATTGGGCATTTTGTGGGAAAGTAACTCACTTTGGCTTACCGCTAGTGACGTTCTCACAATGTTGAAGTTGTATTATACAGGAATTTCTTTCCCTTTTGTGTCTTGGATGGGAGATTGCGGTAATTGTATCGATTCCTGATCATTGACTTCACTTCTGTTCTTCATGATTTCCGTTAACACTTACCTCGGCGAACTTCCTACTGGCTTTTGTTTGCAATGAAAACCTGCAAAGTGCTATTCCATTTACTTTAGCACGTATGGATGATTGCACAAATGGCAAAATGGTCTGTATAAATTCACAGCGTTCGTTTGATTTGCACCTATGTCTTCTATCCCTTGTTCTAAATAATATTTTATAAGAACCCCACTACATTTATCACTGAAATTTCACAGTTTTCATTGGACTTGGATCTAATTTTTCTATTCTTATCGCTACACATTTTCCTAAACATATAATAAAATTCAGCTAGGTAGTAACAAAAACCTAACCAGCGTTCCTATTTAGTGTTGATAATAATTATCTTGATAGACTGACCTTGTTTTACAGACGACGATGAGTGCAGTGATGAGACTGACAATTGCCATTCGGATGCCACCTGTACCAATACACCTGGATCGTATACATGCTCGTGCAATACCGGATACACGGGCAATGGCACGAATTGTACAGGTATGTGACAAAGAATACGCTCATAATTAATTTTATTAAAAATGGTCGCTGACTTGTATTACATGAGCTATTTTTTTGATCGACCGATTTCTTACCCCGATGAATAACAGGTGGTCAGAATCGTTACACACCGTCACATATAAATAGTCATTTTGATAGGTCAACGTAACGTTCACTTGACGTCTTGCTATAGCGTCGATTGATCAACGTTGTGATTAACGTTCACTTGACATCTTGCCATAACGACGATTGGTCAACGTTGTGATTGTTATCTTCAGTGGATATCATTTATGCTCAGCAATTTGTCCGCAGCTACCCGCGTGACATTCGTTAATAATTCTCAGAATGCTTTCGGAAAATAATGCACCTTTATCTCTGTTACGACCAAGTTATCATATAAACGTCCTCATACAACAGAATCGGTAAACAATGTCACAAATAAATAGGCATTTTGATCGGCCAACGTAACGTAACGTTTGATTGACGTCTTGCCTTGGCGACGATTGATCAACGTTCTGAATGCGACCGTCAATTAATACAGTTTATCCACCGTAATCTTTACCCTACTACCCCCGGGACATTCGTTAATAGAGCTCAGAATGATGTGGGGAAAGAACGCACCCAATATTCATGGATTTTATACATAATAAGCCTCCAGTTTTGTATAATCTAAAGCATTTTCAATTTCCAAATCCAAATTGTGTATGTTAGCAAACGGACAAATTTAAATCTCAAATCGCAAAGAAACTATCGCCTTCTGGCGGTTATTTTGTGACGATAAGCTGCCTCCGCAATAGCACAGGGCAGTTATTAATTTAAACATTATAAAGAGTCCCTCCGATACGAAACGTCAATCGAAATTACAGTTTGTATTTGTTTGTTTGTTTGTTTGTTTGTTTGATTCGAGGTTAAACGTCTCCGTCAACACTGTGTAGGTCATTTTCGAGACGTTGCTTCCAATTTTGTGGGACTTCTACCCGGCATTGAGATGAAATGACATCTCAAGCCCTGCCGCCGAATGAAACAAATATGGTTTATATGCATGGACCTTCCGACTATCACTGCTTTGTCTGGGCAGGCTTAGATCCTCCAAAGGGTTTACCAGTACTCGTGTGTGTTCGGTTTCCGCTCTGTGTGGAAGCATCATGCAGCCCGTCTATTCCTTCAAGCCCCGATGAGCTGGGGCCGAATTACAGTTTATGTAGCTTATCAATATCTTAAAGCAGAAAAATTTAAGTCCCACAGTAAGAGCATTTTTACTGACTGTTCCAAGGCGGATCTTCTGTTATGGAATTTGTTTGTTATATTTCGGCTTTGCATGTATATTTTGCTAATACATTTTTATTTTGGATAATCGATTGGGCATTTTGTGGGAAAGTATCTCATTTTGGCTTACCGCTTGTGACGTTCTCACAATGTTGAAGTTGTATTATACAGGAATTTCTTTCCCTTTTGTGTCTTGGATGGGAGATTGCGGTAATTGTATCGATTCCTGATGATTGACTTCACTTCTGTTCTTCATGATGTCCGCTAACACTTATCTCGGCGAACTTCCTACTGGTTTTTGTTTGCAATGAAAACCTGCACAGTGCTATTCCATTTACTTTAGCACGTATGGATGATTGCACATATGGCAAAATGGTCTGTATAAATTCACAGCGTTCGTTTGATTTGCACCTATGTCTTCTACCCCTTGTTCTAAATAATATTTTATAAGAATCCCACTACATTTATCACTGAAATTTCACAATTTTCATTGGACTTGGATCTAATTTTTCTTTCTTTATCGCTACACATTTTCCTAGACATATAATAAAATTCAGCTAGGTAACAAAAACCTAACCAGCGTTCCTATTTAGTGTTGATAACAATTATCTTGATAGACTGACCTTGTTTTACAGACGACGATGAGTGCAGTGATGAGACTGACAATTGCCATTCGGATGCCACCTGTACCAATACACCTGGATCGTATACATGCTCGTGCAATACCGGATACACGGGCAATGGCACGAATTGTACAGGTATGTGACAAAGAATACGCTCATAATTCATTTTATTAAAAATGGTCGCTGACTTGTATTACATGAGCTATTTTTTTGATCGACCGATTTCCTACCCCGATGAATGACAGGTGGTCAGAATCGTTACACACCGTCACACATAAATAGTCATTTTGATAGGCCAACGTAACGTTCACTTGACGTCTTGCTATGCGTCGATTGATCAACGTTGTGATTAACGTTCACTTGACATCTTGCCATAACGACGATTGGTCAACGTTGTGATTGTTATCTTCAGTGGATATCATTTATGCTCATGAAATTTGTCCGCAGCTACCCGCGTGACATTCGTTAATAATGCTCAGAATGCTTTCGGAAAATAATGCACCTTTATCTCTGTTACGACCCAGTTATCATATATACGTCCTCATACGACAGGATCGGTAAACAATGTCACAAATAAATAGGCATTTTGATCGGCCAACGTAACGTAACGTTCGATTGACGTCTTGCCTTTGCGACGATTGATCAATGTTCTAACTGCGACCGTCCATTAATACAATTTATGCACCGTAATCTTTGCCCTACTACCCCCGGGATATTCGTTAATAGAGCACAGACTGATGTGGGGAAAGAACGCACCCAATAATCATGGATTTGATACATGATAAGCCTCTAGTTCTTTATAATCTAAAGCATTTTCAATTTTCAAATCCAAATTGTGTATGTTAGCAAACCGACAAATTTAAATCTCAAATCGCAAAGAAACTATCGCCTTCTGGCGGTTATTTTGTGACGATAAGCTGCCTCCGCAATAGCACAGGGCAGTTATGAATTTAAACATTAAAAAGAGTCCCACCGATACGAAACGCCAATCGAAATTACATTTTGTATTTGTTTGTTTGTTTGTTTGATTCGAGGTTTAACGTCTCCGTCAACACTGTGTATGTCATTTTCGAGACGTTGCTTCCAATTTTGTGGGACTTCTACCCGACATTAAGATGAAATGACATCTCAAGCCTTGCCGCCCAATGAAACAAATATGGTTTATAAGCATGGACGTTCCGACTATCACCGCTTTGTCTGGGCAGGCTTAGATCCTCCAAAGTGTTTACCAGTACTCGTGTGTGGTCGGTTTCCGCTCTGCGTGGAAACATCATGCAGCCCATCTATTTCTTCAAGCCCCGATGAGCGGGGCCGAATTACAGTTTATGGAGCTGATCAATATCTTAAAGCAGAAAAACTTAAGTCCCACAGTAAGAGCATTTTAATGACTGTTCCAAGGCGGATCTTCTGTTGTGGAATTTGTCTGTTATATTTCGGCTTTGCATGTATATTTTGCTAATACATTTTTATTTTGGATAGTCGATTGGGCATTTTGTGGGAAAGTAACTCACTTTGGCTTACCGCTTGTGACGTTCTCACAATGTTGAAGTTGTATTATACAGGAATTTCTTTCCCTTTTGTGTCTTGGATGGGAGATTGCGGTAATTGTATCGATTCCTGATCATTGACTTCACTTCTGTTCTTCATGATTTCCGTTAACACTTATCTCGGCGAACTTCCTACTGGTTTTTGTTTGCAATGAAAACCTGCTATTCCATTTAGTGCTATTCCATTTACTTTAGCACGTATGGATGATTGCACATATGGCAAAATGGTCTTTATAAATTCACAGCGTTCGTTTGATTTGCACCTATGTCTGCTATCCCTTGTTCTATATAATATTTTTTAAGAATCCCATTACATTTATCACTGAAATTTCAGTTTTCATAGGACTTGGATCTAATTTTTCTATTTTTATCGCTACACATTTTCCTAGACCTATAATAAAATTCAGCTAGGTAACAAAAACCTAACCAGCGTTCTTATTTAGTGTTGATAACAATTATCTTGATAGACTGACCTTGTTTTACAGACGACGATGAGTGTAGTGATGAGACTGACAATTGCCATTCGGATGCCACCTGTACCAATACACCTGGATCGTATACATGCTCGTGCAATACCGGATACACGGGAAATGGCACGAATTGTACAGGTATGTTACAAAGAATACGCTCATAATTCATTTTATTAAAAATGGTCGCTGACTTGTATTACATGAGCTATTTTTTGGATCGACCGATTTCCTACCCCGATGAATGACAGGTGGTCAGAATCGTTACACACCGTCACAAATAAATAGTCCTTTTGATATGCCAACGTAACGTTCACTTGACGTCTTGCTATAGCGTCGATTGATCAACGTTGTGATTAACGTTCACTTGACATCTAGCCATAACGACGATTGGTCAACGTTGTGATTGTGATCTTCAGTGGATATCATTTATGCTTAGCAATTTGCTCGCAGCTACCCGCGTGACATTCGTTAATAATGCTCAGAATGCTTTCGGAAAATAATGCACCTTAATCTCTGTTACGACCCAGTTATCATATATACGTCCTCATACGACAGAATCGGTAAACAATGTCACAAATAAATAGGCATTTTGATCGGCCAACGTAATGTAACGTTCGATTGACGTCTTACCTTGGAGACGATTGATCAACGTTCTGACTGCGACCGTCAATTAATACAATTTATGCACCGTAATCTTTGCCCTACTACCCCCGGGACATTCGTTAATAGAGCTCAGAATGATGTGGGGAAAGAACGCACCCAATAATCATGGATTTTTTACATGATAAGCCTCCAGTTTTGTATAATCTAAAGCATTTTCAATTTCCAAATCCAAATTGTGTATGTTAGCAAACGGACAAATTTAAATCTCAAATCGCAAAGAAACTATCGCCTTCTGGTGGTTAGTTTGTGACGATAAGCTGCCTCCGCAATAGCACAGGGCAGTTATGAATTTAAACATTAAAAAGAGTCCCAACGATACGAAACGCCAATCGAAATTACAGTTTGTGTTTGTTTGTTTGTTTGTTTGTTTGATTCGAGGTTAAACGTCTCCGTCAACACTGTGTAGGTCATTTTCGAGACGTTGCTTCCAATTTTGTGGGACTTCTACCCGACATTTAGATGAAATGACAGCTCAAGCCCTGCCGCCAAATGGAACAAATATGGTTTATAAGCATGGACGTTCCGACTATCACCGCTTTGTCTGGGCAGGCTTAGATCCTCCAAAGGGTTTACCAGTACTCGTGTGTGGTCGGTTTCCGCTCTGCGTGGAAGCATCATGCAGCCCATCTATTTCTTCAAGCCCCGATGAGCGGGGGCCGAATTACAGTTTATGTAGCTTTTCAATATCTTAAAGCAGAAAAATTTAAGTCCCACAGTAAGAGCATTTTTACTGACTGTTCCAAGGCGGATCTTCTGTTATGGAATTTGTTTGTTATATTTCGGCTTTGCATGTATACATTGCTAATACATTTTTATTTTGGATAGTCGATTGGGCATTTTGTGGGAAAGTAACTCACTTTGGCTTACCGCTTGTGACGTTCTCACAATGTTGAAGTTGTATTATACAGGAATTTCTTTCCCTTTTGTGTCTTGGATGGGTGATTGCGGTAATTGTATCGATTCCTGATGATTGACTTCACTTCTGTTCTTCATGATTTCCGTTAACACTTATCTCGGCGAACTTCCTACTGGTTTTTGTTTGCAATGAAAACCTACAAAGTGCTATTCTATTTACTTTAGCATGTATGGATAATTGCACATATGGCAAAATGGTCTGTATAAATTCACAGCGTTCGTTTGATTTGCACCTATGTCTTCTATCCCTTGTTCTAAATAATATTTTATAAGAATCCCACTACATTTATCACTGAAATTTCACAGTTTTCATTGGACTTGGATCTAATTTTTCTATTCTTATCGCTACACATTTTCCTAGACATATAATAAAATTCAGCTAGGTAACAAAAACCTAACCAGCGTTCTTATTTAGTGTTGATAATAATTATGCTGATAGACTGACCTTGTTTTACAGACGACGATGAGTGCAGTGATGAGACTGACAATTGCCATTCGGATGCCACCTGTACCAATTCACCTGGATCGTATACATGCTCGTGCAATACCGGATACACGGGCAATGGCACGAATTGTACAGGTATGTGACAAAGAATACGCTCAAAATGTATTTTATTAAAAATGGTCGCTGACTTGTATTACATGAGCTATTTTTCTGATCGACCGATTTCCTACCCCGATGAATGACAGGTGGTCAGAATCGTTACACACCGTCACACATAAATAGTCATTTTGATAGGCCAACGTAACGTTCACTTGAAGTCTTGCTATGCGTCGATTGATCAACGTTGTGATTAACGTTCACTTGACATCTTGCCATAACGACGATTGGTCAACGTTGTGATTGTTATCTTCAGTGGATATCATTTATGCTCATGAAATTTGTCCGCAGCTACCCGCGTGACATTCGTTAATAATGCTCAGAATGCTTTCGGAAAATAATGCACCTTTATCTCTGTTACGACCCAGTTATCATAGATACGTCCTCATACGACAGAATCGGTAAACAATGTCACAAATTAAATAGGCATTTTGATCGGCCAACGTAACGTAACGTTCGATTGACGTCTTGCCTTTGCGACGATTGATCAATGTTCTGACTGCGACCGTCAATTAATACAATTTATGCACCGTAATCTTTGCCCTACTACCCCCGGGATATTCGTTAATAGAGCACAGACTGATGTGGGGAAAGAACGCACCCAATAATCATGGATTTGATACATGATAAGCCTCTAGTTCTGTATAATCTAAAGCATTTTCAATTTTCAAATCCAAATTGTGTATGTTAGCAAACCGACAAATTTAAATCTCAAATCGCAAAGAAACTATCGCCTTCTGGCGGTTATTTTGTGACGATAAGCTGCCTCCGCAATAGCACAGGGCAGTTATGAATTTAAACATTAAAAAGAGTCCCACCGATACGAAACGCCAATCGAAATTACATTTTGTATTTGTTTGTTTGTTTGTTTGATTCGAGGTTTAACGTCTCCGTCAACACTGTGTATGTCATTTTCGAGACGTTGCTTCCAATTTTGTGGGACTTCTACCCGACATTAAGATGAAATGACATCTCAAGCCTTGCCACCCAATGAAACAAATATGGTTTATAAGCATGGACGTTCCGACTATCACCGCTTTGTCTGGGCAGGCTTAGATCCTCCAAAGTGTTTACCAGTACTCGTGTGTGGTCGGTTTCCGCTCTGCGTGGAAACATCATGCAGCCCATCTATTTCTTCAAGCCCCGATGAGCGGGGCCGAATTACAGTTTATGGAGCTGATCAATATCTTAAAGCAAAACAACTTAAGTCCCACAGTAAGAGCATTTTAATGACTGTTCCAAGGCGGATCTTCTGTTGTGGAATTTGTTTGTTATATTTCGGCTTTGCATGTATATTTTGCTAATACATTTTTATTTTGGATAGTCGATTGGGCATTTTGTGGGAAAGTAACTCACTTTGGCTTACCGCTTGTGACGTTCTCACAATGTTGAAGTTGTATTATACAGGAATTTCTTTCCCTTTTGTGTCTTGGATGGGAGATTGCGGTGTGTGTGTGTGTGAATTCGGGTTTAACGTCGCTTTCAACAATTTTTCAGTCATATCACGACGGTGTCTGGTTGCGACAGGGAGCTCAATGCTCACATTTATAGTGCTGCCTCACTGAAGTATCATGTCCCAGACACATTACATGATACCACACCCAGTCACATTATCCTGACACTGGATCGACCAGTCCTAGCTCTACCCCGTAAATCTGAGTGCCAAACGAGGAGCAGCTAGTACCATTTTTAACGACTTTGGTATGTCGCGGCCCGGGGTCGAACCCCAGACCTCCCGTTCCCCGGAGCGGACACTCTACCAACTGAGCTATCGGGGCCGGTAGGGAGATTGCGGTAATTGTATCGATTCCTGATCATTGACTTCACTTCTGTTCTTCATGATTTCCGTTAACACTTATCTCGGCGAACTTCCTACTGGTTTTTGTTTGCAATGAAAACCTGCACAGTGCTATTCCATTTACTTTAGCACGTATGGATGATTGCACATATGGCAAAATGGTCTTTATAAATTCACAGCGTTCGTTTGATTTGCACCTATGTCTCCTATCCCTTGTTCTATATAATATTTTTTAAGAATCCCATTACATTTATCACTGAAATTTCAGTTTTCATAGGACTTGGATCTAATTTTTCTATTTTTATCGCTACACATTTTCCTAGACCTATAATAAAATTCAGCTAGGTAACAAAAACCTAACCAGCGTTCCTATTTAGTGTTGATAACAATTATCTTGATAGACTGACCTTGTTTTACAGACGACGATGAGTGCAGTGATGAGACTGACAATTGCCATTCGGATGCCACCTGTACCAATACACCTGGATCGTATACATGCTCGTGCAATACCGGATACACGGGAAATGGCACGAATTGTAAAGGTATGTTACAAAGAATACGCTCATAATTCATTTTATTAAAAATGGTCGCTGACTTGTATTACATGAGCTATTTTTTGGATCGACCGATTTCCTACCCCGATGAATGACGGGTGGTCAGAATCGTTACACACCGTCACAAATAAATAGTCCTTTTGATAGGCCAACGTAACGTTCACTTGACGTCTTGCTATAGCGTCGATTGATCAACGTTGTGATTAACGTTCACTTGACATCTAGCCATAACGACGATTGGTCAACGTTGTGATTGTGATCTTCAGTGGATATCATTTATGCTTAGCAATTTGCTCGCAGCTACCCGCGTGACATTCGTTAATAATGCTCAGAATGCTTTCGGAAAATAATGCACCTTAATCTCTGTTACGACCCAGTTATCATATATACGTCCTCATACGACAGAATCGGTAAACAATGTCACAAATAAATAGGCATTTTGATCGGCCAACGTAACGTAACGTTCGATTGACGTCTTACCTTGGAGACGATTGATCAACGTTCTGACTGCGACCGTCAATTAATACAATTTATGCACCGTAATCTTTGCCCTACTACCCCCGGGACATTCGTTAATAGAGCTCAGAATGATGTGGGGAAAGAACGCACCCAATAATCATGGATTTTTTACATGATAAGCCTCCAGTTTTGTATAATCTAAAGCATTTTCAATTTCCAAATCCAAATTGTGTATGTTAGCAAACCGACAAATTTAAATCTCAAATCGCAAAGAAACTATCGCCTTCTGGTGGTTAGTTTGTGACGATAAGCTGCCTCCGCAATAGCACAGGGCAGTTATGAATTTAAACATTAAAAAGAGTCCCAACGATACGAAACGCCAATCGAAATTACAGTTTGTGTTTGTTTGTTTGTTTGTTTGTTTGTTTGATTCGAGGTTAAACGTCTCCGTCAACACTGTGTAGGTCATTTTCGAGACGTTGCTTCCAATTTTGTGGGACTTCTACCCGACATTTAGATGAAATGACAGCTCAAGCCCTGCCGCCAAATGGAACAAATATGGTTTATAAGCATGGACGTTCCGACTATCACCGCTTTGTCTGGGCAGGCTTAGATCCTCCAAAGGGTTTACCAGTACTCGTGTGTGGTCGGTTTCCGCTCTGCGTGGAAGCATCATGCAGCCCATCTATTTCTTCAAGCCCCGATCAGCGGGGGCCGAATTACAGTTTATGTAGCTTTTCAATATCTTAAAGAAGAAAAATTTAAGTCCCACAGTAAGAGCATTTTTACTGACTGTTCCAAGGCGGATCTTCTGTTATGGAATTTGTTTGTTATATTTCGGCTTTGCATGTATACATTGCTAATACATTTTTATTTTGGATAGTCGATTGGGCATTTTGTGGGAAAGTAACTCACTTTGGCTTACCGCTTGTGACGTTCTCACAATGTTGAAGTTGTATTATACAGGAATTTCTTTCCCTTTTGTGTCTTGGATGGGTGATTGCGGTAATTGTATCGATTCCTGATGATTGACTTCACTTCTGTTCTTCATGATTTCCGTTAACACTTATCTCGGAGAACTTCCTACTGGTTTTTGTTTGCAATGAAAACCTACAAAGTGCTATTCTATTTACTTTAGCATGTATGGATAATTGCACAAATGGCAAAATGGTCTGTATAAATTCACAGCGTTCGTTTGATTTGCACCTATGTCTTCTATCCCTTGTTCTAAATAATATTTTATAAGAATCCCACTACATTTATCACTGAAATTTCACAGTTTTCATTGGACTTGGATCTAATTTTTCTATTCTTATCGCTACACATTTTCCTAGACATATAATAAAATTCAGCTAGGTAACAAAAACCTAACCAGCGTTCTTATTTAGTGTTGATAATAATTATGCTGATAGACTGACCTTGTTTTACAGACGACGATGAGTGCAGTGATGAGACTGACAATTGCCATTCGGATGCCACCTGTACCAATTCACCTGGATCGTATACATGCTCGTGCAATACCGGATACACGGGCAATGGCACGAATTGTACAGGTATGTGACAAAGAATACGCTCATAATTCATTTTATTAAAAATGGTCGCTGACTTGTATTACATGAGCTATTTTTCTGATCGACCGATTTCCTACCCCGATGAATGACAGGTGGTCAGAATCGTTACACACCGTCACACATAAATAGTCATTTTGATAGGCCAACGTAACGTTCACTTGACGTCTTGCTATGCGTCGATTGATCAACGTTGTGATTAACGTTCACTTGACATCTTGCCATAACGACGATTGGTCAACGTTGTGATTGTTATCTTCAGTGGATATCATTTATGCTCATGAAATTTGTCCGCAGCTACCCGCGTGACATTCGTTAATAATGCTCAGAATGCTTTCGGAAAATAATGCACCTTTATCTCTGTTACGACCCAGTTATCATAGATACGTCCTCATACGACAGAATCGGTAAACAATGTCACAAATTAAATAGGCATTTTGATCGGCCAACGTAACGTAACGTTCGATTGACGTCTTGCCTTTGCGACGATTGATCAATGTTCTGACTGCGACCGTCAATTAATACAATTTATGCACCGTAATCTTTGCCCTACTACCCCCGGGATATTCGTTAATAGAGCACAGACTGATGTGGGGAAAGAACGCACCCAATAATCATGGATTTGATACATGATAAGCCTCTAGTTCTGTATAATCTAAAGCATTTTCAATTTTCAAATCCAAATTGTGTATGTTAGCAAACCGACAAATTTAAATCTCAAATCGCAAAGAAACTATCGCCTTCTGGCGGTTATTTTGTGACGATAAGCTGCCTCCGCAATAGCACAGGGCAGTTATGAATTTAAACATTAAAAAGAGTCCCACCGATACGAAACGCCAATCGAAATTACATTTTGTATTTGTTTGTTTGTTTGTTTGATTCGAGGTTTAACGTCTCCGTCAACACTGTGTATGTCATTTTCGAGACGTTGCTTCCAATTTTGTGGGACTTCTACCCGACATTAAGATGAAATGACATCTCAAGCCTTGCCGCCCAATGAAACAAATATGGTTTATAAGCATGGACGTTCCGACTATCACCGCTTTGTCTGGGCAGGCTTAGATCCTCCAAAGTGTTTACCAGTACTCGTGTATGGTCGGTTTCCGCTCTGCGTGGAAGCATCATGCAGCCCATCTATTTCTTCAAGCCCCGACGAGCAGGGCCGAATTACAGTTTATGGAGCTGATCAATATCTTAAAGCAGAAAAACTTAAGTCCCACAGTAAGAGCATTTTAATGACTGTACCAAGGCGGATCTTCTGTTGTGGAATTTGTTTGTTATATTTCGGCTTTGCATGAATATTTTGCTAATACATTTTTATTTTGGATAGTCGATTGGGCATTTTGTGGGAAAGTAACTCACTTTGGCTTACCGCTTGTGACGTTCTCACAATGTTGAAGTTGTATTATACAGGAATTTCTTTCCCTTTTGTGTCTTGGATGGGAGATTGCGGTAATTGTATCGATTCCTGATCATTGACTTCACTTCTATTCTTCATGATTTCCGTTAACACTTATCTCGGCGAACTTCCTACTGGTTTTTGTTTGCAATGAAAACCTGCACAGTACTATTCCATTTACTTTAGCACGTATGGATGATTGCACATATGGCAAAATGGTCTTTATAAATTCACAGCGTTCGTTTGATTTGCACCTATGTCTCCTATCCCTTGTTCTATATAATAGTTTTTAAGAATCCCACTACATTTATCACTGAAATTTCAGTTTTCATAGGACTTGGATCTAATTTTTCTATTTTTATCGCTACACATTTTCCTAGACATATAATAAAATTCAGCTAGGTAACAAAAACCTAACCAGCGTTCTTATTTAGTGTTGATAACAATTATCTTGATAGACTGACCTTGTTTTACAGACGACGATGAGTGTAGTGATGAGACTGACAATTGCCATTCGGATGCCACCTGTACCAATACACCTGGATCGTATACATGCTCGTGCAATACCGGATACACGGGCAATGGCACGAATTGTACAGGTATGTGACAAAGAATACGCTCATAATTCATTTTATTAAAAATGGTCGCTGACTTGAATTACATGAGCTATTTTTTGGATCGACCGATTTCCTACCCCGATGAATGACGGGTGGTCAGAATCGTTACACACCGTCACAAATAAATAGTCCTTTTGATAGGCCAACGTAACGTTCACTTGACGTCTTGCTATAGCGTCGATTGATCAACGTTGTGATTAACGTTCACTTGACATCTAGCCATAACGACGATTGGTCAACGTTGTGATTGTGATCTTCAGTGGATATCATTTATGCTTAGCAATTTGCTCGCAGCTACCCGCGTGACATTCGTTAATAATGCTCAGAATGCTTTCGGAAAATAATACACCTTTATCTCTGTTACGACCCAGTTATCATATATACGTCCTCATACGACAGAATCGGTAAACAATGTCACAAATAAATAGGCATTTTGATCGGCCAACGTAACGTAACGTTCGATTGACGTCTTACCTTGGAGACGATTGATCAACGTTCTGACTGCGACCGTCAATTAATACAATTTATGCACCGTAATCTTTGCCCTACTACCCCCGGGACATTCGTTAATAGAGCTCAGAATGATGTGGGGAAAGAACGCACCCAATAATCATGGATTTTTTACATGATAAGCCTCCAGTTTTGTATAATCTAAAGCATTTTCAATTTCCAAATCCAAATTGTGTATGTTAGCAAACCGACAAATTTAAATCTCAAATCGCAAAGAAACTATCGCCTTCTGGTGGTTAGTTTGTGACGATAAGCTGCCTCCGCAATAGCACAGGGCAGTTATGAATTTAAACATTAAAAAGAGTCCCAACGATACGAAACGCCAATCGAAATTACAGTTTGTGTTTGTTTGTTTGTTTGTTTGTTTGATTCGAGGTTAAACGTCTCCGTCAACACTGTGTAGGTCATTTTCGAGACGTTGCTTCCAATTTTGTGGGACTTCTACCCGACATTTAGATGAAATGACAGCTCAAGCCCTGCCGCCAAATGGAACAAATATGGTTTATAAGCATGGACGTTCCGACTATCACCGCTTTGTCTGGGCAGGCTTAGATCCTCCAAAGGGTTTAACAGTACTCGTGTGTGGTCGGTTTCCGCTCTGCGTGGAAGCATCATGCAGCCCATCTATTTCTTCAAGCCCCGATGAGCGGGGGCCGAATTACAGTTTATGTAGCTTTTCAATATCTTAAAGCAGAAAAATTTAAGTCCCACAGTAAGAGCATTTTTACTGACTGTTCCAAGGCGGATCTTCTGTTATGGAATTTGTTTGTTATATTTCGGCTTTGCAAAAAAAAAAAAAAAAAAAGCTTGGTGGTACTAAGGCCTATGAACTTCAGCCTTTGGCTGAAGAGAGAGCTATAGTAGATAAACATGTTTGTCTTTCAGCCACCAAGTTTGCTGTGTGTGTTAACGAAGGCCAAGACAAGCTTCCTACGCTATACTGGTTACCAAAACTTCATAAAAAAACCTTACAAAGCACGGTTTATTGCAAATTCTAGTTCTTGCACTACCACTGAGCTTTCTAAATTATTAACTTCCTGTCTTACTGCTATTAAAACGCATGTAATTAAATATTGTGATAAAGTCTTTGAAAGATCAGGAAGAAATCTGTTTTGGTCTATAAAAAATTCGAATGAGGTTTTAAATAAATTGAAATCTAGACAGTTTCGTGCTTCTAGTCTGTCTACCTACGATTTTTCCACTCTTTACACTACACTTCCTCATAATCTTATAAAAGAAAAGCTTAATGATTTAATTGAATGGGCTTTTCACAGAGAAGATTCTCTCTATCTTGCATGTAATGTCAGAAATGCATTTTTCACTTCTAAAGAGCATAAGAATTATACACTTTGGTCATGTCAGAGGGTGTGTGATGCCCTCACCTTTCTACTTGACAATATTTATATTAGATTCGGTACTAAGTTATTTAGACAAATTGTGGGTATTCCGATGGGTACTAATTGCGCACCTCTTGTGGCTGATCTGTTCTTGTATTGTTATGAAAGAGACTTCATTTTGTCGCTTTCCATTGATAATCAATCTGAAATTATTGAAGCTTTTAGCTCTACTTCTAGGTATTTAGATGATTTATTAAATATTGATAATACCTATTTTGATGGTTTGATCAGTCAGATTTACCCCCTAGAACTTCAGTTAAATAAAGCAAATTCTTCTGATACCGAGGCCCCGTTTTTGGATTTACATCTATCTATTGTAGATGGATTTGTTTCGTGCAAAATTTATGATAAACGCGATGACTTTGATTTTGAGATTGTAAATTTTCCTTTTTTGGATGGTGATGTTCCTCGTGCGCCATCCTATGGCGTTTATATTTCGCAATTAATTCGATTTGCTAGAGTGTGTAGTCATGTAACTGACTTCAACACTCGTAATAAATTATTAACGGCTAAACTCCTTAATCAGGGTTATCGGTACCATAAACTACGCAAAGCCTTTTCAAAATTTTATAGACGCTATTCTGATTTAATTTCAAAATTCAATATTGGACTTAAATCTCTTCTGCAACAAGGTCTATCGGAACCCGAATTTTATGGTGACTTAGTATATAAATTCAGAAAAATATATAACCGCAATGACTTCAGCACCCAATTTCGTAAAATCATTCTTCGATATAAAAAGATTGGGTACAACATGGATATTATTCGACAGACTGCATGCATGGTAGTTAACCCAATCACGGTTGGCAACTTTGCTTCCCTCTTTAATTGCACGCCGGTGGGTCAGGCCTCAGATTCTATGACGGCTCCAACGTAAAGGCTTATTGAAAATTAAAGAGATAATGTTGGTTGGTGCCTGATGCTCTGTCTCTGGTCGGGCTCATCGGAGTCTAACTGTTGGTTTTCTTTTGCTCCAGCATTTCAGTGGTTTCTTGCTGTCGAGTCCTCACCGTTGTCTCACCTCTGTGGTTCTTTGATTTCTGTGTTCACGGAGATGTTGCACTGATGAGTCAGGAGGCCTTCATGCGGACTGAACAAATTATTTGTCTAAATCGCGACGGAAGTAAGGGCGAGGATTGTGGCCACGTAAAATCGATTTAAGCCCCCCAGTGGAAATCTTCCACTGACCGTTCCAAGGCGGCTCTTCTGTGGCGATTTATTTATGTTGTTGTTTGTTACTTACTGTGTGTATCACTTGTGTCTTTCAATTTTGGATGGCCATATGGCCATTTTGTGGGAAAGTAACTGCCCATATGGCCTTCCTTTGTTTAGGTTTCCATTATGGTCTGGTCGCTTAATGTTTGTATTTCTTTCCCTTTGGTGTCTTTTATGGATGGAGTAAGTTAATTGTATCAATTCCTGATCTTTGTTTTACTTCTACTTTGCATGTATACATTGCTAATACATTTTTATTTTGGATAGTCGATTGGGCATTTTGTGGGAAAGTAACTCACTTTGGCTTACCGCTTGTGACGTTCTCACAATGTTGAAGTTGTATTATACAGGAATTTCGTTCCCTTTTGTGTCTTGGATGGGAGATTGCGGTAATTGAATCGATTCCTGATGATTGACTTCACTTCTGTTCTTCATGATTTCCGTTAACACTTATCTCGGCGAACTTCCTACTGGTTTTTGTTTGCAATGAAAACCTACAAAGTGCTATTCTATTTACTTTAGCATGTACGGATAATTGCACAAATGGCAAAATGGTCTGTATAAATTCACAGCGTTCGTTTGATTTGCACCTATGTCTTCTAGCCCTTGTTCTAAATAATATTTTATAAGAATCCCACTACATTTATCACTGAAATTTCACAGTTTTCATTGGACTTGGATCTAATTTTTCCATTCTTATCGCTACACATTTTCCTAGACATATAATAAAATTCAGCTAGGTAACAAAAACCTGACCAGCGTTCTTATTTAGTGTTGATAATAATTATGCTGATAGACTGACCTTGTTTTACAGACGACGATGAGTGCAGTGATGAGACTGACAATTGCCATTCGGATGCCACCTGTACCAATACACCTGGATCGTATACATGCTCGTGCAATACCGGATACACGGGCAATGGCACGAATTGTACAGGTATGTGACAAAGAATACGCTCATAATTCATTTTATTAAAAATGGTCGCTGACTTGTATTACATGAGCTATTTTTTTGATCGACCGATTTCCTACCCCGATGAATGACAGGTGGTCAGAATCGTTACACACCGTCACACATAAATAGTCATTTTGATAGGCCAACGTAACGTTCACTTGACGTCTTGCTATGCGTCGATTGATCAACGTTGTGATTAACGTTCACTTGACATCTTGCCATAACGACGATTGGTCAACGTTGTGATTGTTATCTTCAGTGGATATCATTTATGCTCATGAAATTTGTCCGCAGCTACCCGCGTGACATTCGTTAATAATTCTCAGAATGCTTTCGGAAAATAATGCACCTTAATCTCTGTTACGACCCAGTTATCATATATACGTCCTCATACGGCAGAATCGGTAAACAATGTCACAAATAAATAGGCATTTTGATCGGCCAACGTAACGTAACGTTCGATTGACGTCTTGCCTTTGCGACGATTGATCAATGTTCTGACTGCGACCGTCAATTAATACAATTTATGCACCGTAATCTTTGCCCTACTACCCCCGGGATATTCGTTAATAGAGCACAGACTGATGTGGGGAAAGAACGCACCCAATAAACATGGATTTGATACATGATAAGCCTCTAGTTCTGTATAATCTAAAGCATTTTCAATTTTCAAATCCAAATTGTGTATGTTAGCAAACCGACAAATTTAAATCTCAAATCGCAAAGAAACCATCGCCTTCTGGCGGTTATTTTGTGACGATAAGCTGCCTCCGCAAAAGCACAGGGCAGTTATGAATTTAAACATTAAAAAGAGTCCCACCGATACGAAACGCCAATCGAAATTACATTTTGTATTTGTTTGTTTGTTTGTTTGTTTGATTCGAGGTTTAACGTCTCCGTCAACACTGTGTATGTCATTTTCGAGACGTTGCTTCCAATTTTGTGGGACTTCTATCCGACATTAAGATGAAATGACATCTCAAGCCTTGCCGCCCAATGAAACAAATATGGTTTATAAGCATGGACGTTCCGACTATCACCGCTTTGTCTGGGCAGGCTTAGATCCTCCAAAGTGTTTACCAGTACTCGTGTGTGGTCGGTTTCCGCTCTGCGTGGAAGCATCATGCAGCCCATCTATTTCTTCAAGCCCCGATGAGCGGGGGCCGAATTACAGTTTATGGAGCTGATCAATATCTTAAAGCAGAAAAACTTAAGTCCCACAGTAAGAGCATTTTAATGACTGTTCCAAGGCGGATCTTCTGTTGTGGAATTTGTTTGTTATATTTCGGCTTGGCATGTATATTTTGCTAATACATTTTTATTTTGGATAGTCGATTGGGCATTTTGTGGGAAAGTAACTCACTTTGGCTTACCGCTTGTGACGTTCTCACAATGTTGAAGTTGTATTATACAGGAATTTCTTTCCCTTTTGTGTCTTGGATGGGAGATTGCGGTAATTGTATCGATTCCTGATCATTGACTTCACTTCTGTTCTTCATGATTTCCGTTAACACTTATCTCGGCGAACTTCCTACTGGTTTTTGTTTGCAATGAAAACCTGCACAGTGCTATTCCATTTACTTTAGCACGTATGGATGATTGCACATATGGCAAAATGGTCTTTATAAATTCACAGCGTTCGTTTGATTTGCACCTATGTCTCCTATCCCTTGTTCTATATAATATTTTTTAAGAATCCCTCTACATTTATCACTGAAATTTCAGTTTTCATAGGACTTGGATCTAATTTTTCTATTTTTATCGCTACACATTTTCCTAGACATATAATAAAATTCAGCTAGGTAACAAAAACCTAACCAGCGTTCCTATTTAGTGTTGATAACAATTATCTTGATAGACTGACCTTGTTTTACAGACGACGATGAGTGTAGTGATGAGACTGACAATTGCCATTCGGATGCCACCTGTACCAATACACCTGGATCGTATACATGCTCGTGCAATACCGGATACACGGGCAATGGCACGAATTGTACAGGTATGTGACAAAGAATACGCTCATAATTCATTTTATTAAAAATGGTCGCTGACTTGAATTACATGAGCTATTTTTTGGATCGACCGATTTCCTACCCCGATGAATGACGGGTGGTCAGAATCGTTACACACCGTCACAAATAAATAGTCCTTTTGATAGGCCAACGTAACGTTCACTTGACGTCTTGCTATAGCGTCGATTGATCAACGTTGTGATTAACGTTCACTTGACATCTAGCCATAACGACGATTGGTCAACGTTGTGATTATGATCTTCAGTGGATATCATTTATGCTTAGCAATTTGCTCGCAGCTACCCGCGTGACATTCGTTAATAATGCTCAGAATGCTTTCGGAAAATAATGCACCTTAATCTCTGTTTCGACCCAGTTATCATATATACGTCCTCATACGACAGAATCGGTAAACAATGTCACAAATAAATAGGCATTTTGATCGGCCAACGTAACGTAACGTTCGATTGACGTCTTACCTTGGAGACGATTGATCAACGTTCTGACTGCGACCGTCAATTAATACAATTTATGCACCGTAATCTTTGCCCTACTACCCCCGGGACATTCGTTAATAGATGTGGGGAAAGAACGCACCCAATAATCATGGATTTTTTACATGATAAGCCTCCAGTTTTGTATAATCTAAAGCATTTTCAATTTCCAAATCCAAATTGTGTATGTTAGCAAACCGACAAATTTAAATCTCAAATCGCAAAGAAACTATCGCCTTCTGGTGGTTAGTTTGTGACGATAAGCTGCCTCCGCAATAGCACAGGGCAGTTATGAATTTAAACATTAAAAAGAGTCCCAACGATACGAAACGCCAATCAAAATTACAGTTTGTGTTTGTTTGTTTGTTTGTTTGTTTGAATCGAGGTTAAACGTCTCCGTCAACACTGTGTAGGTCATTTTCGAGACGTTTCTTCCAATTTTGTGGGACTTCTACCCGACATTTAAATGAAATGACAGCTCAAGCCCTGCCGCCCAATGAAACAAATATGGTTTATAAGCATGGACGTTCCGACTATCACCGCTTTGTCTGGGCAGGCTTTGATCCTCCAAAGGGTTTACCAGTACTCGTGTGTGGTCGG
Source organism: Lucinisca nassula (assembly GCA_963580285.1). Taxonomy (NCBI): domain Eukaryota; kingdom Metazoa; phylum Mollusca; class Bivalvia; order Lucinida; family Lucinidae; genus Lucinisca; species Lucinisca nassula. The sequence goes on along the minus strand of OY757010.1, from coordinate 44,883,113 downwards.
TTTCCGCTCTGCGTGGAAGCATCATGCAGCCCATCTATTTCTTCAAGCCCCGATGAGCGGGGGCCGAATTACAGTTTATGTAGCTTATCAATATCTTAAAGCAGAAAAATTTAAGTCCCACAGTAAGAGCATTTTTACTGACTGTTCCAAGGCTGATCTTCTGTTATGGAATTTGTTTGTTATATTTCGGCTTTGCATGTATACATTGCTAATACATTTTTATTTTGGCTAGTCGATTGGGCATTTTGTGGGAAAGTAACTCACTTTGGCTTACCGCTTGTGACGTTCTCACAATGTTGAAGTTGTATTATACAGGAATTTCTTTCCCTTTTGTGTCTTGTATGGGAGATTGCGGTAATTGTATCGATTCCTGATCATTGACTTCACTTCTGTTCTTCATGATTTCCGTTAACACTTATCTCGGCGAACTTCCTACTGGTTTTTGTTTGCAATGAAAACCTGCAAAATGCTATTCCATTTACTTCAGCACGTATGGATGATTGCCAAAATGGCAAAATGGTCTGTATAAATTCACAGCGTTCGTTTGATTTTCACCTATGTCTTCTATCCCTTGTTCTAAATAATATTTTATAAGAATCCCACTACATTTATCACTGAAATTTCACAGTTTTCATTTGACTTGGATCTAATTTTTTTATTCTTATCGCTACACATTTTCCTAGACATATAATAAAATTCAGCTAGGTAACAAAAACCTAACCAGCGTTCCTATTTAGTGTTGATAATAATTATCTTGATAGACTGACCTTGTTTTACAGACGACGATGAGTGCAGTGATGAGACTGACAATTGCCATTCGGATGCCACCTGTACCAATACACCTGGATCGTATACATGCTCGTGCAATACCGGATACACGGGCAATGGCACGAATTGTACAGGTATGTGACAAAGAATACGCTCATAATTCATTTTATTAAAAATGGTCGCTGACTTGTATTACATGAGCTATTTTTTTGATCGACCGATTTCCTACCCCGATGAATGACAGGTGGTCAGAATCGTTACACACCGTCACACATAAATAGTCATTTTGATAGGCCAACGTAACGTTCACTTGACGTCTTGCTATGCGTCGATTGATCAACGTTGTGATTAACGTTCACTTGACATCTTGCAATAACGACGATTGGTCAACGTTGTGATTGTTATCTTCAGTGGATATCATTTATGCTCAGCAATTTTTCCGCAGCTACACGCGTGACATTCGTTAATAATTCTCAGAATGCTTTCGGAAAATAATGCACCTTTATCTCTGTTACGACCCAGTTATCATATATACGAGGGTAGGCTGAAAAATTCTGAGCCTGACCAAGAAGCAGGCATCGAATAGCCATGAAATTTTGTATTCATTAAATCCAAACCGTCAATTAATACAATTTATGCACCGTAATCTTTGCCCTACTACCCCCGGGACATTCGTTAATAGAGCTCAGAATGATGTGGGAAAGAACGCACCCAATAATCATGGATTTTATACATGATAAGCCTCCAGTTTTGTATAATCTAAAACATTTTCAATTTTCAAATCCAAAGTGTGTATTTTAGCAAACCGACAAATTTAAATCTCAAATCGCAAAGAAACTATCGCCTTCTGGCGGTTATTTTGTGACGATAAGCTGCCTCCGATATAGCACAGGACAGTTATGAATTTAAACATTAAAAAGAGTCCCACCGATACGAAACGCCATTCGAATAAAATAAATTAGTTTGCGTTTGTTGGTTTGTTTGTTTGATTCGAAGTTAAACGTCTCCGTCAACACTGTGTAGGTCATTTTCGATACGTTGCTTCCAATTTTGTGGGACTTCTACCCGACATTGAGATGAAATGACATCTGAAGCCCTGCCGCCCAATGAAATAAATATGGTTTATAAGCATGGACGTTCCGATTATCACCATTTTGTCTGTGTTTTGTTTTTTTATTTTATTGTCGAGGTTAAACGTCTCTGTCAACACTGTGTAGATCATTTTCGAGACGTTGCTTCCAATTTTGTGAGACTTCTACCCGACATTGCGATGAAATGACATCTCAAGCCCTGCCGCCCAATGAAACAAATATGGTTTATAAGCATGGACGTTCCGACTATCACCGCTTTGTTTGGGCAGGCTTAGATCCTCCAAAGGGTTTAACAGTACTCGTGTGTGGTCGGTTTCCGCTCTGCGTGGAAGCATCATGCAGTCCATCTATTTCTTCAAGCCCCGATGAGCGGGGGCCGAATTACAGTTTATGTAGCTTATCAATATCTTAAAGCAGAAAAATTTAAGTCCCACAGTAAGAGCATTTTTTTTCCTGACTGTTCCAAGGCGGATTTTCTGTTATGGAATTTGTTTGTTATATTTCGGCTTTGCATGTATATTTTGCTAATACATTTTTATTTTGGATAGTCGATTTGGCATTTTGTGGGAAAGTAACTCACTTTGGCTTACCGCTTGTGACGTTCTCACAATGTTGAAGTTGTATTATACAGGAATTTCTTTCCCTTTTGTGTCTTGGATGGGAGACTGCGGTAATTGTATCAATTCCTGATCATTGACTTCACTTCTGTTCTTCATGATTTCCGTTAACACTTATCTCGGCGAACTTCCTACTGTTTTTTGTTTGCAATGAAAACCTGCACAGTGCTATTCCATTTAATTTACCACGTATGGATGATTGCACATATGGCAAAATGGTCTGTATAAATTCACAGCGTTCGTTTGATTTGCACCTATGTATTCTATCACTTGTTCTAAATAATATTTTATAAGAATCCCACTACATTTATCACTGAAAGTTCACAGTTTTCATTGGACTTGGATCTAATTTTTCTATTTTTATCGCTACACATTTTCCTAGGCATAGAATAAAATTCAGCTAGGTAACAAAAACCTAACCAGCGTTCCTATTTAGTGTTGATAACAATTATCTTGATAGACTGACCTTGTTTTACAGACGACGATGAGTGCAGTGATGAGACTGACAATTGCCATTCGGATGCCACCTGTACCAATACACCTGGATCGTATACATGCTCGTGCAATACCGGATACACGGGCAATGGCACGACTTGTACAGATATGTGACAAAGAATACGCACATAATTCATTTATTAAAAATGGTCGCTGACTTGTATTACATGAGCTATTTTTTTTATCGACCGATTCCATACCCCGATGAATGACAGGTGGTCAGAATCGTTACACACCGTCACACATAAATAGTCATTTTGATAGGCCAGCGTAACGTTCACTTGACGTCTTGCTATAGCGTCGATTGATCAACGTTGTGATTAACGTTCACTTGACATCTTGCCATAACGACGATTGGTCAACGTTGTGATTGTTATCTTCAGTGGATATCATTTATGCTCAGCAATTTGTCCGCATCTACCCGCGTGACATTCGTTAATAATTCTCTGAATGCTTTCGGAAAATAATGCACCTTTATCTCTGTTACGACCCAGTTATCATATATACGTCCTCATACGGCAGAATCGGTAAACAATGTCACAAATAAATAGGCATTTTGATCGGCCAACGTAACGTAACGTTCGATTGACGTCTTGCCTTGGCCACGATTGATCAACGTTCTGACTGCGCCTGTCAATTAATACAATTTATGCACCGTAATCTTTGCCCTACTACACCCGGGACATTAGTTAACAGAGCTCAGAATGATGAGGGGAAAGAACGCACCCAATAATCATGGATTTTATACATGATAAGCCAACAGTTTTGTATAATCTAAAGCATTTTCAATTTCCAAATCCAAATTGTGTATGTTATCAAACCGACATATTTAAATCGCTAATCGCAAAGAAACAATCGCCTTCTGGCGGTTATTTTGTGACGATAAGCTGCCTCCGCAATAGCACAGGGCAGTTATGAATTTAAACATTTAAAAGAGTCCCACCGATACGAAACGCCAATCGAAATCACGGTTTATGTTTGTTTGTTTGTTTTATTCGAGGTTAAACGTCTCTGTCAACACTGTGTAGGTCATTTCGAGACGTTGCTTCCAATTTTGTGGGACTTCTACCCGACATTGAGATGAAATGACATCTGAAGCCCTGCCGCCCAATGAAATAAATATGGTTTATAAGCATGGACGTTCCGATTATCACCGATTTGTCTGTGTTTTTTTTTTTTATTGTCGAGGTTAAACGTCTCTGTCAACACTGTGTAGATCATTTTCGAGACGTTGCTTCCAATTTTGTGAGACTTCTACCCGACATTGCGATGAAATGACATCTCAAGCCCTGCCGCCCAATGAAACAAATATGGTTTATAAGCATGGACGTTCCGACTATCACCGCTTTGTTTGGGCAGGCTTAGATCCTCCAAAGGGTTTAACAGTACTCGTGTGTGGTCGGTTTCCGCTCTGCGTGGAAGCATCATGCAGTCCATCTATTTCTTCAAGCCCCGATGAGCGGGGGCCGAATTACAGTTTATGTAGCTTATCAATATCTTAAAGCAGAAAAATTTAAGTCCCACAGTAAGAGCATTTTTTTCCTGACTGTTCCAAGGCGGATTTTCTGTTATGGAATTTGTTTGTTATATTTCGGCTTTGCATGTATATTTTGCTAATACATTTTTATTTTGGATAGTCGATTTGGCATTTTGTGGGAAAGTAACTCACTTTGGCTTACCGCTTGTGACGTTCTCACAATGTTGAAGTTGTATTATACAGGAATTTCTTTCCCTTTTGTGTCTTGGATGGGAGATTGCGGTAATTGTATCAATTCCTGATCATTGACTTCACTTCTGTTCTTCATGATTTCCGTTAACACTTATCTCGGCGAAGTTCCTACTGTTTTTTGTTTGCAATGAAAACCTGCACAGTGCTATTCCATTTAATTTACCACGTATGGATGATTGCACATATGGCAAAATGGTCTGTATAAATTCACAGCGTTCGTTTGATTTGCACCTATGTATTCTATCCCTTGTTCTAAATAATATTTTATAAGAATCCCACTACATTTATCACTGAAAGTTCACAGTTTTCATTGGACTTGGATCTAATTTTTCTATTTTTATCGCTACACATTTTCCTAGGCATAGAATAAAATTCAGCTAGGTAACAAAAACCTAACCAGCGTTCTTATTTAGTGTTGATAACAATTATCTTGATAGACTGACCTTGTTTTACAGACGACGATGAGAGCAGTGATGAGACTGACAATTGCCATTCGGATGCCACCTGTACCAATACACCTGGATCGTATACATGCTCGTGCAATACCGGATACACGGGCAATGGCACGACTTGTACAGATATGTGACAAAGAATACGCTCATAATTCATTTATTAAAAATGGTCGCTGACTTGTATTACATGAGCTATTTTTTTTATCGACCGATTCCATACCCCGATGAATGACAGGTGGTCAGAATCGTTACACACCGTCACACATAAATAGCCATTTTGATAGGCCAACGTAACGTTCACTTGACGTCTTGCTATAGCGTCGATTGATCAACGTTGTGATTAACGTTCACTTGACATCTTGCCATAACGACGATTGGTCAACGTTGTGATTGTTATCTTCAGTGGATATCATTTATGCTCAGCAATTTGTCCGCATCTACCCGCGTGACATTCGTTAATAATTCTCTGAATGCTTTCGGAAAATAATGCACCTTTATCTCTGTTACGACCCAGTTATCATATATACGTCCTCATACGGCAGAATCGGTAAACAATGTCACAAATAAATAGGCATTTTGATCGGCCAACGTAACGTAACGTTCGATTGACGTCTTGCCTTGGCGACGATTGATCAACGTTCTGACTGCGCCTGTCAATTAATACAATTTATGCACCGTAATCTTTGCCCTACTACACCCGGGACATTCGTTAACAGAGCTCAGAATGATGAGGGGAAAGAACGCACCCAATAATCATGGATTTTATACATGATAAGCCAACAGTTTTGTATAATCTAAAGCATTTTCAATTTCCAAATCCAAATTGTGTATGTTAGCAAACCGACATATTTAAATCGCAAATCGCAAAGAAACAATCGCCTTCTGGCGGTTATTTTGTGACGATAAGCTGCCTCCGCAATAGCACAGGGCAGTTATGAATTTAAACATTTAAAAGAGTCCCACCGATACGAAACGCCAATCGAAATCACAGTTTATGTTTGTTTGTTTGTTTGTTTGTTTTATTCGAGGTTAAACGTCTCTGTCAACACTGTGTAGGTCGTTTTCGAGACGTTGCTTCCAATTTTGTGGGACTTCTACCCGACATTGAGATGAAATGACATCTGAAGCCCTGCCGCCCAATGAAATAAATATGGTTTATAAGCATGGACGTTCCGATTATCACCGATTTGTCTGTGTTTTGTTTTTTTTTTATTGTCGAGGTCAAACGTCTCTGTCAACACTGTGTAGATCATTTTCGAGACGTTGCTTCCAATTTTGTGAGACTTCTACCCGACATTGCGATGAAATGACATCTCAAGCCCTGCCGCCCAATGAAACAAATATGGTTTATAAGCATGGACGTTCCGACTATCACCGCTTTGTTTGGGCAGGCTTAGATCCTCCAAAGGGTTTAACAGTACTCGTGTGTGGTCGGTTTCCGCTCTGCGTGGAAGCATCATGCAGTCCATCTATTTCTTCAAGCCCCGATGAGCGGGGACCAAATTACAGTTTATGTAGCTTATCAATATCTTAAAGCAGAAAAATTTAAGTCCCACAGTAATAGCATTTTTTTTCCTGACTGTTCCAAGGCGGATTTTCTGTTATGGAATTTGTTTGTTATATTTCGGCTTTGCATGTATATTTTGCTAATACATTTTTATTTTGGATAGTCGATTTGGCATTTTGTGGGAAAGAAACTCACTTTGGCTTACCGCTTGTGACGTTCTCACAATGTTGAAGTTGTATTATACAGGAATTTCTTTCCCTTTTGTGTCTTGGATGGGAGATTGCGGTAATTGTATCGATTCCTGATCATTGACTTCACTTCTGTTCTTCATGATTTCCGTTAACACTTATCTCGGCGAACTTCCTACTGGTTTTTGTTTGCAATGAAAACCTGCACAGTGCTATTCCATTTAATTTACCACGTATGGATGATTGCACATATGGCAAAATGGTCTGTATAAATTCACAGCGTTCGTTTGATTTGCACCTATGTCTTCTATCCCTTGTTCTAAATCATATTTTATAAGAATCCCACTACATTTATCACTGAAAGTTCACAGTTTTCATTGGACTTGGATCTAATTTTTCTATTTTTATCGCTACACATTTTCCTAGGCATAGAATAAAATTCAGCTAGGTAACAAAAACCTAACCAGCGTTCCTATTTAGTGTTGATAACAATTATCTTGATAGACTGACCTTTTTTTTTACAGACGACGATGAGTGCAGTGATGAGACTGCCAATTGCCATTCGGATGCCACCTGTACCAATACACCTGGATCGTATACATGCTCGTGCAATACCGGATACACGGGCAATGGCACGAGTTGTACAGGTATGTGACAAAGAATACGCAAATAATTCATTTTATTAAAAATGGTCGCTGACTTGTATTACATGAGATATTTTTTTTATCGACCGATTCCATACCCCGATGAATGACAGGTGGTCAGAATCGTTACACACCGTCACACTTAAATAGTCATTTTGATAGGCCAACGTAACGTTCACTTGACGTCTTGCTATAGCGTCGATTGATCAACGTTGTGATTAACGTTCACTTGACATCTTGCCATAACGACGATTGGTCAACGTTGTGATTGTTATCTTCAGTGGATATCATTTATGCTCAGCAATTTGTCCGCATCTACCCGCGTGACATTCGTTAATAATTCTCAGAATGCTTTCGGAAAATAATACACCTTTATCTCTGTTACGACCAAGTTATCATATATACGTCCTCATACGGCAGAATCGGTAAACAATGTCACAAATAAATAGGCATTTTGATCGGCCAACGTAACGTAACGTTCGATTGACGTCTTGCCTTGGCGACGATTGATCAACGTTCTGACTGCGCCCGTCAATTAATACAATTTATGCACCGTAATCTTTGCCCTACTACACCCGGGACATTCGTTAATAGAGCTCAGAATGATGAGGGGAAAGAACGCACCCAATAATCATGGATTTTATACATGATAAGCCAACAGTTTTGTATAATCTAAAGCATTTTCAATTTCCAAATCCAAATTGTGTATGTTAGCAAACCGACATATTTAAATCGCAAATCGCAAAGAAACAATCGCCTTCTGGCGGTTATTTTGTGACGATAAGCTGCCTCCGCAATAGCACAGGGCAGTTATGAATTTAAACATTTAAAAGAGTCCCACCGATACGAAACGCCAATCGAAATCACAGTTTTTGTTTGTTTGTTTGTTTTATTCGAGGTTAAACGTCTCTGTCAACACTGTGTAGGTCATTTTCGAGACGTTGCTTCCAATTGTGTGGGACTTCTACCCGACATTGAGATGAAATGACATCTCAAGCCCTGCCGCCCAATGAAACAAATACGGTTTATAAGCATGGACGTTCCGACTATCACCGCTTTGTCTTGGCAGGCTTAGATCCTCCAAAGGGTTTACCAGTACTCGTGTGTGGTCGGTTTCCGCTCTGCGTGGAAGCATCATGCAGCCCATCTATTTCTTCATGCCCCGATGAGCAGGGGCCGAATTACAGTTTATGTAGCTTATCAATATCTTAAAGCAGAAAAATTTAAGTCCCACAGTAAGAGCATTTTTACTGACTGTTCCAAGGCGGATCTTCTGTTATGGAATTTGTTTGTTATATTTCGGCTTTGCATGTATATTTTGCTAATACATTTTTATTTTGGATAGTCGATTGGGCATTTTGTGGGAAAGTAACTCACTTTGGCTTACCACTTGTGACGTTCTCACAATGTTGAAGTTGTATTATTCAGGAATTTCTTTCCCTTTTGTATCCTGGATGGGATATTGCGGTAATTGTATCGATTCCTGATCATTGACTTCACTTCTGTTCTTCATGATTTCCGTTAACACTTATCTCGGCGAACTTCCTACTGGTTTTTTGTTTGCAATGAAAACCTACACAGTGCTATTCCATTTACTTTAGCACGTATGGATAATTGCACAAATGGCAAAATGGTCTGTATAAATTCACAGCGTTCGTTTGATTTGCACCTATGTCTTCTATCCCTTGTTCTAAATAATATTTTATAAGAATCCCACTACATTTATCACTGAAATTTCACAGTTTTTATTGGACTTGGATCTAATTTTTCAATTCTTCTCGCTACACATTTTCCTAGGCATAGAATAAAATTCAGCTAGGTAACAAAAACCTAACCAGCGTTCCTATTTAGTGTTGATAACAATTATCTTGATAGACTGACCTTGTTTTACAGACGACGATGAGTGCAGTGATGAGACTGACAATTGCCATTCGGATGCCACCTGTACCAATACACCTGGATCGTATACATGCTCGTGCAATACCGGATACACGGGCAATGGCACGAATTGTACAGGTATGTGACAAAGAATACGCTCATAATTCATTTTATTAAAAATGGTCGCTGACTTGTATTACATGAGCTATTTTTTGATCGACCGATTCCATACCCCGATGAATGACAGGTGGTCAGAATCGTTACACACCGTCACACATAAATAGTCATTTTGATAGGCCAACGTAACGTTCACTTGACGTCTTGCTATAGCGTCGATTGATCAACGTTGTGATTAACGTTCACTTGACATCTTGCCATAACGACGATTGGTCAACGTTGTGATTGTTATCTTCAGTGGATATCAATTATGCTCAGCAATTTGTCCGCAGCACCCCGCGTGACATTCGTTTATAATTCTCAGAATGCTTTCGGAAAATAATGCACCTTTATCTCTGTTACGACCTAGCTATCATATATACGTCCTCATACGACAGAATCGGTAAACAATGTCACAAATAAATAGGCATTTTAATCGGCCAACGTAACGTAACGTTCGATTGACGTCTTGCCTTGGCGACGATTGATCAACGTTCTGACTGCGCCCGTCAATTAATACAATTTATGCACCGTGATCTTTGCCCTACTACCCCCGGGACATTCGTTAATAGAGCTCAGAATGAAGAGGGGAAAGAACGCACCCAATAATCATGGATTTTATACATGATAAGCCCACAGTTTTGTATTAATCTAAAGCATTTTCAATTTCCAAATCCAAATTGTGTATGTTAGCAAACCGACATATTTAAATCGCAAATCGCAAAGAAACAATCGCCTTCTGGTGGTTATTTTGTGACGATAAGCTGCCTCCGCAATAGCACAGGGCAGTTATGAATTTAAACATTAAAAAGAGTCCAACCGATACGAAACGCCAATCGAAATCACAGTTTATGTTTGTTTGTTTGTTTGTTTGTTTTATTCGAGGTTAAACGTCTCTGTCAACACTGTGTAGGTCATTTTCGAGACGTTGCTTCCAATTTTGTGGGATTTCTACCCGACATTGCGATGAAATGACATCTCAAGCCCTGCCGCCCAATGAAACAAATATGGTTTATAAGCATGGACGTTCCGACTATCACCGCTTTGTCTTGGCAGGCTTAGATCCTCCAAAGGGTTTACCAGTACTCGTGTGTGGTCGGTTTCCGCTCTGCGTGGAAGCATCATGCAGCCCATCTATTTCTTCATGCCCCGATGAGCGGGGGCCGAATTACAGTTTATGTAGCTTATCAATATCTTAAAGCAGAAAAATTTAAGTCCCACAGTAAGAGCATTTTTACTGACTGTTCCAAGGCGGATCATCTGTTATGGAATTTGTTTGTTATATTTCGGCTTTGCATGTATATTTTGCTAATACATTTTTATTTTGGATAGTCGATTGGGCATTTTGTGGGAAAGTAACTCACTTTGACTTACCGCTTATGACGTTCTCACAATGTTGAAGTTGTATTATACAGGAATTTCTTTCCCTTTTGTATCCTGGATGGGAGATTGCGGTAATTGTATCGATTCCTGATCATTGACTTCACTTCTGTTCTTCATGATTTCCGTTAACACTTATCTCGGCGAACTTCCTACTGGTTTTTTGTTTGCAATGAAAACCAGCACAGTGCTATTCCATTTACTTTAGCACGTATGGGTAATTGCACAAATGGCAAAATGGTCTGTATAAATTCACAGCGTTCGTTTGATTTGCACCTATGTTTTCTATCCCTTGTTCTAAATAATATTTTATAAGAATTCCACTACATTTATCACTGAAATTTCACAGTTTTTATTGGACTTGGGTCTAATTTTTCTATTCTTCTCGCTACACATTTTCCTAGACATATAATAAAATTCAGCTAGGTAACAAAAACCTAACCAGCGTTCCTATTTAGTGTTGCTAACAATTATCTTGATAGACTGACCTTGTTTTACAGACGATGATGAGTGCAGTGATGGGACTGACAATTGCCATTCGGATGCCACCTGTACCAATACACCTGGATCGTATACATGCTCGTGCAATACCGGATACACGGGCAATGGCACGAATTGTACAGGTATGTGACAAAGAATACGCTCATAATTCATTTTATTAAAAATGGTCGCTGACTTGAATTACATGAGCTATTTTTTGATCGACCGATTTCCTACCCCGATGAATGACAGGTGGTCAGAGTCGTTACACACCGTCACAAATAAATAGTCATTTTGATAGGCCAACGTAACGTTCACTTGACGTCTTGCTATAGCGTCGATTGATCAACGTTGTGATTAACGTTCACTTGACATCTTGCCATAACGACGATTGGTCAACGTTGTGATTGTTATCTTCAGTGGATATCATTTATGCTCAGCAATTTGTTCGCAGCTACCCGCGTGACATTCGTTAATAATTCTCAGAATGCTTTCGGAAAATAATGCACCTTTATCTCTGTTACGACCCAGTTATCATATATACGTCCTCATACGAGAGAATCGGTAAACAATGTCACAAATAAATAGGCATTTTGATCGGCCAACGTAACGTTCGATTGACGTCTTGCCTTGGCGACGATTGATCAACGTTCTGACTGCGACCGTCAATTAATACAATTTATGCACCGTAATCTTTGCCCTACTACCCCCGGGACATTCGTTAACAGAGCTCAGAATGATGTGGGGAAAGAACGCACCCAATAATCATGGATTTTATACATGATAAGCCTCCAGTTTTGTATAATCTAAAGCATTTTCAATTTCCAAATCCAAATTGTGTATGTTAGCAAACCGACAAATTTAAATCTCAAATCGCAAAGAAACTATCGCCTTCTGGCGGTTATTTTGTGACGATAAGCTGCCTCCGCAAAAGCACAGGGCAGTTATGAATTTAAACATTAAAAAGAGTCCCACCGATACGAAACGCCAATCGAAATAACAGTTTGTGTTCGTTTGTTTGTTTGTTTGATTCGAGGTTAAACGTCTCCGGCAACACTGTGTAGGTCATTTTCGATACGTTGCTTCCAATTTTGTGGGACTTCTACCCGACATTGAGATGAAATGACATCTGAAGCCCTGCCGCCCAATGAAATAAATATGGTTTATAAGCATGGACGTTCCGATTATCACCGATTTGTCTGTGTTTTTTTTTTATTGTCGCGGTTAAACGTCTCTGTCAACACTGTGTAGATCATTTTCGAGACGTTGCTTCCAATTTTGTGAGACTTCTACCCGACATTGTGATGAAATGACATCTCAAGCCCTGCCGCCCAATGAAACAAATATGGTTTATAAGCATGGACGTTCCGACTATCACCACTTTGTTTGGGCAGGCTTAGATCCTCCAAAGGGTTTAACAGTACTCGTGTGTGGTCGGTTTCCGCTCTGCGTGGAAGCATCATGCAGTCCATCTATTTCTTCAAGCCCCGATGAGCGGGGGCCGAATTACAGTATATGTAGCTTATCAATATCTTAAAGCAGAAAAATTTAAGTCCCACAATAAGAGCATTTTTTTTCCTGACTGTTCCAATAAAAATAAAAAATGGGTTCCTTTAAGAGCAATGAAAACATTCATAAGAAAGAAGATGGGTCATACTACGTAGTTTAAGCTAATAAAGCCTCATCAGTGACCCTGTAATTATCCGGCAAAGAAAGCCAGAGGAAACATACTGCAATTTTGCGAATTTCGAATAGGCAGTCGATTCAAAGACTGATATAAACCAAAATGGGGTCCAAATAATTAAAAACCTGTCTAGAATATGAGTCTAAACCAATAATTTATTTCCGATTTCTCAGATTATTCACGCTGATCTCAAAGGACCAAAAGTAAAATATAAACTGCACTATGGTTGATGTACGGGGAGACGTTTTACGGCCGCCACACGGCACAACACCAGCTGCAGTGAAGGCAAATAAAAATCAAAAATGGGTTCCTTTAAGAGCAATGAAAACATTTATAAGAAAGAAAATGGGTCATACTACGTAGTTTCAGCTAATAAAGCGGATTTTCTGTTATGGAATTTGTTTGTTATATTTCGGCTTTGCATGTATATTTTGCTAATACATTTTTATTTTGGATAGTCGATTGGGCATTTTGTGGGAAAGTAACTCACTTTGGCTTACCGCTTGTGACGTTCTCACAATGTTGAAGTTGTATTATACAGGAATTTCTTTCCCTTTTGTGTCTTGGATGGGAGATTGCGGTAATTGTATCGATTCCTGATCATTGACTTCACTTCTGTTCTTCATGATTTCCGTTAACACTTATCTCGGCGAACTTCCTACTGGTTTTTGTTTGCAATGAAAACCTGCACAGTGCTATTCCATTTAATTTACCACGTATGGATGATTGCACATATGGCAAAATGGTCTGTATAAATTCACAGCGTTCGTTTGATTTGCACCTATGTCTTCTATCCCTTGTTCTAAATAATATTTTATAAGAATCCCACTACATTTATCACTGAAAGTTCACAGTTTTCATTGGACTTGGATCTAATTTTTCTATTTTTATCGCTACACATTTTCCTAGGCATATAATAAAATTCAGCTAGGTAACAAAAACCTAACCAGCGTTCCTATTTAGTGTTGATAACAATTATCTTGATAGACTGACCTTTTTTTTTACAGACGACGATGAGTGCAGTGATGAGACTGACAATTGCCATTCGGATGCCACCTGTACCAATACACCTGGATCGTATACATGCTCGTGCAATACCGGATACACGGGCAATGGCACGACTTGTACAGGTATGTGACAAAGAATACGCTCATAATTCATTTATTAAAAATGGTCGCTGACTTGTATTACATGAGCTATTTTTTTATCGACCGATTCCATACCCCGATGAATGACAGGTGGTCAGAATCGTTACACACCGTCACACATAAATAGTCATTTTGATAGGCCAACGTAACGTTCACTTGACGTCTTGCTATAGCGTCGATTGATCAACGTTGTGATTAACGTTCACTTGACATCTTGCCATAACGACGATTGGTCAACGTTGTGATTGTTATCTTCAGTGGATATCATTTATGCTCAGCAATTTGTTCGCATCTACCCGCGTGACATTCGTTAATAATTCTCAGAATGCTTTCGGAAAATAATGCACCTTTATCTCTGTTACGACCCAGTTATCATATATACGTCCTCATACGAGAGAATCGGTAAACAATGTCACAAATAAATAGGCATTTTGATCGGCCAACGTAACGTTCGATTGACGTCTTGCCTTGGCGACGATTGATCAACGTTCTGACTGCGACCGTCAATTAATACAATTTATGCACCGTAATCTTTGCCCTACTACCCCCGGGACATTCGTTAACAGAGCTCAGAATGATGTGGGGAAAGAACGCACCCAATAATCATGGATTTTATACATGATAAGCCTCCAGTTTTGTATAATCTAAAGCATTTTCAATTTCCAAATCCAAATTGTGTATGTTAGCAAACCGACAAATTTAAATCTCAAATCGCAAAGAAACTATCGCCTTCTGGCGGTTATTTTGTGACGATAAGCTGCCTCCGCAAAAGCACAGGGCAGTTATGAATTTAAACATTAAAAAGAGTCCCACCGATACGAAACGCCAATCGAAATAACAGTTTGTGTTCGTTTGTTTGTTTGTTTGATTCGAGGTTAAACGTCTCCGGCAACACTGTGTAGGTCATTTTCGATACGTTGCTTCCAATTTTGTGGGACTTCTACCCGACATTGAGATGAAATGACATCTGAAGCCCTGCCGCCCAATGAAATAAATATGGTTTATAAGCATGGACGTTCCGATTATCACCGATTTGTCTGTGTTTTTTTTTTTTTATTGTCGCGGTTAAACGTCTCTGTCAACACTGTGTAGATCATTTTCGAGACGTTGCTTCCAATTTTGTGAGACTTCTACCCGACATTGTGATGAAATGACATCTCAAGCCCTGCCGCCCAATGAAACAAATATGGTTTATAAGCATGGACGTTCCGACTATCACCACTTTGTTTGGGCAGGCTTAGATCCTCCAAAGGGTTAAACAGTACTCGTGTGTGGTCGGTTTCCGCTCTGCGTGGAAGCATCATGCAGTCCATCTATTTCTTCAAGCCCCGATGAGCGGGGGCCGAATTACAGTATATGTAGCTTATCAATATCTTAAAGCAGAAAAATTTAAGTCCCACAATTAGAGCATTTTTTTTCCTGACTGTTCCAATAAAAATAAAAAATGGGTTCCTTTAAGAGCAATGAAAACATTCATAAGAAAGAAGATGGGTCATACTACGTAGTTTAAGCTAATAAAGCCTCATCAGTGACCCTGTAATTATCCGGCAAAGAAAGCCAGAGGAAACATACTGCAATTTTGCGAATTTCGAATAGGCAGTCGATTCAAAGACTGATATAAACCAAAATGGGGTCCAAATAATTAAAAACCTGTCTAGAATATGAGTCTAAACCAATAATTTATTTCCGATTTCTCAGATTATTCACGCTGATCTCAAAGGACCAAAAGTAAAATATAAACTGCACTATGGTTGATGTACGGGGAGATGTTTTACGACCGCCACACGGCACATCACCAGCTGCAGTGAAGGCAAATAAAAATCAAAAATGGGTTCCTTTAAGAGCAATGAAAACATTCATAAGAAAGAAGATGGGTCATACTACGTAGTTTCAGCTAATAAAGCCTCATCAGTGACCCTGTAATGATCCGGCAAAGAAAGCCAGAGGAAACATACTGCAATTTTGCGAATTTCGAATAGGCAGTCGATTCAAAGACTGATATAAATCAAAATGGGGTCCAAATAATTAAAAACCTGTCTAGAATATGAGTCTAAACCAATAATTTATTTCCGATTTCTCAGATTATTCACGCTGATCTCAAAGGACCAAAAGTAAAATATAAACTGCACTATGGTTGATGTACGGGGAGATGTTTTACGGCCGCCACACGGCACAACACCAGCTGCAGTGAAGGCAAATAAAAATAAAAAATGGGTTACTTTAAGAGCAATGAAAACATTCATAAGAAAGAAGATTGGTCATACTACGTAGTTTAAGCTAATAAAGCCTCATCAGTGACCCTGTAATTATCCGGCAAAGAAAGCCAGAGGAAACATACTGCAATTTTGCGAATTTCGAATAGGCAGTCGATTCAAAGACTGATATAAACCAAAATGGGGTCCAAATAATTAAAAACCTGTCTAGAATATGAGTCTAAACCAATAATTTATTTCCGATTTCTCAGATTATTCACGCTGATCTCAAAGGACCAAAAGTAAAATATAAACTGCACTATGGTTGATGTACGGGGAGACGTTTTACGGCCGCCACACGGCACGACACCAGCTGCAGTGAAGGCAAATAAAAATCAAAAATGGGTTCCTTTAAGAGCAATGAAAACATTTATAAGAAAGAAAATGGGTCATACTACGTAGTTTCAGCTAATAAAGCGGATTTTCTGTTATGGAATTTGTTTGTTATATTTCGGCTTTGCATGTATATTTTGCTAATACATTTTTATTTTGGATAGTCGATTGGGCATTTTGTGGGAAAGTAACTCACTTTGGCTTACCGCTTGTGACGTTCTCACAATGTTGAAGTTGTATTATACAGGAATTTCTTTCCCTTTTGTGTCTTGGATGGGAGATTGCGGTAATTGTATCGATTCCTGATCATTGACTTCACTTCTGTTCTTCATGATTTCCGTTAACACTTATCTCGGCGAACTTCCTACTGGTTTTTGTTTGCAATGAAAACCTGCACAGTGCTATTCCATTTAATTTACCACGTATGGATGATTGCACATATGGCAAAATGGTCTGTATAAATTCACAGCGTTCGTTTGATTTGCACCTATGTCTTCTATCCCTTGTTCTAAATAATATTTTATAAGAATCCCACTACATTTATCACTGAAAGTTCACAGTTTTCATTGGACTTGGATCTAATTTTTCTATTTTTATCGCTACACATTTTCCTAGGCATATAATAAAATTCAGCTAGGTAACAAAAACCTAACCAGCGTTCCTATTTAGTGTTGATAACAATTATCTTGATAGACTGACCTTTTTTTTTACAGACGACGATGAGTGCAGTGATGAGACTGACAATTGCCATTCGGATGCCACCTGTACCAATACACCTGGATCGTATACATGCTCGTGCAATACCGGATACACGGGCAATGGCACGACTTGTACAGGTATGTGACAAAGAATACGCTCATAATTCATTTTATTAAAAATGGTCGCTGACTTGTATTACATGAGCTATTTTTTTATCGACCGATTCCATACCCCGATGAATGACAGGTGGTCACAATCGTTACACACCGTCACACATAAATAGTCATTTTGATAGGCCAACGTAACGTTCACTTGACGTCTTGCTATAGCGTCGATTGATCAACGTTGTGATTAACGTTCACTTGACATCTTGCCATAACGACGATTGGTCAACGTTGTGATTGTTATCTTCAGTGGATATCATTTATGCTCAGCAATTTGTCCGCATCTACCCGCGTGACATTCGTTAATAATTCTCTGAATGCTTTCGGAAAATAATGCACCTTTATCTCTGTTACGACCCAGTTATCATATATACGTCCTCATACGGCAGAATCGGTAAACAATGTCACAAATAAATAGGCATTTTGATCGGCCAACGTAACGTAACGTTCGATTGACGTCTTGCCTTGGCGACGATTGATCAACGTTCTGACTGCGCCTGTCAATTAATACAATTTATGCACCGTAATCTTTGCCCTACTACACCCGGGACATTCGTTAACAGAGCTCAGAATGATGAGGGGAAAGAACGCACCCAATAATCATGGATTTTATACATGATAAGCCAACAGTTTTGTATAATCTAAAGCATTTTCAATTTCCAAATCCAAATTGTGTATGTTAGCAAACCGACATATTTAAAACGCAAATCGCAAAGAAACAATCGCCTTCTGGCGGTTATTTTGTGACGATAAGCTGCCTCCGCAATAGCACAGGGCAGTTATGAATTTAAACATTTAAAAGAGTCCCACCGATACGAAACGCCAATCGAAATCACAGTTTATGTTTGTTTGTTTGTTTGTTTGTTTTATTCGAGGTTAAACGTCTCTGTCAACACTGTGTAGGTCATTTTCGAGACGTTGCTTCCAATTTTGTGGGACTTCTACCCGACATTGAGATGAAATGACATCTGAAGCCCTGCCGCCCAATGAAATAAATATGGTTTATAAGCAAGGACCTTCCGATTATCACCGATATGTCTGTGTTTTTTTTTTTTTTTATTGTCGAGGTTAAACGTCTCTGTCAACACTGTGTAGATCATTTTCGAGACGTTGCTTCCAATTTTGTGAGACTTCTACCCGACATTGCGATGAAATGACATCTCAAGCCCTGCCGCCCAATGAAACAAATATGGTTTATAAGCATGGACGTTCCGACTATCACCGCTTTGTTTGGGCAGGCTTAGATCCTCCAAAGGGTTTAACAGTACTCGTGTGTGGTCGGTTTCCGCTCTGCGTGGAAGCATCATGCAGTCCATCTATTTCTTCAAGCCCCGATGAGCGGGGGCCGAATTACAGTTTATGTAGCTTATCAATATCTTAAAGCAGAAAAATTTAAGTCCCACAGTAAGAGCATTTTTTTTCCTGACTGTTCCAAGGCGGATTTTCTGTTATGGAATTTGTTTGTTATATTTCGGCTTTGCATGTATATTTTGCTAATACATTTTTATTTTGGATAATCGATTTGACATTTTGTGGGAAAGAAACTCACTTTGGTTTACCGCTTGTGACGTTTTCACAATGTTGAAGTTGTATTATACAGGAATTTCTTTCCCTTTTGTGACTTGGATGGGAGATTGCGGTAATTGTATCGATTCCTGATCATTGACTTCACTTCTGTTCTTCATGATTTCCGTTAACACTTATCTCGGCGAACTTCCTGCTGGTTTTTGTTTGCAATGAAAACCTGCACAGTGCTATTCCATTTAATTTACCACGTATGGATGATTGCACATATGGCAAAATGGTCTGTATAAATTCACAGCGTTCGTTTGATTTGCACCTATGTCTTCTATCCCTTGTTCTAAATAATATTTTATAAGAATCCCACTACATTTATCACTGAAAGTTCACAGTTTTCATTGGACTTGGATCTATTTTTTTTCTATTTTTATCGCTACACATTTTCCTAGGCATAGAATAAAATTCAGCTAGGTAACAAAAACCTAACCAGCGTTCCTATTTAGTGTTGATAACAATTATCTTGATAGACTGATCTTTTTTTACAGACGACGATGAGTGCAGTGATGAGACTGACAATTGCCATTCGGATGCCACCTGTACCAATACACCTGGATCGTATACATGCTCGTGCAATACCGGATACACGGGCAATGGCACGACTTGTACAGGTATGTGACAAAGAATACGCTCATAATTCATTTTATTAAAAATGGTCGCTGACTTGTATTACATGAGCTATTTTTTTATCGACCGATTCCATACCCCGATGAATGACAGGTGGTCACAATCGTTACACACCGTCACACATAAATAGTCATTTTGATAGGCCAACGTAACGTTCACTTGACGTCTTGCTATAGCGTCGATTGATCAACGTTGTGATTAACGTTCACTTGACATCTTGCCATAACGACGATTGGTCAACGTTGTGATTGTTATCTTCAGTGGATATCATTTATGCTCAGCAATTTGTCCGCATCTACCCGCGTGACATTCGTTAATAATTCTCAGAATGCTTTCGGAAAATAATGCACCTTTATCTCTGTTACGACCCAGTTATCATATATACGTCCTCATACGGCAGAATCGGTAAACAATGTCACAAATAAATAGGCATTTTGATCGGCTAACGTAACGTTCGATTGACGTCTTGCCTTGGCGACGATTGATCAACGTTCTGACTGCGCCCGTCAATTAATACAATTTATGCACCGTAATCTTTGCCCTACTACACCCGGGACATTCGTTAACAGAGCTCAGAATGATGAGGGGAAAGAACGCACCCAATAATCATGGATTTTATACATGATAAGCCAACAGTTTTGTATAATCTAAAGCATTTTCAATTTCCAAATCCAAATTGTGTATGTTAGCAAACCGACATATTTAAATCGCAAATCGCAAAGAAACAATCGCCTTCTGGCGGTTATTTTGCGACGATAAGCTGCCTCCGCAATAGCACAGGGCAGTTATGAATTTAAACATTAAAAAGAGTCCCACCGATACGAAACGCCAATCGAAATCACACTTTATGTTTGTTTGTTTGTTTGTTTGTTTGTTTTATTCGAGGTTAAACGTCTCTGTCAACACTGTGTAGGTCATTTTCGAGACGTTGCTTCCCATTTTGTGGGACTTCTACCCAACATTGCGATGAAATGACATCTCAAGCCCTGCCGCCCAATGAAACAAATACGGTTAATAAGCATGGACGTTCCGACTATCACCGCTTTGTCTTGACAGGCTTAGATCCTCCAAAGGGTTTACCAGTACTCGTGTGTGGTCGGTTTCCGCTCTGCGTGGAAGCATCATGCAGCCCATCTATTTCTTCATGCCCCGATGAGCAGGGGCCGAATTACAGTCTATGTAGCTTATCAATATCTTAAAGCAGAAAAATTTAAGTCCCACAGTAAGAGCATTTTTACTGACTGTTCCAAGGCGGATCTTCTGTTATGGAATTTGTTTGTTATATTTCGGCTTTGCATGTATATTTTGCTAATACATTTTTATTTTGGATAGTCGATTTGGCATTTTGTGGGAAAGTAACTCACTTTGGCTTACCGCTTGTGACGTTCTCACAATGTTGAAGTTGTATTATACAGGAATTTCTTTCCCTTTTGTATCCTGGATGGGAGATTGCGGTAATTGTGTCGATTCCTGATCATTGACTTCACTTCTGTTCTTCATGATTTCCGTTAACACTTATCTCGGCGAACTTCCTACTGGTTTTTTGTTTGCAACGAAAACCTGCACAGTGCTATTCCATTTACTTTAGCACGTATGGATAATTGCACAAATGGCAAAATGGTCTGTATAAATTCACAGCGTTCGTTTGATTTGCACCTATGTCTTCTATCCCTTGTTCTAAATAATATTTTATAAGAATCCCACTACATTTATCACTGAAATTTCACAGTTTTTATTGGACTTGGATCTAATTTTTCTATTCTTCTCGCTACACATTTTCCTAGACATATAATAAAATTCAGCTAGGTAACAAAAACCTAACCAGCGTTCCTATTTAGTGTTGATAATAATTATCTTGATAGACTGACCTTGTTTTACAGACGACGATGAGTGCAGTGATGAGACTGACAATTGCCATTCGGATGCCACCTGTACCAATACACCTGGATCGTATACATGCTCGTGCAATACCGGATACACGGGCAATGGCACGAATTGTACAGGTATGTGACAAAGAATACGCTCATAATTCATTTTATTAAAAATGGTCGCTGACTTGTATTACATGAGCTATTTTTTTGATCGACCGATTTCCTACCCCGATGAATGACAGGTGGTCAGAATCGTTACACACCGTCACACATAAATAGTCATTTTGATAGGCCAACGTAACGTTCACTTGACGTCTTGCTATGCGTCGATTGATCAACGTTGTGATTAACGTTCACTTGACATCTTGCAATAACGACGATTGGTCAACGTTGTGATTGTTATCTTCAGTGGATATCATTTATGCTCAGCAATTTTTCCGCAGCTACCCGCGTGACATTCGTTAATAATTCTCAGAATGCTTTCGGAAAATAATGCACCTTTGTCTCTGTTACGACCCAGTTATCATATATACGAGGGTAGGCTGAAAAATTCTGAGCCTGACCAAGAAGCAGGCATCGAATAGCCATGAAATTTTGTATTCATTAAATCCAAGCCGTCAATTAATACAATTTATGCACCGTAATCTTTGCCCTACTACCCCCGGGACATTCGTTAATAGAGCTCAGAATGATGTGGGAAAGAACGCACCCAATAATCATGGATTTTATACATGATAAGCCTCCAGTTTTGTATAATCTAAAACATTTTCAATTTTCAAATCCAAAGTGTGTATTTTAGCAAACCGACAAATTTAAATCTCAAATCGCAAAGAAACTATCGCCTTCTGGCGGTTATTTTGTGACGATAAGCTGCCTCCGATATAGCACAGGACAGTTATGAATTTAAACATTAAAAAGAGTCCCACCGATACGAAACGCCATTCGAATAAAATAAATTAGTTTGCGTTTGTTGGTTTGTTTGTTTGATTCGAAGTTAAACGTCTCCGTCAACACTGTGTAGGTCATTTTCGATACGTTGCTTCCAATTTTGTGGGACTTCTACCCGACATTGAGATGAAATGACATCTGAAGCCCTGCCGCCCAATGAAATAAATATGGTTTATAAGCATGGACGTTCCGATTATCACCGATTTGTCTGTGTTTTGTTTTTTTATTTTATTGTCGAGGTTAAACGTCTCTGTCAACACTGTGTAGATCATTTTCGAGACGTTGCTTCCAATTTTGTGAGACTTCTACCCGACATTGCGATGAAATGACATCTCAAGCCCTGCCGCCCAATGAAACAAATATGGTTTATAAGCATGGACGTTCCGACTATCACCGCTTTGTTTGGGCAGGCTTAGATCCTCCAAAGGGTTTAACAGTACTCGTGTGTGGTCGGTTTCCGCTCTGCGTGGAAGCATCATGCAGTCCATCTATTTCTTCAAGCCCCGATGAGCGGGGGCCGAATTACAGTTTATGTAGCTTATCAATATCTTAAAGCAGAAAAATTTAAGTCCCACAGTAAGAGCATTTTTTTTCCTGACTGTTCCAAGGCGGATATTCTGTTATGGAATTTGTTTGTTATATTTCGGCTTTGCATGTATATTTTGCTAATACATTTTTATTTTGGATAGTCGATTTGGCATTTTGTGGGAAAGTAACTCACTTTGGCTTACCGCTTGTGACGTTCTCACAATGTTGAAGTTGTATTATACAGGAATTTCTTTCCCTTTTGTGTCTTGGATGGGAGACTGCGGTAATTGTATCAATTCCTGATCATTGATTTCACTTCTGTTCTTCATGATTTCCGTTAACACTTATCTCGGCGAAGTTCCTACTGTTTTTTGTTTGCAATGAAAACCTGCACAGTGCTATTCCATTTAATTTACCACGTATGGATGATTGCACATATGGCAAAATGGTCTGTATAAATTCACAGCGTTCGTTTGATTTGCACCTATGTATTCTATCACTTGTTCTAAATAATATTTTATAAGAATCCCACTACATTTATCACTGAAAGTTCACAGTTTTCATTGGACTTGGATCTAATTTTTCTATTTTTATCGCTACACATTTTCCTAGGCATAGAATAAAATTCAGCTAGGTAACAAAAACCTAACCAGCGTTCCTATTTAGTGTTGATAACAATTATCTTGATAGACTGACCTTGTTTTACAGACGACGATGAGTGCAGTGATGAGACTGACAATTGCCATTCGGATGCCACCTGTACCAATACACCTGGATCGTATACATGCTCGTGCAATACCGGATACACGGGCAATGGCACGACTTGTACAGATATGTGACAAAGAATACGCTCATAATTCATTTATTAAAAATGGTCGCTGACTTGTATTACATGAGCTATTTTTTTTATCGACCGATTCCATACCCCGATGAATGACAGGTGGTCAGAATCGTTACACACCGTCACACATAAATAGTCATTTTGATAGGCCAGCGTAACGTTCACTTGACGTCTTGCTATAGCGTCGATTGATCAACGTTGTGATTAACGTTCACTTGACATCTTGCCATAACGACGATTGGTCAACGTTGTGATTGTTATCTTCAGTGGATATCATTTATGCTCAGCAATTTGTCCGCATCTACCCGCGTGACATTCGTTAATAATTCTCTGAATGCTTTCGGAAAATAATGCACCTTTATCTCTGTTACGACCCAGTTATCATATATACGTCCTCATACGGCAGAATCGGTAAACAATGTCACAAATAAATAGGCATTTTGATCGGCCAACGTAACGTAACGTTCGATTGACGTCTTGCCTTGGCGACGATTGATCAACGTTCTGACTGCGCCTGTCAATTAATACAATTTATGCACCGTAATCTTTGCCCTACTACACCCGGGACATTAGTTAACAGAGCTCAGAATGATGAGGGGAAAGAACGCACCCAATAATCATGGATTTTATACATGATAAGCCAACAGTTTTGTATAATCTAAAGCATTTTCAATTTCCAAATCCAAATTGTGTATGTTATCAAACCGACATATTTAAATCGCTAATCGCAAAGAAACAATCGCCTTCTGGCGGTTATTTTGTGACGATAAGCTGCCTCCGCAATAGCACAGGGCAGTTATGAATTTAAACATTTAAAAGAGTCCCACCGATACGAAACGCCAATCGAAATCACGGTTTATGTTTGTTTGTTTGTTTTATTCGAGGTTAAACGTCTCTGTCAACACTGTGTAGGTCATTTCGAGACGTTGCTTCCAATTTTGTGGGACTTCTACCCGACATTGAGATGAAATGACATCTGAAGCCCTGCCGCCCAATGAAATAAATATGGTTTATAAGCATGGACGTTCCGATTATCACCGATTTGTCTGTGTTTTTTTTTATTGTCGAGGTTAAACGTCTCTGTCAACACTGTGTAGATCATTTTCGAGACGTTGCTTCCAATTTTGTGAGACTTCTACCCGACATTGCGATGAAATGACATCTCAAGCCCTGCCGCCCAATGAAACAAATATGGTTTATAAGCATGGACGTTCCGACTATCACCGCTTTGTTTGGGCAGGCTTAGATCCTCCAAAGGGTTTAACAGTACTCGTGTGTGGTCGGTTTCCGCTCTGCGTGGAAGCATCATGCAGTCCATCTATTTCTTCAAGCCCCGATGAGCGGGGGCCGAATTACAGTTTATGTAGCTTATCAATATCTTAAAGCAGAAAAATTTAAGTCCCACAGTAAGAGCATTTTTTTCCTGACTGTTCCAAGGCGGATTTTCTGTTATGGAATTTGTTTGTTATATTTCGGCTTTGCATGTATATTTTGCTAATACATTTTTATTTTGGATAGTCGATTTGGCATTTTGTGGGAAAGTAACTCACTTTGGCTTACCGCTTGTGACGTTCTCACAATGTTGAAGTTGTATTATACAGGAATTTCTTTCCCTTTTGTGTCTTGGATGGGAGATTGCGGTAATTGTATCAATTCCTGATCATTGACTTCACTTCTGTTCTTCATGATTTCCGTTAACACTTATCTCGGCGAAGTTCCTACTGTTTTTTGTTTGCAATGAAAACCTGCACAGTGCTATTCCATTTAATTTACCACGTATGGATGATTGCACATATGGCAAAATGGTCTGTATAAATTCACAGCGTTCGTTTGATTTGCACCTATGTATTCTATCCCTTGTTCTAAATAATATTTTATAAGAATCCCACTACATTTATCACTGAAAGTTCACAGTTTTCATTGGACTTGGATCTAATTTTTCTATTTTTATCGCTACACATTTTCCTAGGCATAGAATAAAATTCAGCTAGGTAACAAAAACCTAACCAGCGTTCTTATTTAGTGTTGATAACAATTATCTTGATAGACTGACCTTGTTTTACAGACGACGATGAGTGCAGTGATGAGACTGACAATTGCCATTCGGATGCCACCTGTACCAATACACCTGGATCGTATACATGCTCGTGCAATACCGGATACACGGGCAATGGCACGACTTGTACAGATATGTGACAAAGAATACGCTCATAATTCATTTATTAAAAATGGTCGCTGACTTGTATTACATGAGCTATTTTTTTTATCGACCGATTCCATACCCCGATGAATGACAGGTGGTCAGAATCGTTACACACCGTCACACATAAATAGCCATTTTGATAGGCCAACGTAACGTTCACTTGACGTCTTGCTATAGCGTCGATTGATCAACGTTGTGATTAACGTTCACTTGACATCTTGCCATAACGACGATTGGTCAACGTTGTGATTGTTATCTTCAGTGGATATCATTTATGCTCAGCAATTTGTCCGCATCTACCCGCGTGACATTCGTTAATAATTCTCTGAATGCTTTCGGAAAATAATGCACCTTTATCTCTGTTACGACCCAGTTATCATATATACGTCCTCATACGGCAGAATCGGTAAACAATGTCACAAATAAATAGGCATTTTGATCGGCCAACGTAACGTAACGTTCGATTGACGTCTTGCCTTGGCGACGATTGATCAACGTTCTGACTGCGCCTGTCAATTAATACAATTTATGCACCGTAATCTTTGCCCTACTACACCCGGGACATTCGTTAACAGAGCTCAGAATGATGAGGGGAAAGAACGCACCCAATAATCATGGATTTTATACATGATAAGCCAACAGTTTTGTATAATCTAAAGCATTTTCAATTTCCAAATCCAAATTGTGTATGTTAGCAAACCGACATATTTAAATCGCAAATCGCAAAGAAACAATCGCCTTCTGGCGGTTATTTTGTGACGATAAGCTGCCTCCGCAATAGCACAGGGCAGTTATGAATTTAAACATTTAAAAGAGTCCCACCGATACGAAACGCCAATCGAAATCACAGTTTATGTTTGTTTGTTTGTTTGTTTGTTTTATTCGAGGTTAAACGTCTCTGTCAACACTGTGTAGGTCGTTTTCGAGACGTTGCTTCCAATTTTGTGGGACTTCTACCCGACATTGAGATGAAATGACATCTGAAGCCCTGCCGCCCAATGAAATTAATATGGTTTATAAGCATGGACGTTCCGATTATCACCGATTTGTCTGTGTTTTGTTTTTTTTTATTGTCGAGGTCAAACGTCTCTGTCAACACTGTGTAGATCATTTTCGAGACGTTGCTTCCAATTTTGTGAGACTTCTACCCGACATTGCGATGAAATGACATCTCAAGCCCTGCCGCCCAATGAAACAAATATGGTTTATAAGCATGGACGTTCCGACTATCACCGCTTTGTTTGGGCAGGCTTAGATCCTCCAAAGGGTTTAACAGTACTCGTGTGTGGTCGGTTTCCGCTCTGCGTGGAAGCATCATGCAGTCCATCTATTTCTTCAAGCCCCGATGAGCGGGGACCAAATTACAGTTTATGTAGCTTATCAATATCTTAAAGCAGAAAAATTTAAGTCCCACAGTAATAGCATTTTTTTCCTGACTGTTCCAAGGCGGATTTTCTGTTATGGAATTTGTTTGTTATATTTCGGCTTTGCATGTATATTTTGCTAATACATTTTTATTTTGGATAGTCGATTTGGCATTTTGTGGGAAAGAAACTCACTTTGGCTTACCGCTTGTGACGTTCTCACAATGTTGAAGTTGTATTATACAGGAATTTCTTTCCCTTTTGTGTCTTGGATGGGAGATTGCGGTAATTGTATCGATTCCTGATCATTGACTTCACTTCTGTTCTTCATGATTTCCGTTAACACTTATCTCGGCGAACTTCCTACTGGTTTTTGTTTGCAATGAAAACCTGCACAGTGCTATTCCATTTAATTTACCACGTATGGATGATTGCACATATGGCAAAATGGTCTGTATAAATTCACAGCGTTCGTTTGATTTGCACCTATGTCTTCTATCCCTTGTTCTAAATCATATTTTATAAGAATCCCACTACATTTATCACTGAAAGTTCATAGTTTTCATTGGACTTGGATCTAATTTTTCTATTTTTATCGCTACACATTTTCCTAGGCATAGAATAAAATTCAGCTAGGTAACAAAAACCTAACCAGCGTTCCTATTTAGTGTTGATAACAATTATCTTGATAGACTGACCTTTTTTTTACAGACGACGATGAGTGCAGTGATGAGACTGACAATTGCCATTCGGATGCCACCTGTACCAATACACCTGGATCGTATACATGCTCGTGCAATACCGGATACACGGGCAATGGCACGACTTGTACAGGTTTGTGACAAAGAATACGCAAATAATTCATTTTATTAAAAATGGTCGCTGACTTGTATTACATGAGATATTTTTTTTATCGACCGATTCCATACCCCGATGAATGACAGGTGGTCAGAATCGTTACACACCGTCACACTTAAATAGTCATTTTGATAGGCCAACGTAACGTTCACTTGACGTCTTGCTATAGCGTCGATTGATCAACGTTGTGATTAACGTTCACTTGACATCTTGCCATAACGACGATTGGTCAACGTTGTGATTGTTATCTTCAGTGGATATCATTTATGCTCAGCAATTTGTCCGCATCTACCCGCGTGACATTCGTTAATAATTCTCAGAATGCTTTCGGAAAATAATACACCTTTATCTCTGTTACGACCCAGTTATCATATATACGTCCTCATACGGCAGAATCGGTAAACAATGTCACAAATAAATAGGCATTTTGATCGGCCAACGTAACGTAACGTTCGATTGACGTCTTGCCTTGGCGACGATTGATCAACGTTCTGACTGCGCCCGTCAATTAATACAATTTATGCACCGTAATCTTTGCCCTACTACACCCGGGACATTCGTTAATAGAGCTCAGAATGATGAGGGGAAAGAACGCACCCAATAATCATGGATTTTATACATGATAAGCCAACAGTTTTGTATAATCTAAAGCATTTTCAATTTCCAAATCCAAATTGTGTATGTTAGCAAACCGACATATTTAAATCGCAAATCGCAAAGAAACAATCGCCTTCTGGCGGTTATTTTGTGACGATAAGCTGCCTCCGCAATAGCACAGGGCAGTTATGAATTTAAACATTTAAAAGAGTCCCACCGATACGAAACGCCAATCGAAATCACAGTTTTTGTTTGTTTGTTTGTTTTATTCGAGGTTAAACGTCTCTGTCAACACTGTGTAGGTCATTTTCGAGACGTTGCTTCCAATTGTGTGGGACTTCTACCCGACATTGAGATGAAATGACATCTCAAGCCCTGCCGCCCAATGAAACAAATACGGTTTATAAGCATGGACGTTCCGACTATCACCGCTTTGTCTTGGCAGGCTTAGATCCTCCAAAGGGTTTACCAGTACTCGTGTGTGGTCGGTTTCCGCTCTGCGTGGAAGCATCATGCAGCCCATCTATTTCTTCATGCCCCGATGAGCAGGGGCCGAATTACAGTTTATGTAGCTTATCAATATCTTAAAGCAGAAAAATTTAAGTCCCACAGTAAGAGCATTTTTACTGACTGTTCCAAGGCGGATCTTCTGTTATGGAATTTGTTTGTTATATTTCGGCTTTGCATGTATATTTTGCTAATACATTTTTATTTTGGATAGTCGATTGGGCATTTTGTGGGAAAGTAACTCACTTTGGCTTACCACTTGTGACGTTCTCACAATGTTGAAGTTGTATTATTCAGGAATTTCTTTCCCTTTTGTATCCTGGATGGGAGATTGCGGTAATTGTATCGATTCCTGATCATTGACTTCACTTCTGTTCTTCATGATTTCCGTTAACACTTATCTCGGCGAACTTCCTACTGGTTTTTTGTTTGCAATGAAAACCTACACAGTGCTATTCCATTTACTTTAGCACGTATGGATAATTGCACAAATGGCAAAATGGTCTGTATAAATTCCCAGCGTTCGTTTGATTTGCACCTATGTCTTCTATCCCTTGTTCTAAATAATATTTTATAAGAATCCCACTACATTTATCACTGAAATTTCACAGTTTTTATTGGACTTGGATCTAATTTTTCAATTCTTCTCGCTACACATTTTCCTAGGCATAGAATAAAATTCAGCTAGGTAACAAAAACCTAACCAGCGTTCCTATTTAGTGTTGATAACAATTATCTTGATAGACTGACCTTGTTTTACAGACGACGATGAGTGCAGTGATGAGACTGACAATTGCCATTCGGATGCCACCTGTACCAATACACCTGGATCGTATACATGCTCGTGCAATACCGGATACACGGGCAATGGCACGAATTGTACAGGTATGTGACAAAGAATACGCTCATAATTCATTTTATTAAAAATGGTCGCTGACTTGTATTACATGAGCTATTTTTTGATCGACCGATTCCATACCCCGATGAATGACAGGTGGTCAGAATCGTTACACACCGTCACACATAAATAGTCATTTTGATAGGCCAACGTAACGTTCACTTGACGTCTTGCTATAGCGTCGATTGATCAACGTTGTGATTAACGTTCACTTGACATCTTGCCATAACGACGATTGGTCAACGTTGTGATTGTTATCTTCAGTGGATATCAATTATGCTCAGCAATTTGTCCGCAGCACCCCGCGTGACATTCGTTTATAATTCTCAGAATGCTTTCGGAAAATAATGCACCTTTATCTCTGTTACGACCTAGCTATCATATATACGTCCTCATACGACAGAATCGGTAAACAATGTCACAAATAAATAGGCATTTTAATCGGCCAACGTAACGTAACGTTCGATTGACGTCTTGCCTTGGCGACGATTGATCAACGTTCTGACTGCGCCCGTCAATTAATACAATTTATGCACCGTGATCTTTGCCCTACTACCCCCGGGACATTCGTTAATAGAGCTCAGAATGAAGAGGGGAAAGAACGCACCCAATAATCATGGATTTTATACATGATAAGCCCACAGTTTTGTATAATCTAAAGCATTTTCAATTTCCAAATCCAAATTGTGTATGTTAGCAAACCGACATATTTAAATCGCAAATCGCAAAGAAACAATCGCCTTCTGGTGGTTATTTTGTGACGATAAGCTGCCTCCGCAATAGCACAGGGCAGTTATGAATTTAAACATTAAAAAGAGTCCAACCGATACGAAACGCCAATCGAAATCACAGTTTATGTTTGTTTGTTTGTTTGTTTGTTTTATTCGAGGTTAAACGTCTCTGTCAACACTGTGTAGGTCATTTTCGAGACGTTGCTTCCAATTGTGTGGGATTTCTAACCGACATTGCGATGAAATGACATCTCAACCCCTGCCGCCCAATGAAACAAATATGGTTTATAAGCATGGACGTTCCGACTATCACCGCTTTGTCTTGGCAGGCTTAGATCCTCCAAAGGGTTTACCAGTACTCGTGTGTGGTCGGTTTCCGCTCTGCGTGGAAGCATCATGCAGCCCATCTATTTCTTCATGCCCCGATGAGCGGGGGCCGAATTACAGTTTATGTAGCTTATCAATATCTTAAAGCAGAAAAATTTAAGTCCCACAGTAAGAGCATTTTTACTGACTGTTCCAAGGCGGATCATCTGTTATGGAATTTGTTTGTTATATTTCGGCTTTGCATGTATATTTTGCTAATACATTTTTATTTTGGATAGTCGATTGGGCATTTTGTGGGAAAGTAACTCACTTTGACTTACCGCTTATGACGTTCTCACAATGTTGAAGTTGTATTATACAGGAATTTCTTTCCCTTTTGTATCCTGGATGGGAGATTGCGGTAATTGTATCGATTCCTGATCATTGACTTCACTTCTGTTCTTCATGATTTCCGTTAACACTTATCTCGGCGAACTTCCTACTGGTTTTTTGTTTGCAATGAAAACCAGCACAGTGCTATTCCATTTACTTTAGCACGTATGGGTAATTGCACAAATGGCAAAATGGTCTGTATAAATTCACAGCGTTCGTTTGATTTGCACCTATGTTTTCTATCCCTTGTTCTAAATAATATTTTATAAGAATTCCACTACATTTATCACTGAAATTTCACAGTTTTTATTGGACTTGGGTCTAATTTTTCTATTCTTCTCGCTACACATTTTCCTAGACATATAATAAAATTCAGCTAGGTAACAAAAACCTAACCAGCGTTCCTATTTAGTGTTGCTAACAATTATCTTGATAGACTGACCTTGTTTTACAGACGATGATGAGTGCAGTGATGGGA
This sequence comes from Lucinisca nassula, assembly GCA_963580285.1. NCBI lineage: Eukaryota > Metazoa > Mollusca > Bivalvia > Lucinida > Lucinidae > Lucinisca > Lucinisca nassula. Next base: position 44,850,720 of record OY757010.1, on the reverse strand, counting down.
CTGACAATTGCCATTCGGATGCCACCTGTACCAATACACCTGGATCGTATACATGCTCGTGCAATACCGGATACACGGGCAATGGCACGAATTGTACAGGTATGTGACAAAGAATACGCTCATAATTCATTTTATTAAAAATGGTCGCTGACTTGAATTACATGAGCTATTTTTTGATCGACCGATTTCCTACCCCGATGAATGACAGGTGGTCAGAGTCGTTACACACCGTCACAAATAAATAGTCATTTTGATAGGCCAACGTAACGTTCACTTGACGTCTTGCTATAGCGTCGATTGATCAACGTTGTGATTAACGTTCACTTGACATCTTGCCATAACGACGATTGGTCAACGTTGTGATTGTTATCTTCAGTGGATATCATTTATGCTCAGCAATTTGTTCGCAGCTACCCGCGTGACATTCGTTAATAATTCTCAGAATGCTTTCGGAAAATAATGCACCTTTATCTCTGTTACGACCCAGTTATCATATATACGTCCTCATACGAGAGAATCGGTAAACAATGTCACAAATAAATAGGCATTTTGATCGGCCAACGTAACGTTCGATTGACGTCTTGCCTTGGCGACGATTGATCAACGTTCTGACTGCGACCGTCAATTAATACAATTTATGCACCGTAATCTTTGCCCTACTACCCCCGGGACATTCGTTAACAGAGCTCAGAATGATGTGGGGAAAGAACGCACCCAATAATCATGGATTTTATACATGATAAGCCTCCAGTTTTGTATAATCTAAAGCATTTTCAATTTCCAAATCCAAATTGTGTATGTTAGCAAACCGACAAATTTAAATCTCAAATCGCAAAGAAACTATCGCCTTCTGGCGGTTATTTTGTGACGATAAGCTGCCTCCGCAAAAGCACAGGGCAGTTATGAATTTAAACATTAAAAAGAGTCCCACCGATACGAAACGCCAATCGAAATAACAGTTTGTGTTCGTTTGTTTGTTTGTTTGATTCGAGGTTAAACGTCTCCGGCAACACTGTGTAGGTCATTTTCGATACGTTGCTTCCAATTTTGTGGGACTTCTACCCGACATTGAGATGAAATGACATCTGAAGCCCTGCCGCCCAATGAAATAAATATGGTTTATAAGCATGGACGTTCCGATTATCACCGATTTGTCTGTGTTTTTTTTTTTTATTGTCGCGGTTAAACGTCTCTGTCAACACTGTGTAGATCATTTTCGAGACGTTGCTTCCAATTTTGTGAGACTTCTACCCGACATTGTGATGAAATGACATCTCAAGCCCTGCCGCCCAATGAAACAAATATGGTTTATAAGCATGGACGTTCCGACTATCACCACTTTGTTTGGGCAGGCTTAGATCCTCCAAAGGGTTTAACAGTACTCGTGTGTGGTCGGTTTCCGCTCTGCGTGGAAGCATCATGCAGTCCATCTATTTCTTCAAGCCCCGATGAGCGGGGGCCGAATTACAGTATATGTAGCTTATCAATATCTTAAAGCAGAAAAATTTAAGTCCCACAATAAGAGCATTTTTTTTCCTGACTGTTCCAATAAAAATAAAAAATGGGTTCCTTTAAGAGCAATGAAAACATTCATAAGAAAGAAGATGGGTCATACTACGTAGTTTAAGCTAATAAAGCCTCATCAGTGACCCTGTAATTATCCGGCAAAGAAAGCCAGAGGAAACATACTGCAATTTTGCGAATTTCGAATAGGCAGTCGATTCAAAGACTGATATAAACCAAAATGGGGTCCAAATAATTAAAAACCTGTCTAGAATATGAGTCTAAACCAATAATTTATTTCCGATTTCTCAGATTATTCACGCTGATCTCAAAGGACCAAAAGTAAAATATAAACTGCACTATGGTTGATGTACGGGGAGACGTTTTACGGCCGCCACACGGCACAACACCAGCTGCAGTGAAGGCAAATAAAAATCAAAAATGGGTTCCTTTAAGAGCAATGAAAACATTTATAAGAAAGAAAATGGGTCATACTACGTAGTTTCAGCTAATAAAGCCTCATCAGTGACCCTGTAATGATCCGGCAAAGAAAGCCAGAGGAAACATACTGCAATTTTTCGAATTTCGAATAGGCAGTCGATTCAAAGACTGATATAAATCAAAATGGGGTCCAAATAATTAAAAACCTGTCTAGAATATGAGTCTAAACCAATAATTTATTTCCGATTTCTCAGATTATTCACGCTGATCTCAAAGGACCAAAAGTAAAATATAAACTGCACTATGGTTGATGTACGGGGAGATGTTTTACGACCGCCACACGGCACATCACCAGCTGCAGTGAAGGCAAATAAAAATCAAAAATGGGTTCCTTTAAGAGCAATGAAAACATTCATAAGAAAGAAGATGGGTCATACTACGTAGTTTCAGCTAATAAAGCCTCATCAGTGACCCTGTAATGATCCGGCAAAGAAAGCCAGAGGAAACATACTGCAATTTTGCGAATTTCGAATAGGCAGTCGATTCAAAGACTGATATAAATCAAAATGGGGTCCAAATAATTAAAAACCTGTCTAGAATATGAGTCTAAACCAATAATTTATTTCCGATTTCTCAGATTATTCACGCTGATCTCAAAGGACCAAAAGTAAAATATAAACTGCACTATGGTTGATGTACGGGGAGATGTTTTACGGCCGCCACACGGCACAACACCAGCTGCAGTGAAGGCAAATAAAAATAAAAAATGGGTTACTTTAAGAGCAATGAAAACATTCATAAGAAAGAAGATGGGTCATACTACGTAGTTTAAGCTAATAAAGCCTCATCAGTGACCCTGTAATTATCCGGCAAGGAAAGCCAGAGGAAACATACTGCAATTTTTCGAATTTCGAATAGGCAGTCGATTCAAAGACTGATATAAACCAAAATGGGGTCCAAATAATTAAAAACCTGTCTAGAATATGAGTCTAAACCAATAATTTATTTCCGATTTCTCAGATTATTCACGCTGATCTCAAAGGACCAAAAGTAAAATATAAACTGCACTATGGTTGATGTACGGGGAGACGTTTTACGGCCGCCACACGACACGACACCAGCTGCAGTGAAGGCAAATAAAAATCAAAAATGGGTTCCTTTAAGAGCAATGAAAACATTTATAAGAAAGAAAATGGGTCATACTACGTAGTTTCAGCTAATAAAGCGGATTTTCTGTTATGGAATTTGTTTGTTATATTTCGGCTTTGCATGTATATTTTGCTAATACATTTTTATTTTGGATAGTCGATTGGGCATTTTGTGGGAAAGTAACTCACTTTGGCTTACCGCTTGTGACGTTCTCACAATGTTGAAGTTGTATTATACAGGAATTTCTTTCCCTTTTGTGTCTTGGATGGGAGATTGCGGTAATTGTATCGATTCCTGATCATTGACTTCACTTCTGTTCTTCATGATTTCCGTTAACACTTATCTCGGCGAACTTCCTACTGGTTTTTGTTTGCAATGAAAACCTGCACAGTGCTATTCCATTTAATTTACCACGTATGGATGATTGCACATATGGCAAAATGGTCTGTATAAATTCACAGCGTTCGTTTGATTTGCACCTATGTCTTCTATCCCTTGTTCTAAATAATATTTTATAAGAATCCCACTACATTTATCACTGAAAGTTCACAGTTTTCATTGGACTTGGATCTAATTTTTCTATTTTTATCGCTACACATTTTCCTAGGCATATAATAAAATTCAGCTAGGTAACAAAAACCTAACCAGCGTTCCTATTTAGTGTTGATAACAATTATCTTGATAGACTGACCTTTTTTTTTTACAGACGACGATGAGTGCAGTGATGAGACTGACAATTGCCATTCGGATGCCACCTGTACCAATACACCTGGATCGTATACATGCTCGTGCAATACCGGATACACGGGCAATGGCACGACTTGTACAGGTATGTGACAAAGAATACGCTCATAATTCATTTATTAAAAATGGTCGCTGACTTGTATTACATGAGCTATTTTTTTATCGACCGATTCCATACCCCGATGAATGACAGGTGGTCAGAATCGTTACACACCGTCACACATAAATAGTCATTTTGATAGGCCAACGTAACGTTCACTTGACGTCTTGCTATAGCGTCGATTGATCAACGTTGTGATTAACGTTCACTTGACATCTTGCCATAACGACGATTGGTCAACGTTGTGATTGTTATCTTCAGTGGATATCATTTATGCTCAGCAATTTGTTCGCAGCTACCCGCGTGACATTCGTTAATAATTCTCAGAATGCTTTCGGAAAATAATGCACCTTTATCTCTGTTACGACCCAGTTATCATATATACGTCCTCATACGAGAGAATCGGTAAACAATGTCACAAATAAATAGGCATTTTGATCGGCCAACGTAACGTTCGATTGACGTCTTGCCTTGGCGACGATTGATCAACGTTCTGACTGCGACCGTCAATTAATACAATTTATGCACCGTAATCTTTGCCCTACTACCCCCGGGACATTCGTTAACAGAGCTCAGAATGATGTGGGGAAAGAACGCACCCAATAATCATGGATTTTATACATGATAAGCCTCCAGTTTTGTATAATCTAAAGCATTTTCAATTTCCAAATCCAAATTGTGTATGTTAGCAAACCGACAAATTTAAATCTCAAATCGCAAAGAAACTATCGCCTTCTGGCGGTTATTTTGTGACGATAAGCTGCCTCCGCAAAAGCACAGGGCAGTTATGAATTTAAACATTAAAAAGAGTCCCACCGATACGAAACGCCAATCGAAATAACAGTTTGTGTTCGTTTGTTTGTTTGTTTGATTCGAGGTTAAACGTCTCCGGCAACACTGTGTAGGTCATTTTCGATACGTTGCTTCCAATTTTGTGGGACTTCTACCCGACATTGAGATGAAATGACATCTGAAGCCCTGCCGCCCAATGAAATAAATATGGTTTATAAGCATGGACGTTCCGATTATCACCGATTTGTCTGTGTTTTTTTTTTTTTTTTATTGTCGCGGTTAAACGTCTCTGTCAACACTGTGTAGATCATTTTCGAGACGTTGCTTCCAATTTTGTGAGACTTCTACCCGACATTGTGATGAAATGACATCTCAAGCCCTGCCGCCCAATGAAACAAATATGGTTTATAAGCATGGACGTTCCGACTATCACCACTTTGTTTGGGCAGGCTTAGATCCTCCAAAGGGTTAAACAGTACTCGTGTGTGGTCGGTTTCCGCTCTGCGTGGAAGCATCATGCAGTCCATCTATTTCTTCAAGCCCCGATGAGCGGGGGCCGAATTACAGTATATGTAGCTTATCAATATCTTAAAGCAGAAAAATTTAAGTCCCACAATAAGAGCATTTTTTTTCCTGACTGTTCCAATAAAAATAAAAAATGGGTTCCTTTAAGAGCAATGAAAACATTCATAAGAAAGAAGATGGGTCATACTACGTAGTTTAAGCTAATAAAGCCTCATCAGTGACCCTGTAATTATCCGGCAAAGAAAGCCAGAGGAAATATACTGCAATTTTGCGAATTTCGAATAGGCAGTCGATTCAAAGACTGATATAAACCAAAATGGGGTCCAAATAATTAAAAACCTGTCTAGAATATGAGTCTAAACCAATAATTTATTTCCGATTTCTCAGATTATTCACGCTGATCTCAAAGGACCAAAAGTAAAATATAAACTGCACTATGGTTGATGTACGGGGAGACGTTTTACGGCCGCCACACGGCACAACACCAGCTGCAGTGAAGGCAAATAAAAATCAAAAATGGGTTCCTTTAAGAGCAATGAAAACATTTATAAGAAAGAAAATGGGTCATACTACGTAGTTTCAGCTAATAAAGCCTCATCAGTGACCCTGTAATGATCCGGCAAAGAAAGCCAGAGGAAACATACTGCAATTTTTCGAATTTCGAATAGGCAGTCGATTCAAAGACTGATATAAATCAAAATGGGGTCCAAATAATTAAAAACCTGTCTAGAATATGAGTCTAAACCAATAATTTATTTCCGATTTCTCAGATTATTCACGCTGATCTCAAAGGACCAAAAGTAAAATATAAACTGCACTATGGTTGATGTACGGGGAGATGTTTTACGACCGCCACACGGCACATCACCAGCTGCAGTGAAGGCAAATAAAAATCAAAAATGGGTTCCTTTAAGAGCAATGAAAACATTCATAAGAAAGAAGATGGGTCATACTACGTAGTTTCAGCTAATAAAGCCTCATCAGTGACCCTGTAATGATCCGGCAAAGAAAGCCAGAGGAAACATACTGCAATTTTGCGAATTTCGAATAGGCAGTCGATTCAAAGACTGATATAAATCAAAATGGGGTCCAAATAATTAAAAACCTGTCTAGAATATGAGTCTAAACCAATAATTTATTTCCGATTTCTCAGATTATTCACGCTGATCTCAAAGGACCAAAAGTAAAATATAAACTGCACTATGGTTGATGTACGGGGAGATGTTTTACGGCCGCCACACGGCACAACACCAGCTGCAGTGAAGGCAAATAAAAATAAAAAATGGGTTACTTTAAGAGCAATGAAAACATTCATAAGAAAGAAGATGGGTCATACTACGTAGTTTAAGCTAATAAAGCCTCATCAGTGACCCTGTAATTATCCGGCAAAGAAAGCCAGAGGAAACATACTGCAATTTTGCGAATTTCGAATAGGCAGTCGATTCAAAGACTGATATAAACCAAAATGGGGTCCAAATAATTAAAAACCTGTCTAGAATATGAGTCTAAACCAATAATTTATTTCCGATTTCTCAGATTATTCACGCTGATCTCAAAGGACCAAAAGTAAAATATAAACTGCACTATGGTTGATGTACGGGGAGACGTTTTACGGCCGCCACACGGCACGACACCAGCTGCAGTGAAGGCAAATAAAAATCAAAAATGGGTTCCTTTAAGAGCAATGAAAACATTTATAAGAAAGAAAATGGGTCATACTACGTAGTTTCAGCTAATAAAGCGGATTTTCTGTTATGGAATTTGTTTGTTATATTTCGGCTTTGCATGTATATTTTGCTAATACATTTTTATTTTGGATAGTCGATTGGGCATTTTGTGGGAAAGTAACTCACTTTGGCTTACCGCTTGTGACGTTCTCACAATGTTGAAGTTGTATTATACAGGAATTTCTTTCCCTTTTGTGTCTTGGATGGGAGATTGCGGTAATTGTATCGATTCCTGATCATTGACTTCACTTCTGTTCTTCATGATTTCCGTTAACACTTATCTCGGCGAACTTCCTACTGGTTTTTGTTTGCAATGAAAACCTGCACAGTGCTATTCCATTTAATTTACCACGTATGGATGATTGCACATATGGCAAAATGGTCTGTATAAATTCACAGCGTTCGTTTGATTTGCACCTATGTCTTCTATCCCTTGTTCTAAATAATATTTTATAAGAATCCCACTACATTTATCACTGAAAGTTCACAGTTTTCATTGGACTTGGATCTAATTTTTCTATTTTTATCGCTACACATTTTCCTAGGCATATAATAAAATTCAGCTAGGTAACAAAAACCTAACCAGCGTTCCTATTTAGTGTTGATAACAATTATCTTGATAGACTGACCTTTTTTTTTACAGACGACGATGAGTGCAGTGATGAGACTGACAATTGCCATTCGGATGCCACCTGTACCAATACACCTGGATCGTATACATGCTCGTGCAATACCGGATACACGGGCAATGGCACGACTTGTACAGGTATGTGACAAAGAATACGCTCATAATTCATTTTATTAAAAATGGTCGCTGACTTGTATTACATGAGCTATTTTTTTATCGACCGATTCCATACCCCGATGAATGACAGGTGATCACAATCGTTACACACCGTCACACATAAATAGTCATTTTGATAGGCCAACGTAACGTTCACTTGACGTCTTGCTATAGCGTCGATTGATCAACGTTGTGATTAACGTTCACTTGACATCTTGCCATAACGACGATTGGTCAACGTTGTGATTGTTATCTTCAGTGGATATCATTTATGCTCAGCAATTTGTCCGCATCTACCCGCGTGACATTCGTTAATAATTCTCTGAATGCTTTCGGAAAATAATGCACCTTTATCTCTGTTACGACCCAGTTATCATATATACGTCCTCATACGGCAGAATCGGTAAACAATGTCACAAATAAATAGGCATTTTGATCGGCCAACGTAACGTAACGTTCGATTGACGTCTTGCCTTGGCGACGATTGATCAACGTTCTGACTGCGCCTGTCAATTAATACAATTTATGCACCGTAATCTTTGCCCTACTACACCCGGGACATTCGTTAACAGAGCTCAGAATGATGAGGGGAAAGAACGCACCCAATAATCATGGATTTTATACATGATAAGCCAACAGTTTTGTATAATCTAAAGCATTTTCAATTTCCAAATCCAAATTGTGTATGTTAGCAAACCGACATATTTAAAACGCAAATCGCAAAGAAACAATCGCCTTCTGGCGGTTATTTTGTGACGATAAGCTGCCTCCGCAATAGCACAGGGCAGTTATGAATTTAAACATTTAAAAGAGTCCCACCGATACGAAACGCCAATCGAAATCACAGTTTATGTTTGTTTGTTTGTTTGTTTGTTTTATTCGAGGTTAAACGTCTCTGTCAACACTGTGTAGGTCATTTTCGAGACGTTGCTTCCAATTTTGTGGGACTTCTACCCGACATTGAGATGAAATGACATCTGAAGCCCTGCCGCCCAATGAAATAAATATGGTTTATAAGCAAGGACCTTCCGATTATCACCGATTTGTCTGTGTTTTTTTTTTTTTTATTGTCGAGGTTAAACGTCTCTGTCAACACTGTGTAGATCATTTTCGAGACGTTGCTTCCAATTTTGTGAGACTTCTACCCGACATTGCGATGAAATGACATCTCAAGCCCTGCCGCCCAATGAAACAAATATGGTTTATAAGCATGGACGTTCCGACTATCACCGCTTTGTTTGGGCAGGCTTAGATCCTCCAAAGGGTTTAACAGTACTCGTGTGTGGTCGGTTTCCGCTCTGCGTGGAAGCATCATGCAGTCCATCTATTTCTTCAAGCCCCGATGAGCGGGGGCCGAATTACAGTTTATGTAGCTTATCAATATCTTAAAGCAGAAAAATTTAAGTCCCACAGTAAGAGCATTTTTTTTCCTGACTGTTCCAAGGCGGATTTTCTGTTATGGAATTTGTTTGTTATATTTCGGCTTTGCATGTATATTTTGCTAATACATTTTTATTTTGGATAGTCGATTTGGCATTTTGTGGGAAAGAAACTCACTTTGGTTTACCGCTTGTGACGTTTTCACAATGTTGAAGTTGTATTATACAGGAATTTCTTTCCCTTTTGTGACTTGGATGGGAGATTGCGGTAATTGTATCGATTCTTGATCATTGACTTCACTTCTGTTCTTCATGTTTTCCGTTAACACTTATCTCGGCGAACTTCCTGCTGGTTTTTGTTTGCAATGAAAACCTGCACAGTGCTATTCCATTTAATTTACCACGTATGGATGATTGCACATATGGCAAAATGGTCTGTATAAATTCACAGCGTTCGTTTGATTTGCACCTATGTCTTCTATCCCTTGTTCTAAATAATATTTTATAAGAATCCCACTACATTTATCACTGAAAGTTCACAGTTTTCATTGGACTTGGATCTATTTTTTTCTATTTTTATCGCTACACATTTTCCTAGGCATAGAATAAAATTCAGCTAGGTAATAAAAACCTAACCAGCGTTCCTATTTAGTGTTGATAACAATTATCTTGATAGACTGATCTTTTTTTACAGACGACGATGAGTGCAGTGATGAGACTGACAATTGCCATTCGGATGCCACCTGTACCAATACACCTGGATCGTATACATGCTCGTGCAATACCGGATACACGGGCAATGGCACGACTTGTACAGGTATGTGACAAAGAATACGCTCATAATTCATTTTATTAAAAATGGTCGCTGACTTGTATTACATGAGCTATTTTTTTATCGACCGATTCCATACCCCGATGAATGACAGGTGGTCACAATCGTTACACACCGTCACACATAAATAGTCATTTTGATAGGCCAACGTAACGTTCACTTGACGTCTTGCTATAGCGTCGATTGATCAACGTTGTGATTAACATTCACTTGACATCTTGCCATAACGACGATTGGTCAACGTTGTGATTGTTATCTTCAGTGGATATCATTTATGCTCAGCAATTTGTCCGCATCTACCCGCGTGACATTCGTTAATAATTCTCAGAATGCTTTCGGAAAATAATGCACCTTTATCTCTGTTACGACCCAGTTATCATATATACGTCCTCATACGGCAGAATCGGTAAACAATGTCACAAATAAATAGGCATTTTGATCGGCTAACGTAACGTTCGATTGACGTCTTGCCTTGGCGACGATTGATCAACGTTCTGACTGCGCCCGTCAATTAATACAATTTATGCACCGTAATCTTTGCCCTACTACACCCGGGACATTCGTTAACAGAGCTCAGAATGATGAGGGGAAAGAACGCACCCAATAATCATGGATTTTATACATGATAAGCCAACAGTTTTGTATAATCTAAAGCATTTTCAATTTCCAAATCCAAATTGTGTATGTTAGCAAACCGACATATTTAAATCGCAAATCGCAAAGAAACAATCGCCTTCTGGCGGTTATTTTGCGACGATAAGCTGCCTCCGCAATAGCACAGGGCAGTTATGAATTTAAACATTAAAAAGAGTCCCACCGATACGAAACGCCAATCGAAATCACACTTTATGTTTGTTTGTTTGTTTGTTTGTTTGTTTTATTCGAGGTTAAACGTCTCTGTCAACACTGTGTAGGTCATTTTCGAGACGTTGCTTCCCATTTTGTGGGACTTCTACCCAACATTGCGATGAAATGACATCTCAAGCCCTGCCGCCCAATGAAACAAATACGGTTTATAAGCATGGACGTTCCGACTATCACCGCTTTGTCTTGACAGGCTTAGATCCTCCAAAGGGTTTACCAGTACTCGTGTGTGGTCGGTTTCCGCTCTGCGTGGAAGCATCATGCAGCCCATCTATTTCTTCATGCCCCGATGAGCAGGGGCCGAATTACAGTCTATGTAGCTTATCAATATCTTAAAGCAGAAAAATTTAAGTCCCACAGTAAGAGCATTTTTACTGACTGTTCCAAGGCGGATCTTCTGTTATGGAATTTGTTTGTTATATTTCGGCTTTGCATGTATATTTTGCTAATACATTTTTATTTTGGATAGTCGATTGGGCATTTTGTGGGAAAGTAACTCACTTTGGCTTACCGCTTGTGACGTTCTCACAATGTTGAAGTTGTATTATACAGGAATTTCTTTCCCTTTTGTATCCTGGATGGGAGATTGCGGTAATTGTGTCGATTCCTGATCATTGACTTCACTTCTGTTCTTCATGATTTCCGTTAACACTTATCTCGGCGAACTTCCTACTGGTTTTTTGTTTGCAACGAAAACCTGCACAGTGCTATTCCATTTACTTTAGCACGTATGGATAATTGCACAAATGGCAAAATGGTCTGTATAAATTCACAGCGTTCGTTTGATTTGCACCTATGTCTTCTATCCCTTGTTCTAAATAATATTTTATAAGAATCCCACTACATTTATCACTGAAATTTCACAGTTTTTATTGGACTTGGATCTAATTTTTCTATTCTTCTCGCTACACATTTTCCTAGACATATAATAAAATTCAGCTAGGTAACAAAAACCTAACCAGCGTTCCTATTTAGTGTAGCTAACAATTATCTTGATAGACTGACCTTGTTTTACAGACGACGATGAGTGCAGTGATGAGACTGACAATTGCCATTCGGATGCCACCTGTACCAATACACCTGGATCGTATACATGCTCGTGCAATACCGGATACACGGGAAATGGCACGAATTGTACAGGTATGTGACAAAGAATACGCTCATAATTCATTTTATTAAAAATGGTCGCTGACTTGTATTACATGAGCTATTTTTTGATCGACCGATTCCATACCCCGATGAATGACAGGTGGTCAGAATCATTACACACCGTCACACATAAATAGTCATTTTGATAGGCCAACGTAACGTTCACTTGACGTCTTGCTATAGCGTCGATTGATCAACGTTGTGATTAACGTTCATTTGAGATCTTGCCATAACGACGATTGGTCAACGTTGTGATTGTTATCTTCAGTGGATATCATTTATGCTCAGCAATTAGTCCGCAGCTACCCGCGTGACATTCGTTAATAATTCTCAGAATGCTTTCGGAAAATAATGCACCTTTATCTCTGTTACGACCTAGTTATCATATATACGTCCTCATACGACAGAATCGGTAAACAATGTCACAAATAAATAGGCATTTTAATCGGCCAACGTAACGTAACGTTCGATTGACGTCTTGCCTTGGCGACCATTGATCAACGTTCTGACTGCGCCCGTCAATTAATACAATTTATGCACCGTAATCTTTGCCCTACTACCCCCGGGACATTCGTTAATAGAGCTCAGAATGATGAGGGGAAAGAACGCACCCAATAATCATGGATTTTATACATGATAAGCCCACAGTTTTGTATAATCTAAAGCATTTTCAATTTCCAAATCCAAATTGTGTATGTTAGCAAACCGACATATTTAAATCGCAAATCGCAAAGAAACAATCGCCTTCTGGCGGTTATTTTGTGACGATAAGCTGCCTCCGCAATAGCACAGGGCAGCTATGAATTTAAACATTAAAAAGAGTCCCACCGATACGAAACGCCAATCGAAATCACAGTTTATGTTTGTTTGTTTGTTTGTTTGTTTTATTCGAGGTTAAACGTCTCTGTCAACACTGTGTAGGTCATTTTCGAGACGTTGCTTCCAATTTTGTGGGACTTCTACCCGACATTGCGATGAAATAACAACTCAAGCCCTGCCGCCCAATGAAACAAATATGGTTTATAAGCATGGACGTTCCGACTATCACCGCTTTGTCTTGGCAGGCTTAGATCCTCCAAAGGGTTTACCAGTACTCGTGTGTGGTCGGTTTCCGCTCTGCGTGGAAGCATCATGCAGCCCATCTATTTCTTCATGCCCCGATGAGCGGGGGCCGAATTACAGTTTATGTAGCTTATCAATATCTTAAAGCAGAAAAATTTAAGTCCCACAGTAAGAGCATTTTTTTCCTGACTGTTCCAAGGCGGATATTCTGTTATGGAATTTGTTTGTTATATTTCGGCTTTGCATGTATATTTTGCTAATACATTTTTATTTTGGATAGTCGATTGGGCATTTTGTGGGAAAGTAACTCACTTTGACTTACCGCTTATGACGTTCTCACAATGTTGAAGTTGTATTATACAGGAATTTCTTTCCCTTTTGTATCCTGGATGGGAGATTGCGGTAATTGTATCGATTCCTGATCATTGACTTCACTTCTGTTCTTCATGATTTCCGTTAACACTTATCTCGGCGAACTTCCTACTGGTTTTTTGTTTGCAATGAAAACCTGCACAGTGCTATTCCATTTACTTTAGCACGTATGGATAATTGCACAAATGGCAAAATGGTCTGTATAAATTCACAGCGTTCGTTTGATTTGCACCTATGTATTCTGTCCCTTGTTCTAAATAATATTTTATAAGAATTCCACTACATTTATCACTGAAAGTTCACAGTTTTTATTGGACTTGGATCTAATTTTTCTATTCTTCTCGCTACACAGTTTCCTAGACATATAATAAAATTCAGCTAGGTAACAAAAACCAAACCAGCGTTCCTATTTAGTGTTGCTAACAATTATCTTGATAGACTGACCTTGTTTTACAGACGACGATGAGTGCAGTGATGGGACTGACAATTGCCATTCGGATGCCACCTGTACCAATACACCTGGATCGTATACATGCTCGTGCAATACCGGATACACGGGCAATGGCACGACTTGTACAGGTATGAGACAAAGAATACGCTCATAATTCATTTTATTAAAAATGGTCGCTGACTTGTATTACATGAGCTATTTTTTTGATCGACCGATTCCATACCCCGATGAATGACAGGTGGTCAGAATCGTTACACACCGTCACACATAAATAGTCATTTTGATAGGCCAACGTAACGTTCACTTGACGTCTTGCTATAGCGTCGATTGATCAACGTTGTGATTAACGTTCACTTGACATCTTGCCATAACGACGATTGGTCAACGTTGTGATTGTTATCTTCAGTGGATATCATTTATGCTCAGCAATTTGTTCGCAGCTACCCGCGTGACATTCGTTAATAATTCTCAGAATGCTTTCGGAAAATAATGCATCTTTATCTCTGTTACGACCCAGTAATCATATATACGTCCTCATACGACAGAATCGGTAAACAATGTCACAAATAAATAGGCATTTTGATCGGCCAACGTAACGTAACGTTCGATTGACGTCTTGCCTTGGCGACGATTGATCAACGTTCTGACTGCAACCGTCAATTAATACAATTTATGCACCGTAATCTTTGCCCTACTACCCCCGGGACATTCGTTAACAGAGCTCAGAATAATGTGGGGAAAGAACGCACCCAATAATCATGGATTTTATACATGATAAGCCTCCAGTTTCGTATAATCTAAAGCATTTTCAATTTCCAAATCCAAATTGTGTATATTAGCAAACCGACAAATTTAAATCTCAAATCGCAAAGAAACTATCGCCTTCTGGCGGTTATTTTGTGACGATAAGCTGCCTCCGCAAAAGCACAGGGCAGTTATGAATTTAAACATTAAAAAGAGTCCCACCGATACGAAACGCCAATCGAAATTACAGTTTGTGTTTGTTTGTTTGTTCGTTTGATTCGAGGTTAAACGTCTCTGGCAACACTGTGTAGGTCAATTTCGAGACGTTGCTTCCAATTTTGTTGGACTTCTACCCGACATTGAGATGAAATGACATCTAAAGCCCTGCCGCCCAATGAAACAAATATGGTTTAAGCATGGACGTTCCGACTATCATCGGTTTGTCTGGGCAGGCTTAGATCGTCCAAAGGGTTTACCAGTACTCGTGTGTGGTCGGTTTCCGTTCTGCGTGGAAGCATCATGCAGCCCATCTATTTCTTGAAGCCCCGATGAGCGGGGGACGAATTACAGTTTATGTAGCTTATCAATATCTTAAAGCAGAAAAAATTAAGTCCCACAGTAAGAGTATATTTTGCTAATACATTTTTTCAGATAGTCGATTGGGCATTTTGTGGGAAAGTAACTCACTTTGGCTTACCGCTTGTGACGTTCTCACAATGTTGAATTTGTATTATACAGGAATTTCTTTCCCTTTTGAGTCTTGGATGGGAGATTGCGGTAATTGTATCGATTCCTGATCATTGACTTCACTTCTGTTCTTCATGATGTCCGTTAACACTTATCTCGGCGAACTTCCTACTGGTTTTTGTTTGCAATGAAAACCTGCACAGTGCTATTCCATTTAATTTACCACGTATGGATGATTGCACATATGGCAAAATGGTCCGTATAAATTCACAGCGTTCGTTTGATTTGCACCTATGTCTTCTATCCCTTGTTCTAAATAATATTTTATAAGAATCCCACAACATTTATCACTGAAAGTTCACAGTTTTCATTGGACTTGGATCTAATTTTTCTATTTTTATCGCTACACATTTTCCTAGACATAGAATAAAATTCAGCTAGGTAACAAAAACCTAACCAGTGTTCCTATTTAGTGTTGATAACAATTATCTTGATAGACTGACCTTTTTTACAGACGACGATGAGTGCAGTGATGAGACTGACAATTGCCATTCGGATGCCACCTGTACCAATACACCTGGATCGTATACATGCTCGTGCAATACCGGATACACGGGCAATGGCACGACTTGTACAGGTATGTGACAAAGAATACGCTCATAATTCATTTTATTAAAAATGGTCGCTGACTTGTATTACATGAGCTATTTTTTGATCGACCGATTCCATTCCCCGATGAATGACAGGTGGTCAGAATCGTTACACACCGTCACACATAAATAGTCATTTTGATAGGCCAACGTAACGTTCACTTGACGTCTTGCTATAGCGTCGATTGATCAACGATGTGATTAACGTTCACTTGACATCTTGCCATAACGACGATTGGTCAACGTTGTGATTGTTATCTTCAGTGTATATCATTTATGCTCAGCAATTTGTCCGCATCTACCCGCGTGACATTCGTTAATAATTCTCAGAATGCTTTCGGAAAATAATGCACCTTTATCTCTATTACGACCCAGTTATCATATATACGTCCTCATACGGCAGAATCGGTAAACAATGTCACAAATAAATAGGCATTTTGATCGGCCAACGTAACGTAACGTTCGATTGACGTCTTGCCTTGGCGACGATTGATCTACGTTCTGACTGCGCCCGTCAATTAATACAATTTATGCACCGTAATCTTTGCCCTACTACCCCCGGGACATTCGTTAATAGAGCTCAGAATGATGAGGGGAAAGAACGCACCCAATAATCATGGATTTTATACATGATAAGCCCGCAGTTTTGTATAATCTAAAGCATTTTCAATTTCCAAATCCAAATTGTGTATGTTAGCAAACCGACATATTTAAATCGCAAATCGCAAAGAAACAATCGCCTTCTGGCGGTTATTTTGTGACGATCAGCTGCCTCCGCAATAGCACAGGGCAGTTATGAATTTAAACATTAAAAAGAGTCCCACCGATACGAAACGCCAATCGAAATCACAGTTTATGTTTGTTTGTTTGTTTGTTCGTTTTATTCGAGGTTAAACGTCTCTGTCAACACTGTGTAGGTCATTTTCGAGACATTGCTTCCAATTTTGTGGGACTTCTACCCGACACGGCGATGAAATGACATCTCAAGCCCTGCCGCCCAATGAAACAAATATGGTTTATAAGCATGGACGTTCCGACTATCACCGCTTTGTCTTGGCAGGCTTAGATCCTCCAAAGGGTTTACAAGTACTCGTGTGTGGTCGGTTTCCGCTCTGCGTGGAAGCATCATGCAGCCCTTCTATTTCTTCATGCCCCGATGAGCGGGGGCCGAATTACAGTTTATGTAGCTTATCAATATCTTAAAGCAGAAAAAATTAAGTCCCACAGTAAGAGCATTTTTACTGACTGTTCCAAGGCGGATCTTCTGTTATGGAACTTGTTTGTTATATTTCGGCTTTGCATGTATATTTTGCTAATACATTTTTATTTTGGATAGTCGATTGGGCATTTTGTGGGAAAGTAACTCACCTTGGCTTACCGCTTGTGACATTCTCACAATGTTGAAGTTGTATTATACAGGAATTTCTTTCCCTTTTGTATCCTGGATGGGAGATTGCGGTAATTGTATCGATTCCTGATCATTGACTTCACTTCTGTTCTTCATGATTTCCGCTAACACTTATCTCGGCGAACTTCCTACTGGTTTTTTGTTTGCAATGAAAACCTGCACAGTGTTATTCCATTTACTTTAGCACGTATGGATAATTGCACAAATGGCAAAATGGTCTGTATAAATTCACAGCGTTCGTTTGATTTGCACCTATGTCTTCTATCCCTTGTTCTAAATAATATTTTATAAGAATCCCACTACATTTATCACTGAAATTTCACAGTTTTTATTGGACATGGATCTAATTTTTCTATTCTTCTCGCTACACATTTTCCTAGACATATAATAAAATTCAGCTAGGTAACAAAAACCTAACCAGCGTTCCTATTTAGTGTTGCTAACAATTATCTTGATAGACTGACCTTGTTTTACAGACGACGATGAGTGCAGTGATGAGACTGACAATTGCCATTCGGATGCCACCTGTACCAATACACCTGGATCGTATACATGCTCGTGCAATACCGGATACACGGGCAATGGCACAAATTGTACAGGTATGTAACAAAGAATACGCTCATAATTCATTTTATTAAAAATGATCGCTGACTTGAATTACATGAGCTATTTTTTTTGATCGACCGATTTCCTACCCCGATGAATGACAGGTGGTCAGAGTCGTTACACACCGTCACAAATAAATAGTCATTTTGATAGGCCAACGTAACGTTCACTTGACGTCTTGCTATAGCGTCGATTGATCAACTTTGTGATTAACTTTCACTTGACACCTTGCCATAACGACGATTGGTCAACGTTGCGATTGTGATATTCAGTGGATATCATTTATGCTCAGCAATTTGCCCGCAGCTGCCCGCGTGATATTCGTTAATAATTCTCAGAATGCTTTCGGAAAATAATGCACCTTTATCTCTGTTACGACCCAGTTATCATATATAGGTCCTCATACGACAGAATCGGTAAACAAGGTCACAAATAAATAGGCATTTTGATCGGCCAACGTAACGTAACGTTCGATTGACGTCTTGCCTTGGCGACGATTGATCAACGTTCTGACTGCGACCTTCAATTAATACAATTTATGCACCGTAATTTTTACCCTACTACCCCCGGGACATTCGTTAATAGAGCTCAGAATGATGTGGGGAAAGAAAGCACCCAATAATCATGGATTTTATACATGATAAGCCTCCAGTTTTGTATAATCTTAAGCATTTTCAATTTCCAAATCAAATTGTATATTTTAGCAAACCGACAAATTTAAATCTCAAATCGCAAAGAAACTATCGCCTTCTGGCGGTTATTTTGTGACGATAAGCTGCCTCCGCAATAGCACAGGGCAGTTATGAATTTAAACATTAAAAAGAGCCCCTCCGATACGAAACGCCAATCGAAAACACAGTTTGTGTTTGTTGGTTTGTGTTATTCGAGGTTAAACGTCTCTGTTAAATATGTTCTATAAAAGGGTTATCCTTTGGAAGCAAGGAATACACCACATGAATGAAAAATATGGAGTGTACATGTTTTCTTGGCCAGACTAGCTAGTTTCGGCCAATTAGGCCTCATCAGTGACCCTCAGATATTTTCAAAATTCCACAATGGAATCAATGATCCCAAAGGACAAGAAAATATAATCTACACTATGATGTTGGGCAGGGAGACGTTTTACCGCCGCCACACATTCCCACACACCAGCTGTAGTGAAGTTAAATATGTTCTATAAAAGGGTTATCCTTTGGAAGCAAGGAATACACCACAGGAATGAAAAATATGGAGTGTACATGTTTTCTGGGCCAGACTAGCTAGTTTCGGCCAATTAGGCCTCATCAGTGACCCTCAGATATTTTCAAAATTCCACAATGGAATCAATGATCCCAAAGGACAAGAAAATATAATCTACACTATGATGTTGGGCAGGGAGACGTTTTACCGCCGCCACACATTCCCACACACCAGCTGTAGTGAAGTTAAATATGTTCTATAAAAGGGTTATCCTTTGGAAGCAAGGAATACACCACAGGAATGAAAAATATGGAGTGTACATGTTTTCTGGGCCAGACTAGCTAGTTTCGGCCAATTAGGCCTCATCAGTGACCCTCAGATATTTTCAAAATTCCACAATGGAATCAATGATCCCAAAGGACAAGAAAATATAATCTACACTATGATGTTGGGCAGGGAGACGTTTTACCGCCGCCACACATTCCCACACACCAGCTGTAGTGAAGTTAAATATGTTCTATAAAAGGGTTATCCTTTGGAAGCAAGGAATACACCACAGGAATGAAAAATATGGAGTGTACATGTTTTCTGGGCCAGACTAGCTAGTTTCGGCCAATTAGGCCTCATCAGTGACCCTCAGATATTTTCAAAATTCCACAATGGAATCAATGATAGGAATCATTGCCCGTGTATCCTAAACACTGTGTAGGTCATTTTCGAGACGCTGCTTGCAATTTTGTGGGACTTCTACCCGACATTGCGATGAAATGACATCTCAAGCCCTGCCGCCCAATGAAACAAATATGGTTTATAAGCTTGGACGTTCCCACTATCACCGCTTTGTCTGGGCAGGCTTAGATCCTCCAAAGGGTTTACCAGTACTCGTGTGTGGTCGGTTTCCGCTCTGCGTGGAAGCATCATGCAGCACATCTATTTCTTCAAGCCCCGATGAGCGGGGGCCGAATTACAGTTTATGTAGCTTATCAATATCTTAAAGCAGAAATATTTAAGTCCCACAGTAAGAGCATTTTTACTGAGTGTTCCAAGGCGGATCTTCTGTTATGGAATTTGTTTGTTATATTTCGGCTTTGCATGTATATTTTGCTAATACATATTTATTTTGGATAGTCGATTGGGCATTTTGTGGGAAAGTAACTCACTTTGGCTTACCGCTTGTGACGTTCTCACAATGTTGAAGTTGTATTATACAGGAATTTCTTTCCCTTTTGTGTCTTGGATGGGAGATTGCGGTAATTGTATCGATTCCTGGTCATTGACTTCACTTCAGTTCTTCATGATTTCCGTTAACACTTATCTCGGCGAACTTCCTACTGGTTTTTGTTTGCAATGAAAACTTGCAAAGTGCTATTCCATTTACTTTAGCACGTATGGATGATTGCACAAATGGCAAAATGGTCTGTATAAATTCACAGCGTTCCTTTGATTTGCACCTATGTCTTCTATCCCTTGTTCTAAATAATATTTTATAAGAATCCCACTACATTTATCACTGAAATTTCCCACTTTTCATTGGACTTGGTTCTAATTTTTCTATTCTTATCGGTACACATTTTCCTAGACATATAATAAAATTCAGCTAGGTAACAAAAACCTCACCAGCGTTCCTATTTAGTGTTGATAACAATTATCTTGATAGACTGACCTTGTTTTACAGACGACGATGAGTGCAGTGATGAGACTGACAATTGCCATTCGGATGCCACCTGTACCAATACACCTGGATCGTATACATGCTCGTGCAATACCGGATACACGGGAAATGGCACGAATTGTACAGGTATGTGACAAAGAATGCGCTCATAATTCATTTATTAAAACGGTCGCTGACTTGAATTACTTGAGCTATTTTTTTGATCGACCGATTTCCTACCCCGATGAATGACAGGTGGTCAGAATCGTTACACACCGTCACAAATAAATAGTCATTTTGATAGGCCAACGTAACGTTCACTTGACGTCTTGCTATAGCGTCGATTGATCAACGTTGTGATTAACGTTCACTTTACATCTTGCCATAACGACGATTGGTCAACGTTGTGATTGTGATCTTCAGTGGATATCATTTATGCTCAGCAATTTGCCCGTAGCTACCCGCGTGACATTCGTTAATAATTCTCAGAATGCTTTCGGAAAATAATGCACCTTTATCTCTGTTACGACCCAGTTATCATATATACGTCCTCATACGACAGAATCGGTAAACAATGTCACAAATAAATAGGCATTTTGATCGGCCAACGTAACGTAACGTTCGATTGACGCGTTGCCTTGGCGACGATTGATCAACGTTCTGACTGCGACCGTCAATTAATACAATTTATGCACCGTAATCTTTGCCCTACTACCCCCGGGACATTTGTTAATAGAGCTCAGAATGATGTGGGGAAAGAACGCACCCAATAATCATGGATTTTATACATGATAAGCCTCCAGTTTTGTATAATCTAAAGCATTTTCAATTTCCAAATCCAAATTGTGTATGTTTGCAAACCGACAAATTTAAATCTCAAATCGCAAAGAAACTTTCGCCTTCTGGCGGTTATTTTGTGACGATAAGCTGCCTCCGCAATAGCACAGGGCAGTTATGAATTTAAACATTTAAAAGAGTCCCACCGATACGAAACGCCAATCGAAATTACAGTTTGTGTTTGTTTGTTTGATTCGACGTTAAATGTCTCCGTCAGCACTGTGTAGGTCATTTTCGAGACGTTGCTTCCAATTTTGTGGGACTTCTACCCGACATTGAGATGAAATGACTTCTCAGGCCCTGCCGCCCAATGAAACAAATATGGTTTATAAGCATGGACGTTCCGACTATCACCGCTTTGTCTGGGCAGGCTTAGATCCTCCAAAGGGTTTACCAGTACTCGTGTGTGGTCGGTTTCCGCTCTGCGTGGAAGCATTATGCAGCCCATCTATTTCTTCAAGCCCCGATGAGCGGGGGCCGAATTACAGTTTATGTAGC
Organism: Lucinisca nassula; assembly: GCA_963580285.1. Lineage (NCBI taxonomy): Eukaryota > Metazoa > Mollusca > Bivalvia > Lucinida > Lucinidae > Lucinisca > Lucinisca nassula. The sequence continues at coordinate 44,828,586 of OY757010.1, read as the reverse complement.
TTATCAATATGTTAAAGCAGAAAAATTTAAGTCCCACAGTAAGAGCATTTTTACTGACTGTTCCAAGGCGGATCTTCTGTTATGGAATTTGTTTGTTATATTTCGGCTTTACTAGTATATTTTTCTAATACATTTTTATTTTGGATAGTCGATTGGGCATTTTGTGGGAAAGTTACTCACTTTGGCTTACCGCTTGTGACGTTCTCACAATGTTGAAGTTGTATTATACAGGAATTTCTTTCCCTTTTGTGTCTTGGATGGGAGATTGCGGTGATTGTATTGATTCCTGATCATTGACTTCACTTCTGTTCTTCGTGACTTCCTTTAACACTTATCTCGGCGAACTTCCTACTGGTTTTTGTTTGCAATGAAAACCTGCACAGTGCTATTCCGTTTACTTAAGCTCGTATGGATGATTGCAGAAATGGCAAAATATTCTGTATAAATTCACAGCGTTCGTTTGATTTGCACCTATGTCTTCTATCCCTTGTTCTAAATAATATTTTATAAGAATCCCACTACATTTATCACTGAAATTTCACAGTTTTCATTGGACTTGGATCTAATTTTTCTATTTTTATCACTACACATTTTCCTAGACATATAATAAAATTCAGCTAGGTAACAAAAACCTAACTAGCGTTCCTGTTTAGTGTGGATAACAATTATCTTGATAGACTGACCTTGTTTTACAGACGACGATGAGTGCAGTGATGAGACTGACAATTGCCATTCGGATGCCACCTGTACCAATACACCTGGATCGTATACATGCTCGTGCAATACCGGATACACAGGCAATGGCACGAATTGTACAGGTATGTGACAAAGAATACGCTCATAATTCATTTTATTAAAAATGGTCGCTGACTTGAATTACATGAGCTATTTTTTTTGATCGACCGATTTCCTACCCCGATGAATGAAGGTGGTCAGAATCGTAACACACCGTCACAAATAAATAGTCATTTTGATAGGCCAACGTAACGTTCACTTGACGTCTGGCTATAGCGTCGATTGATCAACGTTGTGATTAACGTTCACTTGACATCTTGCCATAACGACGATTGGTCAACGTTGTGATTGTGATCTTCAGTGGATATCATTTATGCTCAGCAATTTGCCCGCAGCTACCCGCGTGACATTCGTTCATAATTCTCAGAATGCTTTCGGAAAATTATGCATCTTTATCTTTGTTACGACCCAATTATCATATATACGGCCTCATACGACAGAATCGGTAAAACAATGTCACAAATAAATAGGCATTTTGATCGGCCAACGTAACGTAACGTTCGATTGACGTCTTTCATTGGCGACGATTGATCAACGTTCTGACTGCGACCTTCAATTATTACAATTTATGCACCGTTATATTTGCCCTACTACCCCCGGGACATTCGTTAATAGAGCTCAGAATGATGTGGGGAAAGAACGCACCCAATAATCATGGATTTTATACATGATAAGCCTCCAGTTTTGTATAATCTAAAGCATTTTCAATTTCCAAATCCAAATTGTGTATGTTAGCAAACCGACATATTTAAATTTCAAATCGCAAAGAAACTATCGCCTTCTGGCGGCAATTTTGTGACGATAAGCTGCCTCCGCAATAGCACAGGGCAGTTATGAGTTTAAACATTAAAAAGAGTCCCACCGATACGAAACGCCAATCGAAATCACAGTTTGTGTTTGTTTGTTTGTTTGTTTGTTTTATTCGAGGTTAAACGTCTCTGTCAACACTGTGTAGGTCATTTTCGAGACGTTGCTTCCAATTTTGTGGGACTTCTACCCGACATTGCGATGAAATGACATCTACAGCCCTGTCGCCCAATGAAACAAATATGTTTTATAAGCATGGACGTTCCGACTATCACCGCTTTGTCTTGGCAGGCTTAGATCCTCCAAAGGGTTAACCAGTACTTGTGTGTGGTCGGTTTCCGCTCTGCTAGGAAGCATCATGCAGCCCATCTATTTCTACAAGCCCCGATGAGCGGGGGCCGAATTACAGTTTATGTAGCTTATCAATATCTTAAAGCAGAAAAATTTAAGTCCCACAGTAAGAGCATTTTTACTGACTGTTCCAAGGCGGATCTTCTGTTATGGAATTTGTTTGTTATATTTCGGCTTTGCATGCATATTTTGCTAATACATTTTTATTTTGGATAGTCGATTGGGCATTTTGTGGGAAAGTAACTCACTTTGGCTTACCGCTTGTGACGTTCTCACAATGTTGAGTTGTATTATACAGGAATTTCTTTCCCTTTTGTGTCTTTTGAGATTGCGGTAATTGTATCGATTCCTGATTATTGACTTCACTTCTGTTCTTCATGATTTCCGTTAACAATTATCTCGGCGAACTTCCTACTGGTTTTTGTTTGCAATGAAAAGTAGAAGTAAAACAAAGATCAGGAATCGATACAATTAACCTACTCCACCCATCAAAGACACCAAAGGGAAAGAAATACAAACATTAAGCGACCAGACCATAATGGCAACCTAAACAAAGGAAGGCCATAGGGACAGTTACTTTCCCACAAAATGGCCATATGGCCATCTAAAATTAAAAGACACAAGTGATACACACAGTAAGTAACAAACAACAACATAAATAAATCGCCACAGAAGAACCGCCTTGGAACGGTCAGTGGAAAGATTTCCACTGGGGGGCCTTCTGGCGGTTATTTTGTGACGATAAGCTGCCTCCGCAATAGCACTGGGCAGTTATGAATTTAAACATTAAAAAGAGTCCCACCGATACGGAACGCCAATCGAAATTACAGTTTGTGTTTGTTTGTTTGTTTGTTTGATTCGAGGTTAAACGTCTCCGTCAACACTGTGTAGGTCATTTTCGAGACATTGCTTCCAATTTTGTGGGACTTCTACCCGACATTGAGATGAAATGACAGCTCAAGCCCTGCCGACCAATGAAACAAATATGGTTTATAAGCATGGACGTTCCGACTATCACCGCTTTGTGTAGGCAGGCTAAGATCCTCCAAAGGGTTTACCAGTACTCGTGTGTGGTCGGTTTCCACTCTGCGTGGAAACATCATGCAGCCCATCTATTTCTTCAAGCCCCGATGAGCGGGGGCCGAATTACAGTTTATGTAGCTTATCAATATCTTAAAGCAGAAAAATTTAAGTCCCACAGAAAGAGCATTTTTACTGACTGTTCCGAGGCGGATCTTCTGTTATGGAATTTGTTTGTTATATTTCGGCTTTGCATGTATATTTTGCCAATACATTTTTATTTTGGATAGTCGATTGGGCATTTTGTGGGAAAGTAACTCACTTTGGCTTACCGCTTGTGACGTTCTTACAATGTTGAAGTTGTAATATACAGGAATTACTTTCCCTTTTGTGTCTTGTATGGGAGATTGCGGTAATTGTATCGATTCCTGATCATTGACTTCACTTCTGTTCTTCATGATTTCCGTTCACACTTATCTCGGCGAACTTCCTACTGGTTTTTGTTTGCAATGAAAAGTGCACAGTGCTATTCAATTTACTTTATCACGTATGGATGATTGCACAAATGTCAAAATGGTCTGTATAAATTCACAGCGTTCGTTTGATTTGCACCTATGTCTTCTATCCCTTGTTCTAAATAATATTTGTAATAAGAATCCCACTATTTCACAGTTTTCATTTTTGAACTCATTTTTGATTTTTATTTGCCTTCACTGCAGCTGGTGTTGTGCCGTGTGGCGGCCGTATAAACGTCTCCCCGTACATCAACCATAGTGCAGTTTATATTTTACTTTTGGTCCTTTGAGATCAGCGTGAATATTCTGAGAAATCGGAAATTTATTATTGGTTTAGACTCATATTCTAGACAGGTTTTTAATTATTTGGACCCCATTTTGATTTATATCAGTCTTTGAATCGGCTGCTTATTCGAAATCGTAAAATTGCAGTATGTTTTCCCTGGCTTTCTTTGCCGAATCATTACAGGGTCACTGATGAGGCTTTATTAGCCGAAACTACGTAGTATGACCCATCTTCTTTCTTATGAATGTTTTCATTGCTCTTAAAGGAACTCATTTTTGATTTTTATTTTCATTGGACTTGGATCTAATTTTTCTATTCTTATCGCTACACATTTTCCAACACATATAACAAAATTCAGCTAGGTAACAAAAACCTAACCAGCGTTCCTATTTAGTGTTGATAATAATTATCTTGATAGACTGACCTTGTTTTACAGACGACGATGAGTGCAGTGATGAGACTGACAATTGCCATTCGGATGCTACCTGTACCAATACACCTGGATCGTATACATGCTCGTGCAATACCGGATACACGGGCAATGGCACGAATTGTACAGGTATGTGACAAAGAATACGCTCATAATTCATTTTATTAAAAATGGTCGCTGACTTGAATTACATGAGCTATTTTTTTGATCGACCGATTTCATACCCCGATGAATGAAGGTGGTCAGAATCGTAACACACCGTCACAAATAAATAGTCATTTTGATAGGCCAACGTAACGTTCACTTGACGTCTTGCTATAGCGTCGATTGATCAACGTTGTGATTAACGTTCACTTGACATCTTGCCATAACGACGATTGGTCAACGTTGTGATTGTTATCTTCAGTGGATACCATTTATACTGAGCAATTTATCCGCAGCTACCCGCGTGACATTCGTTATTAATTCTCAGAATGCATTGGAAAATAATGCACCTTTATCTCTGTTACGACCCAGTTATCATATATACGTCCTCATACGACAGAATCGGTAAACAATGTCACAAATAAATAGGCATTTTGATCGGCCAACGTAACGTAACGTTCGATTGACGTCTTGCCTTGGCGACGATTGATCAACACTCTGACTGCGACCGTCAATTAATATAATTTATGCACCGTTATATTTGCCCTACTACCCCCGGGACATTCGTTAATAGAGCTCAGAATGATGTGGGGAAAGAACGCACCCAATAATCATGGATTTTATACATGATAAGCCTCCAGTTTTGTATAATCTAAAGCATTTTCAATTTCCAAATCCAAATTGTGTATGTTAGCAAACCGACATATTTAAATTTCAAATCGCAAAGAAACTATCGCCTTCTGGCGGCAATTTTGTGACGATAAGCTGCCTCCGCAATAGCACAGGGCAGTTATGAATTTAAACATTAAAAAGAGCCCCACCGATACGAAACGCCAATCGAAATCACAGTTTGTGTTTGTTTGTTTGTTTGTTTGTTTTATTCGAGGTTAAACGTCTCTGTCAACACTGTGTAGGTCATTTTCGAGACGTTGCTTCCAATTTTGTGGGACTTCTACCCGACATTGCGATGAAATGACATCTACAGCCCTGTCGCCCAATGAAACAAATATGTTTTATAAGCATGGACGTACCGACTATCACCGCTTTGTCTGGGCAGGCTTAGATCCTCCAAAGGGTTAACCAGTACTTGTGTGTGGTCGGTTTCCGCTCTGCGTGGAAGCATCATGCAGCCAATCTATTTCTTCAAGCCCCGATGAGCGGGGGCCAAATTACAGTTTATGTAGCTTATCAATATATTAAAGCAGAAAAATTTAAGTCCCACAGTAAGAGCATTTTTACTGACTGTTCCAAGGCGGATCTTCTGTTATGGAATTTGTTTGTTATATTTCGGCTTTGCATGTATATTTTGCTAATACATTTTTTATTTTGGATAGTCGATTGGGCACTTTGTGGGAAAGTAACTCACTTTGGCTTACCGCTTGTGACGTTCTCACAATGTTGAAGTTGCATTATACAGGAATTTTTTTCCCTTTTGTGTCTTGGATAGAAGATTGCGGTAATTGTATCGATTCCTGATTATTGACTTCACTTCTGTTCTTCATGATTTCCGTTAACACTTATCTCGGCGAACTTCCTACTGGTTTTTGTTTGTAATGAAAACCTGCAAAGTGCAATTCCATTTAATTTAACACGTATGGATGATTGCACAAATGGCAAAATGGTCTGTATAAATTCACAGCGTTCGTTTGATTTGCACCTATGTCTTCTATCCCTTGTTCTAAATAATATTTTATAAGAATCCCACTACATTTATCACTGAAATTTCACCGTTTTCATTGGACTTGGATCTAATTTTTCTATTCTTATCGCTACACATTTTCCTAGACATATAATAAAATTCAGCTAGGTAACAAAAACCTAACCAGCGTTCCTTTTTAGTGTTGATAATAATTATCTTGATAGACTGACCTTGTTTTACAGACGACGATGAGTGCAGTGATGAGACTGACAATTGCCATTCGGATGCCACCTGTACCAATACACCTGGATCGTATACATGCTCGTGCAATACCGGATACACGGGCAATGGCACGAATTGTACAGGTATGTGACAAAGAATACGCTCATAATTCATTTTATTAAAAATGGTCGCTGACTTGTATTACATGAGCTATTTTTTGATCGACCGATTTCCTACCCCGATGAATGACAGGTGGTCAGAATCGTTACACACCGTCACACATAACTAGTCATTTTGATAGGCCAACGTAACGTTCACTTGACGTCTTGCTATAGCGTCGATTGATCAACGTTGTGATTAACGTTCACTTGACATCTTGCCATAACGACGATTGGTCAACGTTGTGGTTGTTATCTTCAGTGGATATCATTTAGGCTCAGCAATTTGTCCGCAGCTACTCGCGTGACATTCGTTAATAATTCTCAGAATGCTTTCGGAAAATAATGCACCTTTATCTCTGTTACGACCCAGTTATCATATATACGTCCTCATACGACAGACTCGGTAAACAATGTCACAAATAAATAGGCATTTTGATCGGCCAACGTAACGTAACGTTCGATTGACGTCTTGCCTTGGCGACGATTGATCAACGCTCTGACTGCGACCGTCAATTAATATAATATATGCACCGTAATCTTTGCCCTACTTTCCCCGGGACATTCGTTAATAGAGCTCAGAATGATGCGGGGAAAGACCGCACCCAATAATCATGGATTTTATACATGATAAGCCTCCAGTTTTTTATAATCTAAAGCATTTTCAATTTCCAAATCCAAATTGTGTATGTTAGCAAACCGACAAATTTAAATCTCAAATCGCAAAGAAACTATCGCCTTCTGGTGGTAATTTTGTGACGATAAGCTGCCTCCGCAATAGCACAGGGCAGTTATGAATTTAAACATTAAAAAGAGTCCCACCGATACGAAACGCGAATCGAAATCACAGTTTGTGTTTGTTTGTTTGTTTGTTTGTTTTATTCGAGGTTAAACGTCTCTGTCAACACTGTGTAGGTCACTTTCGAGACGTTGCTTGCAATTTTGTGGAACTTCTACCCGACATTGCGATGAAATGACATCTCAAGCCCTGCCGCCCAATGAAACAAATTTGGTTTATAAGCATGGACGTTCCGACTATCACCGCTTTGTCTGGGCAGGCTTAGATCTTCCAAAGGGTTTACCAGTACTCGTGTGTGGTCGGTTTCCGCTCTGCGTGGAAGCATCATGCAGCCCATCTATTTCTTCAAGCCCCGATGAGCGGGGCCGAATTACAGTTTTTGTAGCTTATCAATATCTTAAAGCAGAACAATTTAAGTCCCACAGTAAGAGCATTTTTACTGACTGTTCCAAGGCGGATCTTCTGTTATGGAATTTGTTTGTTATATTTCGGCTTTGCATGTATATTTTGCTAATACTTTTTTATTTTGGATAGTCGATTGGGCATTTTGTGGGAAAGTAACTCACTTTGGCTTACCGCTTGTGACGTTCTCACAATGTTGAAGTTGTATTATACAGGAATTTCTTTCCCTTTTGTGTCTTGGATGGGAGATTGCGGTAACTGTATCGATTCCTGATCATTGACTTCACTTCTTTTCTTCATGATTTCCGTTAACACTTATCTCGGCGAACTTCCTGCTGGTTTTTGTTTGCAATGAAAACCTGCAAAGTGCTATTCCATTTACTTTAGCACGTATGGATGATTGCACATATGGCAAAATGGTCTGTATAAATTCACAGCGATCGTTTGATTTGCACCTATGTGTTCTATCCCTTGTTCTGAATAATATTTTATAAGAACCACACTGCATTTATCACTGAAATTTCACAGTTTTCATTGGACTTGGATCTAATTTTTCTATTCTTATCCCTACACATTTTCCTAGACACATAATAAAATTCAGCTAGGTAACAAAAACCTAACCAGCGTTCCTATTTAGTGTTGATAATAATTATCTTGATAGACTGACCTTGTTTTACAGACGACGATGAGTGCAGTGATGAGACTGACAATTGCCATTCGGATGCCACCTGTACCAATACACCTGGATCGTATACATGCTCATGCAATACCGGATACACGGGCAATGGCACGAATTGTACAGGTATGTGACAAAGAATACGCTCATAATTCATTTTATTAAAAATGACTTGAATTACATAAGTTATTTTTTTTTGATCGACCGATTTCCTACCCCGATGAATGACAGGTGGTCAGAATCGTTACACACCGTCCCAAATAAATAGTCAATTTGATAGGCCAACGTAACGTTCACTTGACGTCTTGCTATAGCGTCGATTGATCAACGTTGTGATTAACGTTCACTTGACATCTTGCCATAACGAATATTGGTCAGCGTTGTGATTGTGATCTTCAGTGGATATCATTTATGCTCAGCAATTTGCCCGCAGCTACCCGCGTGACATTCGTTAATAATTCTCAGAATGCTTTCGGAAAATAATGCACCTTTATCTCTGTTACGACCCACTTATCATATATACGTCCTCATACGACAGAATCGGTAAACAATGTCACAAATAAATAGGCATTTTGATCGGCCAACCTAACGTATTGCCATTCGGATGCCACCTGTACCAATACACCTGGATCGTATACATGCTCGTGCAATACCGGATACACGGGCAATGGCACGAATTGCACAGGTATGTGACAAAGAATACGCTCATAACTCATTTTATTAAAAATGGTCGCTGACTTGTATTACATGAGATATTTTTTTGATCGACCGATTTCATACCCCGATGAATGACAGGTGGTCAGAATCGTTACACACCGTCACAAATAGTCATTCTGATAGGCCAACGTAACGTTCACTTGACTTCTTGCTATAGCGTCGATTGATCAACGTTGTGATTAACGTTCACTTGACATCTTGCCATAACGACGATTGGTCAACGTTGTGATTGTGATCTTCAGTGGATATCATTTATGCTCAGCAATTTGCCCGCAGCTACCCGCGTGACATTCGTTAATAATTCCCAGAATGCTTTCTGAAAATAATGCACCTGTATCTATGTTACGACCCAGTTATCATATATACGTCCTCATACGACAGAATCGGTAAACAATGTCACAAATAAATAGGCATTTTGATCGGCCAACGTAACGTAACGTTCGACTGACGTCTTGCCTTGGCGACGATTGATCAACGTTCTGACTGCGACCGTCAATTAATACAATTTATGCACCGCAATCTTTGCCCTACTACCCCCGGGACATTCGTTAATAGAGCTCAGAATGATGTGGGGAAAGAACGCGACCAATAATCATGGATTTTATACATGATAAGCCTCCAGTTTTGTATAATCTAAAGCATTTTCAATTTCCAAATCCAAATTGTGTATGTTAGCAAACCGACAAATTTAAATCTCAAATCGCAAAGAAACTATCGCCTTCTGGCGGTAATTTTGTGACGATAAGCCGCCTCCGCAATAGCACAGGGCAGTTATGAATTTAAACATTAAAAAGAGTACCACCGATACGAAACGCCAATCGAAATTACAGTTGGTGTTTGTTTGTTTGTTTGTTTGATTCGAGGTTAAACGTCTCCGTCAACACTGTGTAGGTCATTTTCGAGACGTTGCTTCCAATTCTGTGGGACTTCTACCCGACATTGAGATGAAATGACATCTCAAGCTCTGTCGCCCAATGAAACAAATATGGTTTATAAGCATGGACGTTCCGACTATCACCGCTTTGTCTGGGCAGGCTTAGATCCTCCAGAGGGTTTACCAGTACTCGTGTGTGGTCGGTTTCCGCTCTGCGTGGAAGCAGCATGCAGCCCATCTATTTCTTCAAGCCCCGATGAGCGGAGGCCGAAATACAGTTTATGTAGCTTATCAATATCTTAAAGCAGAAAAATTTAAGTCCCACAGTAAGAGCATTTTTACTGACTGTTCCAAGGCGGATCTTCTGTTATGGAATTTGTTTATTATATTTCGGCTTTGCATGTATATTTTGCTAATACATTTTTATTTTGGATAGTGGATTGGGCATTTTGTGGGAAAGTAACTCACTTTGGCTTACCGCTTGTGACGTTCTCACAATGCTGAAGTTGTATTATACAGGAATTCCTTTCCCTTTTGTGTTTTGGATGGGAGATTGCGGTAATTGTATCGATTCCTGATTATTGACTTCACTTCTGTTCTTCATGATTTCCGTTAACACTTATCTCGGCGAACTTCCTACTGGTTTTTGTTTGCAATGAAAACCTGCACAGTGCTATTTCATTTACTTTAGCACGTATGGACGATTGCACATATGGCAAAATGGTCTGTATAAATACACAGCGTTCGTTTGATTTGCACCTATTTCTTATATCCCTTGTTCTAAATAATATTTTATAAGAATCCCACTACATTTGTCACTGAAATTTTACAGTTTTCATTGGACTTGGATCTAATTTTTCTATTCTTATCGCTACACATTTTCCTAGATATATAATAAAATTCAGCTAGGTAACAAAAACCTAACCAGCGTTCCTATTTAGTGTTGATAACAATTATCTTGATAGACTGACCTTGTTTTACAGACGACGATGAGTGCAGTGATGAGACTGACAATTGCCATTCGGATGCCACCTGTACCAATACACCTGGATCGTATACATGCTCGTGCAATACCGGATACACGGGCAATGGCACGAATTGTACAGGTATGTGACAAAGAATGCGCTCATAATTCATTTTATTAAAAACGGTCGCTGACTTGAATTACATGAGCTATGTTTTTGATCGATCGATTTCCTACCCCGATGAATGACAGGTGGTCAGAATCGTTACACACCATCACAAATAAATAGTCATTTTGACAGGCCAACGTAACGTTCACTTGACGTCTTGCTATAGCATCGATTGATCAACGTTGTGATTAACGTTCACTTGACATCTTGCCATAACGACGATTGGTCAACGTTGTGATTGTGATCTTCAGTGGATATCATTTATGCTCAGCAATTTGCCCGCAGCTACCCGCGTGACATTCGTTAATAATTCTCAGAATGCTTTCGGAAAATAATGCACCTTTATCTCTGTTACGACGCAATTATCATATATACGTCCTCATACGACAGAATCGGTAAACAATGTCAAATAAATAGGCATTTTGATCGGCCATTGTAACGTAACGTTCGATTGACGTCTTGCCTTGGCGACGATTGATCAACAATCTGACTGCGACCGTCAATTAATACAATTTATGCACTATAATCTTTGCCCTACAACCCCCGGGACATTCGTTAATAGAGCCCAGAATGATGTGGGGAAGGAACGCACCCAATAATCATGGATTTTATACATGATACATGTAATTATGTTCTATAAAAGAGTTATTAGCCTCCAGTTTTGTATAATCTAAACCATTTTCAATTTCCAATCCAAATTGTGTATGTTAGCAAACCGACAAATTTAAATCTCAAATCGCAAAGAAACTATCGCCTTCTGGCGGTAATTTTGTGACGATAAGCCGCCTCCGCAATAGCACAGGGCAGTTATGAATTTAAACATTAAAAAGAGTCCCACCGATACGAAACGCCAATCGAAATTACAGTTGGTTTTTTTTGTTTGTTTGTTTGATTCGAGGTCAAACGTCTCCGTCAACACTGTGTAGGTCATTTTCGAGACGTTGCTTCCAATTTTGTGGGACTTCTACCCGACATTGAGATGAAATGACATCTCAAGCCCTGCCGCCCAATGAAACAAATTTGATTTATAAGCATGGACGTTCCGACTATCACCGCTTTGTCTGGGCAGGCTTAGATCCTCCAAAGGGTTTACCAGTACTCGTGTGTGGTCGGTTTCCGCTCTGCGTGGAAGCATCATGCAGCCCATCTATTTCTTCAAGCCCCGATGAGCGGGGGCCGAAATAAGTTTATGTAGCTTATCAATATCTTAAAGCAGAACAATTTAAGTCCCACAGTAAGAGCATTTTACTGACTGTTCCAAGGCGGATCTTCTTTTATGGAATTTGTTTGTTATATTTCGGCTTTGCATGTATATTTTGCTAATACATTTTTATTTTGGATAGTCGATTGGGCATTTTGTGGGAAAGTAACTCACTTTGGCTTACCGCTTGTGACGTGCTCACAATGTTGAAGTTGTATTATACAGGAATTTCTTTCCCTTTTGTGTCTTGGATGGGAGATTGCGGTAATTGTATCGATTCCTGATCATTGACTTCACTTCTGTTCTTCATGATTTCCGTTAACACTTATCTCGGCGAACTTCCTACTGGTTTTTGTTTGCAATGAAATAAAAATAAAAAATGAGTTCCTTTAAGAGCAATGAAAACATTCATAAGAAAGAAGATGGGTCATACTACGTAGTTTCGGCTAATAAAGCCTCATCAGTGACCCTGTAATGGTCCGGCAAAGAAAGCCAGAAGAAACATACTGCAATTTTGCGAATTTCGAATAGGCAGTCGATACAAATACTGATAAAAATCATAATGGGGTCCAAATAATTAAAAACCTGTCTAGAATATGAGTCTAAACCAATACTTTATTTCTGATTTCTCAGAATATTCACGCTGATCTCAAAGGACCAAAAGTAAAAGATAAACTGCACTATGGTTGATGTACGGGGAGACGTTTTACGGCCGCAACACGGCACAACACCAGCTGCAGTGAAGGCAAATAAAAATCAAAAATGAGTTCCTTTAAGAGCAATGAAATCATTCATAAGAAAGAAGATGGGTCATACTACGTAGTTTCGGCTAATAAAGCCTCATCAGTGACCCTGTAATGATCCGGCAAAAAAAGCCAGAAGAAACATACTGCAATTTTGCGAATTTCGATTAGGCAGTCGATACAAATACTGATAAAAATCAAAATGGGTCCAAATAATTAAAAACCTGTCTAGAATATGAGTCTAAACCAATACTTTATTTCTGATTTCCCAGAATATTCATGCTGATCTCAAAGGACCAAAAGTAAAATATAAACTGCAAAGTGCTATTCCATTTACTTTAGCACGTATGGATGATTGCACAAATGGCAAAATGGTCTGTATAAATTCACAGCGTTCGTTTGATTTGCACCTATGTTTTCTATCCCTTGTTCTAAATAATATTTTATAAGAATCCCACTACATTTCACAGTTTTCATTGGACTTGGATCTAATTTTTCTATTCTTATCGCTACACATTTTCCTAGACATAAAATAAAATTCAGCTAGGTAAAAAAAACCTCACCAGCGTTCCTATTTAGTGTTGATAACAATTATCTTGATAGACTGACCTTGTTTTACAGACGACGATGAGTGCAGTGATGAGACTGACAATTGCCATTCGGATGCCACCTGTACCAATACACCTGGATCGTATACATGCTCGTGCAATACCGGATACACGGGCAATGGCACGAATTGTACAGGTATGTGACAAAGAATGTGCTCATAATTCATCTTATTAAAAACGGTCGCTGACTTGAATTACATTGGCTATTTTTTTGATCGACCGATTTCCTACCCCGATGAATGACAGGTGGTCAGAATCGTTTCACAACGTCACAAATAAATAGTCATTTTGATAGGCCAACGTAACGTTCACTTGGCGTCTTGCTATAGCGTCGATTGATCAACGTTGTGATCAACGTTCACTTGACATCTTGCCATAACGACGATTGGTCAACGTTGTGATTGTGATCTTCAGTGGATATCATTTATGCTCAGCAATTTGCCCGCAGCTACCCGCGTGACATTCGTTAATAATTCTCAGAATGCTTTCGGAAAATTATGCACCTTTATCTCTGTTACGACCCAGTTATCATATATACGTCCTCATACGACAGAATCGGTAAACAATGTCACAAATAAATAGGCATTTTGATCGGCCAACGTAACGTAACGTAACGTTCGATTGACGTGTTGCCTTGGCGACGATTGATCAAAGTTCTGACTGCGACCGTCAATTAATACAATTTATGCACCGTAATCTTTGCCCAACTACCCCCGGGACATTCGTTAATAGAGCTCAGAATGATGTGGGGAAAGAACGCACCCAATAATCATGCATTTTATACATGATAAGCCTCCAGTTTTGTATAATCTAAAGCATTTTCAATTTCCAAATCCAAATTGGGTATGTTTGCAAACCGACAAATTTAAATCTCAAATCGCTAAGAAACTTTCGCCTTCTGGCGGTTATTTTGTGACGATAAGCTGCCTCCGCAATAGCACAGGGCAGTTATGAATTTAAACATTAAAAAGAGTCCCACTGATACGAAACGCCAATCGAAATTACAGTTTGTGTTTGTTTGTTTGATTCGAGGTTAAACGTCTCCGTCAACACTGTGTAGGTCATTTTCGAGACGTTGCTTCCAATTTTGTGGGACTTCTACCCGACATTGAGATGAAATGACTTCTCAAGCCCTGCCGCCCAATGAAACAAATATGGTTTATAAGCATGGACGTTCCGACTATCACACCGCTTTGTGTGGGCAGGCTTAGATCCTCCAAAGGGTTTACCAGTACTCGTGTGTGGTCGGTTTCCGCTCTGCGTGGAAGCATTATGCAGCCCATCTATTTCTTCAAGCCCCGATGAGCGGAGGCCGAATTACAGTTTATGTAGCTAATCAATATCTTAAAGCAGAAAAATTAAGTCCCACAGTAAGAGAATTTTTACTGACTGTTCCAAGGCGGATCTTCTGTTATGGAATTTGTTTGTTATATTTCGGCTTTACATGTATATTTTGCTAATACACTTTTTATTTTGGATAGTCGATTGGGCATTTTGTGGGAAAGTAACTCACTTTGGCTTACCGCTTGTGACGTTCTCACAATGTTGAAGTTGTATTATACAGGAATTTCTTTCCGTTTTGTGTCTTTGATGGGAGATTGCGGTAATTGTATCGGTTCCTGATCATTGACTTCACTTCTGTTCTTCGTGATTTCCTTTAACACTTATCTCGGCGAACTTCCTACTGGTTTTTGTTTGCAATGAAAACCTGCACAGTGCTATTCCGTTTACTTAAGCACGTATGGATGATTGCAGAAATGGCAAAATCGTCTGTATAAATTCACAGCGTTCGTTTGAATTGCACCTATGTCTTCTATCCCTTGTTCTAAATAATATTTTATAAGAATCCCACTACATTTATCTCTGAAATTTCACAGTTTTCATTGGACATGGATCTAATTTTTCTATTTTTATCGCTACACATTTTCCTAGACATATAATAAAATTCAGCTAGGTAACAAAAACCTAACTAGCGTTCCTATTTAGTGTGGATAACAATTATCTTGATAGACTGACCTTGTTTTACAGACGACGATGAGTGCAGTGATGAGACTGACAATTGCCATTCGGATGCCACCTGTACCAATACACCTGGATCGTATACATGCTCGTGCAATACCGGATACACAGGCAATGGCACGAATTGTACAGGTGTGTGACAAAGAATACGCTCATAATTCATTTTATTAAAAATGGTCGCTGACTTGAATTACATGAGCTATTTTTTTTGATCGACCGATTTCCTACCCCGATGAATGAAGGTGGTCAGAATCGTAACACACCGTCACAAATAAATAGTCATTTTGATGGGCCAACGTAACGTTCACTTGACGTCTTGCTATAGCGTCGATTGATCAACGTTGTGATTAACGTTCACTTGACATCTTGCCATAACGACGATTGGTCAACGTTGTGATTGTGATCTTCAGTGGATATCATTTATGCTCAGCAATTTGCCCGCAGCTACCCGCGTGACATTCGTTAATAATTCTCAGAATGCTTTCGGAAAATTATGCATCTTTATCTATGTTACGACCCAGTTATCATATGTACGTCCTCATACGACAGAATCGGTAAACAATGTCACAAATAAATAGGCATTTTGATCGGCCAACGTAACGTAACGTTCGATTGACGTCATGCCTTGGCGACGATTGATCAACGTTCTGACTGCGACCGTCAATTAATACAATTTATGCACCGTAATCTTTGCCCTACTACCCCGGGACATTCGTTAATAGAGCTCAGAATGATGTGGGGAAAGAACGCACCAAATATTCATGGATTTTATACATGATAAGCCTCCAGTTTTGTATAATCTAAAGCATTTTCAATTTCCAAATCCAAATTGTGTATGTTAGCAAACCGACACATTTAAATTTCAAATCGCAAAGAAACTATCGCCTTCTGGCGGTAATTTTGTGACGATAAGCAGCCTCCGCAATAGCACAGGGCAGTTATGAATTTAAACATTAAAAGAATCCCACCGATACGAAACGCCAATCGAAATCACAGTTTGTGTTTGTTTGTTTGTTTGTTTTATTCGAGGTTAAACGTCTCTGTCAACACTGTGTAGGTCATTTTCGAGACGTTGCTTCCAATTGTGTGGGACTTCTACCCGACATTGCGATGAAATGACATCTCAAGCCCTGTCGCCCAATGAAACAAATATGTTTTATAAGCATGGACGTTCCGACTATCACCGCTTTGTCTGGGCAGGCTTAGATCCTCCAAAGGGTTAACCAGTACTTATGTGTGGTCGGTTTCCGCTCTGCGTGGAAGCATCATGCAGCCCATCTATTTCTTCAAGCCCCGATGAGCGGGGGCCGAATTACAGTTTATGTAGCTTATCAATATCTTAAAGCAGAAAAATTTAAGTCCCACAGTAAGAACATTTTACTGACTGTTCCAAGGCGGATCTTCTGTTATGGAATTTGTTTGTTATATTTCGGCTTTGCATGTATATTTTGCTAATACATTTTTATTTTAATTTGGGCATTTTGTGGGAAAGTAACTCACTTTGGCTTACCGCTTGTGACGTTCTCACAATGTTGAAGTTGCATTATACAGGAATTTCTTTCTCTTTTGTGTCTTGGATAGAAGATTGCGGTAATTGTATCGATTCCTGATTATTGACTTCACTTCTGTTCTTCATGATTTCCGTTAACACTTATCTCGGCGAACTTCCAACTGGTTTTTGTTTGCAATGAAAACCTGCAAAGTGCAATTCCATTTCCTTTAGCACGTATGGATGATTGCACAAATGGCAAAATGGTCTGTATAAATTCACAGCGTTCGTTTGATTTGCACCTATGTCTTCTATCCCTTGTTCTAAATAATATTTTATAAGAATCCCACTACATTTATCACTGAAATTTCACCGTTTTCATTGGACTTGGATCTAATTTTATATTTTTATCGCTACACATTTTCCTAGACATATAATAAAATTCAGCTAGGTAACAAAAACCTAACCAGCGTTCCTATTTAGTGTTGATAATAATTATCTTGATAGACTGACCTTGTTTTACAGACGACGATGAGTGCAGTGATGAGACTGACAATTGCCATTCGGATGCCACCTGTACCAATACACCTGGATCGTATACATGCTCGTGCAATACCGGATACACGGGCAATGGCACGAATTGTACAGGTATGTGACAAAGAATACGCTCATAATTCATTTTATTAAAAATGGTCGCTGACTTGTATTACATGAGCTATTTTTTGATCGACCGATTTCATACCCCGATGAATGACAGGTGGTCAGAATCGTTACACACCGTCACACATAACTAGTCATTTTGAAAGGCCAACGTAACGTTCACTTGACGTCTTGCTATAGCGTCGATTGATCAACGTTGTGATTAACGTTCACTTGACATCTTGCCATAACGACGATTGATCAACGTTGTGATTTTTATCTTCAGTGGATATCATTTATGCTCAGCAATTTGTCCGCAGCTACCCGCGTGACATTCGTTAATAATTCTCAGAATGTTTTCGGAAAATAATGCACCTTTATCTCTGTTACGACCCAGTTATCATATATACGTCCTCATACGACAGAATCGGTAAACAATGTCACAAATAAATAGGCATTTTGATCGGCCAACGTAACGTAACGTTCGATTGACGTCTTGCCTTGGCGACGATTGATCAACGCTCTGACTGCGACCGTCAATTAATATAATTTATGCACCGTAATCTTTACCCTACTACCCCCGGGACATTTGTTAAAAGAGCTCAGAATGATGTGGGGAAAGAACAACCCAATAATCATGGCTTTTTTACATGATAAGCCTCCAGTTTTGTATAATCTAAAGCATTTTCAATTTCCAAATCCAAATTGTGCATGTTAGCAAACCGACAAATTTAAATCTCAAATCGCAAAGAAACTATCGCCTTCTGGCGGTGATTTTGTGACGATAAGCTGCCTCCGCAATAGCACAGGGCAGTTATGAATTTAAACATCAAAAAGAGTCCCACCGATACGAAACGCCAATCGATATTACAGTTTGTGTTTGTTTGTTTGTTTGTTTGATTCCAGGTGTGTGACAAAGAATACGCTCATAATTCATTTTATTAAAAATGGTCTCTGACTTGAATTACATGAGCTATTTTTTGATCGACCATTTTCCTATTCGGATGCCACCTGTACCAATACACCTGGATCGTATACATGGATTTTATACATGATAAGCCTCCAGTTTTGTATAATCTAAAGAATTTTCAAATTCCAAATCCAAATTGAGAATGTTAGCAAACCAACAAATTTAAATCGCAAATCGTAATGAAACTATCGCCTTCTGGCGGTTATTTTGTGACGAAAAGCTGCCTCCGCAATAGCACAGGGCAGTTATGAATTTCAACATTAAAAAGAGTCCCTCCGATACGAAACGTCAATCTAAATTACAGTTTGTGTTTATTGGTTTGTTTGATTCGAGGTTAAACGTCTCCGTCAACACTGTGTAGGTCATTTCCGAGACGCTGCTTCCAATTTTGTGGGACTTCTACCCGACATTGAGATGAAATGACTTATCAAGCCCTGCCGCCCAATGAAACAAATATGGTTTATAAGCATGGACGTTCCGACTATCACCGCTTTGTCTGGGCAGGCTTAGATCCTCCAAAGGGTTTACCAGTACTCGTGTGTGGTCGGTTTCCGCTCTGCTTGGAAGCATCATGCAGCCCTTCTATTTCTTCAAGCCCCGATGAGCGGGGGCCAAAATACAGTTTATGTAGCTTATCAATATATTAAAGCAGAAAAATTTAAGTCCCACAGTAAGAGCATTTTTACTGACTGTTCCAAGGCGGATCTTCTGTTATGGAATTTGTTTGTTATATTTCGGCTTTGCATGTATATTTTGCTAATACATTTTTATTTTGGATAGTCGATTGGGCATTTTGTGGGAAAGTAACTCACTTTGGCTAACCGCTTGTGACGTTCTCGCAATGTTGAAGTTGTATTATACAGGAATTTCTTTCCCTTTTGTGTCTTGGATGGGAGATTGCGGTAATTGTATCGATTCCTGATCATTGACTTCACTTCTGTTCTTCATGATTTCCATTAACACTTATCTCGGCGAACTTCCTACTGGTTTTTGTTTGCAATGAAAACCTGCACAGTGCTATTCCATTTACTTTAGCACGTATGGATGATTGCACAAATGGCAAAATGGTCTGTATAAATTCCCAGCGTTCGTTTGATTTGCACCTATGTCTTCTATCCCTTGTTCTAAATAATATTTTATAAGAATCCCACTACATTTATCACTGAAATTTCACAGTTTTCATTGGACTTGGATCTAATTTTTCTATTTTTATCACTACACATTTTCCTAGACATATAATAAAATTCAGCTAGGTAACAAAAACCTAACCAGCGTTCCTATTTAGTGTTGATAATAATTATCTTGATAGATTGACCTTGTTTTACAGACGACGATGAGTGCAGTGATGAGACTGACAATTGCCATTCGGATGCCACCTGTACCAATACACCTGGATCGTATACATGCTCGTGCAATACCGGATACACGGGCAATGGCACGAATTGTACAGGTATGTGACAAAGAATACGCTCATAATTAATTTTATTAAAAATGGTCGCTGACTTGAATTACATGAGCTATTTTTTGATCGACCTATTTCCTACCCCGATGAATGACAGGTGGTCAGAATCGTTACACACCGTCCCAAATAAATAATCATTTTGATAGGCCAACGTAACGTTCACTTGATGTCTTGCTATAGCGTCGATTGATCAACGTTGTGATTAACGTTCACTTGACATCTTGCCATAACGACGATTGGTCAACGTTGTGATTGTGATCTTCAGTGGATATCATTTATGCTCAGCAATTTGTCCGCAGCTACCCGCGTGACATTCGTTAATAATTCTCAGAATGCTTTCGGAAAATAATGCACCTTTATCTCTGTTACGACCCAGTAATCATATATACGTCCTCATACGACAGAATCGGTAAACAATGTCACATATAAATAGGCATTTTGATCGGCCAACGTAACGTAACGTTCGATTGACGTCTTGCCTTGGCGACGATTGATCAACGTTCTGACTGCGACCGTCAATTAATACAATTTATGCACCGTAATCTTTGCCCTACTACCCCCGGGACATTCGTTAATAGAGCTCAGAATGATGTGGGAAAAGAACGCACCCAATAATCATGGCTTTTATACATGAAAAGCCTCCAGTTTTGTATAATCTAAAGCATTTTCAATTTCCAAATCCAAATTGTGTATGTTAGCAAACCGACAAATTTAAATCTCAAATCGCAAAGAAACTATCGCCTTCTGGCGGTAATTTTGTGACGATAAGCTGCCTCCGCTATAGCACAGGGCAGTTATGAATTTAAACATTAAAAAGAGTCCCACCGATACGAAACGCCAATCGAAATCACAGTTTTTGTTTGTTTGTTTGTTTATTTTATTCGAGGTTAAACGTCTCTGTCAACACTGTGTAGGTCATTTTCGAGACGTTGCTTCCAATTTTGTGGGACTTCTACCCGACATTGAGATGAAATGACATCTCAAGCCCTGCCGCCCAATGAAACAAATATGGTTTATAAGCATGGACGTTCCGACTATCACCGCTTTGTCTGGGCAGGCTTAGAGCCTCCAAAGGGTTTACCAGTACTCGTGTGTTGTCGGTTTCCGCTCTGCGTGGAAGCATCATGCAGCCCATCTATTTCTTCAAGCCCCGATGAGCGGGGGCCGAATTACAGTTTATGTAGCTTATCAATATCGTAAAGCGTTAACGCAGGGCAGTTATGAATTTAAACATTAAAAAGAGTACCACAGATACGAAACGCCAATCGAAATTACAGTTTGTGTTTGTTTGTTTGATTCGGGGTTTAACGTCTCCGTCAACACTGTGTAGGACATGTTGGAGACGTTGCATCCAATTTTGTTGGACTTCTTCCCGACATTGAGATGAAATGGCCTCTCAAACCCTGTCGCCCAATGAAACAAACTCTCACCGCTTTGCCTGGGCAGGCTTAGATCCTCCTCCAAGGTGTGGCGGCCGTAAAACGTCCCCCTGTACATCAACCATAGTGCAGTTTATATTTTACTTTTGGTCCTTTGAGATCAGCGTGAATATTCTGAGAAATCAGAAATAAATTATTGGTTTAGACGCATATTCTAGACAGGTTTTTAATTTTTTGGATCCCATTTTGGTTTATATCAGTCTTTGAATCGACTGCCTATTCGAAATTCGCTAAATTGCAGTATTTCGTTGTCGGATCATTACAGGGTTACTGATGAGGCTTCATTAGCCGTAACTACATAGTATGACCCATCTTCTTTCTTATGAATGTTTTCATTGCTCTTAAAGGAACTCATTTTTGATTTTTATTTACCAGTACTCGTGTGTGGTCTGCTCTGCTGTGCTTATCAATATCTTAAAGCAGAAATGTTTTAGTCCCACAGTAAGAGCATTTTACTGACTGTTCCAAGGCGGATCTTCTGTTATGGATTTTTTTTTTGGTTTTGGTTTTACGGCCCTATCAAGATTATTTCACTCATATCGAGCCGATCGTGAATCAGAGGTGGGCGAAAACCGGATTACCTGGAGAAAAACCACCTGATCTTCCGTTGCAGAACTTGGCGTCTCACATGTGACCCGAGCGAGGCTCGAACCCACAGCGGTGAGAGACCTAATGATTAAGAGTCAGCGCTCTTATCCACTAGGCCACGGAGGCCCCTTGGATTTTTGTTGTTATAATTCGGCTTTGCATGTATATTTTGCTAACACATTTTTATTAGGGCCCCGCACTGAAAGTTTGGGTGCCCTATAGTAATCACTCTGTCCGTCCGTCTGTCTGTCCGCACTAACAAATGTATAGTTAGGTGGCTATGACAATGGACAGAATCAATGTAATTGAATGGGATTTATTCCGTTAGACACATAAAAGATTCTTTTATGTGGCTAAAATTAGCCACATAAGTATCAATCCTGCCAAAAATAGCCACATAAGTATACATCCGTGAGAACGTCCGTCCGTCTGTCCGTCTGTCCGTCCACAAATTTTTTTATCCTCCATAACTTTTTATTATTCCTGGATGGATTTAAATATTACTTGGCATCATTCTGTCCGTCCGTCTGTCTGTCTGTCTGTCTGTCTGTCCGTCCACAAATTTTTTTATCCTCCATAACTTTCTTATTCCTGGATGGATTTAAATATTACTTGGCAGAAATGTTAACCATAATGTGATGGAGTGTTGCGCGCAAGACTCAGGTCCGTACCTCAAAGGTCAAGGTCATACTTAGAGGTTAAAGGTCAAAAAAGGGTCTTTCCTGTGTCCAATTAATAACTTTGTTATTATTCCTGGATGGATTTAAATATTACTTGGCAGAAATGTTAACCATAATGTGACGAAGTGTCACACGCAAGACCCACAGCCGTACCTCAAAGGTCAAGGTCATACTTAGAGATAAAAGGTCAAAAAAGCGTCTTTTTCATTGTGTCCAATCTATAACTTTCTTATACCTGGATGGATTTAAATATTACTTAGCAGAAATATTAACCATAATGTGACAGTGTGTCACGCGCAAGACCCAGGTCCGTACCTCAAAGGTCAAGGTCATACTTAGAGGTGAAAGGAAAAAAAACGTCTTTTTTAACATCAACATTTTCCTACTCCTCTGATAGCGCTGCCGGGGCCCTAGTCAGTTTCACTGACAGCTCTAGTTTATTTTGGATAGTCGATTGGGCATTTTGTGGGAAAGTAACTCACTTTGGCTTACCGTTTGTGACGTTCATACAATGGTGAAGTTGTATTATATTGGAATTTCTTTCCCTTTTGTGTCATGGATGGGAGTTTGCGATAATTCCTGATCATTGACTGACCTTGTTTTACAGACGTTGATGAGTGCAGTGATGAGGATAACAATTTTCATCAGGATGCCACCTGTACCAATAATCCTGGATCGTATACATGCTCGTGCAATACCGGATACACGGGCAATAGCATGAATTGTACATGCATGTGACAAAAAATACGCTCATAATCCCATTTATTAACCATTGTCGCTGACTTGAATTACATGAGCTATTTTTGATCGATCGATTTCATACTCCGATGAAAGACAGGTGATCATATGCCAGAATCGTTGAAGAACGTCATTTTGATATTATGCCAACATAACGTTCACTTGACGTCTTGCAATAGCGTCGATTGATCAACATTGTGATTGACGTTCACTTGACGTCTTGCCATCGTTGTGATTGTGATCTTCAATGGATATCATTTATGCTCAGCAATTTTCCCGTAGCTACCCGCTTGACATTCGTTAATAATGCTCAGAATACTTTCGGAAAGAGTGCACCTTTATTTCTGTTACGACCCAGTTCTCCTATATGCGTCCTCATACGACAGAATCGGTAAACAATGTCACAAATAAACAGGCACTTTGATCGGCCAACGTAACGTAACGTTCGGTTGACGTCCTGCCTTGGCGACGATTGATCAACGTTGTAACTGCGACTGTCAATTAATACAATTATATACATGATAAATAGAAGTGAAGGCAATGATCAGTAATCGATACAATTTACCCACAGCTCCCATCAGAGACACCAAGGGAAAGAAACACAAACATGAAACAACAGACCCTAATAGAAACATCAACAGCGGAAAGCCAAAAGGACACTTACTTTCCCACAAAATGGCCAACAGGCTATCCAAAGTAATATAAGCGACACAAGCATTCAAGATACTCAAAGACAAACCACAACAAAATTAAACCGCGACAGAAGAACCGCCTTGGAACGGTCAGTGAAACGAATTCCACTGCTGGGCTTAAATGGATTTAGTTTAGTTTATACTAATTTATTTTAGTTCGATTGCGATGAAAGCTTCAAGCTTATTGAATCGCTCTCGAACACTCAATCCGGGTGTTTTCACGCGCGCGAGAGAGAGAGAGGCAATGGCTTTTACACCACTGCTACCCATTTACACCTGGGTGGAGTGGGGCAGTGTCATTACGTGTCTAGCCCAAGGACACACCTCGATACCGGTGGCGGATTCGAACGCACAACCTTTCGATCATAAGTCGAACGCGCTAACCACTGCGCTATCGAGGCTGAAAATGGATTTTACGTTGCCACAATCCTCGCCCTGAAGCCTCCAATTTTTTATAATCTCAAACATTTTCAATTTTCAAATCCGAATTGTGTATGTAAGCCAAACCGTCGCTACCATAACAAATCACAATTACCATGGTCTCTATGACCACAGTATACCAAACGCTGATACATTAGATATCAAAACATATCAAAATGCAAATACAAGATTCATGTCCTACTAGTTGTTTTAGAGACAAATAAATTCTTAAACATGACAACTGAGATCATCCAACACGAGAGGAAAGGAGATAATGCAACAATGTGAATGCTTCAATTAAAGGCGGGTTCTGTCCAAGTGCTATTTAAGAAAGTATCAGGTGAAGACCTTATAAAACAACGGAGCCAAAGGACGCCACCCAAAGGATTTAAAAGAAGGTTGACACAAATATATAAACAATACATAAACCTACAAATTTAATCTCAAATTGCAAAGAAACGATCGCCTTCTGATGGTAATTGTGTGACAATAGCCTGCCTCCGCGTTAGTACAGAGCATTTATGAATTTAAAAATAAATAAAACTGCAAGCACTGCATGACGCCCCGCCACTACTATTACATCAAGCATGTGCGATCTCACAGTGAAAATAGAATTCAAAGTAACGATGCATTGCTCTTTCCCTTAAAACAAGTAAAAGAAATACATGACAATGATGACTATTTTCAATATTCAAAGACCCATGGCTCCAAAACAAAGTAAACCAGAATTAAAATTTTTAATTTCAGGTTTTGGGGTACATTCCCCTTTAAAATAATGTCAAGGTCTTCAAAATCTAGTCAAATCTCTGGTAATTGCAATGATATTTTGTACCAAGTTAGACCACATTTCATTGATGTGTGCATGAGTTTGGGTGCAGACAAGCCATCTTTGACCCAAACTTGAGTTTTTGGGGCCTAAGCCCTTGAAAATAAGGTCAAGGTCATCAAAACCTAATGGCTGTGTTCCCCATCCTAGTAATGTAACCATGTGAGTTTATCAGAATCAATCATTATGTTCAGGAGATACAGTGCTTCAAACAGACTACATGATAGAAATGGCTATGTTCAATGTTCAATAACTTCAAAAACAAGAAAATCAAGAGTTATTGTTCATATGTTCTGCGTGTCGTCGCATGGTGCTCTACATATATATGTAGTTTCATGGAAATATCTCAAACGGTATCGAAGTGAAACTATTACAGAAATGGCTATGTCTAATGTTCAAAGGACAACAACTCCAAAAGTAAGAAAATCAGAGTAACGGTTCATATGTTCTTCGTGTCGTCTCATAGTGTTTTACATATCTTTGAAGTTTTGTGAAAATTCAAAATTAAAAGGACAATAACTCCAAAAGTTGGAAAGTAAGAGTTTCGATGCATGGATTCTGCACATCCTTTCATGGTGCTCTAAATATCTGTGAAGTTTCACGGAAATATCTTAAATAGTACCGAAGTTTTGAAGCGGACACGAAACTACGACAGAAATGGCTATGTTCAATGTTCAAAGGGCAACAACTCCAAAAGTAGGAAAATCAGAGTTACAGTTCATATGTTCTGCACCTTGTCTTATAGTCCTTTACATATCTGTGAAGTTTCATGAAAATATCTCAAATGGTATCAGATTTAATGAGCGGACACGAAGCAGATAGCAGCAGCTATATTCAAAGGGCAATAACTCCAAAAGTGGGAAAATCAGAGTTACAGTTCATATGTTCTGCACGTCAACTCGTGGAGCTCTACATATATGTGAGGTTTAATGGAAATATCTCAAACGGTATCAAAGTAATAGAGGGGACACGAAACTATGACAGAAATGGCTATGTTCAATGTTCAAAGGGCAACATCTCCAAAAGTAGGAATATCAGGGTTACGCAAAGCCTTTTCTAAATTTTATAGACGTCATTCTGATTTAATTTCAAAATTCAATATTGGACTTTAATCTCTTCTGTAACAAAGTCTATCGAAACCCGAATTTTATGGTGACTTAGTATATAAATTCAGAAAAAATATATAACCGCAATGATTTCAGCACCCAATGTCGTAAAATCATACTTCGATATAAAAAGATTGGGAACAACATAAATGTTATACGACAGACTGCATGCATGGTAGCTTACCCAATCACGGTTGACAACTTTGCTTACCTCTTTAATTGCACGCCGGTGGGTCAGACCTCAGATTCTATAACGGTTCCAACGTAAAGGCTTATTGAGAATTGGAGAGATCTGGTTCAAGGTAATGTTGGTTGGTGCCTGATGCTCTGTCTCTGGTCTGGCCCATCGGAGTCTAACTCTTGGTTTTCTTTTGCTCCAGCATTTCAGTGGTTTCTTGCTGTCGAGTCCTCGCCGTTGTTTCATCGCTGTGGTTGTTTGATTATTCGTGTTCACGGAGATGTTGCACTGATGAGTTAGGAGCCTTCATGCGGACTGAACAAATTATTTGTCTAAATCGCGACGGAAGTAAGGGCGAGGATTGTGGCCACGTAAAATCGATTTAACCACCCCCAACCCCCGGTGGAATTCGTTTCCGTTGACCGTTCCAAGGTGGTGTTTCTGTCGCGGTTTATTTTTGTTATGGTTTGTCTTTGGGTGTTTGTGTCGCTTGTGTTATTTTATTTTGGATAGCCTATTGGCCATTTTGTGGGAAAGTAACTGTCCTTTTTGCTTTCCGCTGTTGGTGTTTCCATCAGGGTCTGTTGTTTCATGGTTTTGTGTCTTTCCCTTTGGTGTCCCTGATGGGAGCTGTGGGTTGATTGTATCGATTCCTGATCATTGCTCCCACTTCTATTTTATGGTTCATATGTTCTGCACTTCGTCTCATAGTGCTCTGACGGACGGACATACGGACACTCAAAACTTCGGAGGGTATAACATAATACCCCGCCATTGTTTGACTGGCGGAGCATAAAAAAGAGTCTCACAGATTCGAAACGCCATTCCAAATTACAGTTTGTGTAGCCTTAAGGAGACATTGTTTTAGGTTCCTTAGTAAGTAGAAGTAAAACAAAGATCAAGACCTTTTTACTTACCGTTCCTATGCGGTTCTTCTGTTATGTATTTTTTCTAATTATAATTTGTCTTTGCATGTATATATATCGCTAATATATATTTTTATATTGGATAATCGATTGAGGATTTTGTGGGAAAGTAACTCACTTTGGCTTTCCGCTTGTGACATTCTCACTATGGTGAAGTTGTATTATGTTGGTGTTTCTTTCCCGTTGGTGTCTTGGATGGGGAAACGTGCGGTAATTGTATCGATTCCTGATCACTGACTTCACTTCTGTTCTTCGTGATAACTGTAAAGTAGAAGTAAAACAAAGATCAGGAATGGATACAATTAACTTACTCCACCCATCAAAGACACCAACGGGAAAGAAACACAAACCTGAAGCGACCAGACAATAATGGAAACCTAAACAAAGGATGGCCATAAGCACAGTTACTTTCCCACAAAATGGCCAAAATAAAAATACACAAGTGATACACACAGTAACAAACAACAACATAAATGAACAGCCACAAAAGACCCGCCTTTGAACGGTCAGTGGAAAGAATTCCAGGTGGGGGGGGGGGCTTAAATCGATTTTACATGGCCATTATCTCTGTCGTGGTATACACTAATTTTGTTTAGTCCGCATGAAGGCTTCCTAACTCATCAGTGTAACATCTCCGAGAACATACAAATCAAAAACTACAGAGATGGAACAAGGTTGAGGATTCGACAGCATACAACAACAGAATTGCTGGAGCAAAAGAAAACCAACAGTAAGACTCCGAGGGGTCCGACCAAAGGCGGAGCATCAGGCGCCAACCAACATAAAGAATACTAAAATAAAATTTTATTTATGTTTTTACGCTGGAACCGTCATATAATCTTAGGCCCGACCCACCGGTGTGCAATCAAAGAGGGAAGCAAAATTGCCAACCGTGACTGGGTTAACCACCATGCATGCAGTCTGTTTTAAAACATTTATGTTGTACCCAATCTTTATATATCGACGAACGATTTTACGAAATTGGGTACTAATGTCATTACAGGCATGTATTTTTCTAAATTTATATACTAAGTCACCATAGAGTTCGGGTTCCGATAGGCCTTGTTGCAGAAGTGTTTTAAGTCCAACATTGAATTTTGAAACACTTATCTCGGTGAACTTCTTTGTGGTTTTTGTTTGCAATGAAAACCTTTACAGTGCAATTCCATTTACTTTAGTACATATGGATGAGTGTACAAATTGCAAAATGGTCTATTTAAATTCACAGCGTTCATTTGGTTTGGACCTATGTGTTATATCCTTTGTTCTAAACAACATTTTCCAAAATCCTACTACATTTATCATTGAAATTTCATTGTTTTCATTGGACTTGGATTTAATTCTATATGCTCATGCAACAGCGGATACACGGGCAATGACACGGATTTTACAGGTATGTGACAAAGAAAACGCTCAGAATTTCATTTGTAAACAATTGTCGCTGACTTGAATTACATAAGCACTTTGACATCGAACGATAGGCCAACGCAACGTTCACTTGACGTCTTGTCATGGTTCCAATTAGCCAACGTTGTGATATCAAGTATGCTCAGCAAATTTCCCATATTTAACCCGTGACCTTCGATAATATTGCTCAGAATGCTTTGGGAAATAATCGGTACGCAATGTCACAAATAAATAGGCATTTTGATAGGTCATTGTAACGTTCATATGACGTCTTGACATGGCGATGATTGTCCTCATATGACAGAATCGGTAGACAATGTCACAAATAAATTGGCATTTTGGGTGTCTTGCCTTGGTGACGATTGATCAACGTTCTGACCGCCACCGTCAGTTAATTACACTCTTCTGCCTGATTACCCTCTTCTGGAGGCCATGTCTGTTGATGTGAACATTGATATTTGCCATTTTGTCTATGGATTAACGATTTTGGATTAACGCTTTGGTACTACGACCTAAACTACTTAATATCATTTATTCCGCTCAATCTTCGCACAACTACCCCATTGACATTCGTTGATAATGCTCAGAATGTTGTGGGGAAAGATCGTACCAAATAATCATGGATCGTATACATGAGCAATACATGGGCATTGACACGCTTTGTACAGGTATAAGACGGAAATGGAAAATAGCGCACACTGCAACCTTTTCTGGCGAATGACTGAAACGAGAACTAGCTCAGAATATATATCTATCTGCGTCTCCATCTTCCAGCCACGCAAATGAAATAGCTTATTGGTTACTCCTTACTAGCTTCCGTGCCCCGAGGTTCAGTTTTACGTCTCTACTTAGATTTATGGCTAATACAAAGAAATGTAAATAAATCTTCAAAATTGTCATAATTAAGTGTCCTACCCAGTAGAACTCCAATTCTCTATAGCCTCAACCACTTTCAATTTCGAAGTCCAAATACTGCATATAAGCAAAAAGTAGTTACCATATAAGTTCTAAATAGTTAGATCCTTTGGAAGCAAAGAATACACCAAATAACCGACAATAGCAGACTCGGTTTTACTGAGTCTGTTCATGACCAGTACTGTAATGTGCAACAACGGCCACGCCCAGCTGTACAAAAAAAATGGATCGTATACATGGTCATGCAATAGCGAATACACAGCTAATAATTTAAACAATACCGAAACCTATCGAAACCCATACCTTGATTGTACTCCTGGAGACAACAGTTGTGATAGACATGCCACCTGTACCAATAATCGTGGATCTTATAAGTGCTCGTGCATGTAATATAAGTCTTCAATTTTGTATATCCTCATCCATTTTCAATTTTCAAATCCAATTTTTTTCTGCCGTCCGCCCCAGTACTGTCGTTCCTTTGCATTTTAACGTTTGTGTTTATTGGATTTATGTGATTGACAGCGTTTTGTTTTTGTGTTTCTCTCCATCACGAAAACACGCCTATATGATCATAACGCCCTTAAATCCCACTTTTATAACGTAAAATACAGGTTTACCTGGGCATATATTTTTTTCTTATTTCTATTCAAAATAAAGATTGTGTATTCTTGTTAGAACCGCAAGGTAACCACAATTTATGTTTTGAGTAGAAAAACGAAAAAAAGCGGAATTTTTTATTTGAAAATTTTCAGTTTTTGTTGATATTTGAAGATAGGCTTGTTATCGTAGTGCATTGCCTGCGGTGACTGGGAAAGACTTTTTTTTGTTAGTCATGACTTTTCCCAAATAGCATTCCTTTTCTAATTTTACATGTTTTTGTAGACATTGATGAGTGCGAGTGCGGAAATGAAGGGAATACATGCCATGCGGATGCCGTCTGTACAAACACCGCTGGATCATATATATGTACATGCCCTGAAGGATACACTGGTGATGGCGAAAATTGTATAGGTATTTGGCAAAGAAACTCTCATAATTTGACATATTTTCGTTTGCAACAGACTTTCCCATATTCAAATTATGAAAACAAAACCTTGTTCACCCGATGACTAGACAAATTTCCCAGGTTTGCGGAACATATTCATCTATAATTCAGTGTATTTAATAAGTATGTATGAACATATGTTGACGATACATTGAAGCAAAGTTTGTAACTATTAGTACTCCAGAGTTACTCATTTGGTACTTAACCCCTGTGGATGAAGCGTGGGGATTTGCGATGTCGTGCCAACGACTGTCATTACGATAACACACCCGTGCGATGAAGTGCAATTTTTACATCTCCAACTTTTCTGAGAAAAATCTGTGATATTTTTCTTATTTATACTGCAAATATAGGTTGTGGGTACTCGTCAGAGCCGCCTCATTGAGGCGGTTCTAACGAGTACCCATAACCTATGTCTTGGAGCAGAAATAATGAAAATATTGTTTACCCCCATAAACCCCAGTTTTCTATATATAAAGTGGGGTGTAAGGGGGTGTTCATTCCACGGACTTGTTCACGTGATGGCGTTCTAGTTATTATTAATATTATTTACACTCGGCTTATTAATAAGGTGACATAAAAGCATCAGTTTTTGTAGTTAAGCTCAAAACAGCTGTTACATGTTGGTTAACGGCGTCCGCAAACTCCCAACAAAATAAACGAAAAAAAAAAAAAAAAACGCGACTGGCCAGAAATAAGTCCACTTAGGGTGAAACTTGCGTTGACGCTGTCGATTATAACTGTCGACTACATTGTCAAGTGGCTTCAATGTCAATTTACTTCACATCACTGTCAATGCCAATTGACTTCACATCACTGTCAGTTGGCTTCACTGACAATTGACTTCACATCACTGTCAATTGCCTTCACTGACAATTGACTTCACAGAAATTTTACTTCAATTTCAATTGACTTCACCGACAGTTTGGTTTCTCTCAACATGTCGTTATGGCCTCGACGGTCTATTTAACTGGTTCTGGCCGCCTATGCTGGGCAACGGAACCGTTCCGTAGTACCAGTACCTGCTCCTATTAGGCAGGGAGCAAAAGGTCACCACACATCACTGTGCCTGCAAATTATGATAACTGACTTAAATACAGTTCACGAAACGTATACGCTATATCATGATCCCTGCCCCAGAGAAGTCAGAATATGTTATACCGTCATTGCGCATGCGCCGACCAGACACAGGCTGATCAGTACATGCGACAAATAACTGCACAGCAGAACTCAACTTGACTGTGCCTCAAATTATCAGCACCCAGCGCTTGACACAAGAATACTCAAAGTTTATGTTCCTTATTGAGCACTACAAAAGTCAATTAATGCTCACTACAACTGAGCATAACACTCATCAAAATCGTGCTCACTACATTAGCACAGGTAAGAGGCAATTTAACAGACCGCGCCTTTGCCCTACCTGGTCACCCGCCAACTACAGGTAACATAACAAACTACTTTGCATACCCTTCTCCGCAACACGGCTCAAAAATATAGCTATTCACAAATTCATTACATTAACAACAGTTAGAAACTAAAGACAGGAAGATTTTTTTATCTATTCTACACAACATTTGGTAGTGTCGGATAGGGATCAACACTGTTTGCCGTAAATTCTATCCGTGTTTGGTAGGCACCACGTCATAACCGTCTTCGTGACGCTGATGCCGCAGCTGACGTCACCGAGCTCCTCGGGCCGTTATAACGTGCGGCGACCAAGTACTCTCACTTATCATCATCACGTTCTTTACATGTACAAATATGTACAAACAGATTCCTTAAACAGAAACGGCAGCATTACAAAATGAGCTCGTAATTCTTCTTGAACATTTTTTTCTACACAACATGAACATGCTTGCGACATCAATTTATCACGGTTCATATTCACGGATAACCCGACAGGCTCTTGTAAGAGTTTGCCCTGATGATAAAGATACGGTCAAAACCGTCTTAATTTTACGTCCCCTCAAGACCTAATATCATATAGAGACGGGACCTGGGTTTTCAATCCACCGCTAGTCAGAAGTTAAGGATCGAACAAATGACCCGACGTTTATAATTGGATTATACAAAAGGGGTCTATAAAAGCCTAAAAGAATTAAGAATGAGCGGGTGTTCAAGTTTTACGTCTCACTAACATCTAGGGTTATACTGAGACAGGACCTCGCTTTAAAAGACTCATACGAATTCTGGAGAAGCCTGGGATCGATCCTGCGACCCCTAGCTGACAAAGCTAGTATTATAATCACTACAGCACAGAGCTTCCAAAGTGAATCCAGAATAGGCTTCAGAAAGTTGGGGTATACTAGCAGAAAACCCCTCCAAAACCTATAAACATGTTGATACAAAACATAATACTAAACATTGATTTAACATACAGTTCAAGATTCTTTTACTGGCTCGTCACGATGTTGTGGGTAATTGTTCACAATTCACCTGCTGCTGGTATAATGTTCATTTTTCAGGGTATTCATATCTATGAATACTACCCGAAAATCATGCATACCCGTGCTAGCTCGCTAAGACCGTGACAAGTAAAGGTACCATCCATAAACATAGCCATATAGTAAATTTCAGCAGATCATTGATTTACGTTAGAACTGTATTTCCTCATAGGGAAAAATGATAAAACTTCCCTACAGATCAATGGTATAACTCTAGTCAGTAAGAACACCCACAACATTGTGACCGGCATAAAAAATATATATGGCACAATTTGGCGGTTGGCGACTTTTTAGGCAAACTTTATAGAAATCGGCCTTATAGCGGCCAACTGTATGGTAAATAATTCCTCTACAAACCACTCATGCATACATCGTATGGTATGCGCATGATTTGTGCGTGGAGCGACATATTTTGCTTACCGTATTTCACCAAAAATATTTCACTCGCACGGCCTTGCCATATACCTACTAAAATAATTTAGATGTGCATTATCACCAGAAAGGTTTCCTATTCCATCTAGTAACGATAGCTATGCACTGTTAATATTTTTACATATCATGCTTATACCATGTACATTTTGACAAAAAATACACATGTATTTTTTTTTTTTTTTTTTTTGTTTAATGTCTTATTTTCTTCAAATAATAAATATTTTGTTTAGTAGTACAAATTTTTAACCTACTATTTAATGTTCATTATTGATTTTTCCCTAAAGTGCCTCATTCGGGGATTGAATAAGAGCTACTAATCACCCGATTAAGGGCCGCCTTTGTTCTGCTATAGGCATATTTTACATGGGATAATAAAACAACAATGAAAATACGGTGTGTGCTACTGTTACAAGAATAAATGCCTTTAAAATAATGTGAGTGCTCGATAGAAATATATATTTTCAGTGTCATGTCAAGTTATAATCTGACAACAGATAATTTTCAATTTACTCACTAAACGAATATTGTGACATGTTTATTTTTCAGACGTTGATGAATGCAACTTAAACACACACAACTGTAATCAGAATGCTTCATGCATAAATACCGGAGGCTCGTTTGTTTGTACATGTAATAACGGATATACGGGTGACGGCGTAAATTGCACAGGTATGTACATGAGAGATTGTCAGAATAAGCTCATATATAGAGAGACTTACAACTTTACACTCGTGGTCATTTAATATGAAACGAGTCGTTTTAAAATGTTCATTATGAAATGACACGGGTGTAAGCTTTCGGTTATCATACAACGATTTTATTGCGAATACGTCCCGATGAATTTCAGCGGAAAAACCCAAAAACGAAAATTTTCAGATGAAAAATTGTAATATCGAGGCGGCTGTAACGAGTACACACAATCTATATTTTAGAGCAAAAATAAGGAAATTAGCTTTACCCCTGTAAACCCAAGTTATCTATATAAAAGTGGGGTTCAATGGGGTCAGAATTTTAAAGGCGTGTTTTCGTGGACGACGTCACGACGTTATGCGCTATTGCATGCGTGGTCAGCATTTTACACTTACAACGACGTTGTATGATAAGAATTGGTATTTACTCATGCAGAAGCCGACACATGATCAGTTAACTATATTCTGAAAAAAAAATATAATCGTTTTGAAGCACGGAACAGACCATAAAAGTGATAAAGGAGCTCTTCAAAAAAAAAAATTTTTCTGGTCCAGACTAGCTAGTTTCGGACAGACTAACTAGTTTTGGACAAAAAAGCCTCATCAACTGCCCTCAATTATTATTTTTACTATTGGTTTTGGTTTTATGGCCCTTTCAAGATTATTTCACTCAATCGAGCCGATGGTTAAGCAGAGATGGGCGAAAAACCGTAGTACCCGGAGAAAAATCACTGGACCTTCCGTTGCTGAACTTGGCGTCTGACATGGGACCCGAACCAGAATCCAACCACAGCGGTGAGAGACCTAATGATTCAGAGTCAGCGTTCTTATCCACTAGGCCACGGAGGCCCGTTTTTCTAATATTGTTAAAATTCCATAGTGGAATCAATGGTCCCCAATGACTAGAAAATGTAGTTTTCACCATGGTGGAGGATACTTTTAGCAGCCGTTTATGTTCCTTCGAAACCAGTTGTAGTGAGGTCAAATATATGCTTTAAAAGGTGACATCATAGTCTTACTTTGACATATAAGGCATTATAACAGTACGTTTATAAGTGATTTAAAGCATGTGGGTGGTAAAGGCAAATAAACAGGTGTCCTCAAGTATGATTGCACAGTGAAGAACAAAGTCAGTTTGCGCAACAACGTCATCAGTCTTAACACTCTGCATGCTGGGTATTTTGCAGCAGAGAAATTTTGACAGTACTTTTCTAATTTCCCAGAAAACAGGACTTGACATCTCATGCAAATTGTCTCTATAGGAGACAATTTGCATGCGATGTCAAATCCTGTTTCTGTCTCTATAGGAGACAATTTGCATGCGATGTCAAATCCTGTTTTCTGTCTCTATAGGAGACAATTTGCATGCGATGTCAAATCCTGTTTTCTGTGAACAATAAGAAAATATATAACAAATTATCGTCTGCTGAATTACCCTAGAGAGTGGTAAAGGTACGTGTGATGAACACCTCTGTAAACCCCACTTCTATTGAGAATACAGAAGTTTACAGTGCATACTGTTATTTTGTTTCTGCTTCAAAGCATATATTGTGAGTACTCGTTAGGACCGACTCAATTATGCGGTTCTAACGAGCAACCACAGCCTATAATTGGAGTATGAACAAGAGTCATACTTTTTCATGGGCGTTTCGAAGATCTGAAAGAGTGTACCATGTCGCACATTTGCTACTTTGACATTCATAAATGTGTTTTGAATAATCGATCCGTGTTGAATCGTGTCTGAAAATTACAATGGCCAAAAAAGGACAGGCGAGGTCTCCTGACAACCGGTTGTCAGGAGATTTTGGGTATCAAAAAGTCTCCTAGCAACCGGTTCTCACAAAAACCCACAAAAGCCGGCTGTCAGGAGACTTTATATAGCATTTTTATTCATCTGAAGTTTCTTATTATTAACAATCATAAATATCACGTTATCATAGGGCATATTTTACATGATGCTGAGTATATCAGATACATATATGATATTTGATAGAATCACTGCAGATTAGATGAAAGCCCACACTTACATTAGCGTTTATGGAAAAATATTGTTATATCCGTAACTTTTCCTATATCAATGGCAATCTTGTAGGTAGACACCTAGCATGCATATTAACGCTCTGCATGCTGGGTATTTTCGCAGCAGAATACATTTTGAAATATTTTGCCTAATTTTCCCAGCAAACAGGATTTGACATCTCATGCAAATTGTCTCCTAGACAATTTGCATGAAATATAGGAGACAATTTGCATGAAATGTCAAGTCCTGTTTTCTGGGAAGAAGGAGGAAAATATCAACAATTTGTCGTCTGTTGAATTACCCTAGAGAGTGGTAAAGGTGAACAAGCATGTATGTTCCCAGCATTTAATACAAATCAAAGGACAAACATTTATCAATGTAAACATGTATAACCTGCATTTAAAAAAAAATTAAACTTGTTTATACCCCTCCACACGCTTGTGATGGGGTATTATGATATAACTTTCGGTGGCCGGCCACCCAACCACACCGTTTACGATCGATAAAGTGAGTATTTTTTCAAGGATCTCTTTTTTTTTTTTTTCAAATTTTCCATACCCATTTATACAGGCAATGAGTAATATGGGACTATAAATGCGCACAACCGAAAATTCATGCTTAACTGATAATTTAACCAGATGTTTTTTTTTTTTTTTCTTGTTTACTACTGCCATCATCCATCTCCACCAATGACTCTGCTCACAACAGGTGGCATTACTAGCTTTACCAAGCTCCCCGCCCATCGGGGCTTGAAGAAATATATGGGCTGCAAGATGCTTCCACGCAGAGCTGAAACCGACCCGCACAGGAGTACTGGTAAACCGCTTAGAGGATCTAAGCCTGCCCAGGCAAAGCGGTGCGTGTCAGCCCGCCCATGCTTATAAACCCTATTGGTTTTATTGGGCGGTAGGGCTTGAGAAGTCATTTTATCTCAATGTCGGGTAAAAGTCCCACAAAATTGGAAGCAACGTCTCAAAAATGACGTTTACAGTGTTGACGGGGACGTTAAACCTCAAATCAAACAAAAAACTAGCTTTACCTGGGGAGCTACTTTTATTCAATTGATCTGTCAGTTCTGTTCAAAACGACTGTTCTTAAATACTTGTTCTTCCAGCTAGAACAACGTTTGAAACTTGTAATATGATTAAAATTTGATGCAGGCTCGTTTTTTACTGATTAATTGATTTTTTAAATTCAGAAATGTTAGTAAAGACGTCTAATTACCTCTAATTAACTGTCTTATCAGCATTACCTGGCGATTGCATAACGTAGCATTATTTATCGGTCTCTCTGCGGTATTTTATGGCCACTGTCATAAGAAACATCTGGCAATGTGACACTCCACTTATCCGACTTTTATATAGTTTTAGTTGGGAAGGTGTGCGGAGGGGGCGGGAGGTGTAATTTCTCTAAGAGAAAAACACGGCATGTTTGACAGAGTTATTGCCATTATTAGTTCGAAATAAGTGTTGTTTGTCCGTTTCTGATCGATAACGTGGGTATTTTTTCACCGCAGTACTTCAAATTTTGCATATACATTGGTACTATGGATGTGTGGATTTTGAATTGTAAATGGGCAAAATTCGTTAACATTTGACAGAGTTCGGGCCATTAACAATTTCCATGAAATGGATTTTTGTCTCTCATACCTTTACTAAATGGAATATATATGAATGAAACTTCACAGATATATATATACCACTAAAGGAAGCATATGGTTGCTAAGGACCATCTCTCTGACCATCCACCATCCCGATCTTGAGTAATCTGCCCTTAATGGTTGTGAAAACTGGTTTTAGGTCGGTTTCTCCATTGCTATAGGGAACATCTTTATGAACGTTTACAGATGTTTCAAACACTTACAGAAGCACACCGGGTGTGTGGTTTGGGATTATAATGGTTAAATAGAAGTGAAGGCAATGGTCAGGAATCGATACAATTAGCCCACAGCTCCCATCACAGGGAAAGAAGCACAGACATGAAACAATTAGACCCAAGGAAACATCAATAGCGGAAAGTCAAAAGGACAGTCACTTTCCCACAAAATGGCCAATTGGCTATCCAAAACAAAATAATATAAGCGATACACACATTCAAGACAAACCATAATAAAAACAAACCACAACAGAAGAACCGCCTTGGAACGGTCAGTGGAACGAATTCCAATGTGGAGCTTAAATCGATTGGCCACAATCCTCGCCCGTATTTCCATCGCGATTTAGACAAATAATTTGTTCAGTCCGCATGAAGGCCTCCTAACTCATCAGCACAACATCTCCGTGAACACAAAAATCAAACAACCACAGAGATGAAACAACGGTGAGGACTCAACAGCAAGAAACCACAGAAATGCTGAGGCAAAAGAAAACCAACAGTTAGACTGCGATGGGCCCGACCAGAGACAGAGCATCAGGCACCAACCAACATTACATGAAATAAGATTCTCTCTAACTCTCAGTTAGCCTTTACGCTGGAACCGTCATAGAATCGGAGACCTGACCCACCGGCGTGCAATTATAGAGGGAAGCAAAGTTGTCAACCGTGATTGGGTTAACTACCATGCATGCAGTCTGTCATATAACATTTATGTTATACCCTATCTTTTTATATCGAAGAATGATGTATATACTAAGTCACCATAAAATTCGGGTTCCGATACACCTTATTGCAGAAGAGATTTAAGTCCAACATTGAATTTTGAAATTAAATCGGAATGGCGTCTATAAAATTTTGAAAAATCTTTGTGTAGTTTATGATACTGATAACCCTGATCAAGACGTTCAGCTGTTAACAATTTATTGCGAGGTGAAGTCAGTTACATGACTAGACACTCTAGCAAATCGAATTAATTGTGAAATATAAACGAAATAGGATGCCGCACGAGGAACATCACCATCCAAGAAAGGAAAATTTACAATCTCAAAATCAAAATCATCGCGTTTATCATAAATTTGCAAGAAACAAACCCATCTACAATAGATGGATGTAAATCCGAAAACGGAACCTCGGTATCAGAAGAATTTGCTTTATTTAACTGAAGGTCTGGGGGATAAATTTAGTTGGTTTTCGACAGAAAGGGACATCATGAAGTCTCTTTCATGACAAAACAAGAACAGATCAGCCACAAGGGGCGCGCAATTTGTACCCATCGGAATACCCACAACTTGTCAAAATAACTAAGTACCAAATCTTATGTAAATATTGTCAAGTAAAAAGGTGAGAGCTTCACACACTTTCTGACTTGACCATAAAATCCGTCAACTTGTGACAGA
Organism: Lucinisca nassula; assembly: GCA_963580285.1. NCBI lineage: Eukaryota > Metazoa > Mollusca > Bivalvia > Lucinida > Lucinidae > Lucinisca > Lucinisca nassula. The sequence goes on along the minus strand of OY757010.1, from coordinate 44,788,670 downwards.
GTTATGGCCCTTGTCAGTTCCTAATAAGCGTTTACGGGTGCATGTTCAATTGATAAATTGAGTATTTTTTCACAGATTTTCTTCAGATTTTGCATTTGGTGTGTATTGGGATTCTCAATGGGCAGAATACGTTAAAATTTGACAGATTTATGGTCGTTAAAAATTTCCATTAAATGTTTTGGAAGCTTATTCCTTTACTTAATGGATATATGAAACTTCACCGATACATAGATCACTAAACGAAAAACATTATGGACTATGACAGTCACACTGCCAATTCTGGTTATTGAGTTATCTGCTCTTTGATATATGTAAAATGGTTTTGGCCCATCGCTCCTTTACTATATGGAATACCTTAATGAAATTTTACAGATATATAGAACACTAAAGAAGAACACTTAAAAAAGTCTGTTGTGGCCAAGGAATCATACTCTGACTTTTTTAAGTCTTGAGTTGTTAAAACTACCCTTAATTATGTAACTCCTTTCGACACAGATTAAACTTCATAAATATATTTAGCACTTAAGCTACCATAAGGTAGACAGGAACTGCTTCGCTAGCTATTCTACTTCCGAGTTATCTGCCCTTATCATGTGTTAGCAAAATATGCTTTTTGCCTATATTGCTGTTGTATATGTAACATTTTGATGTCAGATTGGATCAACAATAGCTGAGTTACACCCCCTTGATTCTAAAAATGGCCATTTAAGACCCTGTGAACAGCGTAGCTTCTTCATGTTTGTTGGATCTTAAAGAAACTTGCAGATAACAATGATATGCACAAAATCTCGGACGAGTTCCAAAATTGGTCTGATCGCCCAATAGTAGCAGAAAATTACGTCCCCTTGATTATCAAAATGCCCATTATCGATTTTGTGAACAGCGTAGCTTCTCCAATTTTTATTGAATCTTCATGCAACTAGCAGATAATAATGATATGAATAAAATCACAGTCGAGTTTGAAAATTAGGTCAAATTGACCAGCGATGGCAGAGATATGTCCCTTAGTTTGTCACGAATGCTTGTGAACACTCTAAAGGCCACATTTTCAGCCTAAGCAATTTCAATCTTTCTCAAAGTGGTGTCCTTGACAAAATGTCGGTCAGATTCGAGCTATTGTGATCGGTCAATGTCCATTGTGCATTGTGCATGATGTGTCGTGCGGCGCCAACAATTTGTTTGTTAACTCCTCCTAAATCCTAAGGTCAATTTAGTTGAAACTTCACAGGGATGTTGCCTAGGTGGCTACCTAACAAAACAGCTAAACTTGTTCAGCTCCAATGAATAAGATGGGTTTCAGAGATAAACATAGAATAAAATCTACAGGATTTGCTATACAGTTCTACTGCTTGCATGAAAAAGATGGCTGCCAGAGCTGAAAACAAAAATACACGAGACCCTCCTATCAGTTCAGCTCCAATAAACAAGATGGCAGCCGGAGCACCCCACCCCACACACACAAAAAAGATAGAAATACCTTTAAGGGGAATGGGAACACCTTCAGGGGAGGCAACTCCTGCAAAATTATTTTGTCTCCCATGTCAATAGGGGTCAACTCTTAAAGGAATGAATTTGCTCCTAAAGAGCAAATTCTTTCGTTTAAGAGTAGACCCCTCTTTCAGTTTAGACAGGGCCAACAGGAAAGCGAACAGGAAGTCTCGAAAGTTGTCTCCCTTTGAAAAATGGCGGAAAACCCCATTCCTCTTAAATGTTAGCTCCTCCTATTCTTTTGGTTCAAGTTCATTCATGGTAACCTAATGGGAAAGTAGCTGCTGCCATAATGGTCACGTTTAATGGAGAAAATGCCTGGCAGACTTAAAAGTAAAAAGAAATCTTTATTTAAATGGCGATATATCCTAAATTCGTGAGTCAGTTTCGTTCGAACATTGCAAGAATGTTGCCCAGGTGACCGTCTATCTATGTCAGCTGTTATGTTCCATGGAATAAAATGGTTGTCAGTTATCCACATGACTTTAAGAAGCTATATGAAATCTTGAAATCAGGTGAATAATTATAGCCCCGCTTTGAAAAAGTGGGGCTATATTGGATTTGCCATGTCCTTCTGTCATTCCGTGATTCCGTTAATTTGTGTTGGCTCCATAACTTTGTATCTGCTTAACATATTTTCATGAAACTTCACACAAATGTTAAACACCATAAGACAATGTGCAGAGCGAAGGAATTATAACTGTGGATTGCCTACTTTTGGAGTTATTGCCCTTTGAACATTTTCCGTAATTCCGTAATTCCGTGATTCCGTTAATTTGTGTTGGCTCCATAACTTTGTATCTGCTTAACATATTTTCATGAAACTTCATACAAATGTTAAACACCATAAGACAATGTGCAGAGCGAAGGAATTATAACTGTGGATTGCCTACTTTTGGAGTTATTGCCCTTTGAACATTGAAAAATGGCAATTTTAATTGTGTCCGCTTCATAACTCGAAAACCGTTTGAGATATTTTTAGGAAACTTCACACAAATGTTAAGCACTATGAGACGATGTGCAGAGCGCAGGAACCATAACTCTGCATTGCTTATTTTTGGAGTTATTGCCCTTTGAACATTGAAAAATGGCAATTTTAACAGTGTCCGCTTCATAACTCGAAAACCGTTTGAGATAATTTCATGAAACTTCACACAAATGTTAAGCACTATGAGACAATGTGCAGAGCGCAAGAACCATAACTCTGGTTTTCGTATTTTCTGTGTGTCTGTCTGTGTGTCTGTCTGTGTCTGTTAACAATTTTCGTGTCCGCTCCATAACTTTAAAACCCATTCACATATTTTCATGAAACTTCACACAAACATTAAACACCATGAGATGGTGTGCAGAGTGCAGGAACCATAACTCTGGATTGCCTAATTTTTTAGTTATTTCCCTTTGAATATTGAAAAATATCAATTTTAGCCGTCTTTGCTCGATAACTCAAAAACCGTTTGAGATAATTTTATGAAACTTCACACAAATGTAAAGCACCATATTACGTGTGCAGAGCGCAGGAACCCAAACTCTGGATTGTCTACTTTTTCAGTTATAGGCTTTTGAATATTAAAAAATGGCAATTTTAACTATGTCCGCTCCATAACCGTTTCTGATATTTTCATGAAACTTCAAATAAATGAAAAGCACCTTGAGATGATGTGCAGAGTGCAGGAACCATAACTCTGGTTTGCCTACTTTAGGAGTTATTGCCCTTTGAACATTTAAAAAGGCAATTTTGACTGTGTCGGCTCCATAACTCACAAACCATTTGAGATATTTTCATGACACTTCACACAAGTGTAAAGCACCATGAGACAATGTGCAGAGCGCAGGAACCCTGACTCTGATTTGCCTACTTTAGGAGTTATTACCCTTTGAACATTAAAAAATGGAAGATGAAATTTAGTATAAACATGGACATTCTGGTAATGTATCATGCTCATTGAAATGAGGGACAAGGGCTCACAACTCTTAGAGTTTTTCCAGATAATGTAAAATTTTCAACAGTTATTTCTTGTTCATAACTGTTTTCTCTGCAGCTTAAATAACTTTCTTCTCTGACAGCGCTGAAGCGGGGCTATAGTCAGATCCTCTGACAGCTCTAGTTCGGGACCATCTTGGCCCTCCTGTTTTTAAATTCCCTTTAAACAGATCAGTAAGTTCTGTATGTCATTTTATCTAATTACAAAAACAGAACACTGGAATTTAAATAAAAAGTTTTAAAATTTTAATTAGGGCCCCGCACTGAAAGTGTGGGTGCCCTATAGTAATCACTCTGTCCGTCCGTCTGTCTGTCTGTCTGTCCGTCTGTCCGTCCACAAATTTCTGATAGCGCTGCCGGGGCCCTAGTCAGTTTCACTGACAGCTCTAGTTGAGGCTAAGGTTTGCGATTTACAATAGGAGGACACTGGTTTAGCATAACAGTTGAGACCAGTATCAATAATTCAAATAGGTGATTAAACAGCTCCTTGGGACTTTAAAACACAATAAATTTCATGTTAAAAAAGTTAGCAAAAATATGCGCATCTATGACATTACGAAAACATGCCTATACAAATACATTGTAAACTTAACCGCCGAAAAAATGAAAATTTTCAGATAAAACCTTGTGATATTTTTCTTATTTTTGCTCAAAACATAGATTGTGGGTACTCGTTAGAAGAGGCTATTCGTTAGAACCGCCTCATCTCAAGCTCCTTAATTCTCTGTTCAGTCTGCACCGCTTACTCTGTCTGGTGATCATCGTTGACGGTCTGAGCCGAGTGGCAATGATTGGTCGGCAATAAGCGTTTGGTATCATAAATTTGGGTCAGAAGCCAAGGAAATAAACTGTTAAACTGGTTAAACCGAACGTGCTGGAACACCTCCTTTCACTTAGCGCGGTCAAAGTTATGATTGACGTTTCCTCCAGACAGTTTTTGGGTCGATTCTTTTTCAATCGACCCAAATTTATAACTTTGATGCTTAAGTACACGTGACTACCACTGATTTGTAAGAAATCCAGGCAACTTATTAACAGAATAAAGCGTTAATTTTGTGAGATCAGCGTGTTGCGTAAAAGGGTTGTCTATTGGATCTGGGCTGGATTCATGGGTTGGATTTGGCAAACAGTGTAGACCCAGATCGAACGCCGCTTAACGCGGCGTCCGATCAGGGTCTATACTGTGTACTTAGATTACGAAAATTCACGACTCACACCACGCAGAACGCAGCGTCTAATCAGGTACAGTGTGTGCATATTGTAAAGGAAAGGCTAAGGGTTAGATCAAATGTTAACAGTCTAAATCACCGCTCAGGATCATTTTGACAAGTGCTGTCAGTCCTTTGAGTATATAGAGGCTATTTCCTTTTTTGATATTATAACCGAGTGCAAATGTTAACAGTCTAAATCACCGCCCAGGATCATTTTAACAAGCGCTGTCAGTCCTTTGAGTATATAGAGGATATTCACTTTTTGGATATTTAACCGAGTGCGAAAATTCGATGTGTTCAACACACTCGGTTGAAATATTTTTGGTATCCACCGAAAAAGGTGAATTTTCTTTTTATTTTATAACTTATAAGGACACTTACAGTAACTGATCGATCGTATCATACATACGTCACAATTTTGACCTGGATATGACGTCACGACTGTCAGTTTCAAAACACAAACATATCGCCGTTTTGACTACAGCATTTTTTTACAGTTCAAAGAGTGCTTTTCACGGTATTTTGCATAAATATTTTATCGATAACATATGACTTTTATCGAGGAAACGTAGTCCAGGCTGCTACTGTGAAAATAACAAGGTCATGTTATTTTTCACAGTGTGAAAATATAAGTGTGAAAATATCATTTTTGTTTGTTTCAGATATGCATTGATTTCACTGCACAGTATATAGAGGATTTACTTTTTTTAGATGAATACGAAAAACAATCATCGAGTGTGTTGAAAATATCAGAATTTTCACGAATGCGAAGCTCGAGTGAAAAATCTGATGTTTTCAACACACGAGATGGAATACTTTTGATATTTATCGAAAAAAAGAGTAAATTTTGTTTTTATTTTATAATATTTTAGGACACTTACTGTAATTGATCAATTGGATCTTACGTCACAATTTTTAAATTGGGTATCATGTAACAACTGTCAGTTTCAAAACATATCGCCATTTTGATTACAGCATTTTTACAGTATAATGATTGCTTTCAAGGCATTTTACAGAATTATTTAATTGATAACATATATGAATTTTGGCGAGAAAAGTAGTCTGGGCTGCTACTATGAAATAACACTGTTATTTTTCTGTGAAAATATCACTTTTTTGTTTCAGATATGCATTGATTTCACTGCTATGAATAAAATAAAACATAAAGTCACTTTGTTTCCATACCTACAGGCAGCATTACCCCTGGTGGTGTAATAGATACAACTCAAAGCTGTCCCGTACCAGGTGAATCCGACAAGGCTGTCGATGGAGATTATGGCGACCCATGCAAATGTACTAGAATAAAGTCGCAAGTTAATCCATGGTGGAGTGTATTGTTGGACAAACCAAATAATATTACTGGAGTTGATATTCATAACAGACAGGACTATGGCGGTAAGGGCTGATGCAGTTAAAAAACACATGTTTAAGTACGAGAAAAGCTGTCTTCTGGGTTAAAGACACATTTTTTTCCTTATATAAAAGGGGTGGCCTGTCTAATGATCTCAAATAAACATTTCTTTCGGACCATAGTGCACATCAAAGGCTTATCTTATCTAAAGTGATTATGCAGATTTCTTGTTTAATAGGGGGCTCAATAAGGGTACTTGAGTGATAGTATAATTTACTGAGATTGTTTCCAACAACAAATTGTTTAAATAACTTCTTTTTTATTTCAAAATAAAGTAAAGAAAAACACTGATATCCATTGTTTCCTTTACTCAAAAGTGCAAAGAAGTAAACAGACAAGGTAAATGAATTGATTAACCTCAAAATTTAATCAATCAATTTACCTTTATTTATTTACATTTATTTATTTTTTCATTTATTTATTTATTTTATTTTGGTTGAAAGTATGTGATACACAAATCATATAATGTCTAAAACATTAGCACTTTATATAAAAGTTGCATTCAAGGTGGAACTACAAAATGTTCTTTGTTTTAGACACAATCATATCAGAAAAGAGAGAGAAAAAAAGATTTTTTTAAGATTTTATATTTCACCTTTTCAAGTTTAAAACTAAAATAACAAACACAATTAAATTTATTTTTCTTATTTATATTGCAAACATAGGTTGTTATATTGCAAACATAGGGTGCTCGTTAGAGCCGCCTCATTGAGATGGTTCAAATGAGTACCAACAACCTATGACTCAATGAGACGATTCTAACGAGCACCCGCAACCTATTACTTGGAGCAGAAATAAGGAAAATAGTGTATACCCCCTTAAACCTCCATTTTGCTCTAAAGAAAGTGGGGTTTAGGGGATGTTCTTTTTTCCTCAAAAACATATATTGTGTGCCCTCGTTAGAACCGCCTCATGGAAGCAGTTCTAACGAGCAGAGACACTGTAAAAACAAATTGTGGGTACTCGTTTGAACCGCTTCGCCGAGGTGGTTCTAATGAGTACCCACAATATATGTTTAGAGCAGAAATAATAAATGTATCATGATTTAAAAAAAAATCATTTTTGGTGTAAAAAAATTATCAATAAATTTGAATTGGCATTTTCTGCATGATTATAAATAATGGCTACTAAATTTAAAATCGGAAAAAAAGTGCTGTTGTTTCTTCCATGCAAATCAAAATAAGGACTTAGGTGTAAATGAATAGATGTCATTTGTCAAAGTAATATCCCTAGGTAATGTATTACCCTCTCTTGGTCCCCTACCTGTATGACAGCCTGAATACACCAAGTGTATTTTATGTCAATGCTGGATTCTTTAATAAACGGTCATTAGGATGTTATGCAATCGAAAAATGTGTCTTTAGCGACCAGGTTGCAAGCAAGCCGACCTGCTACACTGGAATTCCGGGTATTCGAACACGGATAGAGTGTTTACCCTGTTTAATTCGAACTAGATCTTGAGTCCGTAGATGTAGGGATATTTTAGGGAGGTTTTCCTGATTCGATCTTTAAAAGGTATGGTATGCGTACTCATTAGAATCGCCTCAATGAGGCGATTCTAATGCGAACACACGACATATCTTAATTCTATGGAAGATCGTATATTAAGATACTAGTTTAAAAGTAATCTCTATTAGGCTTCATGACCTGAAACTATGGTTAAATCCCAGTAGTTCGAACTGCACATATTTCGAACAAAGTTTCATGGTAGGAAATGTATTCGTGTTGTCAAAGTTCGACTGCTAGCTAGAGAATTGAAATTTTTGACTTAGTAGCTAGAGGCTAATTCTGTGCACTTAAGGGGAATGGGAACATCTGGCAGATTTCTCCACCATTTTTCAAAGGGAGACAACTTTCGGGACTTACTGTAGACTTTTCTGTAAACCCCGTTCCACTGCAAAGGGGGTCTACCCTTAAAGGAAAGAATTTGCTCCTCGGGAGCAAATTCTTTCCTGTAAGAGTTGACACCTATATTGACATGGGAGACAAAAATAATTTTGCAGAAGTTGCCTCCACTGAAGGTGTTCCCATTCCCCTTTTGTTTCACCAAAACCTGTATTGCATTAGAATGTTATACGTTAAAAAACAATAGTAACCATAAATATCTCTGGTGCAAATATGTTGTGGTTTGTCTTTAAAAAGACACCCGTATGTTAAGACGCCAGCAATTTTGTCTGCTAATTCCGCGCACCCGAACAAAAACATCCAGTCAAGACACAACACTTCAGACAAGAAAGGTGTTTTGTTGTTATACTTATTTGGTCCTGTGTTGCTCCAGTTGATTTGTTTGTTTGAATTGAGGTTTAACGTCCCCGTCAACACTGTAAAGGTCATTCTGGAGTCGTTGCTTCCAATTTTGTGGGACTTTTACCTGACACTGAGATGAAATGACTTCTCAAGCCCTGCCGCCCAATGAAACCAATGGGGTATATAAGCATGGACTCGCACCGCTTTGCCTGGGTAGGCTTAAAGCGGTTTACCAGTACTCGTGTGCGGGTCGGTTTCAGCTCTGCGTGGAAGCAACATGCAGCCCATATATTTCTTCAAGCCCCGATGGGCGGGGGCCTTACTCCAGTTGGTTGAAATAAATAGCTGTCAGTAACGTATTTTTTTTTCAAAATTAAATAAGGGCCTGTGGCGCTCATTAAGCCTGATTAAGGTACAGCCCAAGTCTCATCCAAAATAATATTTGAAGCTTTGTCAGGTACCTGTCAAAGGAAAATGAAAACATTTAATCTGGTTCTTTTAATTTTGAAATAATCCCAATGCGCAGAATCGGCAGGTGCGCAGAATAAGCCTACACGACTGTACTGGAAAATGCAAGCAGCAAGCGCATGGATACTGCTCAGACCATCACGTGAACAAGTCCATGAAATGAAGACCCCCTATACCCCACTTTATATAGAGAACACTGGGGTTTACGGGGGTATTCATTATTTCTCTTATTTTTGCTCCAAGACATAGGTTGTGGGTACTCGTTAGAACCGCCTCAATGAGGCGGTTCTAACGAGTACCCACAACCTACGTTTGCAGTATTTATAAGAAAAATATCACGGATTTTCATCAGGAAAATGACCATTTTGAGTGTGAAAAAATGCACAATGTCGCACGGGTGTGTTATCGTAATGCTGTGCGTATGTACAGGCTGATCTGCACCTTTGTTGTTCACAAATGCCATCAAACCGCATTTCTCATGACGCAGCCCATATATGAGCCCCGCCAAGCGAATTTGTGTCTTCGAGCATTCCGTCATGACAAATTTTAACTGCGCATGCCCAGCCATTCAGAGGGGCCAGGGATATGGCTTTCTGTCTGACGGTTCCTCTTGATTCACTGCTTGTATGAGCGAGCAGCGAATGTTCTGGCGAGACTGCGCGGACGCGCAGGCTCGCCTGAACCTTCGCTGCTCGCATAGGCGATAAGTACCAAAATCGCTTGACGAGGCCCATATGCTATTGCTGACAAGATTATGGCGGTAAGTCTTCGAGATTTTTTATTGACGTCACGAAAACAGGCCTATATAATTTTGACCCCCTTGAAAAAAAGAAGTTGAGGCAATGATCAGGAATCGATACAATCAACCCACAGCTTCCATCAGAGACACCAAAGGGAAAGACACACAAACATGTAACAGCAGACCCTAATGGAAACACCAACAGCGGACAGCCAAAAGGACAGTCACTTTCCCACAAAAAGGCCAACAGGCTATCCAAAATAAAATAACACAAGCGACACAAACACCCAAAGACAAACCATAACAAAATAAACCGCGACAGAAGAACCGCCTTGGAACGGTCAGCGGAAACGAATTCCACTGGGGTAAATCTTAAATTTTTTATATAGTAAAACTGGGGTTTACAGGGGTAGCCATTTTTCTTATTTCTGCTCAAAAACATAATCTGTGGATACTCGTAAGAACCGACTAGGCAAGTAGCCACAGTCTATGTTTTGAGCAAAAATATGAAAACCATCAGGATTTTAATCTGAAAAAAAAAATCATTTTGGTGGTTGTGTTTGTTTGATTTGAGGTTTAACGTCCCCGTCAATTCTGTAAAGGTCATTTTGGAGACATTGCTTCCAATTTTGTGGGACTTTTACCCGACATTGGGATGAAATGACATCTCAAGCCCTGTCGCCCAATGAAACCAATAGGGTTTATTAGCATGGACGGTCCCGCCTCGCACCGCGGTTCCTGGACAGGCTTAGATCCTCTAAGCGGTTTACAAGTACTAGTGTGCGGGCCGGATTCAGCTCTGCGTGGAAGCATCATGCAGCCCATATATTTCTTCAAGCCCCTATGGGCGGGGGGTCGTCATTTTGGAGGTAAAATTTTAACAATATTCAGTGAAATTCCGCTATTAAGACCACCTAAAATTAAGACTAATTCTGCTTTAAAAAGCTTACTTTGAGGGGTACACTTAATTTTTCTTTGTGGTTTCTGCCTACAGTGTTCTCTGGTCAGGAAGCACCTTTGGGACTGTTCAAAAGTGGTCTTAAGACCACTTTTGAACAGTCCCAAAGGTGGTCTTAATAAAGGAATTTTACTGTATTTGAATAGACATGCTTTCGTAATGTTTGGGGTTTAACGTCCCCGTCAGCACTAGGTCTAATGCGACTTAAACTTTCAAGAACTTATAATTGAGCCCCGCAAAGCGAATTTGTGTCTTCGAGCTTTCCGTCATGACAAATTTTAACTGCGCATGCCCAGCCATTCAGAGAGGCCAGGGATATGGCTTTCTGTCTGTAGGTTCCTCTTGATTCACTGCTTGTATGAGCGAGCATACACTGCTTGTATGAGCGGATGCGCAGGCTCGCCTGAACCCTCGCTGCTCGCATAGGCGATAAGTACCAAAATCGCTTGACGGGGCCCAATTAAGATTGAAAAATTGCTACAGCCTTGGTCAAAAAGGAAATTTGACCCTGCCAGGTAAGATAGCAGTTTTTGGCTTTTTCCAAATTTAAAACATCTTTTTACTGCTCTGCCAAATCCACCGGAAAAATTGGTAAAACAGCTTGATAAGCTCTTCAATAATTATCTCTGGAATTCCGGTCCTGATAGGATAAGTCGCACTGCTATGATTCAAGATGTTAAAGATGGGGGATTAAGAATAATTAATACAAATAAATTTATTCAGTCCTTAAAGTTTACGTGGTTGCGCCGAATTTTATTGAGTTCAAGTGATTCATCATGGCTTGCACCCTCTCATCTAGATTTTAGGAATTTAGTTCTGTTTGGAGATGGATATGCTAAACGTTGTGCCTCAAAATCCTCGTAATCCCTTTTGGACAGATGTAGGGAATAGCTGGAAAGCATTTCTTCTTTGTGATACAACGATGTTGGTGGAAGATGTGTTAAACGAATCGGAGTGGTTCATTTCAAAATTGCATCATGGCTATTTTTTTTTTCAAAGCATACGGGACAATTGTGCTCATCATGCCTCTATTTTAGCTCTGGCGACAATCTTGTTCATCCAAGAGGAACGGTTTGGGCAATTTTGTAGAGGGTCGCCAAAGAAACATTTCTGTGAAATTATATATTTCAAAATCCATCCACTAGTTTAGGAGGAGAAGTTTTTTTTTCTATTTTTAGGCCTGGCGGTCAGCTTGTTTAAGCTGAACGGTTTTGAGCAATTTTGGTAGAGGGACACCCAAGAAACAGTCCTGTAATAGAGGATCTTACATGAGTGTTCATGTATTATTGAATTTATTAAACGAGTTGAGGAAAAGGGATAAAATGCGAGGCTTTGCCGAGCATTTTATCCCTTTTCCTCAACGAGTTTAATAAATTCAATAATACATGAGCACGAATGCAAGATTCTATTTATCATATGACATTTAAAACGCATTTTATTCACGATTGTTTACAAAAATGTCAATATTCCACCGTTAGTAAACGCGACGTCGTTAAGGACGTCGCACATGTAACGTTACGGGACGTATCTAGCTAATTTGCATATTTAATCCACTAGTGGATTATCGAAAATATTACATGGCGTTATTACACTCTCAGACGCGACGTCATATGATAAAAATAATTTGTATTTTTTTTTCTCTCTATCTGTAGCTTTCGCAGCCATTTTGTTCATCTGAGCAGGAAGATTTTAGCAATTTTGGTAAAGGGTCAACTAAAGAACATTCCTGTGAAATTATTTTAACATTGATCCACTGGTTAAGTAGGAGAGGTTGTTTATTTTTTTTTCTATATTTAGCTCTTGCATTGTTGGCATTTTAAAATTTGTGAGCAGGACAAATAACATTCTCTGATGTCTGAGAAAGAAAAATCGTTCAACTTCTTAGTACAGTAGAACTTCGATGGCTCGAACACGGATGGCTCATTTACCATGGATGAGTCGAACCCATTCTTGAGTCCCTAGCGAAATCCTCTACATAAGAATTAGTGGGGGTAATTAAGGAGATTTTAGTCTTTTATCTTGCAAATGTATGCTGTGTGTACTCATTAGAATCGCCTCGATGAGGCGATTCTAATGAGTAAGCACAGGATACATAATCATTATAGAAAACCGAAAAGATGTCTAAAAGTATCTCGTTATGCCTCCTGACAGTAACCTTAATGGCTCGAACTATCCCTGTCTCGAACAGATTTTCGAAGTCCCAAAGGTGTTCGAGCCAATGAAGTTCGACTGTATTTTAATTTTTATGAACACCACAAGTTTCATGCTCAGCTGAGTTGGGCATGAAAAAGGTTTTATAACCTCGGGGCCAGTTTGAAGAATGTGTTGTGACCGGTAAAATGTTTGCAAAGCTATTGCCACCAGACTTCCCGTGAATACGCATTAGGAAAATACGCCTATACAAATACATTGTAAACTTTACTGCCGAAAAACGAAAATTTTCCTAAGAAAAATTGTGATATTTTAATCATTTCTGCTCAAAATATAGAGATTGGGTACTTGTTAGAACCGCCTCGTCGAGGCGGTTCTAACGAGTACCCACAATCTATAATATAGAGCAGAAATAAGAAAAATAAGGTTTACCCCTGCAAACCTCAGTTTTACTATATAAAAGTGGGGTTCAAGGGGGTCAAAATTATACAGGCCTGTACTCGGGATGGAACCATTTGTTGATTTCTATACAACAGTGTATATTTCTTTCTGACATTTGGCAGCAGTTTGATGACACACTGAATATCCATTTCATTAAAAGTTGATCAAGGACATGATATTGGCTATTAAAATGTTCGTCAAGGGAGAAATAGAAAAGGTTTTGTTTGTTTGATTTGATGTTTAACGCCCCCGTCAACACTGTAAAGGTCATTTTGGAGACGTTCCTGAAATGATATCTCAAGCCATATCCGTGCCTCCCGGATTTCAAGGAGCAGAAGATAAACTGTTTGGGGAAAATGTGCAATGTACATGAGTGGTTTCCTATACTAAGCAATGATTGACAGTCTTTCTTTTTCTCTCTAATTAGTTGAACAACTGCATCATCTTTACGTATACATTGGGCAAACATTGAATGACAGAAGACATTTGTGTGATATCTATGAGGGACCAGCAATGACGAGAGTCCCTGTGTCTGTAATCTGCGACGTACCCATAATTGGAAGCGCTGTCACAATCATGAAGAATACATCAGGATTGAGAGAATCACTTACACTCTGTGAAGTGTCTGTTTATGGAACACCAGGTAATACATAAACGATCTCGCATGAGTGTTCATGTATTATTGAATTCATTAAGCTCGTTGAAGGAAAGGAATAAAATGCTAGGCTTTATTAGACTCGTTGAAGAAAAGGGATAAAATGCGAGACAAGCCTCGCATTTTATCCCTTTTCCTCAACGAGTTTAATAAATTCAATAATACAGAAACACGAATGTAAGATTCCGTTTATCACATGACATTTAGAACACATAAATTCACGATCTTTTGTACAAAAATGTCAATATTCCGACATTACAAAACGCGACCTCCAGGGTTAATGACGTCGTATGTGCAACGTTACGGGACGTATCTAACTACTCTGCATATTTAATCCACTAGTGGATTATCGAATTTATTACATAGCTTTATTACACTCTCCGACGCGACGTCATATGATAAACTACAATAATTCCCATTCTCCACCAATATGAACATTTTGAGCGTTTGATTGATGAAATAGAATTTATTAACTTCGATAAATTCAATGAGCAAGAATCTCAGAATTATTTCACGCAACGAAGGTAGTAATATAACGTGACGTCAAAGAGCACGTTTAGAACCCGCGCGTTACGCCATTGTATATAAAACGACGTCAACAGCGTTCGATTTAAAGACGGTAAACTATATTTTTTGCTTAGATTTCATTCAAAGATGGCAGCTTCTAATTCAAAAATCATTCCGCCGTGGCCGTTGTTTTTGTTTGAATCTGTATGTTTATTTGATTGATATGAGGTGCAACGTCCCCGTCAACACTATTTAGTTCATTCTGGAGACGTTTTTTTCTCAATTTTGTGGGACTTTTACCCGACATTGAGATAAAATGACATGTCAAGCCCTTCCGCCCAATGAAACCAAAAGGTTTATAAGCATTGGATGGTCTCACTGGCAGGCTAGGCCTTCTAAGCGGTTTAGCATTTCTATGACACAATTGGAATGATAAGGAATGAATTATCATTTTTGTGTATTTTATCGATGTGTAAAATCCAGCGAATCAATCACAAAGCATAAATCCCGTCGGGCTTTATGCAGTTTGTGAGTGATTAGCCGGAGCTTACTACACATCGATAACATCCACAACCAATTACGAAAACATGCCTATATAATTTTTGACCCCCTTGAACCCCACTTTTATATAAGCCCGGCCAAGCGAATTTGTGTCTTTGATCATTCCGTCATGGCAAATTTCAACTGCGCATGCCCAGCCCTTCAGAGGGGCCAGTGATATGGCTTTCTGTCTGAAGGTTCCTCTTGATTCACTGCTTGTATGAGCGAGCAGCGAAGATTCTGGCGAGACTGCGCGGATGCGCAGGCCCGCCTGAACCTTCGTTGCTCGCATAGGCGATAAGTACCAAAATCGCTTGACGGGGCCCATATAGTAAAACTGCGGATTACAGGGATATTACTAATTTCTGCTCTAAAATATAGTTTAAGGGTACTCGTTAGAACCGAGTCTCGAGGCGGTTCTAACGAGTACCCACAATTTTGCGCAGAAATAAGAAAAGTATCACAATTTTTCATCTTAAACTGTTTGTTGTTTTTTTTTTTCGGCGGCAAAATTTCCAATGTATTTGTATAGGCGTGTTATCGTAATGTATAATGAAACTTCAATGGCTCGAAGACCAGTGGCTCATTTACCATAGTTGAGTCAATCCCATCACTGAGTCATCGTGGAATTCTTCCCGGACAAGACATACATTACGCAAACACGCCTATCCAAATACATTGCCACCTTTATCGCCGTAAAAATGAAAATTTCATGATGAAAGAATGCGACATATTTCTTAATTCTGCTCAAAATATAGATTGTTGGCACTCGTTAGAACCGCCTCATCGAGGTGGTTCTAACGTGTACCCACAATCTATATTTTAGAGCAGAAATAAGAAAAATAAGGTATTAACCCCCCCCCCCCGGAAACCCCAGTTTTACTATATAAAAGTGGGGTTCAAAATTATATAGGTGTGTTTACGTTGTAAATTTTATGGCCAATACAAAAGAGAAAATATGGTATTTTTCTTGTATAAATAGTTGGTACAGTTAGAACCGCCTCATTGAGGCTGTTCTATCAAGCACCCACAATCTTTATTTTTGGAGCACAAATATGAAAAATATATCTATCGAGGCAGAAATAAATTATTGGTTTAGACTCATTCTAGACAGGTTTTTAAATTATTTGGATACCGTTTTGATTTATATCAGTCTTTGAATCGACTGCCTATTCGAAATTCGCAAAATTGCAGTACGTTTCCTCTGGCTTTCTTTGCTGGATCATTACAGGGTCACCGATGAGGCTTTATTAGCCGAAACTACGTAGTATGGCCCATCTTCTTTCTTATGAATGTTTTCATTGCTCTTAAAGGAACTCAATTTTGATTTTTATTTGCCTTCACTGCAGCTGGTGTTGTGCCGTGTGGCGGCCGTAAAACGTCTCCCCGTACATCAACCATAGTGCAGTTTATATTTTACTTTTGGTCCTTTGAGATCATCGTGAATATTCTGAGAAATCAGAAATAAATTATTGGTTTAGACTCATTCTAGACAGGTTTTTAAATTATTTGGATACCGTTTTGATTTATATCAGTCTTTGAATCGACTGCCTATTCGAAATTCGCAAAATTGCAGTACGTTTCCTCTGGCTTTCTTTGCTGGATCATTACAGGGTCACCGATGAGGCTTTATTAGCCGAAACTACGTAGTATGGCCCATCTTCTTTCTTATGAATGTTTTCATTGCTCTTAAAGGAACTCAATTTTGATTTTTATCTATCAAGTACGTACCACCTGTTTATATTACATCAATAATAGCATCATAATCAATCCCATCATGGAATTCTTTTCTGTAATACACTTGGTACTAAAAGGGTTAAACGTAAAACAAAACAGTTAAAGTCTCAGGCCAGGACTATTTTCACAACCTATCGACCTACCGATACTCACAGTGTTTTGATTGTTCTTTTCAAGTTCCGTGTCCGGAGAAAAACGTAACCGTAGTTTGCGGCAAGAAGCGGCGTGCCTGTCCTGTCAAAGGTCACTTCGGAAAAATCATTGGCATTGTCAACGTAGAAGAATTGGATAATTCCATCTGTAACAAGGATGACTATGGAAACACAAAACACAAAGTCTGGGTGAAGAAAAACTGCAAAGCAAAGTTTACTGTCAAAGTCTGCGATGGTCCAGGTATGTAGAAATAAACTGAAGATGGCATCAAACTCAATCCTTATCATTACGAAAACATGTCTATTCGAATACAGTAAAATACCTTTATTAAGACCACCTTTGGGACTGTTCAAAAGTGGTCTGTAAGACCACTTTTGAACAGTTCCCGTGATGGTCCATGACCAGAAGACGATGTATGCAGAAAGCACGAAAAAAGAATAACTGCACCCTTTTAAATAAGCTTTTTAAAGCAGAATTAATCTTAACCCTTCTCTTGCTGAATATTCAGTTTAGCCACACCCATTTCTGACTTTGAACCAATCAGATTACTTGATGTAATTTATTCTTACACAGCCATACACTGAATGTCAAACAGTGTAGATCCTGATCAGATGGCTTCTTCAAAAGCCATCTGATCTGGATCTACACTGTTTCCAAGGATAGGGGCTGTCGTGAACAGCATGATAAGAGTTAATTTTAGGTGGTCTTAATAGTGGAATTTCACTGTTTATTGAAAATTTTACCACCAAAAAATGAAATTGTTTAGGTTAAAAAAAAATCAAATATTTTTCTTATTTCTGCTAAAAGCATGGATTGTGGGTACTTGTTAGAAGTTCTAATGAGTACCCACAATCTATGCTTTTGAGCATAAATAAGAGAAATAATATATCCCCCTCTAAACCCCATTTTTACAATATAAAGTGGGGTTTAAAGGGGTCAAAATTAAATGTGTAGTTTCGTGATGTCCTGCTGAATACGACAACACATACCCATACCTTTGCAAACGATGTAGCACTTTTTGTCATGCAGTTTGTGAATTGAACAAGTACATTGAATCGAGTAATTTGAACGGTGGGTGTGGCTAAATAAATTTATTTTATACTAAGCAGTGAAACCAATGCATAACTGGAACAAAAGAAAAAAAACGAGCACCGCATGCGGGTGCCAACGCTCGGCTGCACCCCCTTTTCATAATGAACAACTAGTCCGACAGAGATATTACAAAAGGTCCAAGTTTTTGCATGACGACGACGCAGACGAAAATGTCCAAGTTTTTTCACGACGACGACGCCAGAGCTATGACAATACCTCGTCGTTTTCTTCAAAAACAGCCGGGCTAATGATATTTTCACACTGTGAATACAAGTGATACGACCATTACGCAAACACGCCTATACAAATACATTGCCACCTTTATCGCCGAAAAATGAAAATTTTATGATGAAAAATTGTGATATTTTCCTTATTTCTGCTCCAAATATAGATTGTGGGCACTCGTAAGAACCGCCTCGCCTCATCGAGGCGGTTCTAACGAGTACCCACAATCTACCTTTAAGAGCAGAAATAAGAAAAATAAGGTATACCCCCAGAAACCCCAGTTTTACTATATAAAAGTGGGGTTCAAGGGGGTCAAAATTATATAGGCATGTTTTCGTGATGTATGTTATCGTCGCAGTAGCAGCCCGAACTAATTTTTGTTTGTTTTTCGCATAAAATAAAAACTAATTTATTTTTTTTTAAGATAAAAACAAATATTTCATCGAATGTGTTGAAAATATATTTCATCCAGAGTGTTGAAAACGCCAGAAATTTTCACGAGTGCGAAGAATGTTACAAACAGCTGTTCAGTTACAGTACATCGGCAAAGTCACACATAAAATAAAAAAGAAAATTTCCCTTTTTTTTACGATAAATACCAAAAATATTTCATTTCGTTGTTGAAAACATCAGAATTTTCACGCTCGTTAAAAGTCTGATGTTTTCAACACACTTGATGATATCGTTTTGGTAATGACATAAAAAAATAATATCTGCCATTTATTCCATCAGGAAAACATGCCTTTATAATTTGACCCCCTTGAAACCCTGGGGTTTATAGGGGTAAACCTTTTTTCTTATTTCTGCTCTAAAATAAAGATTGTGGGTACTCGTTAGAATGGCGGTTCTAACAAGTACCCACAATCTATATTTAAAATATTGATTGTGGTACTCGTTGGAACCACCTCGATGAGGCGGTTCTAACAAGTACCCATAATTTATATTTTGAGCAGAAATAAGAAACATGTCACAATTTTTCATCTTAAATATTTCAATTTTTTGGCAATATAATATTATAGTATTTCTCAATCCCTCAAAATTGGAAGCACCGTCTCCAAACCGACATATACAGTGTTGACGGCGATGTTAAACCACAAATCAAGCAAACAAACAAAAGATGGAAAACTATCACAATTTTTCAACTTAAGGGGAATGGGAACACCTGCAGGAGAAGAAACTCTTGCAAAAGTATTTTTGTCTCCCATGTCAGTGGCAGTCAACTCTTAAAGGAAAGAATTTGCTCATGAGGAGCAAATTCTTTCCTTTAAGAGTAGACCCCTTTTCCAGTAGGACAGGGCTTATAGAAAGGCGAACAGGAAGTCCCGAAAGTTGTCTCCCTTTGAAAAATGGCGAAAAAATCTGCCAGGTGTTCCCATTCCCCTTAAAAGTTTCGTGTTTTTCATCGGTAAATGTTTTACAATGTAATATGCGGCCCCCGCCCATCGGGGCTTGAAGAAACCAGAGATTCAACTTCAGTGAAGTTGCTGTCGCACCTGCTCCCCACCTGCCCCACACAAAAAATAAAAGTTTATTTAAGCCAGAAGAAATGAATATAGGGCTTTGAGAAGAATCCATAGCCTTTATATGTGAGGTAAAAAACTGACTAAGTTCACAATGTGGAAAAAGTGATAAAAATTGATCCCAAGATAAAGTCCAAACCACATGCACAGCCTCATACCATAGCACAAACACACACAAAGTTTCAAAATGATCAATATAAAACTGTAAGAGGAGTTGCGATGACAAGAGGTACCTATTGTATATCAACTGAAGCTTAAAAGTTCTCAATGTGCAAAAAGTGAAAAAAAAATCCTGAGAATTATGTCGAAACCACATGCACAACCTCATACCATGGCGAAAGCACACGCAAAGTTTCAAAATGATCGGTATGAAACTGCAAGAGGATGACAAGAGGTACCTATCATATATCAACTGAAGGTTAAAAATGACTAAGTTCACAATGTGGAAAAAGTGATAAAAAATGATCCGACGATAAAGTCCAAACCACATGCGCATCCTCATACCATGGCGACAGCAAGCACAAAGTTTCAAAATGATCGGTATGAAACTGTAAGAGGAGTTGCGATGACAAGAGGTACCTATTATATATCAACTAAAGGTTAAAAATGACTAAGTTCACAATATGGAAAAAGTGACAAAAAATGATCCGACGATAAAGTAGAAGTAAAACAAAGATCAGGAATTGATACAATTAACTTACTCCATCCATAAAAGACACCAAAGGGAAAGAAATACAAACATTAAGCGACCAGACCATAATGGAAACCTAAACAAAGGAAGGCCATATGGACAGTTACTTTCCCACAAAATGGCCATATGGCCATCCAAAATTAAAAGACACAAGTGATACACACAGTAAGTAACAAACAACAACATAAATAAATCGCCACAGAAGAGCCGCCTTGGAACGGTCAGTGGAAGATTTCCACTGGGGGGCTTAAATCGATTTTACGTGGCCACAATCCTCGCCCTTACTTCCGTCGCGATTTAGACAAATAATTTGTTCAGTCCGCATGAAGGCCTCCTAACTCATCAGTGCCACATCTCCGTGAACACAGAAATCAAAGAACCACAGAGGTGAGACAACGGTGAGGACTCGACAGCAAGAAACCACTGAAATGCTGGAGCAAAAGAAAACCAACAGTTAGACTCCGATGAGCCCGACCAGAGACAGAGCATCAGGCACCAACCAACATTATCTCTTTAATTTTCAATAAGCCTTTACGTTGGAGCCGTCATAGAATCTGAGGCCTGACCCACCGGCGTGCAATTAAAGAGGGAAGCAAAGTTGCCAACCGTGATTGGGTTAACTACCATGCATGCAGTCTGTCGTATAATATCCATGTTGTACCCAATCTTTTTATATCGAAGAATGATTTTACGAAATTGGGTGCTGAAGTCATTGCGGTTATATATTTTTCTGAATTTATATACTAAGTCACCATAAAATTCGGGTTCCGATAGACCTTGTTGCAGAAGAGATTTAAGTCCAATATTGAATTTTGAAATTAAATCAGAATGGCGTCTATAAAATTTTGAAAAGGCTTTGCGTAGTTTATGGTACCGATAACCCTGATTAAGGAGTTTAGCCGTTAATAATTTATTACGAGTGTTGAAGTCAGTTACATGACTACACACTCTAGCAAATCGAATTAATTGCGAAATATAAACGTCATAGGATGGCGCACGAGGAACATCACCATCCAAAAAAGGAAAATTTACAATCTCAAAATCAAAGTCATCGCGTTTATCATAAATTTTGCACGAAACAAATCCATCTACAATAGATAGATGTAAATCCAAAAACGGGGCCTCGGTATCAGAAGAATTTGCTTTATTTAACTGAAGTTCTAGGGGGTAAATCTGACTGATCAAACCATCAAAATAGGTATTATCAATATTTAATAAATCATCTAAATATCTAGAAGTAGAGCTAAAAGCTTCAATAATTTCAGATTGGTTATCAATGGAAAGCGACAAAATGAAGTCTCTTTCATAACAATACAAGTACAGATCAGCCACAAGAGGTGCGCAATTAGTACCCATCGGAATACCCACAATTTGTCTAAATAACTTAGTACCGAATCTAATATAAATATTGTCAAGTAGAAAGGTGAGGGCATCACACACTTTCTGACATGACCAAAGTGTATAATTCTTATGCTCTTTAGAAGTGAAAAATGCATTTCTGACATTACATGCAAGATAGAGAGAATCTTCTCTGTGAAAAGCCCATTCAATTAAATCATTAAGCTTTTCTTTTATAAGATTATGAGGAAGTGTAGTGTAAAGAGTGGAAAAATCGTAGGTAGACAGACTAGAAGCACGAAACTGTCTAGATTTCAATTTATTTAAAACCTCATTCGAATTTTTTATAGACCAAAACAGATTTCTTCCTGATCTTTCAAAGACTTTATCACAATATTTAATTACATGCGTTTTAATAGCAGTAAGACAGGAAGTTAATAATTTAGAAAGTTCAGTGGTAGTGCAAGAACTAGAATTTGCAATAAACCGTGCTTTGTAAGGTTTTTTATGAAGTTTTGGTAACCAGTATAGCGTAGGAAGCTTGTCTTGGCCTTCGTTAACACACACAGCAAACTTGGTGGCTGAAAGACAAACATGTTTATCTACTATAGCTCTCTCTTCAGCCAAAGGCTGAAGTTCATAGGCCTTAGTACCACCAAGCTCCTGCTTAAGCGTGTTAACATAGTGGAGCCGTCACACAACGACGACGTTGTTAGCGGCCTTGTCTACATTTACTGAAATCAATTTTAGAAGGAAACCGATATTTCGGTCCTTTAGAAATTATATTCCTTATCCTAGAATCAGGAATAATTTTCAAATTGCCAGTAATTACATGACCAGCAGCAGGATAGCAATACTTTGAGTTTTTACAATCACATGAATCAGGAGTATTAGTATCAATATCAAGATCTGAAACAAGTTTATTGAAATTAAAAATGATAGATCTAACAGGTTTGTTATATTTATAGCAAATTATAGGTGTTTCAGTATTTTGAAAATAAGCAGGAATGGAAGAAAGCACCGATCTCTCACGGAAGATACTGGGCAAATCTATAAAATCCATACCCTTATTAATGAAGGATATTTTGAAGAAATGACGTTTATGATTAATTTCAGAATCAATGTAAGGACGGAGAGTCCAAATCACATGCGCATCATTATACCATGGCAAAAACACATGCAAAGTTTCAAAATAATCGGTATGAAACTGTAGGAGGAGTTGCGATGACAAGACACGCAGTGTAAAATGTTGACGGAAAGACGGACGGACAACCGGCCAAACGAACGGACGGACAACCGGAAACTTGCACGCCTATGTCTATGACAATAAATGTGCTGCATGATGTTTCCATGCAGAGCTGAATCCGACTGCACACGAGTACAGAATCTAAGCCTGCCCAGGAAATGCGGTGCAAATCGGACTGTCCATGCTTAAAAACCCTATTGGTTTCATTGGGCGACAGAGCAATGTCAATGTCGGGTAAAAGTCCCACAAAATTGAAAGCAACGTCTGCATAATGACCTATATGGTGTTGACGGGGAGGTTCAAACTCAAATCAAACAAACAAACAATGTAATATGTGCGTGTTTTTGGTAATTGAATTCGACCAGCAAAGGCTCTGACGATGCTGCTTGTATCTACAGGCTCGCTTGACCCTATACTGCTGTCCTCTGTGATAAGTATCCTATTCTAACGAGATGGCTTAAGGGGAGTGGAAAGACCTGCAAGGTTTTCCGCAATTTTTCAAAGGGAGACAACTTTCGGGACTTCTCTTTCGCTGTTCTATAAGCCCTGTCCCACTGAAAAAAGGGTCTATTCTTAAAGGAAAGAATATTCCCCACAGGAGAAAATTCTTTCCTTTAAGAGATGACCCCTATTGACATTGGAGACACAAATACTTTTGCAGGAGTTGCCTTCCCTGAAGGTGTACCCATTCCCCTTAAATGTCATTTTGTTTGCGTTCACAAGCTCCCGTATCATATGTAAATAAACAAATCTTAACTGCATCTATCAATGCTTATGAGCAAGATTATGGAAAATAATGTATACCCTTGTAAACCCCGGTTTTCTCTATATATATTTCATGTATAGCAGAGACAAAGCATTATTTCTACGCTTTCTGAACGTTTGTTCATAAATTCTTGGACGCCCATCAAGCAAACATGTCTATATAGTTTTGACCCCCTTGAACCCCACTTTTATACCACAAAACTTGGCTTTACAGGGGTAAACCTTACTTTTCTTATTTCTGCTCTAAAATATAGATATGTGTGCACTCGTTAGAACCGCCTCGATGGGGCGGTTCTAACGAGTGCCCACAATCTATATTTTGAGCAGAAATAAGAAAAATATAACATTTTTTCATCTCAAAATTATCATTTTTTTGGTGATAAAGGTTACAATTTATTGGAATAGGCGTGTTTTCATAATGATTGAGGTGACGTCTAGAATTATATGTCGATGTAACAAATGTTCCCGCGTTGATATACTCGTAATTTTAACGATTTCATTGCAAACGTTGTATCTTGTACAGTAAAATTCCACAAAATAAAGACTATATCTGCATTTAAAAGCTTATTGAGAATGTTTCACTTATTCTTTTATTGTATTTTCTAAACCCAGTGTCCCCTACTTAGAGACCCACCTCTGAGACTGTTCAAAAGTGGTCTTCAAGACCACTTTCAAAAGTGGTCTTCAATACCACTTTTGAAAAGTCCCGAAGGTGGTCTCAATATAGGAATTTTACTGTATATTGTAGAAAAAGTACACTCGGCTTCACCAGAGTTTTTCCCCGGCTTAGAGAAAATATTTCTTCTTAGATAAAAAGAAATTACCAAGTTTATGGCCAGTAGAATTCGTAATAATTTTTGTTATGCTTGTAAAATAATTCCAACATTTCAGACCGATTAAACTGACTGCCTAGCTATATGAGAATCAGAATCAGAATTAATCAGGGCCTTCTCTGGTGTTCTAAAAGCCTTATTCATTTTCTGATTTGGCGGCATTAAGTCACTACAGCCAGAGATCTTGGGTTAAAACAGGATCAGAATTGTTTACTGGTGACACGTCCTTAGACAATCCTTCATCAGAAACGCAACGAACGTTGAATTAAGGGAAAACTGTTTTTAAAATTGTCATTTGGGGAGGGGAGTCGGCGGTTTTACGGTCGGAAATTTCTATTTATGGCGACGCGTTAGTGGAGCCGTAAAACAGTATTTGCGAACGTAAGACCGACGATTTACCTCCCCAAAATGACAAGTAGAAGTAAAACAAAGATCAGGAATCGATACAATTAACTTACTCCACCCATCAAAGACACCAAAGGGAAAGAAACAAAAACATGAAGCGACCAGACCACAATGGAAACCTAAACAAAGGAAGGCCATAAGGACAGTTTCTTTCCCACAAAATGGCCATATGGCCATCCAAAATAAAAAAGACACAAGTGATACACACAGTAAGTAACAAACAACATAAATAAACCGCCACAGATATTACAGAATATACTGTCGCAAATTTTTGACGTTATCCAGTCAAACGTCGCGTTACATACACAAGTCCATTAACGTCCCCATCAACACTGTAAAGGTCATTTTGGAGACGTTGCTTCCAATTCTGTGGGACTTTTACCCGACATTGAGATGAAATGACATCTCAAGCCCTGCCGCCCAATGAAACCAATAGAGTTTATAAGCATGGACGGGCCGACACTCGTACCGCTTTGCCGTGTGGCGGCCGTAAAACGTCTCCCTGTACATCATCATAGTGCAGATTATATTTTCTGGTCCTTTGGGATCATTGAGTTCATTTTGGTATCATTTTGAAAATAGAGTTCTGCTTAAGCCAGTGCTAGAGGGCGTGGCCGGTGTTGCACATTTCAGTACTGGTCATGAACAGACTTAATAAAACCGAGTCTGCTATTTTCGTTTATTTGGTGTATTCCTTGCTTCCAAAGGATCTAACTTCAGAACTTATTTAGATCCTCTAAGCAGTTTACCAGTACTCGTGTGCGGATCAGTTTCAGCTCTGCATGGAAGCATCATGCAGCCCAACATTTCTTCAAGCCCCGATGGGCGGGGGCCGAGAGTAAAGGTTTTACATGTATGCACCACTTTTACCTTTGTCCTGCTGAACACGATAAGACAACTTTGCAAACAGTGAAGTTCAGATGGCTTCAGATCAGGGCCTACTCTGTCATTCAGTTTGTGAATTGGAACTAATACATTTTAAAAAGTAATCTGATTGGCTGATAGTCAGAAATTGGTGTGGCAACATTAATCATTCATCAGGATAAGAGTTAACCAATTCTGGTGAGAACCCCCCTAAAAAGGCAGCCTGGCAAACAGCCCAGGCCCAGATCAGACGCCGCAGAATGCGGTGTCTGATCAGAGTCTGCACTGTTTGCTAACAGGATTTTCTGCCAAAAAAGGAATAAAAATGAAAAAAACTAGAGCTGTCAGTGAAACTGACTAGGGCCCCGGCAGCGCTATCAGAGGAGTAGGAAAATTTGTGGACGGACAGACGGACAGACAGACAGACAGACAGACAGACAGACGGACGGACAGAGTGATTACTATAGGGCACCCACACTTTCAGTGCGGGGCCCTAAAAATAGGCCTGACACCTCTTAAATGACAAATGTACTTGTCCAGCATATAACAATGGAAAAGTCCACCGGCATACAATAGGTCAACAAGTCTGTAAAGCTAGTACCATAGCTGCAGATAAGGTGCTTTTTTCATCCGAAAAGGATTGATAATTTTCTTATTTCTGCACGAAAACATATGTTGTGGGTACTCATTAGAAGCGCCTCGCCGAGGCGCTTCTAATGAGTACCCACAACATATGTTTTCGTGCAGAAATAAGAAAAATTATATTTGGATACCCACTCTTATCTGCGGCTATGTAGTACCCATGTAATCCCAAATTAATCTTTTCGAGGATCACTTGAACTTTGCTCGTGTGACCCGATGTTGTTTATACTTCAGTGAAAGTTAACCCTTGTCCTGCTGAATATTCATATATGTTACACCCACTACCGATTATCAACCAATCAGATTACTTGATGCAAATTATTGCAACAAATTCATAATCTGAATGGCAAACAATGTAGATCCTGATCAGATGGCTTCGCCAGAAGCCATCTGATCTGGATCTACATTGTTTCAAAGATAAGGCATATCCGGGATTAGCAGGACAAGGGTTAAGAATTTCTTTTATTTCTAAAACAGACATTCTGCCATACCAAACCTACCAGATAACATTTGCGACAAGTGATAAGGGCACAGCTTGAAGCCCAACAAAAAAATGGTATTAAACACACATATTGCTATGAAAATAATCTTTTTGTCAAGAAAGATAATGCTATCAACCATAGATGTGTTTCTCTAATATCCAGGGGGTCATGGTCATGGTCATGGAAACGGTCATGGTTCTGGACATGGCTCTGGTAGTAGTGTTACAGACGGCAGTTCTGGCTCTGGAAGCAGTGGTAAAGATGGCATGTCTGGCTCTGGTAGTGGTGGTAAAGACGGTATGTCTGGTTCTGGAAGTGGTGGTAAAGATGGTATGTCTGGTGGTGGTGGTAAGGATGGCACGTCTGCCTCTGGTAGTGGAGGTAAGGATGGCACGTCTGGCTCTGGTAGTGGTGGTCAGGATGGCACGTCTGGCTCTGGTAGTGGAGGTAAGGATGGCACGTCTGGCTCTGGTAGTGGTGGTAAGGATGGCACATCTGGTTCTGGTAGTGGTGGTCAGGATGGCATGTCTGGCTCTGGTAGTGGTGGTAAGGATGGCACGTCTGGCTCTGGTAGTGGTGGTAAGGATGGCACGTCTGGCTCTGGTAGTGGTGGTAAGGAGGGAACGTCTGGCTCTGGTAGTGGTGGTAAGGATGGCACGTCTGGCTCTGGTAGTGGTGGTAAGGATGGCACGTCTGGCTCTGGTAGTGGTGGTAAGGATGGCACGTCTGGCTCTGGTAGTGGTGGTAAGGATGGCACGTCTGGCTCTGGTAGTGGTGGTAAGGATGGCACGTCTGGCTCTGGTAGTGGTGGTAAGGATGGCACGTCTGGCTCTGGTAGTGGTGGTAAGGAGGGCACGTCTGGCTCTGGTAGTGGTGGTAAGGATGGCACGTCTGGCTCTGGTAGTGGTGGTAAGGATGGCACGTCTGGCTCTGGTAGTGGTGGTAAGGATGGCAAGTCTGGCTCTGGTAGTGGTGGTAAGGAGGGCACGTCTGGCTCTGGTAGTGGTGGTAAGGAGGGCACGTCTGGCTCTGGTAGTGGTGGTAAGGATGGCACGTCTGGCTCTGGTAGTGGTGGTCAGGATGGCACGTCTGGCTCTGGTAGTGGTGGTAAGGAGGGCACGTCTGGCTCTGGTAGTGGTGGTCAGGATGGCACGTCTGGCTCTAGGAGTGGTGGTAAGGATGGCACGTCTGGCTCTGGTAGTGGTGGTAAGGAGGGCACGTCTGGCTCTGGTAGTGGTGGTCAGGATGGCACGTCTGGCTCTGGTAGTGGTGGTAAGGATGGCACGTCTGGCTCTAGTAGTGGTGGTCAGGATGGCACGTCTGGCTCTAGGAGTGGTGGTAAGGATGGCACGTCTGGCTCTGGTAGTGGTGGTAAGGAGGGCACGTCTGGCTCTGGTAGTGGTGGTAAGGATGGCACGTCTGGCTCTGGTAGTGGTGGTAAGGAGGGCACGTCTGGCTCTGGTAGTGGTGGTAAGGATGGCACGTCTGGCTCTGGTAGTGGTGGTAAGGATGGCACGTCTGGCTCTGGTAGTGGTGGTCAGGATGGCACGTCTGGCTCTGGTAGTGGTGGTAAGGATGGCACGTCTGGCTCTGGTAGTGGTGGTAAGGGTGGCAAGTCTGGCTCTGGTAGTGGTGGTAAGGGTGGCAAGTCTGGCTCTGGTAGTGGTGGTCAGGATGGCACGTCTGGCTCTGGTAGTGGTAGTCAGGATGGCACTTCTGGCTCTGGTAGTGGTGGTCATGATGGCAGGTCTGGCTCTGGAAGTGATGGTCAGGACGGCACGTCTGGCTCTGGTAGTGGTGGTCAGGATGGCACGTCTGGCTCTGGTAGTGTTGGTCAGGACGGCACCTCTGGCTCGGGTAGTGGTGGTCAGGATGGCATGTCCGGCTCTGGTAGTGGTGGTAAGGATGGCACATCTGGCTCTGGTAGTGGTGGTCATGATGGCACGTCTGGCTCTGGTAGTGGTGGTCAGGATGGCACATCTGGCTCTGCTAGTGGTGGTCAGGATGGCACATCTGGCTCTGGTAGTGGTGGTCAGGATGACACATCTGGCTCTGCTAGTGGTGGTAAGGATGGCACATCTGGCTCTGCTAGTGGTGGTCAGGATGGCACATCTGGCTCTGGTAGTGGTGGTCAGGATGACACGTCTGGCTCAGGTAGTGGTGGTCAGGATGACATGTCTGGCTCTGGTAGTGGTGGTAAAGATGGCATGTCTGGCTCTGGTAGTGACAGCGGCACTTCAAGTCAAAGTAAACATTTGCTTAGAAAAAGACGTGATGCCGATAATAGTGGCGAAGACAGCAGCTCTAGCTCAAGTAATGGAAGCTCATTAAAAAGTGGAAGTTCTTCAAATGAGGATGAATGTGATGATTCTGAATATGATGATGATGGTGAGTATTAGGTAGAATTTTAATGGTTACACCTACCGTACAGCCGGTACTGTCAGCCATTTTGCTCCTTATGAGCAAATTCTATCCTTTACTGGTAGCCTTTCATAGAAAAGGGAGAAGCCTCTGTGGGGTAGTGGTTATACTACTCGCATTGTAAACCAGGGGTCAAAGGATCTATCTCGGGCTTCTCCTTGAGTTTAACGTCTCAACAACAGCTAAGGTCATATGAAGACGGGACCTCGATTTAAAAACTCATCCTAAAGTCTGCAAACACTCACTCATAAATAAGGGAGACAACAATATTTTTAAAGAATATGGCAAGTGTTTTCCCTTATTTTTCCGCGGATTGTCCGGATGTTATAAAAGGGTCGTGTGGAAACACAATGACAATTGTCTTGAAATTCGGTATGTAGCATTGAGTGAATGAGTATTACTATGTTTGCAAAATAATGACCCTAGGTTGACCTTGACCTATTTTATGCCAAGTTCAAATTTAGTTCCTTAGGGGTTTTCAAAGGGAAAAAGGTAAAACTATTCGATTATCCACTAGGTCACGGAGACCCATATTCTGACAGTGGGGAATGGAAAGTATGGTCTAAAAGTCCAGGTCACATGACCAAAATGGCCACCATGCCATAATATTGTCAAAACATTATAAAATCTTCTTCTCCAGGATCACTGGACCGATTATCTTAAACCTTTGTAAATAGCTTCAGGTGATTTGAGTTCTACAAAATTTGCTAAAATGATGACCCTAGATTGACATTGAACTTTTCTCAGCATGGTCAAATTTGGTTCTTTAGGCTTTTCAATGGGGAAAAAGGTAAAACAGTTTATTTCTTAAAACAATTGTGATCTATTATATGAGTATAGGTAAAATGAATGCTGTGAATGCTGTGCTAAAAGTCGAGTTCATTCAGCAACCTTGACCCAAGGTCCCTTGGATTGCAGGTCCATTCACATTCTTTGAAACCACTGGGCCAAATTAAAGTAAATTTTATAAGCAGCCGCCTGACAGTGGGTGAACAACATTTGCTTGAATGGTCCACTCAAGTTCACATGACCAAGATGGCCGCCATGCCTGAATAAGTTAAAAACCTTAACAACAACTTCTTCTCCAGAACACTGGGCTGACTGACTTGAAACTTGGTGTGTACTACTAAATTTGCAAAAAATGAAGACGCTAACTGGGCACTGACCTATTTTACGGCAAGGTCAGGTTTGGTTTCTTAGGCTTTTAAATATATAAAAAGGGAAAACAATGCATTTTTTTTCCAAAAATATTGTGGTCTAGTTGTGACATGACAGAAGTCAACAAGAGTTGTCAGAAGACAACATAGCTCGCCTTTGGGGGCCTAATTGGATGGGGGGAAGTTATCAAAAATGAAATTTTTCTTTAGTAAAACAGCCCAACAGACTGCAGAAATTAAAATATTTTTCTTATGTAAAACACCCAAACAGACTGCAGCAAATGAAAGAACCAAAAAGTACAGCCTGTAATGCAAAAGCCACAGCGACCCTGAGCCTAGGACTTGCTCGAGATATTATCAAACACAACACTTGTGCGACTTAAAAATACATAAATAAATGTGATGACAAAGTTTTCAAATAAAAGCCACACTGACCTTGAACTTGAGGCCAGGATCCTGAAAATCAAACTCGCTAGAGATACTATCATATGCAATATTTATGTGTAGTTATATTAATGTAGGAGCTGGAACAATGACAAAGTTTTTCTAAAAATTGCCACAGTGACCTTGACCTTGAGCCCTGAAAGTCCAACTCGCTAGGGATATCATCATACCCAACACGTTGGTGAAGTTATATTAAAATCCATCAATAAATGCAGGGGTTAGAGCAATGACAAAGTTTTTTCTCTAAAAATGCCACAGTAACCTTGACCTTCAGCCCAAGATCCTGACTCGAGATATCATCATGCCTAACATTTGTGTGAAGTTATATTAAAATCCATCAATAAATGTAGGCACTAGAGCCATGACAATGTTTTTTTCTAAAAATAGCATCTGTGACTTTGAATAGATGTGTTTTCGTAATGTTTCACTTGTAAAGTAGAAGTAAAACAAAGATCAGGAATTGATACAATTAACTTACTCCACCCATAAAAGACACCAATGGGAAAGAAATACAAACATTAAGCGACCAGACCATAATGGAAACCACAAAGTTTTTCTAAAAATTGCCACAGTGACCTTGACCTTGAGCTCTGAAAGTCCAACTCGCTAGAGATATCATCATACCCAACACGTTGGTGAAGTTATATTAAAATCCATCAATAAATGCAGGGGTTAGAGCAATGACAAAGTTTTTTTTTTTCTAAAAATGCTGTAAGCCGATTTTTATCATGGTACAGTTATTAGCTTAACAAGCTCGTTAATGCTAAAATGTCAACTATTCTAGCAAGTAAAATATCTAATACTGTAGTATTTTTTTCAGCAAAAATATTAGTGTATATACCATCTCGGACCCATCAATATTGATGGGTCCGAGATACCATATTCAGTGATCAAAGTTTTCACAATACAGTCGAACTTCAATGGTTCGAACACCTTTAGGACCATAAAAAATTTGTTCGAGACAGGAGTAGTTCGAGACACCGGGGGCTGATCTTAGAGAATCAGAATTGTTTACTGGTGACACATCCTTAGACAATCCTTCACCAGGTAAGGAGGCATAATACGGACATCTTTTCAATTTTCTTCAAAATAAATGTATGTTGTGTGTACTCATTAGAATCGCCTCATCGAGGTGAATCTAATGAATACACACAACATACATTTTTAAGCTCAAATTAGACAATAATCCTGGATATCATAATCTTACATGGGTGTGAGGGGTGGATGGAAAAATCCGTCCCGAGAGTCTCAGTCTGGCATCACGAGCTACCCTTGTGATGCCAGACAGTGATCCCGAGGGAAGGATTTTTCTATCCACCCTTTACACCTATGTAAGATTCTTTTTCTTGCATACCTTCCATTTCTGAGCGTGGATTTTTAATGCTGCAGTCACTTCAGTTACTGATGACCGCCATATTGTGATGACACTACAGGAATGTCTAGTGATGTTACGTAACTTGATGTGACATCAACCTTAAAGACAGCGCATATGAGTCATTTTCAACCAATGCATGTATCAAACACGCGAGAATATTCGATTTTGGGTTAGAACAGCCGGGTTAGAACAGAATTTCCATCCCAAGCTAAAACCATGAATTTCCTTATCTGGTGTGCAAGAAATCTATTTCTTACATGCTTTTCACTGAAATATAGAGATTTCACAGCGAAATCGAAATCTATATTGTCACTGTTTCAAACAGTGAAAATACGATTTTTATTTTCACTATTTGTGAATTCGATGTTTTATTGAAAAATAACATATTTTCTGTTTGTTAGATGTTAATAAGCTAAACGTTATAAATGTGTGGCAAAAATTACATCATGCACGTTTTCACATCATTCCGGCGTTGGTGACGTCACTTTGAGCACCCTCACAATGTAAATAATGCACGCGTCGCCAGACGTGCGCAGCAACTGCGGTCATTATTTGAATGCAAATTTCAAGGGAATTATTTGAAAAAGTAACATTCCAAGCTGTTTTTCAGGTGCAAACTTTCAATTTACACCCAATATTATACCCAGTTATCATGCTGAACAACTCTAAATCAATGCTTTGAAATTGCATTATAAGTTACAGTTTAAAGCATGAAAGAAATAGAAGATTTGATTTATTTCAGTGTAAGATCAATTTTTATTTCACTGAATGAACACCAAATGAAGTATTTTCACGAATGGCATAGCTGATTTTTATTTCACCAAGCCACGCGTGAAATACTTCATTTGGTGTTTATCCGGTGAAATAATTTTTGATCTTACACTGATAAAATCAAATATCCTCTATATCTGCAGTCATGGATTTTTTACTAGAGACCGGCTCAAGAATAACCGAAACAACCATGGTAAACGAGCCATCTGTGTTCGAGTCATCAAAGCTTCACTGTATGTTAACTTAACGATATCGTTAGTTTTGAATAATTGTGTCAAGGGGCCAATTGTTCAAAGCATCATTATGGTAATATTGCTAAGTGTTCTAGCAAGTACAATATTTAAAATTCATTTTTGCTGGAAAATATGACCAGCTTTTGCATTTGCAAAAGCTCTTCACATTTTTTTCAGCCAAAAAAAGTAGCATATTTGCCATATTAAATGATCAAAGATTTAACGATATGTTAGCTAACCAAATCGTTAGTTTTGATCAACTGGCCCCGGGTCTGTACTAAATCAAACACCCACCAATCTGAAAAGGATTATTGACATATTGTGGTAGTCCTATTCCTGATATTTTGAGAGCCTTACCACTCAGCAGGATTAATACACATTTGTGATCTTATTTTGCAGCTTTAAATGACTGCGAACCAGACCCATGTCTCAATGGTGGAGTTTGCATTGATGAAGTCCAGAGCTACCGATGTTCTTGTCCACCAGGTTATTCCGGACTTCACTGTGAAAATCATGGGGATCCCGGGCATACTTGTGAAGATGGTAAGCATGTAGATTAAACCTCACTGACCACATACATGACATGATCTTCCTCATTAGGCGTAGCAACTGGCCAATGGGCCACTACGCTCACCAGAGGTCATATGGTTTATACCATATACAGGCAAGGTGCCCATCTTGGTCATGTGACAACAATACCACGAATAATGTTGAACTGCCTCACCCCCATAGAGGTTTTTCATGTAATTTGGTATCATTCAGCACAGAACTTTTACTGGAGAAGAAGATAAAAATACTGAATCTGAGCCATCCAAGACAAGTCAGTAATGACCTTGACCTTTAGAATTGATTAACTTCCATTCATCTGATTGTAAATAATATTTCTGATGCGACCGGCTACCATGTAATCAGTAAAATCCACTGTCTTGCCCTTTTTCGCTACAAATGTCTAAGTGACCAAATTTGACCTTGATGTAAAACAGGTCAAGGTCAACTAAAGATAATCATTTGAACAAATTTGGTAGGGCCTGAGTCCCCAATGCTACATACCAAATTTCAAGGTCATCGGCATTTTGGTTCCTGAGAAGAAAGTTTTTACCATATATGAGCATGGCGGCCATATTGGTCATGTGACCCAGTCCTTATGAACAAATTTCATTCCCCCTACCCAAAGAGGTTCCACATGTAATTTGGTTTCAATCAACCCACCAGTTTAAGAGGAGAAGAAGATAAAACAAGAGGGCCAAATGGCCCTATATCGCTCACCTGTGTACCAGAAAATCATTAATGATATTTTAAGAATGCCCATCGGGGCTTGAAGAAATAGACTGGGCTACATGGTGCTTCTATGCAGAGCTGGAACCGACCACACATGAGTACTGGTAAACAGGTTCTTAGCCTGCCCAGGAAAAGTGGTGCCAGTTGGACCGTCCATGCATAATGACCCTATTGGTTTCATTGGGTGGAAAGGACTTAAGATCTCATTTCATCTCGATGTTGGGCAAAAGTCCCACAAAACTAGAAGCAACGTCTCCAAAATGACCTACACTGTGCTGACAGGGATGTAAAACCTCAAATCAATAAACAAGGGCAGGTAACTCCAAAGTTGTTTGTCTCATGCAGCCGAAATTCGAAATCTATGTAGACTGTATGTCCCTCCTGGTTATCTGCAAGTTTGATGAAGATCAGATCAGAAATGGCGGAGAAAAAGTGGAGACGTCGTTTTCCCCATTATAAGTCTATGGAACATTTTTGTTTCCATGGCAACCACAGTTCTGATCAAAACTGGTCCAAAACCTAATGCAGTCAATCCCCCAACCTAGTGATGCTGCACATAAAATTTGATTGGGTTTGGCCAACTAGTCACTTAGATATTCAAGTTCAAATGTGTGGACAACGGAGCGAGGTTTTATGCGTGTTCTCGTTTACTGAAAGTTTCAAAAAGATCAGATTAGAAACGGCTAAGAAAAGGGGGAGACACTATTTTTCACTAGTATTTATGCTCAAAGGCATTTAAAAGCCTTTTGTCTCCTGCGGCCCAAATTCGAACTAAACATAGACTGTAAGCTCCTTCTGGTTATCTGGAAGTTTCATGAAGGTCAGGTTAGAAATAGCCAAGCAAAGTTGGAGACATCGTATTCCCAATTGAAAGTGTATGGGAAAATTTTTCACCCTCAAGGGGATGTAACTGGAAATCCGGTGGTCAGATTCAAGCCAAAATCGAACTCATTAGAGAGTTTATGCTTATCCTCGTTTCCAAAAGTAACAAAAAGATCAGATCAAAAAAAGTTGCCGAAAGCTGGATACACCATTTTTCGCTAATATTTATGCTCAAGGGCAGGTAACTCATAAGTCATTTGACCTGCGTGGCTCAAACTCAACATAGACTGTATTCCCCTCCTGGTTATCTGCAAGTTTGATGAAGATCTGATTTGAAATGGTCGAGAAAAGCTGGAGAAGCCGTTTTCCCATTGTAAGTCTATGGGAAAATCTTTCACACTCAAGATGTAACTGGAAAATCACCGGTCAGATTCAAGTAAACCTCGAACTTGTCCTCTTTACCAAAAATTACAAAATGATCCAATCAAAAACGGCTGAGAAAAGCTAGAAACACCATTTTCACTTACATTAATGCTCAAGGGCAGTTAACTCAGAAGCTGTTTGTCCCGCGCAGCCCAAATTTTAACTCGGCGTAGACAATAAGCCCCTCCGGGTTATCTGCAAGTTTGATGAAGATCGGATCAGAAATGGCAGAGAAAAAGTCGTTTTCCCCATTATAAGTCTATGGGAAAAAAATTTTCACACTCAAGGGGCTGTAACTGAAACAAGAATTCCGCCGAAGACTATGTCGCGCCAGTGGGGGCGCAAAGTCAGTGAACCATGACATCTAGGCCAACATCAAACATAGATGCTTACATAGAAGTTGCCATTCTTAAATGCAAGCTTGCACTAAGTATCATTGATTTAGCTGTAATAATTCTTGAGAAATGAACTTAACCATTAGGGTGAACGCTAAGGTGATTGCAATATTTTACAAAGTCAGTGAACCATAAAATGTAGGTCAAGGTCAAATATGGATGCTTGCATTTATGTTTCCATCTCCAGATACAAGTTTGTACCAAGTATCATTAATGAAGCTCTTATAGTTCTTCAGAAATAAACTTGAACCTTAGGGTGAACGCTAGGGTGGTCGCAATACTTTACGAAGTCAGTGACCCATGAAATGTAGGTCAAGGTCAAATATGGTTGCTTGCATGTAAGTTATCATCCCGTGATACAAGTTTGTACCAAGTATCATAAATGAAGCTCTTATAGTTCTTGAGAAATAAACTTGAACCTTAGAGTGAACGCTAGGGTGGTCGCAATATTTTACAAAGTCAGTGACCCATGCAATGTAGGTCAAGGTCAAATATGGTTGCTTGCATGTAAGTTGTCATCCTGTGATACAAGTTTGTACCAAGTATCATAAATGAAGCTCTTATAGTTCTTGAGAAATAAACTTGAACCTCAGGGTGAACGCTAGGGTGGTCGCAAATGTTGACGCCTTGACAAACGGATGGACGAACGGACGGAAAACCGGGCGCCTATATCGCGCCATGCTAATAGCAGGCGCGACAAAAACCGCTTGTCAGATTCAAGCCAAATTCGAACTTGTCCAAGATTTTATACTTGTTCTCGTTTATGAAAAGTTACAAAAAGATCTGATCATAAACGGCTGAGAAAAGATGGAGACACCATTTTTCACTTATATTTATGCTCAAGGGCAGGTAACTCCAAACCTGTTTGTCCCATCCATCCCAAATAAGCTCCTCCTGGTTATCTGTAAAGTAGAAGTAAAACAAAGATCAGGAATTGATACAATTAACTTACTCCACCCATAAAAGACACCAAAGGGAAAGAAATACAAACATTAAGCGACAAGACCATAATGGAAACCTAAACAAAGGAAGGCCATAAGGACAGTTACTTTCCCACAAATTGGCCATATGGCCATCCAAAATAAAAAAAGACACAAGTGATACATACAGTAAGTAACAAACAACAACATAAATAAATCGCCACAGAAGAGCCGCCTTGGAACGGTCAATGGAAGATTTCCACTGGGGGGCTTAAATCGATTTTACGTGGCAACAATGTAAGTTTAATGAAGATCTGATCATAAATGGCTGAGAAAACGTGGAGACGTTGTTTTCCCATTATAAGTCTTTGGGGAAAATTTTCACGCTCATGGGTATGAAACTGAAAAACGCTGGTCAGATTCAAACCAAATTCGAACTCGTTCGAGATTTTATGCTTGTCCTTGTTTATGAAAAGTTACAAAAAGATCAGATCATAAACTGCTGAGAAAAGCTGGAGACACCATTTTTCACTTATATTTATGCTCAAGGGCAGGTAAAGCTGTTTGTCCCGTGCAGCCCAAATTCGAACTCGACGCAGTCTTTCAGCCCCTCCTGGTTATTGTCAAGTTTGATGAAGATCGGATCAGAAATGGCCGAGAAAAAGTGGAGACGTCGTTTTCCCCATTATAAGTCTATGGAACCTTTTTGTTTCCATGGCAACCACAGTTCTGATCAAAACTGATCCAAAACCTAATGCAGTCAATCCCCCAACCCAGTGATGCTGCACATAAAGTTTGATTTGGATTGGCCAGCTAGTCACTTAGATATTCAAATTCAAAGGTGTGGAAGGCGGACGGAAGACGGAAGGACGCCGGATGCCTACCTATACTTTAAGCTCACCTTGTGAGCCTTCGGCTCAGGTGAGCTAAAAAGATCATACCAAATACGGCTGAGAAAAGCTGGAGAAACCATTTTTCACTTATATTTATGCTCAAGGGCAGGTAACTCCTAAGCCGTTTGTCCCGTGCAGCCCAAAATCGAACTCAACGTAGACTGTAAGCCCCTCCTGGTTATCTGCAAGTTTGATGAAGATCGGATGAGAAATGGCTGAGAAAAAGTGGAGACGTCGTTTTCCCATTATAAGTCTATGGGAAAATGTTTCACGCTCAAGGGGATGTAACTGGAAAACCACTGGTCAGATTCAAACCAAATTCGAACTCGTTCGAGATTTAATGCTTGTCCTCGTTTATGAGAAGTTACAAAAAGATCAGAACATAAACGGCTGAGAAAAGCTGGAGGCACCATTTTTCACTTATATTTATGCTCAAGGGGGGTAGCTCCTAAGCTGTTTGTCCCGTGCAGCCCAAATTCGAACTCGACGTTGCCTGTAAGCGCCTCCTGGTTATCTGCAAGTTTGATGAAGATCAGATCAGAAATGGTTGAAAAGAAGTGGAGACATCGTTTTCCCCATTATAAGTCAATGGTCAAAGGGGATGTAACTGGAAAACCGCTGGTCAGATTCAAACCAAAATCGAACACGTCCGTGATTTTATGCTTGTCCTCGTTTATGAAAAGTAACAAAAAGATCAGATCATAAACGGCTGAGAAAAGCTTGAGACACCATTTTTCACTTATATTTATGCTCAAGGGCAGGTAACTGCAAAGCTGTTTGCCTCGTGCAGCCCAAATTTGATCTCGAAGTACACTGTAAGCCCCTCCTGGTTATCTGCAAGTTTGATGAAGATCGGATCAGAAATTGCCGAGAAAAAGTGGAGACGTCATTTTCCCCATTATAAGTCTATGGAACCTTTTGTGTTTCCATAGCAACCAGAATTCCAATCTGATCAGCCCAAAAACCTTATGGAGCCTTTCCCCCTACCTGATGATGCTTCTCATGAAATTTGACCAAGATTGGCCACAGGGTATTAGAGATATACTAATTTGAAATTGTTTGCGGACGTACGGACGGACGCACGCACGCACGACAGACACAATGTGATCACAAAAGCTCACCTTGTCACTATGTGACAGGTGAGCTAAAAATAACTGAATCTGAGGCATCCAGGATAAAGGTCAGTAAATGACCTTGACCTTTGGAATTGATAAACTTCCATTCAGCTAACTGCAAATATCATTTTTGATGTCACAGCCTACCAGGCAATCAGAAATATCCACTATTTTGCCTTTTGTTCCATACAAATGTCTAAGTGACCAGATTTGACCTTGACATAAAATAGGTCAAGGTCAAACAAAAGTCATCAGTTGAACAAACTTGGTAGGGCCAGAGTCCCCGATGCTGCATACCAAGTTTCAAGATCATCGGCCATTCGGTTCTTGAGAAGAAGATATTCAAAGGTTTTTACCATATATGGGCATGGCAGCCATACTGGTCATGTGACCCAGTCCTCACGAACAAACTTTCGTTCCCCCATTCCATAGAGGCTCCACATGTAATTTGGTTTCAATTGGCCAAGTAGTATAAGTGAAGAAGAAGATAAAAATACTGAATCTGAGCCGTCCTTGACAAAAGTCGGTAAATGACCTTGACATTTGGAACTGTTTCTACTAACATGCTGAAAAAAGTTTGGACGGTAGGTAGGAGAAAATTTTTGTTAGCTCACCAGAGCCGAAGGCTCCGGGGGAGCTTATAGGATAGGCAGTTGTCCGTCGTCGTTGTCTGCGTTGTCGTCCCTCAACACTTTTAAACATCTTCTCCTCTGAAGCCACTGGGCCGATTGGGCCCAAGTTTTATCTGTAGCATCCTTGGCCTCGGGGATTGAAAGTTTGTGTTTTTTTATGAAAATCGGCTCATTAGAGTTTCCATAGACTTGTAATGGGGAAAATTGAAAAATGGCATTTACTGCCAAGTCATTGCAGATATTTTGACAAAACTTTTATAGAAATGTTTCTTGAGTAAACTTCTCTCAGCCATATGCTTTTATGCCAACCTGAGGGTTCCCCAGGTTGTGCCGGGGCCATGCCCCCACCCCCTCCACTTCATAAAAGGCCATTTATCACAGAAACCATTCAGATCCCGACCCCTAAACCATAAATATTCTTGTTCCTATTGATAAGAGGCATTCAGGGACACCAACCTTGGGGTCCTCAGGGATGCGCCGAGGCCATGCTCCACCCCCTCCACTTAATAAAAGGCTCAATATCTTGGAAACCATTCAGATCCCCACCCCTAAACCATATATATTCTTGTTCCTTATGATAAGACCCATTCAGTGACATCAACCTGGGAGTCCCCCACCACCTCCATTTCATAAAAGGCCCAATATCTCGGAAACCTTACAGATCCCCGCCCCTAAACCATATATATTCTTGATCTTTATGATAAGGCACATTCATTGACACCAACCTTGGGGTCCTCAGTGATGCACCGGGGCCTTGCCCCACCCCTTCACTTCACAAAAGGCCATATATCTCAGAAACTACTCAGATCCTCACCCCTAAACCATATATATTATTGTTCATTATGATAAGACGCATTCAGTGACACCAACCTGGGGGTCCCCAGGGATGTGCTGGGACCATGCCCAACCCCCTCCATTTCATAATCTCACAATATCTGGGAAACCCTACAGATGGCTACCCCTAAACCATGTATATTCTTGTTCTTTATGATAAGACACATTCATTGACACCAACCTTGGAGTCTCCCGGGGCCTTGCCCCATCCCTTCACTTCACAAAAGGCCTTATATCTCAGAAACTGTTCTTAGCCCCACCCTAAACCATATATATTCATCTTCCTTATGATAAGACGCATTCAGTGACACCAGCTTGGGGGTCCCCGGGGCATGTCCAGGCCATGCCCCATCGCTTTACTTCATTAAAAGCCATATATCTCAGAAATACATGTAGTTCAGCTCCCCACCCCTTAACCCTATACTTGTTCCTTATGATAAGACTTGTTTAATCACACCAACTTGGGGGTCTCTATGTGCTGAGGCAATGTGCCCCGCCCTTTCAGTTAATAAAAGGCTTTATATTTCAGAAACCATTCAAATCCCCACCCCATAATCATATACTTTCTTGTTCCTTATTATTAGCACACCTACTGTACGGGAGTCCGCAGGGGACATTCCTATCCTTTCCACTTCATAAAAGGGCCTCAAATCTCAGAAACCATTCAGATTCCCACCCCTAAACCATATATATGCTTGGTCCTTATGATAAGACACATTTAGGGACAACAATCTTGGGCTTTCCTGGGATCAACAGGGCATGGCCCAACCCCTCCACCACTTAAGAGGCCTTACAGATCCCCACTGCTAAACCATATATATTCTTGTTCCTTATGATAAGACGCAATTAGTAATACCAACCAGGGTACCCCCTCTACTTCATGAAAGGCCTAATGTTTCAGATACTGAGTCCACATGGGTGCTCATTTGGACATGGGGGGTCATTTGGTATATTAAAATGATATCATGTTAATTATACATGGCTGCCATTGGGCAGTGCTCACCTTAACTCTGGTGAGCATAGTGGCCCATGGGCCTCTTGTTTATTATTTTAATTTTTCTCTCGAAAAACACAGGCTGAGGAAAAGGCATAAAATGCTAGGCAAAGTCTAAAATTGTATCCCTTTCCCTCAATGCATTTAATAAATTCAATTAGAATTGAATTTTTTAAACTCGTTGAAGAAATGGCATAAAATGATCGGCAAAGTCTGGCATTTTATCCCTTTTCCTCAACTCGTTAAATAAATTCACCAAAAAAAAAACATCGTCTATATAATCTCAGCCTGAGGTAAAGAAAGTTGAGGTCTTGTGTTATCCAAGCAGTGAACTTACACACCTGACAGATATTTTTGCCATTTTTCAAAGGGAGACAATTTTCGGGACTTCCTGTTCGATTTTCTGTAAGCCTTGTCCAGCTGAAAAAGGGGTCAACTCTTAAAGGAAAGAATTTGCTCCTCGGGAGCAAATTCTTTCCTTTAAGAGTTGGCCCTTATTGACACGGGAGACAAAAATACTTTTGCAGGAGTTGCCTCCCCTGAAGGTGTACCCATTCCCCTTAAGGTGCTGCTCAGACTGTGTGGATGCGCAAACTGATCTGCATGTGTGTTGTACTGAAATGCATGAAATGGCAAAACATGTTTTATTATGACATGGGTCACATGTAAATAAGTTTTAACCCTTATCCTGCAAAATAAATTAATTTAGCCACACCCATTGCTGACTATAAACCAATCAAATTACTTGACAAACTATATACAAACTGCATGAAAAACAGTGCAGATCCTGATCAGATGGCGTCTGAAGAAGCCATCTTATCTGGATCTACACTGTTTGCAAAGGTAGCGGTTGTCGTGCACAGCAGGATAAGGGCTAAAGCTAAACACATGGATAAGTACATGCATATCTGATTTGCTGTGTTTTCAGATACTGTTGCAGCTCCCTGAAGTGGTGTTCAGCTGTAGCCCCTACCATCTTACACACAGACAGATGAAAAAGACAGGGTGCAGCAATTTTGTGTTCTAGAAACAGTACTATTATTCACATACATTTCAGTCACATTTTAGAATTAGAAACTGGTTTATGATTATCATTTGAAAAAAAAAATCTGCATCCTTGCGCAAATATGGACAATGAGAGCGCAATGAATATCACCATTTTTGCATTATCTGTTGGCCCCTAACTTACAATTTATCAATACTGGAAAAACAGGTAACCAGACCCCCTGACCTTGAAGGTCTGGTTTCCTGTTTTTCCAAAACTGATAACCTTCAGACTAGGAACCAGTGGATGATGCAAAAATGGTGAATGCAGTTGCACTGACACTAGTCTAGGGGATTTTCTAGATGTTCTACACATCACATGAACAAGTCCGTGAAATAAAGACCCCCCTATACCCCACTTTATATAGAGAAAACTGGGGTTTACGGGGGTTAACATTATTTTCCTTATTTCTGCTCCAAGACATAGGTTGTGGGTACTCGTTAGATTGCCTCAATGAGGCGGTTCTAACGAGCACCCAAAACCTATGTTTGGAGCA
Source organism: Lucinisca nassula (assembly GCA_963580285.1). NCBI lineage: Eukaryota > Metazoa > Mollusca > Bivalvia > Lucinida > Lucinidae > Lucinisca > Lucinisca nassula. Next base: position 44,745,632 of record OY757010.1, on the reverse strand, counting down.
GAAATAAGGAAAATATCACAAATTTTCATCATAAAAAAATACCCGGATGTGTTACCCTAATGAGAAGATATTTTTGGTGTCATTTAAATCTATTGCCTCTTCTGAGTTTTGATATAATTACATATGTTACATTACAGTAAAAATATTCAGTGACAGCTTTGTGTCTTGGCATTCAAAAACATGTCAATTTCAATATATTGAAAATTTTACCACAAATATGAACATTTTCGGATAAAAATTCTGATATTTTTCATATTTCTGATCAGAACAGATTGTGGGAACTCATTAGGACCGCTTATCGAGGCGGTTCTAACGAGTATCCGCAATCTATGTTTTTCAAACGGAAATAAGAAAAGTAAGAAAAAAAAAGTTCTCCCCTGTAAACCCCAGTTTTACTATATAAAATTGAGGTTAAGGGGGTGAAAATTATATAGGCCTGTTTCGTGATGACATCGCCTACCATCATGTAAACAAATCCATGTAATGAACACACTGGGAAAAACCCACTTTATATCGAGAAATCTGGGGTTCACAGGGGTACACACTATTTTTCTTATTTCTGCTCCTAAACATAGGTGGTGGGTGCTCGTTAGTAGCGACTTATTAGGGCCCCGCACTGAAAGTGTGGGTGCCCTATAGTAATCACTCTGTCTGTCTGTCTGTCTGTCTGTCCATCCGTCTGTCCGTCCACAATTTTTTTTTTATCCTCCATAACTTTCTTAATTCTGGATGGATTTAAATATTACTTGGCAGTAATGTTAACCATAATGTGATGGAGTGTTGCGCGCAAGACTCAGGTCCGTACCTCAAAGGTCAAGGTCATACTTAGAGGTTAAAGGTCAAAAAAGGGTCTTTCCTGTGTCCAATAACTTTGTTATTATTCCTGGATGGATTTAAATATTACTTGGCAGAAATGTTAACCATAATGTGACGAAGTGTCACACGCGAGTGTGGGTGCCCTATAGTAATCACTCTGTCTGTCCATCCGTCTGTCCGTCCACAAATTTTTTTATTATTCCTCCATAACTTTCTTATTCCTGGATGGATTTAAATATTACTTGGCAGAAATGTTAACCATAATGTGATGGAGTGTTGCGCGCACGACTCAGGTCCGTACCTCAAAGGTCAAGGTCATACTTAGAGGTTAAAGGTCAAAAAAGGGTCTTTCCTGTGTCCAATTAATAACTTTGTTATTATTCCTGGATGGATTTAAATATTACTTGGCAGAAATGTTAACCATAATGTGACGAAGTGTCACACGCATGTCCGTCCACAAATTTTTTTATCCTCCATAACTTTCTTATTCCTGGATGGATTTAAATATTACTTGGCAGAAATGTTAACCATGTGATGGAGTGTTGCGCGCAAGACTCAGGTCCCGCACTGAAAGTGTGGGTGCCCTATAGTAATCACTCTGTCTGTCTGTCCGTCCATCTGTCCGTCTACAATTTTTTTTATTAGGGCCCCGCACTGAAAGTGTGGGTGCCCTATAGTAATCACTCTGTCCGTCCATCTGTCTGTCTGTCCGTCTGTCCGTCCACAAATTTTCCTACTCCTCTGATAGCGCTGCCGGGCCCTAGTCAGTTTCACTGACAGCTCTAGTTGAGTTGGTTCTAACCAGCATCCACAACCTATGCTTTGATCTGTCTGTTCATCACCTAGAAATCCCCTTGACTAAAACACATTTAAGTCAATCTTTTTTCTCTCTCATATTCCATTTTCATTGCATATATACCGCCTGTTTTATTTCTCGAATTCATTTTTAAACAGAATGTACTGGCTCAATCATGCTTTTCTTTCAGTTATAGAAACTAATTTAAAAATGCTTTTTGTTTTCAAACTTGCAAGATATAATACCTTGACTTTACTTTGCAGAGTTTATTCATTTTTTTATTTTTTGCGGAGTTTATTCATTTTTTTTATTTTTTTGCGGCGTTTATTCATTCTTTTTGTTTTCATCATTTTCAATCATTACTTGCTTTTCTTGCCTTTATGAGAGAAAAGTGCATTGTCTCCTAAATTGAAAACCAAAACATCTTTTAGTGTGTATTCATATATTTCTGTGTGTTAAATACTTTAATATAATGTTATTAATCAAATAATTTCATATTGGCCCAGTTACAGGTCCGAGGTCTGCTGTATTGGCACGAGGCCGAAGGCCAAGGCCAATACAGCTGACCGAGGACATGTAACTGGGCCAATTCGAAATTACTTGATTAATGACAGTTTTATTAATTGGCGCAATTAAAAACATGATTTATGATTTTTTAATATTGGTTGACCTTGTGTAATATAGGATAATCAATTAATAAATATAATTTATAAACAGACTATCCTAATAGAATAAGTTGTAATACCCAAAACTTACAACTGAATGACATGCACTTTTATTTCATAATTTCATTAGCCAAATATATCTTCTTTGTGCTTAAAGGAAACATGCTCGTATACAGATATAGTGCTGAGGACCGTCTTTTAATAAACATTCAATAACACATATTTGTGCTATATGTACAACAGCATTTTTTGCACCTGTATAACTACAAGTTTACAGTAAATTTGATTTATTTCCATTATTTGAGCTTCAAACGTAGACTATGGCTGCTCATTAGAACTGCCTCATTAGTGCCCTAATGAGTACCCACAATCTATGTTATGGTGCAAAAGTAATGCAAATAATGTATAGCCCAGTAAATCCCACTTTTCTCTACATAAAGTAGGGTTTACAGGGGTATTCATCACCCAGATTTCAATATGTTGTTAGCATATCAAAATGGCATGTTTGTGTCTTAAATCCAGCATTAAGGGGAATGGGAACAGCTTCAGGGGAGGCAACTCCTGCAAATGTATTTTTGTCTCCCATGTCAATAGGGGTCAACTCTTAAAGAAAAGAATTTGCTCCTGAGGAGCAAATTCTTTCCTTTAAGAGTAGACCCCTTTTTCAGCGGGACTGAGCCTAAAGAAAAGCGAACAGGAAGTCCCGAAAGTTGTCTCCCTTTGAAAAAATGGCCGAAAATATGCCAGGTGTTCCCATTCCCCTTAAGGGGAATGGGATCAGCTTCAGGGGAGGCAAGTCCTACAAAAGTATTTTTTGTTTCCCATGTCAACAGGGGTCAACTCTTAAAGGAGGAGCAAATTCTTTCCGTTAAGAGTAGGCTCCTTTTTCTGTGGGACGGGGCTTATAGAGTCCCGAAAGTTGTCTCCCTTTAAAAATGGTGGAAAAACCTGCCAGGTCTTCCCATTCCCCTTTAAACAATACAGAACCAAATCTGTGCAACACAATGCTGTTGAATAACATATTTTTCCGCACATGTTCCATGCCATGCAACATTGTGTCTCCAGAAGACCTAGCTCAACCTGCACATCTGTGCAGTCAGTGGGCGCTCCCATAAAAATCCTCAAAATGACTTGCTGTGAATTCTTCATAAAGTTTAATAACTTTGTTTCATGATCCAGCAATTAGTCCAAAAGATGCAGACAGAATTTCATGATCCAGCAATTAGTCCAAAAGATGCAGACAGAATAGCAAACAGTGCAGACCCTGATCAGACTGCAGTCTGATCTGGGTCTGCACTTTTTGCTCAGGCCTATCTATCCCAATGCTTGGGATCATTACGGTATATGAATGGAACAAAAGCTTCTTGGTGTGTTATGCAAGTTGACTGAGTTAACTTATCTGAAGAAGCATAAATTTTGCACTTTACATGGCTGGTTTATGCTTATTCACATTTTGATAACATTAACTCTTATCATGCAGTTCACGAAAACCCCTATCTTTGGAAACAGTGTAGATCCAGATCAGATGGCTTCTGAAGAAGCCATCTGATCAGGATCTACGATGTTTGACATTCAATTTATGAATTTGTAGGAATAAATTAAATCAAGTAATCTGATTGGTTCAACGTCAGAAATGGGTGGGGCTAATCTGAATATTCAGCAAGAGAAGGGTTAATAGGAAAACACAGCTGTTTAAGTATATTAAAAATTCTACCATGAAGTAAAAAACGAAAATTTTCAGATAAAGAATTCTTGATGGTGTCATTCATTTCAGCAGTCTGGGAGACCTTTATAATAGTAAACATTTAGAGAATATTTGATTTTTTTTTCAGTGTAAGATCGAATTTTATTTCACCGAATGAACACCAAAACCAGTATTTTCATGAGTGGCATAGCCACAAGTGAAAATACCAGTTTTGGTGTTCATGAATGAAATAAAATTTGATCTTACACTAAAAAAATCAAATTTTCTGTTTCCTACATGCTTCACATCACGTGAACAAGTCCGTGAAATGAAGACCCCCCTATACCCCACTTTATATAGAGAAAACTGGGGTTTAGGGGGTAAACATTATTTTCCTTATTTCTGTTCCAAGACATAGGTTGTGGGTACTCATTAGAACCGCCTCAATGAGGCGGTTCTAATGAGTATCCAAAACCTATGTTTTGAGTATAAATGAGAAAATATCATAAATTTTCATCAGAAAATTATCTTTTTTGAGGTATAAAAAAAAATGCACTATATCACACAGATGTGTTATCGTAATGAAAACGGCAACATTTAGCTTCACTAATCACGTCAATCACTCTCAAAGAAAACTAACTTTGTTCCTGGTCATTTCGCATCAATTTAGTAGTGTCCAACATATTAACCCTTGTCCTGCTGAATATTCGATTATGCCACACCCTCTACTGATTATCAACCAATCAGACTACTTGATGCTAATTATTGCGACAAATCCACAATCTGGATGACAAACAATGTAGATCCTGATCAGATGGCTTCTTCAGAAGCCATCTGATCTGGATCTACATTGTTTGAAAGATAAGGCATATCCGGGCTCAGCAGGACAAGGGTTAACTGGGTATAATATTGGGTATAAACTGAAAATTGCACCTGAGAAATAGCCTGGGATGGCATTTCTATGAATGGTTACTGAAATAATTCAGAGATTAGTTTCTCAAAGAAGGTGCGGACAGATCTAACATCGCGCGACAAAATATGTGACGTCAGTGTCAAAATTGACATCAATAACGTCCTCTTGACGTGTGAACGGGCTTAGCGTCAATTCTAATACCATTCATTAATTTCCAATGATCTGACAATGGAAAAACTGACCACAGAATTAGATTTCGAGAAAAAAAGTAGTCCCAAACAGTGAAAAATAAAATTGATATCAGCAACAGTGACAATATTGTTTTTGATTTCACTGAGAAATGTCTATATTTCATTGAAAAGCATGTACGAAAGGAATGTAAGTTGTATGCATTATGAAAACACTCCCATGTGCTAAAATAGCATCTTTTATATCTCTAGAACCAGCATGTTTCATGTCTAGTCCAAATATAGACTATGGGTGCTCAGTAGAACCATATAATGAAGAAAAATAAAATAAAAATCATCTGTAAAATCCTGAAAAGAGCAATATTTCAGCACAAGTGTGTTATCTTAATGAATAATGGGACCCATATCTGCAGACTGCTCTAATTTTAAGGGAAATGGGAACACCTGGCAGATTTTTCCGCCATTTTTCAAAGGGAGACAACTTTCGGGACTTCCTGTTCACTTTTTTGTAGGCCCAGTCCCACTGAAAAAGGGGTCAACTCATAAAGGAAAGAATTTGCTCCTCAGGAGCAAATTCTTTCCTTTAAGAGTTGACCCCAATTGACATGGGAGACAAAAACACTTTTGTAAGAGTTGCTTCCCCTAAAGGTGTACCCATTCCCCTTAAAGAAGAATATTTACACTGATGAGACTTTTCTTCCATTTTTTTTTTGGTTGATTCTTTATCCGTCTACCCAAAGTTACTATGCCCAGTAGCTTTACACTGCTGAAGTCCATGTGACTATCACCGTTTCGTACAAAATCCAGATTACTGTTGTTTATAGTCATATTATTCTTATACAGTTGAACTTCAATGGCTCAAACACCGTCGTGACCTCGAAAATCTGTTCGAGACAGGGGTAGTTCGAGCTACTGAGGGCTACTCAAAAGGAATAATAAGATTCTTTTTGACATCTTTCCGGTGTTCTACAATGAAAATGTATGCTGTGTGTACTCATTAGAATCGCCTCATGGAGAGGATTCTAATAAGTACACACAGCATACAATACCAAATAAAAGACTAAAATCTCCTAAACTATCCCCCACTATTTCTTAAGTAGAGGATTTCCCTATAGGCACAAGAATGGGTTCGACTCAGCCATCGATGTTCGAGCGATCATAGTTCTACTGTAGTTGGAAGTCAGAGTGTTATTGAAAGAGAGCTATCTGTACATTATGGACTGGACTCATGTGTTCAGTTTGGCAAACAGGCTGGACCCAGATCAGACATCACTGAATATGGCATCTGATCAGGGTCTACATTGTTTGCTTAAAATACTGGAATTTCATCACATGAAAATGTGAAAATGTCAGTGCAATGAACATTCCTGCCAAACCCCACTTCCTTGACAAAACTTGGGTTTGAGAGGGTATACTTTATTTTTCTTATTTTTGCTCCAATAAATAGGTCATGGGTACTCGTTAGAAGGTTCTATCGTGCACCCACAACCTATGTTTGCAGTATAAATAAGAAAAAATATCACAAATTTTCTTTAGAAAACTAGCTACTTTGGAGGTGTGAAAAAAAAAGCACTATGTTGCACATGTGTTATCGTATGAAGAAGGGTTAAATGAAACAGTATAATTTTAGGGACAACCCTTATTACGTTATTATAGGTTATTACGGGTATTTGTTATTTATCTTATTTCTGCTCCAAGACATAGGTTGTGGGTACTCGTTAGAACCGCCTCAATGAGGCGGTTCTATCGAGCACCCACAACCTATGTTTGCTGTATAAATGAGAAAAATATCACAAACTTTGGTTAGAAAACTAGCTACTTTGGAAGTGTGAAAAAAATGCACTATGTTGAACATGTGTGTTATTGTATGGAGAAGGGTTAAATGAAACAATCCATTACGAAAACACGCCTATATAAATACATTGTAAACTTTACCGCCAAAACAACTAAAATTTTGATATTTTTCTTATTTCTGCACAAGATATAGATTGTGGTTACTCTTTATAACCACCTCATCGAGGAGGTTTTATTGAGCACCCACAATCTATATTTTTTAAATCAGAAATAAGAAAAACTGAAATTTTAAGATAAAAAATTGATATATTTTCTTATTTCTGCTCAAGATACAGATTGTGGGTACTCGTTAGAATGGCCTCATCAAGGCGGTGCTAACGAGTACCTAGAACCTATATTTTAGAGTAGAAATAAGAAAAATAAGGTTTACCCCTGTAAACCCAAGTTTTATTATATAAATGTGGGGTTCAAGAGGGTAAAAATTATATAGATGTGTTTTCGTGATGTTATATTTTATCATAATCATAAAGTCTCTAGCTTTAATGATATTCATTCACAACATTGCTTACTTGCTCTCATGTGGGGAAAAATAAATGGGGAAAAAAAATATTTGTACTTTTTGTCTTTTCTTAGTCCCAAATTTTGACACAAATCATTTTGCATTTGGTGTTTACTTGTTTCAATGTATAGTTTTATGGCCCCCTCAAAAGGATTTGTGTCATTCTGAACCTACATACTGTATAAATCCTAAAAATTTGGACACCTGGGGCCAGTTGTTCAAAACTAAAGACGTCGTTAGTACATGTATCGTTACAACTTTGATTGTTAAATATGGCAAAAATGCTAAAATTTTTGCTGAAAAAGTGTGAGCAGCTTTTGCACTTGCAAAAGCTGCTCACATTGTTTCAGCAAAAATACCAAAATTTTAAATATTAAACTTGCTAGAACAGTTAACAATATGACCACTAACGAGCTTGTTAAGCTAAAGATGCTTTGAACAACTGGCCCCTGGTGGACTTGATGTGAATTCTCCTAAACTTTTAACAACTTTGTTTCACTATCCATGATCATGGGCCAAAAGATGCAGACAGAATGGAAAACAGTGCAGACCCCGACCAGACTGATCTGGGTCTGCACTGTTTGCTCAGGCCTATCTGTTCGAATACTTAGGATCATTCCTCATCACGATAACAAGTCCGTGCAACGAAGACTCCCTAAACCCCACTTTATGTAGAGAAAAGTGGGGTGTATGTGGGTATACATTATCTGCCTTATTTATGCTCAAAAACATAGATTGTGGGTACTTGTTAGAACAGCCTCAATGAGGTGGTTCTAACAAGCACCTATATCTATGTTGAAAGCAGAAATAAGAAAGATGGTATCATTGTTACTAATATTTATCACTACTGACACCATGTTGGAAGCACTTGGACCTCAACAAGTAAAAAGGCATCTTACAGCAGGTGTGACTATGGAAGACTGAAATACCACATCACAAAAACACGCCTTCATATTTTGACCCCCTTGGACCCCACTTTTAAATTTGTAAAACGGGGGGGGGGGGGGGGGGGGGGGGGGGTTATAGGGGTAAAACCTTATTTTTCTTATTCCTGCTCCAAAATATAGTTAAGGCGGTTCTAACTAGTACCCACAATCTATATTTTGAGCAGAAATAAGAAAATATACCAATTTTTCATCTTAAAATTTTCCATTTTCCAGCAATAAAATTTGCAATGTATTTGTATAAGCGTGTTTTCGTAATGATTACGAATCAGTATAGATTTCTCATACAGACTGAAAAGGCTGAGAGGGAACACAGGGCATCATGAGTAACAAGACTGAAATGTACACTAGGCCCTCTAAATACCACTTTATTAGAGGGAAGTGGGGTTCACAGGGTAGTAATTATTTTCCTTATTTGTGGTCAAAAATATAGACTGTGGGTACTCGTTAGAGCCACCTCATTGAGATGAGCACGGAAAAACTGTATTTGGACTAGAAATAAGAAAAAATCAATTATAATTTTCATCTTCAGAGGTAAGAAAAATGTCATTTTAGAACACACTGCACAGCGAAGCTGTCTACAATGTGTGTACATGCTCGAAGATCCCTTTTTACATCACGATAATGCGTCCCTGAAATGAAAACCCCTCTAAACCCCGCTTTATATAAAGAAAATGGGTCTACAGGGGTATACATTATTTTTCTTAATTCTGCTCCAAGACATAGGCTGTGGTTACTCATTTGAACCGCCTAAATGCAACTACATGTACAATGAAACCCATTGACAACATTAATAAAGATGTTTTAATGACCCTACTAATAGCATTTCCACATCTTGAACCTACATGTATAAAGTAAGCTTATTTGTTTTCTTTTTTTGTTTTCTTTTTTGTTTGATTTGATGTTTAACATACCCGTCAAAATTATATAGGTCATTTTTGAGACGTTGGTTCCAATTTTGTGGGACTTTTACCTGACATCGAGATGAAATGACATCTCAATAAAACCAATAGGGTTTATAAGCATGGACGGTCTGACAGGCCGGGCAGGCTTAGATCCTGTAAGCAGTTTACCAGTACTCGTGTGCGGTCGGATTCAACTCTGCGTTGAAGCATCATGCAGCCCATTTATTTCTTCAAGCATCGATGGGCGGGGGCCTGCTTAATGATCGATATACAGCAGATGCTGCTGATGATGATTCTAATATGACATTAACCCATATATGACAATGGAATCTTCCACCTAGTTAGTTTGGAGTGGTCCATTTCCAATTATAGGGGTGTCATGTTTGGTTTTCTTTGTGGCAAATTTTACAAAAACGAATGTTCCTTAAGCAAACAGTGTAGATCCAGATCAGACGCCGCGTTCTGCGGCGTCTGATCTGGATCTACACTGTTTGCCAATGTCCCAGAAAAGGGCCGCTAGGCATATATGGGTTAAAGTCTTGAAAAAAAATTACTAGGGAAAGGTTCAGACCCATGCGGCTCAGGTGAAAATCCAATGCTCAAACCACCGACTCGCCAACACAGTTGTCAGAGAGTGGCTATAAATGTTTGTTTGCTCGTTTGATTTGTAGTTTAACGTCCCCGTCAACACTGCAAAGGTCATTTTGGAGGTGTTGCTTCCAATTTGTGGGACTTTTACACAACATTGAGATGAAATGACATCTCCAGCCCTGCCGCCCAATCAGGCTAAGCAGTTTACCAGTATTCATGTGTGGGTCGGTTTCAGCTTTGAGTGTTCGAGTTTTACGTCCCAGCAACAGCTTAGGTCATTCGGAGACGGGACCTCGGTTTAAAGACTCATCCGAAAGTCTGGTGAAGCCCGGGATCGATCCTGCTATCCCTGGTTTACAAGGGGAGTAGTGTAACCACTGCACCACGAACCACTGCACCAGGCTTCTCAGTTTCAGCTTTGCATGGACGCATCACGCAGCCCTTCTTTTTCTTCAAGCCCTGTTGGGAGGGGGCGAATGAGGCCATAAATGTAATTTAAGTTATGCATAATCATTCAAGGTAGGACATCATGAAAACACGTCTATATACAGGGCTTCTGTTAGGCGGATGTAAGGGGTATATCACGTGCTGAAATCGCTTCCCGACGCCCAAATTAAACAAAAAAGACGTCCCACAGACTTCCGAAAATTTCTCCGTATGGCCAAAAATCATTACCGAGACGTCCCAACCTGGGCATATAAACCTGCCAACTTTTGCCAGTTTGTCAAAAGTTTGCCCCGCCTTCTTATCTGAAACCGCTTTCTGTGTTTATTGAGTACTAGGGACGTCCCATTTTCCACTTGCAGGGTATTATATCGACAGCCAAAATCATGTGCGGCGGCACATGGCCTTTGATCGTATTCGTTGTGTGAAAAACGTGTCGAGGTGATTGCTTGGTGTTTGCATATAATTAAAGGGATTAGCAGTTCAGGATAAACTAATTATCTCATTGACAATAAGTGTATTTTAAATCTTGTAAACTTGTTACTGTTTAAATTTAAGAGGGTCGAAATTTAGGTGTTTGGTAGTCAGACAGATAAAGACAATATGCATTAGCAGTGCAGTTTCAAAGATAGATACGCATTTTAGCAGGTATTCTAGTGGGGTGTGACGAAAATAATATAAACTAGAAATGTGTCCATAGGACACGGATGCCCCCGCCTGAAAATATGTCTGTTCGTATTCATCAATAGAAAGTTATTGACCGTGTTTAAGTTTTGGACCCTTTTTTCACGTTTGACCTCTATGTATGACCTTGACCTTGTAGGTAAGGACCTTGGTTTTGTGTGAGGCAGATTGTTTCATGATGGCCAACATTTCTGCCAAATAATTTCAAAATCCATCCAGAGATAAGAAAGTTATTGACCGACCATTTTTTTTACCTTGGACCTCTAAGTATGACCTTGACCTTGGAGGTACGGATCTGGGTTTGCATGTGACACATCGTCTCATGATGGTTAATATTTCTACTAAGTAATTTCAAAATCCAATATTTCTACAAAGTAATTTCAAAATCCATCCAGAAATAAGTAAGTTATTGACTGCGTTTAAGTTTCGGACCCTTTTTTTGACCTTTGACCTCTAAGTATGACCTTGACCTTGGAGGTACGGATCTGGGTTTGCACCTGACACATCGTCTCATGATGGTCAACTTTCTTCAAAGTAATTTCAAAATCCATCCATAAATAAGTAAGTTATTGACTGCATTTAAGTTTCGGACCCTTTTTTTGGCCTTTGACCTCTAAGTATGACCTTGACCTTGGAGGTACCAACCTGGATTTTGCACATGACACATCGTCTCATGATGGTTAACATTTCTACAAAGTAATTTCAAAATCCATCCAGAAATAAGAAAGTTATTGACTTCGTTTAAGTTTCGGACCCTTTTTTTGACCTTTGACCTCTAAGTATGACCTTGACCTTGGAGGTACTGACCTGGGTTTTGCACGTGACACGTCGTCTCATGATGGTTAACATTTCTGCCGAGTAATTTTAAAATCTATCAAGAAATAAGGAAGTTATTGACTGCGTTTAAGTTTCGGAAGCACGGACGCACGGACGGACAGACGCACTTTCTTAGTAGAGGTACCTTGTGGGGTTACTAATGTAAAGTCTATGGAGACTTTAACCCCATAACGCACATCTGTACAAAGTTTTAACCCCACATACTGATTTTTTAACCCCACTAACTGAAAAGTTACTGTGCCTTACGGAATAAACCTCATTAAGTTGAATTGGGCAGAAACCTAACCCCACTAGGTACCTCTAGTCTGCTCGGATGGACGGACAGGGGCAACGCTATATGCCCTTTCCACCATTCTTCGAATGGCGGGGGCATAAAAATCCCAAAATGTTGCCGCTATTGCTGTTTGATTTTGGCACCTGCAAAATACATAAAGCTGACAAATGTGACCAGGCTGGTTTGCCAGGGTCTGTCTGTGTGTTAGCGATGAACAGCAGCCCAAAAAGCAAAACGACTACCGCTGACCGGTCTAAGTCTGCTCCAATTGACCAAAGTTGCACGTGTTTCAGCCTGTTTGTCTGAAGCAGTTCGAGTGGTTAGAGTATAATCAAGACTCGAAGTGTATATTTTGCAAAATCTGTCAGGTTGCTAAAAGCAAAAATTCTTTTACAAAAGATTTTTTCTTTACCATATATGACAATGGTAATGAGTTTCTAAGTATATGGGTGCCAGGTTTGTTTTATTTGTGTTAAGTTCTACAACTTTAGCAAACAGTGTAGACAGACAAGACGCTGTGTTCTGTGGTGGCTGATCTGGGTCAACCCTGTTTGCCAATAACCCCGAAATGGACCACTAGGGATGGAAAATGCATTTTTTTTCTTTTATCTTTACTTTTATATTTTTTTAGTAATTTCTTTTTTCTTTTTTTTTCGGGGGGGGGGGGGTTTACTTGGTAAGTTATAAAATTTATACAGACCAAGCCAAATATTTTATTTATTTTCTGCCCAGTCAAAACTATTGAAGTCCTTTTTGAGCTGGCCAGTATAACTATCCACACTTTACCAGCCATCTACAAGTATATACAGGTGAATAAAAAAGCAAACAAGAGATTCATAGATTAAATAATATATATTTCTTCAACAAAACAAGTTTACGATCCGCAAACACATTGCTACAAAATTGGGACTTCCTAAATTTTCCAGTGGGACTTCCAGATTTCAATAGGTAGGAAGTCTGGGACTTCCTGAATTTGGGAGTTAATGGAAGCCCTGCCTATATAATTTTGATGCCCTTGAAAAGTAGAAGTAAAACAAAGATCAGGAATTGATACAATTAACTTACTCCATCCATAAAAGACACCAAAGGGAAAGAAATACAAACATTAAGCGACCAGACCATAATGGAAACCTAAACAAAAGGAAGGCCATATGGACAGTTACTTTCCCACAAAATGGCCATATGGCCATCCAAAATTCAAAGACACAAGTGATATACACAGTAAGTAACAAACAACAACATAAATAAATCGCCACAGAAGAGCCGCCTTGGAACGGTCAGTGGAAGATTTCCACTGGGGGGCTTAAATCGATTTTACGTGGCCACAATCCTCGCCCTTACTTCCGTCGCGATTTAGACAAATAATTTGTTCAGTCCGCATGAAGGCCTCCTAACTCATCAGTGCAACATCTCCGTGAACACAGAAATCAAAGAACCACAGAGGTGAGACAACGGTGAGGACTCGACAGCAAGAAACCACTGAAATGCTGGAGCAAAAGAAAACCAACAGTTAGACTCCGATGAGCCCGACCAGAGACAGAGCATCAGGCACCAACCAACATTATCTCTTTAATTTTCAATAAGCCTTTACGTTGGAGCCGTCATAGAATCTGAGGCCTGACCCACCGGCGTGCAATTAAAGAGGGAAGCAAAGTTGCCAACCGTGATTGGGTTAACTACCATGCATGCAGTCTGTCGTATAATATCCATGTTGTACCCAATCTTTTTATATCGAAGAATGATTTTACGAAATTGGGTGCTGAAGTCATTGAACCCCACTTTGATATAATAAAACTGGGATTTAAAGGGGTATACCTTATTTTTCTTATTTCTGCTCTAAAATATAGATTGTGGGTACTCATTAGAACTGCCTTGATGAGTACCCACACTCTATATTTTGAGCAGAAATAAGAAAAATATCACAAGCTTTCACCTTAAAATGTTCATTTTTTTGGCGGTTAAGTTAACAATGTATTTGTATTTGTTTTCATGATGAGTAGCAGGGTATAACACAGATCCCAGTCTGATCTTCAACAAAGTCCTCATTCATGATGATGCTAGGTCATTATAGGCAGAGTAATGCAAGATCCCAGATGAGCAGCCAGCTTATAACAAGGACGTTATTAAATTGGCTGAAAAAAATCCCTGCCTCCAGTGGGTTTCAAACCCGGGTGAATGTCCAGTGCTCTACCCAATGAGCCAAAGAGTCCACTTTCTGACAAAGCCAAAGAAGATCAGTTGTAAAACCTATTAGCTAACGTGAAACTTTGATGGCTCGAAACACCTATGGCTCATATACCACAGCAATTTCCAACTCCCTAGGAAAAAATTCCATAACTGCAGATACAGAAATGTTTTTGGATAATTGTCGAATTTGACCTTGAAAACATATGTTGTGTGTACTCATTAGAATAGCCTCAATGAGGCAATCGTTCAATGAATAATCGGCGGCAGATCTCTTGGAACAAATCGCAGAGCTAGAGCTCTGTAATGTCAAATTAGTTTAGAATCATTGATTATTAGACTGTTTCATGCAACAAAGGCATATATAAGACCCTTCTGTTAGCAAGCACAAAATAAATCTAAAGAAGAGCACCTTACCATATTTTCCCGAAAAAGACGACCAGAAATCATTACACGGCTGACCAGAAGTCCCGTTATGCCTACCCACTGTGTGCATGCAGTTTTCCTAGTAACAGCAGAAGAGCACACTTGAAATCATAACGTTTCCCTCATTCAATCATATTGGAGAAAACCATGGCTAATTTTGACATCACTTTATAATCATGTGAAGTCACGTGAGTCAATGTAGTCATTGATGTATGAACAACAATTGCCTCCCAATGGTTTACTACAGGGTTTTCTGTAAATATTATTTTATAGAAAGGAGGGGACATACACTCCATATTTCCAGTTCCCTGGTGTATTCCTTGCTTCCAAAGGATAACACTTTCTAGAACATATTTAACCCATTTTGTACCAGAAACCCCAAAATGAGTACCCTGGCAAAACAGTGCAGGCCAAGATCAGACACCGCAGAACACAGTGTCTGATCAGGGCCTCTACTGTTTGCTAAATGTTCAGTCATTTTCCAAATAAATTTTGATGAAAAAACAAAAACTTGACACCCTTAAATTTTGAAATGAACTGCTGCTATAAAATTATATAAGGAGGAATATTCCATTTGGTACAAAAAGGGTTAGTACATACATTCACAATACTTAATGGATACGCTGATTTTGCAAAGGAAGGATTCTGATTATCTGTGGAACACACATCCTTCCAAGTCTTTAGAGGAAAGGGTTAAAATCCCCCTCTTTCCATAATCAGTTGATTTTTCATGATAATTATTAGCAAACCAGCATACTGTGAATGCCCAACAGGTCCAAGTTGTTCAGAATTTCGTTACTTTAACAAATTCATTTGTAGCCAAAATATTAACCCTTATCCTGCTGAATAATTTAATTAGCATAACGCATTTCTGCCTATCAGCCAATCAGATTACATGATATAATGTATTTGTTCAATTCACAAACTGAATGACAAACTGTGTAGATCCTGATCAGATAGCTTCTTCAGAAGCCATCTGATCTGGATCTACATTGTTTGTAAAGGTAGGGGTTTTGGTGAACAGCAGTATCAGGGTTATCCCTTGTCCTGCTGAGGCTGGAGATGTCTCAACTTTCAAACAATGTAGATCTAGATCAGATTGCTTTTGATCTGGATCTTCATTGTTTGTCATTCAGTTTATGAATTTGTTGCAATAATTTACATCAAGTAATCTGATTGGTTGATAATCAGTAGTGGATGTGGCAAATTTAAATATTCAGCAGGTTAAGGGTTAAAATTCCAACAAGCACAACATTTAATATGCATAAATTTTCCTGAAAAAAAATGTGACTAGAAAGGTATCTGTATTTTTTTTCAGCCAAAATATTTAGCATATTTGCTGTACTGGTTGGTGGATCTTTAACAATATATTAACTAAAGACTTTGTCAACTCAAACAAATGGGTCCTGGGGCCAGTTGTTCAAAACTAACAGTCGTTAGTTAACGTATCAGTAAAACTTTAATCACTAAATATGGCAAATATACTTAAATTTTTGCAGAAAAAATGTGAAAGCTGCTCACATTTTTTTCTGCAAAAATACCAGTGTATTAGATTTTGTATTTGCTAAAACAGTTAACAATTTGACCACTTATGAGCTTGTTAAGCTAACTATGCTTTGAACAACTGGGCCCAGATTTTTAACCCTTATCTTGCTGTTCACAACAACCCATATCTTTGGAAACAGTGTAGATCCAGATCAGATGGCTTCTGAAGAAGCCATCTGATCAGGATCTACACTGTTTGGCATTCAGTTTATGAATTTGTAGTAATAAATTATATCAAGTAATTTGATTGGTTGTTAGTGAATATTCAGCAAGAGAAGGGTTAAGCTAACTAGCTATGCTTTGAACAACTGGGCCCAGATTTTTAAGAAGCACATTGTAGAGGTTATTATGGCCACTGATCCTATAGTCTCCAACAACTATCATGTTGCTGGTTTCATTGTCAACAAACTGCCAAACATAAAATGTTGTATCACTGGAAATTTAGCTAACACCTGAAAATAAATAGAATAATGTAACTGTTGGTATCACAATGAAATTGGCCAACACCTGGAACCAAACACAATTACAATAAAACTTAATGTTTGTTTGTTTGTTTGTAATGGGATTTAACAGCCCTGTCAACACTATTTTAGGTCATTTTAGAGCTGGTCAGTTTACCTATCCACACTTTCCTGGGCAGGCTAATGCGTAAGGGGTTAAGCAGTACAGTGCACATTCTTTCGCCAGAAACTGACAACTGCCCTTCTTGAATCAGCGGAAGGGAGAGAATGACCGTAGAAAAGATTTCATGATCAATCTCCACGAAAGAATGTTGCCGACCCCGGCAGGTATCGAACCCGCGTCCTCCTGATCACTAGTCAGACACACATCCGACTGAGCTACCGGGGCTGGCAAAACTTAATGTATCATTGGATTGATTGTTTTGGGTTAAATGACAGGTCAATTCTTGTGGGTAATTTTGTGTTGTCTCACAGAGAAAGGGGGGGGGGAAAGAAAAAGAAGAGAAAGTAGAGAAATTGAAAGTGAGGGAAAGAGGAGGATGAAGAAATCTACCTCTACCCTTACCTGCTGCAAGGACAGCAGACATTGTCCAACTGTAAGCTAATATCAGATGGACGCCGCAGTCATTCAAGATACACGTCACCTTTGCCTCACTCAACCACCCCCTTATGTATCATTGGAAACATTTCTACAATGTGCATTAATATAAAAGGGCCACTAGCTGACAAAACATACCTTTAGGCATATATGGACATTGAGATATCCCAACAGGCTTGGAGTGGATGACGGACAAAGGCCGGAGGCCGGATGCCAGCCTATCCTTGTGAGCCCTTGGCTCAGGTGAGCTAAAATATTATACATTTTCATCATGTCCATTTTGGAGCCAATAAAGAACTTTATTTATATGATCTATAAACAGATGTTCTTTCATTTGTTAAAGTGCAATCTGGGATGCCTGGCGTACTGATGCCTGGCGTACTTAAATGTCCACCGGGTCAGAAAACATTAGTTTCTACAATAAAACGTTCCATATGATATCAGTTTCCAATATAAGATTTTCTATGTGATATTGCTGTCTAATATCACTCTGTAATTATGCTGGACCTTGTTCGGCTCTTTTACCTAAATTATGAAAACGTGAACTAGTGGTGTTATAGTTCGACACTTTTCTCTTATAACAGCTGATGATAGTGAGATAGAAACAAATAAATACTTGTAGTTTGACCCAGTTTACCCTGATAATCATAGTGCTATTTTATAATGTCACAAGGGGGTGGTACCATAATGCAGTTTGCATCCATATCCCATTACACATAATTTACATGAACGTCAACCCATTTTATAAGGGAACCCCCACAACGAGTACAGTGGGAAACAGTGAAGGCCAAATTCAATCATTCAGTTTTGTGATTATATTATAACAAGAATTCCGCAGAAGGCGGCGTCGCACCTGCTAGGGGCAAAAGTCACAGGAGCCACAATCAGAACATTGTTATTAAAGAAGTAAATTTTATTCTTAGCAGTTGGTAGTTGATGTAAAATGTGTCAAAGTCACTGGACCAAAAAATATAGGCCATGGTCACCAGGTCAAGGTATGTGCCAAATCAGTACATCGAGGAGAAGCACTATGCAAGGCTGGGTGGCTGTAGGCCATTTGTGTGTGAATTTGGGTTTAACGTCGCGGCTGTAGGCCATTTATTTTAGGACATATAGAACATTGACATAAAATGTGTTAAAGTCACTAGAGTGCATAATATGGGTCAAGTTTACCAGGTCAAAGTACTCGCAGAGTCAGTAAATGTAAGAGAAGCACCATGCAAGGTTTGGTGGTTGTAGGCCTTATAGTTAAGAAGCTATGGCATGTAAACCTAAAATGTGTAAAAGTCAATGGAGTACGATAAAAAGGTCATGGTCACCAAGTCAAGGTACATGCACAGTCAGTACATCTAGAAGCAGCATTATGCAAGATTTGATGGTTGTAGGTCTTTTATTTGCACAGATCTGGAACTTCGACGTAAAATGTGTCAAAGTCGCTGGAGTGTAAAATATAAGTCATGGTCACCAGGTCAAGATACCTGCAGAGTCAGTACATCTAGGAGAAGCATTATACAAGATTTGATGGTTGTGAGCCTTTTATTTGAGGAGATCTGGAACTTCAACGTAAAATGTGTCAAAGTCTGTGGAGAGTAGAATATAGGTCAAGGTCACCATGTCAATGTACCTGCACAGTCAATTCATCTAGGAGAAGCACTATGCAAGATTTTATGGTTGTAGGCCTTTTATTTGACAAGATCTGGAACATCAACTTAATTTGTGTCAAAGTCACTGGAGCGTAAAATATAGGTCAAGGTCACCGTGTCAAGGTGCTTGCCTAATCAGGAGCTTAGGATGAAGTTTGGAGAAAGGTTTGATGATTGTTTAGTCGTATAGTTGATTACAATACAAACTTTGACGTAATGTCTAACTTGGACATAATGGTCAAAGTCACTGGAGCGCAAAATATAGGTCGTCACCAGGTCAAGGTGCCTACAAAGTCAGAAGGTCAGGGAGATGCATCATGTAAGGTTTGATGGTAGCTGAAGCTTGTAGTTGACTTAAAAAAAAAACTTTGACGTAAATGTCAAACTTCGACCTAAATGTTAACAGACGGATGGACGGATGCAAAATATAGGTCAAATTCACCAGGTCAAGTTACTTTCAAAGTGAGAAGGTCAGGGTGATGTTTCCTGTAAGGTTTGTAGTTGACTTAAACAAAAACTTTGATGTAAATGTCGAACTTCGACGTAATGGTCAAAGTCACTGGAGCGCAAAATATAGGTCAAAGTCACCAGGTCAAGGTGCTTATAAAGTGAGAAGGTCTATGAGATGTTTCATGTAAGGTTTGATGGTAGCTGAGGTTTTTAAAATAAAAACTTTAACATAAATGTCGAACTTCAACGTAAATGTCGAACTTCGACGTAAATGTCGAACTTTGACGTAAATGTCAAACTTCGACGTAATGGTAAAAGTCAATGGAGCGCAAAATATAGGTCAAAGTCACCAGGTCAAGTTGCTTACAAAGTGAGAAGGTCTATAAGCTGTTTCATGTAAGGTTTGATGGTAGCTGAGGTTTGTAAAATAAAAACTTTGAGGTAAATGTCGAACTTCTACGTAAATGTCGAACTTCGACATAATGGTCAAAGTCACTGGAGCGCAAAATATAGGTCAAAGTCACCAGGTCAAGGTGCTTACAAAGTGAGAAGGTCTATGAGATGGTTCATGTAAGGTTTGATGGTAGCTGGGGTTTGTAAAATAAAAACTTTGACGTAAATGTCGAACTTCGACATAAATGTTAACAGACGAACGGATGGACGCCTGGACGAACGGACGGAAAATCTGACGCCTATGTCGCACCCTGCTACAAGCAGATGCCACAAAAACAATTTTGATTGTTGAGTCATTGAACATGATATGAGGTCGACATGAGAATACCAACAATGACCTCGGCATCGTCTCGGTCAAAACAGGTATTTTCTGGTCAGCACCACATCATGTCCATCAATAATTATATAATGTCATACAGGTGTGTTATCATATTGACACCTATTAACCATACATACCTCTGCTTTATACATTTTAAAAAGACCCGAATTTACTTTCTCCCAGTTCGGGACACCACTTATATTCCAAAGCTGATTAGAATGCTCTGCAAAAGGCCCTGTTTTCACCTACAAAGAAAGACAATCATTTACCCTCAAGCTCGATAAAAATAGTTAGAGCAGATGGTGATTTTATCATTTAAACTAACTTCCAGAGAAAAATAGTAAGAGCAGGTCACAATTTTAGTTTCTAAATTATTCTCCAGAGAAAATAAAGCTTGACATTGCAAGTGAATCATCTAACCAGCAGACCGTTACCATGCAATGTCAAGCCTTTTTTCTCTGGAAAGTACTAAAAAGGTACAGAGAAATTCCGCTATTAAGACCACCTAAAATTGAGACTAATTCTGCTTTAAAAATAGAAGTAGAGACAATGATCAGGAATCAATAAAATTAACCCACAGCTCCCATCAGAGACACCAAAGGGAAAGTTTGGTTGATTTGAGGTTTAACGTCCCCCTCAATACTGTAAAGGTCATTTTGGAGATGTTGCTTCCAATTTTGTGGGACTTTTACCTGACACTGAGATGAAATGACATCTCAAGCCCTGTCACCCAATGAAACCAATAGGGTTTATTAGCATGGATGGTCCGCCTTGCACCGCGTTCCTGGACAGGCTTAGATCCTCTAAGCTGTTTGCCAGTACTAGTGTGGGGGCTGGATTCATCTCTGCGTCGAAGCATCATGCAGCCCATATATTTCTTCAAGCCCCTATGGGCGGGGGCCAAACCAAAGGGAAAGAACACAAACATAAAGCAACAGACCCCAACGGAAAAACCAACAGCGGAAAGCCAAAAGGACAGTCACTTTTCCACAAAATGGCCAAAAGGCTAACCAAAATAAAATAATATTAGCGACACAAGCACCCAAAGACAAACCATAACAGAAATAAACAGCGACAGAAGAACCGCCTTGGAACAGTCAGTGGAAACGAATTCCACTGGGGTGGGGAGTGATGGGGGGGGGGGGCTTTAATAGATTTTACGTGGCCACAATCCTCGGCCTTACTTAAGCTTATTTTGAAGGATGCACTTATTCTTGTTGTAATGGTTCTGAGATGATTTTTTCAAGCATTTTTTTCTATGTGGCCACAATCCTCGCCCTTACTTAAAAGCTAATTTTGAAGAATGCACTTAATCTTTCTTTGTGTTTTCCACTGCATGTCCTTTGGTCAGGGACCACCTTTTGAACAGTCCCAAAGGTGGTCTTAATAAAGGAATTTTACCAAATCTGAAAATGGCATCTGCATATATCATGACTGCAGTTTTCAGGTATTCACTTACAGCCTCTAAGCTTTTTGACAAGCCAGGAAAACATAATCTTGAAATATCTTGATGCCAATTACAACAGTTGTTTGTCTGCTTTGTTGTCTGTTCAGACTGTTCCTCTAGATGCCTAAACAGGGTCCACACTTTTTGTCTGTATGCAAAAAATGTTTATAACAAGAGGCCCTTGAACCACTATGCTCACCAGAGCTCAAGGGAGCACTGTCCACTGGCAGCTCTGTATTTAAATAAACCTTGGAAGCCCTGAGCCCAAGGATGCTAAAGATGAAATTTAGACCCATTGAGCCTGGTGGCTATCCCTTGAATGTGTTGCTGCAAGACCACAAATGTTAATTGACCATTTCCCATCTGTGGCAACCAACAGGACTAAAATCATATGGCAGACAGAACAATATTTAAGGAACATTTCTATGTAAGCTTGACAAAACATCTTGAAAGGCGTAAATGTCATTTTTCAATTTTCCCCATTATAAGTCTATTGAAACTCTTAAATTGCCATAGCAATCAAACTAAAGAGCCAAATTTCATAAAAAAAAATCACCACAAAACCTGTATATGCAAATATGGTGAATATCTCCATTAAGTCTCAGCCTCAGAGAGCATATGGTTTCTGAGAAGACGATTTTTTTATGTCCTTTTTTCATAATTTAGTTTCCAATGGTAGCCAGCAAAATTGAGCAGTTGGCCAGATAGACGATTGCTTAAAAACTAGTTCTATGATTTTTTTTCTTAATATCCACAAAGGCTTGGCAGTAAATGCAATTTTTCAATTTTCCCCATTAAACTCTAAGCTGCCCCAGCAACTAAACTAAAGAGCTGAATTTCATATAAAACACAAAACCTGTTAATAGGGCACTTATGGTGAATATTTTCTCAGCCTCATGGAGCATATGGTTCTGAGGAGATGATTTTTTCAAGCATTTTTTTCTGTTTGTTTGCATTTTTGGTTTCCATGGCAACAAATCAATTTAAGATGGAGGCCTAAAATCATGTGGCAGATAGTAGATTGCTTAAGGAACATTTATATTAAAGTTGCCATAGCAACCAAACTTTAGAGCTGAATTTCATTATAAACACAAAACCTGTTGAGGCCAACATGGTGAATATTTTCATAAAGTCTCAGCCTCATAGAGCATATGGTTTCTGAGAAGATTATTTTTTCATTTTTTTTTTTTTTCAATTTTGTATTTTGGTTTCCATGGCAACGTGATAGCTCAGTGGTTAGTGCACTTGCCTCTGATGCTAGAGGTCCCGTGTTCGATCCCCGGCGGCCGCGATAAAATTTCGGTGTCCTAACACGCTCCATTGGCATCATTTGCAGGGATGAATGTCATAAAGTG
This sequence comes from Lucinisca nassula, assembly GCA_963580285.1. Classification (NCBI taxonomy): domain Eukaryota; kingdom Metazoa; phylum Mollusca; class Bivalvia; order Lucinida; family Lucinidae; genus Lucinisca; species Lucinisca nassula. The sequence goes on along the minus strand of OY757010.1, from coordinate 44,722,657 downwards.
CACCGTCCTTCGGATCGGGACGTTAACTGGAGGCCCCCTGTGCAGGGAGAACCATCCCCTGTGCAGGTTAAAGATCCCTACCGTAATTACATGATTACTGTGTAGGCTTTCATCCTGCAAAACCTGGAGTGTATGTAGTATACACCTGCGGTAATGGTCAAATGTGACCGACGCAGTATCAGAAGACAGACAGACAACCAATAAAAATGTAAAGTAGGCCAAAAATCATATGGCTCATAGCATATTGCTTAAGGAACATATCTATTGATTGATTGATTGACTGATTAGAGGTTTTACGTCCCTGTCAACACTGTATAGGTAATCTTGGAGATGTTGCTTCCAATTTTGTACGACTTTTACCCGACACTGAGATGAAATGACACCTCAAGCCCTGTCGCCCAATGAAACCAATAGGGTTTATAAGCATGGACAGTCCTACTCACGCCGCTTTGCCTCGGCAAGCTTAGATCCTCCGAGCGGTTTACCAGTACTCCTGTATGGTTAGTTTCAGCTCTGAGTGGAAGCATCATACAGCCTAAATATTTCTTTAAGCTCCGATGGGCAGGGGCGAAAGGAACATATCTATGAAAGATTTGTCAAAATATCTGCAACAGCTTGGCAGTTAATGCCATTTTTCAATTTTCCCCTTTATAAGTCTATGGAAACTCTAAGTTGCCATAGCAACGAAACTAATGAGCAGAATTTTATAAAACAAGAGGCCCATTGGCCACTATGCTCACCAGAGCTCAGGGGGACACTGCCCTCTGGCAGCCATGTATTTTAGTAAACCATGGAAGCCAATGAAGTTGGACCCAATCAGCCTAGTGCCTTCAGAGGACTGATGTCACATGAATGTGCTGTTGGAAGAAAACAGACAACAATTGACAACTGCCCATCTGTGGCAACCAATATGGCAGATAGGCCATTGTTTAAGGATTATTTCCATAAAAGTTTGACAAAATATCTTGTTTCAACATTATATGTCTATGGAAACGCTTAACTTGCCACAGTTACCAAATTTAGGAGCCAAATTTCATTAAAAACACAAAAATTGCAAAGGCAAATATGGTGAATATTTGCATAAATTCTCAGCCTCATGAGTATATGGTTTATGAGGAGATGATGTTTTAAGTATTTTTTTTAATTTATGTTTGGAAACCAATAAAAATGAGCAGTAGGCCTTAAATCATAACACAGATAGAAAATTGCTTAAAGAATATTTCTATTGACGTTTTGCGAAAATACCTTGTCAGTAAATGCAAATTTTCAATTTGCCCTGTTATAAGTCTATGGAAACTCTAAGTTGTCATAGCAATCAAACTAAAGAATGGAATTTCATAAAAAAAAAAAACAACACAATACCCATGATGAATATTTCAATATAGTCTCAGCCTCATAGAGTATATGATTTTCTGAGTAGATGATTTTTAAGTTTTTTTTTTCTGCTTTTTTTTTGTTTGGGGGGGGGGGGGACATTTTGGTTTCCATGGCAACCAGTAAAATTAAGCATGTAGCCTAAAATCATATGGCAGATAGACGATAGCTTAAAGAATATTATTATGAAAGTTTTGTCAAAATATCTGCAAAGGCTTTGCGGTAAATGCCATTTTCCAATTTTCCCCATTATACCTCAATGAAAACTCTAAGTTGCCATAGAAACCAAACTAAAGAGCCGAATTTCAATAATACTAATAAAAAAAACTGGTTGGTTTTGAAGTGGGGATCTGTAAGGTTTCTGAGATATTAGGCCTTTTATGAAGTGGAGGGGTAGGGCATGGCCCAGGGCACCTCAGGGGACCCCCATGTTGGTGTCACTAAATGTCCCTAATCATAAGGAACATGAATATACATATATGGTTTACGGGTAGAGCTCTGAACGGTTTCTCAGATATATGGCCTTTTGTGAAGTGGAGGGGTGGGACATGGCCCTGTCGCACCCCGGCACATCCCGAGGTTGGTGTCACTGAATGTGTCTTATCATAAGAAACAAGAGAATATATGGTTTAGGGGTGGGGATCTGTAAGGTTTCCGAGATATTAGGCCTTTTTATGAAGTGGAGGGGGTGGGGCAATACCCCGGCTCATCCCCGGGGCCTCCAGGTTGGTGTCACTGTATATGGTATAGGGGTGGGGATCTGTAAGGTTTCCGATATATTTAAATTTTATGAAGTGGAGGGGATGGGGCAATGCCCCCACACATCCCGGGGCCCCCAGGTTGGTGTCACTGAATGCTTCTTATCATAAGGAAAAAGAATATATATGATTTAGGGGTGGGGATCTGAATGTTTCTGAGATATATGACCTTTTATGAAGTGGAGGGGGTAGGGCAGGGCCACAGTGCATCCCGGGGGGACCCCAACTTGGTGTCACTGGATGTGTCTTATCATAAGTAAAAAGAATATAATTATATGGTTTAGGGTCGGGGATCTGTAAGGTTTCCAAGATAATGGGCCTTTTTATGAAGTGGAAGGGTGGGCCATGGCCAGGGGCACCCCAGGGGACCCCTTTTTTCGGAAACCATACTCAGGCTGGCTAATTACAAGTTGCTTGTTTAATTGAGATGGTCACTATAGCAGGTTTTACTGTAGTGTCATGCTCTATACAACAAAAGCAGTAATGTAACCTGGTATTTTGATTTGTTTTTCATCCATCCAAGGATACACTTGATATAAAAGAGGGCCACATGGAAGATAAGTATTAAATGTGTTTCCCTCTATAAATAAGGTTGACTATTGTTATTATTATTATATTTGTTTTTTTGTTTTTTTTCGTTTATAAGCTAAGTCAACACAGTTAACATCATGTTGAGGCAGTCAGTTACCAGTATCACATCTTTTCTCACCAGGCTTACTCCTTCTAAGTGGTTTACTAGTAGCTGTAAACTGCCATTCTTGAATCAGACAAATGGGGAGTATAACCATATGTCATGATAAATCTCTATGTGTTATATGTGGGTTTACGGCGTCCCGCAAACCCCCATGCTGACAAGACAACCGAGCGTGATCTCTGACAGGTGTACGGGCAGCTGTGGGGTAAGGCACAAGAAAGATGTTAAATGAATGACATGAATTATTTACAGTATCTACATACAACACTTACTAACACAAAACATCACAATTTGTTGCTTCTGTAGCCAACTCACGACGTCCGCTCCGAAGGCAAAACACTGTTCTGTGCTCGGAACGGGTGACGTGAATACCTACAGAAGCAAACAACAAAAACAACAACAAAAACAAAAAAAAAGAAACAACACAAGACGCGACTGGCCAGTTTATAACTTAGGGTGAATCCCCCACTCGCGTGACACTTCCTCTCGCGAACTAGTAAAACTAGTCTATCAACATAGTTGATAATCCTAGGATTAGCGATCACGTTTGCTGATCAGACGTTTAGTGATCGTCCAAATAACCTGCAGGTAAGTTGACCTCTTCCATGTCTCACATTTGTTTACAACGAACAATGATTTATATTCTGCTTCTACCCTGGTAGGCGCTGATTACGGCGGTCTGTCCGCCCTTGCTGGACCCTAACGCCTAGCGTCGTACCAGTACCTGCTGCTATGAAGCAGGGAGCAGCAGGTCACACATTGTTATGCCTGCAAATTACGATAACGGGACTAGAAACGAGTCACAAAACATACATGCTATATCATGATCCCCCTCCCGGAGAAGTAAGAATATGTTCATGCATATACCGTTATTGCGCATGCGCCGACCAGACATACAGGCTGATTAGTGCATGCGACAAATAACCGTACAGCAGAACTCAACTTGACTGTGCATCAAATTATCAGCACCTAGCGCTTGACACAATAATACTCAAAGTTCATGTTTCCTTACTGAGCACTACAGAAATCAATTAATGCTCACTACTACTGAGCATAATACTCATCAAATTTGTGCTCACTACATTCTCACAAGTAAGAGGCAATTGAACAGACCACGCCTTTGCGCTACCTGGTCAGCCGCCAATTACAGGAAACATAACAATCTCTATTTCATATCCTTCTCCGCGACACGGCTCACAAATATAGCTATTCACAAATTCAATACATTAATAACAGATAGAAACTACAACAGAAGATTTTCATCTATAATCTACAACATTTGTTAGTGTCTCATATGGGCCAACACTGTTTGCCGTAAATTCTCTCTATTTGGTAGGCACCCCGTCACAACAGTCCTCGCGACGCCGATGACGCAGCTGACGTCATCCCCGCCGCTCAGGCCGTTATGACGTGTGGCGACCAAATACTCCCACTTATCATCATCACGTTCTTTATATGTACATACATGCACAAACTGAGTTATCAGACAAAAACGGCATCATTACAAAATGAACTCGTAATTCTTCTTGAACAAAATTATTTCTAATCAACGTGAACATGCTTGTAAAATAAAATTCATTACGGTTCATCATCACGGATAACCCAACAGGCTCTTGTAAGAGTTTGCCCTGATGATGAAGATATGGTTAAACCCGTCTTAAGTTTACGTCCCCTCTACCCCTAATATCATATTGGGACGGAACCACGGTTTTCCAACCACAGCTAGTCAAAAGTCATGGATCAAACAAGTGACCCGGCGTTATTAATTACATTCTACAAAAGGGGTCTAAAAGCCTAAATGAATCCAGAATGAGCGGGTGTCCAAACTTTACGTCTCACCAACATCTAGGGTCAGCATGAGACAGGACCTCACTTAGAAAGACTCATTCTACTACTGGAGAAGCCTGGGATCGATCCTGCGACGTCTAGCTGGCAAAGCTAGTAGCCTAATCACTACAGGCCTCAACCGTGAATTCAGAATAGGCTTCAGAAAGTTGGGGTATACTAGAAGTAAACCCCTCCAAAACCTACAAGCATGTTCATACAAAAATAATACTGAACATAGATTTAACATACCTTTCAATATACTTTCTATCTCCCCGTCACAATGTTGTGTTCACTGTTACAACTTGACCTGCTGCTAAAGTGTCCGCTTTTTTCAGGGTTTATATATCTATGAATACTACCGGAAAATCATGCCTACTCTTATTACCTTGCTCAATTCGTGGCGAGGTGGAGATACCGGCCACAAACAAAGCCAGATAGCAAAAATCGAGCAGATAATGGATTTGCGTTCAAATAGTATATTTCCCATAGGAAAAATTGATGAAACGACCCTATAATCAATGACATGACTCCTGTCAAAACGAACACCCACACAACACGTGACGGGAATAAAAATCATATATGGCACAATTTGGCGGTTGGCGATTTTTAGGCAAATTCTATAGGACTCGGCCTTTTAGCGGCCCCCTGTATTGTTAAAACAGCTCTCTATAAACCACTCATGCATACATCGTATGATATGTGCATGACTTGTTCATGGAGCCGCATAGTTTGCGTACCATATTTCACCTAAAATATTTCACTCGCACCGCCCTACCATATATCTACTAAAATAATTTAGATGTGCATAAGCACCAGAGAGGTTTCCTATTCCATCTCGTAACAAAGGTTTCCCCTTTTGGAGAAAAAACAATCAGAAATGTTTTTTCTTTGTGTATAGAGATGGAATAGGATTAACCTATCTAAACAAGACAGCTATTTACACAACAACCGTGCGAAGAATTACCTACTAAGGTAGTCTGCCCCCAAATTTTCTTAAGTAAAATTAGCTAATAAGCTACGGTGGTTTGCCCCAGAATTTTCCTGTTCCCCTGACACTCTGTTGTTTGTTAGAAAATGGATATCGTTTTAATCTCACTGGAGGTGGCCTTTCTGGCTTAACAGATTTGATTGATTTCACAGGTTCTGACATAAATGTGGTACATATAATTTGGTCTGTCTGACATGTCAGTCCTGCAAGGCGCTGTTCTCTCAGCCCTTCTGTCTCCTCACTCTCCTCTGACGTTAGTGTGTGTGGGACGCTAACGTCGCCGTCACTTTCCTGTTGCTCTGCAGTTTGCAAACTGCTGTCTTCAAATGAAGACTCGTCGACGTCATTTCTGTCATTATTGTCCGTCGACATCAAAGGTTTAGAGATCAGACAATGAGACGTCACAGTCTGACGCTCAACATACTGCTTCAGAATGTTAGCGTGATATGTGTTAACATTTCCATTGACGTCAATCTTATAATCCATTCTGCTTACTACCTCAACCACTTCATAAGGACCTTTCCATTGAAGCAATAATTTATTACTGTCTGTCGGTAGTAACAACAGTACTTTGTCGCCGACGTCAAATTTACGCGACCTCGCGCCTTTATCATAATAAGCTTTCTGCTTAATCTGAACCTTCTTTAAATTATCACGCGCTAATTTGCATGTCTGCTCTAACCGTTCCCTAAGCTCAATAACGTATTGATACGTCGAAAGAACTTGCTCATCGCGTACCTCTTCAGCCCATAATTCTCTTAATATTGCCATTGGACCTCTGACGTTACGTCCATATAACAACTCAAAAGGGGAGTATCCTAAAGACTCTTGTGGGACTTCCCTTACCGCAAATAATAAGGCTGGAAGATATTTATCCCAATCTTTTGGACGTTCAGCACACATGCGACGTAACATCTGCTTTAACGTAGCGTGGAAACGCTCTATCAGTCCGTTGCAAATTGGGTGTCTCGGACTACACGTTAACTGTTGAAGAGAAAGAAGTCTGCTGACTTCCTTCATTACCTCAGCAGTAAACTGTGATCCACAATCAGTCAACATTTCATCAGGAATGCCAACCCTACTAAACATTTCAATAAGCGCTTCCGCGACACGTTCCGTCTCAATACTCGGTAAAGCTATCGCCTCTGGATACCTTGTCGCATAATCTATCATGGTTAAAATATACCGAGATTTCCTATCAGATCGAGGCTCAATTGGACCAACTATGTCCACTGCCACCCTCTTAAATGGCGTATCAATCAATGGCATTTTTCCTAGAGGTACTTTAGTGACCCAACCTTTCTGAATAGTTCTCTGACAAATATCACAAGATTTACAAAATCTAGCGACATCACCGCAAATACCGGGCCAGTAAAACTCAGTTACAACTCTATCCAATGTCTTCCTAATACCCATATGTCCAGACATAAGCGTTTCATGAGCCAGTTTCAACACCTTTCCTCGGAAACTTTGAGGGACCACAAGTTGGAAAGAGACTTTGTTACCCTTGGTGAACTCCCTATATGCCAACCCTTTTTTCTCAATAAACCTAGTTTCACCTCGGTTTAAACCACGACTCACAGTCTTGTTCCCAGATACAACCCTTATCCTGATGTTTTCCAAAGTTGGATCATCAACCTGAGCTTGCTTGAAAGCCTCCTTGTCATCGTTAATGATCTGATCGGGAACCTTAAGTTTTCTGTAAGGCTTCTCATCCTGCCTGGTTTGAGACCTAGTTACAGCCGCAGCTGAGAAATGAGACATATCAGGAAGTTTTGATCCATCAATGTTACCGATAACCAAATCGTACAACGTATCATCCATACACAAAGCTTCAGTTTTCCCAGTGAAAAAAGGACAATCAATGTCAATCATTGCCAAAGGATACCTTTGTGTGGATTCATCAATCAACGTAACATTTGATTCCTTCCCTATTAACTGACTATCCGAAACCAAACTTCTCCGAACGACACAGCCTGTACACCCAGTATCTCTTAATACAACCACCTTTTTATTATTAACCAAACCTTGTGCCGTCGGTAACCTTGCCTTTAAGAAGTAACAGACACCTTCCCTAGTTTCCTTACTACACTCCTCCCTATCCGAAATCAAAGGATCACCAACCTTATTTTCAAAAATACTTCCAATCTCATCACCTTTCCTAGTTACTTCCGTTTGACAAAAACTAACTTGGAGTGCTGCGCCACGTGGTGTGCTATTATTTTTACCGCGTCCGCGAAAAGACCCTCTAAAATTACCACGACCACGTGTATAACCACGACCTACATTCTGCGTATTCTCATTCTTAACCTGAGAACCTTGAGCCTCTACGCGCGTGTTAAAATTTTCCTTAACACCGCTATCCCCAACTCCAGTTGCTCCTACCTCTGCGCTATACAATTGTTTCCTGTCGGGGTTCTTAAAACATTTAATTGTTAAATGCCCCTTACCGCATATGCTACACTTGATATCCGGTCTACCACTCGGTTTGTTCGAGTCAACTTTGTCCTGTTTACCCTGCGCTGCGCCTCTATTATCGCGTTGCCCCTTATTAATGCAACTATATACGCCCCCGCGCGCTTCTGCAAACAAATCTGCCTCCCTAGCCATTTCATCTAAATTACCAAACTGTTTTGGCTTCAGATGTACATACATTTCTCTATTACATGACTCCAGGAACTGATCCCTTGCCATGAAATCACAGACAGCCGGAAAAGATTTTTCTATCTTTGCCATATTAAGCCATTTTTCTAAATAACTTCTCAGTCTACTACTGAACTGTATGAACGTTTCTGACTTCTCGGGCCTACTATAACGAAACTGTTTCCTAAATCCGCGCTCTGTCATGTAAAAATTCTTTAATAAAGCGTCCTTTAACTTTTCATAATCCGCCTCATCCTCATTTGACAACCGGTCATATACATCAAGTGCGCGCCCTTTGAGCAATGCACTTAAATACGCGGCCCAAACACTCTTATCCCATTTATTAGCCGTAGCATATTTCTCAAATCTAGATAAATAACTATCCATTTTATCCTTACCCTCTTCAAAATAAGGTAACTTAGGATCCCGGGCATGAGCCACCTTCTCAGCTTTTTGCTTTTCAAATTCTAGCTCGAGCTTCGCTCTCTGCATTTCTAACTGATTCCTTAATTCTTGGTGCTGTAGCTCAAACCCATGTTTTATTTGTTCTAAATGGGCCTCACTAATCTCTTTTGCCTCCCTTTCAGTCTTGATGCGTGCCATTTCAAGTTCCTTATTAACATTCAACATAGCTAGTTCATGTGCCCTTTCCTTTTCCTTTTCCTCTAACTTAGCTAGTTCATGTACCCTTTCCTTTTCCTTTGCTTCTACTTCTAACTTAGCTAGTTCATGTACCCTTTCCTTTTCCTTTTCCTCAGACCTTAACCTTTCTAAATCCCTTTGCTCTTGCCTTTCTGCCCGCTCAATATCTTGCTGCTCTTTAACAAAACCTTGTAACTCCTTCCCCTCATAACCTAAGTCCTTTCCCATTTGCATTAAACGCTCCATTATTGATAACGTAAATCTCACGTTACTATCAAAACCACTATAAACTGATCAGTTATGATCAGTGATGATTGAATGGGCTTAACTAAAACGTTAAGATATGTGTTATACGCGTTAATCTAACTAAAACGTTAGTTATTAAAGCACACGCGATTTGAAATGTCAAATGCTTTCAGCACAGTATGACGTTGCGTACTGGTAGTCTAATATGACGTCATAAACTGACGACGTTTACAGTAAAATGCTACAATCCGAAGTTTCATCACATTACAAAACTCCGATCATAACAAGTCACCATTAATGTTTCTATTACGTCATACCTAACCTCAAGCCACAGCGTAAATATTAACGCTAACGTTATGTCAACGTCAGTAAATTGTTAACGTCACTACGTCAGAACCATGTGTGGGTAAGATCCATTAGTAGCTCCAATTTAACTTAGTAGAATGTCAGGTAACACAATTAAGTGGGGTCTACTTAAATTTTTCGTTACCAAGAAAAAGTGGGGTTTGCCTTGCCTTCCTGCTCAGAAATTATCGACTTGTCAGTATCCATTCAGTTGAATACATGGGTTTCGCACTTCATCAACGCAGGAAGGAAGATTAAAGTTAATTTCTAAATGTGGCTGTCAATGCATTTTTTTTTTTTTTTTTTTTAAAGTTGATGATTCAGAGTATCAATGTGCTGTTCCACAGCCGGGAACACCAGCCAGAGATCAAATCCTCACTTCACTGACACCAAATGTTATATGTGGGTTTACGGCGTCCCGCAAACCCCCATGCTGACAAGACAACCGAGCGTGATCTCTGACAGGTGTACGGGCAGCTGTGGGGTAAGGCACAAGAAAGATGTTAAATGAATGACATGAATTATTTACAGTATCTACATACAACACTTACTAACACAAAACATCACAATTTGTTGCTTCTGTAGCCAACTCACGACGTCCGCTCCGAAGGCAAAACACTGTTCTGTGCTCGGAACGGGTGACGTGAATACCTACAGAAGCAAACAACAAAAACAACAACAAAAACAAAAAAAAAGAAACAACACAAGACGCGACTGGCCAGTTTATAACTTAGGGTGAATCCCCCACTCGCGTGACACTTCCTCTCGCGAACTAGTAAAACTAGTCTATCAACATAGTTGATAATCCTAGGATTAGCGATCACGTTTGCTGATCAGACGTTTAGTGATCGTCCAAATAACCTGCAGGTAAGTTGACCTCTTCCATGTCTCACATTTGTTTACAACGAACAATGATTTATATTCTGCTTCTACCCTGGTAGGCGCTGATTACGGCGGTCTGTCCGCCCTTGCTGGACCCTAACGCCTAGCGTCGTACCAGTACCTGCTGCTATGAAGCAGGGAGCAGCAGGTCACACATTGTTATGCCTGCAAATTATGATAACGGGACTAGAAACGAGTCACAAAACATACATGCTATATCATGATCCCCCTCCCGGAGAAGTAAGAATATGTTCATGCATATACCGTTATTGCGCATGCGCCGACCAGACATACAGGCTGATTAGTGCATGCGACAAATAACCGTACAGCAGAACTCAACTTGACTGTGCATCAAATTATCAGCACCTAGCGCTTGACACAATAATACTCAAAGTTCATGTTTCCTTACTGAGCACTACAGAAATCAATTAATGCTCACTACTACTGAGCATAATACTCATCAAATTTGTGCTCACTACATTCTCACAAGTAAGAGGCAATTGAACAGACCACGCCTTTGCGCTACCTGGTCAGCCGCCAATTACAGGAAACATAACAATCTCTATTTCATATCCTTCTCCGCGACACGGCTCACAAATATAGCTATTCACAAATTCAATACATTAATAACAGATAGAAACTACAACAGAAGATTTTCATCTATAATCTACAACATTTGTTAGTGTCTCATATGGGCCAACACTGTTTGCCGTAAATTCTCTCTATTTGGTAGGCACCCCGTCACAACAGTCCTCGCGACGCCGATGACGCAGCTGACGTCATCCCCGCCGCTCAGGCCGTTATGACGTGTGGCGACCAAATACTCCCACTTATCATCATCACGTTCTTTATATGTACATACATGCACAAACTGAGTTATCAGACAAAAACGGCATCATTACAAAATGAACTCGTAATTCTTCTTGAACAAAATTATTTCTAATCAACGTGAACATGCTTGTAAAATAAAATTCATTACGGTTCATCATCACGGATAACCCAACAGGCTCTTGTAAGAGTTTGCCCTGATGATGAAGATATGGTTAAACTCGTCTTAAGTTTACGTCCCCTCTACCCCTAATATCATATTGGGACGGAACCACGGTTTTCCAACCACAGCTAGTCAAAAGTCATGGATCAAACAAGTGACCCGGCGTTATTAATTACATTCTACAAAAGGGGTCTAAAAGCCTAAATGAATCCAGAATGAGCGGGTGTCCAAACTTTACGTCTCACCAACATCTAGGGTCAGCATGAGACAGGACCTCACTTAGAAAGACTCATTCTACTACTGGAGAAGCCTGGGATCGATCCTGCGACGTCTAGCTGGCAAAGCTAGTAGCCTAATCACTACAGGCCTCAACCGTGAATTCAGAATAGGCTTCAGAAAGTTGGGGTATACTAGAAGTAAACCCCTCCAAAACCTACAAGCATGTTCATACAAAAATAATACTGAACATAGATTTAACATACCTTTCAATATACTTTCTATCTCCCCGTCACAATGTTGTGTTCACTGTTACAACTTGACCTGCTGCTAAAGTGTCTGCTTTTTTCAGGGTTTATATATCTATGAATACTACCGGAAAATCATGCCTACTCTTATTACCTTGCTCAATTCGTGGCGAGGTGGAGATACCGGCCACAAACAAAGCCAGATAGCAAAAATCGAGCAGATAATGGATTTGCGTTCAAATAGTATATTTCCCATAGGAAAAATTGATGAAACGACCCTATAATCAATGACATGACTCCTGTCAAAACGAACACCCACACAACACGTGACGGGAATAAAAATCATATATGGCACAATTTGGCGGTTGGCGATTTTTAGGCAAATTCTATAGGACTCGGCCTTTTAGCGGCCCCCTGTATTGTTAAAACAGCTCTCTATAAACCACTCATGCATACATCGTATGATATGTGCATGACTTGTTCATGGAGCCGCATAGTTTGCGTACCATATTTCACCTAAAATATTTCACTCGCACCGCCCTACCATATATCTACTAAAATAATTTAGATGTGCATAAGCACCAGAGAGGTTTCCTATTCCATCTCGTAACACTATGAAATAATGTAGCTGGATCCTACAGGGATCAAACCCACAACCAGCTGATCAACAGTTAGACCCATATCCATTTGAGCCACAAGACCCCTGTTTTCCACAAAAAAAGACATATTTGTAACTTTCTCATTGCTTTTCTGAAAATTCAGCTCCTCCGAAATGAGGGTTAACTCCTAGCGAGCAATTATTTGCTCCTGATGAGTAAACTGTTGCCTTTAACCCTTTAAGTGCGAAGCATGTTTAACAGATGGAATTTTCCAATATTTTTTTCTTGTTTTTTTTTCTCAGCAAACATCATGAAAACACACCTATATAATTTTGACCCCCTTGAACCCCACTTTTATATAGAAAAACTGGGGTTTCTGGGGGTATACCTTATTTTTCTTATTTCTGCTCTAAAATATAGATTGTGGGTACTCGTTAGAACCGCCTCGATGAGGCGGTTCTAACGAGTGCCCACAATCTATATTTGGAGCAGAGATAAGAAAAATATCACAATTTTTTCAGCATAAAATGTCCATTTTTTCGGAGATAAAGGTGACAATGTATTTGTATAGGCATGTTTGTGTAATGAATAAGAGTACCTTAATGATCCTAAGTATTGGGACAGATAGGCCTAAGTAAACAGTGCAGTCCCAGATCAGACTGCTCCTTTAGGAGCAGTCTGATCAGTGTCTACACTGCTTGCCATTCTGTCTGCACCTTTTAGTCTCCTTGCTGGATCATGAAACCAATCTGCTAAAATTTTAAAAGAATAATGGCAAGTTCTCAAGGTGGCTAAATTTTAGGATTCGGTAGAAATTACATTGGAATTGTCTGCTTGGCAGTCATTGGCCCACACATGAGGGAGCAAATTCTTTCCTTAAAGAGTAGTCCCATAAATCCCAAAACAGGATAGTCAGGGTGGCCCTTAACCCTTGGTCTATAGTGTATACTTACGTATACAAAGATTGATAAAAATCTGTTAAACCTTATCTTGCTGAACATGGCAACCCCTACCTTTGCAGTGTAGATCCAGATCAGATAGCTTTTAATCGAGTTTGTTATTGTGTTTGTGAATTGAAGGAATGCATTATGCCTGTGTCTCGAGTTATCGTCATCTCTCATATTATCGTCACCATGCATTTTCTGGTATCTATGAATAAGAAGCCACTAGATATTGTTCCAGCAGTCATTGTAAATCAAGAATCATTCACCTTGAGGAAGCAGGTGACGTTAAAAAGCGAACAAAACATGTTATTGTTCTATTTTTTTCCAATTTATACAGCCATATGCACCAGATAGCTGTCCTCCATTTTATTTTCCCCACTACCTGGTCACGTGACGCTTGATTTCCCAGCATTCAGGTAATAAAAAAAAACCTACAGTGCTGGCCCGAATGTATGCAACATTCCCACAGATATCTATCTAAAGTTTGTATATGTATTTTTTGTTAGTTTGTTTGTACACCCGTTTGTTGCATCAGGAGAAACACTGACTTCATGTGCCTTCAATGTGCAGCCTGAAATAACCAGGTTTTAGTGATATTGGCAACAGTTTGGATTATAATAAGTATGTGTGTACTGCGTCAAGTACTTATCCTTTTAACTGGTGTCAGCTTTCAGAGACTTTATTGAAAACTGAACTGTAAATTAATTCCTTTTAAATGTTAATGCATTCAGTTGCCTGCACAACTGCCTATTCAAATAAGTTTGCAAAGAAATTCTCTATATTGTTTTTCAAATTAACGCTTGTCAGTCAACACTGTCTGTAAAAAAGTTATGCATAAGTTTTGGACACTAACTGTACTAAGGGAGCTCCTGCTTTGCTATGACGTCATGATAACAACACTTGACGATAACTTGAGAGACAATCCAAATGTTTTAAGGTGAAGGTAAGCTATGTTTATTTAAAGATTTTGCACAGTAACAGAGCAATGGAAATCGTAAGTCTTGAAAAATTGATGGGATATTAAATGGTAATAATATTAAAATTAGAAATATTTAGAATGATCAAAGAAGACAGTTGTTACTGCCACTAAAATTCTTAGCATGACGATAACTGGAGAAAACAGCATATATTAAATAATTTGATTGACTGATAGTCAGAAATGGGTGTGGCTAGACTAACCTACTCAGCAGATCATGGGTTAAAGTACATCATTACGCAAACGCGCCTATACAAATACATTGCCACCTTTATTGCTGAAAAAAAGAAAATTTTAAGATGAAAATTTGCGATATTTTTCTTATTTCTGCTCAAAACATAGATTGTGGGCACTCGTTAGAACCGCCTCATTGAGCCTCATTGAGGCGGTTCTAACGAGTACCCACACTCTATATTTTAGAGCAGAAATAATAAAAATAAAGTTTACCCCTGTAAACCCCAGTTTTACTAGGTATATAAAAGTTGGGTTCAAGGGTGTCAAAATTATATAGGCGTGGTTTCGTGATGGAAGATACAACCCAGATACAGACAGACAGACAGACATAGGCATACGTACAGACAGGACAGAGAGACAGACAGACACAGCAATTTGATTACTATAGTGCCTCTGCTGGCTCCAACAAATGGTGCACTAAAAGTGATGGAAAACAGGCGCTGAGTATCTACCTCTATTCAATGGCTTATCTTAACTTAGTTGAGAGTACAATTCCACTATTTAGGCCACCAATTGTGACACAATACTGAGACCAGCCCACTACTAGAACCCCATTCCCAAATAACACTTCCCTTAACCTTTATCCTTCTGAATATTTCAATGAACTACACACTTTTTTGATTATCAGCCAATCAGATAACATGATATTATGTTTTCATTCAAATTCTCAGAAAGAATGACAGTCTAGATCCTGATCAGATTGTTTCTTCAGAAGCCATCTGATCTGGATCTACACTATTTGCAAAGGTAGGGGTTGTCGTGAACAACAGGATAAGGATTGATTTTCTAAATCTGGTATTAACTGATTAACCCTTGTCCTGCTGAATATTTATATATGCCACACCCACTATTGATTATCAACCAATAAGATTACTTGATTATTGCAATGCATTAATAAACTGAATGGCAAACAATGAAGATCCTGATCAGATGGCTTCTTCAGATCTGATCTGGATATACATTGTTTGAAAGATAAGACATATCCGGGCTCAGCAGGACAAGGGTTAAGTTATCAGTGACCCTCAAATATTTTCAAAATGCCTCAATGGAATCAATCAATGATCCAAAAAGACTAGAAATATAATCTACATCATTAAGACCACTACTGGACAGCCCAAAAAATCATCTTAATATAAAATATTACTACATTATCTTACCTGATTAATAAATTTAATACATCCTAGAAACATATAATCTTTGGCAAAGTGTTCAAATATGTCCGGTTTAACGAAGGACTTCGGCAATATTCTTTGATGACCTGAAATATATTTACAAAGTGTAAGTTAGTGCTCAGGAAAAAGTGAAGTTGGCATGTGCAATCAGCAAAGACTCTGATCAGACTGCACATAAGCAGTATGATCCGAGTCCATTAAGATAACACACCCAGCTTTCTTGTCTCTAGAACCAGTATTTTTCAGGTGAAAACTTTTGATATTGTCCTTATTTTTAGTCCAAATATAGGCTGTTGGTGCTCATCAGAAGGACTCAGTTTGTAATACCTGCTTATCAATAAGGTAATCATGATTCTGTTATTCATTACGCAAACACACCTATACAAATACATTGCCACCTTTATCGCCGAAAAAATGAAAATTTTATGATGAAAAAATTGTGATATTTTTCTTATTTCTGCTCAAAATATAGATTGTGGGCACTCGATAGAACCGCCTCATCGAGGCGGTTCTAACGAGTACCCACAATCTATATTTTAAAGCAGAAATAAAAAAAATAATGTATACCCCCGGAAACCCCAGTTTTACTATATAAAAGTGGGGTTTAAGGGGGTCAAAATTATATAGGCGTGTTTTCGTGATGGTTTAGGTGACTGTCTTTGAATATTCAATGAACAAAGTAATTATCCACTGACCAGCAACATTCTGAGAGGAAAGGTACTCAGGAACTAGGCCATTTTTCATTTCAAGGGGTTCAAAATTATATAGGCGTGTTTTCGTGATGGTTTAGGTGACTGTCTTTGAATATTCTATGAACAAAGTAATTATCCACTGACCAGCGACATTCTGAGAGTAAAATCTGTACAGGAAGTAAGGAACTGTGAATATTTATAATCATGCTAACATATTGAAATTGACTGATATACAAACTGCTATACAAAGTGTGCCCAGACTAGTGAAACGATAGCTTGGCTTAACACCTTTTTTGTTTGTTTGATTGTATAGGAGTTTAATGGCCCAGTCAACACTATTTAGGTCATTTTTGAGCCAGTCAGTATACATATCCGCACTTTTCCTGTGCAGGCTTGAACATAAGCAGTTAACCAGTACAGTGCACATTGTTTTGCTAGAAACTGACAACTACCCTTCTTGAATCAGCAAAAGAGAGATAATGACTGTAGAAAAGATTCCATGATCAATCTCCAACTTGGTCTTTGCCTTTTCAATTCTCAACTTCTCAAATGGTACCATCATAAAAACAGGCCTATATAATTTTGACCCCATGGAACCCCACTTTTATATAGTAAAACTGGGGTTTCCAGGGTTATACCTTATTTTTCTTATTTCTGCTCTAAAATATAGATTGTGAGTACTCGTTAGAACCGCCTCGATGAGGCGGTTCGAACGAGTGCCCACAATCTATATTTTGAGCAGAAATAAGAAAAATATCACAATTTTTCACCATAAAATTTTCATTTTTTCGGTGATAAAGGTGGCAATGTATTTGTATAGGCGTGTTTTCGTAATGCATGTTTTATCAAAGTGTTTTGCTGCCAAGAATAACTAACTTTACTTAACTCTTTTCCTGCTGTTCATGACAACCTGTACTTTTGTAAACAGTTTAGATCCAGATCAGATGGTCATCTGATCAGAATCTATACTGTTTGACATTCAGCTTGTGAATTTGCAGGAGTAAATTATTTAAAGTCATCTGATTGGTTCAACATGAGAAATAGGTGTGGCTAAATTAACCCTTAACTTGCTGTTCACGACAACCCCTATCTTTGAAACAGTGTAGATCCAGATCAGATGGCTTCTGAAGAAGCCATCTGATCAGGATCTACATTTGGCATTCAGTTTATGAATTTGTAGCAATAAATTACATCAAGTAATTTGATTGGTTGATAGACAGAAATGGGTGTGCCTTAAATGAATATTCAGCAAGATAAGGGTTAATCAATATTTATGGAATATCCTGTTACACTAGAACATATTAGTGGACAATGGTCAATTATATAGTAAATACATGGTTAGTGTCTTTAATAATAAAATATAATCGGTGAGCCTTAGACAATTTTATAGGGGTGAGTTTTAGTGAGTAAATGCAATTATATAGTAAATACATGGTTAGTGTCTTTAATAATAAAATATGTTCGGTGAGCCTTTGACAATTTTATGAGGCGAGCTTTAGCTCGCCCCTATAAAACTGTCGCGGCGAACGGATTATATTTTCTTATTAAAGACACTAATCATGTATTTAGTTTATACCGCAATTCAAAACAATCAAGGGGTTTTGCAATAAATAAGCAAGTTTAAGCAAAAAAAGACGGAAGACAAGACAGTGTGGCATGTTAAATAACATTCAGTGCCTTGGCGTGCACATGTAGTTTTGTTTGATTTGAGGTTTAACGTCCCTGTCAACACTGTAAAGGTCATTTTGGAGACATTGCTTCCAATTTTTTTTTGGGGGGGGGGGGGGACTTTTACCCGACATTGAGATGAAATGACATCTCAAGCCCTGTCGCCCAATGAAACCAATAGGGTTTATTAGCATGGACGGTCCACCTCGCACAGCGGTTCCTAGACAGGCTTAGATCCTCTAAGCGGTTTACCAGTACTAGTGTGCGGGATCGCCCCCGCCCATAGGGGCTTGAAGAAATATATGGGTTGCACGATGCTTCCACGCAGAGCTGAATCTGGCCCGCACACTAGTAGTGGTAAACCGCTTAGAGGATCTAAGCCTGTCCAGGAACCGCGGTGTGAGGCGGACCGTCCATGCTAATAAACCCTATTGGTTTCATTGGGCGACAGGGCTTGAGATGTCATTTCATCTCAATATCGGGTAAAAATCCCACAAAATTGGAAGCAACGTCTCCAAAATGACCTTTACAGTGTTGACGGGGACGTTAAACCTCAAATCAAACAAAACTTGTGTGCTGGCCGGATTCAGCTCTGCGTGGAAGCATCATGCAGCCCATATATATCTTCAAGCCCCTATGGGCAGGGACCAGCGCACATGTAGTATAATGTGACGTCAACGAGTGCAAAGTTTTTGACATCACCGCGCTAATATGACATAGGAAACAACATGGACGGTCGAATGAAAGTTTCTAAGCGCTTTGCATTCTGCATGAAAATTTGCAAATAAATAGTTTATTTTAGCTTTAGAAATTATGTTCGAGGTTGAGACACAACTGCAGTAGCAGTGCGCAGTTATTCCCACAGGCCATTCAAACCAGGAAAGGCCGGGAAGGTAAAAATTTAGCTGAAGTTTCTGAAAATCTGTTCAAATAAATATTGCAAAGATTTTAACTTGCAGTTTCGTGGTTTTCCTGTGTATAAAAGGTTGCATGTTATTGTTTACACTTGGAAATTAGTGACCTGAAAAGTATGTCCGGTCTATAAACAGTCACTAGACGTATTATAGGTCAGAAGAAGGTATTATAGGTCACTACCGATTATAGCGTGCAGTTATTCGAGCCCCTTTATTAGGTTACTAGAATGCCTGATTGCGGTATAAATTTCTTTTCATGCCTGTTTTTCATAGCTGGTAAATTAAACCGTCACATCAGAATCAGAACTTAACTGTTAGTTTCTCAGAGTAGAGACAAGCTTAAAAGTTGAACTCGTAACTCGTAATATACTCTAGTCTGTCTGTCTTTTTGCTGTTCGTACACGTGTCCATAAGTCTGTGCCTGTACATTCAACTAGTCATTCTAAACATTTTTGTGGATTCATCGACCATTGGTAGCCAGGCAGTACTAGTGTTCATGAATACACTGACCTAGACTTAAACAAAACTGACAGTCTTAGAGCAAACAGGATGCAAGCTGTCTTGATATTTTGATCAAGGTCATATTCAGTTGCAATATTTGGCAATATTTAGGTGACTGAAAGAGTGTCATATTAAAGTCTCAAGGATTGTCCAATTACAAAAATACCAAATAAGTTGAAAAAAAATTAAAAGCTTTTGTTACTCTTGTTCTTGTTGTTTAGCTGAAAAATATTGTAGTGCATTCAATTGATTTCCTTGTATTTCTCATCCACTGTGCAGTAAATCCAAGATCGTGGACATCGCAATTCAGCAAAGGTAAGCGCAAGAGAACAATATTTTGCTCACTGGGTATAGAAACAAGAGCATCGCAAGCGGCGCCATGCTCGTCTGTTTTTCCATGTCACATAGACAAATCAGTGAAATTGCATCATAATTGGAAAAGGGGAGATAATGCAGCCAAAATCAATAATATATTTATGACCCTTGGTCAAAATGTAGCTCTTGTGATGATGGGTGAGTGTGAGTATGAAGTTTCATGAAGGCAGGCCAAATACTTCTGGAAATATGGTCGTTAAGTTTTTTGGTTAATTTTTCTAAAAATAGGTCAAAGTTCAAAGGTCAAGGTCACAGGTCAAAAAGCGTGGTATGACTGAAAAGGTCTTGTCCCAAGGAACATTCATGTGAAGTTGGAAGGCTCTGTTGTGAATAGTATTGAAATAAGAGACAAAAACAATTTAAAAAAAACAGAGAGAAAAGGGGAGATAATTCAATCAAATTGCAAAATGGAGTTATAAAACTTGTAGGGAATGTAGCTCTTGTGGTGGTGAGTATGTGTATGAAGTTTCATGAAGGTAGGCCAAATACTTTTGGAAATATGGTCAAGGTTAAGGTTTTCGGTTAAATTTTCGAAAAATAGGTCAAAGTTCAAAGGTCAAGGTCACAGATCAAAAAGTGTGGTATCACTGAAAAGGTCTTGTCCCAAGGAACATTCATGTGAAGTTTGAAGGCTCTGTTGTGAATAGTATTAAAATGAGAGCAAAAAATGTGTTTCAGAAAAAAAATTGGAAAAGGGGAGATAATTCAGCCAAAATCAACAATGTTGTTATGGTCCTTGGTCAAAATGTAGCTCTTGTGATGATGAGGGTGTGTATGAAGTTTCATGAGGCTAGGTCTAATACTTTTTAAGTTATAGCCAAGGTTAAGTTTTTTTGGAACGACGACGCCAGACGACAACGACAACGCAGACGCCGGAGTGATGACAATAGCTCGAAAGTTTTTTTTCAAAAAACAGACGAGCTAAAAATAATTGTCCTTTGAGAAATCCAATCCAAAGCCTCCCAATGTCTTTTCAGTATAAGCAATTCTAACAAGTTCCCATGATCTCTTATTTTTGATAAGGAATATGGAAAATAAGTTTTACCCCTGTAAACCCCACTTTTGTGCATATATAGTGGAGTTTACTGGGGTCTTAATTTCAGGAACTTGTTAATGTGATGGGCTGGTTTTTACCTATCAACTGTGAACTGCCCCATATAAAGGGAATAAACTGATGATCATCAAGGCTCCATACACCTTGACTTCCTGCCGGTTCCATTCTGTATGTCTGTTGCAAATTCCGCACTAAATGTAAATATCTGAAAATAAACACTGAGAGAGTTCAAGCACCTACAGGAAGAAAAATGTGACCAGGGAAGACCCAGATCAGCATGTACATCAAGCTTGTCTGGACAGGGTCTCCATTTCCCAGCCAACAAAAGATGCCAGAAGCAGTCTGATCAGTGTCTACACTTTGACTGAATGCAAAAATATGTTTGAAAGATTGGCAATAAGGTATAGCAGATGACATTAACAGATTTAGATTGAGCTTTTTTTGTCATGTTAACCCATTTAGTACCGGAAACCCCAAAACGGGTAGTTGGCAGAACGCGGCGACTAATCAGGGCCTACACTATTTGCAGAATGTTCAGCCATTTTCCAAATCAATTTTGAAGGAAACACAACCTGACGCCCCTAAATTTTGAAATTGACCCATACTGTATATAAGAAGGAAGATTCCATTTGGTACAAAAAGGGTTAAGGGTTAAACCTGAAAGCACTATTTATTTACAGCCTACACTGCTACTCCGTGTTTTTATTCTATATAGTCTATACCATCACGTGAACAAGTCTGAAACGAACACCCCACTAAATAAAAATAAAAAATGAGTTCCTTTAAGAGCAATGAAAACATTCATAAGAAAGAAGATGGGTCATACCACGCAGCCTCGGCCAATAAAGCCCCATCAGTGACCCCGCAACGATCCGGCAAAGAAAGCCAGAGGAAACACACTGCAATTTTGCGAATTTCGAATAGGCAGTCGACCCAAAGACTGAAATAAATCAAAATGGGGTCCAAATAATCAAAAATCTGTCTAGAATATGAGTCTAAACCAATAATTTATTTCCGATTTCTCAGAATATTCACGCTGATCTCAAAGGACCAAAAGTAAAATATAAGAAAATGGGGGTTTATGGAGAATACATTATTTTTTTATTTCCACTCCAAGACATAGGTTGTGGGTGTTCGTTAGAATGAGCACCCACAACCTATGTTTGCAGTATAAATATGAAAAATATTACAGATTTTTGTCAGAAAAAGTAGCCATTTTGGAGATGTGAAAAAATGCAATATGACACATGGGTGTGTTATTGAAATGATTTTTGTTTGGATATAACATGGCTGTTTACTGCATGTAACATCGTTTCTGCTTTGGATACCTACAAAATGGTGTTATAAAGATGTTCTAAAGGAAAGTCCAATAATCAAAATTCCAACAGCAAGTGGCTGTTCAAATGCTTTGATGATGGACATCACAATCCATCTTCACTAGAAACCTCCAAGAGAGAAAAAAAAGAAGTGAAGGCAATGATCAGGAATTTATATAATTACCTCACACCAAGACACCAAAGGGAAAGATACTCAAACATAAATCAACTTCATCATATTGAAAACATCACAAGCAGACAGCCAAAATGACAGTTACTTTTCCACAAAATGTCGAAAAAGCTATCCAAAATAAAAAGAAATTAGCAATACACACATGCAAAGATGAACTTTAAGAATAATAAACCACAACAGAAGAACTGCCCTGGAACTGTCAGTGTACTACACCTTAGTGGGATCCAAACTGAGTACGGTTTCCATTCAGTTGCCATTCAGTGGACAGAAACTTTGCCAAAGGCTACGACAGGCCTGCGATTTTAGTTCTGGACAAATCGACTTGAACATTTGGGTAGATGCAACTACTGAAGCATTGACAAATGGACTGAAAAAGGAACAGGAGGAAAACCAGACTCCCATATCACCCCTTGCTTAAAGCAGGGTAAATAGAGAATACCAGGTTCATGTCTTTTGATATCAAGTTTATCAGGCAAGGCTTTGAGAATGCTTGCTTGTAGAATCGGTAGGCTTGCCGAGTGATTCTACACACAAACTCAAAGCCGAGCTCAGTATCAGTTCCATAGTGCTGAGGTTGATACTGCGGTGTTGACGTCAGTACTCAAGTATTGATTTAAATAACTATAGTATAATATCTTTAACTTTTGCAGTATAAAATTCTAACTTTTCTAAAACTAATGCTGACTTGTCAGGTGAGACATGTATCTTAGCGAATTTGGTTGCCACTTTTTGTTATATTTTAAATTTTGCAGATCATGCTAATTTGGACTTCTCCTTCCTGATGCCTGGGACTTCCGTGGAGTGTGGGCCATGTTCGCTGATGTTGGCTTGGTGGGGGACGCCTATAAGTCCTAGGGTAGGGTCTCTTGCCTAATGCCTCCAGTTGACCTGTCCCATGAGCTATGTCGGTCGGTGTGTGCTTGGAGGGGGATATGCTGTGTTTGCCAGGTCTTGTGCATCATCCATTGCGGTTTCAGAACTTTGGGGTCGAGACACACTGATGAAGATTAAATATCAGAAAGGCCTTTGTGTCACTAAATTTGGTATAGTTACACCTTAATTTTATCCCATGTACAATCTTTAAATATGCAAGTTACCATCAGCTAATGATTGTCCTCCATGCATTCAAAGATTCCAGAATGCAATAATTGGTCCATATATTTAGCATCATCTGACGGGAATTTTTCCTATGATATTTTTTTAACAGTTGTTGTTCCATTTTTCCAGTAATAATAACAACTTTTTCCCATTTTTTTTCCAGGAGTTTGGTTCATTCATAAAACTGCAATGTCACTTTGACCTGATAAAGCTCATTTGTCCTGAAATAGCATATCTTTATCAGGCCAAGGCATTGCAATGCAATTAATATAAGGGGTAACTGATAAAACAAGAGGGCCCAGAGGAACATGATTCGCTGACCTGAATGTCAGTGTCTCTATTACATTCTGTTTTTAGCTCTGGTGGCCACCTTGTTCATCAGAGTGGAACAATCAAAGCTGTTTTGGGAGGGTGTCACCTAAGCAACATTCCTATAAAGTTTGAATGAAATTGATCCAAGGGTTTATGAAGAGTTCCGGTTTGAGGAAAATTTACAATGTTTTTCTATTTTTAGCTCTGGCGGCCATAATGTTCATCGGAGCGGGATCATTTTAGCTATTTTGGTAGAGGGTCATCTAAGCAACAGTCCTTTGTAGTTTGAATGAAATTGGCCCAAGGGTACAGGAGGAGCTGTCTTTTGTAGATGTTTTCTATTTTTAGCTCTGGTGGCCAGCTTGTTTACCAGAGCTGAATGATTTTGATTATTTTTGTAGGGAGTCACCTGGGCAACATTCCTGTGAAGTTTAAATCAAATTGGCCCAAGGGTTTAGGAGAAGTTTGCTTTTGAAGCAAATTTACAATGTCTTTTCTATTTTTAGCTCTGGTGGCCATTTTGTTCATCGGAGCAGGATCATTTTAGCTATTTTGGTAGAGGGTCATCTAAGCAACATTCCTAAGAAGATTGAATGAAATTGGCCCAATGGTACAGGAGGAGTTGCCGTTTGAAGATTTTTCTAGTTTTAGCTCTGGTGGCCATCTTGTTTATCAGAGCGGAACCATATTAACTATTTTGGTAGGGAGTCACCTGGCAACATTCCTGGGAAGTTTAAATCAAAGTGGCCCAAGGGTTTAGGAGAAGTTTGCCTTTGAAGCAAAATTTACGATATTTTTTTTATTTTTAGCCCTGGTGGCCATTTCGTTCATCGGAGCGGGATCATTTGAGCTATTTTGGGAGAGGGCCATCTAAGCAACATTCCTATGAAGTTTGAATGAAATTGGCCCAAGAGTACAGGAGGATTTGTCGTTGGCAGATGTTTTTAGATTTTTAGCTCTGATGGCCATCTTGTTTGTCAGAATGGAAAGATTTTAGCTATTCTTGTAGGGAGTCACCTAAGTAACATTCCTGTGAAATTTTAATCAAATTGGACCAAGGGTTTAGGAGGAGTTCGCATCTGATGCAAATTTACAATGTTTTTCTATTTTGAGCTATGGTGGCCATTATGCTCATCAAAATCGTTTTAGCTATTTTGGTAGAGGGTCATCTAAGCAACATTCCTATGAAGTCGGAATGAAATTGGCCCATGGGTACAGTAGGAGTTGCCATTTGAAGATTTTTTTTTTATTTTTAGCTCTGATGGCCATCTTGTTAGTCAGAGCGGAACGAATTTAGCTATTATGGTAGGGAGTCACCTACATAACATTCCTGTGAAGTTTGAATCAAATTGGCTCAAGGGTTAAGGAGGAGTTTGCATAAATTTACAATGTTCTATTTTGAACTATGGCGGCCATCAGAGCAAAACTGTTTCAGCCTTTTGGTAGAGGGTCATCTAAGCAACATTCCTATGAAGTTTGAATGAAATTAGCCCAAGGGTACAGGAGGAGTTGTCGTTTAAAGATTTTTTCTATTTTTAGCTTTTTCAGCCAGCTTGTTTGTCAGAGTGGATGGTTTTAGCTATTTTGACAGGGAGTCAACTGGGCTATAATCCTGTGAAGTTTGAATCAAATTGGCCGAAGGGTTTAGGAGGAGTTAGCGTTTGAAGCAATTTGCCACATTTTTTTTCTATTTTTAGCTCTGGTGAGCAGCACCTGTCTTAGCTTTTATGGTAGAGGATCACCTAAGCAACATTCCTATAAAGTTTGAATGAAATGGGCCTAAAGGTACAGAAGAAGTTGTCATTTAAAGATTTTTTGTATCTTTAGCTCTGGCAGCCATCTTGTTCAGCTGAGCAAAACGATTTTGGCTATTTTTGTAGAGGGTCACCTAAGCAGTCTTTCTATGAAGTTTTACTGAAATTGGCTCAAGGGTTCAGGAGGAGTTAGCATTTAAAGCAAATTGTTGAAGCCGCATGACACACGACGCATGACGGACATTGACCGATCACAATAGCTCACCATGAGCACTTCATGCTCAGGTGAGCTAATGAGTTACTAAGTACATTTTACTTTACATACCAACCGATAAGGTTGGTAATTGGTGATAATTGAAGGATAATGTTCCAATATTTCACCACATAAATCTATGTTGTGGGCATTCATTTGAACCATGTTTCAAATGAATACCAACAACATAGGTTTTTATGGAGAAATATTATCCTATATTTATCAATTTACCACCAAATACCCAACTTACTTGTTTCTATAGCACTACCTTACTTTTCAAAAACTTTTAAAACCACCCCAGGAGCATCCTCTTCATTCAACACACCAATTTTGTATAAACAACACAATAGGGCAGCAAATGATAGTTCGTGACCTGCAAAAGAGTTCATGCCCTGCAAAAGACACATGAACTGACATATGAGGAAAGGGCCCTTAACCATTGTATTCTGGTGGACTCACCCATTGTTCTATTTTGAAGAAGTTGATTTGTCATTTAAGGGCTGTTAGGCATATATTTTCATTTTTATTCTATTTTTGGCAGAAACTCCTGCAAGCAGACAGTGTAGACCATCATCAGATGCTGAATTTTCTGATCTGGGCCTGCAATGTTTGTCAGGATACCTGTTAAGGGGTTTCCCAGTTAAAATGTGTTAACCTTCTCTGGCTTCTGTTACCCAAATGTGAATACTAAGCCAACTAAAAGGGCTAGAAACATAATTTCTTGCATGAAGTTAACTCAAGGTCTACACTACATGTCTGTGAGCAACAGAGGTTCTGTTGAGACTATGCTTATCCATGACGTCTTGCCTGAAGTTAAATCTAAGTCTACACTACATGTCTGTAAGCACCAAAGGCTCTGATTAGCAGTGTTTTAATGAACTTTTTTGGCAAGTAGCAAGTTGTTGCTCTGGTGAGATTGTGCTTATCCATGACTTCTTGCATGAAGTTAACATCAAGGTATACACTACATGTCTGTAAGCAAAGAAGACTATGGCAAGACTGTGCTTATCCATGACTTCTTGCATGAAGTTAACATCAAGGTTTACAAACCATGTCTGTAAGCAACAAAGACTGGAGAGACTTTGCTTATCCATGACTTCCTGCATGGATTTACCACAAGGTTTACAAACCATGTCTGTAAGCAACATAGACTGGTGAGACGATGCTTATCCATGACTTCCTGCATGGATTTACCACAAGGTTTACAAACCATGTCTGTAAGCAACATAGACTTGTGAGACGATGCTTATCCATGACTTCCAGCATGGATTTACCACAAGGTCTACAAACCATGTCAGTAAGCAACAAAGACTGGTGAGACGATGCTTATCCATGACTTCCAGCATGGATTTACCACAAGGTCTACCCTACATGTCTGTGGTCAACAAAGACTGGTGAGTCGATGCTTATCCATGACTTCTTGCATGCAGTTAACTCAAGGACTACACTACATGTCTGTGGTCAACAAAGCCTGGTGAGACTATGCTTATCCATGACTTCTTGCATGAAGTTAACTCAAGGTCTACACTACATGTCTGTGAGCAGCAAAGACTCTGGTGAGACTGTGCTTATGTGAGCATTTGCCAGAGTCTTTGCTGGTCACCTTTGTGATGGGATAGGTGGGTCAGAATTTAGGGATAGCATTTATGGTTGTGCTGACTGTTTGCTGCATGATCCTTGGCTTTTGTCATTTTGAAACAGTTTGATGTAGTTATCTGTAGGGAAGTTTTCTTATTTACAGAATGTGCCAAATTTTTTTAAAGTGTTGCAGTGTGGACCCTGATCAGACTGCTCCTCTCTGGAATAGGCCGATCTGGGTCTATGTTGTATGTAGATGCCTGGGGTCATGGCAGAAGATGGTTTCTTGAATTTTGTGATGCGCTTTCTCTTTAAGTGTTGCTTGCCTTCTTTACCTGTATTTCCTTTTAAGTATGTTTTCTGTGATATATGTTTATTTAAAGCTTTATTGTTTGCATGCGGATGGCCTAGGCAGCTCAGTCGGTGCGCGTCTGACTGGTGATCAGGAGGACATGGGTTCGATACCTGCCAGGGTCGGCAACATTCTTTTGTGGAGACTGATCATGAAATCTTTTCTATGGTCATTCTCTCCCTTCCGCTAATTCAAAAATAGCCATCGGAAGAGATGGCAAATCCCCCGACCAAAAGCCAATATGGCCTTCAGAAGATTGTTCACCAATAGAAAGTGCCCCAGAATTAAACCAGCAATATATCACAAAAGTATTGCAGTTATGGCCATCACAAGATTATACTGTCAGGGGAGATAACTAGAAAACCAGGGCACTCAGAAATGTGGTTCTTGCGCATTACATGCCTGCTTAAGCTCATGTATTTCTGTACAAAGTACCATCAATATGTCTCAAAGGGTATTGGAGATAAGGTGATCATAAGCTGGTCATACTGTTATACTGAAAGGGTAGATAACTCAAATACCAAAGCACAAACAGTTGTGGTTCTTGCACATGACATCCCTTCTGTATCTTGTATACAATTGTGCCAAGTTCCTTCAAGGTTGCCACTCTATTTTATTGGAAGGGGAGATAACTCCAAAACCATGGCAACCAGAGTTGTGGTTCTTGTGCATGACACGCCCTCTCAGCCTTGTGAACAACTGTGCCAGGTACCATCAATATATCTCAAAGGGTATTGGAGTTATGGCCATCACAAAGTAGTCATTCTATTTTATTGAAAGGGGAGATAACTTAAAAAGTATGGCATCCAGAGTTCTGGTTTTTGCGCATGACACACCGTCTCGGCCTTGTGAACAATTGTGCCAAGAACCATCAATGAATCTCAATGAATCTCAAAAGGAGTTATGGCCATCACAAGGTTGCATCTACGGTAAGGACGGACAGACGAACGGATGAACGGACAGACGGACGGACGGCAGGCTGATCGCTATATCCCCCGAACCTATTCGGTCGGGGGATAAGAAGGGCAGTTATCAGTTTCTGGTGAACGAATGTGCAATGTACTGGTAAACCGCTTATGTATAAGCCTGCCCAGGCAAAGTGAGGATAGGTAAACATTGTTGCAATGTTTTCCAAAAAAATTCTTTGCACTGGACATCTTGAGAAGAACATGTTTACAATGATGTCATCAGACCTGTCCTTCTGGGGCCAGTTGTTCAAAGCACCGTTAGCTTAGCGAGCTCGTTAGTGGTCAAATTGAAACTGTTAACTGTTCTATCAAATACATTATCGAAAATTTCAGCAAAACTTTTAACATATTTGCCATAATGAATGATCAAAGTTTTAACGATATGTTAATTAACCACGTCATCAGTTTTGAACAACTGGCCCCTGATGCACTTCTTTGATCACAGTCTCAAGTGGGAAAATGTTTACATCATGTTAAAATGAGAGTTTAATAATGGAAAACAAAGAAATAAAGTATCAAAAGAATTCAAAATAACCAAAAGTTTTTTATTTATCAGCTGAAAGTTACTGTGGCGCATGAAATTATTTTGTTTTCATTTCTCACCAACTGTGCAATGGTTCCAAGATGGCGGACATTGTGATTGGGCAAAAATGAGCATGAGAACGTAATATTTTTGTGGGTACCGGCATATGGCGAATAATTGCCTTTATGCTGTCCAATCAAATCCTTCGAAGTTTTTATGCGAGCAACAGGTAATATCTTTTTGCTCATGGGGTGTATGGAAAACGACTTCCTTACACTGTCCAATTAAAAGCCTTCAAATTTCTTTGTAGTATACTGTAACAATATACACATGTAATTTACTGACCAGCCAGGAATTTTGAAAGTTACAGTACCTGTTCCATAATCTATCCTGGTATCATTTCCTACAGATTCTATAAGATAGACTGACAACTCCTCACTGGCTTTCTTGTATTTCTCATCAAGAGTATCTTCAACCAGCTGTTTACTGTTCTGAAAACAAATATATCACAAAAATGTTGGAGTGGGGCCCAGCTCTTTCGAGCATTTTAGCTTTACAAACAAGTTAGTGGCCAATTGTTAAATATTTTTTTTTTTTAATTTCAAAATTATTTCCCTTATATTGATCTATTGTTAACCCTTGTCCTGCAGAATATTTAAATATGCCACACCCACTACTGATTATCAACCAATCAGATTACCTGATTCAAATTATTGCGACAAATTCATAAACTGTGCAACAAACAATGATGATCCTGATCAGATGGCTTCTGGTCTGGATCTTCCTTGTTTGAAAGATAAGACATATCCAGGTTCAGCAGGACAAGGGTTAATCAAAGATGGGTGAAAACTGGTTTAAATTATTTAGCAAGTACATGTACCAGCACATTATCTAAGACACAGATATTTTTGCTGAAAAAATGTTAACAAACTATACAATTAGTTTTGAAGAATCATTAGTT
Source organism: Lucinisca nassula (assembly GCA_963580285.1). NCBI lineage: Eukaryota > Metazoa > Mollusca > Bivalvia > Lucinida > Lucinidae > Lucinisca > Lucinisca nassula. The sequence continues at coordinate 44,692,366 of OY757010.1, read as the reverse complement.
TAACAAGCTCTTTACTGGCATACCAGTGCATACTAGTGGACTCTTCCAATGCTATATGTTGGACAAGTCCATTTGTCATATGAGGGGTGTCAGGCCTATTTTTGTTTTTTATTCTATTTTGTTAGCAAATAGTGCAGGCCCTGATCAGACACTGCGTTCTGCGGCATTTGATCTGTGACTGCACTGTTTGCAAGGTACCCCTTAAGGGGTTTCTCACATACAATGTGTTAATCATTCTAACAAAGGTGCAAACTTGAAAATAGAAGCGTAAATTACAATATCATTCTCTTTACTATACATGTATTTGCTGGAAAATTTTGAGGAACTTTTGCAAATCAAATTTTCTTCTGCAAAATATTGGCGTATTTGCCATATGCAGAAATGATCAAAATTTTACCAATATGTGAACTAATGACATTGTTTGTTTTGAATAACTAGACCCTAGACTGTGATGCACGATCTATCTGTCATATTTTTAACCCTTATCCCACTGCATAATTAATTTAGCCACACCTTTTTCGGACTTTAACCAATCAAATTACTTGATGAAATTTATTCCTGCAAATTCACAATCTGAAAATCAAACAGAAGCCATCTGATCTGGATCTACACTACTGTTTCAAAGGTAGCGGTTGTCGTGAACAGCAGGATAAGGGTTAACCCATTTTCTACTGGAAACCACAAAAAAGGGTAATTGGCAAACAGTTCAGGCCCAGATCAGACACTGCAGAATGCGGCATCTGATCAGGGTCTAAACTATTTGCAAAACATTCAGCCATTTTCCAAAAACATTTTCAAGAAAACATTACCCGACACCCTCAATTTCGAAATGTACTTGTGCTATATATAGGGTGGAAGATTCAATTCATTAAAGATGGACTAACCATTATAACAAGGGAGGCAACATCTGAGGTTCTCTATTTGGTTTTTGGTCTCAGTTTTATGGCCCGTATTATTCAACTTATATCGAGCCAATCATTAATCAGGGCATCCACTGTTTGCTAAAAGTTCAACCATTTTCCAAATAAATTTTGAAGAAAACACAACCTGACACCCCTAAATTTTGAAATGGACTCTAATATATAAGGAGGAATTTTGTTTGTTTGATTTGAGGTTTAACATCTCCGTCAACACTGTAAAGGTCATTCTGGAGACGTTGCTTCCAATTTTCAGATTCCATTTGGTACAAGAAGGGTTAACCTCCAAAGGGAGAAATTTCCTAAATAGGAGCAATTCGCACAGAAAAAAAGTGAAAATTCAACCTTTATGAGTGGCCCCTACTACTGTAATGATCCTGAGTATTGGGACAAAGAGGCCTAAGCAAACAGTGCAGACCCAGATCAGACTGTTTCTGAAGTCTGATTAAGGTCTACACTGTTTGTCATTTGCTCTGTACCTTTTGGACTCCTTACTGGATCATCAAACAAATTTGTAAAAAACTAGAGCTGTCAGTGAAACTGACTAGGGCCCCGGAAGCGCTATCAGAGGAGTAGGAAAAAAATTTGTGGACGGACAGACAGACGGACGGACAGAGTGATTACTATAGGGCACCCACACTTTCAGTGCGGGGCCCTAATTACTAGAATCATAGCAAGGTTGTTCATTTTAGTGTCTTGAGTTTTGAGGTTCTTTACAGTAATATTTTAGAAAACAAGTAATTTCCAAAACCATTGAGAATAACGGGACACAAGAAAAAGACATTTTCTTTAACCTTGACCTTGGAGGTACCAACTAGGGTCTTAGGCATGTCACATTGTCTCATGATGGTTAACATTTCTGCCAGGTAATTTCAAAAATCAATCAAGATTCAAGAAATTAGAAAGTTATTGACTGTGTTTTATGTTTGGGACCCTTTTTTAACCTTTGACCTCTAAGTACAACCTTGATGGTTAACATTCCAATAGATCTGAAATTTCAAAATCAATCCAAAAATATGGAAGTTATTGGCCATGTTTAAGATTTGTACACTTTTTTTTTTTACCTTTATCCTCTAAGTACGACCTTGACCTTGGAGGTATGGACCAGTTTTGCATTTGTTTTGGGCCTAAGGATGAACAAATGAATGTACAGACAGACGAATGAACAGACAAATGGACAGGGGCAACGCTATATGCCCTTCCACCATTCTTGGAATGGTGGAGGCATAAAAAAATCTAGCTTTATGAAGATATTTTGAACAGTTTTTTTAAAACATTTCGTCACAGTACCTGCAATTTACAAAGTTCCATTACGATAACACACCCGTACGACATAGTGCATTTTTCACATCTCCAAAATGGCTACTTTTCTGATGAAAATCTGTCATATTTTTCTTATAAATGCTCCTAAGATAGGTTGTGTGTACTCGTTAGAACTGCCTCATTGAGGCGGTTCTAACGAGTACCCACAACCTATGTATTGGAGCAGAAATAAGAAAAATAATGAAGACCCCCGTAAACCCCAGTTTCCTCTATATAAAGTGGGGTTTAGGGGGGTCTTCATTTCACGGACTTGTTCACGTGATGCAAAGGGGTGTAACTGAAACAAATATATAGTCAAGTGTTATGGTTCTTGGACTCTGCATGTCGCTGGTGTTAGTGACTATTTGTATGAAGTTTCATGGAGATATCTTGAACTGTTGAATGGTTGTAGGAGTACGGTGGTAGAAGTCATGCTGTATTTAAATCCCTCATATTTATCTGAAAAGTCCATAGCTTAACATGAAGGCTTTTGCCATTTTGTATGAGAAACCTTGAAAATGGGTCACTCGCAAACAGTGCAGGCCCAGAACAGTGTGGATCAGAGCCTACACTGTTTGCAGTAATCCATTTCCTGCTGTTCACAACAATCCCTACATGATTCAGATCAGGTGGGGAAGCCATCAGATATGGATCTACACTGTTTGTCATTCAGTTTGCAAATTTGAATAAATAAATAACATCAAATGATCTGCCCCGAGTGGCCAGTTGAAATGTAAATGGGTGTGGCAACTGTGGCTAAATTTAATTTATGCAGTGGGTTTTTTTTTTTTTTTGGTTTTATGGCCCTTTCAAGATTATTTCACTCATATCGAGCTGATCGTTAATCAGAGGTGGGCGAAAACCGGGGTACCCGGAGAAAAACCACCTGACCTTCCATTGCAGAACTTGGCGTCTCACATGTGACCAGAGCGAGGCTCGAACCACAGCGGTGTGAGAGACCTTATGATCAAGAGTCAGCACTCTTAACCACTAGGGCACGGAGGCCCGTTTATGCAGTGGGATAAGAATTAACAACTTAAACCATTTTCTGAACACATCTGAGCCGGGGCACAACATTTCAGTGGCCAGCGAAGACTCAGATCAGCCTGCATATCTGCACAGTCTGATCAGAGTCTTCATTGTGGGATAGCGAAGGCCCCAATGTTCCTTCTTGCAGCAAGAGACGTCTCTGGTCAAACTATATGGATGTGAAGGCTGATCTGCTTCTTCACTGGGTACACATATTAATTGTAGGAAATGCTAAGCCCCGGCTCATTTCTACAAAACACACCTGACAACTCTTAATAGCAAAAAAATTACAGAAACCTGCTATAAGCAGATGATTCAATTCAGTACATAATGATCTTATTGTACCTGTTTTAGTTTTCCGAACCAGTCTCTGAATGCTTTATTCCCAAACCTCTGATCAGGCTGATCTACTGCAGGAAACTCTGCTATCCAGCTCTCTAGAGCATCCAACATTTTTAACAACCTCTGTAACATCTATAAGAACATACATAATCTTTAGGAGTATTTAAAAGCCATGCTTAAGTCACGTGGGCAGCCAAGTTCAGCAATCAAGGTCAAATGTTTTTTGTCCCCTGATACATGTATCTGAGCACTATTTGGTCACTTTTTCCCCATACGAGTATCTGTGGTAACTACCGGTACATCATGTTAACAAGTCTTTGTAATGAACACCCCCCTAAACCCCACTTTATAACAAGAGGCTCAATGAGCCTAAACCGCTCACCTGAGGAACTTAAGTTTTAACAATTCACAGACTTATCTACTAAATCTGCTAATAGAATCCAGCCCATTGACCCTTACAGGATATAAGTCATCATTATTGCATTGCATTCCAAGTTTGAGACTTCTAGCTTCTATAGTTCCTGAGAAATCTTTGACGAAAATTTAACATTGGTCAAAATGGAGAGAAAGAAGAATGAAAGAACAGATGAACAAATAAGCTGAGAAAGCCCAATGTCTCTTACACAAAATAAGTCATCATTATTCTATTGAATACCAAATTTGATGCTTCTAGCTTTTATAGTTCCTGAGAAATCTTTGATTAAAAATTTAACATTGGTCTATTATCTCTATATGGAGAGAAAGAAGAATGAAGGAACAAATGAACCAGACTAGCTCCAAAACCTAATGCAGCCTTTCCCCTTGCCCAAATGGTGCTACACATAAAATTTAAACAAGATTGGTCGACTGCCTTCTGAGATATGCTTCATTGAAAGTGTGGAAGACGGATGGATGGGCAACAGACGACGGACTCCGGAGCCTTGGTATACTATCAGCTCACTGGAGCCTTTGGCTCAGGTGAGCTAAAAATTCAAGTCGCTATTTCTGTCACAACATTTTCCCTACGTTAAGTCTATGGGCAAATTTTTTTGTCTCTCAAGGTCACGTAACTCCGAGGTCAATATTCCGATTCGGCCCAAAATCGAACTTAACCGAGATTTTATGCCTGTCCTCGTTACCTGCAAGTTTGAAGCTGATATGAATAAAAACAAAGTTGCTATCGTGGTCACAACGTATTTTTTTATGCTCAAGGGCAGGTAACTCCAAGGCAAATATTCCGATTCGGCCCAAAATCGAAATTAACCGAGATTTTATGTCTGTCCTCGTTACCTGCAAGTTTGAAGCTGATCTGAAAAAAATTCAAGTCGCCATCGTAGTCGCAACATTTTCCCTAATTAAGTCTATGGGCAAATTTTTTGTCGCTCAAGGTCACGTAACTCCGAGGTCAATATTCTGATTCGGCCCAAAATTGAACTTAACCGAGATTTTATGCCTGTCCTCGTTACCTGCAAGTTTGAAGATGATATGAATAAAAATAAAGTTGCTATCGTGGTCACAACGTATTTTTTTATGCTCAAGGGCAGGTAACTCCAAGGCAAATAATCCGATTCGGCCCAAAATCGAACTTAACCGAGATTTTATGTCTGTCCTCGTTACCTGCAAGTTTGAAGCTGATCTGAAAAAAAAATTCAAGTCGCTATCGTAGTCACAACATTTTCCCTATGTAAAGTCTATGGGCAAATTTTTTGTCGCTCAAGGTCATGTAACTCCGAGGTCAATATTCCGATTCGAACTTAACTGAGATTTTATGCCTGTCCACGTTACCTGCAAGTTTGAAGCTGATCTGAATAAAAATAAAGTTGCTATCGTGGTCACAACGTATTTTTTTATGCTCAAGGGCAGGTAACTCCAAGGCAAATAATCTGATTCGGCCCAAAATCGAACTTGACCGAGATTTTATGCCTGTACTGGTTATCTGCAAGAATGAAGTCGATCAGAAAAAAATTGACGGAGCTAGAGTGATGACAAGCTTTTTCCTATGTGAAGTCTATGGGAGCTAGATGTTGCCATGGCAACCAGAGTTCCACTCAGATCTGCCTGAAAACCTAATGAGCCTTTCCACTTGCCAAATAATGCGACACATGAAATTTGATCAAAGTTGGCCAAGTAGTCTTTAAGATATACATTTTTGAGATTCCCATTAACCCTAATGCAAAAACACACAAGGGCAGGTAACTCCTAAGTGAATGATCCGATTCTGCCAGTTATCGAACTTGACCGAGATTTCATGGCTGTGCTGGTTATCTGCAAGAATAAAGCCAATCTGAAAATAATTGAAGCAGCTACGGTGATGACAACATTCTCCCCATGTTAAGTCAATAGGCAATTTTTTCAACGCTCAAGGGCACGTAACTCCTGAGTGAATAATCCGATTCAGCCCAAAATCGAACTTGATCGAGATTTCATGCCTGTCCTCGTTAACTGCAAGAATGAAGTCGATCAGAAAAAAATTGACGGAGCTAGAGTGATGACAAGCTTTTTCCTATGTTAAGAACGCTCAAGGGCACGTAACTCCTGAGTGAATAATCCGATTCAGCCCAAAATCGAACTTGATCGAGATTTCATGCCTGTCCTCGTTAACTGCAAGAATGAAGTCGATCAGAAAAAAATTGACGGAGCTAGAGTGATGACAAGCTTTTCCTATGTTAAGCCTATGGGAGCTATTTGTTGCCATGGCAACCAGAGTTCCAATCCGATCTGCCTGAAAACAGTATGCAGCCTTTCCCCCTACCTGATAATGCTTCACATGAAATTTGATCAAGATTGGCCCACTGGTTCCGGAGATATACTTCTTTGAAAGTGTGGACGACGGACGACGAGGGACGACGACGGACGCCGGCTCGTGGTATACTAATACCTCACATGAGCCTTCGGCTCAGGTGAGCTAAAAAGACTAAAAATGTGTCCATAGGACACGGATGCCCCCGCCTAAAAATATGTCTATGTTTGTATTCATCCATAGAAAGTTTTGGACCCTTTTTTCACATTTGACGTCTAAGTATGACCTTGACCTTGGAGGTAAGGACCATGGTTTTGTGTGAGGCAGATTGTCTCATGATGGCCAACATTTCTGCTAAGTTATTTTAAAATCCATCCAGAGATAAGAAAGTTACTGACTGCATTTAAGTTTCGCACCATTTTTTTTACCTTTGACCTCTAAGTATGACCTTGACCTTAGAGGTACGGATCTGGGTTTGCACGTGACACATTGTCTCATGATGGTTAACATTTCTTCAAAGTAATTTCAAAATCCATCCAGAAAAAAGTACATGTAAGTTATTGACTGTGTTTAAGTTTCAGACCTTTTTTTACCTTTGACCTCTAAGTATGACCTTGACCTTGGAGGTACGGACCTGGGTTGTGCACATGACATATCATCTCATGATGGTTAACAATTCTACAAAGTAATTTTAAAATCCATCCAGAAATAAGAAAGTTATTGACTGCGTTTAAGTTTCTGACCCTTTTTTACCTTTGACCTTTAAGTATGACCTTGACCTTGGAGGTACGGACCTGGGTTTTGCACGTGAGACATCGTCTCATGATGGTTAACATTTCTTCAAAGTAATTTCAAAATCCATCCAGAAATAAGTAAGTTATTGACTGTATTAAGTTTCAGACCCTTTTTTAACCTTTGACCTCTAAGTATGACCTTGACCTTGGAGGTACAGACCTGGATTTTGCACATGACACATCGTCTCATGATGGTTAACATTTCTACAAAGTAATTTCAAAATCCATCCAGAAATAAGAAAGTTATTGACTTTGTTTAAGTTTCGGACCCTTTTTTGACCTTTGACCTCTAAGTATGACCTTGACCTTGGCGGTAAGGACCTGGGTTTTGCACGTGACACATCGTCTCATGATGGTTAACATTTCTGCCGAGTAATTTTAAAATCCATCAAGAAATAAGGGAGTTATTGACTGCGTTTAAGTTACGGACGCACAGACGGACAAACGAACAGACAGATGGACAGACAGGAGCAACACTATATGCCCTTTCCACCATTCTTCGAATGGCGGGGGCATAAAAACTTAATTGGGGTTTACAGGGGTGAACATTATTTTGCTTATTTCTGTTCCAAGACATAAGTCATGGGTACTCGTTAGAACTGCCTCTGTGAGGTGGTTCTAATGGGCACCCAAAACCTATGTTTGGTGTAAAAATAAGTAAAACTAGAATTTGTTTTTCTACAAAAACACAGATGTCTCCCCCGTTTTTGACCTCTAAGTATAACCTTGACATTGGAGGTATTGAGCTGGGTCTTGTGTGCAACACATCATCTAATGAAGATGAACATTTCTGCAAAGTAACTATAAAAATGTTCATAGAAAAATAAAAAAGTTATTGGCCGTACACAAAAAAGCCCTTTTTTACCTTTGATCTCTAAGTATGGCCTTGACCTTTGAGGTACAACACATCGTCTCATGATGGTTTCTGCTGAGTAATTTCATAATCCATCAAAGAATAAGGAAGTTATTGACTGTCCCTTTTTTTTACCTTTGACCTCTTGGTATGACCTTGACATTGGAGGTATGGACCTTGGTCTTGCACAGGACTCATGTTCTAATGACAGTGAACATTTTTGCAAGGTTACTTTATAAAGTCCATCCAGAAATAAAAAAAGTTATTGACTGGACACACACACAAAAAAAAACTTCTTTTACCTCTGACCTCTTAGTATGACCTTGATCTTGGAGGTACCGACCTGGGTCTAGTGTGTACCACATCGTCTCATGATGGTTAACATTTCTGCCAAGTAATTTCACAATCTATCCAGGAATAAGAAAGTTATTGACTGAACACTAAAAAAGGCCCCTTTTTGTCCTTTGACCTCTTAGTACGATCTTGACATTTAAGGTACCAACTTGGGTCATGCACGCAACACATCGTCACATGGTGGTTAACAAGTAATTTCAAAATCCATGTAAATATACAAAAGTTATTGACAGAACACAAAAAGGCCCCTTTTTTACCTTTAACCTCTATGTATGACCTTGACCTTTCAGATACCAAACTGGGTCATGCAAGCAACACATCATCTCATAGTGGTTAACATTTCTGCCAAGTAATTTCAAAATCCATCTAAAAATAAGAAAGTTATTGACCGAACACAAAAAATGCCCCTTTTTGACCTTTGACCTCTATGTTGGACCTTGACATTTTAGGCACCAAACTGAATCATGCATGCAACACATCGTCTCATGATAGTTAACATTTCTGGCAAGTAACTTCAAATTCTATCTAAAAACAAGCAAGTTATTGACAAAACCCGAAAAAAGGCCCCTTTTTTACCTTTGACCTCTAAGTATGACCTTGACATTTGAGGTACCAACCTGGGTCATGCAAGCAACACATTGTCTTATATTGGTTAACATTTCTGCCATAAGAGGTCATAAATGCTATGAGAGGTTGTGATACAGGGTGATATAACTGTTAAGGATTCTGCTTTGTACTCCAACAATAGTGCTATAAGAGGTTGTGATACAGGGTGGTATAACTGATAAGGTTTCTTCTTTGTACTTCAACAATAGTGCTATAAGAGGTTGTGATACAGGGTGGTATAACTGATACTGTGTCTGCTTTGTACTCCAACAATAGTGCTATAAGAGGTTGTGATACAGGGTGGTATAACTGATAAGGTTTCTTCTTTGTACTTCAACAATAGTGCTATAAGAGGTTGTGATACAGGGTGGTATAAATGATATGGTTTCTGCTATGTACCCCAACAATAGTGCTATAAGAGGTTGTGATACATGGTGGTATAACTGATAAAGTTTCTGCTTTGTACTCCAACAATAGTGCTATAAGAGGTTGTGATACAGGGTGGTATAACTGATACGGTGTCTGCTTTGTACTCCAACAATAGTGCTATAAGAGGTTGTGATACAGGGTGGTATAACTGATATGGTTTCTGCTATGAACCCCAACAATAGTGCTATAAGAGGTTGTGATACAGGGTGGTTTAACTGATACCGTGTCTGCTTTGTACTCCGACATAGTGCTATAAGAGGTTGTGATACAGGGTGGTATAACTGATATGGTTTCTGCTTTGTACTCCAACAATAGTGCTATAAGAGGTTGTGATACAGGGTGGTATAACTGATACAGTGTCTGCTTTGTACTCCAACAATAGTGCTATAAGAGGTTGTGATACAGTGCGGTATAACTGATAAGGTTTCTGCTTTGTACTCCAACAATAGTGCTATAACAGGTTGTGATACAGGATGGTATAACTTATATGGTTTCTGCTATGTACCCCAACAATAGTGCTATAAGAGGTTGTGATACAAGTGGTATAACTGATAAAATTTCTGCTTTGTACTCCAACAATAGTGCAATAAGAGTTTGTGATACAGGGTGGTATAACTGATAAGGTTTCTGCTTTGTACTCTGACAATAGTGCTATAAGAGGTTGTGATACAGGGTGGTATAACTGATAAGGTTTCTGCTTTGTACTCCAACAATAGTGCTATAAGAGGTTGTGATACAGGGTGGTATAACTGATATGGTTTCTGCTATGCACCCCAACAATAGTGCTATAAGAGGTTGTGATACAGGGTGGTTTAACTGATACCGTGTCTGCTTTGTACTCCGACATAGTGCTATAAGAGGTTGTGATACAGGGTGGTATAACTGATATGGTTTCTGCTTTGTACTCCAACAATAGTGCTATAAGAGGTTGTGATACAGGGTGGTATAACTGATACAGTGTCTGCTTTGTACTCCAACAATAGTGCTATAAGAGGTTGTGATACAGTGCGGTATAACTGATAAGGTTTCTGCTTTGTACTCCAACAATAGTGCTATAACAGGTTGTGATACAGGATGGTATAACTTATATGGTTTCTGCTATGTACCCCAACAATAGTGCTATAAGAGGTTGTGATACAAGTGGTATAACTGATAAAATTTCTGCTTTGTACTCCAACAATAGTGCAATAAGAGTTTGTGATACAGGGTGGTATAACTGATAAGGTTTCTGCTTTGTACTCTGACAATAGTGCTATAAGAGGTTGTGATACAGGGTGGTATAACTGATAAGGTTTCTGCTTTGTACTCCAACAATAGTGCTATAAGAGGTTGTGATACAGGGTGGTATAACTGATAAGGTTTCTGCTTTGTACTCCAACAATAGTGATATAAGAGGTTGTGATACAGGATGGTATAACTGATACTTTGTCTGCTTTGTACTCCATCAAAACTGCTATAAGAGGTTGTGATACAGGGTGGTATAGCTGATAAAGTTTTTTCTTTGTACTCCAACAATAGTGCTATAAGAGGTTGTGATACAGGGTGGTATAACTGATAAAGTTTCTGCTTTGTACTCCAACAATAGTGCTATAAGAGGTTGTGATACAGGTTGGTATAACTGATATGGTTTCTGCTATGCACTCCAACAATAGTGCTATAAGAGGTTGTGATACAGGGAGGTATAACTGATAGTTTCTACTTTGTACTCCAACAATAGTGCTATAAGAGGTTGTGATACAGGGTGGTACAACTGATAAGGTTTCTGCTTTGTACTCCAACAATAGCGCTAAATGAGGTTGTGATATAGGGTGGTATAACTGATATGGTTTCTGCTATGTACCCCAACAATAGTGTTGTAAAGAGGTGGTGATACAACTGATATAGTTTCTGCTGTGTAAGCCAACAATAGTATTGTAAAGAGGTGGTGATACAGGGTGGTTTAACTGATATGGTCTGCTTTGTAACCCAAGCATAGTGTTATAAAGAGGTTGTGATACAAGTATATACCTCTGACACTGGATATTCTCCTGAGATTTTCTTTCCTTTCACTGAACTGTTCATGGCCACCATAAACCCCATCAAATCTTTATAGGCCTGCAAGTTGAAGTACATGCAGAATTATACATTCATGCAAAGAAAACTATCTTATGTCAGTAAAGATGTGGCATAGAAGGGAATACACTAAACGTCTTATTTCTGCTCCAAAATATAGACTGTGGGTACTTGTCACAGCACCCACAATCTATGTTTGAAGCAGAAATAAGAACAAGAGGGCCATGATGGCCCTGGATCGCTCACCTGATCCATAGTGTAACAAGTGGGCCCCAGGGAGGGCCATTATTGGCCCAAGGGCTTTAATGTGCATAATGTTGAGGGAGGTCTTAAAGGTGAAGCTTCATACCAAACAAAAACAAAGGCTATAATTTGTACAATCTTGGCAAAGGTCCACTAGATGAAGCTACACACCAAATATCAAAGACCTGGGCCTTGCGGTTTCAGAGAAGAAGATTTTTATAAAGATATTCCCTACATAAGCCTATGCACCAGGGCTATATAAGTCTATGTAAAACCAAAGGGCCCCGGGGTGGGGGTCATTTGTGGCCCCAGGGCTATAATTTGAACAATCTTGGTAGAGGTCTACTAGATGAAGCTCCATACCAAATATCAAAGACCTGGGCCTTGCAGTTTCAGAGAAGAAGATTTTTTTAAAATTTCCCTTTATAAGTCTATGTAAAACCAAAGGGTCTCTAAGCAACGACGTTTTTGGCCCCAGGGCTATAATTTGAACAATCTTGGTAGAGATCCACTAGATGACGCTTCATACCAAATATCAAAGACCTGGGCCTTCTGGTTTCAGACGAGAAGATTTTTAAAGTTTTTCCCTATATAAGCCTATATAAAACCAGTGGGACCTGGTGCGGGGGGCATTTTTTGGCCCCAGGGCTATAATTTGAACAATCTTGGTAGCGGTCCACTTGACGAAGCTAGTTACCAAATATCAAAGACATGGGCCTTCTGGTTTCAGACAAGAAGATTTTTAAAGGTTTTCCAAATATAAGCCTATGTAAAACCAGTGGGCCCCGGGGCGGGGCCGGTTTTGGGCCCAGGACTATAATTTGAACAATCTTGGTAGAGGTCCACTAGATGAAGCTTCATACCAAATATCAAAGAGCTGGGCCTTCTGGTTTCAGACAAGAAGAATTTTTAAAGGTTTTCCCTATATAAGCCTACGTAAAACCAGTGGGCCCCGGGGCGGGGCTGTTTTTGGCACCAGGGCTATAATCTGAACAATCTTGGTAGCAGTCCACTAGATGAAGCTACATACCAAAAATCAAAGACCTGGGCCCTCTGGTTTCAGACAAGAAGATTTTTAAAGGTTTTCCCAATATAAGCCTATGTAAAAACCAGTGGGCCCCGGGGCGGGGCCGTTTTTGGCCCCAGGGCTATTAACCCATCCACTGGTTAAGCAGAAGAAGCTCTGGTGGCCATTTTGTTCACCCAAGCTGAACAGTATGAGCAATTTTGGTAGAGGGACACCAAACGAACATTCCTGTGAAATAATTTCAAAATCCATCCACTGGTTAAGGAGAAGAAATGGTTTAAAGGTTTTTCTATTTTTAGCTCTGGTGGCCATTTTGTTCACCCGAGCAGAACGGTACAAGCAATTTTGGTAGAGATTCACCAAAGGAACATTCCTGTGAAATAATTTCAAAATCCATCCACTGGTTAAGGAGAAGAAGTCGTTTAAAGGTTTTTTAAATTTTTAGCTCTAGCGGCCATTTTGTTCACCCGAGCGTAACGGTTTGAGCAATTTTGGTAGAGGGTCACCCAAGGAACATTCCAGAGAAATAATTTCAAAATCCATCCACTGGTTAAGGAGACAAAAACGTTTAAAGGTTTTTCTTTTTTTAGCTCTGGCGGCCATTTTGTTCCCCCGAGCAGAACAGTTTGAGCAATTTTGGTAGAGGGTCACCCAAGGAACATTCCAGTGAAATAATTTCAAAATCCATCCACTGGTTGAGGAGAAAAAGTCGTTTAAAGGTTTTTCTATTTTTAGCTCCGGCGGCCATCTTGTTCATCCGAGCGGAACGGTTTGAGCAATTTTGGTAGAGGGTCACCCAAGGAACATTCCAGAAAAATAATTTCAAAATCCATCCACTGGTTAAGGAGAAAAAGTTGTTTTAAGGTTTATCTATTTTTAGCTCCGGCGGCCATCTTGTTCACCCGAGCAGAACGGTTTGAGCAATTTTGGTAGAGGGTCACCCAAGGAACATTCCTGTGAAGTTATATCAAAATCCATCCACTAGTTAAGGAGAAGAAGTGGTTTAAAGGTTTTTCTATTTTTAGCTCTGGTGGCCATCTTGTTCACCAGAGCGGAATGGTTTGAGCAATTTTGGTAGAGGGTCACCCAAGAAACATTCCTGTGAAGTAATTTCGAAATCCATCCACTGGTTAAGGAGAATAAGTCCTTTAAAGGTTTTTCTATTTTTAGCTCTGGCGGCCATTTTGTTCACCCGGGCGGAACGGTTTGAGCAATTTTAGTAGAGGGGCACCAAAGGAACATTCCTGTAAAATAATTTCAAAATCCATCCACTGGTTAAGGAGAAGAAGTCTTTTAAAGGTTTTTCTATTTTTAGCTCCGGCGGCCATTTTGTTCATCCGAGCGGAATGGTTTGAGCAATTTTGGTAGAAGGTCATCCAAGGAACATTCCTGTGGAATAATTTCAAAATTCATCCACTGGTTCAGCAGGAGAAGTCGTTTAAAGGTTTTTCTATTTTTAGCTCTGGCGGCCATCTTGTTCACCTGAGCAGAACGGTTTGAGCAATTTTGGTAGAGGGTCACCCAAGGAACATTCCTGTGCAATAATTTCAAAATCCATCCACTGGTTAAGGAGAAGAAGTCTTTTAAAGGTTTTCCTATTTTTAGCTCTGGTGGCCATTTTGTTCACCCGAGCGGAACGGTTTGAGCAATTTTGGTAGAAGGTCATCCAAGGAACATTCCTGTGAAATAATTTCAAAATCCATCCACTGGTTAAGCAGGAGAAGTCGTTTAAAGGTTTTTCTATTTTTAGCTCTGGCGGCCATCTTGTTCACCCGAGCGGAACAGTTTGAGCAATTTTGGTAGAGGATCACCCAAGGAGCATTCCTGTGAAATTAGATCAAAATCTGTCCAGCAGTTTTGGAGAAGAAGTTGTTTAAAGCAAAAGTTGACGACGGACGCACGGACGCATGGACGACGGATGATGGACGACGGACAAAGACCGATCCCAAAAGCTCACCTTGAGCACTTCGTGCTCAAGGTGAGCTAAAAACACTAGATAGCGCAGTCGATGGAAAACCACCGCAAATACCCACTTTTTCTATGACTAACACTAATGACTATGTATTAGCTAGCCAAAACTACATGCAAAGTTTCAAAAGTGAAACTTTGCATGTGGATAGTACATGGTATGTAGATGGCAGTGGGCTACTTTCTTGTGACCTTGACCCCAACATGACCCCAAGGTCAAAGGTCAAAAGTATGACTTTGCCATAACTGAAGTAACTTCAGTGGTTGCAGAGGAGATCCAGTTACAAGAAACGCGACAGATGGACAGACAGACAGACAGACGGACTGACACCCACTCAACTCTAGTACGAAAACAATATACCCGATTTTTCTTCAGGTTGAGGTCAAGGTCAAGGCAAAAGTAGCCCAATTTATTCTATATTCCAAGGGCCATCCAATAAACAAAGTTTCAGAAGTGTAACGCCAATAGTTTAGAAGATATGGCAAAATCATACATTTTGACCTTGAGCTTGGGGTCATGTTGAGGTCAAGGTCATCCAAAAGTAGCCCAATTTATTCTATATTCCAAGGGCCATCCAATAAGCAAAGTTTCCGAAGTGTAACTCCAATAGTTTAGGAGATATGACAAAATCATACTTTTTTACCTTTGACCTTGGGGCCATGTTGGGGTCAAGGTCACAAAAAAGTAGTCCACTGCCATCTACATACCATGTACTATCCACATGCAAAGTTTCAAAAGTGTAACTTAAGTTATGGCAAAGTCATACTTTTTGACCTTTGACCTTGGGGCCATGTTGGGGTCATGGTCACAAAACAGTAGCCCACTGCCATCTACATACCATGTACTATCCATATGCAAAGTTTCAAAAGTGTAACTTCAGTGGTTGCAGAGGAGATCAATTTACAAGAAATGTGACGGATGGACAGACAGACAGAGGGACTGACGCCCACTCAACTCTGGTATGAAAACAATATACCCGATTTTTCTTTGAAAAAGTGGGTATAATTACAATAACACACCTGTGTGGCATAGTGCATTTTTCATATCTCCAAAATGGCTACTTTTCAGATGAAAATTCATGATATTTTTCTTATTTTATACCGCATATATTGCTTGTGGGTACTCCTTAGAACTGCCTCATTGAGCAAGGGATTAGTTTACCGCCTGTCAGTCAGTCCCAGATCAATGATCTTTGAGCAAGAACAGCTGATATTTGTATTAACTGGTTCACCAGACCAACTAATTTTATGTTTACCGCAAAAAAAGATTACCCATTGCATGCAGGAAACCCCTAAAGGGGTATCTTGGCGAACAGTGCAGACCCAGATCAGATGCCACAAAATGTGGCGTCTGGTCAGGGCCTGCACTATTTGCTAACAAAATTTACTGTCAAAAATAGAATAAAAAACCTGCAAAAAATGAAGGCTCTATGTCAAACCGTTCAAAAGTTATGACCAAAATGTTATTTTGTTATTTTAAGTAGGTCAAAGGTCAAGGTCACAGGTCATTTTTTTGCATGAATGTAAAGCTTTTGTCACAAGGAACATACATGCTAAATATGAAGGCTGTATCTCAAATGGTTCAAAAGTTATGACCAATGTTAACTTTTTCTTTTATGTAGGTCAAAGGTCAAGGTCACAGGTCAACATTTTTTGTGTGAATGTAAAGCTCTGGTCACAAGGAACCTACATGCAAAATATGAAGGCTCTATCTCAAACCGTTCAAAAGTTATGGCCAAAATGTTATTTTTATATTTCAAGTAGGTCAAAGGTCAAGGTCACAGGTCAAAAGTTTTCACAGGTCAAAATTTTTTGCATGAATGTAAAGCTTTTATCACAAGGAACATATACGCTAAATATGACGGCTGTATCTCAAACGGTTCAAAAGTTATGACCAATGTTAACTTTTTATTTTATGTAGGTCAAAGGTCAAGGTAACAGGTCAAAATTTTTTGTGTGAATGTAAAGGTCTGGTCACAAGGAACCCACATGCAAAATATAAAGGCTCTATCTCAAACCGTTCAAAAGTTATGGCCAAAATGTTATTTTTATATTTTAAGTAGGTCAAAGGTCAAGGTCACAGGTCAAAATTTTTTGCATGAATGTAAAGCTTTTGTCACAAGCAACATGCGTGCTTAATATGAAGGCTGTATCTCAAGTGGTTCAAAAGTTATTACCAATGTTATTTTTTTCTTTTAAGTAGGTCAAAGGTCAAGGTCAAGGTCACAGGTCAAATTTTTTTGCATGAATGTGAAGGTCTTGTCACAAGGAACATTCAGGCCAAATATGAAAGCTCTATCTCAAACGGTTCAAAAGTTATGGCCAACGTTAAAGTTGTCCACGTACAAACCAACAAACGTACAAACCAACAAACAAACAGACAGGGCAAAAACAATATGTCCCCGCTATCGCTACCGGGGACATAAAAATGAAAGAATAGGCCTGCCAACAATATATGACAAATGGATTTGTCCAACATATAGCAATGGAAGAGTCCACTAGTAGGTATACAATGGGTTTAAACTAGCAGAAACTCTGACAGTACCAGTTAAGCCATGCATATGCTGGTCCTGTAGACCACTTGGAGTTCTCACCTTAGCAAAACTACTGTTGTGGCGATTCTAATGAGTACCCAAAACCTCTATCTTGGAGCAGAAATAAGAAAAAATATTTATGTATACCCCCATGAACGCCAGTTTTCTAGATACAAAGTAGGGTTTAGGGCAAGGGGGTTCATTTCACTGACTTGTTCATGTGATGTATCACAAATTTTCATAGTTCCAGAACCATGATAGATAGCATTTTCTTGCACACCAGACAAGGAAATCCGCGATTTTACCCTGGGATAGAAATTATGTTCTGACCCTGGTGTTCCAACCCCAAATCGAATATAATCGCGTGTTTGATAAAATCACTGGTTGAATAAGACCTCGTATGTGCCGTCGTTAAGGTTGACGTCATGCACGTTACCTGACGTCATGCACGTTACCTGACGTCATGAAACATTCCTGTAGTGTCATCACAATATGTCGTACGTCGGTACTTGAAGTGGCTGCAGCATTAATAATCCGCGCAAAAAATGAAGGTGTCCAAGAAAAAGAATCCTATATGGGTGTGAGGGGTGGATGCCGGACAGTGACCCTTGGGACGGATTTTGCCATCCACCCCTCACACCCGTATAAGATTCTTATAATATCGCATGGGTGTGTTATCCATTGCTATATATAATAATGAGGAGGAGTAACAACCACAAGGCAAATTTTGGGATATTTTTTTGTTTTGTTTTTTGTTTCCCAATTGATCAAAGCATCATGAACTAAACAGACTTGCTGTAGCCAAAACATTAGAATTTTACTGGTCTAGCATTCAAGAACAATATCTGACACACAGATAATTTGCTTAACCCTTCTCTTGCTGAATATTCAATTTAGCCACACCCATTTCTGACTCTGAACCAATCAGATTTCTTGATGTAATTTTTTCTTACAAATCCATAAATTGAATGCCAAAGTGTAAATCCTGATCAGATGGCTTCTGGGCTTCTTCAGAAGCCATCTGATCTGGATCTACACTGTTTCCAAAGACAGGGTTTGTCGTGAACAGCAAAATAATGGTTAAAATACAAATATCTATTCTAATGCACTTGCATATCTATGTAAAATTGTCTGACAGGATAATGTCAAAAATTTGCATGGTATATTCTGACATTCTGTACTGTGGGAAACCCGATGTCATCATGTTACTTCGTACTTCATTGGCTGGCATTTGGTTTTACGCAGCTCACTGGGCTTGCCGTTTTGTACAAAATAGTACACTTTTTAACAAAACAACACAATAAGTGCATTAGAATGGAGATAACTGCATTGAAAATTGTCATTAGGGACGGTAAATTGTTGGTTTTACATATGCAAATTCTGTTTTACAATTCCGCTATAGCCGCACTGTCAAACAAAATTTCCAACCGTAAAACCGCCAATTTACCTCTCCAAATGACAAATTTGAAAACAGTTATCCCCTATTATATCTACAGAAAGCCCCCGCCCAAAGGGGCTTGAAGAAATATATGGGCTGCATGATGCTTCCACGCAGAGCTGAATCTGGCCCGCACACTAGTACTGGTAAACCGTTTAGAGGATCTAAGCCTGTCCAGGAACCGCGGTGCGAGGCGGACCGTCCATGCTAATAAACCCTATTGGTTTCATTGGGCGACAGGGCTTGAGATGTCATTTCATCTCAATATCAGGTAAAAGTCCCACAAAATCGGAAGCAGCGTCTCCAAAATGACCTTTACAGTGTTGACAGGGACGTTAAACCTCAAATCAAACAAACAAACAACTTATATCTGCAGAAGTACTCACATTTTTTTCAGCAAAAATATTAGCATATTTGTTATATTAAATGGCCAAAATTTAACTGACATGTTAACTAATAACACTGTTAGTTTTAACAAGTTGACACAGATTTGTAACTAATAGATCAGCTTGCAAATGTTTCTGTCAGATCAGTTTCAGATCTGCCTGCCTTTAACATAAATACCATTGAATGTTGCTTATTAACCCTTGTCCTGCTAAGTCCAGATATGCCTTATCTTTCAAACAATGTAGATCCAGATCAGATGGCTTCTGAAGAAGCCATCTGATCTGGATCTACATTGTTTGTCATTCAGATTGTGAATTTGTAGCAATAATCCGCATCAAGTAATCTGATTGGTGGATAATCAGTAGTGGGTGTGGCAAATTGAAATATTCAGCAGAACAAGGGTTAAATGCCCTCCATAACCCTTAGCATGCTGAATATTTCAATATGCTATAAGTACTCGTATGCGGTCCGTTTCAGCTCTGCGTGGAAGCATCATGCAGCCCATCTATTTCTTCAAGCCCTGATGGGCGGGGGCCGGAGATGTCCTTTGACGAATTTCAAGATGGCCACCATTGAAAACTGGGAAAGTACAGACGTTTTCTCTGAAATTGCCTGCCTGATAGGACAGGTTCTATCAGGCAATTTTGGAGAAAATGTCTCTATTTTCTCATATATTTTCTTTTCTTTTTTCAGCCGAGAAAGCAGTTTGCATACAAAGACATAGAGGAAAACACAAAATTAGGACCAAAATGTCTCCCTACAATTCACAAAATGTCCCAAACCTCTCCTACCTTGAAACTCTTGGCTGGAGTCTGAATAATAGTCAACCGTAATTTACTGAAGATGCCAATTACAACAATTATCATCTGTTGGTTATTTAAAGTCATTGTTGTATACTGTTTGGATCAAGATCAGATTTCTCCTACAGGAGCAGTCTGACCAGGGTCCACACTGTTTGCCTTTATGTATAAATATATAGAAACTATTTTAATGAGTTTACAAGAAGATACAAGCAGACGAGATATTCAAGCAGCATTTCTAGGTGCAATTTCCTTGACGTCTTATTCTTAATAGTTAATACCTCTGATTTCTCCCAGGCTGGTATGCCATCTGGACTAGCAAGTGTGGTAACCTTCTGTGGAATTTGAAATTCATGGTTCTCTACATCAAATGTTGGGATTAAATTTGCATCTTGTGTATCTGAAAAAATACACAATATGTGTGTCGGCCCATAATGCTAAAGAAACGATCACGACCAGCAGAACGCATTATCGAAGTATTCATTACCAATACATTGTGAATTTTTCAGCCAAAACATGGAAATTTTATGATGAAAAATTGTGATTTTTTTCTTATGTCTGCTCAAAACATAGATTGTGGGTACTTGATAGAAATACCCACAATTTATGGTTTTAAGCAGATATAAGGAAAATACTGTTTACCCCTGTAAACCCCAGTTTTACTGTATAAAAGTGGGGTTTAAGGGATCAAAATTATATAGCCGTGTTTTCGTGATGATTTCCTGTTTTTAAAAGAAAGTAAAACCTGATCTTGCATGTGAATCTTCTGCTGAAAAGATCATTCACATGTAATGGCAGTAATACTGAGACTTTCTACCCTGTAAAAAATGAACAAAGCAATGCAAGCGTAGCATCCTCTCACAACTGCATCAAGTCAACTTGTCAACATCTTAATCAAATCTGCATATGTTAGACCTATTAAGTGTTATACATTACCTCTGATGGTTCTAGGATGATCATTTTGTCTTCTACAATGTTCAAAAGGTTTTAATATTAAGTCCATTGTGACCTTGACTTTTGACCATTGACCTTGAAAATTGATAGGGTTCATTCTCTCTCCATGGGGAAAAGTTTTGGAAGGTTTGATGATTCGAAGATGATTGCTTTTTCTTCTATCCTGTTCACCAAGTTTTTACTGTCAAGAACATTGTGACCTTGACCTCTGACCTTGAACATCAATTGGGTTCATCCTCTCTCCATGGGGAGCATTTGTGGAAGGTTTGATGCTTCCGTGATAACAGCTTTGTCTCTATCCTCTTCACAAGGTTTTTAATGTCAAGCCAATTGTGACCTTGAGCTTTATCCTTTGACCCTTGATCTTGAAAATCTATAGGGTTCATCCTCTCTCCATGTGGAATACTTGCAGAAGGTTCATCCTCTCTGCATGGGGAACATTCGTGGAAGGTTTGATGCTTCTGTGATGATAGCTTTGTCTTATTTTCTGTTCACAAGGTTTTAAATGTGCAGTCCAATGTGACTTTGACCTTTGACCTTAAATTCAATAGGTTTCATCCTCTCTCCATGGGGAATATTTGTGGAAGGTTTGAGGCTTCTATGATGATAGCTTTGTCTTCTATCCTGTTCACAAGGTTTTAAATGTCAATGTCATTGTGACCTTGACCTTTTACAATGTACCTTGAAAGTCAATAGGGTTCAACTTCATCCCCTCTCCATGGGGAACATTTCCAGAAGGTTTTTATGCATCTATGATGATAGCTTTGTCTTCTATCCTATTCACAAGTTTCCGGACATATACACACACACACACCCACACACAGATGCAGGGCAGCGATGCTATATCTCATAGCATGTTGCGAAGGGATAATTAATTGATTGCAATCTGTACTAAAAAATTCCTACCATAACTGTGCAGCAGACATAATTTTCTTCTTGCCCTGCCATCGACATCAATCATGCCGGGGGGTATATGGTTTTTATGGTTTTCCTTATGTGCATACATGGGTATGTGTTGGTACAGAGGGACGTTCTTCCATACGTGTGTGTGTGTATGTACAAACGTACTTGCACTACTACTACATATGTATGTACGTAACCGGCCCCCGGCCATCAGGCTTGAAGAACTAGAAATGTGTCCGAACGACACAGATGCCCCCGCCAAGGGCCCCGCCTCACACCGAAAATCCATGTTGCAACAAAATTTTCTAAGTGTGTGACCTTGACCTTGAGGTCATGGGCAGGGTCATTGGTATGAGTGAATGAGACTTGGGACCTGTATCTATCATCATTCCAAATATGAAGCCAATCTATAAAAATGAGCCCTAAAACTTTAAAAGCATAATAAGACCAAGTCTGTGTCCTTGACCTTGAGGTCAGGGGTGGGGGAATATACAACTTTGGACCTGTAACTATCATCATACCAAATATGAAGCAAGTCTTTATGGTTTGGTGAGTATGAGCTCTTAATAAACTTTGAATAAAAAATTTCTTTGTCTGTGACCTGGACCTTTAGGGAAAGTGCATGGGTGGACCTTTAGGGAAAGTGCATGGGGGGGGGGGGGTTTCAGAGAAGAAGATTTTTAAATATTTCCCTATAATTATAAGTCTATGTAAAACCAAAGGGTCCCGGGGGGGGGGGGGGGGGGGGGGGGGGGGGCATTTTTGCCCTCAGGGCTATAATTTGAACAATCTTGATAGAGGTCCACTAGATGAATTTTCACACCAAATATCAAAGACCTAGGCCATGTGGTTTCACAGAAGAAAATCTTTAAAGATTTTCCATATATAAGTCTATGTAAAACAAAAGGGCCCCGAGGCGGGGCCATTTTTGGTCTCAGGGCTATAATTTGAACAATCTTTGTAGAGGTCTACTAGATGAAGCTTCATACTAAATATCAAAGACCTAGGCCTTGTGGTTTCAGAGAAGAAGATTTTTCAAGATTTTCCCTATAGAAGTCTATGTAAAACCAAAGGGCCCTGGAGCGGGGGTGTTTTTGGCCCCAGGGCTATAATTTGAACAATCTTGGTAGGGGTTCAATAGATGAAGCTTCATACCAAATATCAAAGACCTGGGCCTTGCAGTTTCAAAGAAGAAGATTTTTAAAGATTTTCCCTATATAAGCCCATGTAAAACCAAAGGGCCCCGGGGCGGGGGCATTTTTGCCCCAGCACTATAATTTGAACAATCTTGGTAGGGGTCCACTAGATGAAGCTTCATACCAAATATGAAAGACCTGGGCCTTGCGGTTTCAGAGAAGATTTTTTAAGTTTTCGGTGAAAAAAAATCTATTTTTGGCTCCTGTGACCTATATGTGCAACGGAACAATTTGAACAACTTTGAAAGGGGACCACCTAAGGATCATTCCTGTGAAGTTTGGTCAAAATCCAATCTGTGGTTTAGGAGAAGATGTCGTTTAACGAAATTGTTTACGCACGGATGACAGACAA
The DNA here is from genome assembly GCA_963580285.1 of Lucinisca nassula. Lineage (NCBI taxonomy): Eukaryota > Metazoa > Mollusca > Bivalvia > Lucinida > Lucinidae > Lucinisca > Lucinisca nassula. Next base: position 44,669,167 of record OY757010.1, on the reverse strand, counting down.
AAAGTGATCCTAATATAAAACACAAGAGGGCCATGATGGCCCTGGATCGCTCACCTGATCCATAGTGCAACAAGTGGGCCCACGAGAGGGCCATTATTGGCCCCAGGGCTTTAATGTGCATAATGTTGAGGGAGGTCTTAAAGGTGAAGCTTCATATCAAACATCAACAAAGGCTATAATTTGAACAATCTTGGCAAAGGTCCACAAGATGAAGCTACACATCAAATATCAAAGACCTGGGCCTAGCGGTTTCAGAGAAGAAGATTTTTGAAAGATTTTGCCTATATAAGCCTATGTAAAACCAAAGGGCCCCGGGACGGGGGCATTTTTTGCCCCAGCACTATAATTTGAACAATCTTGGTAGGGGTCCACTAGATGAAGCTTCATACCAAATATCAAAGTCCTGGGCCTTGTGGTTTCAGAGAAGAAGATTTTTAAAGATTTTCCCTATATAAGCCTATGTAAAACCAAAGGGCCCCGGGGCGGGGGCATTTTTGGCCCCAGCACTATAATTTGAACAATCTTGGTAGGGGTCCACTAGATGAATCTTCATACCAAATATCAAAGACCTGGGCCTTGTGGTTTCAGAGAAGAAGATTTTTAAAGATTTTCCCTATATAAGCCAATGTAAAACCAAAGGGCCCCGTGGCGGGGGCATTTTTTGTCCTAGCACTATTATTTGAACAATCTTGGAATGGGTCCACTAGATGAAGCTTCATACCAAATATCAAAGACATGGGCCTTGTGGTTTCAGAGAAGAAGATTTTTAAAGATTTTCCCTATATAAGCCTAGGAAAAACCAAAGGGCCCCGGGGCGGGGGCATTTTTGGCCCCAGCACTATCATTTGAACAATCTTGGTAAGGGTCCACTAGATGAAGCTTCATACCAAATATCAAAGACCTGAGCCTTGTGGTTTCAGAGAAGAAGATTTTTAAAGATTTTCCCTATATAAGCCAATGTAAAACCAAAGGGCCCCGTGGCAGGGGGCATTTTTTGTCCCAGCACTAAAATTTGAACAATCTTGGTAGGGGTCCACTAGATGAAGCTTCATACCAAATATCAAAGTCCTGGGCCTTGTGGTTTCAGAGAAGAAATTTTTTAAAGATTTTCCCTACATAAGCCTATGTAAAACCAAAGGGCCCCGTGGCGGGGGCATTTTTGGCCCCAGCACTATAATTTGAACAATCTTGGTAGGGGTCCGCTTGATGAAGCTTCATACCAAATATCAAAGTCCTGGGCCTTGTGGTTTCAGAGAAGAAGATTTTTAAAGATTTTCCCTTTATAAGCCTATGTCAAACCAAAGGGCCCCGGGGAAGGGGCATTTTTGGCCCCAGCACTATAATTCTTGGTAGGGGTCCACTAGATGAAGCTTCATACCAAATATCAAAGACATGGGCTTTGTTGTTTCAGAGAAGAAGATTTTTAAAGATTATCTCTATATAAGTCTAAGTAAAACCAAAGGGCCCCGGGGCAGGGGCATTTGTGGCCCCAAGGGCTATAATTTGAACAATTTTGGTAGAGGTCCACTAAATGAAGCTCCATAACAAAATATCAAAGACATGGGCCTTGCAGTTTCAGAGAAGAAGATTTTTAAATATTTCCCTATAATTATAAGTCTATGTAAAACCAAAGGGTCCCGGGGGGGGGGGGGGGGGGGGGGGGGGGGGGGCATTTTTGCCCTCAGGGCTATAATTTGAACAATCTTGATAGAGGTCCACTAGATGAATTTTCACACCAAATATCAAAGACCTAGGCCATGTGGTTTCACAGAAGAAAATCTTTAAGGATTTTCCATATATAAGTCTATGTAAAACAAAAGGGCCCCGAGGCGGGGCCATTTTTGGTCTCAGGGCTATAATTTGAACAATCTTTGTAGAGGTCTACTAGATGAAGCTTCATACTAAATATCAAAGACCTAGGCCTTGTGGTTTCAGAGAAGAAGATTTTCCCTATAGAAGTCTATGTAAAACCAAAGGGCCCTGGAGCGGGGGTGTTTTTGGCCCCAGGGCTATAATTTGAACAATCTTGGTAGGGGTTCAATAGATGAAGCTTCATACCAAATATCAAAGACCTGGGCCTTGCAGTTTCAAAGAAGAAGATTTTTAAAGATTTTCCCTATATAAGCCCATGTAAAACCAAAGGGCCCCAGGGCGGGGGCATTTTTTGCCCCAGCACTATAATTTGAACAATCTTGGTAGGGGTCCACTAGATGAAGCTTCATACCAAATATGAAAGACCTGGGCCTTGCGGTTTCAGAGAAGATTTTTTAAGTTTTCGGTGAAAAAAAATCTATTTTTGGCTCCTGTGACCTATATGTGCAACGGAACAATTTGAACAACTTTGAAAGGGGACCACCTAAGGATCATTCCTGTGAAGTTTGGTCAAAATCCAATCTGTGGTTTAGGAGAAGATGTCGTTTAACGAAATTGTTTACGCACGGATGACAGACAAAAAGTGATCCTAATATAAAACACAAGAGGGCCATGATGGCCCTGGATCGCTCACCTGATCCATAGTGCAACAAGTGGGCCCACGAGAGGGCCATTATTGGCCCCAGGGCTTTAATGTGCATAATGTTGAGGGAGGTCTTAAAGGTGAAGATTCATATCAAACATCAACAAAGGCTATAATTTGAACAATCTTGGCAAAGGTCCACAAGATGAAGCTACACATCAAATATCAAAGACCTGGGCCTAGCGGTTTCAGAGAAGAAGATTTTTGAAAGATTTTGCCTATATAAGCCTATGTAAAACCAAAGGGCCCCGGGACGGGGGCATTTTTTGCCCCAGCACTATAATTTGAACAATCTTGGTAGGGGTCCACTAGATGAAGCTTCATACCAAATATCAAAGTCCTGGGCCTTGTGGTTTCAGAGAAGAAGATTTTTAAAGATTTTCCCTATATAAGCCTATGTAAAACCAAAGGGCCCCGGGGCGGGGGCATTTTTGGCCCCAGCACTATAATTTGAACAATCTTGGTAGGGGTCCACTAGATGAATCTTCATACCAAATATCAAAGACCTGGGCCTTGTGGTTTCAGAGAAGAAGATTTTTAAAGATTTTCCCTATATAAGCCAATGTAAAACCAAAGGGCCCCGTGGCGGGGGCATTTTTTGTCCCAGCACTATTATTTGAACAATCTTGGAATGGGTCCACTAGATGAAGCTTCATACCAAATATCAAAGACATGGGCCTTGTGGTTTCAGAGAAGAAGATTTTTAAAGATTTTCCCTATATAAGCCTAGGTAAAACCAAAGGGCCCCGGGGCGGGGGCATTTTTGGCCCCAGCACTATCATTTGAACAATCTTGGTAAGGGTCCACTAGATGAAGCTTCATACCAAATATCAAAGACCTGAGCCTTGTGGTTTCAGAGAAGAAGATTTTTAAAGATTTTCCCTATATAAGCCAATGTAAAACCAAAGGGCCCCGTGGCAGGGGGCATTTTTTGTCCCAGCACTAAAATTTGAACAATCTTGGTAGGGGTCCACTAGATGAAGCTTCATACCAAATATCAAAGTCCTGGGCCTTGTGGTTTCAGAGAAGAAATTTTTTAAAGATTTTCCCTACATACGCCTATGTAAAACTAAAGGGCCCCGTGGCGGGGGCATTTTTGGCCCCAGCACTATAATTTGAACAATCTTGGTAGGGGTCCGCTTGATGAAGCTTCATACCAAATATCAAAGTCCTGGGCCTTGTGGTTTCAGAGAAGAAGATTTTTAAAGATTTTCCCTTTATAAGCCTATGTCAAACCAAAGGGCCCCGGGGAAGGGGCATTTTTGGCCCCAGCACTATAATTTAAACAATCTTGGTAGGGGTCCACTAGATGAAGCTTCATACCAAATATCAAAGACAAAGGCTTTGTTGTTTCAGAGAAGAAGATTTTTAAAGATTTTCCCTATATAAGCCAATGTAAAACCAAAGGGCCCCGTGGCAGGGGGCATTTTTTGTCCCAGCACTAAAATTTGAACAATCTTGGTAGGGGTCCACTAGATGAAGCTTCATACCAAATATCAAAGTCCTGGGCCTTGTGGTTTCAGAGAAGAAGATTTTTAAAGATTTTCCCTATATAAGTCTATGTAAAACCAAAGGGCCCCGGGGCGGGGGCATTTTTTGCCCCAGCACTATAATTTGAACAATCTTGGTAGGGGTCCACTAGATGAAGCTTCATACCAAATATCAAAGACCTGGGCCTTGTGGTTTCAGAGAAGAAGATTTTTAAAGATTTTCCTTATATAAGCCAATGTAAAACCAAAGGGCCCCGTGGCGGGGGCATTTTTTGTCCCAGCACTAAAATTTGAACAATCTTGGTAGGGGTCCACTAGATGAAGCTTCATACCAAATATCAAAGTCCTGGGCCTTGTGGTTTCAGAGAAGAAGATTTTTAAAGATTTTCCCTATATAAGCCTATGTAAAACCAAAGGGCCCCGGGGCGGGGGCATTTTTGGCCCCAGCACTATAATTTGAACAATCTTGGAATGGGTCCACTAGATGAAGCTTCATACCAAATATCAAAGACCTGGGCCTTGTGGTTTCAGAGAAGAAGATTTTTAAAGATTTTCCCTATATAAGCCTATGTAAAACCAAAGGGCCCCAGGGCGGGGGCATTTTTGGCCCCAGCACTATAATTTGAACAATCTTGGTAGGGGTCCACTAGATGAAGATTCATACCAAATATCAAAGACCTGGGCCTTGTGGTTTCAGAGAAGAAGATTTTTCAAGATTTTTCCTATATAAGCCCATGTAAAACCAGTTTGAAGTTTGGTCAAAATCCGATCAGTGGTTTAGGAGGAGATGTCGTTTAAAGAAATTGTTTACGCACGCACAGACGCACGCATGCACGACGGACAAAAAGTGATCCCAAAAGCTCACCTCGTCACTACGTGACGGTGAGCTAATAAAAAGGACAGGTATCTAACATCATACCAAATATAAACTCAATCCATCACACGATTTGGAAAATATCAACTCTTAAAATATCTAATTAAAAATTTCTAAGTCTGTGACCTTGGCCTTGAAGCCATACATGTAGGCATGAGTCAAAATAAACATTTGGACCTGTATCTATCATCATAGCATATAATAGCCAAATCCATAATATGGTTTGGAAAATTTGAGCTCTTTAAAATCTTTACCATTAAAATTGTCTAAGCCTGTGACCTTGACCTTGAGGTCATAGGCATGGGTGGGGGTATTTGCTGAATAAAACATTGTACCTATATCTATCATCATATGAACCATAGCCATCATAAAAGTTCAGGTTCTACCAGGTATAAATACCTTAATTGCTGAATAAAACTTTGGACCTATATCTATAATCATACCAAATATGAACCATTTCCATCAAATAGTTTGGAAAATAGGAGTTCTAAAATGTTCAGGTCTATCTGTTACAAAAACCTTAACCTGAGTCTTTAACATTGAAAATTTCTAAGTCTGTGACCTTGACCTTGAGGCCACAGGCATGGATGGGGGTATTGCTTAATAAAACTTTGGATCTAGATCTATCATCATACCAAAGATGAACCAGTTCCATCAAATGGTTAGGAAAATATGAGTTCTAAAAGTTCAGGCTCTACCTATTACAAAAACCTTAACCTGAGGTTACAGGATCACACACTTACAGACGGACGTACATACGTACACACATATGGAAAACCGAAAAACTATATGCCCCCGGCATCATATGATGTAGGGGCATAAAAAGATGGGCTGCATGATGCTTCCATGCAGAGCTGAACCCGACTGCACATAACTGGTAACCCGCTTATAGGATGTAATAAGCCCGCTCAGGCAAAGCAGTGTGAGTAGGACCGTCCATGCTTATAAACCCTTTTGGTTTCATTGGGCGACAGGGATTGACAGGGCAACAGGTCACATGGAATTGATTAGTCAGATATAAAGTAGCTCCATCAAATAGTATTCAAGATATAAGGCAAAATCACTGAACCATGAAATATAGGTTACACTGACCTACATATTTTTGAGGTCAATCATCTGGTTGCATTCAACTCAAGTAATATTCCAGGTACAACATTTCTCCATCAAAACAGTATTCAAGCTAATAGGCAGAATCACTGAACAATGAAACATAGGTCACAATGACCTAGATATACATTGAGGTAAATCATCAGGTCACATGGAACAAATAATCCAGGTGAGACATTTGTCTATCAAATAGTATTCAAGATAATAAGCAAAATCACTGAACCATGAAATATAGGTCACACTGACCTAGATATATAGTGAGGTCAATCATGGGTTCACATTGAATAAATAATGCAGGTATGACGTTTCACCATCAAATAGTATTCTAGATAATAGGCAAAATCACTGAACCATGAAATACAGGTCACACTGATCTAGATATACTTTGAGGTCAAGCATGGGGTCACATGGAACTAATAACCCAGGTATGACATTTCTCCATCAAATAGTATTCAAGATTGTAGGCAAAATCACTGAACCATATAGTATACATGTAGGCCACAATGACCTATATAATGTGCACATGCAAAGTGCAAAAATTGCAAAATATTCCTAATCACAATATTTTTGATACTTACTTTACTGACATTATAAAGGTCCAGATTCCTTACAATGAAAGCCAGCAAAACATTTCATAAGAACAAAGTAGAAGTAAAACAAAGATCAGGAATTGATACAATTAACTTACTCCATCCATAAAAGACACCAAAGGGAAAGAAATACAAACATTAAGCAACAAGCCTTTGGGATGTCTAAGTTACGTCGATCGTCATCGTGCCCCTGGTATGGTTGAAGGTTGGCTTTAATACTGTCAAGTTGCAGAGCATATGGATTGTTCGCACACTACGATTGCTTGATTGGTTGAAAGTCACAACGCTATGGGAACTGTGGATGATAGACAACGCCCTGAACTTAAACTTGTTACTACACGTCAGCAAGACCAGTACATTGTTTTGAGTCATTTATGCGACCGATTCAGAATGTCTGTGGAAACTGCCTAGGAGATAGTGGGAACCCATAACCTACGCGTAAGTGCCCTAACTGTATGGCAGTATCATTTCTAGCCACAAAACGTATCTAAAGGGGGAACGCTTTGATGGCGGAACGTCGAATCAGTTGCTTTAATTGATGTCAACAGCGTATCCAATGGAAACAACAGTGTTGGCATGGTGTACTGTTCACGGACAAGTCCCGTTTTCATGCTGAAATGTTTGATATGCGGCATAAAGTATGGTGTCGAAGTGGGGAGTGATTTTAAAACTGTTGTGTTAAACAGATGTCATGATGGGGTGGTGGTAGCTTAATGGTGTGGCGAGGGATCTCATGGTGCCACAAAACCCAACTCATAGTTGTTGATGGCAATTTGAAGGCACGTCGGTACATCGATGAAATCTTAAGAGCCTGAGGTGGTACCGCTTTTACGCAATAATGGTGACGTTACGCTTTTCCATCAGGACAATGCACCTGCTCATTCTGCGAGGCTAACCATGGACTTTTTCAATCAAAATGGTGTGCAAGTTCTTACTTGGCCTGCGTTTTCGCCGGATTTAAACCCAATTGATTCATCCGACAATCAACCATCAGAAGCTTGCCATGGCGCTATAAGAAGAATGGGACAACATCACACAAGACCAGATACAGCGTTTAATTCGAAGCATGAGGGGTCGATGCCAGGCAACACTTGATCCTAATGGTAGACCTTTGTTTGTATTGGAGTTTAACGGCCTAGTCAACACTATTTAGGCCATTTTTGAGCCAGTTAGTTTACCTATCCACACATTTCCTTGGCATGCTTATATGTTAGCGGTTAACCAGTACAGTGCATTCTTTTGCCAGAAACTGACAACTACCTTTCTTGAATCACGGAAGAGAATGACCGTAGAAAAGATTTCATGATCAATCTTCACGAAAGTATGTTGCCAGGAATAAAAACCCAGGACCTCCTGATCACCAGTCAGACGCGCATCCAACTGAGCTACCGAGGCTATCCTAATGGTAGACATACCCGGTATAAGGACATGTGATTTTGATTTTTCAGGTGTGTGCGCTTATTTGAGTCACCGTATCTCTGCATCAAATGAAGTGCTGTAACTCTGTAGTGAGTCTGTGGATAAGTTAGTGATAAATCATTAACTGTGATCAAATACAGGAAATATTGTGAATCTATTAAAATTTGAGGCATAGTACCAGTGGTTTGTTTTCATTGAATCTGGGTATATTTTGCGTTCAATTATCGGGTCACATGGAACTAAAAATGCAGGTATGACAACTCTCCATCAAATACAGTCCAACCTGTGTTAAGCAAGCACCTCAGGGATAATGAAAATGTGCTTGCTTAAGACAGGTGCTTGCTTAATACAGGTGAATTTTAATGCATTTGCCTTTTTTGGGAACTAAATGCCCGCTTGCTTAAGACCGGTTGCTTGCTTAATACAGGTGGCCACTAAGACAGGTTTGACTGTAGTATTCAAGATAATAGTCAAAATCACTGAACCATGAAATATAGGTGACAGTGACCTACATATAGTTTGAGGTCAATCATGGGGTCACATGGCAGTAATATCCCAGGTATGACATTTCTCCAACAAATTGTCTTCAAGATATTATGCAAAATCACTGGACCGTGAAATGTACGTCACCATGACCTTCATCCCTTTACACTTGAACCAATGTCACATGGTTGGCTGATGTATAACCAATTGTGTCTATAACTTGTTAGCATAATGGAAAGGTATACAACAAATCAAAAAGGTGTCCTAGATTTTGACCCTAACCCCACCACACGCACCCCTCCCAGGCAAGAACCAAGGGGTGTGTTGTCTTGGAATCTCAGAAGACACTCCCAGGTATCCAAGTTGTAAATATGAATGCTTTGTGATGAGTGACTGTTGAGATAAAAGCGTTTCAAAAACTTCAACACAGTATTAAATAGGTGTTCTAGATTTTTACCCCTAGCCCCATCCAGGGCATGAAACCAGGGGTCTGTTCTCTTTGACCATCAGAAGGCCCTCCCAGGTATTTAAGTTCCAAAAATGAGTGCTTTGTGATGAGTGACTGTTGAGATATAAGCATTTGAAAAACTTTAATGCAGTGTGACGGGAATGCACATGCAAGCACAAATGCAAGCGCACACCCGGACAACCGAGGTGACAACAATTGTGCTGTATGTACTTCGTACAGGTAAGCTAAAAAGTATCCAAGAAGCTATATAGTTCTGTATTATTGAACCTTATTGATAATTATCACATAACATTAGTCTGTGGCAGCAGAAGTTTAATTTGGAACTGTATAATAAACAGATTAAAAAACAAAAGCTGTGACATTCGGGTTTAATTTATTGATTAAATGGCAGCCTCATACCAATTCACATACCCGGAAAAATTGATTTCTCAAAGCTGAGCCCTCAAGGATTGGAAAAGTGGATCCAACATTTTGAAAGATTCAGATCTGCCTTAGGACTGGTTGACAAGCCACAAGAGGCAAAAGTTAATTCACTTATTTAGTGTATGGGCAATGAGGCCCACAATATTCTTGACAGTTCGAATCTGACAGTGGCTTAAAAAAAAGGTATATCATATTTGAACAAATGCAGTTTAATTATAGAGTGCAGCGTGAGGATAAAAATGTTGACTCATTTGTAACCAGCTTACACAAACTAGCCGAGAATTGTAAATTATCCGGGACAGGCTTGTAGTGGGACCGGGAGACCACAAAGTTTCCAAAAAATCTTCAGCGTCATGCAGAGTCGACATTGGAAAAGGCACTTTCACAGGCCAGGCAGCATGAGTCAGTCAAATCACAGCAGTCTGTTGTGAGCAGACAAACATCAGAATCTGTGGTCGCTGTGAAAACTAAAGCCAAGTGGTCAGAAAAAATGGACAAAAGGGCTGTAAATAGATTTACAAGCAATCAAACGTATAAACAGTGCGGTCGGGACAATCATCCCAGGGAAAAGAGTCTGGTAAAGGACTCGAATGCCACAAATGTTCCGTCAAAGGACACTGGGCAAAATTCTGTTTGTCCAAATCCAGCTTACATGAGGTAAATGCACTAACTCTATCAATGTCCTGTGTGATCCTGGGAAACCAAAAGTTGACGTAGTTGGAAAATTTCAGTGCACTGTGGAGACAGAATATTGCTATAGTGTACAAGATGTACTGGTATATATTATGTGGTTAGGGGAATATCTCTAGCACTTCTTGCATGGCCTGCTATTGAATCTTTGCAGCTAAATGGTCAAGTTAACCTGTAATTTGTACATGCCGCGCCCATTAAGTACAAGTCAAAATTTCCAAAACTTTTCAAAGGGCTAGGTAAAACTGACTGGGAGTACATGATTAAGCGTGACGGCAGTGCTCGACCCTACTCCCTTTCTGTTCCCCGCAGAGTATCATTCCCATCAAAAATAAGGTAAAAGCCAAACTTCAAAGAATGCAGGATATAGCAGTTGTGTCTAAAGTAGATGAGCCTACACCTTGGTGGCTGTGTCCGGGTCCGAATCAGTACGGACCTGACCAAGTTACCATACTTTTCTATTGAGTCTTTCCAAAACGCTGGAGTCACAAATGAAGAAGTTGCAGTAAATTACGCCAAATTTTGAGTTAACGAGAACTTTGGTCATGAGGGAGAAACAAAATGCTTCCTACTGTGGAAGAATCCTTATCAAAACTTGCAGGGGATTGATATTTCTCTAAACTTGATCAAAATAGTGGGTTTTGGCAAATTTTACTGAGTAAAGAATCAGGACTTCTCACGAAATTTATCACGCCTTTTGTTAGATATTGCTTCAATACACTTTCTCAGCAAGTGGGTTCTTCCAAAATGTTCCAGGTGCTTGAATTTTTAAAGCATGCCGTGTGTCAAACCAATGACTGTCTTATCTCGGGGGAAACTGACTTGAGCAACATGACGAGGGCTTGTCCGAAGTTTTAGAAAAGCTGGAATCTGAATGGGACTCGGAGTACGTATGTATATGCTCAGCGATCGCTGACCTTTCTGGGTCACTTGATTGACGAACATGGGTAAGGGTGTGTCTGCAAAAGGTCCGGGCCATCACAGGGATGGCAATCATGCAAGATACTCATGACAAAAGAAAGTTCTTAGGCATTCATGGTTAATCAGTTAGCCAAATTTTACCCTAATATTTAGGGCTGACTATCGATGCCAATTTTGACTATCGTGATAGTATTGCTATCGTGGAAACTACTATCACGATACTATCACTATCGTGGCATACTATCACGATACTATCGTGATACTATCGGGTACACTTATAAATGATTCATAGATGTTATATCACTCACATAAAATGGCTAAGAGTGACAGAACGAGTTAGGAAAATTCCAATGGCCTAAAATTGTATGTTTATTGTGTGTTTCAATATCAGCATTCATTCCCTCGGGGCTATTCCAGAAAAAAACATCATGGGGAGACGGCTCTTTATATATATCCCCACAACCGCCTAAAAATAGTTTGCTGCTTCCAGTATATATGCCTGTAAGTGATGGTTATTATAGCTTTAATACCTTTGCAGTGTTTGAGATTTTCTGCTTGTGGAAACTGACACATGCTGATCGTTCTTCGATTCTTTGATGTTTGCCGCCTGTGTTAAATTAATCTGTGGATTCAGTTAATTAGGTAACCCGATTATTACATAGTATTACGTAATCACAGCACGCTATTTTAGCACCTCTTTAAGGGCGACATGAATCTAACAAACTGCATTAAAACTTGAACTTACATATTTTTTATTTGAAGTTAGCATCAAAAGCTAGACTATCAAAATAGAAGTAAAGCAATTATCAAGTCGGTTTTTTTCATTTAGCAATATGTACAGGGCTCGACCTAGGCTCTTTGACTCTGTGGACATTAGTCCTTGCACACAAGACAGCTAAGACAAGCAGCAATAATAAAACAAAGTTTTCATGTAATGAAATTTGGCCGTTTTGACATGTTATTTTTTTTGGAATATCCCTCTATTATAATACAAAGACAACCAGAAATAGAATCAGAAAGACCCACGAAAAATAAAAACGCCAATTTGTCCCAAGTTGTCCAGTGTCCACCATCAAAACGTCCAGAATCACCTTAAGAAAGCACTTGATAGACGGATACCTAAGGCCTCGCGCTGCACGTTTTTCCCCCTATAGGATGACGACAAGAAAATAAAACTTTGTCTGCTTAAATATCCCAAGAATTCAATCCCAATCGGTCAGGCCAGCCGACTGATGACATCATCATTGATGCATTTGTGCATACTTGCCGACTTATCTGAGTCTATCATGTACTCGCATGCACATTCTGTGCATTTTTCGAGAAATGCATTTCTAATGAGACCACAAAAGTGCGGTTTAATAGTCTGGACCTTATGCGCAAAAAGAGTCACATATACAACAAGTTAAACTGCATTATACCGTCATTTATTACGCATTTATTTACCTTTATGAATAAGTCAGCACACAGCAAAAACAAACATTTCTTCATACAATAGATCAGTTTGTGCACCTTCAAATGTCTTCGAAACTGAACAGGGAAAAGGCGTTTGTCCCAGAAGTTATACTACGCAATAATAGTACAAACAGCAAACATTTATATATGACTGCGCAGGCTGATTTGAGTCTTCACATGTCGCACAGGTTTCACTGTCATGTTTTCAAAAAGTTGCATGCAAAAAACGCCTGATCAAACTATCATTGACGTTTTGTTATTGAAAAACGCGGGAAAATTTCTGACTGCCTCAACTGCACGTGCAAAAATGACGGCGGGAAATTCATCGCCTTGAGAAATACACCACACGGCAAAAAACTATGATACACATGTGCGACCAGCGAAGACTCAGATCATCATGCACATATGTGAAGGCTTATCAGTCTGTCCTGATTACAGCTGAATGGATTTCCTAAGCAAAAATACTTGCGTAATTACACAACAGTACAGGTATATTTTCAAAGTATATTCAAGAAAAAAAAAAAAAAAACAATCGAAACTATCGATAGTTGAGTGAGCTATCGGCGATAGCTATCGATAGTCCAAAGTACTATCGATGCATTGCTATCGAGGCAGTCCCTATCGCGATGCATCGAACTATCGATGCATCGTTACACCCCTACTAATATTGCTGAGCAAAGCAAACCCTTACGAGATTTAGTGTCAAACAAAAATGCAAGGTCATAGGGACCAGTGCAAGAATTCGCTTTTTATGACATAAAACAGGAAATAGGCTCAGATACATTGTTTGCCCAACATAAATGCAACAAGAGGTTGGTTTCAGCAGATAGCTCTTCTTTCTGCCTTGGAGGCTCGGAGTCTAACTGTTGGTTTTCTTTTGCTCCAGCACTTCAGTGATTTCATGCTGTCGAGTCCTCACCATTGTTTCATCTCTGTGGTAGTTTAATTTTTGTGTTCTCAGAGATGTTGCACTGATGAGTTACGAGGCCTTCATGTGGACTAAACAGATTATTTGTCTAAATCGCGATGTGTAAGGGCGACAATGATGGACGACGAGTGATCACAATAGCTCCCCCAGAGCCTTCAACCCAGGTGAGCTAAAACGGGGGAAGAATCAGAATCATCAACGTAACAACATGTATATGATTAGGAAAAGAATCAAAACCACCAACACGAAACATGGAGGAACCATGGCAAAAGCACCGACTTGGAAAGGTCAGTAAAAATTACTGGTGTGTACTTCTTATCTAATTAATTCAAGAAATTCACAAAACATTATCATTTTGATCTCATTACTAGCAGTCCGAAAATGGCACAAAGCAATGGTATGATTGAATGATATCTAGGCATAATTAAGGATATGCTTAAGAAAGCGCAATATACCTCTTCACAATGGGATTTCACCAAGTCAATTATGTAAGCATTATTACGACAAACGGCACCACGCGCAAACATTAAAACCACTCAACAAAAATCAAAATGTCTGGGTTGAAGATCAAAAGATAACAGGCGTAATGCAGTATGAAAGTAAATTTCCACGTTCGTGTCATGAGCAGACTGGCCAAGGCATCACAAGGTTTAACAGGCGTTTTCTAACGGTCAGAATTGCTATGTCACTAGATCTGGGAGATGTGTTAAACCCGCAGACAGACTTGCACTACCACTGAACTTTCTAAATTATTAACTTCCTGTCTTACTGCTATTAAAACGCATGTGATTAAATATTGTGATAAAGTCTTTGAAAGATCAGGAAGAAATCTGTTTTGGTCTATAAAAAATTCGAATGAGGTTTTAAATAAATTGAAATCCGGACATTTTCTTGCTTCAAGTCTGTCTACTTACGATTTTTCCACTCTTTACACTACACTTCCTCATAATCTTATAAAAGAAAAGCTTAATGATTTAATTGAATGGGCTTTTCACAGAGAAGATTCTCTCTATCTTGCATGTAATGTCAGAAATGCATTTCCCTCTTTAATTGCACGCCGGTGGGTCAGGCCTCAGATTCTATGACGGCTCCAACGTAAAGGCCTATTGAGAATTAGAGAGATCTAATTCAAGTTAATGTTGGTTGGTGCCTGATGCTCTGTCTCTGGTCGGGCCCATCGGAGTCTAACTGTTGGTTTTCTTATGCTCCAGCATTTCAGTGGTTTCTTGCTGTCGAGTCCTCACCGTTGTCTCACCTCTGTGGTTCTTTGATTTTTTGTGTTCACGGAGATGTTGCACTGATGAGTTAGGAGGCCTTCATGCGGACTGAACAAATTATTTGCCTAAATTGCAACGGAAGTAAGGGCGAGGATTGTGGCCACGTAAAATCGATTTAAGCCCCCCAGTGGAAATCTTTCCACTGACCGTTCCAAGGCGGTTCTTCTGTGGCCGTTTATTTATGGTGTTGTTTGTTACTTACTGTGTGTATCACTTGTGTCTTTTTATTTTGGATGGCCATATGGCCATTTGTGGGAAAGTAACTGTCCATACGGCCTTCCTTTGTTTAGGTTTCCATTATGGTCTGGTCGCTTAATGTTTGTGTTTCTTTCCCTTTGGTGTCTTTGATGGGTGGAGTAAGTTAATTGTATCGATTCCTGATCTTTGTTGTACTTCTACTTTACCTATAAGTGCAACTGATTTTGTTTTGTTTGATTTGATGTTTAACTTCCCCGTCAACACTGTATAGGAAATTTTATTGCCTTTGCTTTCAATTTTGAGGGACTTTTACCCGACATTGAGATGAAATGACCTCTCAAGCCCTGTTGCCCAATGAAACCAATAGGGTTTATAAGCATGAATGGTCCTACTCACACCACTTTTCTTGGGCAGGCTTAGATCCTCTAAGTGGTTTACCAGTACCCATGTGACTCCATTAAATACCTTGGTGTGACAATCACACACAACTTGAGATGGAATACTCATATTAGCAACATGTGTACTGAGGCAAATAGAACGCTTGTTTTCCTGAGGCGAAATCTTCATCAGTGCCCTCAGGATGTATCTGAATGTATCTTTTAGAAGATGGTTAAAGAGGACTGCTCATGATGGGCCTCTAGGGATGGCCATTCTAGCTCGTTAAGCATGTCAACGACGCTACTTCAATTGCGCCATCATCGGCAGGTCCATCGAGCAGATGTCCTCTGCACCTTCTCCACCTGCTGAATCTGAGTTTAAACACAGGGATGCCAAATGGCTGATACATATTCAAGTTGAGGGTGAACCAATGTTTTATACGCAACAACCTTTGTCTCCCTAGGTGCAAAAGCCAAGTCTAAGAAATCCTAAAGTCCCAGTTGCTTTTGATGTTATTTCTGAAATGTGTTGCCCCCCCCCCCCCCCACCCCCAATCAAGATCATCAGTGATAGTGATACCAAGGTATTTGGCGGATTGAACCTGCTCCAAAATTTGCTGGTGTAGTGTATAGTCAAACTTAATTTGTTTGTCCGGAGGGACCCTCATTGAATGACATTGGCCACATTGAACTTCATCTGCCAATCGGCCTCCCACTGTGCTAGTTGATTCAGGTCATCTTGTGAAATAAGACAGTCAGAAGGAGAATAATTATATATTACTACAAAGAACACAATCGTCAGCAAACAAAGGGACAGATGACCTGATATTATCAGGAAGATCATTACTGAACACCAAGAAAAGGACCAGTCCAAGGACCGAACCTTGGGGGACACCAGATAAAACAGGGACTGGATCCGACGCTTGGCCATCAAGTACAACTTGTTGTGGGTGCACTGAGAGCCATGAGCTAATCTACCTATGTGTGGATCCTCTTATCCCATAGTAATCCAATTTATATAATAGCCTTCTGTGAGGTACCTTGTCAAAGGCCTTAGCGAAATCCATGATAATCAAGTCAGTCTGTTTGTGGCCACGGTTTATGGCCCCATCCAGATTGCTCACGATGTCATGGAAGAATTGAACTAGTTGAGTTTCACAAGACCTTTGACTTCGATAACCGTGTTGACCATGTTGACAGTCAGCAAGAATGCTCTCAAAGGCTAGATGCTTGTTGATGTTGCTAACTATTATATGCTCAAGGGTTTGGCAACAGATGCATGTTAGCGACACTGGTCTATAATTTGCAGGGTCATATTTTTCTCCTTTTTTATAGACCGGGGTGACATTTGCTTGTCGCCAGTCATCTGGTACAGTACCCTGGGCAAGAGATTCATTGAAGATTAAGGCCAGCACGGGTGAAATTTCAGCACCACATTCCTTAAGCACGCTAGCATTCAGGTCATCCGGCCCAGATGCCTTATGTATCTTGAGCTTACCTAACAGTTTAGCGACCCCATTTTTTTTAGTCAACTTAGTGATTGCCCTAAAGCGGAACAGCGGGGCGCGGCGCCCCGGTGCCCTAAATTCCCGCCCTCTTGCCCTAAAATTTGAAATTTTTGCCCCTTTTGCACCCCGCATTGCCCTTTACGACAATTAAATGTGCCCTGCAAATAGACCTAATCTTTTCACCGATTATCCAAT
This sequence comes from Lucinisca nassula, assembly GCA_963580285.1. Taxonomy (NCBI): domain Eukaryota; kingdom Metazoa; phylum Mollusca; class Bivalvia; order Lucinida; family Lucinidae; genus Lucinisca; species Lucinisca nassula. The sequence continues at coordinate 44,652,251 of OY757010.1, read as the reverse complement.
AATCACGGGACAGACATGCGTAATTACTGACTGTAAAATACCTGTGTTGTGTTCAGTCGAGTGTAAAGTATGGTTCCCGTTTTATTCACGTATACAAATGGCAATAACCAGGAAATTTATTAATGACCGCATTTGTTGACAAGAGGTCTCTATCACCCAAATTTAGGGCTGAAATCCGGCCCCATTCCACTGCCTAAAAGTATCCAATTTCCGGAAGACAAATTTCCCATCTGGCCAAGCACACTTTGTCCAAGAAAAGTTGCAGTTCTTCTAAAACTCTCTGAAAATGCATGGTGTACAGTTTCAGTAATTTAAGGTTTACCAAATTATTTACCAAATTATTCTTGTCCTTCATTCTACGATGTAGTTTTTACGTAATTACCCCACCCACTACATTACGGATTTTGAGGGCCTAAATATGCTCACTCTAGTTTTTTTTTTTTTTTTTTGCAAGCTATTTTGTTACAAATAAAATAAATGATGATTTTTTGACAATCTGAAGAAAAAATATTAAAGTTTTGCTTCAGAATAAAGTCGCAAGATGCACTGAAATGTGTGTCCTCCTTCAGGTTCGTCACTACGTTTTTATAAAGGTAGCAGTCACCAAAAATAGATGATCGGAGACTTGACCAAAATAAAAATAAAACTACAACCATTCTGTGCAATAATATTTTATGTTCTGTGTTTTTTGTCTTGTATGAACCTGATTTAATGTAAGGAGGCCCAGGTACTTCTGTCTATCTCTACCTTCCGACTTCGCTTTAACCCTAGGAGGGGACACAGAAGGGGCATGTTATGTACATACACTCCAGTTTTGCAGGATGAAAGCCTACACAGTAATCATTTCATTGCGGTAGGGTTCTTTAACCTGCACATGGATGGGTCTCACTGCACAGGGGGCCTCCAGTTAACATCCCGATACGAAGGACGGTGCACTTTATGACATTCATCCCTGCAAATGATGCCAATGGAGCGTGTGTATGAACACCGAAATTTTATCACCGCTGCCGGGGATTGAACCTGGGACCTCTAGCATTAGAGGCAAGTGCACTAACCACTGAGCTATCATGCTCCACATGATAATCATAGTTACCACATGTTTTGTATTCATAGTAGAATTATCCTAGTTTAAATCTTTTGGATACAATTCTTACTACAGTCAATGTCAGGAAGTGTCTGTCAAGTATTATTATCTTACCTAACAATTTACGGGCCCTTGAATATTGATCCGGATCCCAAACATTTGAGAGTTTGGGCCATTGGGCAGGTTAAGGTTTATCCCTGTTGTTTATTCCACAGTCTGCTGTCTGGCATAGGCCTGCTCTTCAAATAACAATGCCATAAAAGAAAACCTTTCAGTGTTTGTAGTATATTTTCCAAATTTCAGTCAAAATATCGATAATTTTCCCAATTCTAAAGGCCCCATCCCCATTCCCTAAAAGGGGTGCAAGAGCCCTGCCTTGCCCTTTTTGGCAAGAGCCTGTGTAAGGTGTGCCCTTTTGATATGCAGTGCCGCGTTGCAAAAATGCCCTTTTTTGGAGTAGCACCCTGCCCTAATTTCAGTCTGCGGGAAACACTACAACTGTTATGTCCCCCATTGAGGGGAACCTGACTATTACCTTTGGATGGTAACTCGCCATCAGTTTCATGCATAAATGCAGATTAGAACTGTTTGTTACATATGTTGGCCTTATCGCGCAAATCTGTTTTTAGAATTCCGTTTTCCCTTAACGAAGTGATCCCAAACGCTTCCTTTTTTGGGGACTTCACAAATGACAAAAACTTTTTAACTTAACAATTCCTCTGGGGATTATCGGGATCTGTATTATCATCCTCAAAGGTAAAGATGCTGGAAACATGCTTCCAATATATCTCTTATCACCTTTTGTATGTGTGCTCTGAACCATTTGAAATGGCTCGTAACATCAGGGCTGCTAGATTTACGTGCATGAAAGTATATTCTTTTGCGTCTTCTGATTAGATGCTAGATATTGTTGTCGATAGAAGGCGCAATATGCTTTGTTTTGGTAATTTTCATCGGAATAAACCTTTCCATAGCCGCAGTTAATTCGGTCTTAAATTTGACCCACATATCATAAACTGACATGTGCGAAAGGTCAGAGGAAAGGAACGAATCTCTAAATCGCGCCATATGGTCTCGCAGACAATCCATATCCACACATTTATATAGATATATTTTACGCGGGACTTGTCATATTCAATAAGGACTATGTCGTGATCAGCTTTGCCAATCGGGGGCATCCCCATAACTCAACTAACTGGGGAACGGGAATTTGTAAATAATAGGTCAAGGGTCTTCTCTTATCGAGTGGGTATATTAATTACTTTGGCCAGGCAGTGTTCTTTAATTATATCAAAACGTTGTTGCTGTGTCTGCCTTTTAGATGCCCCATGGGGCACCTACATGTTGCTCCATTCAATATCTCCACATTGAAGTCTCCACCAACCAAAATGTGCGGCCCCTGCTTCAAGGGGCTTGAAGAAATATATGGGCTGCATGATGCTTCCACGCAGAGCTTAATCCGGCCTGCACACTAGTACTGGTAAACCTCTTAGAGGATCTAAGCCTGCCCAGAAAATGCAGTGCGAGGCGGACTGTCCATGCTAATAAACCCTACTGGTTTCATTGTGCGACAGGGCTTGAAATGTCATTTCATCTCAATGTCGGATAAAAGTCCCACAAAATTGGAAGCAACGTCTCCAAAATGACCTTTAAAGTGTTGACGGGGATGTTTAACCTCAAATCAAACAAACAAAAAACCAAAATGTGAGCATTTGCATTCTACACTATCCTAGACAAATATGATAGTTGTAAATGATCCGACAGTAAATAAAATTTACTTGGCATTCTTTGATTTCCATAAACCTGTTTTGTTTAGCCCTGAATTCATGACCTTCCATACATTACGCTATCAGGGATCATCCTAGGCCCAGGAAGCAGGGAGAAGTGACTTCTCCCTCCAGCACTAACAGGGCGAAATGAGGGACAAGAGGGCGAAGTAGGGCTCGAGAAAAATGACTAAAGTATGGAAATTGTCGAGCCGAATTTTTGGTAATTTCCGGAATACCGTTGTTTATTTGCAATTCAGAAATACAGTGTGCGGGTGTGATATCGTTGCGATTGTTGCAGTTGCACTTGCTGAATGATTATGCACATCGGTATCTCGATTATAGCAGCAAATAATCAGACATCAGATACTTCATCTACTTTCATTTTCTCGATGTCCCACTAACTTAGTCACTGACGAGCACTAAAGGGAAACAACCGATTTAATCTCACCTCGAGGTTATGAGTCATGTTGTGCAGTCGGGTCTGTGCGACCATGATATGCCGGCAGGTTGCTGCAGGTGCAATGGGGCTGTTTTTTTTTTTCTTTTCGTCTATCATACCCTATATTCCCTTTTTTCTAGTTCCCATCTTTCGTTTTACACATTTTCTGTCTGTTTGATCATTTTGAGTCAGCGCCTGATCACGGTTGGTAATCCTATTAACCCATTTAGTACCAGAAACCCTAAAACGGGTACCCTGGCAAACAGTGCAGGTCCAGATCAGACGCTGCAGAATGCGGTGTCTGATCAGGGCCTCCACTGTTTGCTAAAAGTTCAGTTATTAACTTATTTTCCAAATAAATGTTCATGAAAACATAACCTGACACCCATAAATTTTGAATTGAACTCCTGCAATATATAAGGATAAAGATTCCATTTGGTACAAAAAGGGTTAAAGTCGCATCTCTATCTATCTTATATTGATATGTAAAATGAGACGCACGTTTTTCATGCGTCAATCATATTGTCAAGATCAAAAAGACCGATCGTCTCATGCTGCGCGGACAAGTCTGATTACTCAAAGTCTAAGTGGCCATGAAATAAGATCAAAGATTCTGATCTGGACTAACCCAATTCACCTATTTGCATAATTAACTGATCTGACAACTTGTGCTCAACGCTACAGGTGGTCAGTTTCTGACTCGAACAATTAACACTTGGGGTTGGATTATTAATTATCGGATTATCAATACCGTATTCCTCCCATTTAGCGCCCCTGCTCCTATAAGCGCCCCCTCACTGTTTTACAAAGAACAATATTATAAGCGCCCCCTCTGCTGTCGGAGGAAAAATATTTTGACTTACCTAAAGTAAAGATTTCAGCCTTTCAATCATCGCCGGATGTGCCGTAAATTGTATTGTGCAAGGTATTTCTAAACCTCCTGCTATCTCAGAGTGTCTGTGTTGACCACTTGTTACTTTACACGTTACGATTCCACCATGTTTCATGAAAAAAGCGACAGTTTTACTGATTTCCCGAGGCACATGTCAGTCGGTAATTTGTTCCTTTTTTACAGCTACTGCATATTTATCATACGGGTTATTACGTTCCCTGGAAGTATCAAGAATTTCTCCTTCTGCTGGGGTCCAAACATCTTTAAAAACATGAAATCCACGAATAGACTATTCCTTCTCGTAAAATGTCATGTCACCATTTACTTTTGTGTACTCAAAACCTTGCGTGTCCAGATTGCGGAAACGGACTTTCCCATTTTTACAACAGGGTGATCGGGTTTCGTCATTATTCAGACTGCTGAAAGTAATCAAGCTGACAATGCTTCTGCCAAGCTCAAAATTAAATTTCCTAGCTCGTCTTGAATTTTACGCTTCGCACATGCTAATTACGGTACTTATTCTAGCATCGTCATGACATGAAAGAAACAAACTGTGTCATCCCTGCCGAATTTTGTATTCGTCCAAAACTTACATAAGCGGGGCTCTTAGAAAGGAAAATAAAATGGGCAAGAAAAAAGTCGGTTAGCAAATAGCGCAGGCCCTGATCAGATGCGCTTTCTGTAGCGTCTGATCTGGGCCTGCAATGTTTGCCAAGGTAACCCTTTAGATGTTTCCCGCAAGCAATGGGTAAGACTGCTCTCAAACTTGACTTATTGAGTGCGAGCAATTGCATAATCGCCACATGTTTATCTAGTCCAACCCAATTAGCGGAACCGATCTATAAATAACTAACACAGGTAGATTATTTACAGCCCGAGTACACACATGTATATTCTAATGGAAAAACACCGTGTGTAATGGATTTTAAACTGGCCATTCCGGTAAGCTTTTTGTTCCTAATAAGCGCCCCCTCTTTTTCCATTTTTTTAAGCGCCCGGGGCGCTAAATGGGAGGAATACGGTAGGTGTTTTTGTTATCAACTTTGTGCCTTTATCGATGGATATTACTTCGCATTTGAAAAGCAGATCCTGGAGATGAAGAAAAAAATAAATAAAATAAAAAAGTCGAAAAAAAAAAAACAGGGCGAAGTCAACTTCTCTTTTCCAGGCTGGTTAGGCGAAGTTCTTGAACTATGGGCGAAGAAGTCGCCCGAATCGCCCCCTCGGCTGATCCCTGGCTATGCTGCTTTCCTGTACGGAGTGACTGAACGTCAGTAGGGTCTCTTAATAAAGATAAATACTTGACCCCTGTGACTACTTCAACTCAAACAAGGGCATCAAAACTAAACAACAGTCAATATCATAGGTACCAGACCTATAGTGATGCCCTGAAGAATTCTTTTTTCCCTGGAACTATTCCTCAGTGGAACAGTCTTCCCTCCTCTGTGGTAAATGCCAAAACCTGCAGAGGGGTTCAAAGCCTGCGGTTCGTAGAAATACCAGAACACACCAAAACACCGGAACACACTGGTAATTACCGGAACACACTCAAAAAAAGATTTTTTACTTGGCTAAATAAATGTTTTTTTTTTATGGGAATATACTACAATATACATTTGATATGCCTTATATTGACCAAATGTACCACAAAAACATACTTTATAAACCCAAGCCCAGTTACGCATCAAATAATTTATAGCAGTGTGATCCGGTATATTTTTGTCGCGATGCGTTAGGCATAAGAAAGTTATAATAAAGACATTAAACGTCAAAAAATGTTATTTAACAGACACAATTTACGGTAACATATGTCATTAAAACGTCAGCCTTTCATAACTTCATGGGATATTTAGGCTGATTAACTTCCTTGGTTACGCTGCGCATGCGCAGACTTGTGTGGCAAAAAGTAATCAATCGAGCCCGTGTGTGTACAGTAAACTAAGGAAAAATAAGATTTTTTAAGTATAGTGACAACCTTCATAGTCTTTTTACACTGCAGTTCAGCGGCCCCTTTCCCATCGGGGCTTGAAGAAATAGATGGGCTGCACGATGCTTCCACGCAGAGCTGAAACCGACCCGCACACGAGTACTGGTAAACCGCTTAGAGGATCTAAGCCTGCCCAGGCAAAGAGGTGCGAGTCGGACCGTCCATGCTTATAAACCGTATTGCTTTGGCAGGGTTTGAGATGTCATTTCACCTCATTGTCTATGAATGTTGGACAGGGTATCTGCTAAGTACTGTTGTGATTCAAAAGTTTGTAAACTGCAGTTTTTGTTTCTTTGATTTGAGGTTTAACGTCTCCGTCAACAATGTAAAGGTCATTTTGGAGACGTTGTTTCCAATTTTGTGCGATACTTTGAAAAACTTGAACATGAAGTACCATAGCCAGACTGGATAGCACTTAGAGGTCCGGGACGAATCTCATTAGGCAGGGGGAAATGTAAAAGGTCGAAGGTGTTGCTCGGTATCTCAGTCGGTAGTTTTTGTACGGTATAGGAGAGGCCCTGGGTTCGCAGAGCTAAAGCTGACCGCACATGAGTACTGGTAAACCACTATAAACCACATCTTTTTTTATTTGGCGGCAAAGCTTGAGATGTTATTTAATCTCAATGTGGATATAGGAAGCAACGTCTCAAAAATGACCCAAATTGTGTTAACGGGGACGCTGATGTGTTTGTTTGTTTGTTTTGAGATTTAACGTCCCCTCAACACTGTATAGGTCATTTTGGAGACATTGCTACCAATTCTGTGGGACTTTTACCCGATTTTGAGATGAAATGACATATCAAGCCCTGTCGCCCAATGAAACCAATAGGGTTTATAAGCATGGACGGTCCGATTCGCACCGTTTTGCCTGGGCTGGCTTACATCTTCTAATTGGTTTACCAGTACTCGTGTGCGTTGGTTTCAGCTCTGCGTGGAAGCATCATGCAGCCCATCTGTTTCTTCAAGCCTCGGTAGGCGGGGGTCGCGGGGATGGTGAATTTCAATATTCAAACAACCCTGTTACTGGTTGTAAACGATTGATTGTTATCACCCACATGTTGAATCTGTCAGGTTGGTAATCCTTCGTTTCTTCTTCACTGTTTCGCCCCCGCCCTTCGGGGCTTGGAGAAATAGGTTGGGCTGCATGGTGCTTCCACGCAGAGCTGAAACTGACCACACATGAGTACTGGTAAACCGCTTAGATGGACTAAGATTGCCCAGGCAAAGTAATGTGAGTCAGACGTTAAATTCATACAAGCCTTTTGGTTCCATTAGGCGTTAGGGCATGAGATGTCATTTCATCTCTATGTCGGATAAAAGTCCCACAAAACTGGAAACAACATCTCCAAAATTCCTTAAATAGTGTTGACGGTGACAAAAAAAAAAACACAATTCAACCAACCAACCAATCATCTTCACGTCGTATCATTTGTCTTACGATAAGCGCAACATGACACGGCCATTGTCAGTTAATTATTTGATTATTATTGTTTTGGGTTTAACGACACGTAAAACCATGTGGGTAAATTTCGTCTCGTCTCCCAGAGAAAGGGAGAAAAAATGTAGAAGATATCGTAGGTTAAAGTGAAGGACAGAGGAGAAAGAGGAAAATGAATGGAAGGGTGAGTGAGTGAGTGATTTTAGTTTTACGTCCCACCAACAGCTAAGGTCATACGGAGACGGGACCTCGGTTTAAAGACTCATCCGAAAGTCTATGAATGGAAGGGTAGAAACAGAAGGAATAAGAAAACTCCTCTCTACCCTTACCTGCTGCAAGGATAGCAGGTCTTACCAAATTGTCAGCCAATATCAGTTGGACGCCACATTGACGCAAGACATACGTCACCTTTACCTTACGTTATAGGAGCTTTTTTCGTGACGTACTTTCGGTTCTAAAAATAAAACGGGAAAACCCTGGCCGTCATCTGTCGTATTGCTTCAAAGGCAGTGGGACAGATAAAGTGTTAATAACAGCGTAAAATAGTGGAATTCTTTTAAACTTTTGGGGAATTCTAATGTAAGATAATGGGAGAAACATCGATATGCTGCAAGATATGAAATTTCGCATTACGAAAATGATATATTGTACATACGATCTCTCGCTCTCTCTCTCTCTCTCTGTCTCTCTCTCTCTCTCTCTCTCTTAGAGCACCAACAATTAGTGAGCGCAGGCAAATGTAAATTACAGTTTATCGTTAAATGACGCTACGTCAACCGACATGTAGCGTGTCAACAACGTCGTGTCTACATCAAACCAACTTCAAAGCGATGCATTGAATTGAATGCAACGTCGATGAAACGTCACAACGTTTCGTTGGCGATAATACGGTGTTGCTAAATAAAATGTCATTTGCCCAGTGCTCAGACCCATCAAGATTCAGTGGGATTGGAACATTAAATTCATAACAAACGTAGAACACCCTTTCAGAGCATAAGAATGTTAAACACTCCTTCGCAAATGCAAGATTTTACAGTAAAATCTGGTAGATTTGTAGATTGGTTCAACCTGCCCAGCGCTTAGGTCTACATTAGCCCATTTGGTACCGGAAACCCCAAAAGGGGTAAGTGACAAAGAGTGCAGGTCCAGATCAGACGCCGCAGAACGCGGCGTCTGATCAGGGCTTACACAGTTTGCAAAAAGTTGTTCGGCCATTTTCCAAATAAATTTTGAAGTAAACACAACCTGACACCCCTAAATTTTGATAATGACTCCTGCTATATATAAAGAGGAAGATTCCATTTGGTACAAAAAGGGTTATGGGTACAGGGATACAGGGATAAGTCAAACCATCTCAACGGTCACGTGCCATTGAAGTGAGTTGGAGTGGTTGTCGACGGCATGACGTCGAGCCAACGTTGACTCGACGCCCGTCTGTAAGTCCACTCATTGTTTTTTTTTTTTTTTTTTTTTTTCTTCCGACTGTCAGTATGTATATTTGTCTGTCTAACAGTCCGTCCGTTCGTCTGTTAGTCATTCAGTCAGTCGGTCTGTGTGTCGTCTGGCTGTCTACTGTCAGTTTGTCAGTCAAACCCCTCTCTCTGTCTCTCTCTCTCTCATGCCAACGGTCATTAGACAATGAAGTGAGTTGGAGTGGATGTCGACGGCATGACGTCGAACCAACATTGACTCAACGCCCCTCCGTCAGTCCACCCATTAGTTTAGTTCGACTGTCAGTATGGACATTTAAATTGCACATGTAGACAGATCGTTGGACATATTTCTCAAGATAGATAGTTAGAGAGAGAGAGAGAGAGAGAGAGAGAGAGAGAGAGATAGATAGATAGATAGATAGATAGATAGATAGATAGATAGATAGATAGATAGATAGATATCGAATAAAACGAAAGTTTCGTAAAAACTTATTTTTGTGCATAACGGTATCTCAAGCCATTGACATGGGTCATTCACAAAAAGATTTTCGTCAATTAAAAACGGATTTAGGATAAACGAATTTCGGCAATGAAAGTAAAATATCATTCTTTCCCTCTCGAGGCATTATTTCAATGGAAACTGGTATATTTTCTCTCAAAATGTCTGAATATTATTAGCATTTTAATTTCCGCCAATACATTTGAATAGCGATGGCCGTTTCAATTGACGGCCAGTACTTTGCGCATGTGCGAGAATGACGTCATAAACGGAATTCCTAAAACCTCCTATATTTAAAATTGTCAAATTCAAGGAAATTAATAACTGCTATCCCTGAACAACGGTTATTTTTTGCCACACATAACTGCGCATGCGCAAAAATACGGAATCGTGGGATAGCATTTCCTTAGCGACCGGTGGCGTCCTAAACTCATCTATAGTACTATGTTTGGTTCGAATAGTTTCTTGTGCGAAAAGCCTGGGAATTTTAAAACATTAATCGGCTCTTTCAAGAGAATGATGAAAGTGGAAACCGTATCGTGCTGTCATGTGTTATCGATAGTCATATGTTTCCGATAGATCTGTTTACGTCGCGAGATTTTTGTAAACGTCGACGTCATATTTCACGTGTTTACGTTTTTTGACAGACGACTGAGTTTCTCAACTTTTGTCCAAACAAGCTTCAACAGAATGCTAAGAGTAAAGGTAAACTTACTTTCTTGTATGACACCTTCATTTTATCCAACTTTTAGTTATTACTTTTTATTGAGCACAAAATATGACGGCATGTTCACCCTGTGTATACACAACAACCTTTGACACAGTTCTATCTGTTTACTACAACAGTGTTACTAAAAATAGAATACTGATACGGGGAATCTCTGACGAATTTTTTAATGTATGGAAGCACATACATGCCATGGGTGCTTATTTTGAAAAGTGGCTGAGTGTGCTTTCCTTTGTTTTACAGCTGACACCAGCTATTGGAAGGGCTAAGAGAAGGTGTTATTCCCCATCAGCACTGGTCAGAGCTTACAAGGCTGTGAAGGAGGATGGTATTCCAGTGTATAGGGCTGCTAGACAACATGCTGTTCCTCTTACAACACTGAGAGACAGGGTGGATAACAGGGTGTCATTGGACTGTACTAAACCTGGACCAGAACCTGTTCTATCCCAACTTGAAGAAGCTAAATTAGTTGACCACATCAAGAGTTTGGCTGCAGTTGGTTACGGTTATACTCGTGCAGAAGTTTTGGAAATAGCCTCTGACTTTGCAGTAACCCTGGGAAAGAAAGAGAGGAGTGATAAACCCTTTTCTATGCAATGGTTTTATAGTTTTATGAGTAGGTGGCCTGAGCTCCATGTCGTTAAACCATCAAGCTTATCAGAACAACGTGCTCGTTGTGCCTCTGAAGGGTCAATAGAAAAATATTTCTCTGAGCTTGACCATATTCTGACCAAATATCAACTTAAAGATAAACCACAGGTCATCTACAACATTGATGAAAAGGGCATTAACACTGAAACACGACCTCCAAATGTGGTAGCAGGTCGAAATTACCAGCCACAAATGGTTATGGCAGAGAGGAGTAAGTTGGTCACAGTAATTGGGGCTGGAAATGCTCTGGGGTCGTCAATTCCACCGTTTTTTGTATTCCCCGGCCAGAGAATGCTCCCTGAACTCATGGAGGGCAAAACCGTTGGAGCAAATGGTACTGTGACACCAAGTGGTTGGTCTAATTCAGACGTATTCAGGACATACATGAAGGACCATTTCTTAAAGTATGTTCAAGGGCGTAATGGAGAGCCCATTTTGGTTTTATATGATGGCCATAGAAGTCATATTGCTATAGATTTGATCGAATGGGCACGTGACAATAATATTATTTTGTTTGTTCTCCCACCACATTGCTCACATATTCTTCAGCCAATGGACTTAGGGTGTTTTGGTCCACTGCAGGTTATCTATAATCAAGAATGTTTGACATTTTCACGAATTAACCACAAAACTGTAACCAGGTATGATGTATGCAGTTTGGCCTTTAAAGCCTACTTACATGCACTTTCCCCTTCAAATCTTCAGGCCTCATTTTCCAAAGCTGGTATCTACCCCCTCAAAAAAGCAACTGAAGTTATTGATGCCCTTGGAGATAAAATAACGCCTTCAAAACTGTATGTCCAGTCTCGTGAAAATGACAAGCAAAATAATGAATGTCCTAGCAAGTCTCTAGATAAAGATCACCCATCTGATGCTGAAGCCGTCTGTGATAGTTTTTTCATGAAAGCGGGTGGTAGGGTGGGTGAAAAGGTAGAGGGCACTAAGAAGAAGACGCGGAATATTAGCAATGTTATAGGGGGTAAAGCAGTTACTGAGGATCAAACCCTACATTGCATGAAGCAATATATTGAAGAGTCAAAGTCCTCTAAAAAGTCAACACTAAAATCAAAAAAGAAAACACCCACAAAGTCATCCAAAAAATCCCCTGTGTTATCTAAGAACACATCCAATAAAACACCACAGTCAGTTGAAAAATGCATCAAATCTGTGAAAAGTTCTGGCAAATCTAAGCAGTTAACCCCCCAAATTATTAATGATACTATTCAGCCGGGACCATCCCATATTAACCTAATGCATTCAGACGTTTCGTCATCAGATGATGAATCTGAGTCTCAGATGGATGATCAGGATAAATGTTGTGTTTGTAAAATGTTTTATGCAAAAAATGTGAACACATACAAAATTGCTATAACAAATTGGGCTCAATGTGATGTATGTGGACACTGGGTTCATTTGGTGTATTGCACTCCCGTGCGTGTTGTAAGAAAAGAAACCCGCTTTTTATGTCCATGTTGTGATGTATCACACTGAATTCATCAGAATGAAAATGACATTGATACTGTATAGAGAAAATGAGTTTTTTTTCACGAGAGGTCTCTGTTTATTTTCAATACATCGAGTAATAAATGAATTAAAATTGCCAATTAAGTAATTTTATATGTAGTTTTGGGTTTCTCCAAAGACGTATGAAACAACTTTGGTTTACACTTACTGATCAGATGGTCTCGGGTCGTTTCGCCCGTGAGTCGTTTCGCCCATGAGTCGTTTCGCCCGTGGGTCGTTTCGTCCTGGGTCGTTTCGCCCTGGGTCGTTTCGCCCATGGGTCGTTTCGCCCTGATTAGGTGGGTCGTTTCGCCCTTATTTTTTCAAGCCCTGTTGATTGAGGTTATGTTTGTTTTGGTATGTAAAGGGATTGATGGGGGTATTGGGAGTTCCGGAAAACATGGTTTTGCCCTCGTGTGTTGCAGCTGGACGACCTACTGACGGCTTCTACGTCAGGTTTGAGCAACTTAGCTACCCCTAAACCCCACCTTATATGGAGAAAACTGGGGTTTACTGGGGTATACATTATTTTTATTATTTCTGCTACAAGACAAAGGTTATGGGTACTTGTTAGAACCGCCTCAACATATGTTTGCAGTATAGATAAGAAAAAATACCACAGATTTTCCTAATAAAAATAGTCATTTTAGAGATGTGAAAACATGCACTATGTCGCATGGCTGTGTTATCGTACTGGTCTGTTTAATAGTTTGCAATACGAAAACATGCTTATTCAAATACTGGAAAATTGTACCACCAAATAAAAAAATCAAAATTGTTCTGATCAAAGATTCTTATATTTTTTCACATTTCTGCTCGGGTGCTCGTTCGAAACCCCTCGGCGAAGCGGTTCTAACGATCACCAACGGTGTGTGTATTTTGGGGCGAAAATATCAAAAACATTGTGCTGCATGTTCGTTGTGTGTTTTGTGGGTAGTACCCATAGTCTGCTATTTCTGCTCCAGGCATGGATTGTGGGTGGTCGTTAGAACCGCCTCGGCAAAGCGATTCTAGCGAGTACCCATATATCACATACTTAACACATTTTGACACTGTTGTTTGGATTTGTGAAGATCACATACACAGTTTATAATGTGTTTTTCTCACTTTTTATCTCTCTATCCGAACTCTGAAACGAGCCCGCCCATACATCACCCATCCGTAGGTGTCATTTGACGTGTCACCATGAACAGTTCAGATCCGTTCGTCCGTCCGTCCATCTACACATGCATCAATTCATTCATTCATTCATTTCCGATTGTCCATCTAACAATACTCTCCATTCATTCATTCATATCCGTAACTTATCTATATCTGTATATTCAAAATGTCGTCCGTTCATCCGTACGTCCGTCCATCTACCAACGCACAACTCCATTCACCCATTTATTCATTTATTTATTCATCCATCTGCCCATTTACTCATGCATTCCGTTTGTAGCTCCCTTAAAATAGAATTGCGGCGAAACGACCCACGGGCGAAACGACTCACGGGCGAAACGACCCACCAGGTAAGGGCGAAACGACCCACCCCCAAAATCAGGGCGAAACGACTCAGGGCGAAACGACCCGGCGAAACGACCCACGGGCGAAACGACCCGGAACCGATCAGATAATTAAAATAAAAAGAGACACGATCAGGAATACAAAGTAGTAAAATGAAGTTACTCAGAAAATGTTACTGTCAAAACAATAATTGTTCTATGTCTGTTTTATCAATTATCACAGACAGAATAACACGCATTGCTTATCAAACAGTAGACAAGAGTTGTTTCGTATATCTATAATGTGCCACCATACATATATTGCAGCAGCAGCCAGCCAGTGCGTGATAAATGGCATCAGCTAATAGATTATCGATAATATATAACGGCGGTTTTGATTGGTCAATTTTGCCATCCTCTTTTCCGGGCCTGATTTCAACACACCAACCGGGAAATATAACACGTTTTTTGCAGGTAAGTCGAGTTGATGTTTTGTTTGTTTACTTTGAAAAGAATCATAGAGGCTATGCATATCTTGTTAGCGGAATTCGATTTAGTTCCTTAGACTATCGATAACACATGACGCCATGCTACGGTTTTCCCAATTTATAAGAATAAAAGCCAAAAGTAAAACAGTCCTACATATTACACTAACGCAAGACGAATAAAATGCTGGAAATCTACCTTGTTGTGCCTGGTCAAGTTCGGCCATCGTCGATGATTTTATCGGATGTACAGACGCTTGGTTGATAGGCGTTTTCTGATATTCTGTCGTTCAGCTGACCCAGTCGCTGTGTTCGTTTAAAAATTATTGACTGGTGGTCATGACTAAATACCGCATATAAAATGAACGGTTACTTCACTGTCTTACAGATCAAAGGTACGGAAGTGTATGTAATGCGGCCTATGTAATGTACACCTGCGAGTAATGGTTAAATGTGACCGATCGCATTATCATTATAAGTAAAATCTTAAAAAATCACATTCCACCAATAAAGAAACCTCGGAGGAAGGTGTACTCATATGAGAAAGGTGACAATATGAAACTACGAGGAAGGATGCACTCAGATTTGCAAAGGAGAAATACTTTTAATTAATGGTCATTCAGATGCTCGGTCTCTACATGAGAACTTTGATTTGATAACTTCTTTCGTTCATACTTCGGCCGAAAATCATATCTCCTCAAAAACTAGTAGGTTTGTATCTTCTATTCCCTGGATCACTCCAGAGATAAGAAGAAAAATTCGGAGAAGGAATAAGATTCATTTGTCACAGAGTGAAATAATGAAAACTGGAGGAGCGCTTGAGCTTAGGATTTTCTAGTCGTTTCCCCCATTCATAGTTATTCTTCATACTTCATATACTCATATATTTCATATTAAGCATTCCTGAGTAGCGTATATCAATTTCCGGTGTTCTTATGTAAGTCTCGCGCGCTTTTCACCTCACTGATTAACACCGCATGCGCACATTCTTACCTCAGCCTTTGTAAGTCTTTCTTTGTCCCTGGCAAGGGTAGGTCTCACGACCACCTGACGGACACCATTTATATGATTTTCCTAATTACTTAGGATATTTATATATATATTTATCAGGTATGCGTTTACTTTATTTCATTATCATGTTGAAAATTATTTGTAAATTATCATAATTGTCATTATTTCATGAATATTCATATCTTGTCATTTCGATCTCTCGACCTCGAGTCAGTCTTTCTTTGTCCCTGGCAAGGGTAGGTCTTACGACCACCTGACGGACACATTTATATAGTTTCCTAATTACTTAGGATGTTTATATATATATATATTTATCTGATGACGAGGTCGAGAGGGAGAAGGTTCTGATAACTCAAAAGCATGGAAACATCACCAAATAGCGTTGTCATCACTTGAACCCCGAACCCCCTCGAGAAAGCGGGGGAAGTTATAACGTTTTATCAACGTCGTCTATCATCATAGGCATGTGGCCACAACCACCTTCATTCATTCATCAAGTCGTAAAAAACATCCCGTGACAATCTGCCCGTGACACATGCAAAGGCAAAAAAAGACGGGAAGTGGTAAACTCCGGACAAAATTTGAAAACTTGAGACGTGAAATCAAGACTGATATAAAAAAAAATCAGCATGGCTTGTTTGTGAATAACTTGGCGGATGATGTAAAGGCAAATCCCAGAGACTTCTACAGATAACTCAATAGCCAGAAGAAAGACAGCCAAGGTATCCCGCCCCTTAATAAAAGAGGAGGAAACGGGATTGCTGAATCAGACTCTGAAAGGGCAGAGGAACTAGTTGGTCAATTCAATGATGCATTTAATAAAACTCAGTTCATAGAGGTTCCATTGACTGGAAGACAAATAAAAATCAAAAATGGGTTCCTTTAAGAGCAATGGAAACATTCATAAGAAGGAAGATGGGTCATACTACGTAGTTTCGGCTAATAAAGCCTCATCAGTGACCCTGTAATGATCCGGCAAAGAAAACCAGAGGAAACCTACTGCAATTTTGCGAATTTCGAATAGGCAGTCGATTCAAAGACTGATATAAATCAAAATGGGGTCCAAATAATTAAAAACATGTCTAGAATATGAGTCCAAACCAATAATTATTTCCGATTTCTCAGAATATTCACGCTGATCTCAAAGGACCAAAAGTAAAATATAAACTGCACAAGCCCCATTCATGAATAATATTGATGTGACAGCTGCAGGAATGATCAAGTTACTTCAAGGCTTAAACCCCAGTAAGGCCTTAGAACCTGATGAGCTTCATCCTAGAGTCCTGAAGGAACTAACAGATGAGTTAGGCCCAGTTTTGACGCGTGTGCCAACAGTCTCTTGATACGGGTGAAATCCCCAAAGAATGGCTCTTAGCAAACATCTGTCCACACTTCAAAAAAGGAGATAGGGCACATGCCCGTAATTATCGCCCTGTGTCTCTGACTTGTGTTCTGTGTAAATTGCTCGAACATTTAGTCTGCTCAAACATCATGGCCCACTTCGCCGAACATAAACTTTTGTCAGACAGACAGCATGCATTTAGAAAAAGGCATAGTTGTGAAACTCAGCTGAGCACAGTAATTAATGACTGGGCAAAAATCTTGGACAAAGTGGGACAGGTGGACACATTTATTCTGGACTTTGAGAAGGCTTTTGACACCCTCCTCATGAACCACTTAAATATAAGTTATTTGGTTACGGAAAAGTGAGGACGACCCTCAAATGGATAGATTGGACTATCTATCTCTCTACTGATACTGCGTCGGTCACATTTGACCATTACCGCAGGTGTACATTACATACACTTCAGGTTTGCAGGATGAAAGCCTATACAGTAATCATGTAATTACGATAGGGATCTTTAACCTGCACAGGGGATGGTTCTCCCTGCACAGGGTCCTCCAGTTAACGTCCCGATCCGAAGGACGGTGCACTTTATGACATTCATCTCTGCAAATGATACCATTGGATGTAATGTCATGTCATGTGAGTTATAATGTTTATATATTACAATGTAGGGGAATGGCCGTAACTAATGTAGTGAGAACTTGTGGCCCGTGTTCGGACACCGAAATTTGATCGCCGCTGCCAGGGATCGAACCCGAGACCTCTAGCATCAGAGGAAAGTGCACTAACCACTGAGCTCCCACGCTCTTTCTTTGCTACAGAAAACAGCACGTTGTTGTTAATAGTGAATCTTCAGAGTGGGCCCGAGTTGTGTCTGGAGTCCCGCAAGGGACTGTTTTTGGTCCACTATTGTTCTCCCTGTACATCAACGATATTTCCACTGACATTGACTCAGAATTAAGACTGTTCGCAGACGATTGTGTTTGTTACCGGGAAATTAGAGATATAGATGACTCATTGAAACTTCAGACTGACATAGATAGATTAGGATGTTGGGCCGGAAAATGGGGCATGATATTTCAGTCAGTTAAATGCAATATTATGCAGATAGTTTAGTTTAAGCATATTTTATTGCTTGAAATAAAGCAAAGGGGTCGGGCCACAAGTTCTCACTACATTAGTTACGTCCATTCCCCTACAATGTAATATATAAACATTATAACTCACATGACAATGACATTACATATAGAAATACCCTTTTTTTCTGGACGAACGATGTTTTATGCGTTCTAAATATTATAACCCTACCGAGCTGATTGATGGAGGTTATCTACAGTGACCAGAACGGTAATATATGGGTTAAATCGTTTATCTTTAGTAAACAATAAAAGTCGCCTACCCATTACCATCAATATTCACCACCTGGTTGAATGTGTTCAATTAGCTCGGTAGCATTAAAGGGATTCGTCATTTGAACACATACATGATAATAAAACAAGAAACATGTACATTAAGAATAATTAAATAATGACCAGAAAAATAATGAGGCGTGTGTACATGCGTATATGTGTATGTGTGTGTGTGTGTGTGCTTGTGTACACGCGTGTGTGTGCGTCAGTGTTAAATAGATTTGTCAGGAGTCCAAACCGCCAGGCTTATGGAAAGGTTCTGGAAGAATGCTACGTTACTTAAATATATGTACTGTCCAAAGTACTTGTTCTACCTTCGAATCTTATGGGTTGTTTGCGAATCTTCTTGACCCTTTGATAAAACTTTGAACGGCGGAAAAAAGTGTTGAATTCTGTTGGATACTTAAACTGGCATCACCAAGAAGAAGCTTATCTATGTTTAGGGGGTGGAAGGCGTGTGTAGCTCTGAACAAAAGTATAAGGCAATCGGCGTAGCTTGGACAACAGAAAAAGAAGTGTGCTGCATCTTCAACTCCAGTATTGCAACTGCACGTGGGGCTTGGGCAAAGATGATTGACATACAGATCATATTTCAGGTTACTGCAATTATTACGAATTCGAGCATGTTGCACTGATAGATACCTGTCGCCATTGAGATACAAAGGAATTTTGACGTTATTTAATCGCAGTCTTTTAATGCCGTTTTTGAAACTAGAGAGACTGTCAACAGACCGGATGTCATTATTAAGCGAACTCCACAATGACACTGAAGAAGGTATACAGGATTTTCTTGAAATTTTAGTACGTGTAGTGGGAGTTACAAGATTATTGTTATTTCTTAGTTGGTATGGATTAGTTTCTCTAACAAAGGGAGGAATAATATCTTGAATATAGTCAGGAGAAAGCCCATTGATTGCCTTGTATATAAAGGATAATTTCTGCTCGTGTCTTCTTACAGACAGTGGTACCCATCCACATTCACTATATAATTTGTCTAGTGAGACAGACCTGGTTAGTCCAGTGACTATCTTGGCTGCTTCATTCTGTAGTTTTTCTAGTGTGTTTGAGTTCTGTGCGGTACAATTGTCCCAAACAATTGCTGAGTATTCCAATATAGGTAAAAAGTAAGAGAAGTAGGTTTGGTTAAGTGCGACTCTGTGAAATGTGTATTTTAATTTGCGCATGATGCCAATGATTTTAGAAGCACTGTTCACAATGTTTTCACAAAGATCAGGAAAGCCTTATAGATGTGTGCCTCGGAGAAATTAGCAGGGGAGCTCTAAGACAACAACAATTGGAACAAGACAATTCATCGACAAGACAACTAATCGACACGGTTTTTGGAGACAATTCATCGACACATTTGAAGACAACTCATCGACACTTTTTGAAGACAACTCATCGACACATTATAATGTAGAACGTGTAATACTTGTAAGCTTTTATATGAGTTTTTAAACTCTCTGTCTGTCCGCCCGCCCACCCGTCCGTCCTTACATATGTATGTATGTATGTATGTATAATACTGGTGAGTCTTTTTATGAGTTTTTAAACTGTCTGTCTGTGTGTCTGTTTGTCTGTCTGGCAACCTACTTTTCTTTATTTCATTCATTCTTAGACACAATATGTTTTGTTTCTTTCGTTCATTCTTATACATTATCTTATTCTTTCTTTCATTTATTTATTTATTTATTTATTTATTTCATACTTATTTTGAGGGCACTTGCCAGTTAATATAAAGCATGGACAAACAATCAATTACGTCATTACTCAAACTATTTTGTTAATCGGCGTGTGCCATAAAGTTACAAACATAACGATTATTATATTACTCAATTTTTATCCTACATGTGTATTTGTGCGTTTGTTCGTTTACTCTATTGCTCGTTAGTTAAAAACATTAAATATTTTTTAAAGAAAATTAATGAACTAAATTATAGTTAAATTTCTTCGTTTTATTTTTGGATGATTACTTACAAGTATGTACTGTAACCCGTATTAAAAGACCTGTATTTCAGGGATTTATGGACATCTCGGCCCCTAACAAACTCGGCCCCTGACAAACCCGGCCCCTGACAAACTCGGCCCCTAGCAAACTCGGCCCCCATTCAACTCCGACCCTAAAAACTCAGTCCCTAGCAGTATTTAGGTCCTAAAATACAATGTTTTTGTTCCCGAGAATCAATTTGGAAGGTGGATAGGTAGTTCCACAGAAAGTTTGAGCATATTTATCCTTTTTAATACGTATCCTTATCCACGATAAAAGAAAATCCATGCTGTAATTGGAACGGTGTTGAAATTGAGTGTGGCATCACGAAACATGCCTATATAATTTTGACCACCTGCAACCACACTTTTATATAGTACATTTTTGTAAAACTGGGATTTACAAGGGTTTATATCAATTTACTTTTTTCTTCTCAAAAACATAGATTGTTGGTTCTTGTAAGAACCCTCGTCGATGCGGTTTTTACAAGTACCCAAATCTGTTTGCTCAAAAATATAGATTGTTGGTACCTGTCAGAATCGCCCTGTCAATGTGGTTGTAACAAGTACCCAAAATCTATGTTTATAGCAGAAATAAGAAAAATATGTTCATGTTTCACCTGAAAATTTTCATATTTGGGTGGTGAAAAATTTAATATTTTAGAATAGGTGTGTTTTCTTTTGTGATATTAACATTTCCAGTGTAAAACCAAATGTAAACCTACAGAAAACAATATTCGCCCCCGCCCATCGGGGCTTGGAGAAATAGTTTGGGCTGCATGATACTTCCACGCAGAGCTGAATCTGACCACACACGAGTACTGGTAAGCTGCTTAGAAGGACTAAGCCTGCCCAGGCAAAGCGATGTGAGTCAGATCGTCCAATGTATATAAGCCTTCTGGTTTCATCGGGCGGCAGGGCTTGAGATGTCATTTCATCTCAATGTCGGGTAAAAGTCCGACAATATTGGAAGCAACGTCTCCAACATGACCTAAATAGTGTTGACGGTGGCGTTAAACCCCAATTCGAACAAACAAAAACAAATAGAAAACAAAGTTCATGATATACATGGTACTCCATGATCTGATTGTGCGTTGGCGACGTTCATTACGAAAACACTCCTATACAAATACATTGTGGTTTATTTTTTGGCCAAGAAATGGAAATTTTAAGATGAAAAATTGTGATATTTTTTCTTATTTTTGCTCGAAACATAGATTACGTGGGCTCGATAGAACCGAGTACTCACAATCAGTTTTTTTAGCAGATATAAGAAAAATAATGTTTTCAGAAGAAACTTAATTTTTCTGCCGTTCATGAAAATGACAGCGTAGCGCTAGCAAAGTTTATATGAACCCCATCGGTGTCAAGTTACTTTGCAGGCGATCCGCTGCTTTCATACTTTCATGATTTGTTTTTGTTTGATTTGAGGTTTAACTCCCCGTCAACACTGTAAAGGTCATTTTGGAGACGTTGCTTCTAATTTTGTGGGACTTTTACTCGACAGTGAGATGAAATGACATCTCAAGCCCTGCCACCCAATGAAACCAATAGGGTTTATAAGCATGGACGGGCCGACTCGCACAGCTTTGCCTGGGCAGGCTTAGATCCTCTAAGCGGTTTACCAGTACTCGTGAGCGGGTCGGTTTCAGCTCTGCGTGGAAGCATCATGCAGCCCATATATTTCTTCAAGCCCCGACGGGCGGGGGCCGTCATTCTTTCATGAACAGCAAAAAAATAAAATTCACTTCTTAAATGGACACACCAGTACCTAGTGGGTTTAGGTCGGGTAAAAGCCCCACAGAATTGGAAGCAACTTCTCCAAAATGATATATACAATGTTGACGGGGAGTCAAACAATCAAAATCATTGGTATTAATTGGCTGTGGAATGGTCAAACCTTGCAAATGATAATAAAAACAAAATGGTTCAATTTTTGTAAGTGTGCAACAGAACACACTAATAGTCTCTTTTAAGGGGCAGAGATGTAATTACACGCCAATCAGTCAATTAGTTTATTAATTACATCGGAAGGTGAGTGATAGTGGACCCACAGCAGCGTGTCATACACTGGTTCAATCAACTCATGTGAGATGGGTTAATTATAATTTCATCAAAATGAGTTCAAAAGGTAATTAGGCATATGTACATTAAATATATGTGTACTAGTTTGATAGTAAGTCAATTCCAACACTAATATATACATATTCTAATTTTAGGGGCCGAGTTTGTAGGGGCCGAGTTTGCTAGGGGCCGAGTTTGTCAGGGGCCGAGTTTGTTAGGGGCCGAGATGTCCTGTCACCATTTCAGGGATCGACTTGGCGCAGTACCGACGCATGACGAATCAACAACTACTTATCTATAATTACCCTTACCTATGAATGTCAATTACCTTCAAACAAATGTGTCGGTGAATTGTCTTCAAAAGGTGTCGATGAGTTGTCTTCAATTGTGTCGATGAATTGTCTCCAAAAATTGTAGAAGCCTCAGTGGTGTAGTGGTTACGCTACTCGCCTTGTAAACCAGGTGTCGCAGGATCGATCCCGGGCTTCACCAGACTTTCGGATGAGTATTTAAAACCGAGGTCCCGTCTCCGTATGACCTTAGCTGTTGGTGGGATGTAAAACTAAAACACTCACTCACTCCAAAAACTGTGTCGATGAATTGTCTCGACCCGGAACCATATATATCCGGGTTATTTTGTTCGAAACAAGTTGTACGTTAATCAACATGACCTTTTAAGAAAGGAAAAAAGGTTATATTTTTTCACAAAAACTGAAAAATTAGTCCAAAATGACCACATTTAGCATCCAAAAGGCGCAAATATTTTTCTGAATATTGCCGGTTATAGCTCGAATCGTTCCATGACATTCAACATGCATTGGCATTTTTCAGATAATACGATGACCTAGACCAGTAGACTCACCTCATTGCGGACAACGAAACTAGACGTACGTTAGGCTACCAGGGGTTAACAGTCTCTTTCCTACCTGATCATTTTAGAAGGTGGCAGCAATGTTTCGCCCCTTTTCACGCCAGCTGGTAAGTAGTCGAACCGGATTGGAAGGTCTGAAAATGGGTCATTCTAATTTATGACCTTTGACATGTTTATGAATTCGTGTTCAGGAAATTATAAATTATCAAACTGGTATGTTTTGGTATAAAAGCAGAAACATGGAATCCTTCCAAAGTTTTGTTAGAACATTTTTGAATTGGTAGAGCTTTAATCAGGTCTGAGAGTTTAGATATTTTTAAAGACTGTCCATAAAAATAAAGACAGTCTTTAAATTTATGGACTCACGTGTCCCTAGAATCAGAATCTCAGAATCAGAATTGTTACTGGTGATACGTCAAATGACATTCATACACCAGGACCTGTGATGTGGGAAGTTAGTCCCTAGCTCTAACCAAAGAGGTAAATTTAGCTACACAATCATCAGCACCTTCAGCTGTCGAAATAATCAAATCGGGAAGGGCATTCCAATCTCTAATGGTTCTGGGGAAGAACGACTCTTTATAAATGTCAGTTCTTGCGCTAAGGGTCTGAAACGACAACGAATGGTGATTTCTACAGAATCCGGGACGTTTCGCCCCCAAACCGTTTCCTCCCCTAGTCGTTTCGCCCCCAAGACGTTTCCTCCCTGGTCGTTTCCCCCCTAGTCGTTTCGCCCCCCCTAGTCGATTCGTCCCCCTAGTGGTTTCGTCCCCCTAGTCGTTTCGCCCACTTTTCACTCTAAGGCTAATTTTCAATGTTGAACTTTTATTAGAGGTGAGAAGAGGCAAATATTTAAGTAGCATTATCGCCCTGTCACGTCAGCCTAAGTATCTGTATCTGTTCGTTAAGGGACTTCATTCATACTTGAACAGTGTGTCTCTGATGAGGCGTGAAAAAGAGAAAGTGAGAAATATTGGAAAGAAAGAGAAATGGTGGATAGACAAGAAAGAAAAGAAAGGAAAGATTCCTGCCTGCTTTTTCAAATCATCATTGGAAACCAGACCTCTCCGGCTACAGAACCGTCGCCCAACCGGCACAGGTTAAAAAATCCCTCAGACTTTACTTACAGACCAGCCCTTACCTAGCTGTTAAAACGAGAGTAGATGGTCCCTGCTTGAAGGATACCAAGTCAGGGGCTTCAGAAACAGATGCTGGTAAAGAATTCCAATCGGGTATAGTCCTAGGGAAGAAGTTGTACTTGAATGTATCAAGCTAACCGCGTTGCCTGATCAGGGTCTGCACTATTTGCTTACAGTTCAGGAATTACTGGGTCGGACGCAAATCTGATCAGAGTATACACAAATTGCTGACAACACAACGATGAAAGGAATCGACTTGATCATTGCTTCCACTTCTATTTATTACGTTGCATCGGCGTTGACGCGTCGTTGCGTAGACGACACTTGCGGCAATACCCAACCATGTATTACCTAGTGGGCACACAATGTGTACGCAACGTCGTATCAACGCCGATGCAACTTTATTACGTTGCATCGGCGTTGACGCGATGTTGCGTAGACGGCATTTGCGGCAATATTCAACAATGATTTACTGGCCGACTCTGTTAACGAACCAACCGACCAATTTAAAACAAAACTGGTAAAGGTGCTTAAGCGATAATTAAAGACGTTTAACTTTGCAAAGAGCGCATGTTTTCACACCTTATCATTAAGGGCAGTAATTGCGTGATTAATGTGTCAAATAAAATAAACAATGTGATTAACGGTATTGATCAAAACAGGTAATACTTATCATAATTCCTAATTTACATTTTCATTCAAAGAACAGGTTCTTCTTCTTCCTCTCTCTCTCTCTCTCTCTCTCTCTCTCTCTCTCTCTCATAAATGATTTTTTTATATATAAAATATAGTAAAATAGTTTGGGGGCGAAACGACTAGGGTTTGGGGGCGAAACGACTAGGGTTAGGGGGCGAAACGACCAGGGGCCAAAAAAGGGGGCGAAACGACTAGGGGGGAAACGACCAGGGGGGAAACGTCTTGGGGGCGAAACGTCTTGTTACCATTTCTACAGTGCCTAGCTGGGGGAACAAGGTCATCTGTTGGAATGCTGGCAGCACCCTTTAGACCTTTGTATAAAAGGATCAGCCTACTGTCTTTTCTCCTTTTCTTGAGAGACTCCCATTTTAATTTTTCCAAGTATTCCAGTCATGCTCCCAGTTTCAAAGCAGTACCGTAAAAATTCGGCTATAAGACGAGGATTTTTCCCTCCAAAATGAGCCAAAAAAAATGACCCCGTCTTATAGCCGAGGTCATGGACTGCAGGCTTTTTTCCGGCAATGTCCGGCGAAGACCAGACATACGGAAAAAGCCGATCGGTGATTTTTGAATTGATATAAATCGCCGCCCACTCGGTAAATGACGTCATCCGACGCCATTACCCCCACACGTGTTTAATTTCATTGCATGTATCTCTTTCATAAAAAAAAATGTTTGGAACCGGTAAAAAATATTTTCCCGATAGCTAAACGGTTGTGAATAGAGGTGGATAGAAAATCAGTGCTTTGCACAGCTCCCGATTATCCCCAGAAGCTCCGTGTAAATAACCAACAACAGCGTTCGACTTTCCCGCCAACGTCTGCTATTTGGCGCCAAAACATAACCATTCAGGAGATCCTAGAAAAGTCCGATTTTATAATGCAAACATATACCGTTAGACATAGCTAATTAATAGTTTGAGGAGCAATTAAATCATTTTCACATTGATTGTGGATTAAATTTTATGACTGGAGGATAAACGCAAATTAGAGACATAACTTGACCATATTTTCACACCTTATCGACACGCACCGCAGGGTGGCAATTATACGACAGGGATTAACAATAGTGTTATACTTGAACCGTATCAAATACACAGATGGTTTGTCTCTGAATTGGCAGCGACTTACTTACTGGTTTAGTTTTACCGTATTTAAGGACTCAAATAGACTGTCAGTTGTAAACGATTTTTTTTTTTTTGCACTTGTCCGGACCGAGCGTCTTAAGGTCAAAGTGCACCTGCCCGGCGCGATTTCGGACTTGTCCCGGACGGCCGGGAAATGGATTTGTCAGCCCCTGTCGCCTATTAAATAGAAGTCTGTGTAGCCTAAGCCAGCAAAGCATGTACCGGGCCGACAGCGATACGACGTATCGGCCCGACGTTTGCCTCTATTTTGTACTAGCTGGGGCGTTGATTCTGAAACTGAATAGCTAGGTGTTGTGTTTCCCGATAAAAAAAACCCGTTCAGTTACTTATAAAAAAGCTGCAACAAATATTTCTAAATTTTGTGGATGGAAATGAATTTCCCCCCTTTCCCAACGCTTAATAGACGTACCTATTCAGATTCAATAAGAGTTGTCTCTCTTCGTAACATTTACAAACGAAGACACAGAATGTCAACAGAACATAAACAAGCGGCCAAACAAGCCATAATAAGGGTAATTAGAGGGGTTTTCTGACGAAAAAAGGCCGATTTCTCACATCTAAATGGCATCTTGCGGTAGCAGAGAGGCCCCGACAGATATAGAAAAAATTTGACCCGTCTTATAAAAGAGTATAAGCAAAATCCCACTTTAGAAAAACTGAAAAGGGGGTCCCGTCTTATAGCCGAATCGCCTTATAGCCGAATTTTTACGGTAATTGCCAGTTACAAATCTAGCAGCTCTATTCTGAACTTTCTCAATTTCATCGTTAAGGACCACTCCACTGGGGTCCCAGATACAACTACCATATTCCAAGACTGGGCGAACAAGACCTTTATATGCTGCCTCTTTTACATCCTGAGGGCACTGATGAAGATTTCGCCTCAGGAAACCAAGCGTTCTATTTGCCTTAGTACACATGTTACTAATATGAGTATTCCATCTCAAATTGTGTGAGATTGTCACTCCAGGGTATTTAATGGAGTCCACATTCTCGAGGACCGTTCCCTCTAAGGTGTAAGAAGCCTCAACTTTATTAGATCTCTTCCTAGTTATCTGCATAATATTGCATTTAACTGGCTGAAATCTCATGCCCCATTTACGTGCCCAATATCCTAATCTATCTATGTCAGCCTGAAGTTTCAATGAGTCATCTGT
The DNA here is from genome assembly GCA_963580285.1 of Lucinisca nassula. Taxonomy (NCBI): domain Eukaryota; kingdom Metazoa; phylum Mollusca; class Bivalvia; order Lucinida; family Lucinidae; genus Lucinisca; species Lucinisca nassula. Next base: position 44,625,035 of record OY757010.1, on the reverse strand, counting down.
AACTCTTATTTCCCGGTAACAAACACAGTCATCTCGAGGGCTTAGCGCAAAACTATTGTATCTGCATTTTCAAGATTTTTCAGGAGAAGCAAAAAACATTCCTATTTTCTTGATATTATGGCAATACTTTACATCTTTACATATTTTGAAGGCTAAAAGGTGTTTATTTGAACCAAGGCAGTTTTATACAAATCTAACACTTAATAAAGGAGACCTTGACCTTTCGTTCAGTTACAATAGTTTTGCATGCAAAAACCTAACTTTTGTATACAGATTTTTGGTGCAAAACTATTGTATCTGCAGTTACAATAGTTTTGCACTTAAAATGTTAAGATTGTGATGTAAATATTGTGTAAATAATGTAGATACAATAGTTTTGCACCAATTCAGAAGCATAGGGATGCACCAATAAAGCCTTCAGAACCATGGAATTTTTACAGAAACATGTTGAAACTTAATACATAGACTCGCAGAAGACCGGTTTAATAACATCAACTGTAAATCCTGGCTGTCATTGCTATGTAGCTTTAAAAATTCTGTTATATATATATATATAATAACTAGGCATATAACAAGTATAGCTTTTACAAAAAGCTAGGTCTACGCTTAGCACATATTAAATGTGAATGTCTAGAGTTATATCCCAGTCGAAAGGGGAGGAGGAGCCCACAAAAAAAAATCCCAGAAATGTGTTTTTTGCAAATAACCGTCTTTGCATATATTTAAATTGCCAGTCTGCACGCAGAATCCTGCCGATTGAAGATTTAATAATGTCAAAGTTGCAAATGCTGTAATTTTATCAAAAAGTTCTTTTTTATCTTTCAAAAGGCACATGTGCAACTTCGATCAATATGCTTGTAACAAAAACTGTTGGGGAAGTTAAGTAAACAACTTTCCTACACTTTATAGAAGACTAATTGAAGATTAACCCAAAAGTTTTGCTAACGATGAGGCAAGTTTTTTAGATCGCCAGAGCTGAAGGATCCTGAGGAGATTATAGGATAGGCAGTAGTCCATCATGGTCGAGAGTTTGTAGATGTATATTTTGTATTAGCCTGTACAAATAAGACAGCAAATATGGGTTTGCACAAATGTGATAGCAATTCTGTGCCAAGGGCATCTTTTTGTATGAAAGCTTATACTTGTTATGGACTGCTTTCTTCTTTTTGTGAAAGCTTATACTGGTTAAAGGTCAACCTGCATTGTGGGTTACTAATGGCTGTACTTGCGTGATAAACCCAATGTCTATATTGTCTACGTCCATGGGCATAGACAATAAGTCAAAGCAAATCAATCACACAAAATGGATCATTCAGAATAATATTGGGTGACCATAGCCTACCATATTTAATACCAACCTGTCTACCTAAGGCTGGGTAAGCCAGCCTAACCTTAGCCTACCTTACCATACCCTACCCTAAAGTAGGACCTACCCTACCGTACACAGGGCATTCTAGGCTATGGAATGGTACCCCTCCCCACCCCACTACCATAAGTAGGAGAATGACATCACTTTACCTATCCTATTCCACACCACTCTGCTTACAACTTAGCCTACCCTACACCACCCAAGGGTAGGGACTACCTACCTACCATAGTGTAAGCTTGTTGAGGATGGGTAGCCAACCACTATCCTAACCAAGAAAAAGAATGTACCTACAGTATCCCACACCACTCTGGCTACTGGGGTAAGGTATGGGAGGAGACCCCACTTAACCCTAACCTAGCAGTGCCTAAAGTTTAAACTAGCCATATCCTACCTTACCTATCCTACCCTAAGGTAGAGACTACCATGCCTACTTTGCCATACCTTACTGGTTTGTTACGTGTTCCCTACCCTTACCAGTAGGGTGGCCATACCCCACCCCACTTTACCCTTCCCCTTTTGAGTTACCTACCCTTACCTAGCCTAAGGTAAGGTAGGTTGTCTAGGCTAGGTTACCTAGGCCTACATCTTACACTAACTAGTAGGGTCACCATACCCTGTCCTTTTCAACACCATCCTGCCTACCAGCTACTCACCATTGCTCTCTCCCGTTAATTTTATAACAAAAATAAAGATGTGTATCTAGATTGTTACCATAATCAGATCTTTGATATTTACTGATCAAACAAACATTCAACATGGCAGCGTTTTTTTTGTGTGTGTGTGTGTGTGTGTGTCTTGTTACTTTGCTACGTCATGGTTGCAAGATAATATGTCGTCAAACCTAGCCCAGTAAGTGATGTCACATTGACACATGCTATATTTTTTGTCGGCAATGTCACAGAGCACTGCTGAATAAAAATGCCCCATGAGTGAGTATTTATTATAATTGTTTGCTTGAGGTCTTATGACTGAGGAGAATATCGGCATAATTATTTTGACTAGGGTAGACCAGCCTACCCTTAGCCTATCCTACCCTACCCTACCTCCATCTATGAATATACCCTACCTTTTTCAACATCTGCCTACCAGGAAGGGTAGGCTAGCTTATCATTAACCTATCATGCCCTAGTAACCCTACTCTACCCAACCTTACCCTACTCTTAATTAGGGTAGGGCCAATCTTACCATAACATACAGGACCATAGTGTAGGCTAGGATAGGGGAGGGTATCCTACCCGGAGGGTGACTGTTCCAACTCTAAGACCACCCTTCTTATCAGGCTAGCCTGGCCTGGCTAGGACAGCTTTGCCTACCATATCCCACTTTAAACTGTCCTACCCTAAGATAGGGCCTACCAAACTGGTTAAGGTAATGGTAGGGTACTCTTCCTTACACTGTTGACTTACCCTATGCTTTCCTAGGTAGGGCGGGAATACGCTAAGCCTACCCTACCCTAGGGTTGGATACAGTCTGCCTACTTGTTAGGGTAGGTTACAATCATTAACCAGTTTGGGAGGCCCTACCCTAGGGTAGGATATGTTAAGGAAGGATATGGTAAGCTAGGCTAAGCTAGGGTTAAGTGACCCTACCCTACCCTAAGCAAGGTTGTGTTTGATAGAGTAGGTATAGTCATTCTTTGCGTTAGAGTAGTGGAAGGCTATCCTTCCTTAGCCCAGCCTACACTATGGTACCTGGGGTATGTTAGTGTTGGTTTTAAAATGGCCCTACCATGGTTAGGGTAGGGTAAGGTAGGGTCCATCTATGGAAGGGTCACCCCTACAATACCCTATCAGTTAGGATAGACTAAGGGTCGGCTAGCCTGCCTTACCTTGTAGACAGGATGGTGTTGAAAAGGTTAGGGTATGGTCACCCTACTGATTAGGATAGGGTGTAAGGTACCCTAGCCTAGTTAGCCAGGTAAGGGTAGGTATGTAACTGTAAGATTTGGTAGAGCAGGTCCTACCCTACTGTAGGGTAAGGTAGAGTATGTTCATCCTACTGGTGAGGATATAGGTAAGGTACAATACCTTATCGTACCCTACCTTAACCTATGAACTACTCTGCACTAGAGTACCACTGGGCAGGCTAGGCTATGGAAGGGTATCCTACCACTAGCCTAACTTGGAGGATGAATATCCCTATCCCACACCACAATGCATACCCTATCCCACCCAAGGGTAGAGACTATCCTACTCTGTGGTGCCATAGTGTAGGCTCAGTAATGGAAGGGTACCCTAACTAGGAGAAAGACTACCTGTTAGGATAGGGTAGTGTAGCCTAACCTCAATATTAGCACTACCTTAATACCTAGCCTACCTTACCTATCCTACCCTAAGGTAGATTTGTTTGTTTGCGTTGGGGTTTAACGGCCCAATCAAATTTTACAGTTACCTACCCTAACCTAGCCTAAGGTAGGGTAGACTAGGCTAGGGTACTTTACACCCTACACTAACCAGTACTGTGGCCATACCTTATCTTTTTCAATACCATCATGCCTACCCTTAGTGTATCAGACCCTACTTCAAACTAGGTACCATAGTGTAGGCTAGGCTAGACTAGTCTAAGGAAGGGTACTCTACAAATACCCTAACTAGAACGACAACTGTATTTATCCCACACCACCCTGCCTTCCAGGTAGAGTAAGGTAGACTGTTCTAGCCAAGAAATGCTTAACCCTAGCCTAACCCACCCTTGCCTATCATATCTTACCTTAGCCTATCCTACCCTAGGGTAGGCCCTACCAAACTGACTAGGGAAGGATACCTTAAAAATCAAAGATGGTTGCCAGCCGCCATGTGATCTCAAAGGAGCTATGATTCTAATTGCAACCATATTTGTCAACAAACTGGAACCAGACTTTTCGGCTTACAAAGTATGTAACAGGTCGACAGATTGGCTCGGAATTTTACTGCTTCCACGCGGAGCTGAATCCGACATGCACACGAGTACTGGTAAACCGCTTAGAGGATCTAAGCCTGCCCAGGCAAAGCAGTGCGAGTGTCGGACCGTCCATGCTTATAAACCCTATTGGTTTCATTGGGCGACAAGGCTTGAGATGTCATTTCATCTCAATGTCGGGTAAAAGTCCCACAAAATTGGAAGCAACGTTTCCAAAATGACCTTTACAGTGTTGAAGGGGACGATAAACCTCAAATCAAACAAACAAACCATGGGAACATCCCAGGCATCTTTTTAAAAATTTGACCCAAGGCTATAATGAGCAACTGTATGCTGAACACAGTACTATTTCAGATATTCCCCAGTAGAGCAGCAAAGTCCTGCATAATTTTAGAACTGACCTAAGTAAAATTATAAATAACCACTTTTTCATTATTTTCCTTCATTTAATTATTTGATTAGTGTATTTGCTTAAAATGGCAAAATTTCAAGCCAAGGATTTATTTGTTTGATTTGAGGTTTAACATCCCCGTCAACACTGTATAGGTCATTTTGGAGACGTTCCAATTTTGTTTGACTTTTACCCGACACTGAGATGAAATGACATCGCAAGTCCTGCCACCCAATGAAACCAATAAGGTTTATAAACATGAACGGTCCGACTCGCACCACTTTGCGTGGGCAGGATTAGATCCTCTAAGCGGTTTACCAGAACTCGTGTGCGTTCTGGTTCAGCTCTGCGTGGAAGCATCATGCCGCCCATCTAGCCAAGGACCACAATTTCTTGAAATGAATACAGAAAACTGAAATTGTTGTATATTACAGCTTATTTGTATCCATTAATTTGGCTTAAATCAGACTTTTGTAACTTTTAATGGTGCAGGCATGTGCTTTTCATTCGGTGCAAAACTATTGTATCTGCAGGTTTTGCTTCGGAAACCTGGCATTGTTGGGTAATTTTTAGTGCAAAACTATTGTAACTGCAGATACAATAGTTTTGCGCCAACTTCTAACGGCCTTCGCAGATACAATATTTTGAATATTTTTAATAACTCCAGAACGGAATGGAATATGTATACAACTCTTTGGTGGAAGATGCAAATCAATATAATTGCAACCAAAATATAGGAAAAACTGAAAATGGCCAAAATGTCAGTTACAATAGTTTTGCGCTCAGCCCTCGATCTGCGAACATTCTTATTTCTGAGTCAATGTCAGTGGAAATATCATTGATGTACAGGGAGAACAAAAGTGGACAAAGAACAGTCCCTTGCGAGACTCCAGACAAAACTGGAGCCCACTCCGAAGATTCACCATTAACAACAACCCGCTGTTTTCTGTAGCAAAGAAAGGAATCTATCCATTTGAGGGTCTTTCCCCCGATTCCATAACCAAATAACTTAGATTTAAGTAATTCATGAGGAGGGGTGTCAAAAGCCTTCTCGAAGTCCAGAATAAATGTGTCCACCTGTCCCCCTTTGTCCAAGATTTTTGCCCAGTCATTAATAACTGTGCTTAGCTGAGTTTCACAACTGGGCCTTTTCCTAAATGCATGTTGTCTGTCTGACAAAAGTTTATGTTCGTCCAAGTGGGCCATGATGTTTGAGCAGACTATATGTTCCAGCAATTTACACAGAACACAAGTCAGAGACACAGGGCGATAATTACGGGCAATAGCCCTATCTCCTTTTTTGAAGAGTGGACAGATGTTTGCTAAGAGCCATTCTTTGGGGATTTCACCCGTATCAAGAGACTGTTGAAACAAGTGTGCAAAAACTGGACCTAACTCGTTTGCTAGTTCCTTCAGGACTCTAGGATGAAGCTCATCAGGTCCTAAGGCCTTACTGGGGTTTAAGCCTTGAAGTAATTTGATCACTCCTGCAGCTGTCACAACAATATTATTCATGAATGGGGCCGATCTTTCAGTCAATGGAACCTCCGTTAACTCAGTTTTATTAAACGCATCATTGAATTGACCAACTAGTTTCTCTGCCCTTTCAGAGTCTGATTCAGCAACCCCATCCCCTCCTCTTTTATTAAGGGGCGGGATACCTTGGCTGTCTTTCTTCTGGCTATTGATTTATCTGTAGAAGTCTCTGAGATTTGCCTTTACATCATCTACCAAGTTATTCACATACAAATCATGCTGATTTTTTATATCAGTCTTGATATCACGTCTCAAGTTTTCAAATTTTGTCCGGAGTTTACCACTTCCCGTCTTTTTTTGCCTTTGCATGAATCTTATTCCTTCTGCGAATTTTCCTTCTTATCTCTGGAGTGATCCAGGGAATAGAAGATACAGACCTACTAGTTTTTGAGGGGATATGATTTTCGGCCGAAGTATGAATGAAAGAAGTTATCAAATCAAAATTCTCCTGTACAGACCGAGCATCTGAATGACCATTAAAGTAATTCTCCTTTGCAAATCTGAGTGCATCCTTCCTCATAGTTTCATAGTCACCTTTCTGATATGAGTACACCTTCCTCCGAGGTTTCTTTATTGGTGGGATGTGAATTTTTAAATATCCGGAGACAACATCGTGGTCATTTAGTTTATCTGGGGAATGAATGTCTTCGAATTGACCTGGCAAAGTCGTAAGGATCAGATCCAATGTGTTCTTATCACGAGTGGGGAAGTTAACAATTTGTTCAAGACCATGATCATTCATAATGTCAATTAATATTTGTCCTTCCGACTGACTCAGCATTGTGCCTTGTTTGCTGAGCCTGTCGGGCCAAGCAATGTCTCTGAAGTTGAGGTCACCTAGAACATGTACAGCCGGGAGTTTTTTACCCTTATGCTGCAATTTAATGCAATCCAGTTGGTCTTTAAACAACTGGAAGTTTTCGATTGTACCATTTGGTGGTCGATACCAACTTGCTACGAAGTGGGAAGTTTTATTTGCAAAAACCTTAACCCAGACCGATTAGGTGTCATTTTCAAGTTCCATGAACGGCATGTGAGGGATATCTCTATGAATGAGCAACATCACCCCACCGCCATAAGAGTTCCTATCTTTTCTGTACACACAGTACTGACAATTTTCAGGAAAAAGCTCAGATGTAGTAATTGAACTGTCAATCTTTGTTTCCTGAATAGCAACAATATGTGGTTGAGATGTATCGAGGAAAGCTAAAAGTTCAAGAATTTTCCCTCTAATTCCATTTATGTTTATACTGCAAAGTTTCAAACCTTTCACAAAATTTGACTTAGTTTCATCAGCAGTCGAAGATTTGCCTCTCATCCTCTGACAGAGGTTCAAACCTGTTTGGCTTACTCAGTTCTACATATTCATCAAAGAAGGAGTCTGAAAAGTTACAGACCTCACATTTTGGACATATTCAGTGGCAGCTTGAATTTACCAATGTGCCATATTCTGCATCTGAAATGAAGGAACAGTCAGTGTGTATCCACATTTCACATTGATCACACTGAACGGCTTTGTGGCCATTAAGGACAGCACCACTGCAAAGACCACAGTCAGCTTTGCAGTCTTTGCAATACCAAGTTCCAGCTCTAGATTCAATGTCTAACAATTGACTGTTATCCAAATCAGAACATGAGGAGTGAAAGCGCTTGTTACAGTCCTCACATTCTATCCATTTCTCGGAACCTTTGCAATATTTTTTGCAGAGTCCGCAGCAAAACCTTGGGCCGGGGTTAGTTTCAATGTCTCCGTTCAAGATTAGAAGTAAAGCCAAGTTTGTACCGCGCGAGGACTTGAAGTTTCGCAAGCCCTCCGAACACCTTCTGTTCCCATTCTTCCTTGTAAATGCCAAGTACTGGGAAATTCTACTACTACTCTCCTTAATTGTAATCTTGCACTCCTGATTTCCATCATCAGGATGCATTCTAGAAGTTGTGAACCCAAGAATTAAGACCATGGGAAACAGGGAGACCTTCATTTTAATATACCGGGTAGTGAGTCGATGATTTCTAATGATTTATTATGGGGTGTCAAGCAACAATCCTGATTCTGAGTTTGTCACAGCCAGCACACTGACAGCTACAAAGGACTAATCAGTATACTGGTCCAATTATATACAGCTCAGCACACTCAAATATCTGACAACACACAGGCTCTCCAGAAAAATGAATGTGACAAGCGACCTAATTTTGATCCTAAGAATTTCAGTTTACGTTACCCCACCCACTAGTGAGGTAATGGCGGGAAAGAATGTCAGCAATTTTTTCAATCTACAAGACAAACAAATCAGAAAGCAATGCAAATCGCAAGAATTTTCAAAAATTCAAAAATCGCAGAATGTGTATTATATAAACTTATCCGTTACATGGTGAATTGCATACACAGAAAGTTTTTTCACGAACTGTTGTCTACTTTTCGAGTATTTGTATAAAACGTCTACGGAAGATATTCTTGTTTAGGTTTTCTCCCTTCATAAACTTTATAACAAGTGTGCCACGCATCAGGTGATATATTCAATTGTTTATAGTGTAAGGGAGAAAACCTGAACTACACAGAATCAATTATTTAAGTTCTTGAATTATTAATCAACAAGACAACGTTCAGCAACACGCAGATTATCATGTAATAAAGAAGGTTGCGTAACACAAAAATAGTCATGTTCTGCGATTTTCGAATTTTTTAAAATTCTTACAATTTGCATTGCTTTCTAGAGACACGAGAGTCCATAAATTTAAAGACTGTCTTTATTTTTATGGACAGTCTTTAAAAATAGCTAAACTCTCCGACCTGTTAATTACACAACAAATCCCGGGCACTGATCAGTGCTGATTAGAAGTGGAGATCTGAAGATTCATTCTGGTCTAACTTAACGTACTCTGGAATCACTCAAAGGTTTTGCAAAATTCAACTACATGTGGACCTTGTTATAGCACAATTCATTACAGCACAAATTTGGTTATAACACGGTTTTGGTTTGGACCCCATATTTTCCCAATCCAACATTTATAAATATTATCCAATGATTCTATCAGGTTTTAAGAACATCTCAAGGTTGGGCGGCAAATTCCACCCCCGGTATTTACCAGTGGCATTTACCGGTATTTACCGGTCTGGAAAATACTCAGCAAGTGGCAAATACCGGCAAATACTGGCAAATTGAATTTTTTAGCTTTAAAATACTGCAGAAATCTTTACAAATTTGAATCGAAATAGTATAATGGAACTAAATGAGTAAAAGAATGTTAAAAGTTAATATCTAAATAAGGCTACCAACCTACAGAATAATATATTACTCAATTTAAACATGTTGAACCAGCCAAAAAGTGAATCTAAGAATCAAATTTTGAGAATATTAAACGTTAAAAACCCCAAAATATTTTACATGTATCTTTTTAAATCAACAGTAGAAAAATGTAGTTAAAAAATCCCTTAAGCACTTGATTTAATATTGTCATTTGCATCAATTGCATGCCCCGCAGAAAAAGCGACCGACTGAAGTCGGTTGATTTCTAAGAGTGCCCTAAAATCACCGTGTCATTCTGTCAGTCTGTCCATCCGTAACCCGTTTGTGAAAATTGGTGATAGTGACTTAACCGCTTGGAATATTTAAACAATTTTTGGCATACTGATAGATATCAATAAGATCTAACCAATGAACTTGCGAAATATTACATTCCATTTAGTATAGCCTCACCAAGGCGAAAAATGTGAAAATTTTCGAACTGCTTCTCCTCGGAAACCATTGGGCCGATTGAAGTCATATTTCATATGGAGCCTCTATGGGATGGGGGAAACCAAAATTTGCTCATGGGGTCCAGGTCACATGACCAAAATGGCCGCCAAGCCATATATGGTCTGTCTGTCTGTCTGTCCGTCCATAACCCGTTTGTGAAAATTGGTGATAGTGACTTAACCACTTGGAATGTTTAAACAATTTTTGGCATACTGATAGATATCAATGAGAATCTAACCAATGAACTTGAGAAATATTACATTCCATTTAGAATAGCGTCGCCAAGGCGAAAAATGTGAAAATTTTCGAACTGCTTCTCCTCGGAAACCGTTGGGCCGATTGAAGTCAAATTTCATATGGAGCCTCTATGGGATGGGGGAAACCAAAATTTGCTCATGGGGTCCAGGTCACATGACCAAAATGGCCGCCAAGCCATATATGGTAAAAACCCTTCAAAAATAGTATTCTCCAGAACTACTATGCAGATTTCCACGAAACTTGATAAATAGCATCTGGGACGTAGGCCTATCATAAATTGCTAAAATGGTGACCCTGGATTGACCTTGACCTTCGTTGTGCCTAGGTCAAACTTTGACACATATGCTTTTGTTGGAATATTTAAACAATTTTTGGCATACTGATAGATATCAATGAGATCTTACCAATTATCTTGCAAAATACTACATTCCATTTAGTATAGCCTCGCTGAGACGAAAAATGTGAAAATTTTCGAACTGCTTGCAGCTTCTCGGAAACCGTTGGGCCGATTGAAGTCAAATTTCATATGGAGTCTCTATGGGATGGGGGAAACCAAAATTTGCTCATTGGGTCCAGGTCACTTGACCAAAATGGCCACCAAGCCATATATGGTAAAAACCCTTCAAAAATAGTCTTCTCCAGAACCACTGGGCAGATTTCCAGGAAACTTGATAAATAGCATCTGGGACGTAGGCCCATCGTAAATTGCTAAAATGGTGACCCTGGGTTGACCTTGACCTTTGTGCCTAGGTCAAACTTTGACACATATGCTTTTGTATTGGAAAAGTGAGAATGCATTTTATCCTGCAAACGATTCAGAATACAGTACTAAAGTACAGTGACTTGCACAATGGGAAGCAGATTGGCAGATGAAGTTCAATGTAGCCAAATGCCATTCAATGAAGCTTTCCGGACAAGCAAATTAAGTATGATTACACTCTACACCAGCAAACTTTTGGAGCAGGTTCATTCCACCAAATATCTTGGTATCACCATCACTGACAATCTCGATTTGGGTCAACATATCTTGGAAATAACATCTAAAGCAACTAGGACCTTAGGCTTTCTAAGACCTAATTTGGCTTTTGCACCTCGGCAGACAAAGGATGTTGCATATAAAACATTGGTTCGACCTCAACATGAATATGCATCACCCATTTGGCGTCCCTATGTTAAAACTCAGATTCAGCAGGTGGAGAAGGTGCAGAGGGCAACTGCTCGATGGACCTGCAGACGATGGCAAAATAGAAGTGACATGCTTGATGAGCTAGAGTGGCCGTCAGTCCGTCACTGGAGACCGGTCGTGAGCAGTCCTCCTTAACCTTCTTCTACAAGATACATTCTGGTACAGTATCAATTAACAAGGATAGGTACTTGACCCCTTCAACAGTGTCAACCCGAACATGGGCATCAAGAGCAAATAACTCAACAGTATCGTAGGTACCAGTCCTATAGTGATGCCCTGAAAAACTCTTTCTTCCCTAGAACTATTCCTCAGTGGAATAGTCTGCCATCTTCTGCAGTGAATGCCAAAATGGCAGAGGAGTTCAAAGCCCGCACAGTATAAGATTGAGACCAACTTTGACCTCACCCCATGACCCCAGGGGGGGGGGGGGCAGATCAAAATTTGGATACCATCATGCACACCCACAGTCCGTATGCAAAATGTGTACCAAGTTTGGTCACCACAGGCCAAGAAATAAAGAAAAAGTTGCATTCACAAGCATTTTTGTCACACCTGCTTATAGCAGGGTGCGACATAGGCGTCCGCTTTTCCGTCCATGCGTCCGTCCATCTGTTAACATTTACGTCAAAGTTCAACATTTACGTCAAAGTTTTTTTTTATTAAGTCAACTACAAACCTCAGCTACCATCAAACCTTACATGAAACATCTCCATGACCTTGTGACTGTATAGGCTTCTTGACCTAGTGACTTTGACCTATATTTTGCGCTCCAGTGACTTTGACTATTACGTCGAAGTGGGACATTACGTCGAAGTTTGTTTTGTAATCAACTATAAGACTAAACAACCATCAAACCTTTCATGAAACATCACCCTGAGCTCCTGACTAGGCAAGCACCTTGACCCCATGACCTTGACCTATATTTTACGCTCCAGTGAATTTGACACAAATTACGTCGATGTTCCAGATTTTCTCAAATAAAAGATCCACAACAATAAAATCTTGAATAGTGCTTCTCCTAGATGTATTGACTCTGCAGGATCTTGACATGGTGACCTTGACCACTGACTTTTGACACATTTTACGTGGGAGTTCCAGATCTTCTCAAATAAAAGGCCCACAACCATCTAATCTTGCATAGTGCTTCTCCTAGATGTACTGACTCTGCAGGTACCTTGACCCGGTGACCTTGACTTATATTTTACCCTCCAGCAACTTTGACAAATTTTTATGTCGAAGTTCCAGATCTCTGCAAATAAAAGGCTTACGACCATCAAATCTTGCATAATGCTGCTCCTGGATGTACTGACTCTGCAGGTACATGTACCTTGACCTGGTGACCTTAACCTAAATTTTATGCTCCAGTGACTTTGACACAATTTGTGTCAATGTTCCAGATCTTCTCAAAGGCCTGCAACCACCAAATCTTGCATAGTGGTTCTCCTAGATGTACTGACTATGCAGGTACCTTGACTTGTTGACCTTGACCTATTTTTTGCACTCCATTGACTTTAACACATTTTAGGTCAACATTCCATATCTGCTTAACTATAAGGCCTACAACCACCAAACCTTGCATAGTGCTTCTCCTACATTTACTGACTCTGCAGGTACCTTGACCTGGTGACCTTAACCTATATTATGCACTCCAGTGAGTTTAACACATTTTACGTCAATGTTCGATATGTCCTAAAATAAATGGTCTACAGCCACCAAACCTTGCATAGTGCTTCTCCTCAATGTACTGATTTGGCACGTACCTTGACCTGGTGACCATGGCCTATATTTTTGGGTCCAGTGACTTTGACATATTTACATCAACTATCAACTGCTAAGAATGAAATTTACTTAATTAATAACAACATTCGGATTGTGGATCCTATGCCTTTTGCCCCCAGCAGGTGCAACGCCGCCTTCTGCGGAATTCTTGTCTTGAAAATTTGACAATTGACCTCACCCATGACTCCCTGGTTCAGATCAAAATTTGGATACCTTATGGTAAAAAAAAGAGTCAATAGGCAGTGTTTGCATTAGCACAAAAAATGCGTCCGGGACATGATTTCACCAGCTCAGCATGCGAAAAAAATACCATATGCGTCCTAGCGTCCACAGGACGCAAAGTAACTTTAATGATGCGCTGCCAGTCATGCTGCTTTTATGTTCAAAGACACCAACACAACATCGAAGTAGCTGGATTGGGAGTTAATTTTATCGGCTACTCAAGATGAAAACAGGTAATGAAGTATGCACCACGTTCAGGTCACCTCGGATTCACAGTGGATAAATGATTATTAACCAAAATGAAATTGCTTATTACTTCTAATTGGGACCCAGAAGAACAGAAGAAATAAATATAAGAGTCTTGTTTTTATGTATACATGCATTGCTAGATAGAACACGACAGCTAAAGATGTCATCGTTAGACAGCATGTTGTGCGTAGATCATTCTGTGCAGCCGTAAAGGGTGAGAAAATGGTTCCATTTGTAATGAATATAACAGCACAAGTGGTTCTGTCTTTGCCATGTATTGACTACAATGTCGCGAGAATAAAATATGCTGGGATGATAAAAGTATGAGATAATAATAATAATCGACCTTATTTAAAGAGGGTAACACATTTAGTAAACTAGTACTAATCTTCCATGTGGCCCTCTTTTCCTGGGAAGAACCAGTACTAAGCAATGTGGATAAAGTCTCTTGCTCAAGGAAACAACACTTGCCGCTGGTGGGGTTCGAACCCGGTACCTCTCGATACCGAGGCCGATACTTTACCACTGCACCACAGCGCTCCATACTTTACCACTGCACCACAGCGCTATGAACACTGTTTTATTTATTTGTTTCATTGATTTCTGCATAAAAGGTTTAAAAAGATGAATACATTTTAACTGTTGCAACTTTAACATCATTATTCTGATGATATATGTATATGATTTTATTGCACTGCATTGTACTATGAATAAATACTGGTTGTCTCAAACTCGTGAAAACCAGACGCAAAAACTGAGATGCGTGACAGTAGTATGCCACAACAAACTTTATTAATACCCCATTTGCAAGTCCATATTACAAACCATTACCAGTTATTTTCTATTATGTTAGGTGTGACAGAAATATTATTTTCCATTCATTGGGTGATTAATGTCCAAGGCAGTGAATATATAATGAGTTGGTCAGTATTGACAGGTGTCAAAAGTAAACAACCACAAAAAAGTGTTAATTTTCAAAGGTGTGTTTTTCGGGCATCAATATACATGTGTCGGGAAACGGCTTGTGCAGGCAATTAACAAGAGGTGACATTCTGTTTTTAGCTCACCTGTCATGTAGTGACAATTCGAGCTTTTGGGATCACTTTTTGTCCAACGTGCATCCATGCATGTGTAGTGCTTGCATCCATAAACAATTTCTTCAAACGACATCTCCTAAACCACGTTTTGTATTGAAAACTTAAAAATCTTCTCCTCTGAAACCGCAAGGCCCAGGTATTTGATATTTGGTGTGTAGCTTCATCTAGTGCACCTCTACCAAGACTATTCAAATTATATCCCTGGGGGCCAGTATGCCCCTGCCCTTGGACCCTTTGGTTTTACATTGACTTATATAGGGAAAAACTTAAAAAAATCTTCTTGTCTGAAACCAGAGGGCTCAGGTGTTTGATATTTAGTATGAAGCTTCTTCTTTTGGACCTCAACAAGATTGTTCAAATTATAGCCCTGGGGCCCAAAAATGTATATTGTTTATATCAGGTCAAAAACTTGGTCAGTAGATCGAATTTCTTATTAACCCTTCTCTTGCTGAATATTCAGTTTAGCCACACCCATATCTGACTTGGAACCAATCAGATTACTTGATGTAATTTATTCTTACAAAGCCATAAACTTAATGTTAAACAGTGTAGATCCTGATCAGATGGCTTCTTCAGAAGCCATCTGATCTGGATCTACACTGTTTCCAAAGATAGGGGTTGTAGTGAACAACAAGATAAGAGTTAACCTTGTTCACGCTCTTGGTGCCACAATTTTGTTTCAGTCGTTATGAAACTGTACCAGAATGTTTGTCTTGATAATGCCTTGATCTAATTTAAACATTGGTTATTACTGTATCAAAAACTAGGGCAGTAGGTCAGATTTCTTTACAACCTTGATCTCTTTCTAGAGGCCACAGTTTTGCTTCATCTTCACAAAACTTTACCAGATCTTAATGCCACTTTTGTCAAGTTTAAATATGGGTCATGTCAGATCAAACCTAGGTCACTAGGTCAGTCTTTTTGTCGTGCATGCTTTTAGCATGGCACAAGACAGGAGTCCGATTTTCGGTATGTCCATCAAACCGTCAAAAATTGCGTTCACCCTTGCATTCACCCTAATGTAAGAGTCCATTTCTCAAGAACTATTACAACCTCATCAATGATACTTGGTACAAGCTTGCATCTTGGGATGACAACTTTAACACAAGCATCCATTCTTAACCTTGACCTACATTTCATGGTTCACTGAGAAGCCTCCGTGGTGCAGTGGTAACGCTACTCGCCTTGTAAACCAGGGATCGCAGGATCGATCCCGGGCTTCTCCAGACTTTCGGATGAGTCTTTAAACCGAGGTCCCGTCTCCGTATGACCTTAGCTGTTGGTGGGACGTAAAACTAAAACTCACTCACTCACTCATGGTTCACTGACTTTGTAAACATTTGCGTTCACCCTAACGTTCACCCTTATGTAAGAGTCCATTTCTCTATAACTATGAGAGGCTATTTCATGATACTGCATACAAACTTTTATCTTGGGATGGCAACTTCAGTGCAAGCATCCCTATTTGACCTTGACATACATTTCATGGTTCACTGACTTTGAATACATTTGCATTCACCAAAGCGTTCACTCAAATGTAAGAGTCCATTTCTGAAAAACAATAAGAGGCTCATTCATTACACTTGGTACAAACTTTCATCTTGGGATGGCAACTTCAATACAAATATCCATATTTGACCTTGATCTACATTCCGGGGTTCACACACTTTGTTAAAATTTGCAACCACCCTAGGTTTCACCCAAATGTTGAAGTTTATTTCTCGAGAACTACAAGAGCTCCATTAATGAAAATTCATACAAACTTGCTTCTAGGAATGACAATTATAATGCAAGCATCCATATTTGACCTTCACCTACAGTTTATGGTTCACTGACTTAGCAATAGCGTCAGCCCTAGGCTTCATGGTAATGTTTAAGGTCATTTCTAAAGAACTATAGGAGCTTCATAAATCTGGACCTGTGCTGTTTGTCAGGCCAACCCTTTAGGGGTTAAAATAAATCAACCAGTTGAATTGTGTCTTTGAGGTCAGCACAAATAAAGAAAACGATGTGTACCCTTTTGCCCCCATATGTGAAGCGGGGTTTAAAGTGTATTCATTACACAGACCTGTTAACATCATATACATCCAAGGGCTAGGGTTGAGAACAGGCTTGTTAGAATCTGCAGGTCACATGATAATTTAAAATTATGCCAAATCATATGGATGTTTCAACTATTTTCCAGGTTGCTGTTTCTAAACAAACACAACTCTTAAGCAAGAAGGTCATGGCTGTTCCAAAGGTGAAAGGTCGCATGTTTGCTATACAGGCAGCATTACCAAAATTTCCTGTGGCACCACTTCAGCAGACCATGGAAAAATACCTGAAGACTGTTGAACCACATTTAACAGAAGAAGAATTTCAAAGAACAAAGAAAGTATGCAGTATTTTGATGTCCATTAGTATTATGGTAACCCACCTGTGCAACATAGTGCATTTTTGACATCTCCAAAGTGGCTACTTTTCTGATGAAAATCTGTGATTTTTTTCGGGTCACCGGAAAGACCGAAATCACCGAAATCCATCGAAATCACCGAAATCACCACAGAAATCACCGAAATCACCACAGAAATCACCCGGGGAAAGACAGAAACCACCATTTTATGACTGAATAGGGTTGGGAAAGGCATGGTCGGGTAGGGTTTTGTTGTATTTGGTCATGTGGGGTTTGGTAGGGACGGGTTTGGGCGGGTAATCGCCATAGAAATCACCGAAATCACCAAAGTTTGGTTGGATACGATACAGAAATTATCAATGTAATTAATTAATTAAGGTAATCAAATTGTAAGTTTCATCCGTTCGGCACCAGCTATGCATATATAAATTGGATTCATTTGTTTGTTTTACCATTTCAGTACAAAATGTCAAAGAAGACAGCATTTTACGGCGATAGTTACGTCAAGAGGCTGAGGGAATTCTGCGATGGGGACCTGCGAGTGCCGGGTTCAGTCTACTGGTTCAACAAGGGTGGTCTACGGGCCGACTTCAAGAAAAGAGATGGGCAACGGGAAGATGCTGAGGCAAGAACAATGTACACCGAATGATCGAACTACGTCCTGACGTCGCCTTTATCAACCTGTCCGGCAACGACATAACGACACCCAGAGATATATTCGACCGGGTTGTAGCCATAAGCAACGATCTTCGAGATGCTGGGGCCACAACAATATTTCGCCCATGTTATCACATGACGTCGTTCATATGCAATAGATAACGTCATGTCATTAATAAAGAAACGAATTTTATTAGTTTTCTGTTGTTCATGAATGTATGAACGCAGTGGTCGCGTGCAAGTAAATGAACCCCGAACTTTGTTAGTGATATGCTGGCGTTCATACTTTCATGAAAAGCAGAATAATTAAGTTTATTTTTTTATATTTACATTCCTTGGCCCTCATCACTGGCGTTGACGTCACCAACGATTGTAGAGAACCATGGTTTAGACTGACGTCACTGAAACCCATGTAACTCGATGTGTTCATGGAAGTATGGACTACGTTGTTTCTATTGGTTTACATTAGGTTTTACACTGGAAATGTAAATATCATCGTACGACCATACGTGTAAAAACACTTTGGCGGGATTAAGTAACGTCATAACGACGTCCATGTCAACCATGCGTTTTTGTTGAAAAAAATGTCTTTATTAATGGTGATAAAATCCATTTTAAAGTGGTCATGTGATATACAGAGTCTTACACTCGTGGTCAATTCATATGATATTTCTGAAACTCTACCAAGGCTCGTTTCATAAATATTATCTGAAATGCCCACTCGTGCATGATTCTCTATATGTCACACGGGTGTGTTATACATACTTGGTTCGTTCGATGCTGAGGGCAGAACCCCCAATACAAGTCTGTTAAGTATGACCTATACAGTACTGACGGGGACATTAAACCTAAAACCAACCAAACAAACCAAGCCAGGTTAGTCCATAGGGAAATGCAAACAGTAAAATAATTTCATTTTATATCTTTATTTATTAAACAATGAATGATCCATGACATTATTCAATTACCTCTCTCTCTCTCTCTCTCTCTCTCTCTCTCTCTTATATATATATAATTGCATATTGCATATTCAACAATCAAATGTTAATTTTCTTACTCCATTGCATAAAAATGTAACAAGCACAGTACAGGAAGTAAAAATAAACGTTTTTTTCATATGTAAAAGGTTCAAACTAAATAGAAAATAGTGTATATATCGAATTTGTAAACGGTTAAAAGCAACTGTAAAAAAATGCACATCGAAAACATAAAGCTCTATTCTGAACGCGTAAAAGTATATACTGTAGTTCGTCGCCCCCGCCCATCGGGGCTTGGTGAAATAGATTGGGCTACATGGTGCTTCCACGCAGAGTTGAGACTGACCACACATGAGTCTGGTAAACCGCTTAGAAGGACAAAGCCTGCCCTGGTAAAGTGGTGTAAGTCGGACCGTCCAATACATATATTTGGGCGGCAGGGCTTGAGATGTCATTTCATCTCAATGTTGGGATAAAGTCCACAAAACTGCAAGCATCGTCTTCAAAATGACCTAACTAGTATTGACGAGGACGTTAAACCTAGATTCAAACA
Source organism: Lucinisca nassula (assembly GCA_963580285.1). Taxonomy (NCBI): domain Eukaryota; kingdom Metazoa; phylum Mollusca; class Bivalvia; order Lucinida; family Lucinidae; genus Lucinisca; species Lucinisca nassula. The sequence continues at coordinate 44,605,734 of OY757010.1, read as the reverse complement.
AACAAATAAACAATACTGTAGTTTCAAAGATGGAAAAATAAAATATGAGAAAATAAAGATAAAATCACAGTCACTTAGACTAAATGCATACACAATATATAACTATATATACGGATATAGATTGATATCAAACATGTACATACAATGCATGAAAATAAACTAAATTTTCGGACTAAAAATAAAATATCCCAACATACATACAAAGTTTCATATACCGTCATATACCGTCGAACCAGCATCAATTCGCCGCGATGACGTCGACTCGACGTTGGTTCGACGTTATATTGTGTTTTGAAACATCTATACGATTTTGGCATGACATTGTATAGAAAACGACGCAATATAAACATATTTATACATAAATGAATCCATGCAACACTACGCATAAAATTTAAATATAGTCGGCTCAGCGTCGAGACATCGTAATGACGTCGAATTGACGTTTGTTCGACGTTATATGAACTTTGTGTTGTTGAACCAATGTTTATACAACGTTGGCAAGACAGTTTATTAAAACAGTTTATTAAAACAAAGCATTGGGTAAAAGGGACAAAACGGAAAGCAACTTTTCCGAAATTACCTATATAGTCATGAAAGTGACGTTAACCTCAAATTAGACAAACCTAAAAGTTATTAAAACAATGTAAAAACAATGTAATATTTACATTAATGACTCCGTGCAACCCTACGGGGTTGTAGCCAAGGAGTAGCCATGGCTGTACGACACGGATCTTTGTTAATAAATGTCAGTAAAGTCGGAAGACAGATGCCATGCAACCCTACGAGGTTGTAGTCAAGGAGTAGCCAAGACTGTTTGACATGGATCATTGTGACTAACTGTCATATTAATAAAGTTAAGAGAAAAGGTAAGTAGTTGAGATGGGTAAAGGCCACAAAACTGGAAGCAATGTCTCCAAATGGCCTATATAGTGTTGAAAGGGACGTAAACCTCAAATCAGACAACCAAACATATTTTTTGTTTAAAAAACAATATGGTATATACATAAATGACTCCGTGCAACCCTACGGGGTTGTAGCCAAGGAGTAGCCATGGCTGTATGACACGGATCTTTGTTAATAAATGTCAGTAAAGTCGGAAGATAGATGCCATGCAACCCTACGGAGAATGGTGTATACCAATCTATAAAGGACGCATAGTTTGCGCGATATGAAAGCAAAAACTATTTACTAAGACGTTACTGCAGCGTCACTTATACTTCGATGCAACGACGTGACGTTCATGCAACGTCACATCCACATAGGTACAACGTCACGACGTTGCACTGACGTTGATTTGATGTTGCCCTAGCCCATGGTAATACTGCAACGTCAAATTTTCTTCTATGCAAAGACATAGAGTATCTTACACGAGTGTTCATGTATTATTGAATTTATTGATCTCGTTTTGGAAAAGGGATAAAATGCGAGGCTTCGTCGAGCGTCACATTTTATCCCTTTTCCTGAACGAGTTTAACAAATTTAATAATGCATGGGCACGAATGCAAGATTCTATTTGTCATATGACAATTAAAACGCGATATGAATGCAAAAAAATTACGCAAACACGCCTATACAAATACATTGCCACTTTTATCGCTGAAAACATGAAATTTTTATGATGAAATATTGTGATATTTTTCTTATTTCTGCTCAAAATATAGATTGTGGGCACTCGTTAGAATCGCCTCATCGAGGCGGTTCTAACGAGTACCCACAATCTATATTTTAGGGCAGAAAGAAGAAAAATAAGGTATATCCCCGGAAACCCCAGTTTTACTATATAAAAGTGGGGTTCAAAGGAGTTAAAATTATATAGGCATGTTTTCGTGATGACTATTTACTACGACGTTACTGCAACGTCACTTATACTTCGATGCAACGATATGACGTTCCTGCAACGGCACATCCACATAGGTACAATGTCACGACGTTGCACTGACGTTGATTTGATGTTGCAACGTCAAATTTTCTTCTATGCAAAGACATAGAGTATCTTACATGAGTGTTCATGTATTATTGAATTGATTAATCTCGTTTTGGAAAAGGGATAACATGCGAGGCTTCGTCGAGCGTCACATTTTATCCCTTTTCCTCAACCAGTTTAACAAATTTAATAATGCATGGGCACGAATGCAAGATATTATTTATCATATGACAATTAAAACGCAATTAACCCGCGAAACACGAGTGGAGTATCGAATTTATTACATGACGTTATTACACTCTCAGACACGACGTCATATGAAAATGACGTTTATGCAACGTCACATCCACGTCTGTGCAACGTCATCATGACGTTGCACCGACGTTAGTTTGATGTTGCCCCAGCATGGCATTACTCCAACGTAACATATACTTCGATGCAACAACATGAAGCTTATGCAACGTCACATTAACGTCGGTGAACATTCACGTCAGTGAAAACTCTTGAAATTGATTTGATGTCATCATTATACTACGGTAATACGGGCCTCCGTGGCCTGGTGGATAAGAGCGCTGACTCTTAGTCATTAGGTCTCTCACCGCCGTAGGTTCGAGCCTCGCTCGGGCCACGTGTGAGACGCCAAGTTCTGCAACGGAAGGTCAGGTGGTTTTTCTCCGGGTACTCCGGTTTTCGCCCACCTCTGATTAACGATCGGCTCGATATGAGTGAAATAACCTTGAAAGGGCCGTAAAACCCAAACAAACAATATACTACGGTAATATCGAGCCGGTTTGTTTGCCTATCCTCACACTTTTTCTGGACAAGTACAGTGCACAGGCTGATCTGTATATTAGCTTGGCGCACCTGTAAATTATGGGAAATGCTGTGCACCGGCTCATATATGATTCCGTCAAAAATTTAAAACTGCCCTTGAATCTGTGGAATGGAAAGAATGGTCGTAGAAAAGATTGCATGAGCAATTTCCATTTTCATATATTAGCCGGAGCACAGCATATCCAACAATCTTCATGTGCGCCAAGCGAAGAATAAGATGAGCCGACACATCCAAATAGTCTGACGGCAGACGAAGGAACACTGTTAGCTATTCTTAGAGTGAACAACGAAGACTGCTCAGATGCGCAGGCTGATCCCCACTTTTTCAAATGAAAGAACTTGGATTAGACATGGAATGAGGGAATGACCGATGGAAGGATTTCATGATCAATCTCCACGAAAGAATGCTGCCGACCCAAGCAGGTATCGAACCCGTGTCCTGATCACAAGTCAGACGCGCATCTGACACGTGCCATATCCACCACTCAATAAACATATCTAGATAATCGGTTTATCAATAATCGCGTTAAGATTAATAATAATAATAATAATAATAATAATAATAATAATAATAATAATGATAATAATAACAATACAGTAGAACTTCGATGGCTCGAACACCCATGGCTCGTTTACCATGGCTGTGTCGAACCCGATCTTGGGTCCCTAGGGAATTTCTGTACATAAGAAATAGGGAGGGTAAAAATTATGATATTTTCACTTTTTATCTTGCAAATGTATGCTGTGTGTGCTCATTAGAATCGCCTCGATGAGGCGATTCTAATGAGTACACACAGCATACATTTTTCATTATAGAACACAGAAACATATGTCCTAAAGTATGTTGTTATGCCTCCTGGCATTAGCCCTCGGTGGCTCAAACTACCCCTGTCTCGAACAGATTTTCATGGTCCCAAAGGTGTTCGAGCCATTGAAGTTCGACTGTATATAAATAATAAAAAATTAAATAACAGTGTTGATCAATATAATGGAATTTGAACGGGATACTTTGACGACGAAAATTGTGATATTTTTATGACTCCTACTCAAAACATAGATTGTGGGAACTCGTTAGAACCATATCATGTGGTTAGAACCGCATCATCCCGCCCCGCCCAACATGGATGCAACGTCTCCAAAATGACCTAAATAGTGTTGACGGGAACGTTAAATCTCAATTTAAACAAACAAAAAAAGAACCACATCATGCGGTTCCAACTAGTTCCCATATGCTATGTTACTCAAAACATAGATTGTGGGAACTCGTTAGAACCGCATCATGTGGTTAGAACCGCATCATCCCGCCCCGCCCAACATGGCTTGGAGAAATAGATTGGAAGCAACGTCTCCAAAATGACCTAAATAGTGTTGACGGGAACGTTAAATCTCAATTTAAACAAACAAAAAAAGAACCGCATCATGCGGTTCCAACGAGTTTCCATAATCTATGTTTTGAGTTCCGTCAGAGCCTTCGTATTATAGAATAGCAAGTTATGACATGAATGTAATAATAAGAAATTATAAAATACCTTTCAAGTCCTGCTTGAGCATCATAAGTATTCCCAATGAAACAACACTTTTTACACAGAAACGTTCTTGAACTAATTGCCCAGGCCCGAAATGCAGAGGCAGTCATTTTTGCACAATTTCTGTGCACCCAATTTTTACAATTGTGACATTCAAGGACGTCATTTTCGCACTCTTTGGTGCATTCTATGCATGGAAATTCGGCCATGCTTACCGTGCAAATAAACTGGCTAATTTTGAAGGCCATTTTATATTTTTCAGAATTAAACTTACATGTTTTACTTGACTTGTCAAAGTCGGTGCAATTAAGATTGTTTGTCTGGAAGTGCGTAAATAATTAGACAAATTCAATCAGCGAAACAATCTTTCTTATTTGAGGCTTTAATTAGCCGACCCATTACCCTTTTCAACTTAATCTCCTTTGGAAAATTAAAGTTTCAAGCCGCCATTAATCATACAAAAGAAGTTTGTATACTATATACTTGTGATATATTAAAAAACGAAACAAACTAATCAAACTTATAAATTATAATAACTTTAAACCAATTAACAACTAATTTTGAGATTGGTGCAAAATTTTGATAATAACTTTAATCGACTTTCTTTCATTCAGTCATTCTTTCTTTCTTTCTTTCTTTCTTTCTTTCTTTCTTTCTTTCTTTCTTTCTTTCTTTCTTTCTTTCTTTCTTTCTTTCTTTCTTCTCAGCTGTCTGCCAATAACACCTTTTATTCACAACAGTAAAACTGTATTTTGGTACCGCGCACTAACAACAATGGTGATTTCGGTGATTTCAACTGGGACTTCAGTATATTACTACCGGCCATACCTTAACTCCTACCCCTCATAACCTTCATACCTTACCCTCCCAATCGCACATCACACACACCAAGCCCTATATCACCCACACTTAACCATAGAATGGGGATTTCTGTCATTTCCAGGCTGATTTCGGTGATTTCTGTGGTGATTTCGGTGATTTCGATGGATTTCGGTGATTTCGGTCTTTCCGGTGACCGCTCTTTTTCTTATCTGTACTGCAAACATAGGTTGTTGGTGCTTGTTAGAAAACAAAGTGCCCTTTTAGTGACCTTTTATACATTAAAAGTGCCCTTTTTCTGAACCAGCACTCTACCCTTTTCCAAGACTGCGGAGACACTAAAACTTGGTCCAATGTATCATTTTGACCTACCAAAGAGTTGACCCTATCTTATGAATTAATTTTGGTCTAACTTGGTACAGTATATTGTTAAAATCCACCAAATATTTGGTTAGATTGTGATGACCTTGACCTCATTTGCAAGGTAACATGCTCCCCAAAACTGTCAATTATGGGCCAAAAAACGGCTTTCTGCACCCTCATTCATGAGTTTGGGTCAATTTTATCTCATTGCAGCCTACCAAAAATTTGGTTAGATTTAGGTGACCTTGACCTTATATTCTAGGTCACAGCCTCTTGAAAACCCAAATTGGGGCCACAAATGGCTTTTCTGCACAATATTTAACAAATTGATGATTTTTGGTGAAACTTGGTAAATTATATTGTCAAAACATATCTACATGTACAGTCAAGAATATAACCCCACTGAAATGAACAAAATTTGTTCAGTACCTTATCACTGATGTTTATTATTAACAGCTCAAGTATCTGCAGTAAAATCCATTAAATCAGCTGGAGAGCTGCTAATGTTAACACTTTCCCCCAATTTGTTTTAGTTTCTCTCTTGTACTGTATATACTGACCTCTCCAGAATCCGAAAACATTTTCTTACAGAAGCAGTGCTAACGAGTACCCTAAATCTATATTTTGAGCAGAAATTAGAAAAATATCACAATTTTTCCTCTTAACCCTTGACCTGCTGAATATTTATATATGCCACACCCACTACTCATTATCAACCAATCAGATTACTTGATGCAAATTATTGCAACAAATTCAGAAACTGAATGACAAACAATGGGGATCCTGATCAGATGGCTCCTTTAGAAGCCATCTGATGAAGAAGTCATCTGATCTGGATCTTCAATGTTTGAAAGATAAGACATATCCGGGTTCAGCAGGACAAGGGTTTAAATTTTCACTTTTTCGGCGACAAAGGTTACAATGTATTTGTATTGGCGTGTTTTCATAATGCTCCGATGGCTAAACCCACACCATATAGAGCAAACTCAGGGTTTACAGTGATATACATTACTTTGCTCTTTTTTTCTTCTCCAAGACCCAAAATAAAAAAAAAAAAAACTTCACACTAGCTATTTGTTTTCACTTCAAGCTGAAGTTAAAGACAATCTTCAGTATGCTATTATGACTGGGATCAACAGTTCCATCTTCAGATTGTGCTGGATAGCAGATATAAGCAGTGACACTATGCCCAAGTGATTAACCGGGCCTTCCTGGCTTGATGGGTAAGGGCGCTAACTGTTCATCTTTGGGTCTCTAACCGCTGTGATGCATTTCAGCGGAATTTGGTCCATGGGTATAGATATTTTAGCTCACACATTCTCATTTAGGCTTCCCATCTATTTTTCTTAATGCACGTTTGTTGCACTGAATTCAGTAAAGTTACACTCATGATCAAGTAGCCAACACTTAACGGCCGGCTTCGGTCGCACAGTTGGATGCGCGTCTGACTGGCGATCAGGACAACGCAGGTTCGATACCTGCCAGTGTCGGCAACATTCTTTTGTGGAGATTGATTATTGAATCTTTTTTTCGGTCATTCTCTCCATTCCGCTGATCCAAGAAGAGCAGTTGTTAGTTTTTGGCGAAAGAATGTGCACTGCACTGGTTAACAGCTTCCATATAAAGTATGGATACGTAAACTGACAGGCTAAAAATTACCTAAAAAGTGTTGACTGGGCCCATAAACATCAAAACAAACAAAACCGACACTTAACGATTGTATAAATAATCATGTGTTGTTTTGTTGCATTTTTTTTTGTTGTCAATGTCAGCTGACAATAGTGTGCCAACAAAAAGGTTAAGGGCAACATGATTTCAATGGATTAAGCCACTTTAACTCCTAATCTTTTTATTGGGTGTTTCGACATGATTGATGAAGGAAAAACTAAAAAATGATCGGTAAGTACAGTGAACCATAGTCAATTCGGTAAAAGCAATGGCTTCTCACCCCCGCCTATAGGGGCTTGGAGAAATAGGTTGGGCTGCATGATGCTCCACGCAGAGCTGAATCCGACCACACATGAGTACTGTGTGAACCGCTTAGAAGGACTAAGTCTGCCCAGGCAAAGCGGTGCGGTGCATATAAGCCTTCTGGTTTCATTTGGCGGCAGGGCTTGAGATGTCATTTCATCTCAATGTCAGGTAAAAGTCACACAAAATGGGAAGCAGCATCTCCAAAATGACCTAAATAGTGTTGACGGGGACGTTAAACACTAATTCAAACAAACAATAAGCAATGGCTTGTCCAATATATTTTCGCTCCCCGCCGATATTACATTGAATAGCATGGCAGAATTTTCCATAATTCGATCATTTTTCGCGTAGGCATGCCATTCAGCAACCTGTGGAAAAATCCATTTTAATATTTAACCTTCTATGATATGCCAAAACATTGTCATCATAAAGGGGGCTAGATATCAACGAATCACGAGTCTCTTTTGTGCACATGCAGGGCAAGATCCTCCCACAATTCGACTTGGTAGCTAGAAGTCGTGTCATACTCGTTCTTGCATTGTCGGCCCCGGCCGGTCTCGGTAGGTAAGTCGGATGCGCTTCTGACTGGTGATCCGGAGCACGCGGGTTCGATATCTGCTGGGGTCGGCAACATTATTTCCTGGAGATTGATCATGAAATCTTTAACGGTCATTCTCTCCCTTTCGCTGATTCAAGAAGGGCAGTTGTCGGTTTCTGGCGAAAGAATGTACACTGTACTGGTTAACCGCTTATGCATAAGCCTGCCAAGGAAAAGTGTGGATAGGTAAACTGACCGGCTCAAAATGACCTAAATTAGGGCTGATTGAGCCATTAAACTCCAATACAAACAAACAATACATTGTCGGCCAACCAGTGCTGTCAGTGCTTTGATTGAATAATTTAGTAGTTTCCAAGGGCCTTATTACCTTCATCATAACAGTGACGTTATGCGACTGTGTGGTTGCGGTGAAGCATCACACTGACCTTTATTTTGTTTTCGTTTGAGTTCACTGAAACTTCGGACCACTTTGGCTGCACAGAGCGCCCCTAAGAAACTTATCCATATTACAAACATGTCGAATACAAAGTTGGTCCCATAAATCAAATGGGGCCAGGCTCCTGACCTTTGATCCCACTTTCTTCAGTGCTTTCCAGTTTCAGAAAGACATTGGATTCTTCCAGTTTGCCATGTCCATAATAGATTGAGTTTCTAAGGTTATAAAAAGCAAAACAAAAAAGTCATCCATGAAAATTTAGAGAAACAGACAATCATGCTTCAGCATACTGAGAATCGTTTCCTTAGCAAAATGCATGGCAACACTCTTTATTATTCGCAAAGCAGCATGTTTTAGATCTAGACTTTCAATCTGGTCAACAAATCATTTAAATGAAATTTGGACATACCCTAATCTCTCTCTCTCTCTCTCTCTCTCTCTCTCTCTCTCTCTCTCTCTCTCTCTCTCTCTCTCTCTCTCATTACGCACCTGAGTACTTGTAAACTGCTAAGAGGTTTTAAGCCTGCCCAGGAAAAGAGGTGCAAGTCAGTCCGTTCATGCATATTTACCCTATTGGTTTCATTAGGCTGCAGGGGTTTGAGATTTCATTCAAAAGTCCCACAAAATGGAAGCATCGTCTCTAAAATGGCCTATACAGTGATGACGGGGACGTTAAACCTCAAATCAAACTCATTCTCTCTCTGTCTGTCTCTCTCTCTCTCTCTCTCTCTCTCACACACACACACACACACACACACACACACACACACACACACACACACACACACACACACACCGTGCACGTGCACACACCACTCCAGCCCATCGGGGCTTGAAGAAATAAGATTGGGCTGCATGATGCTTTCACACAGAGCTGAAATTGACCGCACATGAGTACTGGTAAACCACTTAGAGGTTCTAAGCCTTCCCAGGAAAATTGATGTGAGTCGGGAACGTCCATGCATATAAACCCTATTGGTTCATTGAGCGGCAGGGCTTGATATGTCATTTCATCTCAGTCCCACACAAGTGGAAGCAACGTCTCCAAGATGACCGGTAGTATGCTGACGGGGACATTTTGTTTGTTTGGTTTGAGGCCTAGGTTTAACGTCCCAGGTCATGCTTCTGAGACATTGCTACCAATTTTGTGGAACTTTTACCCGACATTGAGATTAAATGACATCTCAATCCCTTTCGCCAAATGAAAACAATAGGGTTTATAAGCATGGACGGTCCGGCTCACACCACTTTGCTTGGGCAGGCTTCAACCTCTAAGTGGTTTACCAGTACTCATGGACGGTCGGTTTCAGCTCTGCGTAGAAGCATAGACCGTCCATGCATTTTAACCCAGTTAGTTTTCATTGGGACGCAGTGCTTGAGATGTCGTTACTTTCATACTTTTCTTTTTTTTTTTTGTCTTTCTCTATATACTGTCATACGCCATCGTGCACATTCTAGGCAGGTGTACTACTGAGCTACCACGCTCCCTTTGACATTTCATCAAATCAGCATGATCAGTATGTAAATAACTTGGTAGGTGATGTAAAGGCGAATCCCAGAGACTTCTACAGATATATCAATAGCCAGAAGAAAGATAGGCAAGGTATCCCACCCCTTAATAAAAGAGGAGGGAACGGGGTCGCTGAATCGGACTCTGAAAGGGCAGAGGAATTGGTTGGTCAATTCAATGATGCATTTAATAAAACTGAGTTCAACGAGGTTCCATTGACTGGAAGATCGGCCCCTTTCATGGAAAATATTGTTGTATCCTCTGCGGGAGTGATCAAATTACTTAAAGGCTTGAACCCTTCTAAAGCTTTAGGGCCTGATGAGCTTCATCCTAGAGTCCTGAAGGAACTAGCAAACGAGTTAGGTCCAGTTTTTGCTCATCTTTTCCAACAATCTCTCGATACGGGTGAAATTCCCAAAGAATGGCTCCTAGCGAACATCTGTCCACTTTTCAAAAAAGGGGACAGGGCTCTTGCTCGTAATTATCGCCCGGTGTCACTGACCTGTGTTCTATGTAAATTGCTTGAACACATAGTCTGCTCAAACATCATGGCCCACTTGGATGAACATAAACTTTTGTCAGACAGACAACATGCATTTAGGAAAAGGCATAGTTGCGAAACTCAGTTGAGCACGGTTATTAATGATTGGGCAAAAATCCTGGACAAAGGGGGGCAGGTGGACACATTTATTCTGGACTTTGAGAAGGCTTTTGACACCCCTCCTCATGAACTACTTAAATCCAAATTATTTGGTTATGGAATTGGTGGGAAGACTCTTAAATGGATAGATTCCTTCCTTTGCTACAGAAAACAGCGTGTTGTTGTTAATGGTGAATCTTCAGTATGGGCGCCAGTTTTGTCTGGAGTCCCACAAGGGACCGTTCTTGGTCCTCTATTGTTCTCCCTGTACATCAATGATATTTCCACTGATATTGACTCAGAAATAAGACTGTTCGCAAATGACTGTGTTTGTTACCGGGAAATTAGAGATACAGATGACTCACTGAAACTTCAGGCTGACATAGATAGATTAGGATGTTGGGCCAGAAAATGGGGCATGAGATTTCAACCAGTTAAATGCAATATTATGCAGATAACTAGGAAGAGATCTAATAAAGTTGAGGCTTCTTACACCTTAGAGGGAACGGTCCTCGAAAATGTGAATTCCATTAAATACCTTGGTGTGACAATCACTCACGATTTGAGATGGAATACACACATTAGCAATATGTGTACAAAGGCGAATAGAACACTTGGTTTCCTGAGGCGAAATCTTCATCAGTGTCCTCAGGATGTGAAAGAAACAGCATACAGGGGACTTGTTCGCCCAATCTTGGAATATGGTAGTTGCATCTGGGACCCAAGCGGAGTGGTCCTAAATGAAGAAATTGAAAAAGTTCAGAATAGAGCTGCTAGATTTGTAACTGGAAATTATTGCTTTGAAACTGGGAGCATGACTGGAATTCTAGGAAAATTAAGATGGGAGTCTCTAAAGAAAAGGAGAAGAGACAGTAGGCTCATACTCTTATACAAAGGTCTAAAGGGTGCTGCCAGCATTCCAACAGATGACCTTGTTCCCCCAGCTAGGCATTGTAGAAAACACCATTCAATGACGTTTCAGACCCTTACTGCAAGAACGGATATTTATAAAGAATCGTTTTTCCCCCGAACCATTAGAGATTGGAATGCCCTTCCCGATTCTATTATTTTGACGGCTGAAGGTGCTGAGGATTGTGTAGCTAAGTTTACATCTTTGGTTAGAGCTAGGGACTGACTTCCCATATCACAGGTCCTGGTGTATGAATGTCATTTGACGTGTCACCAGTAACAATTCTGATTCTGATTCTGATTCATCTCAATGTCGGGTAAAAGTCCAACAAAATTGGAAGCAACATCACCAAAATGACCTGAATAGTCCTGACAAGGACGTTAAACCTCAATTAAAAAACTGATATTCATTCGGAGTCGTTGATCATCAACCGTTCGATGCTTATGACCCACAACAGAGGGAATGCGAAATCAACGTTCGCAGCCGTGGAGTTTTTGAAATAGGCAATAATTACGCTCTAAAATAACTTGCCTACGTGACAAAAACGAGAGATTAAGTGCAGTTTGTGGGTCAGTCAATTGCTAAATTTTTCTGCAATCAATAGTAAATCCTTAAAATGCCAAGACAAACTGCATCTAAAATGTCCTCTGTTTATGTCATCTGCTGCAGCTTCTTGTCACCTTTTAATCATCGGAAACAGGCAAAACGTGTGGACACAGATCAGACAGCACCTAGAGCAGCAATCTGATCTTGGTCCACACTATTTGCAACAATGACTTTATGGGTTAATTACTCTGATGAGTCTCAGTTACATTTCATTTTTTTAACATTTCAGTTATATTTTATCCAAAATCCACACAGCCCCCGCCCATAGGGGCTTGGAGAAATATATGGGCTGCATGATGCTTCCACGCAGAACTGAATCCAGCCCGCACACTAGTACTGGTAAACCGCTTAGAGGATCTAAGCCTGTCCAGAAACCGCGGTGCGAGGGGGACCGTCCATACTTATAAACCCTGTTGGTTTCATTGGGCGACAGGGCATGAGATGTCATTTCATCTCAATGTCGGGTACAAGTCCCACAAAATTGGAAGCAACGTCTCCAAAATGACCTTACCAGTGTTGAGGGACGTTAAACCACAAATCAAACAAACAAAAATCCAAAATCTACTTTAGCCCATAAGTGCCTAATGTCCCTTTTTTGGGACACCAAAGACTCAGATCAGACGAGAGAATAGGCTGTGTACACGAACATGTTTTGGTGTGTGTTTTTTTTTTTTTTGAGAAGTGCTGGGTGATCTCCTATAATGAGTGCAGCTGCAGTGCTGTTTGACCTGGCTGTGTTGCAGTTAAATTTTAAAGTACTATGAGAATGTTCCATTTAATACTCAGAAATAAAGTATACCAGTGGTGCTTATAATTTATATTCTTAACCATCTTGTTAACAAGTATAAATGACCACACTGAGAATAAATTGTTGCCTGCCACTCTCCCAGAATTTAACTACAATAATCAGTTACACTGCAATTATATTACTGTTAAGAAAATATTCATTCAAGATTGGCTAGTATTCCCAATTTTCATGAAAATCTGGGGTTATATTCCTGACTGTCTAATATTTGATAGATTGTGACCTTGAGCTCATTTTCAAGGTCATGAGCTTGCAAAACCTGTGTTCTTTGGGGTAAAAATAGCTTGTCTCCATCATATCTTTTATATGAATTCATGAATTGTATTCATATGTAGGTGCAATATATCGTTTCCAGCTATCAAATACTTTTGTGGCCTTGACCTCCTTTTGTTAAGGTCAAATGGTTGTTTAACTAATATTTATATGTGGGGGGACAAAGGTATCTTCAGAAAACATTCTGTTCTTCTTTCTACTCCAAATATGGGAAGAAGCCTCCGTGGTGTAGTGGTTATGCACTTAACGAATAAACTATGGGTTGTGGGTTCGTTTCTGGGCTTCTCCAAACTTTCAGATGAAACCAAGCTACTGTCTCCATATGACCTTAGCTTTTTGTGGGACGTAAAACTCAGCCATGCTCCACACACCGAAAATGGATTGTTGGTGTTCTTTAGAACTGCCTCATTGCGGTTCTAACAAGTACCCACAACCTTTGTCTTGATGCAGAAATAAGAAAATGTATACCCGTGTAAATCCCAGTTTTCTCTATATAAAGTGGGCTTTGCAATGATGTTCATAACACAGATTTGTTAACTTGATGCATCATGTCTCATCCTAGTCTTTAAGGGGAATGGGAACACCTTCAGGGGAGGCAACTCCTGCAAAAGTATTTTTGTCTCCCATGTCAATAGGGGTCAACTCCTAAAGGAAAGAATTTGCCCCTGAGGAGCAAATTCTTTCCTTTAAGAGTAGACCCCTATTTCAGTGGGACAGGGCTTATAGAAAAGCACAGAGAAAGTCCCGAAAGTTGTCTCCATTTGAAAAATGGCAGAAAAATTTGCCAAGTGTTCCCATTCCCCTTAAATGCAAAAGATATTGAGCCATGAGAGGCTGTTCCAGTGAGTACCTTCTATACATGTTTTGATTTGGGTCCACACTGTTTGCAACATTTACTTTCAAAGTAACTGGCTGACGACAAAGCGATCAACAAGTGTTGTGTTTGGCATATTAAGGTTTAAGTTTGCTTATATAAGAGCCACAGGACTCAAGATTGTGTTTGACTTAGCCAAATGGGTTTCCATGGCCTCGTGGATAAGAGCGCCATCTCTTACACATTAGGTCTCTTAATTATTATGGGTTGGAGCATTGCTCGGGTCACATGTGAGATGCCAAGTTCTACACATGGAAGGTCAGGTGTTTGTTTTTTTAAGAGTACTCTGGTTTTCGCCCACCTCTAATAAGTATTCATCAGCTAAAATTAGAATGGGACGTGCAAGAACAAAAAACAACTGCAACAACAAAAAAAAGAAAAGAAACAAAAACAGCCATGGTTTTGTTTTTGTTTGTTTGATTTGAGGTCCCTGTCAACGATATTTATGTCATTTTTGAGACGTTGCTTCCAATTTTGTGGGACTTTTACCCGACATTGAGATGAAATGGCATCTCAATCCCTGCTGTCAAATGAAAGAGATAGGGTTTATATGCATGGACGGGGCAACTCGCACCACTTTGCCTGGGCAGGCTTAGACCTTCTAAGTTGTTTTCTAGTACTCGTGTGCGGTTGGTTTCAGCTCTGCGTGGAAGTATCATGCAGCCCAATCTATTTCTCCAAGCCCCCATGGGCGGGGCAGATTTCCAGCCATTGGCTTTTCACTGTAGTGTGTAGGCTGATCACTGGGCACTGATGTCTGAAGATGCATTTTCTGTTGAAATGGAAAATGAGGTGTGTTCAACAATGAGAGCACCCGCTGAGCACTCTGTTGCCTATGTTCTGCAGACAACAAAGTGAGCACTCACTGGCTGTACATTGTTGAATGCACCTTTGGAGTAGCTAGACAAAGACCTTCCATTTCACATGAACAGATGTGGGTATTCTTGAACCAGCAGTGCTGAGATCACACCAAATGTTTGAGAGTCAGCATTCTTGACCCATTGAGGCCTATGATGCTTCTATCTATTCTCTTTCAAACTGATAATTCTTATTTCACAGGTTTGTGAAGAATTTCAAAATGATGTTGGCAAGGAGCTCCAAAACAAGTTACAAGACAGAGCAAACCAAACAACAAACTGGGTATGTATTATTCATGCATTAACCCTTACCTTGCTGAATATTCATTTAAGCCACACCCATTTCTGTCTATCAACCAATCAAATTACTTGATGTAATTTATTGCTACAAATTCATGAACTGAACGCCAAATAGTGTAGATCCTGATCAGATGGCTTCTTCAGAAGCCATCTGATCTGGATCTGCACTGTTTCCAAAGATAGGGGTTGTCCTGAACAGCAAGATAAGGGTTAATTGTCAGCAAACTGATTACTTTTTGGTCCATTGTTAGCTCACCTGAGCTGAAGGCTCATAGGTGAACTTTTAGTGTGGTAAGGCCCTGTCTGTCTGTTTGTCATTATTTTCAAACAATTTTTCCTCTGAAACCAGTGGGCTGATTGGGAGTCAAATTTCATTTTGAGCATCCATGGGATGAGGGAACTAAAGATTGTTTGCGGGATCCTGGTCACACGACCAAGATAACTGCTATATAAGGTGAAACACTTAAAAAAACTTCTTCTCCGAACCAATGGTCATTAAATTTGGTATTTTGCATTAGGGACTTGAGCCAATTATAGTTTGTTCAAATGATGACCCCTGGATGACCATGACCCCTGGATGACCTTGACCAAAATATGTGCTGGGTCACATAGGCTTTTTATGCCCCCGCATCGTATGATGCCGGGGGCATATAGTTTTTCGGTTTTCCGTACGTGCGTCCGTGGGTATGTGCGTACGTGCGTACGGTTTCCGAATGTACGAAAGTGTGTACGTACGTACGTACGTAATCCTGTTAGACTCAGGTTAAGGTTTTTGTACAAGGTAGAACTTGAGCTCATATTTTCCAAACCATACAATAGATTTGGTTTATATTTAGTATGATGATAGATATAGGTCCAAAGTTTTATTCAGCAATACCCCACCCATACCCTAGACCTCAAGGTCAAGGTCGTGGACTTTGAAATTTTTAACGTTTAAGACCCAGGTTAAGGTATTTGTACCAGGTAGAACTTGAGCTCATATTTTCCAAACCTTGGAATGAATTTGGTTCATATTCGGTATGATGATAGATATAGGACTGAAGTTTTATTCAGCAATACCCCCACCCATACCCATGACCTCAAGGTCAAGGTCATGGACTTGAAATTTTTAATGTTTAAGACCCAGGTTAAGGTATTTGTACCAGGTAGAACTTGAGCTCATATTTTTATAACCAAACAATGGATTTGGTTTATATTTCACTATGATGATACATATAGGTCCAATCGTTTATTCAGCAATACCCCCACCCATACCCATGACCTCAAGGTCAAGGTCACAGACTTAGAAAATTTTTAATGTTTAAGACTTTGGTTAAGGTATTTGTACCACCAATTTCAATATAACTTCACACAAATGTTCCTTATACAAATATCATGTGCAAGTTCGACTTTCAAGGTCATGACCTCAAGGTCAAGGTCACTGTGGCTATTTTTTAGGAAAACTTTGTCATCACTCTAGCGCCTACATTTCTTCACCAATTTCAGTATAACTTCACACAAATGTTCCTTATAAAAATATCTCGAGCATGTTCGACTTTCAAGGTCATGGCCTCAAGGTCAAGGTCACTGTGGCTATTTTTAAAAAAAACTTTGTAATCGCTCTAGCGCTTACATTTCTTGACCAATTTCAATATAACTTCACACAAATGTTCCTTATGACAATATCTCGAGCCATTCTGACTTTCAAGGTCAAGGTCACTATGTCTATTTTTAGAAAAACTTTGTCATCGCTCTAGTGCCTACATTTCTTCACTGATTTCAATATAACTTCATACAAATGTTCCTTATGACAATATCTCTAGCGAGTTCCACTTTCAAGGTCAAAGTCACAGTGGCTATTTTTAGAAAAACTTTGTCATCGCTCTAGCGCCTATATTTCTTCACTGATTTCAATATAACTTCACACAAATGGTCCTTGTAAAAATATCTCGAGCGAGTACGACTTTCAAGGTCGTGGCCTCAAGGTCAAGGTCACTGTAGCTATTTTTAGAAAAACTTTGTCATCGCTCTAGTGCCTATATTTCTTCACTGATTTCAATATAAATTCACACAAATGTTCCCTATCACAATATCTCTAGTGTGTTCGACTTTCAAGGTCATGGCCTCAAGGTCAAGGTCATTGTGGCTATTTTTAGACAAACTTTGTCATTGCTCTAGCGCTTACATTTCCTCACCAATTTCAATGTAACTTCACACAAATGTTCCTTATGACAATATCTCTAGCGAGTTGTACTTTCAAGGTCAAGGTTACTGTGGCTATTTTTAGAAAAACTTTGTCATCCCTCTAGGCTTACATTTCTTCACCGATTTCAATATAACTTCACACAAATGTTCCTTATGACAATATCTCGAGCCATTTCGACTTTCAAGGTCAAGGTCACTGTGGCTATTTTTAGAAAAACTTTGTCATCACTCTAGTGCCCACATTTCTTCAGATTTCAATATAACTTCATACAAATGTTCCTTATGACAATATCTGTAGCGAGTTCCTCTTTCAAGGTCAAGGTCACTGTGGCTATTTTTACAAAAAACTTTGTCAGTGCTCTAGCACTTACATTTTTTCACCAATTTCAATATAACCTCACACAAATGTTCCTTATGACAATATCTCAAGCTATTTTGAATGTCAAGGTCACTGTGGCTATTTTTAGAAAAACTTTGTCATTGCTTTAGCGCCTACATTTATTAATGGATTTTAATAGAACTTCACACAAATGTTTCTTATGATAATAACTTGACTTGCTTTGACTTTCAAGGTCATGACCTCAAGGTCAAAGTCACTGTGGCTATTTTTAGAAAAACTTTGTCATCGCTCTAGCGCCTACATTTATTGATGGATTTTAATAGAACTTCACACAAATGTTTCTTATGATAATATCTTGAGTTGCTTTGACTTACAAGGTCATGACCTCAAGGTCAAGGTCACTGTGGCTATATTTAGAAAAACTTTGTCATCACTCTGGAACGTACATTTATTGATAGATTTTTAAACAAACTTTACACAAATGTTGCATTTGATAATATCTCAAGCAAGTTGTCTAGTGCGAGGGGATTTGTATTGCATGCGATGCCTTGTTTCCCTATATATTTCCTTCGTTACGTTTGTTACGTTACTTTGGGAGAAAATGTGCCCCAGATTTTTGCTCGTTACGCTCGTTACGTAACGAAGACATGTCCAAGAATATCTTCGTTTCTCTCGTTACGATCCAAATGAGGTGCACAGTGTTTTTCCCCTATATATTTCCTTCGTTACGTTTGTTACGTTACGTTGGGAGAAAATGTGCCCCAGATTTTTGCATGTCCAAGAATATCCTCGTTACGCTCGTTACGGTCCAAAGGTGGTGGAGAGTGTTTTTATGCCCCCGCATCATATGATGCCGGGGGCATATAGTTTTTCGGTTTTCCGTACGTGCGTACATGTGTACGTCCGTCTGTATGTGTGTGTGTGCGTACGTACGTACGTACGTGATCCTGTAACCTCAGGTTAAAGTTTTTGTAACAGGTAGAGCCTGAACTTTTAGAACTCATATTTTCCTTACCATTTGATGGAACTGGTTCATCTTTGGTATGATGATAGATATAGGTCCAAAGTTTTATTAAGCAATACCCCCACCCATGCCTGTGACCTCAAGGTCAAGGTCACATACTTAGAAATTTTCAATGTTAAAGACTCAGGTTAAGGTTTTTGTAACAGGTAGACTTGAACATTTTAGAACTCATATTTTCCAAACCATTGGATGGAATTGGTTCATATTTGGTATGATTATAGATATACGATCAAAGTTTTATTCAGCGATACCCCCACCCATGCCCATGGCCTCAAGGTCAAGGTCATGGACTTAGAAATTTTCCATGTTAAAGACTCCAGTTAAGGTATTTGTACCTGGTAGAACTTTTATGATGGCTTTGCTTCATATGATGATACATATAGGTACAATGTTTATTCAGCAATACCCCCACCCATGCCTATGACCTCAAGGTCAAGGTCACAGACTTAAAAATTTTTAATTATCCCCTCGCACAACATAGCTCTAGTGTCTATATTTCTTCAATGATTTCAATATAACGTCACACAAATATTCCTTATGACAATATCTCGAGCGAGTTTGACTTTCAAGGTCATGACCTCAAGGTCAAGGTCACTGTGGCTATTTTTAAAAAAACTTTGTCATCGCTCTAGCGCCTACATTTCTTTACCAATTTCAATATAACTTCACACAAATGTTTCTTATAAAAATATCTCGAGGGAGTTCGACTTTCAATGTCATAGCCTCAAGGTCAAGGTCACTGTGGCTATTTTTAGAAAAACTTTGTAATCGCTCTAGCGCTTACATTTCTTCACCGATTTCAATATAACTTCACACAAATGTTCCTTATGACAAATATCTCGAGCCATTTGGACTTTCAAGGTCAAGGTCACTGTGGCTATTTTTAGAAAAACTTTGTCATCGCTCTAGTGCCTGAATTTCTTCACTGGTTTCAATATAACTTCACACAAATGTTCCTTATGACAATACCTCGAGCGTGCAACATGGATTTTCGGGGTGAGGCGGGGCCCTTGGCGGGGGCATCTGTGTCGTCTGGACACATTTCTAGTTTATGAAAAAAATTCAAAACTGTACATTTCAGAAACTAATATTTTGCAGTCTTTGATCTGAAAATTTGTAGATGCAATTAGCTAAATGAGTAAAAGAACTAAACGTATTGAAGGTCTTTGAAGTTAGCCCCAGGTCATTTGGATATGAAAATTAAAACATTTTTTTCTCAGAAACCATTGGGCTTTTTCTATCTTAATTTCACATGAAAGCTTTTTAGAACAAAGAAACAAAAATTAATTAATATAAGCTTGGTCACATGACCATTAAGGCCGCCATGCCGATTTATGGTAAGAACACTTAAAAAACCTTCTTTTCCAACACCAATGGGCCGACTGATTTGTCTAAAAACAACCCAAGAAAATCGTCACGTGCTTGGTGACCAATCAAAATGCTGTAAAAAATTAAATGCGATTCTCCTAACGAAAACAAAATGGCGACGTAACCAGCAACTGTGCCATGGGGATATTTTTAAGAAACACACACTTTACGGTGGATTATATGACAAAGCAGCTCTATAAGAGGCGGCGGAAGGTTGACGATTCGTTCATTAACGTAAGCAATATTGCATTTCAACGGAGCAATATGTAGATTTTGAGATTTTCACATAAAAATCAACGGATCTCTGAAACCAGTATCCGTCCTTCGTTTCTATTACATAGAAACGCAGAGATAACCCTTTAATTGTAATATGTCAAGCTCCTGTGCTTTTATATGGAAATAAAAAGAAGAAAATTGTTAACTTTTCGGAACCTATTGCTGCTTGTGAACTTTAAATTTTGAAATGCAATCAACTAAAATGAGTAAAAGAAGCTATAGAAGTATCAAAGGTCAAGGATACTCCTCATTACGAAAACATACAAATACACTGTAAATTTTACCGCTGTAAAAATGAAAAAATTAAGATGAAAAACTGAGATATTTTTCTTATTTCTACTCAAAATATAGATTTGAAAAAAAAAATAAAGCTGGCTGAATTTAAGCCAAATTTTATATGAAGCCTTTATGGGGTGGAGGATTGATTGTGTGTAGGGTTAAATGACACGTCATCCCTTGTGGGTAATTTTGTGTCTCCCAGAGAACAGGAGAAAAAAAGACAGTAGATAAGATGAAAGTGAGGGACAAAGGAGACAGAGGAAAATGAACAAAAGTGCAGAAACTGAGGAAATAACATTCCCCTCTAGCCTTATCTGCTGCAAGGACAGTAGCCCTTGCCCTGTCAGTTGGGGCCCCAGTGATGCAGAATACATGACACCTTTACCTCACCCAACCCGCCCCGTATGGGGTGAAGGAACGAAAATTGGTTCAATGGTTGGTTTAAGTCACATGACCAAGATGGCTGCCATGGTAAAACTCCTTCAGAAATCTTCTCAGAAACCAAATGGCTCCATAAAAATCTTCTCGGAAACCAAATGGCTCCATAACACTCAGCACTTAGGTGAGTGGCTCAGAACCATTGGTCCTCTGGTTTGCCAAATGGCCCAAAGTTGCTAATCACAGTAGCTTTAGGTTGTGTATCCACATTTCTATTACTTTTTTGTATGAATTCCATGTAAAGTTACGTTCATCTTATCATTGTGATGTCAGAGTGCTCATCACGAAAACACCCCTATATAATTTTGACCCCCTTGAACCCCACTTTTATATTGTAAAACTGGGGTTTCCGGGGGTATACCTTATTTTTCTTATTTCTGCTCTAAAATATAGATTGTGGGTACTCGTTAGAACCGCCTCGATGAGGCGGTTCTAACGAGTGCCCACAATCTATATTTTGAGCAGAAATAAAAAAAAATATCACAATTTTTCATCATAAAATTTTCATTTTTTCGGCGATAAAGGTGGAAACATATTTGTATAGGCATGTTTGCATAATGTGTGTAGAAAAAGCCATCTGCAAAACATTACCTGCTCATGTGCTGGGATATCAGACAGTGTAGAAATAGATTAGATCAGCTACATATCAGACACAGATCAGATACTGCGGAATGTGGCATCTGATCAGTTTAATCTTTGTACAAATATTTACAAGCTCAAGAAAATTTACAGCTCCAGTGCAAGAATAATACAGTGGAATTCCCCTATTAGGATCACCTAAAATAAAGACAATTCCTGCTTAAAACCTTACCTAGAATGGTGCAGTTATTCTTTCTTTGTGCTTTCTCCATAAAGTGTCCCATGGTCAGAGACTGCCTTTATGACTGTTCAAAAGTGGTCTTAAAAACCACTTTTGTACAGTCCCAAAGGTGATTTTAATATAGGAATTTACTGTAATTCTTGGCTGTGTAAATTTTATGTTACCGTATGTTTTCGACTTTTCAGACAGACCTCAGCAAGCGGTGCAAACATAGATTGTTGGTACACGTAAGAGCCTCCTCATTGAGGCAGTCATTACGAAAACATCCCTATGCAAATACATTGCCATATTTGTTTCGGCCAAAAAATGGAATTTTTAAGATGAAAAATTGTGATAATTTTCTTATTCTGGTCGAAACATAGATTGCGGGGACTCGATAGAACCGCCTCGATGGGGCGTTCTATCGAGTACCCACAATCTATGTTTTGGAGCAGAAATAAGAAAAATAATGTATACCCCCTCAAACCCCAGTTTTACTATATAAAAGTGGGGTTTAAGGGGGTCAAAATTATATAGATACGAGTATGTTTTCGTGATGTCTCACGGATATCCACAATCTGAGCAAAAATAAAGAAAATGGTTAATATCAGTAGCAACATCAGTGTCCTCTATTTAAAGGGGGTTTAATCCTTATCCTGCATTTCATGACAACCCCAACATTTGCAAACAGTGTAGATCCAGATCACAAGGCTTCTGAAGAATCCACCTGATCAGGATCTACACTGTTTGACATTCAGTTTGTGAATTTGCAGGAATACATTTCATCAGGTAATCTGATTGGTTCAAAGTCAGAAATAGGTGTTGCTATATTAATTTAATCAGCGGGATAAGGGTAAAGGGGTTTTTGTTACATGGAATTGTTAATCTGATGACTCCTTCAGCATCACGAAAACACGCCTATATAATTTTGACCCCTTGAACCCCACTTTTATTTAGTAAAACTGGGGTTTCGGGGGTATACCTTATTTTTCTTATTTCTGCTATAAAATATCGATGAGGCGGTTCTAACTAGTGCCCACAATCTATATTTTTAGCAGAAATAAGAAAAATATCACAATTTTTCATCATAAAATTTTCTTTTTTTCCGGCGATAAAGGTGGCAGTGTATTTGTATAGGCGTGTTTTCGTAATGAGGATACCTTCATGAAACTTTTAATTAGCAACAAGGAATGGCATGCAAAGTGGAAGAATAGTAGCTCTTGAAATTGTACTTTTTTGTGTTGACACCCAAGTAGGGGACATCTGTCTGTTTTGTTTTTCTGTGTGTGTGGTTTTTTTTTAAGGAAAAAACAACAACAAAATAGAAGTGAAGGCAATGATCAGGAATCGATACAATTAACCCACATCTCCCATCAGAGACACCAAAGGGAAAGAAACACAAACATGAAACAAGTAGACGTAATGGAAACATCAATAGTGGAAAGCCAAAAGGACAATTACTTTCCCACAAAATTGCCAATTGGCAATCCAAAAGAAAAAAATACAAGCGATATACATACTCAAAGACAAACCATAACAAAAATAAACTGCGACAGAAGAACTTCCTTGGAACGATCCTTGAAACAAATTACACTGGGGGCTTAAATTCTAGTTGTTGTCTGTTAATGACTCAGAAAATGACATTTTTCTGGTGAAAGTCTATGGTGTTTTTGTTATTTCTGCATAAAAGATAGAATGAGTACTGGGCTTGAAATGACTTCCCTAAATTTATGTCTTTTGCAGGAGTAAGAAAATTTCCATATGGGCCCCATCAAGCGATTTTGGTACTTATCGCCTATGCGAGCAGCTAAGGTTCAGGCAAGCCTGCGCATCCGCGCAGTCTCGCAAGAACCTTTGCTGCTCGCTCATACAAGCAGTGAATCAAGAGGAACTTTCAGACAGAAAGAAAGCCATATCCCTGGCCCCTCTGAATGGCTGGGCATGCGCAGTTAAAATTTGTCATGACGGAATGCTCGAAGACACAAAATCGCTTGGCAGGGCTCATATGAAAGTGGGTTTTACAAAGTCATTCAGTTTAATGGAGTTGTCAAATTTACCATGTGTACTGTATTTGGTCAGATAAGCCTGAGCAAACAATGTTAACCCAGATGAGATGCCACAGAATGTGGCGTTTCATCAGGGTCTACACTATTTGCCCCTCATCCAGCCATCTTTAGACGCAACATTGGATAGTAAATTGTACATTGTACTTGTTCAAATTTTAGAACAAGTATGGAAAGGAGTTGAGATGTCAGAATATTTAGGACAAATATGGTAGCCTCTTTACAATCTGGTATTTTAGCTCTCTGATTGGTGGAAATCTGTGGCATACCTAGCTGTCCGAGTGCCAGTTGTTATCAACTCTAATCCTGGTGTGCTGTTTCCTAGAGGAGATTATAGAGATCTAGACGGCCAATTGAAGTATGTTAAACTTGTTAAAGTTACCATTAACTCTATGCATGCTGGAAATTTTTTTGGGCAGCAGACGACATTTTGAAATGTTTTTAAAATTTTTTCCAGAAAACAGGATTTGACATCTTATGCAAATTGTGTCCTATGGAGACAATTTGCATGAGATGTCAAGTCCTGGTTTCTTGGAAAAATAAGAAAAAATGTTAACAATGTGTTGTCTGCTGAATTAGTCTAGAGAGTGGTAAAGGTTAAAGCACCTTGATTGTTACAGACATAGCTCCTTATAAGGGGGAGTAAAAAGGACAAATTTGGGATATTTTTCCTTATTTCTCCCCTGAAAACTATATTGCATAACGAAAACATGCCTATATAATTCTGACCCCCCTTGAACCCCACTTTTATATAGTAAAACCTGGGTTTACAGGGGTAAACCTTATTTTTCTTATTTCTGCTCTAAAATACAGATTGTGGGTACTCGTTAGAAGCACCTCGATGAGGCAGTTCTAACGTTTACCCACAATCTATATTTTGAGCAGAAATAAGAAAGAACCACCTTGATGAGGCGGTTCTAACGTTTACCCACAATCTATATTTTGAGCAGAAATAAGAAAAATATCACAATTTTTCGTCTCAAAATTTCATTTTTTTTTATGGCTAAACATTTGCAATGTATTTGTATAGGAATGTTTTCGTAATGGTGAGTACTTGTTAGAATCACCTGATCAAAGCCTGATCAAGGACCCACAATACAGGCTTTTATGAAGAAATAAAAGAATATCCTTTAATTACCCTTCTTACTCACCCATATCAAGAGCTATGAGGGGATGACATCTTCATATTACTTTTGCTGGAATTTTTTGCACCTATTTCTAGCAGGTTGTGATGTAGGGATCTGGTTTTTCATCCTCATTTTCTGCTCACCTGGATGAAGTCCAGCAAGAACTATAGCAGGAGTCAGCGTTGGATTCGGCATCCATGTTTACATTAAAGTGTTTTAAGAGTGCATATTTCCCAAAACATAAGATGGATTTGGTTCATGTTTGGTATGATGATAGATATAGTTCAAAGTGTTTATTCAGCAATATCCCCATCCATGCAAATTGCCTCAAGGTCAAGGTCATGCACTTAGAATATTTTTGTTTGCTCATTTTCTTGAATTTGGTTCATATTTGGTATTATGGTAGATACAGGTGTAAAATTTCATTCAGCAGTACCACTGCCCATGCCCATGGCCTTAAGGTCAAGGTCACAGACTTAAAAAGTTTTAATGTTAAAGTTTTTGAACAGCTCATATTTTCCAACCCATACGAAGGATTTGGTTCATATTTGATACACTGATAGATATTAGTCCAGAATTTTATTCAGCTATACCCTGACCCATGCCCATGTCCTCCAGGTCAAGATCATGAACTTAGAATTTTTATGTTCAAGTTTTTTAACAGGTCCTATTTTCCAAACTTTATGATGGATTTAGTTCATATTTGGTATGATGATAGATATATACATGAAGGTCCAAACTTTTATTATGCAATACCCTCATCCATGACTTCAAGGTCAAGAGTTAGAAACTTTTATGTTTAGGTTTTTAGAGCTCATATTTTCCAAACCCTATAGTGGATTTTTTTTTTTGGTTCATATTTGTCATGGTGATAAGATATAGGGCCAAAGTTTTATTCAGCGACTCCCGACCCATGCCCATGACTTCCAGGTCAAGGTCACAAACTTGAAATTTTATATTTGTGCTCATATTTTCCTAAATATGCTATCAATTTGATTCATATTTGGTATGATGATAGACATAGGTCCAAGTACCCCACAGACATAGGTCCAAGTACCCCACCTATGCTCATGGCCTCAAAGACACTTTCCCAGAAGAGCTTTGCTGTCCGATGACAGCTTTCATTGTTTTGTTTATCAGGCTATCCATTTTTCACAGGCACGACATAGTCTTCAGCAGTATTTGAAAAAAAAAATAATGCCTGTTTTTACTACAGTTGCTAGATCTGATGCATTTTATCATGTTGAATGGATGTTTCAGGATTAGCTTATCACACGAGATGCAGAGTGTCAAGTGTGATGCTCAAGGGGCATTACGAAAACATGCCTATTCAAATATATTGGAAATATTTTACCACACAAAATGACACTTTTGAGATAAAATGCTTATAATTTTCATATTTCTGCTCAAAACATAGATTGTGTGTACTCGTTGGAAGCACCTCACCGAAGCGGTTCTAACGAGTACCCACAAGCTATGTTTTTGAGCAGAAATAAGAAATATAAGATATACCCCTGTAAACCCCAGGTTTACTGTATAAAAGTGGGGTTGAAGGGAGTCAAAATTATAAAGGCGTGTTCTTGTGATGAATGGAAACACCTGGCAGATTTTTCTGCCATTTTTCAAAGGGAGATAACTTTCGGGACTTCCTGTTCACTTTTCTATAAGCCCTGACCCACTGAAAAAGGGGTCTACTCTTAAAGGAAAGAATTTGCTCCTCAGGAAAGAATTTGCTCCCCAGGAAAGAATATGCTCCTCAGGAAAGAATATGCTCCTCAGGAGCAAATTCCTACCTTTAAGAGTTGACCCCTATTGACATGGGAGACAAAAATACTTTTGCAGGAGTTGCCTTTCCTGAAGGTGTTCCCATTTCCCTTAAGAACTGGAAACATCTAAGAGACATGATACTGTGCGGCAGATCAAGTTACTATAGTGATAATATTTTTATTATATACCATTTTTTGCTATTTTTTTTTAAATTTTTTTTTCACAAGTAAATTATTGGAAAAATTTGACTTTACCCACTACGGGTAAATAACATCACCATTTCATGTTTGGTGCAGTATTACACATGCATGGCTGCTTTCTAACATCACACCAAATGCTGGAGCTCAGATTGTTTGTTTGATTTGAGGTTTAACTTCCCCGTCAGCACTGTAAAGGTCATTTTGGAGACATTGCTTCCAATTTTGTGGGACTTTTACCCGACATTGAGATGAAATGACATCTCAAGCCCTGTCGCCCAATGAAACCAATAGGGTTTAAAAGCATGGACGGTCCGACTCGTGCACACCGCTTTGCCTGGGCAGGCTTAGATCCTCTAAGCAGTTTACCAGTACTCGTGTGCAGATCAGATTCAGCTTTGCGTGGAAGCACCATGCAGCCCATATATTTCTTAAAGCCCCGAGGGGCGGGGGTGGGGTGGGGGGGGGGGGGGCTCAGCTGGAGCTCAGAGCTTGCAAGGATGGTAAAATGGAATCTGAAAACACATGTAGGGATAAGGGATCATTCCGTATTATTGTGTCTGAAAATTCCTATCATTCAGCTATATTTTTTGTAGGTCTATAATAAGGTTTGATATTAACCCATTTAGTACCAGAAACCCCAAAGCGTGTACCCTGGCAAACAGTGCAGGCCCAGATCAGAAGCCGCAGAACGTGGCGTCTGATCAGGGCCTCCACTGTTTGCGAAAAGTTAAGCCTGTTTCCAAATAGAAAAACCTGACACCCCTAAATTTTGAAATGGACTCCTGGTATATATAAGGAGGAAGATTCCATTTGGTACAAAAAGGGTTAGTTTTCATGTGAATCATATGCTTGAAACAAATAGATGAACTGAATTTTTGCATGTCTGCCAAAATCACAAAATCTAATAGGGGAAAATATTTTTAGTGTTTTTTTTTAATATTTGCTTCTATGACTACAAAATAGAAGTGAAGACAATGATCAGGAATTGATAGAATTACCTCACACCTCCAAGACACCAAAGGGAAAGAAACACAAACATAAAACAACTTCACCATAATGAAAACTTCACAAGCGGAAAACCAAAAGGACAGTTACTTTCCCACAAAATAGCCAAACAGCTATCCAAAATAAAAAGATATTAGCAATACATACATGCAAACATGAACTGTAACAATAATAAACAACAACAGAAGAACCCCTTGGAACAGTCAGTAACATGTTTTTTCAGTGGGGTGGTTGGGGTGGGGGGGGGGGGGGTGGCCACAATCATCGTCCTTGGTTTAGATATTAAATAGTTTGTTCAGTCCACATGATGGATTTCTAACTCATCAGTAAACATCTCTGAGAACATACATTACAAGAACACGCCTATATAATTTTGACCCCCTCGACCCCACTTTTATATAGTAAAACTGGGGTTTAAGGGGGTATACATTATTTTTCTTATTTCTGCTAAAAAACATAGATTGTGGGTACTCGATAGAACCGCCTCATCGAGGCGGTTCTATCTAGTCCCCGCAATCTATGTTTTGAGGAGAAATAAGAAAAATATCACAATTTTTCATCTTCAAATTTCTAATTTTTTGGCCAAAAAATTGGCAATGGATTTGTACAGGCATGTTTTCGTAATGAAAATCAAATGAAGACAAGAGATGAAACAAGGACATGAAATGACTGAAATGCTGGAGCAAAAGAAAACCAACAGTTTGACTCTGATGGGCCCGACCAGAGACAGAGCATCAGACACCAATAGACATAACTTAAAAAAGTTTAAGTAAGTTGTTAGACTTAAAAAAGTTTAAGTAAGTTGTTAGACTTAAAAAAGTTTAAGTAAGTTGTTAGACTTAAAAAAGTTTAAGTAAGTTGTTAGACTTAAAAAAGTTTAAGTAAGTTGTTAGACTTAAAAAAGTTTAAGTAAGTTGTTAGACTTAAAAAAGTTTAAGTAAGTTGTTAGACTTAAAAAAGTTTAAGTAAGTTGTTAGACTTAAAAAAGTTTAAGTAAGTTGTTAGACTTAAAAAAGTTTAAGTAAGTTGTTAGACTTAAAAAAGTTTAAGTAAGTTGTTAAGCTTGAGCCGTCATAAGAGTCGGAGGCCTAACCGAAGCGGAGTAATCAACTGTGATTAGGTTAACTACCATGCATGCAGGCTGTCATATAACATTCTAATGCACTTACGTATGTAACGCGACGTCTGGTTGGATAACGTCAAAAATTTGCGACAGTATATTCTGCGATATACTGTCGGAAATCCGACGTCACCACGTAACGTCGTTTTTCATTGGCTTACATTTGGTTTTACGCAGCTCACAACGCCTGCCGCTTTGTGCAAAATAGTACAATTTTTAACAAAACAACCGAATAAGTGCATTAGAATGGGGATAACTGTATTGAAAATTGTCATTTGGGGAGGTAAATCGGTGGTTTTACGGTCGCAAATTACGTTTTACGGCTCCGCTGACGCGTCGCCGTAAAACGAAATTTCCGACCGTAAAACCACCGATTTACCTCCCCAAATGACAATTCTGAATACAGTTATCCCCTAATTTATGTTGTAACCCAGCTTTTTAAATTTATTTCTGACTGTCAGTCAATTTGCTTGAACTAATGTATTATTCAAATGTGCAAACTGAATGACAAACTACATAGATCCATGGTCTTTTTATGTAGACCCAGGTCAGACATCACAGAGTGTCTGGGGTTTCATTAAGAAGCAGGAGGCAGGGAGTTTCACCTACTTTTGATAATTTGTTGAGGGCTTATGCAGATAGGTTGAGCTCCCTGTCACAACCAGACACCGTCGTGATATGACTGAAAAATTGTTGAAAGCGACGTTAAACCCAAATTAACACACATTAAACAGATAGGCCTGCTTTGAGTTGACAAGGGGATGAAAAAAAAGTAATTGAAACCCTTGGAATGCAGCATCTGATCAGAGTACCATTTCTTCAGCCTACACTCAGGAACAGATAACCAACCACAGCTATAGGTATTTTGATTTTTTTTTCAGGTATGCAGCCAAGATGATTGCAGGGATGTTGGACTATAAGATAATGATAGATGAGTAAGTCTTTGACCATTACTGTGACATGAACAAGTCCGTGAAATGGACATCCCCATAAACCCCACTTTATATAGAGAATCCTGGGGTTTATGGAGATATATATTATTTTTCTTATTTCTGCTCTAGGACATAGGATGTGGGTACTCGTTAGAACCGCCTCAAAGATCAATGAGGCGGTTCTAACAAGCACCCTCAACCTATGTTTGCAATATTAATAAGAAAGATATCACAGATTTTCATCAGAAAAGTAGCCATTTTGGAGATGGGATAAAATGCACTAATGCGCACGGATGTGTTGTCCAATGACTCCAAAAGGACATTCAGCTCAGATGTCCAGACATAATATATTCAAGCTTTCTAAATATTAAAATGTATAGTGCAACCTCTGTCAAGCAGTCACCTAGGAGAAATTCTAATACTGACTGTTTAAAATAGATGTGAAGGCAGTGATCATGAATCAATACATGTAACCCACAGCTCCCATTAGAGACACCAAACGGGAAAGAAACACAAACATGAAATAACTAAACTCTAATGGAAACATCAATAGTGGAAAGCCAAAAGGACAGTTACTTTCCCACAAAATGGACAATTGGCCATCCAAAACAAAAAATACAAGTGATACACACTCTAACAAAAATAAAGTATGACAGAAGAACTGCCTTGTTTAAAGGTTATTCAGCAGAGGGAAATTTCTTGCACACCAGACAAGGAAATCCGCGATTTTACCCTGGGATAGACATTTATGTTCTGACCCTGGTGTTCCGACCCCAAATTGAATATAATCGCGTGTTTGAGAAATGCACTGGTTGATTACGCGGTTGTTCAGGTTGAAGTCATGCACGATCTGTGACGTCACTTTACATTCCTGCAGTGTCAACACAATATGGAGGACGTTGGTAACTGAAGTGACTGCAGCATTGAAATTTTGCCCTAAGAAATGGAAGGTATGCAAGAAAAAGAATCCAATATGGATGTGAGGGGTGGATAGAAAAATCCGTCCCTCGGGATCACTGTCCGGCATCACTCGGCAAGCCTTGTGATGCCGGACAGTGACACTTGGGACAGATTTTTCTATCCACCCCTCACACCCATATAAGATTCTTATATTCTTAGAGTATGGCCTAATATAGACAGATAGAAATTTGTTGATAACTGAAGACAGTGCCACATGAGTGTTGGAAAAGAAAAAATAAATGTTGCAGAGATAGCAGATGAGTATAGTCATTGTTCGATAGAAGGAATTTGAATGTAGCAAATTGGCTGCTGGCAGGAGGAGAGAGATGGCTGTTCAGCAGAGGTTAAATATAAAGTGAAATGGTTTTCGATATAGCAGGAGTCAATTTCAAAATTTAGGGGTGACAGGTTGTGTTTTCTTCAAAACTGATTTGGAAAATGGCTGACCTTATTGCAAACAGTGTAGGCCCTGATCAGATGCTGCATTCTGCGGCGTCTGATCTGGGCCTGCACTGTTTGCCAATGACCCGTTTTGGGGTTTCCTGTACAAAATAGGTTAACGTCTTGAACATCTTTTTGACCTTGAAAATCTGTGCCCTCACCCATCATGGCTTGAAGAAATAGATTGGGCTGCAATGTGTTCTGAACTTGAGTACTGGTTAGTGGTAAGCCGCTTAAGTCTAAGCCTGTCCAGGAAAAGTGGTGCGAGTCAGACTGCTCCTTAAACTAGCAGTTTCCTTGGGCGGTAGAGATTGAGATGTCTTTTCAGCTCAGTTTCGGGTATAAATGCCTAAAAATTGAAAGCAATTTCTCCAAATTGATTGAAATAGTGATGATTGAGAGGCCAAACCTTCACTCAAACAAACAGAACCATGTTAGAAACAGGAATAGGTTGAGACATTGAGGTTTAATCTTAGCACCAGGGGCCAGTTGTTCAAAACTAATGACGTTTGTTAATGAATCGTTAAAACTTTGATCATTTAATATGGCAAGTATGCTAATATTTTTGCTGAAAAAATGTGAGCAGCTTTTGCAAATGCAAAAGCTGCACACATTTTTTCAGCAAAAATAACAAAATTTTAGATACACTTGGTAGAACAGTTAACAATATGACCACTAACGAGCTTGTTAAGCTAACGATGCTTTGAACAACTGTGCCCAGATCAGTAGGTATAATGGGGATGACTTAGGGATATGCTTTTTGGTCTTCTTTAAAAAATTTATGTTGTGTGTACTCACTGAGACAAATTCTGATGAGCACACACAGCATACATTTTCCAAACTTAAATAAAAAGAACCCCCTTTATTATCTTGAATATATTGATATACATGTACGTAGTTTTGGGAAACCTTCCTTGAGGATTCAAGATCAAGTTTGAATTATGGGCTCCCATGGCCTAATGGGTAAGACTTGCTGACTCTTAATCCTTAGGTCTCTCACCGCTGTGGTTCAAGGCTAGCTCGGGCCACGAGGAATGCCAAGTTCTGCAACAGAATGTCAGATTATTTATCCAGGTACTCCGGTTTTTGCACACCTCTGATTAATGATCGGCTCAAAATATGTGAAATAATGTTGAAAGGGCAGTAAAACCATAACCAAACCAAAACAAGTTTGAATCAGCCATGGCAATGAAACAATCCATGTTTGAGCATTTAAGTTTGACTGTACAGTGTATACACCTGCTGTGTCAGCAACATTCTTTTGCCGAGGCTGATTATGAAATCTTTTCTATCTTCCACGCAGAGCTGAATCCGGCCAGCACACTAGTACTGGTAAACCGCTTAGAGGATCTAAGCCTGTCCAGGAACCGCAGTGCAAGGCGGACCGTCCATGCTAATAAACCCTATTGGTTTCATTGGGCGACAGGGCTTGAGATATCATTTCATCTCAATGTCGGGTAAAAGTCCCACAAAATTGGAAGCAACATCTCCAAAATGACCTTTACAGTGTTGACGGGGACGTTAAACCTCAAATCAGACAAACAAAAACAAAATCTTTTCTATGGCCAGTCTTTCCATGCAGCTGATTTAAGAAGGCCAATGTCATTTTCTGGTGAAAGAACCTGCACTACTGGTTAACTGCTTAAGGGGATTCTTTCCTTTAAGATAAGACCCCGTTTCGAGTTTGACAGTCTTATAGCAAAGCAAACAGGAAGTTCCAAAAGTTGTCTTGCTTTTAAAATTTGGTTAGGTAAACTGTAATAGTGTTAACTTGGCCATTAAACACCAAACAGACAAAGAAAACCCATTTTGCTTGGTGTATGTTTGGTTCTGGGTTACCTTTGCTTGAAAACAAGAAGTTAGAGCTGCTTCACTTGGCAAATTATCTTGGCCCAGTTTTTCAGAGCATTGTTATCTTAACGAGCTTGTTAGGGATCAAATTGTTAACTGTTCTAGCAAGTGCAATATCTGATACTGTGGTGTTTTTGCTGAAACGATGTGAGCAGCTTTTGCTTATGCAAAAGCTGCTCAATTTTTTTCAGCAAAAATATTAGTATATTTGCCGTATAAAATGATATAAGTTTTAACGATTTGTTAACTAACGATAATGGTAGTTTTGAACAACTGGCCACTGAAGTGTTTTGTTTTTTACTTTCTCAGTATTAAGCTTTATCAAACTGTCTCATCTTGGGCTTTTTCTTTTTAATTACTACGAAAAACAAATGATGTGGACATTTGTTAGAATAGCCTCACCAAGGCAATTCTAACACATATCCACAAGGCTTCTTTCTTGGAATATTTAAAAATACAATATTCTTGAGAAGCCTCTGTGGTGCAGTGGTTACGCTACTCTCCTTGTAAACCTGGGATCGCAGGATCGATCCCGGGCTTCTCCAGACTTTCGAGTGAGTCTTTAAACCGAGGTCCTGTCTCCGTATGACCTAAGCTGTTGGTGGGACGTAAAACTCGAACACTCACTCACTCACAATATTCTTGACTATCTCTACCTGACATTGAGCTACATGTAGGGATTGGTCCCATTGCAATTGTCGTTCTGACGAGTTTGTCTTTATATTGATTGTTGATATAAATAGGGTTGAATGTATCTTGGTTGTTCTTCTTACAGACAGACACTGGCTGTAGAACACCTGGGCAAGAACCCTCTATGTATGGTGCAGTACTATCAGATCTTGTCAGCATGCCGGGTACCAGGGATGAAACATGATGACTGGTTCTGTTTCCCTCCTGATAAACCTGATGCCCCAAGTCATATCACAGTAGTTTACAAGAACACTGTAAGTGTATTAG
Organism: Lucinisca nassula; assembly: GCA_963580285.1. NCBI lineage: Eukaryota > Metazoa > Mollusca > Bivalvia > Lucinida > Lucinidae > Lucinisca > Lucinisca nassula. The sequence goes on along the minus strand of OY757010.1, from coordinate 44,571,393 downwards.
TGTTTGAACAACATTAGAACAACCATAGGAACAGATATGGTTGGTATTTTGTTATAATTGAAGGATAGTTTTCCTTATTTCTGCATATAAACTTATGTTGTGGGTATTCATTAGAACCGCCTCAATGAGGCGGTTCTAATGAATACCCACAACATAGGTTTTTATGAAGAATTGACAAAACTATCCTTCAATTTTCACAAAATACGAGCCTTATCTGTTGCTATGAATAACTCATTGGTGTGACATTCCAACATTTTTTATGCCCCTGCCATTGAAAGAATGGTAGAAAGAGCATACATGTATATGGCTACCCTGACCTTTCATCTCCACCTGTCTCCATGACTGAGATGACTTTAGCAACTTGCGTTCAAGTTTTCTTAACCCATTTTGCACCAGAAACCCCAAAACGAGTAATGGGCAAACGGTGCAGGCACAGATCAGACCCCGCAGAACACTGATGGGTGAACAGAGTGGATGTTGACAAACAAATGAAAACCGGACTCCGATATCGCAACATGCTTAAAGCAGGCACACGAAAAATATGTCATATAGAAAAATTACCATTTATAGTCGGCCTCGGTAACTCGGTCAGATGCGCGTCTGACTGATGATCAGGAGGACGCAGGTTCGATACCTGCCGGGGTCAGCAACATTCTTTCGTGGAGATTGATCATGAAATCTTTTCTGCTGTCATTCTCTCCCTTCCGCTGATTCAAGAAGGGCAGTTGTAAGTTTCTGGCAAAAGAATGTGCACTGTACTGGTTAACCACTTACGTATAAGCCTGCCCAGGAAAATGTAGATTGGTAAACTGACCGGCTCGAAAATGACCTAAATAGTATTGACTGAGCCACAAAACTCCAATACAAACAAACAAAAACCATTTATGGTCATTTTGTTTATATAATCTATACATTTTTGGGATCCATCTTTAAATCATTTTATATCCAAATCCATCATCTTTAAATCATATCATATAATGTCACTGTTATTAAGTCATCATGCTATTAAGTTGTGTAATGAACATCCTTGTGTAAACCTCACCTTATATAGAGAAACCTGGGGCCAGTTGTTCAAAACTAACGACGTCGTTAGCTAACGTATCGTTAAAACTTTGATCATTAAATATGGCAAATATGTTGAAATTTTTGCTGAAAAAATGTGAGCAGCTTTTGCGGATGCAAAAGCTGCTCACATTTTTTCAGCAAAAATACCAAAAATTTAAATATTAAACTTTCTAGAACAGTTAACAATATGACCACTAACGAGCTCGTTAAGCTAACGATGCTTTGAACAACTGGGCCCAGAGTTTACAGGGATATACAGTGAAATTCCACTATTAAGACCACCTAATATTAAGACAAATTCTGTTTTAAAAGGCTTATTTAGGAGGATGTAGTTATTCTTTCTTCATGTTTTCTGGACACAGTGTCCTCTGCTCATGGACCACCTTTGGGACTGTTCAAAAGTGGTCTTAAAGACCACTTTTGAACAGTTCCAAAGGTGGTCTAAATATAGGAATTTTACTGTACATTATTTCCCTTATTTTTGCTCAAAAATATACATTATGGGTACTCGTTAGAACCGCCTCATTGAGGCAGTTCTAACAAGCAGCTACAATCTTTGTTTACATATAGATTATGGGTAGATGTAGATTATGGGTACTCATTAGCACAGCCTCATTGAGGCACCAACAATCGTTGTTTACACTAGAAATAAGAAAAATATCACAGATTTTAATCTGTAAAAAGTGACATCTGGAGATATAAAAGATGCCATGTAAGGGAAATGGGAACACCTTCAGGGGTGGTAACTCCTGTAAAAGTATTTTTGTCACCCATGTCAATAGGGGTCAACACTTAAAGGAAAGAATTTGCTTGTAAGGAGCAAATTCTTTCCTTTAAGAGTAGATCCCTTTTTCAGTTGGACAAGACAAGCAAACAGGAAGTCCCAAAAGTTATCTCTCTTTGAAAAATGGCAGATAAATCTATCAGGTCTTCTCATTTCCAGTAAGCATAAATATGTGTTATTGTAATGGTAGTCAACATCATATCATTAGAATGATACGACTTCTCATGTAATAACACATGGTTTATCATTACGCTAACATAGTGCATTGATTTATACCGCCAAGATGGAAATTGTTCTAATGAAAATTTGTGATATTTTTCTTATTTAAACCCTCATTAGAACTGCCTCAGTGAGGTGTTTCTAACAAGTACCTACCACATATGTCTTGGGGCAGAAATAAAGAAAATAATATATATTCCCTGTAAACCCAATTTTTCTCTATATAAAGTGCAGTTTAGAATGGTTTTCATTTCATGGACTTGTTAACATGATGGGCTTGTTTGATAAATTTTATTTGAAATAACGACTCCTGTATATTATGATTTTCTGTTTATAGTGAACCATGTTATGAAGAGGTCTGTGTGTATTTCAGTTTTATTCACTAGATGTATATGGTAAAAATGGGAAGCCTTTGAACATCAAGCAACTTTACAAGCAGTTGAAATGGATTGTAGACAATACCAAGAAGACAGCTCCAGCAATAGGAATACTGACAATGGAACACAGACACAACTGGGCTAAAACATACAAGAAAATGATGAAAGGTATATGCCCAAAGTTGCCGGCTTTGTGGCTAAGTAAGATACACATTCAGTTTGTGATCAGGAAGTCATATTTGTCTCCCATCTGCTAACTCTAGAAGGGCAGTAAGTCTGCCGAGGAAATGTGTTGTTAATTAAACTGACTGTTCAACTGTGATGGAAAAATGTTGATTGGGCTGTAAAACTCCATATCAAACAAACAAATGCCCCATGTCAGGTGAAAATTTGTCTTAGAACAAGTGAACTGAACAAAGATTCCATTCAGCCTGGACATCAATATAGTCTGATCAGAGTTTCTGTATATTATCGAGCTTGGCTTCCATCAGGAAAACATGCTTATAACATTTTGACCCCTTGAACCCCACTTTTATATTGTAAAACTGGGGTTTGCAGGGTATACCTTAATTTTCTTATTTCTGCTCTAAAATATAGATTGTGGGTACTCCTTAGAACTGCCTTGATGAGGCGATTCTAACGTGTACCCACAATCTTTGAGCAGAAATAAGAAAAATATCACATTTTTCCATCTTAAAATTTCTTGTTTTCAGTGGTAAAATGTACAGTGTATTGGTGTAGGCATGTTTTCATAATGATGGTAAAGGAACTGAGAGAATATTTTAGGTAATACTTGAGGATAATTTTCCTTATTCTTCTATATAAACCGGTGTTATGAGTATTTATTTGAACCACCTGGTAGAGGCAGTTTAGATGAATATCTACAATAAACAGTAAAATTTTGCAGTTAAGACCACCTAAAAAGACTAAATCTGCCATTTTAACCCTTTTTGTACCAAATGGAATCTTCCTCCTAATATTTTGCAGGAGTCCATTTAAAAATTTATGGGTGTCAGGTTGTGTTTTCATCAAAAATTATTTTGAAAATGACTGAACTCTTAGCAAACAGTGGAGGCCCTGATCAGACACCGCATTATGCAGCAAATGATCTGGCCCTCCACTGTTTGCTACGGTACCCGTTTTGGGGTTTCTGGTACAAAATGGGTTAAAATCTTAATGTTAAGGTCATATCAAGTTGGTCTGTTTACCTTGTGAAGGCAGTTCTCACAAATATCTACAAAATATATTTCTTGGAGTTACCAAGGGAAAATGGCCATTTCTTAGCTATTATACTTTTCCTTATTGGGATTCTTTATTATACCCTCTTTTTCGAAGAAATATCGAGTATATTGTTTTCGTACCACAGTTCACTCGGTCTGTCCGTCGGTCTGTCCATCTGTCCATCCGTCACGTTTCTTGTGATTGGATCTCCTCTGCAACCACTGAAGTTACACTTTTGAAACTTTGCATGTGGATAGTACATGGAATGTAGATGGCAGTGGGCAACTTTTTTGTGACCTTGACCTCAACATGACCCCAAGGTCAAAGGTCAAAAATTATGATTTGCCATATCTCCTAAACTATTGGAGTTACACTTCTGAAACTTTGCTTATTGGATGGCCCTTGGAATATAGAATATGTTGGGCTACTTTTGGTGTGACCTCGACCCCAAGGTCAAAGGTCAAAAAGTATGACTTTGTCATATCTTCTTAACTATTGGAGTTACACTTCTGAAACTTGGTTATTATACCCCCGGCATACGAAGTATGCCATGGGGGTATATAGTTTTCGTATTTTCTGTGTGTGTGTGTTTGTGTGTCTGTCAACATTTTCGTGTCCACTCCATAACTTTTAAACCGCTTGACATATTTTCATGAAACTTCACATAAATGTTAAACACCATGAGACGACGTGCAGAACACATGAACCGTAACACTTGCTTTTCTACATTCAGAGTTATTGCCCTTTGAATGTTATAACTTGCAATTTTTTCCATACACTTGTGTCCGCTCTGTAACTTTCAAACCGTTTGAGATAATTTCATGAAACTTCAAACAAATGTAAAGCACAATAATAGGATGGGCGAGTTTGACTTTCAAGGTCATGACCTCAAGGTCAAGATCACTGTGGCTGTTTTTAGAAAAACTTTGTCAGCTCTGTAACTTTCAAACCGTTTGAGATAATTTCATGAAACTTCAAACAAATGTAAAGCACAATAATAGGATGGGCGAGTTCGACTTTCAAGGTCATGACCACACAAATGTTCCTTATGACAATATTTCGAGCGAGTTCGACTTTCACAGTGGTGACCTCAAGGTCAAGGTCACTGTGGCTATTTTTAGAAAAACTTTTGTCTTCGCTCTAGCGCCTACATTTCTTCACCATTTTTGTCGCGCCTGCTATTAGCATGGGGGGATATAGGCGCCCGGTTTTCCTTCGTTCGTTCGTCTGTCCGTCCGTACATCCGTCCGTCCGTTTGTCAAGGCGTCAACATTTGCGACCACCCTAGCGTTCACCCTGAGGTTCAAGTTTATTTCTCAAGAACTAAAAGAGCTTCATTAATGATGCTTGGTACAAACTTGTATCTGGGGATGACAACTTACATGCAAGCATCAATATTTCACCTTGACCTACGTTTCGTGGTTCGCTGACTTTGTAAAATTGTAAAATATTGCGACCACCCTAGCGTTCACCCTGAGGTTCTAGTTTATTTCTCAAGAACTATAAGAGCTTCATTAATGATACTTGGTACAAACTTGTATCTGGGGATGAAAACTTACATGCAAGCATCCATATTTGACCTTAACCTACATTTCATGGTTCACTGACTTTGTAAAATATTGCGACCACCCTAGCGTTCACCCTAATGGTCAAGTTTATTTCTCAAGAACTATAAGAGCTTTATTAATGATACTTGGTACAAACTTGTATCTGGGTATGGTAACTTAAATGCAAGCATCCATATTTTACCTTGACCTATATTTCATGGTTCACTGACTTTGTAAAATATTGCGACCACCCTAGCATTCACCCTAATGGTCAAGTTTATTTCTCAAGAACTATAAGAGCTACATTAATGATACTTGGTACAAACTTGTATCTGTGGATGGCAATATAAATACAAGCATCCATATTTGACCTTGACCTACATTTCATGGTTCAACGACATTGTAAAATATTGCGACCACCCTAGCGTTCACCCTAATGGTTGAGTTCATTTCTCAAGAATTATTAGAGCTTAATGATACTTAGTACAAGCTTGCATTTAAGAATGGAAACTTTTGTGCAAGCATCTATGTTTGACCTTGACCTACATATCGTGGTTTGGTGACTTTGCACCCCCACAGGGGGCCTTCGGCGGAATTCTTGTCAATATAACTTCACACAAATACTCCTTATGACACTATCTCGAGTGAGTGTGACGTACATGCTCATGACCTCAAGGTCAAGGTCACTGTGGCTATTTTTAGAAAAAACGTCATCCCTCTAGTGCCTTTATTTCTTCACCAGTTTCAATATAACTTCACACAAATGTTACTTATGACAATATCTTGAGCGAGATTGATTTTCAAGGTCGTGACCTCACTGTCAAGGTCACTGTACATGTGGCTATTTTTAGAAAAACTTTGTCATCGCTCTAGCGTCTACATTTCTCCACCAATTTCAATATAACTTCACTCAAATGTTCCCTATGACACTATCTCGAGTGAGTGTGACGCTCATGCTCTTGACATCAAGGTCAAGGTCACTGTGGCTATTTTTAGAAAAACGTCATCGCTTTAGCGCCTACATTTCTTCACCAATTTCAATATAACTTTGCACAAATGTTCCTTTTGACAGTATCTTGAGCGAGTTTCACTTTCAAGGTCAAGGTCCCTGTGGCTATTTTTAGAAAATCTTTCTCATCACTCTAGCGCTTACATTTCTTAACCGATTTCAATATAACTTCACACAAATGTTCCTTATGACAATATCTCGAGTGATTTCGACTTTCAAGGTCAAGGTCTCTGTGGCTATTTTTAGAAAAACATTGTCATCACTCTAGCACTTACATTTCTTCACTGATTTGAATATAACTTCACAAAAATGTTCCTTATGACAATACCTCGAGCGAGTTTGACTTTCAAGGTCAAGGACACTGTGGCTATTTTCAGAAAAACTTTATCATCACTCTAGCGCTTATATTTCTTCACCGATTTCAATATAACTTCACACAAATGTTCCTTATGACAATATCTCGAGTGATTTCGACTTTCAAGGTCAAGGTCACTGTGGCTATTTTTAGAAAAACATTGTCATCACTCTAGCGCTTACATTTCTTCACTGATTTGAAAATAACTTCACAAAAATGTTCCTTATTACAATACCTCGAGCGAGTTTGACTTTCAAGGTCAAGGTCACTGTGGCTATTTTTAGAAAAACATTGTCATCACTCTAGCGACAACATTTCTTCACTGATTTCAATATAACTTCACAAAAATGTTCCTTATGACAATACCTCGAGTGAGTTTGACTTTCAAGGTCAAGGACACTGTGGCTATTTTCAGAAAAATTTTATCATCACTCTAGCGCCAACATTTCTTCACCGATTTCAATATAACTTCACACAAATGTTCCTTATGACAATATCTCCAGCGATTTTGACTTTCAACATCAAGGTCACTGTGGCTATTTTGAGAAAAAAACTCATCGCTCTAGCGCCTACATTTATTGATGGATTTTAATAGAACTTCACACAAATGTTCCTTATGACAATATCTCGAGTGATTTCGACTTTCAAGGTCAAGGACACTGTGGCTATTTTCAGAAAAACTTTATCATCACTCTAGCGCTTATATTTCTTCACCGATTATAATATAACTTCACACAAATGTTCCTTATGACAATATCTCGAGTGATTTCGACTTTCAAGGTCAAGGTCACTGTGGCTATTTTTAGAAAAACATTGTCATCACTCTAGCGCTTACATTTCTTCACTGATTTGAATATAACTTCACAAAAATGTTCCTTATTACAATACCTCGAGCGAGTTTGACTTTCAAGGTCAAGGTCACTGTGGCTATTTTTAGAAAAACTTTATCATCACTCTAGCGCCAACATTTCTTCACCGATTTCAATATAACTTCACACAAATGTTCCTTATGACAATATCTCCAGCGATTTTGACTTTCAACATCAAGGTCACTGTGGCTATTTTTAGAAAAACTTTGTCATCGCTCTAGCGCCTACATTTATTGATGGATTTTAATAGAACTTCACACAAATGTTTCTTATGATAATATCTCGAGTTGCTTTGACTTTCAAGGTCATGGCCTCATGGTCAAGGTCACTGTGGCTATTTTTAGAAAAACTTTGTCATCGCTCTACCGCCTACATTTATTAACAGATTTTAATATAACTTCACACAAAAGATGCTTATGATAATATCTCGAGCAAGATGTACTTTCAAGGTCATGGCCTCAAGTCAAGGTCACTATGGCTATTTTTAGAGAAACATTGTCATCACTTTTGACAGTGCTATTTTCAGCTGAGGCAAGAAGCCTCCGTAGTGTAGTGGTTACGCTACTCGCCTTGTAAACCAGGGATCGCAGGATCGATCCTGGGCTTCTCCAGACTTTCGGATGAGTCTTTAAATCGAGGTCCCGTCTCCGTATGACCTTAGCTGTTGGTAGGACGTAAAACTCTTAACACTCACTCAGCTGAGGCGATGGCACTGGCCGGGGGGTATACGTGCCCCACTGGGCACTTTGTCTAGTTGGATGGCTGTTGGAATATAGAATAAATTGGGATACTTTAGGTGGGCCTCAACATAACCCCAAGGTCAAAGGTCAAAAAGTATGACTTTGCCATATCTTCTAAACTATAAGAGTTATACTTCTGAAACTTTGCTTATCAGTTAGAATGTTCTTTGCAACATTTTTTAACTTACATGTAGTTTTGGCTAGCTAATACATAGTCATTAGTGTTATTAATAGAAAAAGCGGGTATTTGCAATGGTATACCATCGACTGCAGATCTAGTTGTGCCTAATTCTATATACACCATAACCTCTTTATGACACAATTAATGGGGTCCAAAGCAGAAACTGTGTTAGTTAAACGACCCTGTTATATTCAAACAAAAATGTATAGATTATATAGAAAAATGACCATTTATGGTCAGTTTTCTATATAATTGATACATTTTTGGGATCCATCTTGAAACCGTGTTATATCCATAACCGTGTTATAACAAACTGTGTTATAATGAGGCTGTCGTGCACTGGCAAAATGTTAAGCAACAAAGACCTTCATTATAACGAAGGTCCTTTGTACTTTTTTATTCATACTAGATGATATGATTTTACAGACCATGTCAACAAATACAGTCTCGAAGATATACAAAAAAGCATTCTAGTCCTGTGCCTTGATGAACCCCTACAGAATGTCCAAGATCCCAGGAGCGAGTATGGAGGAGCAATGTTACATGGTTGTGGGTCTCAGGCCAGTTCAGGGAATAGATGGTTTGATAAAACCATACAGGTAGGTGTATGCACTGAATCTTATGCCCTGCCCCTTCCCTAAAAATAATGTCCCAGCAGATACATCTTGTTAATAATAAGTCCATGTAATGAACAGACATCTTGTGGCAGAGATATGGCTCTTTGCAGACATAAGCAGTTTTGCCTGGTAAGCAAAATATCTCAAGAAAGACTTTGGCTAGGCTCTTGAAATTTTGCAGGCCCTTTGAACCAATATAAAGATGACCTGTTGGTATAATTTAATAATAATAATAATAATAATCAACCTTATTTATAGAGGGTAATGCATTTAGTACTAGTACTAATCTTCCATGCGGCCCTCTTTTCCTGGGGAGGAACCAGTACTAAGCAATGTGGATAAAGTTTCTTGCTCAAGGAAGTCGATGCTTTACCACTGACTACTCTTCATATAGTAGTGTGACCCAGATGCTTAATACCCTGGAATGGAGATCATTGGAACAGAGGCGGGCAGATGCTCGCCTCCTATTGTTCTACAAGATAGTATATGGCCTTGTCGAGATTCCGCTCCCTACATACATCCGACATCCAATCAGAACTACTAAAAACATGCATACTATGCACTATATTCAAATCCCTACCACTGCCAGTTACTATAAATACAGTTTCTTCCCCTTGGCTGTGGTACAATGGAATCACCTTCCTCCTCATGCTGTTGTGTGCTCGGATCTGGATTCTTTCAGATCGACCATATGCACCCTCCATCACCCAATGCCATGAAATGTGAAACATTGTTTTTATCTGCTTTTAATCTCTACTTTACTAACACTGTTTTTACTTTCAATTCTCCTAAAATCTAATACTTTTTCTTCTATCACACTTTTCTTTTTCTGACGCGCGCAGCTGCACATAATCCTCGCGAGAGGGTGCTGCAGGATATATAGATAGATAGAAACAACACATGGCGCTTGCGAGGATCGAACCCGGTACCTCTCGATCTCTAACCCGATGCTTTACCACTGCACCACAGTATTTTATGATAATTTGACCAAATTATGCTCCTTTGTGGGCTTAGGCCTTTAATTTAAGCATCCATATTTGACCTTGACCTACATCATGGTTAACTGACATTGTGAAAATTTGTGACCATACTAGCATTCACCCAAATGGTCAAGTATATTTCTTAAGTACTATTAGAGCTGGATTAATGTTACTTGATACTAACTTGTAACTAGGGATGGCAAGTTTAACAGAAGCATCCATATTTGACCTTGATCTACATTTCATGGTTCACTGACTTTGAGAAAATTTGGGACCACCCTAGCATTCACCCAAATGGTCAAGTTGATTTCTCATGAACTATTAGAACTTCATTAGTGATACTTGGTACAAACATATATCTAGGGATGTCAAGTTTAATACAAGCATCCTATTTGACCTTGATCTACATCATGGTTCACTGGCTTTGTGAAAATTTGCGACCACCCTAGCATTCACCCAAATGGTCGAGTTCATATTTAAGAACTATTAGTGTTTCAGTAATAGTACTTGATACAAACTGGTATCGAAGGATGGCAAGTTTAATACAAGCATCCATTTTTGACCTTGACTTACATTTTGGGCTTCACTGACTTTGTTATTTATTGACATAATTGCGGCAAATCTAGGCATTCACCAAGATGGTCAAGTTCATTTCTGAAGAACTATAAGAGCTTCATTATTGATACTTGGCACAAACTTGCATCTATGAATGGCAGCTTTTATGCAAGCATCCATTGTTTGACCCAGACCTACATTTCATGGTTTGGTAACTTTGCCCCCCCCCCCCCCCCCCCCCCCCCCAAACATTGAGGCAGTTCTAATGGGTACCCACAACCTATGTCCAGGAACAGAAATAAGAAAAATATTGTATACCCTTGTAAACCCCAGTTTTTCTCTATATAAAATGGGGTGTAGAGGGGTGTTCATTACACATACTTGTTAACATGATAAGGGCCCAATTGTTGAGAGCATTGCTAGCTTAATTTGTTGGTGATCAAGTGTTAAGTGTTAAAGCAAATACAAGATCTAATACTCGGGTATATTTGCTGAAAAATGGAAGTAGCTTTTGCAAATGCAAATCCTACTCAGATTTTTTCAGCAAAATATTTGCATACTTGCCATAAGAAATGATCAAAGTTTTAACATTTTGTATACTGAGTAGTGCTGATGAGGAGGTTCTAAAGAGTACCCACAAACTATATTTTGAGCAGAAATAAGAAATATATATCACAATTTTTCATCTTAAAATTTTCATTTTTTTGATGGTAAAGTTTACAATGCATTTGTATTGGCGAGTTTTCGTGATGTTCTCTGTTTTTGTCATTCCAGTTTATAGTAGGAGCAGATGGTTTTAATGGGTTGAACTATGAACACACTACAGCTGAGGGACCCCCAATCATAAGCCTGGCTGATCATTGTGTGAAGTTTATGTAAGTAGAACTCTAACTAGATTTACATGTGTTGTCCAGTCTTTAATTTTTAAGCATGTACTTAAGGGATAATGAAAAATTGCTTGTTAAACCCTTGTCAGGCTCAACTAGGATACCCCACCTCTGCAAATGGTGTAGAGCCTGGTCAGGTGGCTTCTTTAGAAGCCACCTGATCAGGATCTGCACTATTTGTCATATAGTTTCTGCATTTTGATTAAAACGTTGTATCACATAATTTGATTGGTTTTTATTCAGAAATGGGTGCGTCAGAACTATTTTATTCTGCAGGACAAGGGTTAGGAAAGGTGCTTGCTTAATACAGGTGAGTTTTATTAAAATGGATTTGCCTTTTTGGGTAACAAAACACAGGCTTGCTTAGTGCAGGTTGGTTTGCTTAACAGAGGTTGCCGTTATGACAGGTTTCACAGAATAGTGAAACTTCAATGATGTGATGAACATTGCCATGGCTGATTTGAACTTGCTCTTGAGTCTCTAGAGAGTTTTCCCATTACTCCAGGTAAGAAGGGTATAGCAATGACTTTTTATATGCCCGTTTTGAAAAATGGTCGAACGCTAACCTTCTGTCTGTTTCTCCACCCGTCCAATCCATCCATCTGTCTTTCCATCCCTCTGTCTGTATGTCTGTCTGTCTGTCTGTCCATAAACATTCTTGTATGCTCCATAACTCAGTAACCATTTGGGATGGCTTCATGCAACTTTATAGGAATATGCATCATGCACAAATATGATTGTTTCCCCTTTTTGTTTCTGAGTTATGCAAGAGTCATAAGGGAGACAACTTTAGGAACTTCCTGTTCACTTTTCTATAAACTCTGTCCCACGGAAAAAGGGCTCTACTCTTAATGGTAAGTGTTAACCCCTATTGACATGGGCAACAAAAATACTTTTACAGGAGTTGTCTCCCTTGAAGGTGTATCCTTTTCCCTTAAAGTATAAAGGTTTTATTCCTTGCAAGATGGGCCTTTCTGGCTTAGAGACTGAGAGTGCTGATTCTTAAACATAAGGTCCCTCGCTATTGCTGGTTTAGGCCTCAATGAGGTTGTATGTGAGATGCTAAGTACTCTGGGTAGTCTGGTGTTTGCACACCATGATGAATAATCAACTGACCTAAGACAAGAATATTTATTTAACGTCAGTTTTCAAGTATACAACATTTAAACATTAGCTCTCAAGCTATTTTACCGACAAACAAATTTAAAACTGTACAAGTATATGAACAAGGAAATCATGGAAAAGTTCTAACATATCACAGATTTGATATAAGAGAAATAATCTCAAAATGGCAAAGAAAATAAAACTTACGTATTTTACTCTCTCTCTCTCTCTCTCTGTCTGTCTCTCTCTCTCATTAGTGGGCCTTTATATATATTATGGAATATATTGACTAAATATTGTTAATATCTTTAGAAGTATATTGACTAGTTATTTTTGCATCTTAATATCTTCAGAAGTGGTATATGGTATATATTGCCCATGAATTGCAGATGATTTAGTATAAGCAAGTTTGCTTGTTTTCAAATTCTGTATATTACATTCTTGTTTTATAACTGTAAATGAAAAGAAGTTAATGGAGTATTGTTTGCACTAAACAACTATATTATATCAAAACAAAATATATAGGTTATATAGAGAAAATGACCATAAAAATTATCATTTTTCTATATACCGGTACAGTAAAATTCCTATATTAAGACCACCTTTGGGACTGTTCAAAAGTGGTCTTCAAGACCACTTTTGAACAGTCCCAAAGGTGGTCTCTTATTAGAAGACACTGGGTATAGAAAATGCAAAGAAAGAATAACTGAAACCATCTCAATAAGCTTTTCAAAGCAGATTTAGTCTTAATTTTTAGGTGGTCTTAATAGCAGAATTTTACTGTAATCTATACATTTTCCAGGATCTGTCTTCCAACCGAACCTTGTTATGACAAGGTTGTATTGTACCTACAACATATGTTTATAAAATAAAAAACACCCTTAAACATCCTCATTACTTACCATGGTCTGGGACTATGAGTGCTGAAGCAATAAGCCCCATTACGAAAACATGCCTATACAAAAACATTGTAAATTTTACCCTCGAAAAAAATTGAAACTTTTGAGATGAAATATTGTGATATTTTTCCAATTTCTGCTCAAAATGTAGATTGTTGGTACTCGTTAGAACCGCCTCATTGAGGCTGTTCTAACGAGTACCCACAACATATTTTAGAACAGAAATAAGAAAAATAAGGTATACCCCTGTAAACCCCAGTTTTACTACATAAAAGTGGGGTTCAAGGGGGTCAGAATTATATAGGCATGTTTTCATGATGCCAGCCAGCACAAAACTGTGAGCCGAGGTCGGGCCTACATCAATATGAAGCTGCTGCCACATATCCATGCCAGCCCGACATTGGCCTGGCATTCCATGAGTACAGTGATGACTGTGTACTTATTCTTTGCAGAAAAGATGGCGAGGAGACGATGCCTGCTACTGGTATTACTCCACCCAGAGAGCTAGAGTTCAATCTCACAGCCAGTGTTCTTGCTGACATTAAGAAGGCGGAGAATGATGCTGATGTGTGAGTCATTCCATCTACTATAATATCCTAAAAATTCGGACACCTTGAGGACTTGCTGTAATTCTCATAAAACTTTAACAAGTTTGTTTCGCGATCCAGCAAGGAGTCCAAAAAGTGGAGATGGAATGGCAAACAGTGTAGACCCTGATCAGGAGCAGTCTGATCTGGGTCTGCACTGTTTGATTAGGCCTGTTTGTCCCAATACTTAGGATTATTGTGAGTAAGTTTCAAAATAGTTGAGTGAGGTGCAGGTGTTGTGTATCTTTCAGCTTCCAACTGCTATTGGTTTAAAACTGGGCATGTTCAGTTGTCTTTAGTCTTTACAGCATCTGAGGTGGAGAGAGGGAATGTTTCAGTAGCTTACCCCAGTTTTCTCTATATAAAGTGGGGTTTAGGGGGTATAGTCCGGGATTTGAGACCAGATTTCGAAAAATTTAATGCACCTAAAATTCTCACGCTTTATTTGTGCCGTTTCATTGAGATAAGAGCCTAACCTATATGACATGTGATTATTTAGCAAATCTGGTGGGGAAAAGGGGTTGAAAATTCTATGAGTTTACACCCACCCACATTCGGATGGTATAGTATGATTGAGTTTAGTTATGTATAGTTTGCGCTTACATATAAATGTTGATTTATTGCATCAGCCAAAATATTTGTCAATGCTCGAAGACACCAAAATTCACGATATGACGTAATTCCATCCGGTGTTACCATAAATTTTTACCATTGAAATTTGACCCCAAAAATTTGGTAAATTTTACACTATTTTCGCGCTAAATAATTTTTAGTACTTTTTGAAACAATTTCTTTTTCGTCAGTATGAAGGACGGTTATTTTTGCACGTGCATGTGAAACTTGATGACTCTGTTCCAATCCGGGCATGAACAAGGGACTCCGATACCTATGGACCATTTTACCACTTTTTCCTGTTGTGTCACAGATCGTGATAAAAATTTATATTAAAACCAACATAAACTAAATTATTTTACTGGCTGGTCATAGATGTATCATAACAGAGACCAATAGATATATTTTTGAAAAGTTACTGATGGTCATTAAGCCCCCGCCCATAGGGGCTTGAAGAAATATATGGGCTGCATGATGCTTCCCCGCAGAGCTGAATCCGGCCCGCACACTAGTACTGGTAAACCGCTTAGGGGATCCAAGCCTGTCCTGGAACCGCGGTGCGAGGCGGACCGTCCATGCTAATAAATCCTATTGGTTTCATTGGGCGATATGGCTTGAGATGTAATTTCATCTCAATGTCGGATAAAAGTCCCACAAAATTGGAAGCAACTTCTCCAAAATGACCTTTACAGTGTTGACGGGGACGTTAAACCTCAAATCAAGCAAATCAAACAAACTGATGGTCATTTCCTTCCGGTTTATATCTATTGAGGGGAATATGCATCACCAAGCATATTTGTCAGCGGGTGAACTGGCAAGTGATTCTCTAAACTGGTGACTTGAAACAATCAACATTTAATGAATACATTGTATATTTCGAGAATCATTATCCAAATTTTCCGGTTTGTGCTGAAGGCTCCCCAAGTAACATCGACATTATTGTATTTTAAACACGTAAATGTTACTGGCCACTTGAAATCTTACTGGGTACCTTATTTTCTGTTAAGTCGCACGACTAAAAATAAATTATACCCGAGGTTTAATGTAACGTAAAGCCATCCCTAAAACATTCTTCTATCTTCCCTTTTCCCAGAGTTGTGGTATAACCTGTAAACGTGCATCTTAAGATATCATTTGCACTTACTTTCTACCATTTTGTTTGGCAACCTGCCTACGATAGCCTTGTCCCTCTATTCACCATAAGCTCTTAATCATCCTGTGTCTCTTGTCACACACTGATTAATCTGATCTTCAGCTCCTTTATTACTGCTTTCTTTTTCTGACATTTGTCCCATATATTGATTGTTTTGGGTTTAAAGGCACGTCACCCCTTGTTGGTCATTTTTGTCCTCTCTCCAGAGAAAGGGTTTAAAAGCGACAGAAGAGATAGTTGAACAGATGAAAGTAAGGGGCAGAGGAGAATAGAAATGGGAAAAGCAGAAACAGAAGAAATAACAGTTTTTCCCCTCTGCTAGAAGAACAGCAGGTCTTGTCCAGCTGTAAGCCACTATCAGCTGGACGCCCTATTGACGCAAGATCCACGTCACCTTTGCCTCACCCAACCACCCCAATTGTCCCATATAGATTGGCCAAAAAGGCCTTGTATGACAAGCCATCAGGAGTTATCACGTTTGACAAACAGAGTGTATGCAATGATCAGGAATCTATACAAAATATCTCGCACCTCCCATTCAAAACACCAAAATGAAAACGTCATGGATGGAGAGCCAGAATGACAGTTATCTCCCCACATGACCGAACGGCTATCCAAAATAAAAAAGGCATGAGCAAAACATACATCTTAAGGACAAAGTATGAAAATAACAAAACACAAAAAAGGATCGACGACGGGGTCATTAAGAAGTTTTACGGGGGCCGAGGTGGGGTTGGACACTTTAATAGATTTTAGGTGGTCACACTACTCGCCCATGATTGTCGTGTTTAACACCGATAAATTATTCACTCTATATGATGGAGTTCTAGCTCATCAGTGAAACATCTCCGAGAACAGAAAATCAAACGACTAAAGAGATGAAACAACAATGAGGACTCGACAGCATGAAATAGCACCAAACAGTTAGGCTCCGGTTAACCCTACCAGAGACAGAGCATCAGACACCTACCTTCAGGCGTTCTGGCGGAAATGCGTTCGTACATATGAAAGGAACTAGGCGGGCGGGTTAATATACTTGAGGTTGAAACCTAATATGTCAGATACATTGAACAGCGAACAGGGACAATGTTTGGCATAATAAATGTTACGATTCCTACGTAAATCAAGCTTCTTCTCTTCACCTTTGTCAAGAAGGGTGGGAACATCGGATTCAAAACCGACCCTCGACTGAACTTTTCTGCATCTTCATGTAACTTGGTGACCTCAATTTGCGCATGTGTGCCAAAAGATCGACCAAAACCAGAGTCATTCAATCAGCAAATAAGCTAGAGTATATCAAATCCGCAGCTGGAGAATTAGATGTCGATATTTAAATTTAGTAGAGTACCTTTTTTTGCAGTAAATTAATGTTAAAAACCAAAACAATAAACCTCCAAAACATTTAAGTAAAATCGTTCCACCAAATACTGTATAATGTTTCTTTTTTGTTCGCAGTAAAATTTCGCACACCTTCAGTCAAAAGGAGGCTTGATTGTTCAGAGGCGTAAACTCATTAAAACACGACTTTCCTTCAATTATGAAATACTGAACAAAAATCTGCAAACCCTTTGAAAAAAAGAAAACTGAAATAGGGCCGCGCTGTTATCTTCACTAAACATTGTCGTCTTTCAGAGGTATTGCTGTCATGGTAACTTCATACCAAACTGCCACTGGTCACCAATTAATTGTTTATGAAGCAAAGCAACAAAAGATAACCAAACAAGCGCAATCAGTAAAGCAGAAAACTGTGGCTGCTGTATCCTGACAACGCCAATTAGATATGGTTTACGCTTGCCATCAAGTTTACGCGACTTTTCCCTGAACACAAAATTGTAAACAAGCGGCCGATGGGAAACTACGCTCACCAGAGCTCAAGTGGGCATAACCCCGCACCCCCCCCTCACACACACACACACACTCACACATACACACACACACACACACACACACACACACACACACACACACACACACACCCGTGGTGGCCATATATTTTAACAGACCATAATGGTTTAGTAGAGGCCAATTCCAGGACCATTGATGACAAATTATTTTGAAATCAACCATTGTTTCTTTTGTTGCCGTCGCATACATTATAGTCAGCTTTGAACCATTTTAGGGCTAGAGTTCAAAATGCTGCATACCAAGGTCTTGTATTTCTTAAACTGCAGAATTAAAAATCACTTTTGTCCGTTTATTGCTGTGACGATCACACAGATGCGTCTAACAATGTAATTTGGTATCAGTGAGCCCAGTAGTTTTAGAAAAATTAAATAAAAAATCTTATGCCCCCAGGATCATAAGGCTGATTGCAAATATCAACTATGATGACATAAGCTGCAATAGAACCAGAAAACCCTGTCTTTTCCATACAAAATCCTAAGTGACCGAATGTGACCTTGACGTAGGAAAGGTCAAGGTCAACGAAATGTCATCATTTGAATAAAAATTCGATAGGGCCCGGGTCCCATATATTGTATACCAAGTTTCAAGGTAATCGGTCGATTGGTTCCTGAGAAGGCGATTTTCAAAGGTTTTTACCATATATGGGCATGGCGGACATCTTGGTCATGTGACCCAGGTATTCAGAATATATGTTTGTTCTTCCACCCCATTGCGGCTTCACATATAATTTGGTTCCAATTGGCCTTGTAGTTTCAGAGGAGATGTCGTTTGGAATTGTTTGGATGCTTAAATGAGAAAAATAAGTAGGAACATTTATCTCCCCTTTTTACGTCTTTTTCCCCACTTTTTTGATTTTCTAACTCCATTTTCAAGATGCTGAGAAACCTCTAAATAAATTCGAATCATAGTTAAGTGTGAGAAAGTAAGGTGCATTAAACTCCTTAAATACGCGTGCTACGAATTTCAAATCCTCGACTAGTAGGGGTGTTCATTTCACAGACTTTTTAACATGATGGAAGGTTGATGATGGAATCTTGCCATTCTATGAGCTTGCCTAGAGCCTTTGGTTAGGAATGCTTATGACAGCATGAAAGTGTAGAGACAGAATTAGAGGCTCAAGTGGAAAAGAAATCATTTCACTGTTCCACAAACATTACGAAAGCACGCCTATACAAATGCATTGCAAATTTTACCGCGGAAAAACGAAAATTTTAAGATGAAAAATTGTGATATTTTTCTTATTTCTACTCAAAATATAGATTGTGGGTACTCGTTAGAACCGCCTCATCGAGGCGGTTCTAACCGGTACACACAATCTATATTTTAGAGCAGAAATAAGAAAAATAAGGTTTACCCCTGTAAACCCCAGTTTTACTATATAAAAATGGGGTTCAAGGGGGTCAAAATTATATAGGCGTGTTTTCGTGATGAATGGACAAATGGCTATCTAAAATAAAAATATTACTAGGACATAGATGCAGTGACATATAATGACAATATTGAACAACAGAAGCACTGCCAATGGTCAGTAAAAAGTAAAAAAAAAAAAATGAAATTCTGAAGCAAAAGAAAACCTAGAATTGGAGCCCTTGCAGCCTTCCATTCTTATGTTAATCCTTACCCCTGCATTTCAGAGGTGGAGTCTTCCAGCAATAAATTCAGACATGGCTATTCTTGTAAAAAGTAGTGCTTAGACAATAATAAATCATATAAAGGATGGCAAGCAGTGTAGTGCCTGATGAGATGGCTCGTTATGAGCCGTCTCATCTGGATCTACACTGTTTGCATAGGTTACTGTTACGGGCTACAAGGTTGAAAGGGTTGACTTAGATTTGGCCCCCACAGGCTTGTATATATAAAATATAAAATTCATATTTTCTTGTCCTTTGGGATCATTGATTCCATTGTGGAATTTTGAAAATATTTGAGGGTCACAGATGAGGCCTAATTGGCCGAAACTAGCTTGTCTGGCCCAGAAAACATGTACACTTCATATTTTCCATTTCTGTGGTGTATTTCTTGCTTCCAAAGGATAACCCTTTTATAGAACATATTTGACATAGGTTTCAGACAGTGGAATTCTTGTTTGTATTTTCAGTGCGGTAAATGATGTTGACCTGAAGGTGTTGAATTTTACTGATTTCGGAAAAGATTTCCCTAAGTCACAGAAGATGAGTCCAGATAGTTTTATACAGAACGCCATACAACTGGCCTATTACAGGTAGTACCAATACCCTATGCACCAGTACCTAAAGTATTTGGACACCTCACCTCAACTCCTTATCGCCCCCGCCCATAGGGGCTTGAAGAAATATATGGGCTGCATGATGCTTCCACGCAGAGCTGAATCCGGCCTGCACACTAGTACTGGTAAACCCCTTAGAGGATCTAAGCCTATCCAGGAACCGCGGTGTGAGGCGGACCGTCCATGTTAATAAACCTATGGTTTCATTGGGCGACAGGGCTTCAGGTGTCATTTCATCTCGATGTTGGGTAAAAGTCCCATAAAATTGGAAGCAACGTCTCCAAAATGACCTTTACAGTGTTGACAGGGAAGTTAAACCTCAAATCATCCAACCAACCTCAACTCCTTAACCCTTTTTAGCTCACCGTCACGTAGTGACGAGGTGAGCTTTTGGGATCACTTTTTGTCCGTCGTCTGTGCGTGCGTCCGTCCGTAAACAATTTCTTTAAACAACATCTCCTCCTAAACCACTGATCGGATTTTGACCAAACTTCACAGGAATGATCCTTAGGTGGTCCCCTTTCAAAGTTGTTCAAATGGTTCCGGTCCATTGCACGTCTAGGTCACAGAAGCCAAAAATAGATTTTTTCACCAAAAACTTAAAAAATCTTCTTCTCTGAAACCACAAGGCCCTGGTCATTGATATTTGGTATGAAGCTTCATCTAGTGGACCCCTACCAAGATTGTTCAAATTATAGTGCTGGGGCCAAAAATGTCCCCGCCCCGGGGCCCTTTGGTTTTACATAGGCTTATATAGGGAAAATCTAAAAAAATCTTCTTCTCTGAAACCACAAGGCCCAGGACTTGGATATTTGGTATGAAGCTTCATCTAGTGGACCCTACCAAGATTGTTCAAATTATAGTGCTGGGACAAAAAATGCCCCCGCCATGGGGCCCTTTGGTTTTACATTGGCTTATATAGGGAAAATCTTTAAAAATCTTCTTCTCTGAAACCACAAGGCCTAGGTCTTTGATATTTGGTATGAAGCTTCATCTAGTGGACCCCTACCAAGATTGTTCAAATTATAGTGCTGGGGCCAAAAATGCCCCCGCCCCGGGGCCCTTTGGTTTGACATAGGCTTATATTGGGAAAATCTTTAAAAATCTTCTTCTCTGAAACCGCAAGGCCCAGGACTTTGATATTTGGTATGAAGCTTCATCTAGTGGACCCCTACCAAGATTGTTCAAATTATAGTGCTGGGGCCAAAAATGTCCCCGCCCCGGGGCCCTTTGGTTTTACATAGTCTTATATAGGGAAAATCTTTAAAAATCTTCTTCTCTGAAACCACAAGGCCCAGGACTTGGATATTTGGTATGAAGCTTCATCTAGTGGACCCCTACCAAGATTGTTCAAATTATAGTGCTGGGACAAAAAATACCCCCGCCATGGGGCCCTTTGGTTTTACATTGGCTTATATAGGGAAAATCTTTAAAAATCTTCTTCTCTGAAACCACAAGGCCCAGGTCTTCGATATTTGGTATGAAGCTTCATCTAGTGGACCCCTACCAAGATTGTTCAAATTATAGTGCTGGGGCCAAAAATGCCCCCATCCCGGGGCCCTTTGGTTTGACATAGGCTTATATTGGGAAAATCTTTAAAAATCTTCTTCTCTGAAACCGCAAGGCCCAGGACTTTGATATTTGGTATGAAGCTTCATCTAGTGGACCCCTACCAAGATTGTTAAAACTATAGTGCTGGGACAAAAAATGCCCCTGCCATGGGGCCCTTTGGTTTTACATTGGCTTTTATGGGGGAAAAATCTTTAAAAATCTTCTTCTCTGAAACCACAAGGCCCAGGTCTTTGATATTTGGTATGAAGCTTGATCTAGTGGACCCCTACCAAGATTGTTCAAATTATAGTGCTGGGGCAAAAAATGCCCCCGTCCAGGGGCCCTTTGGTTTTACATGGCCTCATATAGGGAAAATCTTTAAAAATGTTCTTCTCTGAAACCGCAAGGCCCAGGACTTTGATATTTAGAATGAAGCTTCATCTAATGGACCTCTACCAAGATTGTTCAAATTATAGCCCTTGGGCCAAAAATGCCCCCGCCCCGGGGCCCTTTGGTTTTACATAGACTTATATAGGGAAAATCTTTAAAAATCTTCTTCTCTGAAACCGCAAGGCCCAGGACTTTGATATTTGGTATGAAGCTTCATCTAGTGGACCCCTACCAAGATTGTTCAAATTATAGCCCTTGGGCCAAAAATGCCCCCGCTCCAGGGCCCTTTGGTTTTACATAGACTTTTATAGGGAAAATCTTTAAAAATCTTCTTCTCTGTAACCACAAGGCCTAGGTCTTTTATATTTGGTATGAAGCTTCTTCTAAAGGACCCCTACCAAGATGATTCAAATTATAGTGCTGGGGCCAAAATAGGCCCGCCCCGGGGCCCTTTGGTATTACATAGGGCTTATATAGGGATAATCTTTAAAAATCTTCTTCTCTGAAACCACAAGGCCCAGGACTTCGAAATTTGGTATGAAGCTTCATTTAATGGACCTCTACCAAGATTGTTCAAATTATAGCCCTGGGGCCAAAAATGCCCCTGCTATGGGGCCCTATGGCTTTACATAGACTAATATAGGGAAAATCTTTAAAAATATTCTTCTCCGAAACCACAAGGCCTGGGTCTTTGATATTTGGTATGTAGCTGCATCTAGTGGACCTCTATCAAGATTATTCAAATTATAGCCCTGAGACAAAAAATGGCCCCGCTCCGGGGCCCTTTGGTTTTACATAGACTTATATAGGGAAATCTTTAAAAATCTTCTCTGAAACTGCAAGGCCAAAATTAAGGCCTTTGATATTTAGTATGGAGCTTTATCTAGTGGACCTCTACCAAGATTTTTCAAATTATAGCCCTGGGGCCACAAATGCCCCCACCCCGGGGCCCTTTGGTTTTACATAGATTTATATAGCCCTGGGGCCATTTGGTTTTGCATAGGCTTATGTAGGGAATTTCTTTAAAAAAAATCTTCTCTGAAACTGCAAGGCCCAGGTTTTTGATATTTGATGTGTAGGTTCATCCAGTGGACCTTTGCCAAGATTGTTCAAATTATAGCCTTTGTTGATGTTTGGTATGAAGCTTCACCTTTAAGACCTCCCTCAACATTATGCACATTAAAGCCCTGGGGCCAATAATGGCCCTCTCTGGGGCCCACTTGTTACACTATGGATCAGGTGAGCGATCCAGGGCCATCATGGTCCTCTTGTGTTTTATATTAGGATCACTTTTTGTCTGTCATCCGTGCGTAAACAATTTCTTCAAACAACATCTCCTCCTAAACCACTGATCGGATTTTGACCTAACTTCACAGGAATGATCCTTAGGTAGTCCTCTTTCAAAGTTGTTCAAATGGTTCCAGTCCATTGCACACCTAGGTCACAGGAGCCAAAAATAGATTTTTTTTTCACCAAAAACTTAAAAAATTTCTTCTCTGAAACCACAAGGCCCAGGTCTTTGATATTTAGTATGAAGCTTCATCTAGTGGACCCCTACCAAGATTGTTCAAATTAGAGGGCTGGGCCCAAAAATGCCCCCGCCCTGGGGCCCTTTGGTTTTACATAGGCTTATATAGGGAAACTCTTTAAAAATCTTCTTCTCTGAAACCGCAAGGCCTAGGTCTTTGATATTTGGTATGAAGCTTCATCTAGTGGACCCCTACCAAGAATGTTTAAATTATAGTGCTGGGGCCAAAAATGCCCCCGCTCCGGGGCCCTTTGGTTTTACATAGGCTTATATAGGGAAAATCTTAAAAAATCTTCGTCTCTAAAACCGCAAGGTCCAGGTCTTTGATATTTGGTATGAAGCTTCATCTAGTAGACCCCTACCAAGATTTTTCAAATTATAGTGCTGGGGCCAAAAATGCCCCCGCTCCGGGGCCCTTTGGTTTTACATGGGCTTATATAGGGAAAATCTTAAAAAATCTTCTTCTCTAAAACCGCAAGGTCCAGGTCTTTGATATTTGGTATGAACTTTCATCTAGTAGACCCCTACCAAGATTGTTCAAATTATAGTGCTGGGACCAAAAATGCCCCCGCATCGGGGGCCCTTTGGTTTTACACACTCGTAATAGATTATTAACGGCTAAACTCCTTAATCAGGGTTATCGGTACCATAAACTACGCAAAGCCTTTTCAAAATTTTATAGACGCCATTCTGATTTAATTTCTAAATTCAATATTGGACTTAAATCTCTTCTGCAACAAGGTCTATCGGAACCCGAATTTTATGGTGACTTAGTATATAAATTCAGAAAAATATATAACCGCAATGACTTCAGCACCCAATTTCGTAAAATCATTCTTCAATATAAAAGGATTGGGTACAACATGGATATTATACGACAGACTGCATGCATGGTAGTTAACCCAATCACGGTTGGCAACTTTGCTTCCCTCTTTAATTGCACGCCGGTGGGTCAGGCCTCAGATTCTATGACGGCTCCAACGTAAAGGCTTATTGAAAATTAGAGAGATAATGTCGGTTGGTGCCTGATGCTCTGTCTCTGGTTGGGCTCATCGGAGTCTAACTGTTGGTTTTCTTTTGCTCCAGCATTTCAGTGGTTTCTTGCTGTCGAGTCCTCACCGTTGTCTCACCTCTGTGGTTCTTTGATTTTTGTGTTCACGGAGATGTTGCACTGATGAGTTAGGAGGCCTTCATGCGGACTGAACAAATTATTTGTCTAAATCGCGACAGAAGTAAGGGCGAGGATTGTGGCCACGTAAAATCGATTTAAGCCCCCCAGTGGAAATCTTCCACTGACCGTTCCAAGGCGGCTCTTCTGTGGCGATTTATTTATGTTGTTGTTTGTTACTTACTGTGTGTATCACTTATGCCTTTTAATTTTGGATGGCCATATGGCCATTTTGTGGGAAAGTAACTGTCCTTATGGCCTTCCTTTGTTTAGGTTTCCATTATGGTCTGGTCGCTTAATGTTTGTATTTCTTTCCCTTTGGTGTCTTTTATGGGTGGAGTAAGTTAATTGAATCAATTCCTGATCTTTGTTTTACTTCTACTTTATATATAGGGAATCTCTTTAAAAATCTTCTTCTCTGAAACTGGAAGGCCCAGGTCTTTGTCATTTGGTATGAAGCTTTATCTAGTGGACCCCTACCAAGATTGCTCAAATTGTAGTGCTGGGGCCAAAAATGCAACTGCTCCGGGGCCCTTTGGTTTTACATAGGCTTATATAGGGAAAATCTGTTAAAATCTTCTTCTCTGAAGACGCAAGGCCCAGGTCTTTGATATTTGATATGAAGCTTCATCTTGTGGACCTCTACCAAGATTGTTCAAATTATAGCCCTGGTGCCAAAAATGTCCCCACTCGGAGGCCCTTTGGTTTTACATAGGCTTATATAGAGAAAATCTTGAAAAATCTTCTTCTCTGAAACAACAAGGCCTAGGTCTTTGATATTTGGTATGAAGCTTCATCTAATGGACCCCTACCAAGATTGTTCAAATTATAGCCCTGAGACCAAAAATGTCCCCGTCTTGGGGGGCCCATTGGTTTTACATAGACTTGCATAGGGAAAATCTTTAAAAATCTTCTTCTGTGAAACCATAAGGCCTAGGTCTTTGATATTTGTTGTGAAATTTCATCTAGTGGACTTCTATCAAGATTGTTCAAATTGTAGCCCTGGGGCCAAAAATACCCCCGCCCTAAGACCCTTTGGTTTTACATGGACTTATATAGGGAAATCTTTAAGAATCTTCTTCTCTGAAACTGCAAGGCCCAGGTCTCTGATATTTGGTGTTAAGCTTCATCTAGTGGACCTCTATCAAGATTGTTTAAATTATAGCCCTGAGGCCAAAAATGCTCCCACCATGGGGCCATTTGGTTTTACATAGGCTTATGTAGGGAATATCTTTAACAAAATCTTCTTCTCTGAAACCGCAATGTTCAGGTCTTTGATATTTGTTGTGTAGCTTCATCTAGTGGACCTTTGCCAAGATTGTTCAAATTATAGTCTTTGTTGATATTTGGTATGAAGCTTCACCTATTTAAACCTCCCTCAACATTATGCACATTATAGCCCTTGGGTCAATAATGGCCCTCCCCGGGGCCCACTTGTTACTCTATGGATCATGTGAGCGATCCAGGGCCATCATGGCCCTCTTGTTGTACCAAAAGGAACCTTCCACCTTAAATATGACAGGAGTTTATTTTAAAATTTAGGGGTGTCAGTTGCGTTTTCATCAAAATTTATTTGGAAAATGACTGAACTTTGAGCAAACAGCGGAGGCCTTGATCAGACGCCGCATTCTGGGGCCTCTGATCTGGGCCTGCACTGTTTGCCAGGGTACCGGTTTTGGGGTTTCTGGTACGAAATGGGTTAACATACTTGTTCTAAAATTTGAGCAAGTATGATTTACTAAACCAAAGTTTGGAAAAAAAGCAGCTAGATGAGTGCTTAACAGTGTAGACCCAGATGAGATGCCACAAAAGTACCATCTTTGTGGCATCTCATCTGGGTCTACACTCTGATCTGGGTCTGCACTGTTTGCCAGGGTACCCGTTTTGGGGTTTCTGGTACAAAATGGGTTAACATAATTGTTCTTAAATTTGAGCAAGTATGATTTACTAAACCAAAGTTTGGAAAAAAATAGCAAGATGAGTGCTTAACAGTGTAGACCCTGATGAGATGCCACTTTTGTGGCATCTCATCTGGGTCTACACTGTTTTCTCAGGGCTGTCTAATTGAATACATGTGATAAATATGGAACATATAGGTGAATGCATACATTGCAAGGTAGGCAACTCTTTCTGTCTTTAGGTACACCAAACCATCTTTACTGCTATAACACAGTTTTGGATATAACACTGTTTAATGATGGATCCCAAAAATATAAGGATCCTTGCTTCCAAAGGATAACCCTTTTATAGAACATATTTAACTTCACTACAGCTGGTGTGTGGGAATGTGTGGCGGGGGTAAAAATTCTCCCTGACCTACATCATAGTGTAGATTATATTTTCTTGTCCTTTGGGATCATTGATTCCATTGTGGAATTTTGAAAATGTCTCAGGGTCACTGATGAGGCCTAATTGGCCGAAACTAGCTAGTCTGGCCCAGAAAACATGTACACTCCATATTTTTCACTTCTGTGCTGTATTCCTTGCTTCCAAAGGATAACCCTTTTATAAAACATATTTATATTGAAAAATCAGGGCATGGTTAACTTACTGTCAGAACTTGTTATGAGCTATCAGCAAGTGCATACATTTTGCTAAAAAAGTGAGTAGCTTTGAGTAGCCTTTGCCTTTGCAAAAGCTACTCAAAAGCTACTCACATTTTGTCAGCAAAAATACATATAATAGCATATTTGCTATTGACATTAAATGATCAAAACGTGTTAACTAATGACTTCTTTAGCTTTGCACAACTCACTTAATTGGTATTGATATTTCTTCTTGATGTATTTTGGACAAATGTCCCACACAGCTGTTGATGCAAGAATAGATATCATACTTTATTTGTTAATTAGGGCCCCGCACTGAAAGTGTGGGTGCCCTATAGTAATCACTCTGTCCGTCCGTCTGTCTGTCTGTCTGTCCGTCTGTCCGTCCACAAATTTTTTTATCCTCCATAACTTTCTTATTCCACTGAAAGTGTGGGTGCCCTATAGTAATCACTCTGTCCGTCCGTCTGTCTGTCTGTCCGTCCGTCCGTCCACAAATTTTTTTATCCTCCATTACTTTCTTATTCCTGGATGGATTTAAATATTACTTGGCAGAAATGTTAACCATAATGTGATGGAGTGTTGCGCGCAAGACTCAGGTCCGTACCTCAAAGGTCAAGGTCAAACTTAGAGGTTAAAGGTCAAAAAAGGGTCTTTCCTGTGTCCAATTAATAACTTTGTTATTATTCCTGGATGGATTTAAATATTACTTGGCAGAAATGTTAACCATAATGTGACGAAGTGTCACACGCAAGACCCACAGCCGTACCTCAAAGGTCAAGGTCTAGACTTGCCCAAGTCTGTTAATTAGGTGTGCATTGTAGAAATAATTGTTTACAAAAAATAAAAAATAAATACATTGTAAATGAATACAGTCTTTTATGAAAATTGTGAAATTAACAGACTTGTAAATATTGAAAGAACTCATTCACCTTTCTTGTAGATGATTGTCAGATAGGGGTGAGAAGTTTGTTTAGATAACTTTTCGCTGACATCTCCAGAGCCTGTTATCATGATTTATTTACATTAGTGGGGGAAAACCACTTGATGGCAAAGGGTTTTAAAAAAATAAGTTTCAATTTTAATCTTTTATTACGATAACATGCCTATGCTATATAAGAAGGCTCCAATTATAACGCGTTAATCGGATTTTTTCTTATTTCTGCTCAAAACATAGATTGTGAGTACTCGTTACAACCGATTCAGTGAGGCGGTTCTAATGCGTACCCACAATCTATGTGTAACCGCCTCAATGAGGTACCCAAAATCTGTGTTTTTGAGCAGAAATTACAAAATGACTAGCCTGGTTAACCCCGGATTTTTTCTTATTTCTGCTCAAAACATAGATTGTGAGTACTCGTTACAACCGATTCAATGAGGCGGTTCTAATGCGTACCCACAATCTATGAGTAACCGCCTCTATTGGGTACCCAAAATCTGTGTTTTTGAGCAGAAATTACAAAATGACTAGCCTGGTAAACCCTGCTTTACTCCATATAAAGTGGGGTTAACAAGGGTTTTCATTGCATGGACATGTTTAGGGGATTATCAAGGTAATTGTGAAAACTAGTGTCGCTGATGAAGAGATTAAGTTCAGAAGTTAGTAGCCCTCGCATCATTTGTCTTTATTTCTGCTTCAAACATAGATTGTGGGTGCTTGTTAGAGGCGGTTCTAAAGAGTATCCACTATCTATACTACTGAGCTGAAATAAGAACAATATGTAACCCCTTGTAAACGCCACTTTTCTCTATGGTTTCTCCTGTTAAGATAATTTTGAAAAGATTTTGCAATTGCACTGTGACATCTTATTAATTAAGTAATTATGCAAGGATAATGATATTATGCTGCCTGCTTGCCTTTTTTCTATAAAAACCAGAGTAAAAACAATCACAGTCCAACTTGCGTTAAGCAAGCAGCTCAGTGATGAAACAGGCCTCCGTGGCCTAGTGGTTAAGAGTGCTGACTCTTAATCATTAGGTCTCTCACCGCTGTGGTTTGAGCCTCGCTCGGGTCACATGTGAGACGCCAAGCTCTGCAACGGAAGGTCAGGTGGTTTTTCACCGGGTACTCCTATTTCGCCCACCTATGATTAACGATCGGCTCGATATGAGTGAAATAATCTTGAAAGGGCCGTAAAACCAAAACCAAAAAAAAAACCCAGGGATGATCAAAATGTGCTTGCTTAAGACAGGTGCTTGCTTAATACAGGTGGATATTAATGTATTTGCCTTTTACGGGATTTGAATGATCGCTTGCTTAAAACAGGTTGCTTGCTTAAAAGAGGTGGCCACTATGACCGGTTTGACTGTATGATACCTCAATGGGTGGGACACCGATAGCACGTTGTCTATGACTGTTTTCGAACTCGCTATTGAGTTCCTGAGAAATTCTTCACATATATCCATATGACAAATATTAAGTAACAGTTATGGGGATTTTGTGTATTTTATCTGGAAAAAGTATATTGTGAGTTGATTCTAATGAGCGCACACAAAATATATTAATTAAATAGAGGTCTGAAAGTAATGTCGAAATAATCCTTATTAAATTCAACACTACCACTATCTCCAACAAGTTTTAGGTCCCAACACAAAGGAAGGAACATTCCCAAAATGACCTATACAGTGTTGACAGGGGCATTAAACCTCAAATCAAACAAATCATGACAAAAATCTCCAAAATACTAGAATTTTCCTTCCTTTCACTGACAGACGCAGGTGGGTGTTATTTATTAAGTAAACATTAACTGCAGAGGCTAAATGCTCTTATCACCAAATGGGAGATCTTATTACATCAAGCTAGTTGCTGGTCGGACAATTTGCAGAGTATACAAGTCCCTACATTCATAGATGAAGACTAAAGAGACTTTTACATATTTTTTGTTTAAAGGGACTTTCATTTAAAAAAAAAAAATGTAAATGTAGGGACTTGGGCAAGTCTAGTCACGGTCATACTTAGAGATAAAAGGTCAAAAAAGCGTCTTTTTTATTGTGTCCAATCTATAACTTTCTTATACCTGGATGGATTTAAATATTACTTAGCAGAAATATTAACCATAATGTGACAGTGTGCCGAATAGTAATGCCCTGTCTGTCCGTCCGTCCGTCCGTCCGTCCGTCTGTCCATCTGCCCGTCTATCCATCAACATTTTTCATGTTTACAAACTGAAGCTGAAGTTATTGACAGTTGCCATATAGTAATACCCTTTTGTTTTTAATTCATAACTTACAAACAGTCAAATGCATCAACTTCAAACTTAAGATATATGGTCACAATATCATTACACAATTACATGGCAACCGACGTAACTCTAGCTACAATACTCTAAGAGTAATAGCCCTTTGAAAAAAAATCCAACTCCTCTGATGGCACTGCCGGGGCCCTAGTCAGTTTCACTGACAGTTCTAGTTACAAGAACATTTGCCATTTGCAGTGAAAAAAAAAACCCACATCATTCTGACTTGCATCATAAACAGTGTCATCATGCCATTACATATATTCTGTATGCAGCACATTATATCACATAGCATGGTTACGAAAGAAATAATACCACATGATAAAAAGTATCTCACACGAGTGGTTATTTCTAATGAAATTTATGAAACTCACCAAAGGCTTGTTTCATAAATTACATATATAATGGCCACTCATGTGAAATCCTATACTGTATACATCACAAAAACACGCCTATTCAAATATATTGAAAATTTTTCCACGAAAAATGAAAATTTTCAGATAAAAAATTCTGATATTTTCTATATTTCTGCACACAACATAGATAGTGGGTACTCGTTAGAACTGCCTCCATGAGGCAGTTCTAGTGAGTACCAACAATCTATGTTTTTAAGCAGAAATAAGAAAAATAATATATACCCTTGTAAACCCCAGTTTTGCTATATAAAAGTGGGGTATAAGGGGGTCAAAATTATATACCCGGTAGGTGTGTTCTTGTGATGAGTTTCTGGCAAAGAGGGTACACTTTATGTGATAGCCACTCACTTATAAGCCTGCCATTGAAAGGTGTGGTTAGATTCGATTCCCTGACCAGCTGGACATGACATAAATAGTGTTGGCTGGACAGTATAACTGCACCATTAAGGGCAATGGAGACACCTTCAGGGAGGCAACAGATTCCAGAATATTTTTAGCTCCCATGTCAATAGGGATCAACTCTTATAAGCAAATTCTTTCCTTTAAGAGTTGACCCGTTTTTCCTTGGGACAGAGTTTAAAGCAAAGGGAACAACGGGCCTCCCTGGCCTAATGGATAAGAGTGCTGTCTCTTAATCATTAGGTCTTTTACCGCTGTGGGTTCGAGTCTGGCTCATGTCACATGTGAGAGGCCAAGTTCTGCAACGGAAGGTCAGGTGTTTTTTCTCCGGATACTCCGTTTTTTGCCCAACTCTGATTAACGATCGGCTTGATATGAGCAAAATAATCTTGTAAGGGCAGTAAAACCAAAACCAAAAAAAAAAAGCAAAGCGAACAGGAAGTCCCGAAAGTTATCTCCCTTTGAAAAATGGCAGAAAAATCTGCCAGGTGCAGCCATTGCCCTTAATCTTCAAACCAAACCAAAACGTATTGTAAAAGTCCTAAAAATTCTGACACCTTGAGGACTTGCTGTAATTATCTTAAAATTTTAACAAGTTGATATCTTGATACAGTAAAGAGTCCAAAAAGTGGAGACGGTCTGGCAAACAGTGTAGACCCTGATCAGACTGCTCCTGAAGGAGCAGTCTGATCTGGGTCTGCACTGTTTGCTAAGTCCTATCTGTCCCAATACTCAGGATCATTACTGTTCATTGGATGGAACTATAAAAATTCATTTTGTTTTCCTGATAACACACTGCAGTGTCATAATTTACTGTGTTTGTTTTTCTATCAGGATTCATAAACAGCCCTTGGCATCCTACGAATCTGCATCAATAAGAATGTTTCAGCAGGGCCGTACAGACACCATAAGGTCATGCTCAGTAGAGTCACTAGAATTTTGTAAGGCTATGATGGATGCAAAGACACCTACGCAGAAGAAAGCAGAACTGTTGAGAAGGGCAATTGCTGCACACAAGCAATACTCAAATGATGTATGTATCTGTATTTTTTATTAGCTCACCGTCACGTAGTGACGAGGTGAGCTTTTGGGATCACTTTTTGTCCGTCGTCCGTCGTGCGTCCGTCCGTGCGTGCGTGCGTCCGTGCGTGCGTAAACAATTTCTTTAAACGACATCTCCTCCTAAACCACTGATCGGATTTTGACCAAACTTCACAGGAATGATCCTTAGGTGGTCCCTTTTCAAAGTTGTTCAAATGGTTCCGGTCCGTTGCACATCTAGGTCGCAGGAGCCAAAAATAGATTTTTTTCACCAAAAACTTAAAAAATCTTCTTCTCTGAAACCACAAGGCCCAGGTCTTTGATATTTGGTATGAAGCTTCATCTACTGGACCCCTACCAAGATTGTTCAAATTATAGTGCTGGGGCCAAAAATGCCCCCGCCCCGGGGCCCTTTGGTTTTAAATAGGCTTATATAGGGAAAATCTTTAAAAATCTTCTTCTCTGAAACCACAAGGCCCAGGTCTTTGATATTTGGTATGAAGCTTCATCTAGTGGACCCCTACCAAGATTGTTCAAATTATAGTGCTGGGGCCAAAAATGCCCCCGCCCCGGGGCCCTTTGGTTTTACATAGGCTTATATAGGGAAAATCTTTAAAAATCTCATTCTCTGAAACCACAAGGCCCAGGTCTTTGATATTTGGTATGAAGCTTCATCTAGTGGACCCCAACCAAGATTGTTCAAATTATAGTGCTGGGGCCAAAAATGCCCCCGCCCCGGGGCCCTTTGGTTTTACATAGGCTTATATAGGGAAAATCTTTAAAAATCTTCTTCTCTGAAACCGCAAGGCCCAGGACTTTGATATTTGGTTTGAAGCTTCATCTACTGGACCCCTACCAAGATTGTTAAATTATAGCCCTTGGGCCAAAAATGCCCCCACTCCGGGGCCCCTTGGTTTTACATAGACTTACCGGCCCCAATAGCTCAGTTGGTAGAGTCCGCTCCGGGGAACGGGAGGTCTCGGGTTCGATCCCGGGCCGCGACATACCAAAGTCGTTAAAAATGGTACTAGCTGCTCCTCGCTTGGCACTCAGATTTACGGGGTAGAGCTAGGACTGGTCGATCCAGTGTCAAGATAATGTGACTGGATGTGGTATCATGTAATGTGTCTGGGACATGATACTTCAGTGAGGCAGCACTATAAACGTGAGCATTGAGCTCCCTGTCGCAACCAGACACCGTCGTGATATGACTGAAAAATTGTTGAAAGCGACGTTAAACCCGAATTCACACACACATTTACATAGACTTATATAGGGAAAATCTTTAAAAATCTTCTTCTCTGAAACAACAAGGCCTAGGTCTTTTATATTTGGTATGAAGGACCCCTACCAAGATGATCCAAATTATAGTGCTGGGGCCAAAAGTGGCCCCGCCCCGGGGTCCTTTGGTTTTACATAGGCTTATATAGGGATAATCTTTAAAAATCTTCTTCTCTGAAACCACAAGGCCTGGGTCTTTGATATTAGGTATGAAGCTGCATCTAGTAGACCTCTATCAAGATTATTCAAATTACAGCCCTGATACCAAAAATGTCCCACTCCGGGGCCCTTTGGTTTTACATAGACTTATATAGGGAAATCTTTAAAAATCTTCTCTGAAACTGCAAGGCCAAGGCCTTTGATATTTAGTATGGAGCTTTATCTAGTGGACCTCTACCAAGATTGTTCAAATTATAGCCCTGGGGCCACAAATGCCCCCAACCCGGGGCTCTTGTTATACATAGATTTATATAGCCCCGAGGCCATTTGGTTTTGCATAGGCTTATGTAGGGAGTATCTTTAAAAAAAATCTTCTTCTCTGAAACTGCAAGGCCCAGGTCTTTGATATCTGATGTGTAGCTTCATCTAGTGGACCTTTGCCAAGATTGTTCTAATTATAGCCTTTGTTGATGTTTGGTTTGAAGCTCCACCTTTAAGACCTCCCTCAACATTATGCACATTAAAGCCCTGGGGCCAATAATGGCCCTCTCTGGGGCCCACTTGTTACACTATGGATCAGGTGAGCGATCCAGGGTCATTGTGGCCCTCTTGTGTTTTATATTAGGATCACTTTTTGTCTGTTAGCCGTGCGTAAACAATTTCTTCAAACAACATCTCCTCCTAAACCACTGATCGGATTTTGACCAAACTTCACAGGAATGATCCTTAGGTGGTCCCATTTCAAAGTTGTTCAAATGGTTCTGGTCCGTTGCACATATAGGTCACAGGAGCCAAAAATAGATTTTTTCACCAAAAACTTAAAAAATCTTCTTCTCTGAAACCACAAGGCCCAGGCCTTTGATATTTGGTATGAAGCTTCATCTAATGGACCCCTACCAAGATTGTTCAAATTATAGTGCTGGGGCAAAAAATGCCCCCGCCCCAAGGCCCTTTGGTTTTACATAGGCTTATATAGGGAAAATCTTTAAAAATCTTCTTCTCTGAAACTGCAAGGCCCAGGTCTTTGCTATTTGGTATGAAGCTTCATCTAATGGACCCCTACCAAGATTGTTCAAATTATAGTGCTGGGGCCAAAAATGCCCCCGCCCCGGGGTCCTTTGGTTTTACATGGGCTTATATAGGAAAATCTTCTTATCTGAAACCACCAGGTCTTTGATTTTTGGTATGAAGCTTCATCTAGTGGACTCCTACACAGATTGGTCAAATTATAGTGCTTGGGCCAAAAATGCCCCCGCCCCGGGGCCCTTTGGTTTTACATGGGCTTATATAGGAAAAATCTGTAAAAATCTTCTTCTCTGAAACTATAAGGCCCAGGTCTTTGATATTTGATATGAAGCTTCATCTAGTGGACCCCTACCAAGATTGTTCAAATTTTAGCCCTGGGGCCAAAAATGCCCCCGCTCCAGGGCCCTTTGGTTTTACATAGGCTTATATAGGGAAAATTTTTAAAAATCTTCTTCTCTGAAACTGCAAGGCCCAGGTCTCTGCTATTTGGTATGAAGCTTCATCTAGTGGACCCCTACCAAAATTGTTCAAATTATAGTGCTGGGGCCAAAAATGCCCCCGCCCTGGGGCCCTTTGGTTTTACATTGGCTTATATAGGGAAAATCTTTAAAAAAACTTCTTCTCTGAGACCACAATGCCCAGGTCTTTGATATTTAGTGTGTAGCTTCATCTAGTGGACCTTTGCCAAGATTGTGCAAATTATAGCTTTTGTTGATATTTGGTATGAAGCTTCACCTTTTAAGACCTCCTTCAACATTATGCACATTATAGCCCTGGGGTCAATAATGGCCCTCCCCGGGGTCCACTTGTTACTCTATGGATCAGGTGAGCGATCCAGGGCCATCATGGCCCTCTTGTTTTACATCCTAACCATTTGAAGACTGGTGGAAAGGAGATATAATGTTACCTCTGTCCATCGCAGTCTGCATCGGGTCCATGTCAGAGATGGTGTTAGCAATTTGCAGTTAAGTTTTCTTAATTGGGCTACCAGGGGGTGTGGGGGGGGGGGGGGGGGGGTAGGGTGCAGCCGTATTCAGAGGACTCATTTCTAGTTTAATTATGGAACCATGTCAAGCACAGATATATTTTTATTTGAAAACAGCATAGATTCATATCAGCTTCCAAATCGTTGATAAATTTTGAAACCATGCAATGCAGATGATTGAAAATTTGGGAGTAGTATAGCATATTGAAATTAATCATATGACATCGTTGATAAGCAGTGGATAACGTTATGTAATAAAAATTGTATAACCACACGTGTAATAACACTTTGGCGGGGTTAAGTAATGTCATGACGAAGTCCATATCAACAATGCATTTTTCGTAGAAAAATTGTCAAATTAAAAGGCGATAAAATCCAATTTAAAGTAGTCATATGATAAAGAGAATCTTATACTTGTGGTCATTTCATATGATATTTATTAAACTTGCCAAAGGCTCGTTTCATAAATATCATATGAAATGACCACTCATGTAAGATCCTCTATATTCAGCATTAAGAGGGTTAATATGGAACTAGTGAACAACTTCGATATATTGTAAGTAAATTCTTAAAACTGACATTTTGGTTGCAAACATACTGTAAGAAAACACCTAAGTGTTATGTAAACAGGAGATAGTTATTTCAGAATTATGTTATTTTATTAGTGGTGTATATATATATTGGTTGTGAGGAACTTTTTATTGAACCAAAGCATAATATGCATAACTTTATAAAAAATGAATAACACAAAAAATGAATAAATGTAGTACCGTATTCGGGTGTGTATTACCCGCATTTGCGTACTACCCGCACCCCCTTTTTTTGCCAAAATCTGGGGGAAAACTGTTATACTGTTGTATTACCCGCATGGAACATTTGCTGAAATTTTGGTGGATGCGTAAGTGAGAAAAAGTAAGAATTTGGCCGGTTTTTGTAGCACACAACGGAACGCGCGATCGTCTACAAAAGGCGGGAAAATGCACGTGCGTGCGAGTATCACCAGAAAGCATGTATTTTGATTAAAATGTTGAAAAAACTTTACCTGTTCACCAGTGTTATTTATTTATTAACCCACCGCGGCCCTTTTTTGGGACATCGGCAAACAGTGCAGTCCCAGATCAGACGCCTCAGAAAGACGCCGCAGACGTTTCTTTTTTGGGACATCGGCAAACAGTGCAGTCCCAGATCAGACACCTCAGAAAGACGCCGCAGATGTCTGATTTGGATTTACACTGTTTATTGATTTATAACGGTTCAATTATGACACTATTGTTAATCCCTGTCATATAATTGCCACCCTGCGGTGCGTGTCGATAAGGTGTGAAAATATGGTCAAGTTATGTCTCTAATTTGCGTTTATTCCCCAATCATAAAATTTAATCCGCAATCAGTGTGAAAATTATTTAATTGCTCCTAAGACGAGTTGCTACGACTATTCTGCTATCTCGTGAATGGTTATGTTTTGGCGCCAAATAGCAGACGCTTGGCGAGAAAAGTTGAACTCCTTGTGTTAACACATCTGTATTCTGTTGTTGGTTATTGACACGGAGCTTACGGAAAGCGCTGTTTTGCTAGCGAGAATACTTTTACCGTTTCCAAATATTTTTTTTATGAGACAGATACGGCCCATTAAGCTAAAACAATTGACACGTGTGGGGTTGCTGGGGTACGATGACGTCATTTACCGATCGCGTGCAGAAAAAAACTAGCGGTGATTTGTGGGCGGCAGTTTGGATGCCGGAAAACTTTGATGTTTGCATTGAACTTGCTTGTTTATTTTGTTTAAAATCAGAGTTTTAGGAATAATACTCACAAAATCGGGCTTGCTAGTAATAGAGATTGTTATATTACTCATGTGTAAGTAAAATTGAGTGGACAATTAAACGTTATTTATGTCGGGAATCGTAAAAGGATAGAGCATAACATGAGATGCATCGTTTTTTCAGCTGTAAAAAGTAAAAATAAAAATGGTCCAAAAATAATTCGGGCGGATTACCCGCACCCAGAACTTGGGCCTGTAATTTGAGGGAAAAAAGTGCGGGTAATACACGCCCGAATACGGTAGGTCTTTTCAGCTAAAGATAAAGACATTTTCATTCAGTTTTCCCTATATGAA
The DNA here is from genome assembly GCA_963580285.1 of Lucinisca nassula. Taxonomy (NCBI): domain Eukaryota; kingdom Metazoa; phylum Mollusca; class Bivalvia; order Lucinida; family Lucinidae; genus Lucinisca; species Lucinisca nassula. Next base: position 44,533,640 of record OY757010.1, on the reverse strand, counting down.
ATTTGGTTTACAATGGTGTACATTACATATTGTATACCTTGTGATCCAAACTTTACCATGTAAAGATTGGTTCACAAGGCTGTTTATTAAATTGTGTATACCCAATGTGTCCTATGAAGTATGATTCACCATTGCTCATTACATGGCTTATACCCCTGCGATCCACATGTAAAGTTTAGTTTATAAGGTTGTTCATTACATAGACTTGTTTACATGATGGCACATTGTTGCAAAGGTATGTTCAACAAATTAAGGAGTCTAATGTAAACCCCACTTTATATAGCAAAAATGGTGTTTACAAGGGTATGCATTAACTTCTTTATTCTTATCAAGATAGATGGATTTTGAGTACTCTTTTAAACATGCCTCATTGAGAGTACCCACAGTCACTCTGAAGAGCACCCATAATCGATGTCCCAGACAGAAATTAGAAACATACCCAGACATGTGGAAGTAACACAATTTTGTCTTTGTGCAAACTTGTCTGAATGAGAAATTTCACTGGTATAACGGAAAATTGCATCAAATAATTGAAAAGCTACATCATTAAGTTGGTGAATGTATATACAGTAGAACTTCGATGGCTCGAACACCGATGGCTCGTTTACCATGGATGTGTCGAACCCATTCTTGAGCCCCTTGCGAAATCCTCTACATAAGAGATAGTGGGGGATAATTGAGGAGATTTTAGTATTTTATCTTGCAAATGTATGCTGTGTGTACTCATTAGAATCGCCTCGATGAGGCGATTCATTCTAATGAGTACACACAGCATACATTTTCATTATAGAACACCGAAAAGATGTCTAAAAGTATCTCGTTATGCCTCCTGACAGTAACCCTCAGTGGCTCGAACTACCCCTGTCTCGAACAGATTTCCATGGTCCCAGAGGTGTTCGAGCCATTGAAGTTCGACTGTAACAAATTAATAATAGCCATTTTTTTGTCACACCGGCTTTAAGCATGGCGGTATATAGGAGTCCGGTTTTACATCCATTGGTTCTTCAAACCAGCAACATTTGCAACCACCCTAACTGTCACCCTAATGTAAGAGTCCATTTTTCAAGGGGCATCATAGACTTTGGCGGAATTCTTTTTTAGCTGGAAGGGAGAATACATGTACTTGAAATCAAAAATACTTCCTTGGTATGTGTTGCTGAATCCCTCTTGAAATGTGGTTTCTTTAACCCTTGCATGTGGGAAACCCCTAAAGGGGTACCTTGGCAAACAGTGCAGGCCCAGATCAGACGCCCCAGAATGCGGTGCCGCGGAATGCGGCGTCTGATCGGGGCCTGAACTATTTGCTAACCGAATTTTCCATCAAAACTGGAATAAAAACGAAACAAAAGGCCTGACACCCCTTATATGTCAAATGGACATGTCCAACATATAGCAATGGAAGAGTCCTCTAGCATACAATGGGTTAAATAAGAAGAAAGGGACCAAATGCTTTGCTTTTAATGTAACCCCCACATGCGTCAAGAGATGCAAATCATTTTTGCCCTTAAACAAGCATCTATTCTTTTCAGCTCTTGGAAGCCTTGACCTATCAAAAAATATAAACATTTCCTAGACTTGTCCCATTCCAGTTAACCAGTTTTTCTGAGAGAAGTAGGACATACCGGGCAAGTTGGGCAAAGGATTTCCACAGTCTTGAACATACAAGAAATTTCTGTAAGAAAAATGTCATTTACTTCAGCCATGAAAGGAAGCATAACACCATATAGGCATGTTTTCGCAATGGTAACCTTTATCCTGCTGAATAAATTAATTAAGCCTCACCCATTTATGACAATCTACCAATCAAATTACTTAATATAATGAATTAATTCAGTTTTATAAACTGCATGAGAAACAATGTAGATCCTGATCAGATGGCTTCTTTAGAAGCCATCTGATCTGGATCTACACTGTTTGCAAAGGTAGGTGTTGTCATGTTCAGCAAGATACGGGTTAATCCAATGACAATGTTTTGCAGGCTATATCTGGTAAGGGCATTGACAGACATTTACTTGGCTTGAAATTGACAGCAATAGAACACAACATTGATATCCCAGAACATCAGAATATTTTCCTTGACCCAGCATATAGTGTAAGCGGAACATGGAGAATTTCAACAAGTCAGGTAAGTAAATCATTTTAAACAGGACCCCTCCCCCCCCAAAAAAAAATAGGAACACTGGCAAACAGTGCAGGCCCAGATCAGATGCCATGCCTCAGAACACAGTTTGATCAAGATCTTTTCTCATCATGTGCACAAGTCTGTGAAATGAACACCCCTGTAAACCCCACTTTATATAGAGAAAACAGGTTTACAGGGGTATATATTATTTTTCTTATTTCTGCTCCAGGACATAGCTTGTGGGTACCCGTTAGAATTTCCTCAATGAGGCAGTTCTGACGAGCATCCACAACCTTTGTCTTCAATATAAATACGTTAAATATCACAGATTGTATCAGAAAAGTAGCCATATGGAGATGTGAAAAAATACAATATGTCGCAAGGGTATGTTATCATAATGCGTTTGCAAATGTTAATCCATTTTCTAGATAAACGTCTATAATAACTGATACTCATAAAATGGACAACAGACTCTTCTGGATAAAATGTGTTAAAATCTTCCACCAAAATTACTCAACCAGTACCCATCAACTTACAAAATATGCTTAAAATGTTTTACCACCCAGTATTTTAGAGCAATAAGGGCATTCAAATCAATCTAAGGCATATGTAATTTCAACTTGATAGATACAGGTACACTCCAACCCATGTATAAAAGTATTGTTTTGGTCTGGCCAAAGCAGTGACAAACTGTTCTATCCAAAGAAAAATGTGTAGATTATATAAAGAAAAATGACCTTTTTTCAATATAATCTATATAATTTTTGGATCCATCTTTAAACTGTATTGTATCCAGAATCTTGTGCTTATAATGAATTGTGTTTTAAGCGGAATGGGAACACCTTCTGAGGAGCAAAGTCTTTCCTTTAAGAGTAGACACCTTTTTCAGTTGGACGGGGCTTATAGAAAAGCGAACAGAAAGTCCCGAAAGCTGTCTCCCTTTGAAAAATGTCATTCCCCCATAAAGAGCTTTATATGCATTTGTTATGAGGGCTGATTGATATGTTGTGAGCCTATTGAAGGAGATACGCCATGCTGTTCTTTATTAGTCCTACTATTTTCTGACTATATAGGGATGTGTTCCCAAGGACTGGTCTCATTTGGTCAGTTTATATCGACAAGGTAGCACTCTAAAGTAAACAAGACAAGCATCTTTTGCAAAATGGATAAAATCCGTGAAAGAGCAGTGATCCAATATTTGCATAAAAAGCTTAACACCTAAGGATATCCATAACGATATGGTAGCAACGCTAGGGAAAGATGCCCCTTCATATGCAGACAGAGCGCTGAAGTTGAACCCCATTCTGGAAGGCCTGTCAATGTTGCAACCCCAGAAATGGTAAAAAAATTCCATGATATTTTTATGACTGACAGACAAGTCAAAGAAAGATATATAGCCAGTAGAGTTAGGGAAAGTATGAAACTTAAATGCTACAGAAAGCTCACTAAAGTTTTGTTGTTCCATTAGGACAATGCTCGTGTTCCCAAGTCTGTCATTGCTATAGGTGCCATTCACGATTGTGGCTTTAAATTGATTGAGCATCCGCCTTATTCACCTGATCTCCCTCCATCAGACTTTCATTTCTTTCCAAAACTGATAACGGCTATTTCAGGCACCCACTTTCAGTCTGATTATGACGTCATATATGCAGTGGATGACTTTCTGAACAGCCAAGAAAAGGAGTTCTGTAGAAGTGGCATTGAGGCCCTTAAACACCACAGGCAAAATTGTATAGTTACTGAAGGGGATTGTGTTGAAAAATAATACAATATGTCTGACAAAATTCAAACCAAAATAATATATTGCCAAATTCATGAGAAAAGCATTTTAATGGTGTTGGCATCCATCAAAGGCCAGATCTGGGGAACTTGGGCACAAGCAAGAAGACATGTGTCTGTTGTCTGAACCCATCATCTAACTTATCCTGCTGAACCACAGTAACCCCTACATTTACAGTACAGACCCAGATCAGATGGCTTTCATCTGATCAGCATCTGCACTGTTTTTATGCCCCCGCATCGTATGATGCTGGGGGCATATAGTTTTTCGGTTTTCCGTACGTGCGTCCGTGGGTACGGTTTCCGAATGTACGTCCTTCTGTACGAAAGTGTGTACGTACGTACGTACGTAATCCTGTTAGACTCAGGTTAAGGTTTTTGTACAAGGTAGAACTTGAGCTCATATTTTCCAAACCATACAATAGATTTGGTTTATATTTAGTATGATGATAGATATAGGTCCAAAGTTTTATTCAGCAATACCCCCATCCATACCCTAGACCTCAAGGTCAAGGTCGTGGACTTTGAAATTTTTAATGTTTTAGACCCAGGTTAAGGTATTTGTACCAGGTAGAACTTGAGCTCATATTTTCCAAACTGTGTAATGAATTTGGTTCATATTCAGTATGATGATACATATAGGTCCAATGGTTTATTCAGCAATACCCCCACCCATACCCATGACCTCAAGGTCAAGGTCACAGACTTAGAAAATTTTTAATCTTTAAGACTTCGGTTAAGGTATTTGTACCACTTTGAACTTGAACTTTTATGGTTAATTTGGTTCATATTTGGTTTGATGATTGATGCAGGTCCAAAGTTTTATTCAGTAATACCCCCACTCATGCCTATGACTTCAAGGTCAAGGTCGCAGACATAGAAATTTTCAAATTTAAGTATGTTAATAGCTTATATTTTCCAAACTTTATAATAGATTTGTTTCATATTTGGTATGACAATAGTTGCTGGTCCAAAGTTTCATTGAGCCATACCCCCACCCCTTACCTAAAGGTCAAGGTCACAGACATAGAAATTTTTTTATATTATATTTTTTGAGAGTCCATATTTCCTGAACCATGTGATGGATTTGCTACATATTAGGAATGATGATTGATGCAGGTCAAAATTTTCATTCAGCCATAACCCCGCCCCTGCCCATGACCTTAAGGTCAAGGTTGCAGACTTAAAAATGTTTAATGTTAACGTTTGTAAAGGCCTATATTTTCCAAACCATTTGATGGATTGAGTTCCTATTTGGTATGTTGATAGTTATTTTTTCAAGGTTTAATCAGCCATACACCAATCTATGCCAATGACCTATGGTCAGGTATTATTGTAATTTGTCATTTTTTTTGGTGGGGGAGGGGGAGATAGGCCCCCGGGCGGGGGCATTTGTGTTTTATTGACACATTTCTAGTTCATTCAGTTAGGAAATTTGAATAAATTCATCATATCAAGTAATCTGATTGGTTGATAGTCAGAAATGAGTGTGGTGAAGTATTGGTTAGGTATGTTGACAAGTACTGTTTATGTTTGTTGTCAAATTTCGTTAACATATACCGTAAGTATCCTAAGTATTGGGACAGATAGGCTTAAGCAAACAGTGTTATCCCAGATCAGACAGCTCCTTCAGGAGCAGTCTGATCAGGGTCTACACTATTTGGCATTCTTTCTGCACTTTATGGACTCCTTGCTGGATGCACGTCTGAATGATGATCAGGAGGAAGTGGGTTCAATACCTGCTGGGGTTGGCAGCATTTTTTCGTCCAGTTTTATCATGAAATCTTTTCTACAGTCATTTTCTCCCTTCAGGTGATTCAATAAGGGCAGTTGTCAGTTTCTGTCAAAAGAATATGCACTGTACTGGTTAACCGCTTACCTATAAGCCTATCCAGGGTGTGGGGGGGGGATGTGTGGGGGGGGGGGAGGTAAACTGACCTGCTCAATCATGACCTAAATAGTGTTAACTGGGCCATTAAAGTCCATTACAAACAAAACAAACAAGCCTGTATACTGACATATTCTTTAGGTATGCTGTCGGATATTATTATGGTATACTTTTAAGCATTCTGTAGCTATGTTGTTGTGTATTCATTAAGTATGTTCTCAAGCATTCTTTAGGCTTGTCAGGTATACTTTAGGTATGTTGTCAAGTATTCTTCAGGCTTGTCAAGTATTCTTTAGGTATGTTGTCAAGTATTCTTCAGGCTTGTCAAGTATACTTTAGGTATGTTGTCAAGTATTCTTCAGGCTTGTCAAGTATTCTTAGGTATGTTGTCAAGTTTCTTCAGGCTTGTCAAGTATTCTTTAGGTATGTTGTCAAGTTTCTTCAGGCTTGTCAAGTATACTTTAGGTATGTTGTCAAGTTTCTTCAGGCTTGTCAAGTATTCTTTAGGTATTTTGTCAAGTATTCTTCAGGCTTGTCAAGTATTCTTTAGGTATGTTGTCAAGTTTCTTCAGGCTTGTCAAGTATTCTTTAGGTATTTTGTCAAGTATTCTTCAGGCTTGTCAAGTATTCTTTAGGTATGTTGTCAAGTTTCTTCAGGCTTGTCAAGTATTCTTTAGGTATGTTGTCAAGTATTCTTCAGGCTTGTCAAGTATTCTTTTGGTATGTTGTCAAGTATTCTTCAGGCTTGTCAAGTATTCTTTTGGTATGTTGTCAAGTATTCTTCAGTTATGTTGTCAAGTATTCTTTCTGTCTGTTATCAGGATGTTTTCTATCTATTTCAGGTACCAGCTAAGTCAGCCTCCCTCCTCTTCTTTGGCCCTGTTGTGCCAGATGGCTATGGTATTTGCTACAACCCACAGGAGAAAGAGTTATTAGTTGGATGTTCCTCATATAAACATTGCTCCGGCACTGCTACTGCTCCAGAACTAGCTGAGTCTATAAGGATCAGTTTATTAGATATGAGAGATATATTGGCAGCAACAATGAAGTCCAATTTGTGAGGTCCTCAGCTTATCTCTAAGAACTAAGCTCGTTAGAACCACAAACATAGGCTGTGGGTGCTCGTTAAACCACAAACATAGGCTGTGGGTGCTCGTTAGAACCGCCTCACTGAGGCGGTTCTAACGAGTACCCACAACCTGTGTCTTGGAGAAGAAATAAGTAAAATACTGTTTACCCCTGTAAGTCCCTGTTTTCTCTATATAAAGTGGGGTTGTGGAGTGGGGGAGGGGTGTCATTTCACGGACTTGTTCACGTGATGTGATCTGCACATTGGCACCTTTGTCGGTCGCAAATAGCAAACACAGGTTTTCGCATCATGTTGCTTATATTTTGATGACATTATGAAAATGTTTACATATTGTGATAAAAAAATTTATCTTCCTGCAAGGAATGCTTTTTTCTCTCTTGTTTTGCAAAATGATATGCATGTTTATTTGTGTGTTTGTTATCCTTTTTGGAGTTGATTGGGTGAGGGTAAATTGTAGTATATTTTGTGTCATTGGGGCCATCCAACTGATATTTGCTTATAGTTTGGTAAAGCCTCCTGTGCATGCATCAAGTAAGGATAGAGGGAATGTTGTTATCTCTACAGTTTCTTCACTTTTATTCATTTTCAACTCCCCCCCCCCCCCTGTCCTTCACTTTTATCTCCTCTACTATCTCTTCTATCTCCTTTCTCACTTTCTCTGGGAGACTACACAAAATAGCCCACATGGGTTTACCTGCATCAGGAAAACATGTCTGTGTGAAATAATGGCGTCCAACATGGTGTCAGAAATGACAAAGTTTGGGTAAAAATGATAGAATCTTTCTTATTTCTGCTGCCAACATAGATTGTGGATGCTCATTAGAACCGCCTCATGAAGGCGGTTCTAACGAGAACCAACAATCTATGTTTTAGAGCAAAAATGAAGCAGATAATGTATACCACATAAACCCCACTAATCTCTGTATAATGTGGGGTTTAGAGGGGTCTTCATTTCACGGCCTTGTTATCGTGATGGTCATTAAACCCCAACTCAATCAATCGTTATCCTTTTTAAAAACTTCTTGGAAATATCTAAATCAAAGCCATACAAATAAACGATTCATTTTCTTGCATGCCACAACTTTTAACCCTTGTCCTCTGAATATTTAAATATGCCACACCCACTACCGAATATCAACCAATCAGATTACTTGATGCAAATTATTGCAACATTGTTTGAAAGATAAAGCATATCTGAGCTCAGCAGGACAAGGGTTAACATCAACAAACATGAACAGAAGTTTGATGTTGTACACAGAGCCCTTCCTTATATACTTCAGACTCAGCACTCAAAAATCACAAGGATACACCCTCTTGGCGCAGACTCTGCATGGAAGCTGCACATACTAACTGTTAGTTTTGGGCAGAGTCTGCACAGCAACTGTGAAGAGCCTGCATGGTGTCCAAATGATGCCTTAGAAACCACATGGAAAATCTTAGGCCACCCGTGGCAAATGTAAACTAGGCAGAAACTCTGTTATACCAAAACTATGTTAAGTACACTGAACAGTATTATATAGAGGTATATGTATACCAAAAAAAATAGGCCAATTTCAGTTAAAAGTAAAATCTGCCAATTCTTGTTGGAGTTGCGGCATTTCTTCAACTTCATTGTTTTTCTGAGTGAGGATGTCCCGTGGAGTGGGGTATCTCGGTCATACTGACACATTTCTATTTTTATAATCAACAGGGAGAAAATTATTAATAAAAATGCAACTGTTACAGTTATTTTGGTATATTAACCCTTTTTATACCAAATGGAATCTTCCTCCTTATATATAGCAGGAGTCCATTTCAAAATTTTGGGGTGACAGGTTGTGTTTTTCTTCAAAATTTATTTGGAAAATGGCTGAACTTTTTGCAAACAGTAAAGGCCCTGATCAGACGCCACGTTCTGCAGTGTCTGATCAGCCTGCACTGTTTGCCAGAATGTGGCATCTAATCTGGGCCTGCACTGTTTGCCACAGTACCCGTTTAGGGGTTTCCAGTCTGAAATAGGTTAATATTCATGAATTGGACAGAATTCATGCCCAATTTCATGCCTGGAAAAAAAAATTGGGGAAGAATCTGTTTGCTTATCTTTTTATGAATCTGTGATACATCAAAATGCAGCACATGCAGGATAGAAATTATGTCTCATTGTACTAGTCACATAAGAGCCCCATCAGGAGAAAAACTGTCTTCAGAGTTTGTGAAAAGGTAGACACTAAAACTTCGTACTCCTAATCCTCCTAATATTTAAACAAATTTATTTCGAGATCCAACAAGTAATCCAAAAAGTGCAGATGGAATGGCAAACTGTAGATCCTGATCAGAGTCTGATCTGGGTCTGCACTGTTTGCTTAGGCCTGTCTGTCCCAATAATTAGGAACATAAAGGTACTTAACAAATGTGAATGTCTGTCCCAATGCTTAGGATCATTACAGTAAGCATTACGCAAACACACCTATACAAATACATTGCCACCTTAATCGCCGAAAAAATGAAAATTTTATGATGAAAAATTGAAATATTTTTCTTATTTCTGCTCCAAATATAGATTGTGGGCACTCGTTAGAACCGCCTCGAGGAGGCGGTTCTAACGAGTACCCACAATCTATATTTTAGATTGTGGCTGAAATAAGAATAATAAGGTATACCTCGGAAACCCCAGTTTTACTATATAAAAGTGGGGTTCAAGGGGGTCAAAATGGTATAGGCGTGTTTGCGTGATGGCATCAAAAACAAAGATACTGATCAGAATGTGCAAATGTACAGCCTGATCCGTATCTTTAATGTTTCCAAGCAACAGAAGCAGGATTTCTCATGACACGGCTCATTTTATCTTACAACTAACATCAAAATGTGTATCACAACAAACATTACGCAGAAACGCCTATACAAATACATTGCCACCTTTATCGCCGAAAAAATGAAAATTTTATTATGAAAAATTGTGATTTTTTTCTTATTTCTGCTCAAAATATAGATTGTGGCCACTTGTTAGAACCGCCTCACCGAGGCGGTTCTAACGAGTACCCACAATCTATATTTTAGAGCAGAAATAAGAAAAATAAGGTATACCCTCGGAAACCCCAGTTTTACTATATAAAAGTGGGGTTCAAGGGGGTCAAATTTATATAGGCGTGTTTTCCTGATGACTACCTGAAACTGAATAATCACATTTAACATATAATGTTCCTGTTGTTTAGTGGATAACATAATAGTATAAAAACCATGGGCCAGTTGTTCAGTGCATCGTTAGTTTAACGAGCTCATTAGTGGTCAAATTGTTCACTGTTCTAGCAAAATAAATAATATAGTTTACTGATATTTTTGCTGCAAAAATGTGAGCAGCCTTTGCGTGTACAAAAGCTGCTCACATTTGTTCTGCAAAGAATATTGGTATAATTGCCATATTTAATGATCAAAGTTTTAACGATATGTTAACTAACGACATTGTTTAAATTTGTTAGTTTTGAACAACTGGCCCCGTATGTCAAATGCAGGTAAACCGCTTAGAGGATCTAAGCCTGTCCAGGAACCGCGGTGCGAGGCGGACCCTCCATGTTAATAAACCCTTTTGGTTTAATTAGGCGACAGGGCTTGAGATGTCATTTCATCTCAGTGTCGGGTAAAAGTCCAACAAAATTGGAAGCAACGTCTCCAAAATGACCTTTACAGTGTTGACGGGGACGTTAAACCTCAAATCAACCAACCAACCAACCATTACGTTATTTATGACAATCCTATGTTTTCTATTGAAAATTCTGGTGAATTTGTTTGATAATATCAACAGATGTAGACCTTTATAAGATGAACAGAATCTTATTCTGATGGTCATTTCATATGAAATTTATGAAAATCACCAGAGGCTCAAGCGGACATTTCATGTCAAAGGGCTAGGGTCGATAAGGGCCGTTTTTGGCCTCAATTTTTCAGAAAAATCAAACTCGTGTGTTTTGTTATGTTGATATCCGTTAAAACACAATACCATATAAAGTTTGAAGAAATGCTGTTAGAACGTCGGATCGTGCGCGTGTATTGCTATGGTGACGTCACTAAGGAAGGACGAAACGCCATTTTCCTGAAATTTTATCTATTTTCGCACGTTTCCACGGAAATTTAAGTATCGCACCACCCCACAACCAACCTAAAAAATGTCCCAAAAGGAAGATAACTTCAAGTTTATCTTAACACCAATGTTTGGTGTTGGTTGAGGGGTGGTGCGATAGTTAAAATTATAAGAAAAGATGCTTGACAACAGTAAAAAGGCTTTGCGAAGCAAACACATTTTATTGAATTTTGATACAAAACGAAGCATTTCTGTGCGTTTTCTTCCTTCTTGTTTGTTGGAATATTTTGCGACGGCATTGATTTATATTTCAAACTAGACCTGGGATGAATCAGCATAAAATTTGCTAGATCAAACTAGATTAACAATTTATCAAAATCTTAAGTTAAAAAAAAAACTTCTATAAGCCTACTCGTAGGACAAAAAGACAATGAAATTAATTTACAATAGAATAAATATTGATGTCTTTCTGATAATGTTTTTTTTTTCTTTCTTTCTTTTTTTTTTTGGTTTTGTTTCCATGAACTTGAATAGCCTCCCTTGCAATTCACGCTATCTAACCAGATGGTCAAGTTGCGGTCGGGTTTCAACTGTCATACGAAAGATTTGAAAGTTTTCAGGATCAAGCTTAGGGAATGATTCTTCTGTCACAGATGACCTCCATTAAACGCCCACGGATCCAAACGACTGTGCACTTTGTGGAATCATCGTCTATTTTCTTTTTTTTCTTTCTTTCAACTGATACTTCGATCAGTCTGCTTGTTTGATTTGAGGTTTAACGTCCCCGTCAACACTGTAAAGGTCATTTTGGAGACATTGCTTCAAATTTTGTGGGACTTTTACCCGACACTGAGATGAAATGACATCTCAAGCCCTGTCGCCCAATGAAACCAATAGGGTTTATAAACATGGACGGGCTGACTCGCGCTGCTTTGTCTGGGCAGGCTTAGATCTAACCGCTTTAGCTTGACGCGACTCATTTAGTCAAGACGACGGACATTAGTGTTTAGCCAATCACAGTTTGTCATTGCCTAATAACATTCTTGCTTGTGCAGTTCAGTATATAAGACGATCTTATCCGCCCCCGCCCATAGGGGCTTTAAGAAATATATGGGCTGCATGATGTTTCCACGCAGAGCTGAATCCGACACGAACACTAGTACTGGTAAACCGCTTAGAGCATCTAAGCATGTCCAGGAACCGCGGTGCGAGGCGGACCGTCCATGCTAATAAACCCTATTGGTTTCATTGGGCGACAGGGCTTGAGATGTCATTTCATCTCAATGTTGGGTAAAATCCCACAAAATTGGAAGCAACGTCTCCAAAATAACCTTTACAGTGTTGACGGGGACGTTAAACCTCAAATCAGTCAAAAGACGATCTTACACGAGTAGTCTATTCGGGCAATTTTCAAGGGTTTAAAAATTACAGCGCGTGTAAAATTCTTATTATTTTATACTTATTAGTAAAATCAAGCCGGCCTTGGTAGCTCAGTAAGATGCGCGTCTAACTGGTGATCAGGAGGACGCGGATTCGATACCTGGACAGGCAACAGTATTTCGTCCAGATTGATCAGGAAATCTTTTCTACGATCATTCTCTCCGTTCTGCTGATTCAAGAATGGCAGTTGTCAGTTTCTGGCGAAAGAATGTGCACTTTACTGCTTAACCACTTACGTATAAGCCTGTCCAGGTAAACTGACCGGCCAAAAATAATCTACAATAGTGTTGACTGGGTCGTTAAAACTCCAAATCAAACAAACAAACAAATCAGTAAAATTAACGCATAGAATGATATTTTCTCATTGCAAAAAGATCATCACCGTGTTTTTTTCATAGTCGCAGTCTGGTTGCATTTGATGTTGAACTAGAAATGCGTCCATAGGACACGGATGCCCCCGCCTGAAAATATGTCTATGTTCGTATTCTCCATAGAAAGTTATTGACTGTGTTTAAGTTTTGGACCCTTTTTATACCATTTGACCTCTAAGTATGACCTTGACCTTGGAGGTATGGATCTGGGTTTGCACGTGACACACTGTCTCATGATGGTTTACATTTCTACAAAGTAATTTCAAAATCCATCCAGAAATAAGAAAGTTATTGGCTGCGTTTAAGTTTCGGACCCCTTTTTTGAAATTTGACCTCTAAGTATGACCTTGACCTTGGAGGTACGGACCTGGTTTTACACGTGACACATCGACTCATGATGATTAACATTTCTACAAAGTAATTTCAAAATCCATCCAGAAATAAGAAAGTTATTTGACTGCGTTTAAGTTTCGGACTCTTTTTTTGACCTTTGGCCTCTAAGTATGACCTTGACCTTGGAGGTAAGGACCTGGCTTTTGCACGTGACACGTCGTCTCATGACGGTTAACGTTTCTGCGGAGTCATTTTAAAATCCATCAAGAAATAAGGAAGTTGACCGCGTTTAAGTTTCGGACGCACGGAGGGGCGGACGAACGGACAGGGGCAACGCTATATGCCCTTTCCACCATTCTTCGAATGGCGGGGGCATAATAAAACACAATTCTAATGCATTTAATTGCGAATGTAAGGTGGCGTGTGATTGGATAACCACAAAACCCTGAGACCATACGATACACTGTCGAAAACCCAACATCATTACGTAATGTCACTTTCTAATAGCTGACATATGATTTTACGCAGCTCACAGTGCTTGCCGTTTTGTGCAAACAAATAGCACGGTTAAAGAAACAACCGACTAAGTGCAGTTGAATAGGGATAACTGTATTGCAAAATTCCCATTAAGGGAGGTAAGTTGGCAATATTATGGTCGCAAATATCGTTTTATGGCTCTGCTAACGCGTCGCCGTAAAACTAAAATTCCAGTCGTAAAAAACGCCGATTTCCCTCCACAAATATCAATTTAGATACAGTTATCCGCTTGTTTACACTTCTTTTAAATACCAGACATGTTTAATCGAGTCAGTTGAAGTCATCAGAATTTTTAATCGTGAGAATTTTAACATATGAAATCATGCCTTTACCATGTTTACGTCTTATTACCCTCTTGTAGTCGCTGGCCTCCGTAGCTCAGTCGGATGCGCGTCTGACTGGTGATCTGGACGACGCGGGTTCGATTCCTGCCGGGGGCGTCAACATTCTTTCGTGGAGATTGATTATGGAATCTTTTCTAAGGTCATTCTCTCCCTTCCGCTGATTCAAGAAGGGCAGTTGTCAGTTTCTGGCAAAAGAATGTTCACTGTACTGGTTAACCCCTTTATATATAAGCCTGCCAGGAAAAGCGTGGATAGGTAAACTGACCGGCTCAAAAATGACCTAAAATAGTGTTGACAGAGCCGTTAAATTCCAATACAAACAAACAAAACACACTTTTTGTTGAGATTTGTTGTATATTGTGTACTGCATGGGAAAGAAAATAATAAAGAGCGCGGAAATGCAAGAAATTACAATTTGTTAAAAACTGCATTAATAACGTGAACCATTACGTCAAGGTCAGACGGCTGTTTACGGTCAGATTTATGACCCAGGTAGTCAAGGTTTCTGTAGAAATGAGCGGCATGTGGGCTTGGATATTAAGCAAAAGGTTTACAAAATCTAAACAAATCTTTCGTGTGCTGCTATAATTTATTAAACCAGTTCGACAAAAATTCATCAGCTCGTTTTTGGGACCTAATGGAGACGTTATCTTAAAAAAAAAAATAAAAAAATAACGGCCACCAAAATCCGAACAAATCTTTGGTATGATACAATTACACATCGTATAAAGTTTGACCAAAATTCATAAAATCGTTCATTTGATAGGGTCCAGTCATTTTTTTTTTTTGTGCAAAATGCGACAGTTTTCGGGAGTCTGTGACCTTGAAAATAAGGTATAGGTCGCGAAAATCTAATAAAATCTTTGGTCGGCCGCAATGATATTTTGTACCAAATTTTATTGAATTCCATCGATTTGTTGAAGAGATGGGTTGTAGACTAGCGTGTATGACTTTTCTGAAGTAAAAGCCTCATTTAGCACAAATTTGAATGAAAAGCAGGATGATATATGCCACTTTAACAATCAAAAAGAAGGCAAAAAACGTGTTTTGTTGGGAAAAACGGGGTCTTTCTTTCAGCACGTGTTGCCATGGCAACGGACTTCAAAGGTGGAAACTGTTTACATTTTTCAAAATCACAACTCATACTATGTCATTTGGCAAAATATTAAGGATTTTGAAGATGGGGCCAAAAACGGCCCTTATCAACCCTAGCCCTTTATGAAAAGAGCCTCTGGCGAGTTTGATAAATTTCATATGAAATGGCCACTTGTGTAAGATCCTGAGATTATCTTGCCATCCATGATGGCTAAGGGAAATAGATTTGCATGACATGTTTTCTGCGATTTTAGCTCACCTGTACAGGGAGGTGATTGCGATGATACAGTCATGTGCAAAAATGTGTCTCCTGTCTCTAGAACTAGCTTTTTTTTTTCAGATGAAAATCTTTGGTATTGCCCTAATTTCTACTTTACATATAACTTATAGGTGCTCATTATTATACCCCCAGCATAGGAAGTATGCTATTTATAATGTTTTCGTCCTGCCGTGCGTCTGTCCGTCCGTGTGTCCGTCTTTCCATCTATGGGGATATAATGTTTTCGTCCTGCCGTTCGTCCATCCGTCTGTCCGTGCGTCCATGTGTCCGTCTTTCCGAGTGCATCCGTGGGCACATGTTGGGTAGACATAAGTTGGGTACTTGCCGTTTATTCCGTTGTTGTCCAAGAAAAGTAGCCAGTAGCCTGTTGGGTATTTAGCTGATTGTTGGGTACTTTTGAATGGGAAAATTAACACTGTAGTACCCAACAAATGTCCATCTGTAAGAACGTCCGTCTGTGTGTCCGTCCGTTAACATTTTGGTTAAAGTTTTGCGTCAAAGTTTCTAAGAGATTGTAGCTTCTGAGCCCTTTGATAGATTTTGTTGATCCTTACATTGAAGTTACGTACTGGTCTAAAAATTTCATTGATGCATGTCCCACCCCCCACAGTGACCTTGAGGTCAAGGTCACAGACTTAGAAATTTTGCATTTAGTTAAAGTTTTGCGTCAAAGTTTCTAAGAGATTGTATCTTCTGAACCCTTTGATAGATTTAGATGATACTTACACTCAAGTTACATAGTGGTCTAAAGATTTCATTGATGCATGTCCCACCCCCCAAGGTCACAGACTGAGAAATTTTACATTTGGTTAAAGTTTTATGACAAAGTTTATAGATGCCTGTATGTTCTTAACTCTAAGACAAATTCAGTTTATACTTGCATCAATGTACAAGTCCAAGCATTTCGTGATGTATGTCCCTTCCCCCACCCATGGTGACCTTGACCTCAAGGTCACGGACTTAGAAATTTTACATTTGGTTCAAGTTTTATGACAAAGTTTATAGATGCCTATATGTTTTAAACTCTTAAGACAAATTCAATTGATGCTTTCATCGATGTTACATACCAGTCCAAAGATTTAATTGATGCATTCCCCACCCTGCTGCTTCAGTAACATTGATACCCCCATCCCTTCAGTAACTTTGATGCCCTCACTCCCTTCGTCCATTTAGAAATTTTATGTTTTGTTTAGCTTTTACAAGCACATTTATAGATTCTTATAGCTTCTTGACATCTTCATTCATATTACATACAAGCTCAAAAGATATATCGGAGTATGGCGCTGGCCGGGGGTATACGTGACCCACTGGTCGCTTTCTCTAGTAAGAACTGCCTCAATGAGGCAGTTTTAACAAGTACCCACAATCTAAAGATTATAGGTACTCATAAGAACTGCAGTTGTAACAAATACTGGGTAACCCACAATCTGTAGATTATGGATGCCCATTAGAACTGCCTCAATGAGGGAGATGTAACAAGTACCCACAATCTATAGATTATATGTGCTCATAAGAACTGCCTCAATGAGGCAGTTTTAACAAGTACGCACAATCCATATTTTGGAGAGGAAATTATGAAAACCCCCATAAACCCCACATTTCTTTGTATAAAGTGGAGTTTAGAGGGGCGTTCATCACACAGACTTGTTAATCTGATGTCATGTTATCCCCTTAATAACCATGTCAGCATCACTCACTTTAAAGTTTAAAAAAAAATGCTTTTTGAAAGTAAGTATCTCGGCAATCATTTGCCAGAACCCTTTCCTATTTGGATACAATCATATGATAAACTACCATTCTGGGTTGCACAAGTACTCAGTGTCAGGCTCTGGTATTTGGGCTTAGGTGTCAAATATTAGGTCAGCCTCTTCTAGATTGAAATCAGGATTCATCCATTTGGTATATCTGCATGTATTCATTTCATGTTTTTGGCATATTTTGCTGCATTGCATGCGATCTGTATAGACCCAAACCAGATGCCACATCCTGTGGCATCTGGTCTGGGTCTATACATTTGGCAAGGTTTATGTGTTGAGATGTTTGGCATCAAGGTTTTATTTGCTTGTCCAACTATTAGTTGCCGGAAGCTCTTTTTTTTTCCTAAGTGCATGAAGTGCTGTAAGATACTTGTTATATTTATACATATATGAACAATTATGAAACTGATTTATCTTTGTATAATAATGAAATACATGAGGAGCTGGAACATGTTGTCTTTAGTTTCTTTTACCACTTTATGACAAAACACCCGTGCCCAACAATGGTATCTTTCATATCTTTTTACTAGCCATCACGAAAACACTGCTATATAATTTTGACCCCCTTGAACCCCACTTTTATATAGTAAAACTGGGGTTTACAGGGGTATACCTTATTTTTCTTATTACTTCTCTAAAATATAGATTGTGGGTACTCGTTAGAACCGCCTCGATGAGGCGGTTCTAACGAGTGCCAACAATCTATATTTTGAGCAGAAATAAGAAAAATATCACATTTTTTCATCTTAAAATCTTCATGTTTTCGGCGTTAAAGGTGGCAATGTATTTGTATAGGCGTGTTTGCGTAATGATTTTATGGTATCTGTAGATCTTTTAACAGGTCTAAGAAAGTTGTTTGATTTAAAGACTGTCTATATTAAAAGACTGTGAATTTAAAGACTTTTTAGTCCGTAGATTTAAAGACTAACACAAGGAAATCATAAAAATGATGAAACACGAAAAAATTGAATTCTCATATGCAGCCTCAGTCTTCATCTCATTAAAACAAATTCATTGCTAAAGACTGCAGGTTCCTTCCCATAGACCACAAATGCCGCGAAACTCCGCAGAAAGGGAGGAAATATCTGCCAAAGGTCGAACATAAGAAGAGTTTCGCACCTACGCCATTTCAGTTTTGGACGTTTTACTGTTGTAGTTACGTCTGAAGCTTTCATCAATTTTAGTTGTCAGAAAAACTCTCTGTTGAAGCGGGTGGTCGATATGTTGACAAAATCATAAAAGCGTTATACACATTCATTCCTTAGCTCATCTTACGTATGAATCTTTTTACAAATCTGTTTTTCTGAGAACTCTTCAATTGTGGCTGGAGTGATTTATTTAAATAAAGACAACTATTTAATTTGCAGTTACGCATAATTAAATAGCCACAGATACCGGCCATATTACCATAAATAGCAAAGTGCAGTTTTTCTGTTGTACACCATTTTCATGATTTTATATGTGTCGGTTTTTAAATTTAAAGACTAAAAAGTCTTTAAATCTGTAGACAGTCTTTAAATTTGTAGACAGTCTTTAAATAAAACAACTTTCTTAGACCTGTTTATTGCCTTAAACATACATTGTTGGTGCTCTATGTAATAAGTATGTTTATATGCCCCTCACCAGGAAGTGGGCAGGGGCATATACTTTTGCCATTGTCCATCCGTATTTACATCTGTCTATAAGTCACACTTTTTAGTACTATTCTTGTCTCTGCAACTCCTCCTGCAATATTTGATGCAGGGCATTGAAATTTGCAACCTCAAAAATTTTGGCCCTATATTTGTAGCATAGCAGGATAAATAGTACTGTTTAAGTCTCTGCAACTCCTCCTACAGTATTTGATGCAGGGCATTGAAACTTGCAACACAGTTCAGACATGCATTGAACTGGTGCACCAAAGAAACAGGATTCTGATCCAGCCCCTTATTGCAGAATTATGTCCCCCTTTTTGAGCAAAAAAAAGGAAAATAATGTATACACAACAACCCACCTTTTTTAATATGTAAAATGGGGTATAAAACGGTATTTATTTTATTACACAGACTTTTTACCATGATGAGATTTGTAGGGCCACCATTCTTGACCTGTCTTTACAGCATTATATTCTGGCATTTAAGAGCCTAGTCAACAGTATTTAGGTAATATTGGAACCAGTCAGTTTACCTAACTACACTTTCCTGAGCCTGCTTAAACTGTTAACCAGTACAGTGCACATGTTTTCGCCAGAAACGGACAACAGAAAGTGACAGAATGACAGTAGAAAAGATTTCATGACCAATCTCCATGAAAAGAATGTTGACGACCCCGGTAGGTATCGAACCGACAATGTCCTGATCACCAGTCAGATGTACAACCCACTTACTCGTACATCACAAAAACACACCTGTATAATTTTGACCCTTTGAACCCCACTTTTATATAGTATAACTGGTTTTTACAGGGTTAAATGTTATTTCTTATTTCTGCTCTAAAATATAGATTGTGGGTACTCATTAGATCCGCCTCAATGACACAGTTCTAACGAGTAGCCACAATCTATATTTTTAGCAGAAGTAAGAAAAATATCAATTTTTCATCTTAAAATTTTATTTTTTTCAGTGGTAAAGTTTACAATGTATTTGTGTAGGTGTGTTTTCGTAATGACTATCTACTGAGGCCTGCTGATTGAGAGGTGACTGTATAATAGAATGACATTGAACTGGTTAGATGTGTTCATTGCAGATAATAACAAGTTATGAACACTTAGCAAATCTATTACAAAAACACAGGCATACATAAGGCTAACACATATACCAAAAGGGTTAATAACACTGGTGTCAGATCTGCTTTAATTTAATGCCAGTGTCAATCAAAGCACCATAGTGCCATGCTGCTGGTCTGAATGTAGGCTGGGAAAATTGTCCTGAACGGGGACTCCTCACGAAAACATGCCTATGTAATTCAGACCCCTTGAACCCCACTTTTATATAGTAAACCCTGGGTTTACAGGGGTGTACATTATTTTTCTTGTTTCTGCTAAAAATTGTTAGAATCGAGGCAGTTCTAACGTGTACCCGCAATCTATGTTTTGGACAAAATAAGAAAAATATCAAAATTTTTCTCGGAAAATTTTCATTTTTTTTAGCTCACCGTCACGTAGTGACGAGGTGAGCTTTTGGGATCACTTTTTGTCCGTCGTCCGTCGTGTGTGCGTCCGTGCGTGCGTGCTTAAACAATTTCTTTAAACGACATCTCCTCCTAAACCACTGATCGGATTTTGGCCAAACTTCACAGGAATGATCCTTAGGTGGTCCCCTTTCAAAGATGTTCAATTGGTTCCGGTCCGTTGCACATCTAGGTCACAGGAGCCAAAAACAGATTTTTTTCACCAAAAACTTAAAAATTCTTCTTCTCTGAAACCACAAGGCCCAGGTCTTTGATATTTGGTATGAAGCTTCATCTAGTGGACCCCTACCAAGATTGTTCAAATTATAGTGCTGGGGCCAAAAATGCCCCCGCCCTGGGCCCTTTGGTTTTACATAGGCTTATATAGGGAAAATCTTTAAAAATCTTCTTCTCTGAAACCACAAGGCCCAGGTCTTTGATATTTGGTATGAAGCTTCATCTAGTGGACCCCTACCAAGATTGTTCAAATTATAGTGCTGGGGCCAAAAATGCCCCCGCCCCGGGGCCCTTTGGTTTTACATAGGCTTATATAGGGAAAATCTTAAAAAATCTTCTTCTCTGAAACCACAAGGCCCAGGACTTTGATATTTGATATGAAGCTTCATCTAGTGGACCCCTACCAAGATTATTCAAATTTTAGTGCTGGGGCAAAAAATGCCCCCGCCACAGGGCCCTTTGGTTTTACATTGGCTTATATAGGGAAAATCTTTAAAAATCTTCTTCTCTGAAACCACAAGGCCCAGGTCTTTGATATTTGGTATGAAGCTTCATCTAGTGGACCCCTACCAAGATTGTTCAAATTATAGTGCTGGCGCCAAAAATGCCCCCGCCCTGGGGCCCTTTGGTTTTACATAGACTTATATAGGGAAAATCTTTAAAAATCTTCTTCTCTGAAACCACAAGGCCCAGGACTTTGATATTTGGTATGAAGCTTCATCTAGTGGACCCTTACCAAGATTGTTCAAATTTAGTGCTGGGACAAAAAATGCCCCTGCCACGGGGCCCTTTGGTTTTACATTGGCTTATATAGGGAAAATCTTTAAAAATCTTCTTCTCTGAAACACAAGGCTCAGGTCTTTGATATTTGGTATGAAGCTTCATCTAGTGGACCCTTACCAAGATTGTTCAAATGATAGTGCTGGGGCCAAAAATGCCCCCTACCCGGGGCCCTTTGGTTTTACATAGGCTTATATAGGGAAAATCTTTAAAAATCTTCTTCTCTGAAACCACAAGGCCCAGGACTTAGATATTTGGTATGAAGCTTCATCTAGTGGACCCATACGAAGATTGACCAAATTATAGTGCTGGGACAAAAAATGCCCCGCCACGGGGCCCTTTGGTTTTACATTGGCTTCTATAGGGAAAATCTTTAAAAATCTTCTTCTCTGAAACCACAAGGCCCAGGCCTTAGATATTTGGTATGAAGATTCATCTAGTGGACCCCTACAAAGATTGTTCAAATGATAGTGCTGGGGCCAAAAATGCTCCCGTCCCGGGCCCTTTGGTTTTACGTAGGCTTATATGGGGGAAATCTTTAAAAATCTTCTTCTCTGAAACCACAAGGCCCAGGACTTTGATATTTGGTATGAAGCTTCATCTAGTGGACCCCTACCAAGATTGTTCAAATTATAGTGCTGGGGCAAATAATGCCCCCGTCCCGGGGCCCTTTGGTTTTACATAGGCTTATATAGGGAAAATCTTTAAAAATATTCTTCTCTGAAACCGCTAGGCCCAGGTCTTTGATATTTGATGTGTAGCTTCATCTTGTGGA
This sequence comes from Lucinisca nassula, assembly GCA_963580285.1. NCBI lineage: Eukaryota > Metazoa > Mollusca > Bivalvia > Lucinida > Lucinidae > Lucinisca > Lucinisca nassula. The sequence goes on along the minus strand of OY757010.1, from coordinate 44,511,611 downwards.
CCTTTGCCAAGATTGTTCAAATTATAGCCTTTGTTGATGTTTGGTATGAAGCTTCACCTTTAAGACCTCCCTCAACATTATGCTCATTAAAGCCCTGGGGCCCACTTGTTACACTATGGATCAGGTGAGCGATCCAGGGCCATCCAGGCCCTCTTGTTTTTTTTTTTGGTGGTAAAATTTACAATGTATAAGTAAAGGCGGGTTTTTGTAATGTTAAGGAGAATGGATGCACCTGGCTGATTTTCTGCAATTTTTCAAAGGAGATAACTTTGGGACTTTTTATTTGCTGTTTTGTAAATGCTGTGACATGGAAAAAGGTATCTTTTAAAGGAACGAATTTGCTCCAAGCAAATTCTTTCCTTTAAGAGTTGATCCCTATTGACATGGGAGACAAAAAATACTTTTGCAGGAGTTGCCTACTCTGGAGGTGTAGCCATTCCCCTTAAACTGTTTCATTTAGTTCAGTTGTCCAGTTGTTGAATTCCTGTACATGTATTTAAAACAAACAATGTAGACCCAGATCAGACATAACTTTGTGTGGAGTCTGATGTGGGTCTACACTGTTAGCCAAACTCTAGTCCTGTCCAGATCAATTCTACCGTTAACCCTCTATACACAACACTGACCTCACATGACAAAAAAACATGGCTTTAAGGGAAATGTGAACATCATCAGGGGAGGCAACTCCTGCAAAAGTATTTATATACCCCATGTCAATAGGGGTCAAATCTTAAAGGAAAGAATTTGCTCCTCAGGAGCAAATTCTTTCCTTTAAGAGTAGATCCCTTTTCCAGTGGGACAGGGCTTGAAGAAAAGCGAACAGGAGGTCCTGAAATTTGTCTCCCTTTGAAAAATGGCTCAGAAATCTGCAAGGTGTTCCCATTCCCCTTAAGTACTGTTACCTGGATTCCATACTAAACAAAAATCAATGATAAGTCACATGGTTATCAGCGATATGAAGCTACTGTGCCTAGTCGGCATCCAATTGACCAAAAAAAGCACATTTTTGAAGACCACGTGAATTCAACATTCTGTGTCACATTAGAATAGCTTTCTCCATTTGTGACATTGTTATTTTATGTTCGTGTTTCTTTCCCTTTGGTGTCTTTGATTTGACATTTGAGGTGAGTGTATCCATTCCTGATCATTGCCTTCACTTCTGTTCTCAAAAATGATGTGTAACTTTATTTATCATATGACGTCGCGTCTGAGAGTGTAATAACGGATTATAACGCCATGTAATATTTTCGATAATCCACTATTTTATCATATACTTATAGCGAGCTCGCTCCGCATGGGGCAAAGCCCCATGCGGCGCAGGCCGAAGGCCTGCGAGAGCAAGCTCAATGGTAACGTATACGAATATAATCTATTCTGTTCTATTCTGTTGTTGCATAGTGTTGAACGAATTTTTTTTGTGCCGGAAGTACGATTTTTGGTTTGGTATTCAAGTTTCGTGCGCGTTTGGCAAAAAAAAAAATACAAAAAAAACGAAAATGTGTGAAAATATGAATCTAAACATCCACAGGTATGTTGGACTTGTAGGCTTTACTCAACTTCACAAGCTCATATTTTCACACATTTTCGTTTTTTTTTCTAACATTTGGTACGCTTTACTCTGAATTAAAGGGATTCTGTGTGCTTTTATTCACAGTGAAACGGTCATGAAACCAATAGTCGCAGGCATTACACTCAATCAGGTAGACCACAAATCAAGTATTATTACTATTAAACCAGTCGATCACTTCCAAATTTGGAAGTCAATATAAACAAACTGTGTCGTCTGTTTCTGTCGAGCAAAGCAACTGCTGAACTGAGCGAACCAAATCTGCTTTTCTGGTTATTCACAAACTAGCAGGTATTACACACACAATAAAAAAAAAAGAAATATGTCACCGTTACATCATGTTTCGTATTCACCATAGCAACATTGTCAGTAATCGCGGCATACTTCATTCAAAGCATTTATTTTCAATAGCAACAACAACATTTTCTAGGTTACTTTCATATGAATAATGTGTATCTCTGTGTATTCACCTTATTTGCATTATCTGCTGGTTCCTAGTCTGAAGGTTATCAGTGTTGGAAAAACAGGTAACCAGACCCCCCTGACCTTAAAAGGTCAGGGGGGTCTGGTTACCTATTTTTCCAATATTGACAATGTGCAAGCTGGGAGCCAGCAAATAATGCAAATATGGTGAATTGCTCAATATGCCATCAACATTTCAACTTGCTGTTGTTGTGGTGACAGGACATCTCGGCCCCTAACAAACTCGGCCCCTGACAAACTCGGCCCCTAGCAAACTCGGCCCCTACAAACTCGACCCCTGACAAACTCGGCCCCCAAAATTAGAATGTGTATATATTAATGTTGGAATTGACTTATTATCAAACTATTACATATTTTAATGTACATATGCCTAATTAATTTCATTTTTGGCAATTTTTTCCAATATATTTGAATAGGCGAGTTTTCTTAATGAACCATCTGATCAGGATCTAAACTGTTTCCCATTGTTTGATAGTCTTAGCGAAGCGAGGTCGTTCTAACAAAACCCACAAACTGTTTTTATGTCGATACAATATACATAATCTAAACCGAAGTTAACCCCAGTTTTACAGGGCATGATTATATAGGCAAGTTTTCATTATGACATACTGTGCTAGCAACGCTTTGAAAGTTTAATGGGTGGAAATAAATGTGCTAAAAAGTTTTCTACCAACTCTGTATCAACCTACAAGCAGGCAAAATGTTGTGTCAATTTTATTCAATGACGAAACTATTCCATTGGTGTGTACGCGCTATGCTGATATGTTTGCATGAAACATGTGCATTGTTTTTGTCTTACATGTGCTGCATTTAAGAAATGAATTTTATTTTTCTGCTGTTCATGAAAGTATGAAAGCAGCGGGTCGCCTGCAAAGTAAATTTGACCTTGAAGGGGTTCATGTAAACTTTGAGTGAACGGACATCCAGGTAACTGCAATTGGTTAAAGTTAATACATTGATTTATATAGGAACTTGATAATTATTTCACCATAAAATAAAAACTAATAAAAATATATTTTCTGTGCCAGCGGCTCATGATTTTTCATTTTTTTTTAATATCCACAATGAAATTTTATGAACAACTTTTTGGTCCTTTTTACATATATTTGGAAGCACACTCTTAATGTATAGTTTGTTTGTTTTGTTTGATTTGAGGTTTAACGTTCCCGTCAACACTGTAAAGGTCATTTTGGAGGCGTTGCTACCAATTTTGTGGGACTTTTACCCATTGAGATGAAATGACATCTCAAGCCCTGCCGCCCAATGACACCAATAGGGTTTATAAGCACCGCTTTGCGTGGGCAGGCTTAGATCCTCTAAGCGGTTTACCAGTACTCGTGTGCGGTCGGTTTCAGCTCTGCGTGGAAGCATCATGCAGCCCATCTATTTCTTCCAGCTCTGATGGGCGGGGGCGAACTCAATGTATAGAATATATAGTAAAACTACTGAATGAAGCGACAAAAGCTGATGAATTTATTTTCATAACTTTTTTTGTAAATTGTTATTTCTTTTCTGTGCCAGCGGGGGTAAAATTGCAAATTTATGGCGAACACGTCCATATAAATATTGTGAAATAAAAATGAAAATAATTTGGTCCTTTTTGAAATTGAAATACACTATCCCCTTTTTTAGCTCGTCTGTTTTTTGAAAAAAAACTTTCGAGCTATTGTCATCACTCCGGCGTCTGCGTAGTCGTCCTGCGTCGTCCTGCGTCCTGCGTCGTTCCAAAAAAACTTAACCTTGGCTATAACTTAAAAAGTATTAGACCTAGCCTCATGAAACTTCATACACACACTCATCATCACAAGAGCTACATTTTGACCAAGGACCATAACAACATTGTTGACTTTGGCTGAATTATCTCCCCTTTTCCAATTTTTTTCTGAAACATTTTTTGCTCTCATTTTAATACTATTCACAACAGAGCCTTCAAACTTCACATGAATGTTCCTTGGGACAAGACCTTTTCAGTGATACCACACTTTTTGATCTGTGACCTTGACCTTTGAACTTTGACCTATTTTTCGAAAATTTAACCGAAAACCTTAACCTTGACCATATTTCCAAAAGTATTTGGCCTACCTTCATGAAACTTCATACACATACTCACCATCACAAGAGCTACATTCCCTACAAGTTTTATAACTCCATCTTGCAATTTGATTGAATTATCTCCCCTTTTCTCTCCGTTTTTTTTAAATTGTTTTTGTCTCTTATTTCAATACTATTCACAACAGAGCCTTCCAACTTCACATGAATGTTCCTTGGGACAAGACCTTTTCAGTCATACCACGCTTTTTGACCTGTGACCTTGATCTTTGAACTTTGACCTATTTTTCGAAAAATTAACCAAAAAACTTAACCTTGACCATATTTCCAAAAGTATTTGGCCTACCTTCATGAAACTTCATACACATACTCACCATCACAAGAGCTACATTCCCTACAAGTTTTATAACTCCATCTTGCAATTTGATTTGACTTAGAACTTTTGTTTTCTAAAAGAAACTGCAGACGAGCGTTGGCACCCGCTTGCGGTGCTCTTGTTTCTATTTTTAGCTCGTCTGTTTTTTGAAAAAAAACTTTCGAGCTATTGTCATCACTCCGGCGTCTGCGTAGTCGTCCTGCGTCGTCCTGCGTCCTGCGTCGTTCCAAAAAAACTTAACCTTGGCTATAACTTAAAAAGTATTAGACCTAGCCTCATGAAACTTCATACACACACTCATCATCACAAGAGCTACATTTTGACCAAGGACCATAACAACATTGTTGACTTTGGCTGAATTATCTCCCCTTTTCCAATTTTTTTCTGAAACACATTTTTTGCTCTCATTTTAATACTATTCACAACAGAGCCTTCAAACTTCACATGAATGTTCCTTGGGACAAGACCTTTTCAGTGATACCACACTTTTTGATCTGTGACCTTGACCTTTGAACTTTGACCTATTTTTCGAAAATTTAACCGAAAACCTTAACCTTGACCATATTTCCAAAAGTATTTGGCCTACCTTCATGAAACTTCATACACATACTCACCATCACAAGAGCTACATTCCCTACAAGTTTTATAACTCCATCTTGCAATTTGATTGAATTATCTCCCCTTTTCTCTCCGTTTTTTTTTAAATTGTTTTTGTCTCTTATTTCAATACTATTCACAACAGAGCCTTCCAACTTCACATGAATGTTCCTTGGGACAAGACCTTTTCAGTCATACCACGCTTTTTGACCTGTGACCTTGATCTTTGAACTTTGACCTATTTTTCGAAAAATTAACCAAAAAACTTAACCTTGACCATATTTCCAAAAGTATTTGGCCTACCTTCATGAAACTTCATACACATACTCACCATCACAAGAGCTACATTCCCTACAAGTTTTATAACTCCATCTTGCAATTTGATTTGACTTAGAACTTTTGTTTTCTAAAAGAAACTGCAGACGAGCGTTGGCACCCGCTTGCGGTGCTCTTGTTCTTTTTCTATGGATTAGATGTCACCCAGGTATTCTTGGCTAGGTAGTTGAGGCCTTGAGGAGATAACATTTATTTTCTGTGTTGCACGCGTTAATTCCCTTGATTATCAGCACAGCTAAGAAAGGTCGTGTCCGTACAAGTCCGGTATGACTACGCTGTCATTCATACTTTCATGAACGGCAGAAAAATTAAGTTTCTTTCTTAAAACTGGGGTATACAGAGGTAAATATTGTTTTTCTGCTCAAAAACAGATTGTGAGTACTCGATAGTAGCGTCGAGGTGGTTCTATCGAGCCGAGCAAAAATAAAAAAAAATATCACAATTATTCATTTTCAAATTTCCATTTCTGGCCAAAAAATTGATAATGTATTTTTATAGACCTCTGTTTTCGTAATGAACGTCGCCAACGCACAATCAGGTCGTGGAGAACCATGTATATCATGGACTATATTGTTTTCTATAGGTTTACATTTGGCTTTACACTGGAAATGTAAATATCACAAAAACACGCCTATTCTAAAATATTGACATTACGAAAACACGCCTATACAAATACATTGTTAACTTTAACGCCGAAAAACGATCATTTTAAAATCATAATAGTGATATTTTTTTCTTATTTCTGCTCAAAATATAGATTGTGGGGACTCATTAGAACCGCCTCATCGAGGCAGTTCTAACGAGTACCCACAATCTCTATTTTGTAGCGGAATTTAGAAAAAATAAGGGTTACCCTTGTAAACCCAAGTTTTCCTATTTAAAAGGGGGTCAACATTATATAGGCGTGTTTTCGTGATGATTTTTCACCCCCCAAATATGAACATTTTCAGATGAAACATAAACATATTTTTCTTATTTCTGCTATAAACATAGATTGTGGGTACTCGCTAGAACCCATTGACAAGGCGATTCTAACAAGTAACAACAATCTATGTTTTTGAGCAAACAGATTTTGATACTTGTTAAAACAGCATCGACGACGCGGTTCTTACAAGAACCAACAATCTATGTTTTTTGAGAAAAAAAAAAGAAAGAATAATATAAACCCTTGTAAACCCAAGTTTATCTGTATAAAAGTGTGGATGCAGGTGGTCAAAATTATATAGGCATGTTTTCGTGATGCCACACTTAATTGTAACACCGTCAAATTACAGCATCGGTTTCCGCGATCTTTTTTCGTATTAAAAACGATAAATATGGTCAAACTTTCTGTGAAACTACCTATCCACCTTCCAAATTGATTATCGCAAACAAAAACACAGTATTTTAGGACCTAAATGCTGCTAGGGACTGAGTTTTTAGGGACGGGGTTGAATGGGGGCCGAGTTTGCTGGGGGCCGAGTTTGTCAGGGGCCGAGTTTGCCAAGGGCCGAGTTTGTTAGGGGCCGAGATGTCCATAAATCGTTGTTGTTTATCATTCTTTGTCCTCATGACTAAGTCGCTGTCTCTAGGTGCATTCACTGTTGTTGTTTTAACTTGTATTCAGCACCATTAAGTGACCATTTGGTAGGTTAGATTGCTTTGAGGTTTAGCATCCAAGTCAACTCTGTACAGGTCATTCTTGAGATGTAGCTTCCAATTTGATGGGACTTTAATTCTTGCTTTGAGGTTTAGCATCCCCGTCAACTCTGTATAGGTCATTTTTTTACATGTAGCTTCCAATTTCATGGGACTTTCATTCTTACTTTGAGGTCTAGCGTCTCCGTCAAATCTGTATAGGTTATTTTTGAGATGTCGCTTCGAATTTGATGGGACTTTAATTCACATTAAAGTGTATTCATTGATTTCTTATCGGAGGTCAGCCTCTGTTGATGTTGTTTTATGAATAAATAACATCTTGTATACCCAGCTTACATCATGGCGTCCCAACAAGTCCAAGGCCACATTTCTTCTGCTCTGCAGATGATTACATTGGGAAACATTGAATGTTTCGTTGAAAATGTGCCTGGTGATGGCAACTGTTTCTTCCATTGTCTGTCAGTGGCAATTAATGGTAATATTTCAATGACACGAGAATACAGAAGTATAGTTTGTCAAACTATTTTCAACAATTGGCAAAACTGGCATGAGAAAGTTGTTTTGTTTCATGGTCCTTTGATGACAAGATATAAATACTGGGGTTCTATGATTAAACTCAATGGTTGGGCATGTAGCTCGGAAATTGAGGCCGCAGCTTTGGTTTTCCAGTGCAGAATCAAAGTTTGGTTTAGGTGTGGTACAGAATACACAGTAACAATTTTTGGTAATCAAGGCTCACATGTGCAAACCATCAACTTGTTGTTAGAAAACAACCATTTCCAGTTGATACACAACATGGAACAGCATTCTAATGTTGACAATAACCTATTGGTACCAGAAAAGGAATTGGAACTATCAAATCAAATCATGCATGTTTCACAGGAAAGTAACTTTTCAGAACTAAGGCCAAAAAGGAGAAATTTTGGTAAAAACCTGCTCTACTCCCCTCAATCCAAAAGATTCCGACGCAGGACTGACACTAACAAAAGAAATCCTGACAGCTACAACCTGCAGGTGTACATTACATGTACTCCAGGACGGCCCCCGCCCATCGGGGCTTGAAGAAATAGCATGATGCTTCCACACAGAGCTGTATCCGACCATGAGAACTGGTTAACCCCTTAGAGGAACTAGGCCTGCCAACGCAAAGCGGTGCAAGTCGGACCCATCCTATCTATCTATCTACTGATACTGTGTCGGTCACATTTGACCATTACCGCAGGTGTACATTACATACACTCCAGGTTTGCATGATGACAGCCTGCACAGTAATCATATAATTACGGTAGGGATCTTTAACCTGCACAGGGGATGGTTCTCCTTGCACAGGGGGCCTCTAGTTAACGTCCAGATCTAAAGGACGGTGTACATTTTGACATTCATCCCTGCAAATGATGCCAATGCCGTGAATGGAGCGGGTTTGGACATCGAAATTTTACCGCCACTATCTATCTATCTTCTGATACTGCGTCGGTCACATTTGACCATTACCGCAGGTGTATATTACATACACTCCAGGTTTTGCAGGATGAAAGCCTACACAGTAATCATGTAATTACGGCAGGGATCTTTAACCTGCACAGGGGATGGTTCTCCCTGCACAGGGGGCCTCCAGTTAACGTCCCGATCCGAAGGACGGTGCACTTTATGACATTCATCCCTGCAAATGATGCCAATGGAGCGTGTTCGGGCACCGAAAATCTATCGCCGCAGCCGGGGATCGAACCCGGGACCTCTAGCATCAGAGGCAAGTGCACTAACCACTGAGCTACCATACTCTACCGTCCTTCCATGCTTATAAATTGGGAGGCAGAGCTTGAGATGTCATTTCATCTCAATATCGGGTAAAAGTCCCACAAAATTAGAAGCAAGTTAACATCTCCAAAATTACCTTTTCAGTGTTGAGGAGGAGGTTAAACCTCAAATCAAACAAATACAGTCCAGGTTTGCAGAATAAAAGCCTACATAGTAATCATGCAATCTGCCTGTAACACTCTAGAGAGGGGTTGGCAGAAAATAGAGATAGATATTTTTTTCTTTTACTTGCACAGGGATGGTTCTCCCTGTACAGGGGGCCTCCGGTTAACGTCCTGATCCGAAGGACAGTACACCTTGTGGCATTCATGATGACAGTGTAGCAGTTCAGACACCACAATTTTCTTACCGCTGCATGGAATTGAACTGGGGGCCTAGCATAAGCATGATAGGCAAGTGCACTAACCACTGAGCTACCATGCTCCATAGGCAAACAGAGTTAATTCATTTTTTTTTCTATCCATTTCTGCTGATCGTTTATCTTGTGACTTTCGCATTTCATTGTTTCTCTCACGTTTGTATGGGAAGCCAGTCTGTTCTGAAGGTATTGATTAATTCAGGGTTCTTTTAAAGTGCAGCTGTTAATGTGAATTTCTCCAAAAGCATCAATACCGAAAAATCATATGTACACATATTGTTGAAAATTGTGCCCCCCCCCCCCCCCCCCCCCCACACACACACACACACATCAGGGCTTGAAGAAATAGATGGGCTGCAATGCATGCTTGATGCATTTGAGTATAATGGATGGCAAATTCGATTGATAGCCTTTCGTACAGCAGACTCATTATCTGGATGAAGAAGAGAGCAGTTAGAGCCTGACTTGGGACCAACGGCGATAGATCAGGACACATCCATGAAAGACACTGGTTGCATGTCTTTGTAAACATTGTCAGTTAAAGAAGTGTTTCATTGACATGCTCTTGTGTACCATTAAGGCAGCTAATTTGATTTGGATCTGTTCATGGACAACCAGATTGATGCAGATGTTCGTACGACCCTGTAGAGCCCAGCACATGGATGGTAGATGACTTGGTTAACAGATAGGGTTGGCTAATCGGAGTTGAGAGTATAATGGATGGCAAATTCGATTGATAGCCTTTCGTAGAGCAGACTCATTATCTGGATGAAGAAGAGAGCAGTTAGAGCCTGACTTGGGACCAATGGCGATAGATCAGGACACATCCATGAAAGACACTGGTTGCATGTCTTTGTAAACATTGTCAGTTAAAGAAGTGTTTCTTTGACATGCTCTTGTGTACCCTTAAGGCAGCTAATTTGATTTGGATCTGTTCATGGACAACAAGATTGAGACAGATGTTCGTACAACCCTGTAGAGCCCAGCACATGGATGGTAGATGCAGATGACTTGGTTAACAGATAGGGTTGGCTAATCGGAGCTGAAAGGATGATGGATTATCAGTCCTGTCACTGTGGTCGATAATCGATTAGTAATCGCTAAGGTTTTTGTCATTATTTTACCTGTCTGGCTTTCTGTCTTACCATGACTCTTACCATATGTTGGTCTTTACCATATGTATATTTGAACAGACAGGCCTGAGCTAACAGTGTAGACCAAGATGAGATGCCGCATAATGCAGCATATCATCAGGGTCTGCACTGTTTGCCACTCATCCAGCTGTTTTAGGCATAACTTCGGGTAGTAATTAAATTGTACCTATCAAGTAATCAATTAAAAGCAAGTCAGAAATGATTATCATTTTTGCGGAATTTATCCATCGATTATACGATTAATCGTGTCAGCCTTTTTAACAGACAAATTTACTGCCCATGGGATCTGAACTCATTCTTGTTGCCAGAAAGTATTTGCAATTCAGATAAAGAGAAAAGATGGGAAAATGGGGATAATATTTTTGATTATTTGAAAAAAGATGTTATGGATACCTGTGAAATGCTATGTTGTGACTGGTGCAACAAGTACCTACAACATTCCTTTTAGCTCACCTGTCATCCATGCGTGCTTCTGTAAAGAATTCTTCCAACGACATCTCCTCCTAAAACACTGATCAGATTTTGACCAAACTTCACAGGAATGATCCTTAGCTGGACCCCTTTCAAAGTTGTTCAAATGGTTCCAGTCCATTGCACATCTAGGTCACAGGAGCCGAAAATAGATTTTTTCACTGAAAACTTGAAAAATCTTCTCTGAAACCACAAGGCCTGGGCCTTTGATATTTGGTATGAATCTTCATATAGTGAACCTCTACCAAGATTCTTCAAATTAAAGTCATGGGGCCAAAAATGCCCCCGTCTGGGGGCCTGGTTTTACAGAGGCTTATACAGGGAAATTTTCTCCGAAACTGCAAGGACCAGGTCTTTGGTATTTGGCGTGAAGCTTCATCTAGTGGACCTCTATCAAGACTGTTCAAGTTATAGCCCTAGGGCCAAAAAATTGCCTACCCGGGCCCTTTACCGGTAGTTAAAATATTTAAAATCTACTTCACTGAAACCACAAGGCCCAGGTCATTGCTATTTGGCATGAAGCTACATCTACTGAACCTCTACCAAGATTGTTCAAATCATAGCCATTGGGCAAAAAATGCCTCCGCCTGTGGGCCCTTTGGTTTAACATTGACTTATATAGGGAAATTAAAAACAAGGTCTTCTACTCTGAAACCGCAAGGCCCAGATCTTTTATATTTGGTGTGAAGCTTCATCCAGTGGACCTCTATCAAAATTGTTCAAATTATAGCCCTAGGAAATAGAAGTCAAGTCAAATGCAGAAGGCCAAGGTCTTGGATAATTGACATGAAGCTTTGTGTTACGGATTTCTAGCAAGATTGTTCAAATTAAAGCCCTGGGGTCAAAAATGGCCCGCCCCCAGGGACTCCAAGATTTATATAGATATATATATATATATCCAAGTACATCAATGCCACAGAGTGGGCCCTGTACTTTAAACTGAAGAAGAGGAAAAACCTTTAAAATTTTAATCTTCTTGTCTGAAACCAGACTGCTCCAGTCTTTGATATTTGGTATGAAGCTTCACTTTTTAGACCACTACCAAGATAATTGAAATTATAGCCCGGGGCCAGTAATGGCTCTCCCAGGGGCTCACTTGTTACCCTATGGATCGGGCCATCATGGCTCTCTTGATACTTTTAGAGACAGATAAGACAATTTTAATACTAGTATCTCCAATGAACTGTTTCTCCATTGTGAATTTTGCCTTAGATTAAGTCTAATCATTCAGTTCTAAAATTAGGTTAGGAATTTATTTTTAGCACTATGGTGTACAGGGATACTCTGTGGGGCACAAGACAGGATTTTCAGGTGAGAAAATAAGTTCCGGCAGGGTAATATTTCTCAGTGGGAACTTTGTTTGTTTGATTTGAGGTTTAACGTCCCCGTCAACACTGTAAAGGTCATTTTGGAGACGTTGCTTCCAATTTTGTGGGACTTTTACCCGACATTGAGATGAAATGACATCTCAAGCCCTGTCGCCCAATGAAACCAATAGGGTTTATGAGCATGGACGGTCCGCCTCGCACTGCGGTTCCTGGACAGGCTTAGATCCTCTCAGCGGTTTACCAGTACTAGTGTGCAGGTCGGGTTCAGCTCTGCGTGGAAGCATCATGCAGCCCATATATTTCTTCAAGCCCCTATGGGCGGGGGCTGCTCAGTGGGAACTATTTCTCTTTGTGATATAATATCGTTTTTCTTTTTCATAGAAAATCCTGTATTTACTTGGTAAAAATTTAATATACATATTTATTTCACAATTTCTGTTACATGCAATACATATATACATACAATAATAATTCATAGGAGTGAAAGCTTACATTGTTGATGGGGACATTAACCCATTGTATGCTATTACACTCTTCCACTGCCATATATTGGACAAGTCCATTTGTCATATAAGGGGGTCAGGCCTATTTTTTTCGTTTTTATTAGCTCACCTGTCATGTAATGATGAGGTGAGCTGTTGGGATCACTTTTCGTCCGCCGTACGTCCATCCTTGCGTAAACAATTTCTTCAAAAGACATCTCCTTAACCACTGATCGGATTATGACCAAACTTCATAGGAATGATTCATAGGAGGTTCCCTTTCAGAGTTGTTCAAATGGTTCCAGCCTGCACATCAAGGTCACGGGAGCCAACAACAGATTTTTTTTTTTAATGAAAACTTATTCTGAAACCAGGCCTTCGATAGATGGTGTGTAGCTTCAGTCTAGTGGACCTCTGCCAAGATTGTTCAAATTATAGCCCTGGGGCCAAAAATGCCCCTGCCTCGGGGCCCATTGGTTTAACATAGTCTTACATAGGAAAAAGCTTTAAAAATCTTCTTGTCTGAAACCAGAAGGCTCAGGTGTTTGATCAGAAGCCTCTGTGGTGTAGTGGTTACGCTACTCGCCTTGTAAACCAGGGATCGCAGGATCAATCCCGGGCTTCTCCAGACTTTAGGATGAGTCTTTAAACCGAGGTCCTGTCTCCGTATGACCTTCGCTGTTGGTGGGACGTAAAACCCAAACACTCACTCACTCAGGTGTTTGATATTTGGTATGAAGCTTCGTCTTGTGGACCTCTATCAAGATTGTTCAAATTATAGCTCTGGTGCCCCTTGGTTTTACATTGACTTATGTAGGAAAAATCTAAAAAAATCTTCTCCTGAAACCACAAGGCCCAGGTCCTTGAAATTTGGTGTGTAGCTTCATCTATTGGACCTCTACTAAGATTGTTCAAATTATGGCCATGGGGCCAAAAATGCCCCCGCCACATTGAACTTCATCTGCAGACCGGCCTCCCACTATGCAAGTTGATCCAGGTCATCTTGTAAAACAAGTTGGCTGCTTTCAAAAAGCATCCAATAGGTTTGGTCTTGTCAGTCTACATTCTGATTTGAGCCAGCTGATATCATTATCCCACTTAATGCATTTTTTGAATACAAAAAATAAACTTAAATACAAAACGTGTATATAAAATTTCGAAGTCTGTGACCTTGGTATCAGGAAGGGTAGGTAGTGACGAGTATTCTGTGGTAAATTGTTTAACGCCATGAGAAGTATAAACTAAATGTAACTTACATATGGTTTGCACATGTATAGCACAAAACTTAACCAAACGAAAATGTTAACCGAATTTTTCAAAGGGTCATAACTCTATTAATATTTGGTGGCATATCTTCACATCTTAGCCTTACTACATACACATTTTAGGCTTGATCGGATGAAAACTGTATAGTAGGATTTATACGGCAACGAAAAAAAAGTTTACGAACGGACGGACGGACACCAACCCCGTAACTTAATACGACGGTTTTTTTTTTGTTGTTTTTTTTTTCAAACGGGCATATGAAAAGATTTTTCCTAAGTCATCAGGCCTTCTATAGGGCCTTGGTTATCTATTGCATTTGTTGTTAACGTCCCTGTTAACACTGTATGAGTCTTTTTTGAGACATTGCTTCCAATGCTGTGAGACTTTTACTCAGTACTGAGATAAAACGGGCAGATAAAACTCCTTCTCAAGCCCTGTCACCCAATGAAACTAAATGGTTGAAATGCATGAACGGTCCGACTCGAGCCACTTTTCATGGGCAGGCTTAGACTTTCTAGGCGATTTAACACTACTCATGTGCGGCCGGTATCAGCTCTGCGTGGAAGCATCATGCAGCCCAATCTATTTCTTCAATCCCCGATGGACGGGGGCCGATCAGACCTTGGGGCAATATATTGGACTGCATGAGCTGAAACCGACCGAACTTTGAAGTATTGCTGAACCACCTAGGAAGATCTAAGCCTGCCCAGACGAAATGCTGCGAATCAGACTGTATCTTAAACCTCGGCAGTTTCTTTGAGCGGCATCTCCGCAAAAACCTGAAATTTGCTATCCTTTTGTGTATCTTTCTGGATCACAATTTAATTGTCAAAGTGATTAGTAAAACGTCAAGTATTGAGTGGAAATAAAGACCACCACTCTTGGCTTATCAGATAAAATAGCTCCAATCGAATGCGCCAAAAAGTCTTTTAACAACTCAGTCTGTAACTGGTGGCAGGTCACTTAGTAGTCATGAAGTTTTTAAAAAGAAACTATTGCTATCTGTGCTGGGCTCAAGAACAATAAACAGCTACTCATCAACGTTATGACTTTGTTTCGCTCCCTAAATATTTTATATATTTGGAAGAGTTAGAACCTTCGACCTTGGCACTGACGTTAATTCTAGTAGCAAAGACTTGAAAATGTTTTTACACACCCAGCGATCTTTTTTATGTTTTGTTTTACGATCCTTTCAAGATTATTTCACTCACATCAAGCCGATCGTTAATCGGAGGTGAGTAAAAACTAGAGAACCCGATGAAAAACCTCCTGACCTTCCGTTGCAGAACTTCTCATCATATAGTATGTGACCTGAGCCATGCTCAAACATACACCGTTGAGAGACCTAATGATTAAGAGTCAGCACTCTTATCCACTAGGCCACGGAGGCCCGTTACACCCAGCGATCTTTATAAATGAGGAAAAATAACGTTCTCTGTCTTTCCAACATTTACATATACATGTACGTATTATTAGAGCTACCAGCGTACCGAAAGATGTTCAGAATATATAAATCTGTTCCTATCTGTGTTAAGTAAACTTTGCAAGTTTTGTTTATTTGTATTTAACGACCCAGTCAACACTGATTTGGATCATGTTCTGTACTAATTGTGTTACCCTCTTGAAATAAAATCTTTATTATTATTATTATTATTATTATTATTATTATTATTATTATGTTTGAGCCTGTCAGTGTACCTATCCACGCTTTTCCTGAGCAGGCTTATCCGTAAGCGGTTTACCAGTTCAGTGCACATTATGTCGCAAAAACTGACCCCTGCCCTTCCTGAATCAGCGGAAGGGAGAGAATGACCATAGAAAAGATTTCATAATCTCCACAAAAGAATGTTGCCGACCCCAGTAGGTATCGAACCCGAGTCTTCCTTATCGCCAGTCAGACTGCATCCGACTGAGCTACCACAGCCAGCCACACTTTGTGAGTAGTAGTAGTTATGTTCTGTTGTTTTTCGTTTCCATGGCCCATGGACATACTCCATAATGGCATTGCAAGACGTAAAATTTGCGAAAATGACTGCTACTCCTGCAAAAGTAGTTTCTCTTTGGATATGTCTAAGGGGTATACTCTTAAAGGAAAGAATTTGCTTCTGGGGAGCAAATTCTTCCCTTTTAGAGTAGACCCCTTGAGAAGCAAATTCTTCCCCTTTTAGAGTAGACCCCTTTTTCAGTTGGACAATGCCAACAGAGAAGCAACCATAGGGTCCTTAAAGTTGTATTTCCATAACGAAATCATGCCTATAGAATTGTGATCCCCTTTAATCTGTTCTATAAAAAGGTTATCCTTTGGAAGCAAAGAATAAACCACAGAACTGAAAAATATGGTGTGCATATGTTTTCTGGGCCAGACTAGCTAGTTTCGGACAATTAGGCCTCATCAGTGACCCTAAGATATTTTCCAAATTCCAGAATGGAATCAATGATCCCAAAGGACAAGAAAATATAATCTACACTATGATGTAGGGCAGGGAGACGTTTTACCGCCGCCACACATTCCCACACACCAGTTGTAGTGAAGTTAAATACGGTAGGTGACCAATTAATTGGAACACCCTAGCAGTTCGAACACCCAAAATTACTTCGAAATTGTGGCTGAAAACTTTCTCATTTAATTCGAACTCCCAAATTTTTCAGAAATCAGAATTTTTAATACTTCGAACACACAAAATAAATGCCGAAAAATGCATCCAGAACAAGCATTTCGGATCGTTCCCGGGTTTATCATTACAACATCGTACTGGTCGTATATGAGCTAGCGCACGAAAAAAAAAAAAAACTTAGCATGAAATGTGTGCGACTTCCAAAGACTCGGATTAACATGCACTCTGTAAGGCAAATGGGTTTCGCTTCTCTCACTTTGGATAGCCCTGTGGTAATGGAAGGTTCATACCCTCACCGAATACTGATTAGACTGCGAGAAACGCAGGCTGCAAGTGCTTAAATCAACCTTGATGAGCCACTCGCTTATTTATGTTGTGAAAATCCCATCGTCTGCATCAGGCTCATGCGATCAGCGAAGACTCTAATCGGATTGCATGAATGAGTACGCTAAGATGTGTCTTCGCTGGTATCTCTACGACCTGCAAACACTGAACATACGCACTCACTACCGGTATGCAAGGCAAAGGGTTTCACTTAGACTTGTGACTTCGTAAGATTTAAGGGTTCAGTAAAGACTGATCACATTGCATCGATGTGCAGGCTGATCCTAGTCGGTGATGTAGCATTGTGGCCTACAAAGGCTTGGATCACCATGCATATGCAAGTGTTTTCGCTTTGCTCTCAGACTCTTTGGAGCGTAGCTTCAGCTTTCATTATTCGGCCCCCGCCCATAGGGGCTTGAAGAAATATATGGGCTGCATGATGCTTCCACGCAGAGCTGAATCTGGCCCGCACACTAGTACTGGTAAACCGATTAGAGGATCTAAGCCTGTTCAGGAACCGCGATGCGAGGCGGACCGTCCATGCTAGTAAACCCTATTAGGTTTCATTGGGCGACAGGGCTTGAGATGTCATTTCATCTCAATGTCGGGTAAAAGTCCCACAAAACTGGAAGCAACGCCTCCAAAATGACCTTTACAGTGTTGACGGGGACGTTAAATCTCAAATCAAACAAACAAACAAATCAGCTTTCATTATTGTGTGACAGTGTTACCCTTTTTCCATGTGCTGTGGCATTGGTTCAATGCCTCTTTAATAGCAGAAGCGCCCCTTTAATATTAATTGAGAGTTTCCCGCCTTTTTCCACAGAACGTCTTTAGCACGTGCGTGTGAAATTCATGGTTGTTGCATGCAAAAAGGTAGTTTAATTCAGGTTACCTGTTGGGCTACCCTAGTTTTCTGAGGAGCAAGTGAAGATGCCCATTTATTTCACGGTGACAAGGTTTTATTGGAAGTAATTTCGGGGAACATGATTAAGAAAATAAGTCATATTCGGTGGGGGGGGGGGGGACTCAGGTCAGCCTGCACATGCATGCAGTCTGAACAGTCTTCGTTGTTCGTATGTGCCTACCATGTGCCACGCACATGCTAATCAAAGAACAACAGGTGAAAACTATGGCCACATTGGCTACAGGCGCAGGCTAATCTGGTCCTTCGTGTAAAACTTTTTTTTTCGCCGTGCGCCGGCTTAAAACGACGGCGTGTACATTTAACCGGCCAAATCTGCTTGCGACGTTACAAACACATCCTAAGCTACAAAGTGCAAGGATCAGTCTGTTCAGATCTCTTATCTCGAGTAAAATACTTATTGCGCATGTGCGTACAGAAAAGACTGATAAGTCTGCGCAGTTGTGCAATCGGGATTGTGTCTTCAATGTTCAAGAGGTTTGAAATGTTTCATCGCGCATAAAGTGAAGATCACACATGCAGATGTTAAATTTGTGTATGATGTCCGCATTTTCTTTTTTTGTTACTTGCCTATCTAAATAACATGATGGTTTTGCATCCGCACAGTCTAATCAGTCTTCACCGGACTACTTCGATGGGCATTGAATTGCTACATGCCCCCGGCTTACGCTGATTTGCGACTGCTTATTAGTAATCAGAGAACACACAAACAAGGCTACGCAGTCTCGCCTGAGGCTTCACTATGCGCTTAAACAATATAGGTTGGGGGGGGGGGGGGTGAAGTATCTATGCGCCTAGCTCCACTGAATAGCTGCACGTGCGGGTTTCAACATCACATCCCATATATACATGTAGCTGGACTTGTCTGCTGCGGTGTAGCCAGAACAAAAAAAATATTACAGACTATAAGGAAATTCTTTGAAAAATCCTCTTTTTCCTAGATATGGGCTACTCTTAAGAAGAATTTGCTCTAAACAAATCAATTTCTGTTATTCCTGAGATCACAAATTGACTCGCCCATTTTAAAGGGAATATAGTGACAGTTCAAGAGGTGTAAATGTCATTAATGACAATGTGTATCGCATTCAAAGACCCCCTGCACACACTGACTTATTTATAGATCAAACGGTTCAGCACTGCATAAGTGATATTTATAACTTCTAATCACGTGCGGATTGACAGGGCAACGGGAAAAAAACGTAGTTGTATTGGAGTTGAAACGCTTGCTTTTAGGTCTGTGTCGCTATTCAGACAGGCTGTTTCCTGTAATTGCAGTATAGTATTGCATCATCGTTAAAGCTGATTGGTTGATCGAGTCACGTGCCCCTCCATGGAACAGTTACAATCTGGTCATTATACCCGGTTTGCCCGCCTCATGGCGACCAAACCAATAAGACAGTTAGACGGAGAATATATACAGGACACATCATCAGCAAACAAACTGACTGATGTCCTGATATTAACAGTCAGATCATTGATGAAAACCAAGAAGACTGGTCCCAAGGACTGAACCTTGGGGGACTCCAGATAAAACAGGGACTGATCAGGTGCTTGGCCATCAAGTACAACTTGTTGTGAGCACCCAGAGAGCCATGAGCTTATCCACCTATGTGTGGATTCACTTATCCCATAGTAGTCACTTTATATAATAGCCCTCTGTGAGGTACCTTCAACCTTGTCAATTTTGTATCCCACCCTAGCATAGAAGCCAATGGAATGACATTTTTAGCTCGCCTGTACGAAGTACAAGGAGAGCTATTGTTGTCACCTCGGATGGCATGCGCGTGCGTGTGCGCGTGCGCTTCATACTGCGTTAAAGTTTTTCAAATGCTTATATGCTCAACAGTCACTCATCACAGAGCACTCATATTTGGAACTTAAGTACCTGGGAGGGTCTTCTGATGTTCAAAGATAACAGACCCCTGGGGTCATGCCCCGGGGTGGGGCTTGGGGTCAAAATCTAGAACACCTATGTAATACTGTGTTAAAGTTTTTGAAATGCTTATATCTCAGCAGTCACTAATCACAAAGCATTAATATTTACAACTTGGATACCTGGGAGTGTCTTCTGAGATTCCAAGACAACACCCCCATGGGTTCGTGCCTGAGAGTGGGGATGGGGTGGGGCTAGGGGTCAAAATCTAGGACAACTTTGTAATTTGTTGTATACCTTTCCCTTATTCTAACAAGTTATAGACAGAATTGGTTAGACATCAGCCAACCAAGTGACATCGGTTCAAGTGTAAAAGGGTGAAGGTCATGGTGACCTATATTTCACGGTCCAGTGATTTTGCCTTTTATCTTGAAGACTATTTGTTGGAGAAATGTCATACCTGGGATATTATTACCCAATGACTGACCTCAAAATATATCTAGGTAACTGTGACCTATATTTCATGGTTCAGTGATTTTGACTATTATCTCGAATACTATTTGATGGAGAAATGTCATACCTGGATTATAAGTTCCATGTGACCGGATAATTGACCCCAAAATATAACTAGGTCAGTGTGACCTATATTTCATGGTTCAGTGATTTTGTCTTTTATTTCGAATGCTTTTTAGCTCGCCTGTACGAAGTACATGGAGAGCTATTGTCACCTCGGATGGCGTGCGTGTGCTCGTGCTCGTGCGCGTTAAAGTTTTTCAAATGCTTATATCTCAACAGTCACTCATCACAGAGCACTCATATTTGGAACTTTAGTACCTGGGAGGGTCTTTTGATGTTCAAAGAGAACAGGTCCCTGGGGTCGTGCCCCGGGGTGGGGCTTGGGGTCAAAATCTAGAAAACCTATGTAATACTGTGTTAAAGTTTTTGAAATGCTTATATCTCAGCAGTCATGCATCACAAAGCATTCATATTTACAACTTGGATACCTGGGAGTGTCTTCTGAGATTCCAAGACAACACACCCCTAGGTTCATGCCTGGGAGTGGGGATGGGGTGGGGCTAGGGGTCAAAATCTAGGACAACTTTGTAATTTGTTGTATACCTTTCCCTTATTCTAACAAGTTATAGACAGAATTGGTTATACATCAGCCAACCAAGTGACATTGGTTCAAGTGTAAAAGGTTGAAGGTCATGGTGACCTATATTTCATGGTCCAGTGATTTTGCCTTTTATCTTGAAGACTATTTGTTGGAGAAATGTCATACCTGGGATATTAGTTCCATGTGACCCCATGATTGACCTCAAAATAAATCTAGGTCACTGTGACCTATATTTCATGGTTCAGTGATTTTGACTATTATCTCGAATACTATTTGATTGAGAAATGTCATACCTGGATTATTAGTTCCATGTGACCAGATAATTGACCTCAAAATATATCTAGGTCACTGTGACCTATATTTCATGGCTCATCGATTTTGCCTATTATCTCGAATACTATTTGATGCAGAAATGTCATACCTGGATTATAAGTTCCATGTGACACGATAATTGACCCCAAAATATAACTAGGTCAGTGTGACCTATATTTCATGGTTCAGTATTTTTGTCTTTTATCTCGAATACTTTTTGATGGAGAAATGTCATACCTGGGTTATTAGTTCCATGTGACCCCATGATTGACCTCAAAATATAGCTGGGTCAGTGTGACCTATATTTCATGGTTCAGTGATTTTGCCTATTATCTTGAATATTATTTGATGGAGAAATGTCATACTTGGGTTATTAGTCCCATGTGACCCCATGCTTGACCTCAAAATATGTCTAGGTCACTGTGACCTATATTTCATGGTTCAGTGATTTTGTCTATTATCTTGAATACTATTTGATGAAGAAATGTTACACCTGGATTATTTATTCAATGTGACCTTATTATTGACCACAAAATAAATCCAGGCCATTGTGACCTATATTTCATGGTTCAGTGATTTTCCCTATTATCTTTATTACTATTTGATGGAGAAATGTCATACCTGGGTTATTAGTTCCATGTGACCCCATGATTGACCTCAAAATATATCTAGGTCACTGTGACCTATATTTCATGGTTCAGTGATTTGCCTATTATCTTGAATACTTTTTCATGAAGAAACATCATGCCTGGATTATTTATCTCATGTGACCCCATGATTGACCTCGAAATTATATCTTGGTCAGTGTGACCTAAATTTCATGATTCAGTGACTCTGCCAAATTGAATACTATTTTTTTTTTTTTAGAAACTTCAGTCCTGAATTATAAGTTCCATGTGACCAGATGATTGACATAGAAATATATCTAGGTCAGTGTGACCTATTTTCATGGTTCATTGATTTTGCCTTATAATTCATAACATTGTGATTCTGAAATGTAATATCTGGCATATATGTTCCATGTGACCTGATCACTGACCTCAAAATGTATCTAGGTGTGTGTGACCTATATTTCATGGTTCATTAATTTTACCTTATATCTTGAAGGCGTGAAACAGGCGAGCTACGCTGTCCGGGGACAGCTCTTGTTGTTAGTTTGATTTGAGATTTAACGTCCCTATCAACACTGTATACATTTTAGTCATTTTACAGACACTGCTTTCCAATTTTGTGGGACTTTTACCCATCATTGAGATGAAATGACATCTCAAGCCTTGCTGCCCAATGCAACCAGTTAGGTGCCTGGACTATCTGATTCCCACATTTCTCCTGGGCAGACTTACAATCATAAAGAGGATTACTGTTACTCATGTGCGTTGGGTTTCAGTCGTGCATGGAATATCATGCAGCCCAATCTCTTTCTTCAAGCTCAGACAGAGGTTTTAGGGTATTTTTATCTTGAGAATACATGTTGTGTTTACTTATTAGAAAATCATCTCTGTGAGGATCCTCCTCGGTAAGGATCTTCATATGCATGCGTGTTTGTGTACAGCAGCTGTAGATAGCTATATATCACCCTGTTGTACTGTGACTGCAAATTTGTTTCTTCATAGCTCAGTGAATTGCGAGCTCGCCTATAGGCATTGCCTATGTACATATTAGAGGATATTTGATTTTTTCAGTGTAAGATCGAATTTTATTTCATCGAATGAACACCAAAACTGTTATTTTCACGAGTGGCGTAGCCACGAGTGAAAATAGCAGTTTTTGTGTTCATGAGTGAAATAAAATTTGATCTTGCACTGAAAAAATCAAATTTTCTGTTTCTTACATGCTTCAAAAGGCAATATTTAGCGTCTTTAATGGTGTCGCTCACATTCGGAGAAAATTATTTTTGTTCCTGTTCGTTTCGCGTCAATTTAGTGGTGTCCATCGTGTTTAGTGGGTATACTATTGGGTGTAAACTGAGAGTTTGCACCTGAGAAATGGCCTGGGATGGTATTATTATGAATGATTAATGAAATAATTGAGAGAGTAGTTTTCTAAAGAAGTTGCTGGCAAGTCTAACGTCGCGCGACAAAAGACGTGACGTCAGCGTCATAAATGACGTCAGTAACGTCCCCGTCACACATGAACGGGCTATGCGTCAATAAGAACACATTTCAGTATTGTTCAGTTATCTGACAAAGACAAAATTGAAATTAGAGTTAGATTTGAAGAAAAAAGTAGTCCAAAACAGTGAAAAATAAAAAATCGTATTTTCACTGTTTGAAACAGTGAAAATATCGATTTATTTTTCACTGATAAATATAGAATATTACACGGTTATTTTGATATCGGCCCTGGTCTCGGCCCGAGTTGCCTGTCTCAGCCCGAGCCGGAACGGCGAGGGCTGAGACAGGCCGAGGGCCGAGGCCAGGGCCGATATCAAAACAACCGTGTTATATTCTTTTTATCATGGCAGTGGCTATTCGTACGGCCCCGTATGAATAGCCTGCATTGGCTAATCGTACGGCCCCGTACGATTAGCCTGTATTGGCTAATCGTACGGCCCCGTACGTTTAGCCTATATATGCTATATTGGCTAATCGTACGGCCATAATTCGGTACCAAGGAATAGGTCAAAATATATTTTGCGAATATTAAATGTGTATTAGGCAGTATGAAACGGAATTATATTATTTATGTATATATTCTTATAAGTATTGTTAAATATTACTATCGATGGTATATACATGTCAACAAGAAAAAATTAGTAGTTTAATCGTACTATCAATTATCAGTTTGCTTAGGACGGCAAGTTTATGGACAAGAGCGGGACGGACGAAGCGGCGACTATATGCTCCCCCGAAATTCTTCGGGGAGCATAAAAATATATACCCCCGTAAACCCGAGTTTTTTTTCTATATAAATTGGGATTTAGAGGATTGTTCTTTTTTAATAGAAGGGTAACACGAGCAGGTAAAAGTCTGATCAGACTGCGCCTTCGCGGGCGAATTTGTGTGTTCGTTGGTCACACGTCTTTTTCACCCTTAAATTGTTCCAAGTGTCTCGCTACTACGATAGTCAAGTTTGTTTTGTTTGTTTTGGAGTTTAAAAGCCTAGTCAACACTATTTAAGGTCATTTTGAGCCGAGCTGTTTACCTATCACCACTTTTCCTGGGCAGGCTTTCACATAAGCGTTTAACAAGTACGGTGTACATTCTTTCGCCAGAAACTGACAGCTGCCATTCTTGAATCAGCGGAAGGGACAAACTGACCGTAGAAAAGATTCCCCGTCACTGTGGGACTGTATAGGTCATTTTGGAGACGTTGCTTTCAATTTTGTGGGACTTTTACCCGACATTGAGATGAAATGACAACTCAACCCCTGTCACCCAATGAAACTAATAGGGTTTATAAGCGGGTGCATGCCAGACCGTCCATGCATATAAACCCTTCCAAAATTGGAAGAAACGTCATTGGAAGAATGACATACACAGTGATGACGGGTACGTTAACCCATTCCCACTCAGATACGTGTTTTTACGTGTCTGCACCCCACCCCCATTTTAAGACCTAGAAGTACCTAACATCTGCATTTTCTACTCCTGGGTAGTTATGTTTGCTTTAGGATTTGTTGCGCTCCTCCCCACTAAAAATATTCGGGGGGGGGGGGGGAGGGATTGAAAAGAAGGGGGGGGGGCACCCCCTCACATCCCGAAAAAGTTTGGTGAAAACAGACCATCCATTATGAAACAATGGCTAGTTGAAGTTGTTGTCAGGTGCAACACTGTGAAAATAAGCGAAATTCACAAAATCCCTGAGTGGGAAAGGGTTAAACCTCAAATCAAACAAAACAAAACCAGTACTCATGTGCGGTCGGTTTCCAGCTCTGAGTGAAAGCATCATGCAGCGCATATATTTCTTCAAGCCCCGATGAAATGTTTTGTGGGTGCCCTAAGTAATCGCCCTGTCCGTCCGTCTGTCCGTCACTCTGTCTGTCAGTCTACATTTGGCATGTTTTGTTTTCCAATCTTCCTTTCTCTGGGATACGACAAGGGTTGACGTGTCGTTAAATCCAAAACAAATGGACACATAAAAAGTCTCCTCATTTAGAGCTATGATCATACGACAGATAAAAATGTTTGATATTTTTCTTAATTCTTGTCCACATATAGATTGTGGGTGCTCGTTAGAACCGACTCAATTAGGCGGCTCTAACGAGTACCCACAATCTATGTTTTATAGCAAAATAAGTAAAATAATAAATTCCCCCGTAAACCTTACTTTTTCTGTGTATAAAGGGGCGTTTAGAGGGGTGTTCATTACATGGACTTGTTAATCTGATGAATGCGCCTTCTAGAAGAAGTGCGGTTCCATAGCCTTGCGTCGAGGGTCGTCTGTCGTGCGCCGTCAACAGTTTCTTCAAATGCAAACACCTCCTAAACCATTTGGTCAATTTGATAAAAACTTCACCGCCCGTCCATTAATATCCTTTATATTTGGGGTTTCAGCATGTTTCACATAGGGGCTTGGAATGGCTAGTCTTTCAAGGCCGTACGATCAGCTGATTTTTCATACCACCAACAGTACACATGTATCACTATCTTGGTACCGAACTAGAATGGCCGTACGATTAGGCAAGATAGCCTATATTGGCTAAAAGTACGGGGCCGTACGATTAGCCAATACAGGCTAATCGTACGGGGCCGTACGATTAGCCAATGCAGGCTATTCGTACGGGGCCGTACGAATAGCCACTGCCTTTTATCATATACTTATTTCCGTAAAAATATTCTAAGATATAGTAATTCTAAGGTATAGTAAATACATGGTTAGTGTCTTTAATAATAAGCCTTAGATAATTTTATAGTGGTGAGCTTCAGCGATCCCCTATAAAATTAGCGCAGATCTATATTTTATTATTAAAGACACTAATCGTGTACATGTATTTGGTGAACACCGCAATTCAAAACAATCAAGGGGAAAGTATAAAACCCGGGAGTAACGGCCGGAAGCCGGGAGTAAAATCCGGGAGTAAATTTTGACAATCGAATAAAGGTTTAAACATTCACATATCTGGATGAAATTTGAACCAAAAGTAGAATATAGACCTTTCTTTAAAATGCATATAAGTGTTAACATTATTATCATGTACTGTTCAAGATATGAACCGAAATATATGACCACGTCGCAAACTTTTCACCCGGGAGTAACTTTTGCGGTATTGACGATGTCAAGCATTTTGCAAAATATGTCCAGTCTGGGGTTTCTACAAGAACTACTTTATGTATTATCAATTAAAAACATATCAGAGATTAGGAAAATGCAAAATTAAAGTTATTTCATCGCTCCGCCTAGTAAATAATTGACCCGGGAGTGGGCCGGGAGTAATTTCTTGGTTGAAATCGGCGTTTATTTACCTTATTCTCGGCCTTATTGCTTCTATCACATACACTGTTGTTCTTAAACGTTTGTCAGAAGAAAAGCTGAGATCCAGCATGGAGTACATGCATTTATTTACTTGTCATATCGGGACTCGACACACATCCAAACCCCCAGCCCAACTCACGCCCTGCTCCTGTGCCTATGATTTTAGAGGTGTTTGATAATGTGACCCTTCTTCTTCTTCTCCCTTGTAAAGAGCCGGGATCCTACTGGAACGTTTTGAGGCTCTGCAGGACTGCGGCATGGCGGAATGATACAGCAGTCCTCCCAAAAGGCTTTGTACAATTAAAAGGTTAAAACTATATACATCTTCAGTGCTGTTGGTGGAATCAGTGGCAGGCGGGTCTGGCAGGCAGACTCGCGCGGAATGCATCAAGGGATTCCGCTGCTGTAACTGTGGATGGGAGCCTGTTCCAGTCGACGACTGTCCTTGGGAAGAAGGAGTTTCTGAAGACTTCGCTAGTGATCCGCTCTTGGTAGAACTTGTGACCTCCCTTGAACATTTATATTTGGCGCTATTTGTTTTATGGCCGTATAGTGTAGAAACAATGACACATATTACCCCCGCAGTCTGATCAGTGCCTTTGCTATTAGCTGTCAGGGTAGTAAGACTACGTTTAATAAATACAATATATGTGACATAGGCAATAACGCCAATAAACGCCGATTTCAACCCAGAAATTACTCCCGGCCTACTCCCGGGTCAATTACTTACTTCACGGAGCGATGAAATAACTTTATTTTTGTATTTTTCTAATCTTTGATATGTTTTCAATTGATAATACACAAACATATTCTTGTAGCAATCCCAGACTGAACATATTTTGCAAAATGCTTGACATCATCAGTAACGCAAAAAGCTACTCCCGGGCGAAAATTTTGCGACATGGTCATATATTTCGGTTCATATCTTGAAAAGAACTCAATTATAAATATAAAACTTATATGCATTTTAAAGAGGAGTCTATATTCTACTTCTGATCCTAATTTCATCCAGATATGTTAATGTTTAATACCTTTATTCGATTGCCAAAATTTACTCCCGGATTTTACTCCCGGCTCCCGGCTGTTACTCCCGGGTTTTATACTTCCCCATTCAAGGGGTTTTGCAATAATTTAACAAATTTAAGCAAAAATATACAGCAGACAGTTTGACATGTAAAACGACATTCAGTGCCATGGCGCGCACACGTACATGTAGTTTAACGTGACGTCAACGAGTGCAAAGTTTCTGACGTCACCGCGCCACAGAGACATAGGAAACAACATGGACGCTCGAATAAAAGTTTCTAAGCGTTTTACATTCTGAATGAAAATCTGCAGATAAATAGTTAATTTTAGCTTTAGAAATTATTTTCGAGATTCAGGCGCAACCGCAGTAGCAGTGCGCAATTATTTCAACGGACCATTCAAACTAGAAAAGTCGGAGAAGGTAAGAATTTAGCTGAAATTTATATAAAAATAAAAAAATAAAAATAAAAAATAAAAAAAAACAAAAAAAAAAAAAAAAAAAAAAAAAACGAATGAATGAAAAACAATGTTTTTGGCTTCTCCAGCTATTTATTATTGTCATTTGAACATTTTTATGTCATTTCTCATGTATTATATTTGCAGGACCGACAGGTTGTCTCAAGGGCGGGACAGACATCTGTCCCGGCCCTCTAAAGTCTGTCCCGGCCCTCGAGTCAGCTAGTTAGACTGTGTAGGCGAGATGTCTGCCACTAACATAGTGAGACAGGGGGTGCAAAATCTGTTGTCTCAAGGGCAATACAAGAATAAGTATATGATAAATCTCTATCATTCATTGAAAAGCATGTAAGAAATTCTTGTATTGCCCTTGAGACAACATATTTTGCACCCCCTATCCCAACTATGCTAATGACAGACATCTCGCCTACACACTCTAACTAGCTGACTCGAGGGCTGGGACAAGGGCCGGGACAAGGGCCGGGACAGAAAAACAAAAATTGAAGAACAAAAATGATTATCGTGATAGAACAGTGAAAATGCGAGATTAAAATAACCCAAACTTAGCTTCATTCAACGGTTATGTCCGCGTTATCTGTATTTAAACGCTGCCTCCGATTCTAACGTCATACATTTTGAACATTGTTTACATCTTCTGAGACGCCATTGACGTCAAGTCAAGAACAGGCGTCGATGTGAATTAAACTTTCCCGCGTCTAAATATAACGATTGCATTGAACAAGTATGACCGGCTACAGGGATTTACTTCCTTAGAGGAAATAAATCATCTTAGGTCAGAGGTGATGATCATTTTTAGCTCCACTGGCCGAAGGCTAGCGGGGCTATTGTTATGGCCCTGTGTCCGTCGTGCGTCCGTGCGTTCGTGCGTTAACTTTTTCTTTAAACATCTTCTCCTCCTAAACTACTGGGCCAATTGTAACCAAACTTCACAGGAATGTTCCTTACATAGTCCTCTTCTAAATTCCTTCAAAGAATTTTGTTACAGCCAGAACTGTGGTTGCCATGGCAACAAAACCACAAAAAATTAAAAATCTTTAAAAATCTCCTCCAAAACCACCTGTTGGATTTCATTTTTATTTTGCATGACTGTTCCTTGGGTTGACCTCTTTCAGATTCCTTGAAGAAATTTTGATCCGACAAAAAACATGGCCGCCATGGGCGGGGCTTATTTTCCCTATTTAACATACAGTGTAATGCTAAAACATCTTCTCCTCCTAAACTATTGGGCCCATTGTAACCAAACTTCACAGGAATGTTCCTTACTTAGTCCTCTTCTAAATTCCTTCAAAGAATTTTGTTACACCCAGAACTCTGGTTGCCATGGCAACAAAACAACACAAAAAATTAAAAATCTTTAAAAATCTTCTCCTCCAAAACCACCTGTTGGATTTCATTTTTATTTTGCATGAATGTTCCTTGGGTGGACCTCTTTCAGATTCCTTGAAGAAATTTTGATCCGACAAAAAACATGGCCGCCATGGGTGGGGCTTATTTTCCCTATTTAACATATAGTGTAATGCTAAAACATCCTCTCCTCCTAAACTACTGGGCCAATTGTAACCAAACTTCACAGGAATGTTCCTTACTTAGTCCTCTTCTAAATTCCTTCCAAGAATTTTGTTACACCCAGAACTCTGGTTGCCATGGCAACAAAACCACACAAAAAATTAAAAATCTTTAAAAATCTTCTCCTCCAAACCCACCTGTTGGATTTCATTATCCCCTCGCACAACATAGTTGTGAGGGGGGATATAGCATTTTTCCCGTACGTACGTACGTACTTTTGTCATCGCTCTAGCGCCACGTATGTACGTACTTTTTTCATCGCTCTAGCGGCACGTACGTACGTACGTACTTTTGTCATCGCTCTAGCGCCTACATTTCTTGACCGATTTTAATATAACTTCACACGAACGTTCCTTACGACAATATCTGGAGCAAGATCGACTTTCATGGTCATGACCTGAAGGTCAAGGTCACTCTGGCTATTTTTTTTTTTAAAACTTTGTCATGGCTCTAGCGCCTACATTTCTCCCCCAATTTCAATATAACTTCAAACAAATGATCCATATAAAAATATCTCGAGTGAGTTTGACTTTCAAGGTCATGACCTCAAGGTCAAGGTCACTGTGGCTATTTTTAGAAAAACATTGTCACGCTCTAGCGCTTACATTTCTTCACCAATTTCAATATAACTTCACACAAATGATCCTTATAAAAATATCTCGAGCGAATTCCACTTTCAAGGTCATGGCTTCAAGGTCAAGGTCACAGTGGCTATTTTTAGAAAAACTTTGTCATCGCTCTAGCTCCTACATTTCTTCACTGATTTCAATATAACTTCACACAAATGTTTCTTATGACAATATCTTGAGCGAATTGGACTTTCAAGGTCATGACCTCAAGGTCAAGGTCACTGTGGCTATTTTTAGAAAAACTTTTTCATCGCTCTAGCGCCTAATTTCTTCACCAATTTCAATAGAACTTCACACAAATGTTCCTTATTAAAATATCTCCAGCGAGTTCGACTTCCCAACTCATGGCCTCAAGGTCAAGGTCACTGTGGCTATTTTTAGAAAAAAACTTTGTCATCGCTCTATCGCCTATATTTCTTCACTGATTTCAATATAACTTCACACAAATGTTCCTTATGACAATATCTCAAGCGGGTTTGACTATCAAGGTCAAGGCCTCAAGGTCAAGGTCACTGTGGCTATTTTTTTAGAAAAACTTTGTCATCGCTCTAGCGCTTACATTTCTTCACCAATTTCAATATAACTTCATACAAATGTTCCTTATGACAATATCTCTAGCGAGTTCCACTTTCAAGGTCAAGGTCACTGTGTCTATTTTTAGAAAAACTTCGTCATCCCTCTAGCGCTTACATTTCTTCATCGATTTCAATATAACTTCACACAAATGTTCCTTATGACAATATATCGCCATTTCGACTTTCAAGGTCAAGGTCACTATGGCTATTTTTAGAACACTTTGTCATCGCTGTAGCGCCTACATTTCTTCACTGATTTCAATCTAACTTCACACAAATGTTCCTTATGACAATACCTCGAACGAGTTTGACTTTCAAGGTCAAGGTCACTGTGGCTATTTTTAGAAAAACTTTGTCATTGCTCTAGCGCTTACATTTTTTTCACCAATTTCAATAATACTTCACACAAATGTTCCTTATAACAATATCTCTAGTGAGTTCCACTTTGAAGGTCAAGGTCACTGTGGCTATTTTTAGAAAAACTTTGTCATGGCTCTAGCGCTTACACTTCTTCACCCATTTCAATATAACTTCACACAAATGTTCCTTATGACAATACCTCGAGCGAGTTTGACTTTCAAGGTCAAGGTCACTGTGGCTATTTTTAGAAAAACTTTGTCATTGATCTAGTGCTTACATTTTTTCACCAATTTCAATATAACTTCACACAAATGTTCCTTATGACAATATCTCGAGCTATTTAGACTTTCAAGGTCAAGGTCACTGTGGCTATTTTTAGAAAAACTTTGTCATCGCTCTAGCGCCTACATTTAATGATGGATTGTAATAGAACTTCACACAAATGTTTCTTATGATAATATCTCGACTTACTTCGACTTTCAAGGTCATGACCTCAAAGTCAAGGTCACTGTGGCTATCTTTAGAAAAACTTTGTCATCGCCCTACCGCCTACATTTATTAACAGATTTTAATATAACTTCACACAAAAGATGCTTATGATAATATCTTGAGCAAGATCTACTTTCGTGGTCATGGCCTCAAGGCAAGGTCACTGTGGCTATTTTTAGAGAAACGTCATCACTCTAGAATGTACATTTATTGGAGGATTTTTAAACAAACTTTACACAAATGTTGCATATGATAATATCTCAAGCAAGTTGGACTTTTGCCATTTCAGTGTTTTCCACACACGAAGTTGTCTAGTGCGAGGGGATTAGTATCGCATGCGATGCCTTGTTTTTATTTTGCATGAATGTTCCTTGGGTGGACCTCTTTAAGATTCCTTGAAGAAATTTTGATCCGACAAAAAACATGGCCGCCAGGGGCGGGGCTTATTTTCACTATTTAACATATAATGTAATGCTAAAAAATCTTCTTCTGCAAAAATACTTGTCGGATTTCATTGTAATTTACATGAATTGTCCTTGGGTGGACTGTTGTCAGATTCCTTGAAAAAAAAAATGATCTTACAAAAAAACATGGCCGCCATGGGTGAGGCTTATTTTCACTATATAACATATAGTGTAATGCTGAAAATATTTTCTGCAACAGTTCTTGTTTTATTTCATAGTTATTTGGCATGCATGTTCCTTGGGTGGACCTTTGTCAGATTCCTTGAAGAAATTTTGATCCGACAAAAAACATGGCTGCAGTGGGCGGGGTTTATTTTCACTATATAACATGTAATGTAATGTTAAAAAAGTCTTCTCTGCTTCAAAAGTTCTTGTTTATTTATTTATTTATTTATTTAAAAGTACCTTCCTGTATCTGATTTAATCTCCTCAAATTTTGCTGACTATCACATATCTATAGAGGTCCACCTACAAATTGTCATTCTAAAATTCAAAACATCAGAAATTTCACTTGCCCATCACACTGGTGATAGAACTGATGTTTTCAACACAAACTCTATTTATACGACTTCATGTTTCAAAATAAATTCAAAATACTGAGGGAGATTGATTTATTAGACCTAATTATACTACAGTGTCAACAGTTCTCCAGATCCCTGAGGGTTAAAATGGCTTAGTTGAAAAGGGAGGCATACCGAATCCGACGGAGGAAAGGAAAAAATAAATAAAGAAAGAAATAAAAACATAAATCTGTTCATTTTTTAGCTCCACTGGCCAAAGACCGGCGGGTCTTATGTTATATGTTATGGCCCTGTGTCTGTTGTGCGTCTGTGCGGTTGTGCATCCGTGCGTTAACTTTTTTCTTTAAACATTTCCTCCTTAACTACTCGGTCGATTGTAACCAAACTTCACAGGAATGTTTCTCACATAGTTCTCTTCTGAATTCCTTCAAAGAATTTTGTTACATGCAGAACAAAATGGCATCGAAACCAAAAAAAAATATTTAAAAATCTTCGCCTCCAAAACCGCTCTATGGATTTTATTCTTATTTTGCATGAATGTTCCTTGGGTGGACCTCTGTCAGATTCCTTGAATAAATTCGGATCAGACAAAAAACATGGCCACCATGGCCATGCCCCACATGACTGCCATGGCCATGCCCCTTGGCTCATTAGCTTTCAAAGACTTATATGGGGAAAAGTTTTAAAAACCTTCTCCTCCAAAACCGCTCAACTTAATGGATTTCATTCTTACTTTGCATGAATGTTCCTTGGGTGGACCTCTGTCAGATTCCTTGAAGCAATTTTGATCAGACAAAAAACGTGGCAGCCATGGACACGCCCATTGGCTAATTAGCTTCCATAGACTCATAAAGGGATCGTTTTTTGTCGCGCCTGCTATTAGCATGGCGCGATATAGGCGCCCGGTTTTCCGTCCGTTTGTCCGTTCGTTCGTCCGTCCGTCCGTTTGTCAAGGCGTCAACATTTGCGACCACCCTAGCGTTCACCCTGAGGTTCAAGTTTATTTCTCAAGAACTATAAGAGCTTCATTAATGATACTTGGTACAAACTTGTATCTGGGGATGACAACTTACATGCAAGCATCCATATTTGACCTTGACCTACATTTCATGGTTCACTGACTTTGTAAAATATTGCGACCACCCTAGCGTTCACCCTGAGGTTCAAGTTTATTTCTCAAGAACTATAAGAGCTTCATTAATGATACTTTGTACAAACTTGTATCTGGGAATGACAACTTACATGCAAGCATCCATATTTGACCTTGACCTACAGTTCATGGTTCACTGACTTTGTAAAATATTGCGACCACTAGGAGTTCACCCTGAGGTTCAAGTTTATTTCTCAAGAACTATAAGAGCTTCATTATTGATACTTGATACAAACTTGTATCTGGGTATGGTTACTTAAATGCAAGCATCCATATTTGACCTTGACCTATATTTCATGGTTCACTGACTTTGTAAAATATTGCGACCACCCTAGCGTTCACCCTGAGGTTCAAGTTTATTTCTCAAGAACTATAAGAGCTACATTAATGATACTTGGTACAAGCTTGCATTTAAGAATGGAAACTTTTGTGCAAGCATCTATGTTTGACCTTGACCTTCATATCATGGTTGGGTGACTTTGCGCCCCCACAGGCGCGACATAGCCTTCGGCGGAATTCTTGTTTTTTTTTTTAATCTTCTCCTCCAAAACCGCTAAATTGATTT
Source organism: Lucinisca nassula (assembly GCA_963580285.1). Lineage (NCBI taxonomy): Eukaryota > Metazoa > Mollusca > Bivalvia > Lucinida > Lucinidae > Lucinisca > Lucinisca nassula. Next base: position 44,477,288 of record OY757010.1, on the reverse strand, counting down.
CGTTCTTAATTTTCATGAATGTTCCTTGTGTCTACCATTGTCAGATTCATTGAAGAAATTTTGATCAGACAAAAAACATGGCCGCCATGGCCACCACCTTTGGCTCATTAGCTTCCATAGACCAATAAACGGAAAATCGTCTTCTCTGAAACCATAAAGCCTAAAGCTAAGACATTTACAGCAAAACCTGTCTTAGTGGCCACCTCTATGAAGCAAGCAATCTGTCTTAAGCAAGCAGGCATTCAGTTCCCAAGAAAGGCAGATGTGTTAGATTTCACCTGTATTAAGCAAGAACCTGTCTTAAGCAAGCATATTTTGACTATCCCTTAGGCACTTGCTTAATACAGGTTGAACTGTAGTATGTAGCAAAGTTATGTGGTCACCTACTAAGTCCTGCGAACTATGACTCTTGAGTCCAAATTGGCAACGCCCCCGTGCTTAGTAGCTCCCATAGACTAATAATGATAAAATCTTGAAACTTGTCTCCTCTGAAATCATAAGGCCAAGAGCTTAGTATGTAGCAACTTGAAGTATTCAACTGCATAAATCCTGCCAACTATGCCCCTGGGGTCCAAATTGGCCACACCCTGAGGCCCATAAGCTCCCATAGACTTATACTGGGAAAAACTGACAAAAATCTTCTCTGAAACCATCAGTGCCCAGAGCTTAGATATTAAGTATGCAGCAACGTCAAGTGGTCACTCAAATAAATCCTGCCAACAATGCCCCTGGGGTAAAAAATTGGTCACGCCCAGAGGCATATTAGTTCCCATAGACTTATAATAGGAAAAACTTAAAAAAAGTCTTCTTCTCTGAAACCATAAGGCCCAGAGCTTTAGATATTTAGAACGGAGCAATGCCAAATGGTCACTCACATAAATCCTGCCAACCATGGCTCTGTGGTCCAAAAAATATAGAATGGACATTCCTTGGGTGGATCACTTGTTTCTTTTTTACCCATTGCATGCGGGAAAACCCTAAATGGGTACCTTTGCAAACAGTGCTGGCCCAGATCAGACCCCACAGAACACCATGTCTGATCAGGGCCTGCACTATTTGCTAACAGAATTTTCCATCAAAAATAGAAAAAAAATAGGCCTGACACCCCTTATATGACAAATGGACTGGTCCAACTTATAGCAATAGAAGAGTCCACTAGTATACAATTGGTTAATGTAATAAATATGACAATTTTCTGAAGTTAGCCGGTGGAGCGACAGGCCCTCTTGGGCCTCTTGTTAATTCATTGAGAAATTGTGACATTTCTTCGTTATGCATGTAATATATAGTTAATGAAGCTTTTTTTTCAACAGCAAGTCTGTATTTTATTTACATGTATGTATTTGGGCCTCTGCAGAGTGTGTTCATCATTAGTAACAAGTTGTTAAGAAATAAACTTGCTTTAACGGAGATGTTTCTTTTATCTTAGACTATTTTACGCAAATAAGTATATGATAAAAAGAATATAACACGGTTGTTTTGATATCGGCCCTGGTCTCGGCCCTTGGCCTGTCTCAGCCCTCGCCGTTCGTGTAATATTCTATATGGATTAAATATGCAAATTAGCTAGATACATCCCATAACGTTACATGTAGGACGTCCTTAATGACGTCCCGTTTACTAACGCCGAACATTGACATTTTTTTTTTTGTAAACAATCGTGAATAAAATGTGTTTTAAATGTCATATGATAAATAGAATCTTGCATTCTTGCTCATATATTATTGAATTTATTAAACTCTTTGAGGAAAAGGGATAAAATGCTCGGCAAAGCCTCGCATTTTATCCCTTTTCCATAACTTGTTTAATAAATCCAGTAATATATGAACACTCATGTAAGATCCTCTATATACATGTACGAGGCTATCCCCATAATCATAGAAAAAGACTTAAACACATTAGTTTTTAGGGTCCTCAATACAGTTATTTGACTATATTTGTGGTATTTTGCCCCCGCCGATCGGGGCTTGGAGAAATATATTGGTCTGCATGATGCTTCCACGGCGAGCTGAAACCAACCACACATAAGTACTTGTTAACCTCTTAGAAGATTTAAGCCTGCCCTGGCAAAGTGGTGCAAATCGGCCCGTCCATGCATATAAACCCTATTGGTTTCATTTGGTGACAAGAATAAAGATGTCATTTCACCTCAATGCCGGGTGAAAGTCCCACAAAATTGGAAGCGTCTCCAAAATGACCTAAATTGTGTTGACGGGGATGTTAAACCTCAAACAAACAAAAACATTTGTGGTAGTGAATAAATCATCTTTGCATGTAAGAACTTCAACAAAGTGCAAGTCACATTGTAGTTTGTGTAAATGTTAGAAAATGAAAGCAAACGAAAAGGTAATCATTGTCTTTTGTAATTTATTGCATTTTTTTCTTTGTTTTGGAAAAAATGTTATGTACATCCACAGAACAAAGAGGGTATGACTATCAGAACAGGCAGTATTGACAAGGATGGTATGACTTATGACTGTGAACAAACAGTATACATCCATTTTTTCATTGTCCTTGGCATTTGACCTACTTTTTAAAGACTTTAATATTGGCCATAACTTTCAACTGGTGATAGGGCTTTTATATTTCACATGTGCATTCCTTATAACAAGACCTTTCTGGTGATACCATCATTTTAGACCTTATGACCTTGACCTTGACCAGTGACATACATTTTAAATACTTACGACCATAAGCTTCGATTGATAAGTGATATGGCTTTCATATTCCACATGTGCATTCCTTGTCGCAAGACCTTTACAGTGGTACCATAATTTTTTGACCTGAAATTTGTCCTATATTTAAAAAAAAACTTGAACATCAGCCATAACTTTCAATTGGTAAGTGACTGGGCTTTCATATTTCACATGTGCATTCCTTGCCACAAGACCTTTCCGGTGGTACCATAAATTTTGACCTTGTGACCTTGACCTCAATTTACTTTTTAAAAACTTGAACTTTAGCAAAACCTTGTGATTGGTTAGTGATATGGCTTTCATATTTCACAGGTGAATTTATTGTCACCTGCCCTTTCAAGTTGTACCATAATTATTGGCCTTGACATTTAACCTACTTTTTAAAGATTGTAGTATTTTCCATAACTTTTGATTGGTAGGTGATTGGGCTTTCATATTTTTACATGTCCATTCCTTATAGCAAGACCTTTCTGGTGATGCCATCATTTTGACCCTATGACGACCATTGACATACTTTTTAAAAAACTAAAACATTGGCAACATTTTTTGACTGGTAAGTGATAGGGCTTTCATAGTTCGCATGTTCATTCCTTGTCACAAGTCCTTTCCAGTGGTACCATAACTTTTTAATCTTGGCATTTGACTTAAAAAGGGTAACATTGGCCTTAACTTTCGATGGTGAAGTTATTGGGTTTTCATACTTCACATATGCATTCCTTTTCACAAGACCTTTCTGGTGATACCATAATTTTTGACCATGTGACCTTGACCTTGACTGTCTTTTTAAAATCTTAATCTTTGGTAATACCTTTTGATTGGTTAGTGATATGGCTTTCACAGTTCACATGTGCAATTGTTGTGACAAAGCCTTTCAGCTGATACTATTAATTTTGACCCTGTGACATTGGCCTTTGCACTGTCCAGGGAGCATCAATGTTTCACAAACACTTTTTATATGCCTGTTTTGTTAAAACGGTTATATTAGGGTATGGGGTCGGTATCCTTCCGTCTGTAAACATTTCGTTTCCGGATAAGTCTTCCTGCAGTTTTCATCCGATCAAGCTGAAACTTTGTAAATGGTAAGACTATGAGCTTGTGAAGTGCGTATTGTTTCGAGGTTACAGTCCACCAATTATTTACAGAGTTATGCCCCTTTGAAAATTTTGTGAACTTTTTTGTTTCCAGATAACTTTTACAATTTTCATCGGATGAAGCTGAAACTTCTTAGCTAGTTAGGCTAAGAGTTGGTGTAGCGCATATTGTTTCGAGGTTATGTTCCACTAAATATTTACAGAGTTATGCCCCTTCAAAAACTTTATGAAATTATTCATTTCTGGATAACTCCGCCCACAGTTTTTATCTGATGAAGGTGAAACTTGGTAGATAGTAAGACTATGAGGTGGTGTAGTGCATATTATTTCGAGGCTACTGTCCACCAAATATTCCCCTTTGAAAAGTTCTGTAAAAAATCATTTCCGGCAAACTCCTAAAATTAACATTTGATCAAGCTGAAACTTGATTTATAGTTCGACCTTGATATGGAATAGCGCATGTTGCTAGGACCCCATACTGGCCATACATGTTGCTTTTGTTCGTGTGTCATACCTTAACCAAAAGTCTTAACCTCGATCACAACATCAGAAGTATTTGCCCTACTATCATGAAATTTCAGACACATACTAACCATTAGAAGACCTAATTTATGACAAAGGGCCATAGCTATATTGCTTTTGTCAGTGTATTTGTCACGCCTTAACCAAAGCACTTAACTTGATCATAACTTCCAAAGTATTTGCCCTACTCTCATGAAACTTTACACACATATTTACCATCACAGGACATACACATTCTGTGTCAACCAAAAAGCCTCACCTCGGTCATAACTTCAAAACTATTTGCATTTCTCTCCTGAAACTTCGCACACATACTTACCATCACAAGACCTACATTCTTACAAACAGCTGAAACTTGAAATGTAGTTAGACCATGATGTGCTGCAGCGCATATTGTTTCAATATTGTCCACCAAATATTTCTATAGAGTTATCCTTTCATCGGACACACGCTGAGCAAACAGCACAGGTCAGAATGATATGACTCACTGAGCAAACAGCATAGATCAGAATGATGTGACTCATTGAGCAAACAACATAGATCAGAATAATTTGACTCACTGAGCAAACAGCATAGATCAGAATAATATGACTCACTGAGTAAACAACATAGATCAGAATTATGACTCACTGAGCGAACAGCATAGATCAGAATGATATGACTCACTGAGCAAACAGCATAGATCAGAATAATATGACTCACTAAGCAAACAGCACAGGTCAGAATGATATGACTCACCGAGTAAACAGCATAGATCAGAATGATATGACTCACTGAGCAAACAGCATAGATCAGAATGATATGACTCACCGAGTAAACAGCATAGATCAGAATGATATGACTCACTGAGCAAACAGCATAGATCAGAATGATATGACTCACCGAGTAAACAGCATAGATCAGAATGATATGACTCACTGAGCAAACAGCATAGATCAGAATGATATGACTCACTGAGCAAACAACATAGATCAGAATGATATGACTCACTGAGCAAACAGCATAAATCAGAATAATATGACTCACTGAGCAAACAGCACTGGTCAGAATGATATGACTCACCGAGTAAACAGCATAGATCAGAATGATATGACTCACTGAGCAAACAGCATAGATCAGAATGATATGACTCACTGAGCAAACAACATAGAATGATTTGACTCACTGAGCAAACAGCATAGATCAGAACAATATGACTCACTGAGCAAACAGCACAGGTCAGAATGATATGACTCACTGAGCAAACAGCATAGATCAGAATGATATGACTCACTGAGCAAACAACATAGATAAGAATGATATGACTCACTGAGCAAACAGCATTGATAAGAATGATATGACTTACTGAGCAAACAGCCTCGATCAGAATGATATGAGTCCTTGAGTAAACAGCATAGATCAGACTGATATGACTCATTGAGCAAAGAGCATAAATCAGAATGATATGACTCACTGAGCAAACAACATAGATCAGAATGATATGACTCACTGAGCAAACAGCATAAATCAGAATAATATGACTCACTGAGCAAACAGCACTGGTCAGAATGATATGACTCACCGAGTAAACAGCATAGATCAGAATGATATGACTCACTGAGCAAACAGCATAGATCAGAATGATATGACTCACTGAGCAAACAACATAGAATGATTTGACTCACTGAGCAAACAGCATAGATCAGAACAATATGACTCACTGAGCAAACAGCACAGGTCAGAATGATATGACTCACTGAGCAAACAGCATAGATCAGAATGATATGACTCACTGAGCAAACAACATAGATAAGAATGATATGACTCACTGAGCAAACAGCATTGATAAGAATGATATGACTTACTGAGCAAACAGCCTCGATCAGAATGATATGAGTCCTTGAGTAAACAGCATAGATCAGACTGATATGACTCATTGAGCAAAGAGCATAAATCATAATGATATGACTCGCTGAGCAAACAGCATAGATCAGAATGATATGAGTCCTTAAGTAAACAGCCTAGATCAGAATGAAATGACTCATTGATCAGAATTAAAAGACTCATGGGGTAAACAGCGTAGGTGAGAATGATATGAATCAATGAGTCTGTTTGTTTGGAGTTTAACGGCCCAGTCCACAGTATTTAGGCCATTTTTAAGCCGGTCAGTTTACTTTCAAAATTTTTCCTGGACAAGCTTATACGTAAGCGGTTAATCAGTGCAGAAACTGACAACTGCTCTTCTTGAATCAGCGGAAGGGAGAGAATGACGGAAGAAAAGATTTTATGATCAATCTCGACGAAAGACTCTGGCGACCCCGGCAGTTATCGAACCCGCTTCCTCCTGATCACCAGTCAGACGCGCGCATCCGACTGAGCTTCTGAGGCTATATGACTAAATGAGCAAACAGCCGACAGATATAGGTGATTTGACTCGTTGAGCAAACAGCATATATCAGAATGATATGTCTCACTGAGAAAACAGCTTAGATCAGAATGATATGATGAGCAAACAGCCTAGATCAGAATAATATGACTCATTGAGCAAACAGCCTAGATCAGAATTGACTCGCTGAGGAAACAGCGTGGGTCATAATGATATGACTCGTTGAGCAAACAGCCTCGATCAGAACGATATGATTGATAGAGCAAACAGCGAAAGTCAAAACGATATGACTCATTGAACAAACAGACTAGATAAGAATGATATGACTCTTTGAGCAAAAAGCCTAGATCAGAATGATATGATGAGCAAACAGCCTAGATCAGAATGATATGATGAGCAAACAGCCTAGATCAGAATGATATGATGAGCAGGAAACAGCGTAGGTCAGAATAGTATGACTCAATGAGCAAACAGCTTAGGTCAGAAAAGTATGACCATATGAGCAAACAAACAGCGTAGGTCAGAATAGTATGACTCGATGAGCAAACAAACAGCGTAGGTCAGAATAGTATGACTCAATGAGCAAACAGCGTTGGTCAGAATAGTAGGACTCATTGAGCGAACAGCGCCGGTCAGAATAGTATGACTCAATGAGCAAACAAATAGCGTAGGTCAGAATAGTATGACTCAATGAGCAAACAGCTTAGGTCAGAAAAGTATGACTCAATGAGCAAACAGCTTAGGTCAGAATAGTATGACTCAATGAGCAAACAGCGTAGGTCAGAATAGTATGACTCATCGAGCAAACACCGTAGGTCAGAATAGTATGACTCAATGAGCAAACAGCGTAGGTCAGAAAAGTATGACTCATTGTGCAAACAGCGTAGGTCAGAATAGTATGACTCAATGAGCAAACACCGTAGGTCAGAATGGTATGACTAAATGAGCAAACAGCGTAGGTCAGAATAGTATGACTCATCGAGCAAACAACGTAGGTCAGAATAGTATGACTCAATGAGCAAACAGCGTGGGTCAAAATGATATGACTCATCGAGCAAACAGCGTAGATCAGCATGATATGACACAATGAGCAAATAAACAGCGTAGGTCAGAATAGTATGTCTCATTGAGCAAACAGTGTAGGCCAGAATAGTATGACTCAATGAGCAAACAGTGTAGGTCAGAATAGTATGACTCAATGAGCAAACAACGTAGGTCAGAATAGTATGACTCATTGAGCAAACAGCGTAGGTCAGAATAGTATGACTCATTGAGCAAACCGCGTAGGTCAAAATGATATGACTCATCGAGCAAACAGCGTAGATCAGCATGATATGACACAATGAGCAAACAGCATAGGTCAGAATAGTATGACTCAATGAGCAAACAGTGTAGGTCAGAATAGTATGACTCAATGAGCAAACAACGTAGGTCAGAATAGTATGACTAAATGAGCAAACACCGTAGGTCAGAATAGTATGACTCAATGAGCAAACAAACAGTGTAGGTCAGAATAGTATGACTCAATGAGCAAACACCGTAGGTCAGAATAGTATGACTCATTGAGCAAACACCGTAGGTCAGAATGGTATGACTAAATGAGCAAACAGCGTAGGTCAGAATGATATGACTCATCGAGCAAACAGCGTAGATCAGCATGATATGACTCAACGAGCAAACAGCATAGGTCAGAATAGTATGACTCATTGAGCAAACACCGTAGGTCAGAATGGTATGACTAAATGAGCAAACAGCGTAGGTTAGAATAGTATGACTCAATGAGCAAACAGCGTAGGTCAGAATGATATGACTCAATGAGCAAACAGCGTAGGTTAGAATAGTATGACTCAGTGAGCAAACAGCGTTGATCAGAATAGTATGACTTAATGAGCAAAAAGCGTAGGTCAGAATAGTATGACTCAGTGAGCAAACAGCGTAGGTCAGAATAATATGACACGATGGGCAAAAGGTACATTTGTTTGTATTTTTGTTTGTTTGTATTGGAGTTAAACGGCCCAGTCAACACAATTGTAGGTCATTTTTGAGCCGGTCAGTTTACCTATTCACACTTTTCCTGGGCAGGCTTATACGTAAGCGGTTAACCAGTACAGTGCACATTCTCTCGCCAGAAACTGACAACTGCCCTTCTTGAAACAGTGAAAGGGAGAGAATGACAGTAGAAAAGATCATGATCAATCTCCACGAAAGAATGTTACCGACCCCAGCAGGCATCGAACCAGCGTCCTCCTGATCACCAGTCAGACGCGCATCCGACTAAGCTACCGAGGCCGTCTGTTTATATTTTAACAGTCCAGTTAACACTATTTTCAAATTCAGCCGACCAGTTTATCCTGAGCAACCTTACACTTACGCCGTTAACTAGCGCAGTGTACATTCTGTCACTAGAAATTGACAGCTGCCCTTCTTGAATCAGTGACTGTAGAAAATATATCGATTTCCACAAAATGACGTTGCCCAGCAGGTATGGAACCCGCGACCTGATCACCAGGGCTGAAAAATCGAGGCCACCGCGCAAACAGTATGGCTCCAGATAATATGACTCCGAGCAAACATTATAGATACGGTTGCTTTGACTATGATTATCTGAGCAAACAGTGCAGATCCTGATCAGGATTATATCATGGGCGTAACTAGGAGAAAAAAATGTACGCAAACCTAGAAATAATAGTCCCACCCCTAAATACCGTTTACCCTTACAGGCGTGGTAAGTGTGGTCCCCGCGGCAAAGAAGGAAACTATGTTGCTAATAATTAGTGTTGTGTATATCTTAGACACAAATTTTGCTTTGCGCCTTCTTCTTCTTCTTCTTCTTGCATTTGTGATGTGTACGCAAGTGTGTATCTGCACAAAGGATGCTACACCCTTGGATATGACTCACTTAGCAAACAGTTTTTATCCAGATGATATGAGTTACTGGGCAAGGCATGTAGACCCGGATGATATATAAGGAAACCGTATATATCCGGATGAAATGGTTCATTGAGCATGCAGGATTGACCAAGCTCATTACGATAACACACCCTTGCAATATAGTGGATTTGTTTACATCTTCAAAATGGCTACTTTTCCATTACGAAAACACACCTATACAAATACAGTGTTACCTTTATCTCCGAAAAAATGAGAATTTTTTAAATGAAAAACTGTGATATTTTTCTAATTCTGCTCAAAATATAGATTGGGGGAACTCGTTAGAACCGCCTCGTTTTAGAGCAGAAATAAGAAAAATAAGGTTTACCCCTGTAAACCCCAGTTTTGCTATATAAAAGTTGGGTTCAAGGGGCTCAGAATTATACAGGCGTGTTTTCGTGATGTGATGAAAATTTATGATATTTTTTTTTTTCAATATATACTGCAAACATAGGTTGTCGGTGCTCCTTAGAACGGCTTCATCGAGGCGGTTCTAACGAGTACCCACCACCTATATCTTGGAGCAGAAATAAGAATGATAATATACACCCCCAGTTTTCTCTGTATAAAGTGGGGTTTAGAGGGATGTTCATTTCACGGACTTGTTCACATGATGTTATATGGGTCACTTGGCACACAAAGACCGATATGATATATGAGAAAACTGTGTAGATCCGGATGATATGACTCAGGAAACAAACAGTATTGATCACGATTATATGACTTGCACATATCCGAAGCATAATGTAGATCCGGACAAAGCAAACAATGTAGGTTTGAAATAACAAATGTTTTGAATCATAATTAATATTGGGGTCCGTTTTACTGTTCAATCCAAATTTATAGATATAGATAATTCGATTTATGGATATCCATAATTCGAATCATGGATAACCATAAATCAGCCGAATAATGGGTATCTATAATTCAAATTATAGATATATCCATAATTCGAATTATGGATATCACTAATTCCAATTATCATGATAATAGATATCAATAAATAATATTATGAATATCCATTATTCCGCTGATTTGTGGATATCCATAATTTGAATTATGGCTATCCATAAATCGAATTACGGATATCTATAAATCGGGCTGAAGTATGGATACCCATATTTCGAATTAGTGATATCCATAATTCACAGCAAAAGCCTTTGGTTTCAGTCATTATTTATTGCATTTATTTGCCATGAAGTATTACGGATATCCATAAATCGACTTATAAATATCCATAAATAACTCGAATTATGGATGTCCATAATTCGAATTAATGATATCCACAATTCGAATTATGGATATCCATAAATCGATCTGAATTATGGTTATCCACAAATCGAATTATGGATATCCATTATTCTATTTATGGATATACATAATTCGAATTATGGATATCCATAATTCGACTGATCTATGGATATCCATTATTCGAACTATAGACATCTATAAATCAAATAATGGATATCCATAATTCGATTTATTCATAACAATAACTCTGATCGATTTATGGTATGGATATCCATAATTCGAATTATGGATATAATTAATTCGAATTATGGATATCAATTAATAATTATTGATATCCATAAACAATTATGGATATCCATAATTCCAAATATGGATATCCATAAATAATTATGGATATCTATAAATAGGGAACACATAGTAAAAGGGCGCCCCATAAATTAAAGCGCCATAGGGAATGTTCTGATGAATATTTGTGATATTTTTCTTAATTATACTCCAGACTTAGATTGCCGGTACTGGTTAGGACCCCCTCACAGGCGGTGCAAGATAAGTTTTGAACAGAAGTAAGAAAAAAAATAGCGTATACCGCTGTAAAATATAGTTTTATCTATATAAAGTTTGGGCGGCCCCCGCCCATCGGGGCTTGAAGAAATAGATGGGCTGCATGATGCTTCCACGCAGAGCTGAAACCGACCCACAAACGAGTACTTGTAAACCGCTTAGAGGATCTAAACCTACCCAGGCAAAGCGGTGTGCGTCGGACCGTCCATGCTTACATGTTTTAACCCTATTGGTTTCATTGGGTGGAAGGGCTTGAGATCAGAGTCGGGTAGAAGTCCCGCAAAATGGGATACAACGTCTCCAAAATGACCTTTACAGTGTTGACGGGGACGATAAACCAGAAATCAAACAAAAACAAACAAATAAAGATTGGGATGTCCATTACATGGACTTATTAACGTGATATTCTAAACTTTTAAACAAGCTAGCTTTACAAAAATAACAACACCACCATCACGAAAAACAAAAGAAATAAAAGGGCTAAGATTTCAGGCAATATCGAACTGTAAGAATTTAAACTGCTTTTGACATGCCCTAGTATTTGCACTTTTCACACTGTTGTTGTTTGTACGCAGTTTTACGGGTTTAATTTGTATTTACATAATTAAAGTGCTCCCGTAGGCAGTACTTAGCAATTTTAACGGGAGAAATTATAATGTGGCTGTGCACGACAAAACTGACAGTAAGACGCGCGATCAGCGAAGACTCTGATGAGACTGCGCATCCGCGCAGTCTGATCAGAGTCCTCGCTGATCGCCGGAGTCTTCTAGAGCCTTCCTGGCTATCAAGAGCCAGGCAAGCGAAACTCTCGCCTTATAATGGATGAATGCTCCTTTGCAAGTTCCACCAGTCTAAATGTAGGTTCTGTCATGCTGTTGCTTAATTGTGGTCATCTTTACAATCTTTCTTAATTTGCTATTCCCGGTGTATTGTGACCAGAGGTACAGCACGAGAAACGGAAACAACGAAACCGCCCATTCCGGTCACCTGTAAATGATAGTTAATTTTATATCTGAGCTACAGTCAAGGGTTTGAGAGGAGAACAGCATCGTTTCCCGACATGTATCGACGCCCCAGCTCAAGAAATTTAGACATGGAACACATCTCGGATATCAAAATAAGGTCCAGTTTACATAGAGCGGCGTCTACAAGGCCTTGGGGCAAATGGGCATTGTCCAAATTTGAATTTTGACCGTCTTAAAAGTAACTTATTTATCCACTCGGTCAAAATATCGGATTGAATTTACGTATTAAGAGCCTATTAAAACTGCAATGAAATTTATAAAAGAGCACGGAATTCTTTTAATATGCGGTAGGATATTTTAATATATCAGCCTCCAGCACATTTACATGTTAGATGAATGAATTTAATTTTTGTGGATTTCATTTTTATGAATTTCATATCTGTGGATTTCATTTTTGCGGCGAATCACTCACACACTGCATGAAACCAAGGTGGATTTTATCGATGTGTAAACTCCGTCGGATTCGCCGGAGTTTACAATTCGATAAAATCCACAAACATGAATTTCATTCCTTATAATTCCAACTTTGGCATCGAAGTGTGAAAAAGATACAAAAAATTGTAAATTTTAGGAATTCTTTCGAAAGCGTAAGATTGAACACCAACGGCCAAGGCGGAACGATTATCAAGAAGCTGCCATCTTTGAAACAAACCAAAAGAAAAATAACGTCAAGTCTTTAAATATGGGGATAACTGTATTCAAACTTGTCATTTTGGAGGTAAATCGGCGGTTTTGCGGTCGGAAATTTCGTTTTACGGCGACGCGACGGAATATGCGACCGTAAAACGGACGATTTACCACTCCAAATGACAAGTTTCAATACAGCTATCCCAAGGAGCAAATGAGCTCTTGAGTTATCCCCGTTCTAATGCACTGTTTCCCATGGTTTGTTTAGAAAAATGCCCATTTTGCCAAAAACGGCAAGCACCGTGACCTGCTTAAAACCAAATGACAACCAATGAAAAGCGACGTTACACGATGACGTCGGATTAACAACCGTAAAATATACTGTCGCAAATTTCTGACGTTGTCCAATCAGACGTTGCGTTTCATACGCAAGTGCATTAGAATTCAGTTTAATTGTCTTCTAACATACACGTTTCAACAGTTCGAACGCTGTTGACGTCGTTTATTTATCATATGACGTCGCATCTGAGAGTGTAATAACGCCATGTAATATTTTCAATAAACCACTAGTGGATTAAATATGCAAATTAGCTAGATACGTCCCGTAACGTTACATTTACGACGTCCTTAACGACGTGGTGTTGCCTAATGGCGGAATATTGACATTTTTTTGTAAACAAACGTGAATAAAATGCGCTTAAATGTCATATGATAAATAGAATCTTGCATTCGTGCTCATGTATTATTGAATTTATTAAACTCATTGAGGAAAAGGGATAAAATGCTCGACAAAGCCTCGCATTTTGTCCCTTTTACTCAACTCGTTTAATAAAGTCAAGCCTCGCATTTTATACCTTTTCCTCAACTCGTTTAATAAATTCAATAATACATGAACACTCATGTAAGATTCCCTATATATACAATGGATTTTAAACGTGTTCTCTGACGTCAGGCTATATTGTATATTGCCTGTCGCTGTGTGAAATAATTTTAAGATTCTTGCTCACTGAATTTATCGAAGTCTACAACTTTTATGTCAACCAATCAAATCACTCGAAATGCACATTGGAATTATAGGGCCGTAAAAATGTTTGACATGACGATAACACCCGTGCGACATAGTGTACTTCTTCACATCTCTAAAATGGCTCCTTTTATGATGACAATCCTGGCTATTTTTCTCATTTGTACTGCAAACATAGGTTGTGGGAGGCGGTTCTAAAGAGTACCCACAACCTATGTTTTGGAGCAGATATAAGAAAAATAATGTATACCCCATTAACCCCATTACACTATATAAAGTTGGGTTTAGGGATGTGTTCATTTCACGGAGTTGTTAACGTGATGAGACATCACGTGAACAAGTCCGTGAAATGAAGACCCCCTTATACCCCACTTTACATAGAGAAAACTGGGGTTTACGGGGGTATTCATTATTTTTCTTAGTTTTGATCCCAGACATAGCTTATGGGTACTCGTTAGAACCGCCTAAATGAGGCGGTTCTAACGAGCACCCACGCCTATGTTTGCAGTATTTATAAGAAAAAGTATCGCGGATTTTCATCAGAAAAATGGCCATTTTGGAGGTGTGAAAAAAAGTCGCACGGGTGTGTTATCGTAATGATATGGAAAGCTTAGACCTTCTAAGCGGTTTACCAGTACTCACGTGCAGTCGGTTTCAGCTCTGCGTGGAAGCATCAGGCAGCCCAATCTATTTCTTAAAGCCCCGAAGCGCCAGGTTTGAAGGCGTAATTCGATGTTCATTAGAATAAAGGTATGTTGTATTTACTCATTAGAATCGCTTCATCGAGGCGATTATAATGAGTACACGCAACATACAAATACATTAGTATAAACTAACATACATTTTCAAATTTAAATAAGGGCCTCCGTCCATTGGCGCTAGGGGGGAATAAATTGGGCTACATGGTGCTTTCACGTAGAGCTGAAACCACTGACAAACCCCTTGGAAGGTCTAAGTCGGCCTAGGCAGAGTGGTGCATATAAACTCTATTTTCATTCGGCGGCAGGGTTTGAGGTGTCATTTCATCTCAATGTCGGATAAAAGTCCAACAAAATCG
Source organism: Lucinisca nassula (assembly GCA_963580285.1). Classification (NCBI taxonomy): domain Eukaryota; kingdom Metazoa; phylum Mollusca; class Bivalvia; order Lucinida; family Lucinidae; genus Lucinisca; species Lucinisca nassula. Next base: position 44,462,138 of record OY757010.1, on the reverse strand, counting down.
GAAGCAACGTCTCCATAATGAACTAAATAGTCTTGACGGGGACGTAAAACCTCAACTAAAAAGCAGACTAATTAAAATAAGAAACAAAGAAGATAAAACCCCTAAATTATCCCAGAAATATTGACATCTGCAGTCCTTTACAAAAACACGCCAATACAAATACATTGTAACCTTCATCGCCGAAAAAAATGAACATTGTATGATGAAAAATGTTTGATATTTTTCTTATTTCTGCTCAAAATATAGATTGTTGGTACTCATTAGAACCGCCTGGATGAGGCGGTTCTAACGAGTACCCACAATCTATATTTTAGAGCAGAAATAAGAAAAAGAAGGTTTACCCCTGTAAACCCCAATTTTACTATATAAAAGTGGGGTTCGATGGGTCAAACATCACGCTAGCAAGTCCGTGAAATGACCACCCCCTTACACCCCACTTTATACAGAGAAAACTGTGGTTTACGGGGTATACATTATTTTCTATATTTCCCCTCCTAGAAATAGGCAAGCGCGGGTATACTTGATGCCAAGTTTATAGCAAACAATGTTTTAGTGGCTTAAAGTTGATAGGTGGTGATATCTGGATATTCATTTTGAAGTTTACGCGCGGGACATCAAGATTACACGCCTATGTAATGAATACTCCTGCAAACCCCACTTTAAATAGGAAAAAGTGGGGTTTGCAGGGATATTCATTATTTCCTCATATCTGCTCTAAAACATAGATAGTGGGTATTCGTTAGAACCGCCTCGACACGTACCCAAAATCAATGTTTTAAGCAGAAATAATGAAAATCTCTTTTTTTTCCTCTGAAATTTTTCATTTTTGTTGGGCGAAAATGTTTAGAAGCCATGTTTTCTGACCGCGTGAAGGTACCAGTAGTGTATTTGGTGCAATAATCGAAACGTACTTCAAAAAATGTCTGAAACAACCCAGTGGCGAAACGACTCGACGTCGCATATTAGCGCTCTAAGACCAATCGAAGTACCAATCGAAATCGACCGTTTCGTCGATTTTCTTGTAATGAAGAATTCGCATACCGGACTTATACGGACATGACTGCTATCTGTGCTGATAATCAAGGGAACTAACGCGTACAACACAGAAAATAAATGGTTATCTCCCCAAGGCCTCATGGTTACCTAGGTGACATCCGAACGATTTTGCGGCATCAGTATGAAGTCTGAGGACCGCTTTATATGTATTTTATAGGTCACTGTTCTAATACATGAAAGTAGAGATAGTGTTGTAATGTAACTCCCCCCCCCACCCCCCCCACCCCGACCCCCCCCCCCCCCGCTCGGACTTCGGGGCTTGAAGAAATAGATAGGCTGCATGGTGCTTCCACGCAGAGCTGAATCAGACCGTCACACGAGTACGGGTAAACCGCTTAGAGGATCTAAGCCTGCCAAGGAAAAGCGGTGCGAGTCGACAAAAAAAAAAAAAAAAAAAAAAAAAGACTGAATAAAGAATATTTTACATAATGGAATATTAATTACAAATTTCAAATGTATCAATTATTACATCGAAGGCGTAACATAGCCTTTGTTATTGTTCACCGTAGTGACAACCGCTGCCCGCTGATTGCGAAGGTAAACTAGAAATAGAAAAAGGGGGTAGTGTATTTCATTTTCAAAAAGGACCAAATTATTTTTATTTTAATTTCACAAAATTTACATGGATGTGTTAACAATAAATTTGCAATTTTACTCCCGCTGGCACAGAAAAGAAAAAACAATTTACAAAAACGTTATGAAAATAAATTCATCAGTTTTTGTCGCTGTATTCGGTAGTTTTACTATATATTCTATACATTTAGAGGGTGCTTCCAAATATACGTAAAAAGGACTAAAAAGTTGTTCATAAAATTGCATTTAAAATATATGTGGATATTCGAAAAAGAATCTAAAATCACGAGCCGCTTGCACAGAAAAGATATTCCTAAAAGTTTTTATTTTATGGGGGAATACCTATCAAGTTCCTATATAAATCTATGTATTAACTTTAACCAACAGCAGTTACCTGGATGTCCGTTAAAGTTCGACATGGCAGAAAATTAAAGAAGGAATGGAAAAAGCAGTCTTTTTTCTCTTTGCTCGGTTATTTTTTCTCAACATTGGACGCATGAGCCTGTGCTCGAGAAGCCATGTTTTCTGACCGCGTGCTTGATTTGCTTGGTTGAGTTCGACTACTTGATAAGAGTCATTCAGGAAGGAACAAAATTCCAGTCGTTTTATCAGTTCTGTGATTGTGTAGCAGAAACAACAAATAATTTACCACTTTCAGACGCGAGCACTTACCTTTGAATTCATGTTTTGTACCTGTACCTGTTTTGTGAAGGTATCAGTATAAGTAGTGTATTTAGTCCAATTATCGAAACGTACTTCAAAAAATGTCTGAAACAACCCAGTGGCGAAACGACTCGACATCGCAAATTAGCGCTCTAAGACCAATCGAAGTCGCTACGATGTCAGCGCTTGTTGACAAAAAACGACCAATCGCTGCAGGTCGATAACAACATCGTCAACAACATCATCGTCAGTCTTCTTCCTATCCCTTCTTCTTCTTCTTCTTCTTCTTCTTCTTCTTCTTCTTCTTCTTCTTCTTCTTCTTTTTTCACCACTGTTACTGCTCTACTCTAGTATAGTAGCTGTTGTTCATCATCATCATCATCATCATCATCATCATCATCATCATCATCATCATCATCATCATCATCATCATCATCAGCATCATCATCATCAAGAAAAATGCCGATAGGTAAACTGACCTCCTCAATATGATCTAAATATTGTCAGCTACGTTGTAAACCTCCAAACAACCAAACTTCAAATTAATCCTTTTCAGTTTTGTAAAACTATTCATATAATTATGTAAATAGTGCAGATCGATATATTTTGTTTTACGGCCCTTTCAAGATTATTTCACGCATTTTGAGCCGATCATTAATCAGACGGTGGATTTTTATGATGGACGCCTGGATCTTATGGATTCCGAAGTTGAATCTACTTGTCATTACTTACGAGTAGTCATAAATGAATTGCTTTTATTACCATTGTAACCCCAGAAGTAACACACACAAGTTGTTCCTTACTTTAGGGAAAATTACCCATTTTTTTGTCAAAAACAAGCAACAATAAAGATAACGGGCTCATTAGAGAGGTGTTCTTTGAGCATTATCATGATTCAAGATTGCCTTCAACACCAAGGGATCATGTTGTCATTTTTTTTTTTTTTTGCATAGAGCAAAAACGCCACATTTGAATGCATGCAATACTACCCTGTATCAAAATTTGTAGCAGAAAAATTCCAAGTATTTTCTGAAACCAAATGCAGTTTTATAGACGTGAAAAATAACATTATCTTACATGGGCGTCTTTTCAGAATGCATTCATCACGAAAACACGCCTTTATAATTTTGACCCCCTAACCCCACTTTTATATAGTAAAACTGGGGTTTACAGGGGTAAGCCTTATTTTTCTTATTTCTGCTCAGAAATAAGAAAAATATCACATGTTTTCATCTTAAATTTTTTTTTTAAGTGGTAAAGTTAACAATGCATTTGTATAGGTGTGTTTTCGTAATGTATTTGTTTTCCTCTTGTCTTAGTTTTTGTGCTGTCTGTGTCGGCTGAGGACGATGTGGTTCGACCGAAGATAGCACGATTCAGACCACTGCTTGAACTGCTTAACAGACAGATGAAAGTTCGAGAGGCAGACAAGAAAACTGTCGACACTAAAACAATCGGCGATAAAGATGACGGGCTCATTAGAGAGGTGTTCAAACTTTTCAGCAATATTGGGTGAGTATACCAGTATACATGTAGATGTTTTGCTTGTTTGTGCTGAGGTTGTCCCCATCAAAGCTGTTTTGGTCAATACGGAGATTTTTCTTCCGATTTTTATGGAACGTTTACCCGACCATGCCGACAGTAAGATGAAATGCCAACTCAAGCCCAACCGCCCAAAGAAATCCGACTCGCACCTCTTTTTCTTTGGTAGGTAAGCGGTTTACCAGTACTAATATTCGGTCGGTTTCAGCTCTGTGCGAAGGCGCAATGCAGCACAATCTATTTTTTCAAAGCCCCAGTGGGCGGGGGGGGGGGGGGGGGGGAGGGGGGGGGCGCGCTATAAATGAACATGTATGCATCCATTTTCATCCTTTTATTGTTGTTTAATCCGTTGTTGTTGTTTGCCACGCTAGTAAAGAAATGATTTTCGTTTTTCTCGGTCTATGGAAGTGGGCAACAAAACATGCAGAGCAAAGACATAGCGTCTAAATATTAATCCTTTTTGTATCAAATGGAATCTTCCTCCTTCTATATAGCAGGAGTCAGTTTCAATATTTAGGGGTTTCAGGTTGTGTTTCCTTCAGAATTTATTTTGAAAATGACTGAACGTTTTGCAAACAGTGTAGACCCTGATCAGACGCCGCGTTCCGCGGCGTCTGATCTTGGCCTACACTGTTTGCCAGGGTACTCGTTTTGGGGTTTCTGGTACAAAATGGGTTAATGGCCACACAGGTCGGAAACATGAATAAGTTTAAAAACGATTTCAAAAATATGCATCAGACGACAAAAACACACACCTTCAGTTGTATTATTTCTTGCTGCTAAGGGTTAACGGCTATTTCAGTTTTTTTTTTTGTTTTTTTTTGGGGGGGGGGGGGGGTGTTAATTTTTAGGTTTAAAGATACGTTATTTTTCATGTTTTCAGAGCGCAAAATGAGAAGCGGTCTTGTTTTGACTGGTGGTGTGTCGGCGACAAAGCAACAGAAACTACTCCAACCAGGATACCTACCACGTCTTCTACGACGCCTTCTTCGACAACGCCTTCGACAACGCCTTCGACGACAACGCCAGCAAAGAGCTCGCCCAATAGAAGTTACCAAGACCTTTTAGACTTATTGAGTAAACTGTTCGGGTCAAAATGGTTTGGGTAAATTAGTGTGAGCTCCAGGCCATTACGACAATATATCCGCGTGACATTGTGCCTTTCTGTCATATCTCCAATAGACTTTTTACGAATAAAATGTGTGATATTCTTCTTATTTAAACTAATAATAAGGCTGTCTCATTGGCGGTTCTATGACGTTGAGCAGATATAATAAAATAATGTATTCCCCAGTAAACCCCAGTTTTCTCTATGTAAAGTTGGTTTGGGCGGGGGTAGGGGGGGGGGGGGGGTTCATTTCACGGACTTATATTCCTGTAATGTATATATCAAATTGCAAAGTTGCGAGATAAACCAATCACCATTTCGTTTCTCCCTTGTCATGATTGCAGTGCTTTGGGCAGTTTCTAAGAGTTTTTAACGCCATCGAGCAGAAATAACATTAACAAAACAGCCTCTGACAAAATGATAAACAATTCTCTTTAAGCATTAAGCATCCCCGAAAGACCAAAGAGTTTGGAAAGTTCCAAAAGTAGTCAGTTTTAGAAGTGATCCAATAAAAATAGTTGCTAGATGGCTTAAAAAATGATTTTTTTTTCTAGATCCCCTAAAAACTAGAATTTATCAAAGCGGCAAAGGCACTGAAATGATAGATTCTATAAGAAATTCATGACAATTTTTAAACTTTCATGAAGCCATTTTGAAAAGGTTTCAAACTTTAAAAAGCAGTTCTGAATTTAATTATGGAATGTTTGCAGATGCCTATACAACGGTGGTATAATTAAGTGTAATTCGATCATTCCGAATTTTCAAAAGAAATATTTTATCCCAAAACGTTTACGTTTTCAAAATCCAACATTAGTAAACTGACCAAACTTGGGAGTTTACAAAAGGAAAATGTAACGTAACAAAGGTATCTAAATGTGTAATTTTGCAAAATTATGCATTATTTATAATTCGGATGAAAATCGTGACATTTGCAGTTTCAGTGCAACTACATGTAAAGTTTTATAGTTTCGAGATGCCACACAAAAAAGTTCTATGGTTTGTCACTGCGTTCCATTTGATTCGTTTATGAAATAATGATACATTCCGATATTTGCATTCCACTGAAAATGAGCGAGATCGATGTCAAAACTACCGTCACTAAAGTTCGTCAAAGGTTAGATCGAGTCTCTGGTAAAAGAAAATGTCTACGGTTCGGTCCGGGGATAGGATGGTCCGACTATGGCTGACTGGTTCCCAGTTTCCCCTGAGGCCCAACAAAATACTAGAACCAGTAATTTTTTCGTGGGCCTAAGGTACAATAAACGTAAACGCAACCAGTAAATCGATGGCGTGAATAAGCAGACCAGTCGACAACCTTTCTTATGTCATGTGCTTCTATCAAGGAAAACTCACTTTTCCGCGAAGTTTGAAGTTGCGGCGTGTAACTTATTTATTATCACAACTGAGCTATATACAATAAATTTGTACAATGCAATGTTATTGCTTGCTTGCCACCGTACGGTTGCAGTTTCTTACGTCGCGTCTTTAGTCTTTGATAAGGGACATAGCGTAGTGATATCATTTACCTTTTAGCCCTGAAGCACGGTGCAGACACCTATGCAAACAGTGTCGATCCTCTTAATGAGCAAATATTTACATGAAGTAGAATGGAAGTGTCCAAATTCAGTGATGGAAGAGTGAACTTCAAAATCTCGGGGTGAAAGTGTTAAATCTTAACCTGGCTATTTTGTTTTTAACTGTAGCAAGAGTTCATTTTCATTTTTTTTCTAATATTTCGTCACAGTAAACGTGACTTCATATGTTATGGGATTCATCTGCTGGGATCTAATTCATATGAAATGCTGAATCAGATCTTCTCTGAAAAATAAGGAAAATTGCGAAGTCGTCTGCTTCATAACTGTTTATGGTGCTTTAAGAATAAAATAACAGGCTTGTTTAAATATGCATTTTTTTCTTTAAAAAACTTTAGTTCTTTTTGTTTGTTTTGTTTGAATTGAGATTTAACGTCCCCGCTGACACTATTAAGTTCATTTTGGAAACGCAGCTTCCAATTTTGTGGGACTTTTACCTGCCATTAAGATGAAATGACATCTCAAGCCCTGCCGCCTAATGAAACAAATATGGATTATGTGCTTATACTCACACCACTTTGTCTGGGCATGCTTAGTTCTTCAAAGCGGTTTACCAGTTCTCATGTGTGGTCAGTTTCAGCTCTGAGTGGAAGCACCATGCGGCCAATCTATCTCTCCAAGCCCCGATGTGCGGGGGGGGGGGGGGGCGAAAAGGCATGTGTCTTCCGATCATTTAAGTGTTTTTAACTTAAGCCAATACAAGCATTCAAACAGGGGCGATAAAATGTTCAAAAGTATCGTCCTAAATCTGTATATAAGCCGGACTACATTTTGTGCGGACACATATTTCCATGGTGGTGAAAGTCTGGCCCGAGTTGGAAACTCGTGTGATAGTCATGAATGAATAACAGAATCCGACAGCCCACAGAAATATTTCCAGTCAATGTAATAGGTAAATATCTGAGTACCCCATCCACACAGCTGAATGTGATGTCAACAATAAAGTGTTGTTTTAAATACTTTTGTCCTTGCACTGTCATAAAAATATGCAAAGAAAGAACTGCATTTGAAAGTGTCGTCTGTTTATGTCGTCTGCTGCTTCTTTTTGCAAACTTTTAAAAATATTTTGCATATAGGCAAACAATGTTGACCCTGATCAGACTGCTCCCAGAGGTGATTGGCATCGTGAGATTAACCCATATATGCCGAGCAGCCCTTTGTTGGGACATTGGCAAAGAGAGCAGATCCAGATCAGACGCCACAGATGGACATTTTCCCATTTTGGATCTGAAAAACTCAAGTAATCTCCCAACTTATTTTTCGGAGGCAATTTCAACGTGGAGGATACACCTGATCTGGCTCTGCATTGTTCGGTCGGTTAAGGGATTATCTATGAATTAGGTAAAAAATTTCTTTTAAGACGTTATTGTTACTGTATCAATATATTCAATAATACATGAACACTTATGCAAGATCCTCTATATATGTAACAGCATCATTATATAGGTACATTACCTAGGCAGATAGATAATTTAGTAGATAATTTATTTTCCTCCACAATTGGAGAGCATAGCAACTGCAAACAGAAAAACAATGTGACAAACAAACAGTAAACGTGAAAGTACAAACGGCTAAACAAAACATAATATACAAATATATACATGAACTATAGAAACTATAACTATTATATTATGCTCTGACTGTGATTCGAACCCACGCACAGATGCGGCGACGTCGCCTAGCACTGCAGAAATGAAATCAGGGATAAATAAATCGTGCTCTGACTGTGATTCGAACCCACGCACAGATGCGGCTTGAAGAAATATATGGGCCGCATGATGCTTCCACGCAGAGCTGAATCAGGCCCGCACACTAGTACTGGTAAACCGCTTAGAGGATCTAAGCCTGTCCAGGAACCGTGGTGCAAGGCGGACCGTCCATGCTTATAAACCCTATTGGTTTCATTGGGCGACACTGCTTGAGATGTCATTTCATCTCAATGAAGGGTAAAAGTCCCACAAAATTGGAAGCAACGTCTCCAAAATGACCTTTACAGTGTTGACGGGGACGTTAAACCTAAAATCAAACAAATCAAATCAAAGACTCATTCAGTCATACCAACCTGGGGGTCTCTTTGTGCATGGGCAATGTGCCCCACCCCTCCACTCCATAAAAGGCAATATATTTCAGAAACCATTCAAATCCACCCCCATCCCCCCCACCACCCCCCCCCCCCAACCCAGTCATATATGTACTTGTTCCTTAACAATAGCACACCAACTTGGGATTCCGCAGGGGCCATTCCTCTTCTCTCCACTTCATAGAAGGGCCTCAGAAACCATTCAGATTCCCACCAATAAACCATATATATTCTTCGTCCTTATGACTTCGTCCATTACTGAGAGAATTAATCACAATCCCGGAAAAAGCGAAATTAAATATATTATGGTATTTTAAATACACCATAGGTCGGCCATGCCCATCGAGAAGACCACCAGGATCACTTAAATTTGTATCTCCTTGGCGTGGAATCTCCTGTTTCACACAAGAAAAGGAACATTTTGACTCTTGGAATTAGCTGATCAATATTGATTTGCTAATGAATAGCAGAACGCTTGCTACCAAATACTAGTTTTCTTGCCGAAACGAAATGCAAGGGAGAACTTAGCTGATCAATATTGATCTATTATCAATGAATAGCAGAACGTTTGCTACCAGATACTAATTTCCTTTCCGAAACGAAATGCAAGGGAAAACTTAGTAGAGAAACGTTCTACTAAAGAAACTCGGCGTATTGCCAAATGTATATTTGTAGTATTTAGTTTGTTCATGAAATTCATGAAGGTTGTATGTGCTGCACAAAATGAACTCCTCTCAGGGCTATTATAAATTGTTTTAAACAATCTTTAATTTCGTCATCATCTTGCAACATTATTTTACATCCGGAAAATAAACTACCTATTTGGCTTGCCGGAGATAGCGATATAAACTTTCTGAAAAAGACAACACCAAATCGAGATATGAAACAAATATGGATTATATTCTTATACTCACACCACTTTGTCTGGGCACGCTTAGTTCTTCATAGCGGTTTACCAGTTCTCATGTGTGGTCAGTTTCAGCTCTGGGTGGAAGCACCATGCAGCCAATCTATCTCTCCAAGCCCCGATGTGCGAGGGGCGAAAAAGCATGTGTCTTCCGATCATTTAAGTGTTTTTAACTTAAGCCAATACAAGCATTCAAACAGGGGCGAGAAAATGTTCAAAAGTATCGTCCTAAATCTGTATATAAGCCGGACTACATTTTGTGCGGACACATATTTCCATGGCGGTGAAAGTCTGGCCCGAGTTGGAAACTCGTGTGATAGTCATGAATGAATAACAGAATCTGACAGCCCACAGAAATAGTTCCAGTCAATGTAATTGGTAAATATCTGAGTACCCCATCCACACAGCTGAATGTGATGTCAACAATAAAGTGTTGTTTTAAATACTTTTGTCCTTGCACTGTCATAAAAAATATGCAAAGAAAGAACTGCATTTGAAAGTGTCGTCTGTTTTTGTCGTCTGCTGCTTCTTTTTGCAAACTTTTAAAAATATTTTGCATATAGGCAAACAATGTGGACCCTGATCAGACTGCTCCTAGAGGTGATTGGCATCGTGAAATTAACCCATATTTGTCGAGCAGCCCTTTGTTGGGACATTGGCAAAGAGAGCAGATCCAGATCAGACGCCACAGATGGACATTTTCCCATTTTGGATCTGAAAAACTCAAGTAATCTCCCAACTTATTTTTCGGAGGCAATTTCAACGTGGAGGATACACCTGATCTGGCTCTGCATTGTTCGGTCGGTTAAGGGATTATCTATGAATTAGGTAAAAAATTTCTTTTAAGACGTTATTGTTACTGTATCAATACTTTCAATAATACATGAACACTTACGCAAGATCCTCTATATATGTAACAGCATCATTATATAGGTACATTACCTAGGCAGATAGATAATTTAGTAGATAATTTATTTTCCTCCACAATTGGAGAGCATAGCAACTGCAAACAGAAAAACAATGTGACAAACAAACAGTAAACGTGAAAGTACAAACGGCTAAACAAAACATAATATACAAATATATACATGAACTATAGAAACTATAACTATTATATTATGCTCTGACTGTGATTCGAACCCACGCACAGATGCGGCGACGTCGCCTAGCACTGCAGAAATGAAATCAGGGATAAATAAATCGTGCTCTGACTGTGATTCGAACCCACGCACAGATGCGGCTTGAAGAAATATATGGGCCACATGATGCTTCCACGCAGAGCTGAATCAGGCCCGCACACTAGTACTGGTAAACCGCTTAGAGGATCTAAGCCTGTCCAGGAACCGTGGTGCAAGGCGGACCGTCCATGCTTATAAACCCTATTGGTTTCATTGGGCGACACTGCTTGAGATGTCATTTCATCTCAATGAAGGGTAAAAGTCCCACAAAATTGGAAGCAACATCTCCAAAATGACCTTTACAGTGTTGACGGGGACGTTAAACCTAAAATCAAACAAATCAAATCAAAGACTCATTCAGTCATACCAACCTGGGGGTCTCTTTGTGCATGGGCAATGTGCCCCACCCCTCCACTCCATAAAAGGCAATATATTTCAGAAACCATTCAAATCCCCCCCCATCCCCCCCCCCAACCCAGTCATATATGTACTTGTTCCTTAAAAATAGCACACCAACTTGGGATTCCGCAGGGGCCATTCCTCTTCTCTCCACTTCATAGAAGGGCCTCAGAAACCATTCAGATTCCCACCAATAAACCATATATATTCTTCGTCCTTATGACTTCGTCCATTACTGAGAGAATTAATCACAATCCCGGAAAAAGCGAAATTAAATATTATATTATGGTATTTTAAATACACCATAGGTCGGCCATGCCCATCGAGAAGACCACCAGGATCACTTAAATTTGTACCTCCTTGGCGTGGAATCTCCTGTTTCACACAAGAAAAGGAACATTTTGACTCTTGGAATTAGCTGATCAATATTGATTTGCTAATGAATAGCAGAACGCTTGCTACCAAATACTAGTTTCCTTGCCGAAACGAAATGCAAGGGAGAACTTAGCTGATCAATATTGATCTATTATCAATGAATAGCAGAACGTTTGCTACCAGATACTAATTTCCTTTCCGAAACGAAATGCAAGGGAAAACTTAGTAGAGAAACGTTCTACTAAAGAAACTCAGCGTATTGCCAAATGTATATTTGTAGTATTTAGTTTGCTCATGAAATTCATGAAGGTTGTATGTGCTGCACAAAATGAACTCCTCTCAGGGCTATTATAAATTGTTTTAAACAATCTTTAATTTCGACATCATCTTGCAACATTATTTTACATCCGGAAAATAAACTACCTATTTGGCTTGCCGGAGATAGCGATATAAACTTTCTGAAAAAGACAACACCAAATCGAGATATGAAACAAATATGGATTATATGCTTATACTCACACCACTTTGTCTGGGCACGCTTAGTTCTTCATAGCGGTTTACCAGTTCTCATGTATGGTCAGTTTCAGCTCTGGGTGGAAGCACCATGCAGCCAATCTATCTCTCCAAGCCCCGATGTGCGAGGGGCGAAAAAGCATGTGTCTTCCGATCATTTAAGTGTTTTTAACTTAAGCCAATACAAGCATTCAAACAGGGGCGAGAAAATGTTCAAAAGTATCGTCCTAAATCTGTATATAAGCCGGACTACATTTTGTGCAGACACATATTTCCATGGCGGTGAAAGTCTTGCCCGAGTTGGAAACTCGTGTGATAGTCATGAATGAATAACAGAATCTGACAGCCCACAGAAATAGTTCCAGTCAATGTAATAGGTAAATATCTGAGTACCCCATCCACACAGCTGAATGTGATGTCAACAATAAAGTGTTGTTTTAAATACTTTTGTCCTTGCACTGTCATAAAAAATATGCAAAGAAAGAACTGCATTTGAAAGTGTCGTCTGTTTTTGTCGTCTGCTGCTTCTTTTTGCAAACTTTTAAAAATATTTTGCATATAGGCAAACAATGTGGACCCTGATCAGACTGCTCCTAGAGGTGATTGGCATCGTGAGATTAACCCATATATGTCGAGCAGCCCTTTGTTGGGACATTGGCAAAGAGAGCAGATCCAGATCAGACGCCACAGATGGACATTTTCCCATTTTGGATCTGAAAAACTCAAGTAATCTCCCAACTTATTTTTCGGAGGCAATTTCAACGTGAAGGATACACCTGATCTGGCTCTGCATTGTTCGGTCGGTTAAGGGATTATCTATGAATTAGGTAAAACATTTCTTTTAAGACGTTATTGTTACTGTATCTAAGGTTCCATCCCGAAATCCAAGAGTTCAAGTATGCCAACTTTTCTTAAGAATCTTAGGTTCGTGATATTTTTAGGGTACGCCTGCCATGCCGACTCTACGGGAACTACTGATAGGTGCAGAACTCACGTTACGAAAAAAAAAAAAAAAAAACCACACGCTTATTCAAGTATATTGAAAATTTTCATTAGGAAAACACGCCTATACAAATACATGGTAACAAATGAAAAATTTTAAGATGAAAAAGTGTGATATTTTTTCTATTTCTGCTCAAAATATAGAATCGTTGGGTACTCGTTAGATCGGCCACATCGATGCGGTTCTTACGAGTACACACAATCTATATTTTAGAGAAGAGATAGGAAAAATAAGGTTTACCCCTGTAAACTCCATTTTTACTACATACAATTGGGGTCAAAGGGGATCAAAAATATACAGGCGTGTTTTCGTGATGACCACCAAAAATAGTTCAGGCACAAATTCTGATATTTTTCATATTTCTGCTCGAAACATCACAACAATTGTCGCCTGCTGTGTTGTCTTCTGTCTTCTTGTTACATTAAAAGTCATTGTTGCATTGTTGCAAATTGAACATCCCCAAATCAATAATGCAGTTCTAACGAGTACCTGCAATCTATGTATTTGAGCAAAATAAGGAAAATGATGAATGCCCCCAGGAACCCACTTTATCATATGACGTCGCCTCCGAGAATGTAATAACGCCATGTAATAAATTCGGTAATCCACTAGTTGATTAAATATGCAAATTAGTTAAATACGCTCCGTAAAGTTATATGTACGCCGCGTTTACAAATGCCGAAATATTGACATTTTTTAAATAAAATTCGTGCTTAATTACGCTTTAAATGTCATATGATAAATAGAATCTTGCATTCGTATTCATATATTTTTGAATTTATTAAACTCGTTGAGGAAAAGGGATAAAATGCTCGGCAAAGCCTCGCATTTTATCCTTTTTACGGCGTAGCCGTTATGGTTTTGCTTTTGTCCTACATTTTTCGTTATTCCATTGGTCAATAAAACCACATGTCCAAGGAGATGATCATTTCATTGGTCAATGATTTGCATAAATAAATCTACTCAAAAATACGACAGTTTACTGAAGTTTTAACCTAGGAAATGTTTCGTTTTTTATGTGAGACATGAATGAATAATATATACAGTTTCGGCTTGCTCACCGACTTGTCCTTTGATGACCATACGTCATATGTATAATTATGTTTCTAGTGAATTTGACCTAATTTCACGTGGTTGGTCTATATAGCGAAAGGAACCATTTCGCGAAAGGAAGGTTCCTTTCCGAAAGGAAGAATTTTCTGCGAAAGGAATTGTTTGTTTGATTTGAGGCTTAACGTCCCCATCAACGCTGTGTAGGTCATTTTGGAGACGTTTCTTCCAAGTTTGTGGTACTTTTACCCGACATTGAGATGAAATGACACCCCAAGCCCTGTTGCCCAATGAAACCAATAAAGAGATATAGCATGACAAAAACATGTAATAATCGCATTACAAATTGACAGATGTTTAATTTACAATATATGCTAAATAAAAGTTGCAGTGTATCATTTGTCTTCAGCATACTTTATGTCCTCCATTTTAACACAAAATGGACATTTTCGAATATCATTAATGTTATATAAATTCTGAAAAGGAATAAGTGTAATTTGAGTTTTAATTAGGTGCACATAAGATCAAGTTTCCGTCCGTTTGTCTGCTCGTCCGTTTGTTCGTCCGCCTATGCGTTTACGTTCACCATAGCGACAACCCTAAATGTTAACCCTAGAATTTGTGTTCAAAAACAGTTAATGATAACGTTTTCTTATTTGTTGTGCATATACTTGAGATCATATGCTCTTGAAATGAGGTCATGTTTTTAACCTTGACCTTTTACATTGACCTTAGCTCAAACAGGCGGGACACCGCCCTCTGCAAAGCTATTTTTCCTCGCGTGACACCTGAATTGTTTGAATACAGTAAACCAGTTCATAGCTAGACAATTGTTGCTGTCACTATTGTAGCTCATATTGCACGACCCGCAGAAAAAGCGACCGACTGAAGTCGGTTGATTTTCTAAGAGTGCCCTAAAATCACCGTGTCATTCTCTCAGTCTGTCTGTCCGTCCGTAACCCGTTTGTGAAAATTGGTGATAGTGACTTAACCGCTTGGAATATTTAAACAATTTTTGGCATACTGATAGATATCAATGAGATCTAACCAATGAACTTACGAAATATTACATTCCATTTAGTATAGCCTCGCCGAGGCGTAAAATGTGAAAATTTTCGAACTGCTTCTCCTCGGAAA
This sequence comes from Lucinisca nassula, assembly GCA_963580285.1. Classification (NCBI taxonomy): domain Eukaryota; kingdom Metazoa; phylum Mollusca; class Bivalvia; order Lucinida; family Lucinidae; genus Lucinisca; species Lucinisca nassula. Next base: position 44,446,962 of record OY757010.1, on the reverse strand, counting down.
CCGTTGGGCCGTTTGAAGTAAAGAATTTCATATGGAGCCTCTATGGGATGGGGGAAACCAAAATTTGCACATGGGGTCCAGGTCACATGACCCAAATGGCCGCCAAGCCATAAATGGTCTGTCTGTCTGTCCGTCCGTAACCCGTTTGTGAAAATTGGTGATAGTGACTTAACCGCTTGGAATATTTAAACAATTTTTGGCATACTGATAGTATCAATGAGGTCTAACCAATGAATTTGCGAAATATTACATTCCATTTAGTATAGCCTCGCCGAGGCGAAAAATGTGAAAATTTTCGAACTGCTTCTCCTCGGAAACCGTTGGGCCGATTAAGGTCAAATTTCATATGGAGTCTCTATGGGATGGAGGAAACCAAAATTTGCTCATGGGGTCCAGGTTCCATGACCAAAATGGCCGCCAAGCCATATATGGTAAAAACCCTTCAAAATAGTCTTCTCCAGAACCACTTGGCAGATTTCCACGAAACTTGATAAATAACATCTGGGACGTAGGCCCATCATAAATTGCTAAAATGGTGACCCTGGGTTGACCTTGACCTTCTTTGTGCCTAGGTCAACTTTGACACATATGCTTTTGTATTGGAAAAGTGAGAATTCATTTTATCCTGCAAACGATTCAGAATACAGTACTAAAGTATTAGATATATTTTTGCTCCTTACGATAAGGCGCATTTATTGGGGGAACCGTTTTAGGTCCAGGTCACATGACCAAAATGGCCGCCATACCCATATATGGTAACACTCATAAAGCTAAAAGCATCCGGCGGGTCGTGCACTTCAGCTGAAGCACTGGTTTCTAAACAACCTTCCAATTAAATCTACGCCGCATATCTTTTTTAAAGATATTTCTTGTCCTCAAATCGTTCAATATATTCAATAATACATGAACACTTATGCAAGATCCTCTATAAATGTAACAGCATCATTATATAGGTACATTATCTAGGCACGTGTCTGCCAAATATCAACACCTTTAGTTAAGAAATATTATTGTCTTGCATTTTAATACATAACATAACATAACATAAATTTATTTTGACTTAAGCATATACAGCTCATCGCCATTAAACATATATACAATTCGTGAAACAATGTTGATAGAGAGAGTGACATACATATATTCCGACATACAACAACAACTTTTGCTAAACAGTATTATAAATTTCAAGTGATTTGATTTAAAAGGTTTTCTCTAAGTTTGAAGGCTTTTATCACATACATTGCCAGATTATTAAGGGTACTAAGCTTATTCGAATTTAATAAAGATATGAACTTAGCAACGCTTGGTCTGACATAGAAATATTTTTGTATATATTGTTTACGTAGGTCATTATAAATGGGACAGACTAGTGTAAAATGGTACTCATCTTCCAAATCATTTAGATGACATAAAATGCATTTTCTTTCTGCTCGATCAATGTTTCTGTGTCGACCTATTTCTATGTTCAGATGGTGAGACGAAAGTCTCAATTTTACAATTGCATTTCGAAAGTTTGCGTTTTTAACAATCAAGAGGAAATTTGAGATAGTAAATTGGTGTTTTTTTAATTCTCTGTATATGGTAAGAGACGTTGAAAGCTCAACCCCTTGATTCCATTCAGCGATATAAAGATCTCTTAGTCTACATTTTAGAAGAGGAATAAATTTATTTACAATCACCGATTCGGGAAATAACCAAACATCTTGAAAACCGCTATGCTCAAGAAGATGTTTAACTTTAGTTGACCAGTTTGAGATATTCGGATTTTGTAGTGCTTCGTCACGTAGCATACAATTAACGGCGCGTAGTATACAATTTTCATTTTTTGTGCTATGTAAATTTAACCAGTATTTTATTATTCTTATTTGCCGCCCTATAAAAAGGGGGTACCGCCCTAATTCCCCATATAAGGAAAGGTTATTTGTTGACATTTTTACATTGATAAGCCATTTACAAAATTTTCTATGTACTCGTTCAATATTTTCCGCCCTTGAAAATCCCCAAATTTCGCAACTATAATTCAGAATTGATGCAACAAATGTATCAAATAGATTAAGCATGATGTTGATAGGTACGCACATATGTTTAGTAATAGACAGAAGGCCGTTCATAGCCTTAAGTGCTTTTCCTGCTAATGTGCTTATTGCTTTATTGAATGACCCTCCACTAGACAGTACCATTCCTAAGTAATTAAAACTACTAGCAATTTCTATTTCTTGGCCGCTATATGTCCATTTTTCATTTCTGCTTAAATTTCCGCCTTTACGGTATACGACAATTTTCGTTTTGTCAACATTTACTGTTAAATTCCATTTAAGACAGTATGATTCTAAACTATTTAAACATGATTGGAGCCCGTCGACTGAGTCTGAAAAGATGACTGCATCGTCTGCGAACATTAGAAGATATATTGATAGTTGATCTAATGTTAAACCAGCATTCGTATTCTGCTGTAGATAAATTTCAAGATCGTTAATAAATAAGGAAAACAAGAAAGGGGAGAGAACCTCTCCTTGTAACAGGCCGATATTCGAACTAAAAAAATCCGAAAGCGAGTTCATGCTTTTAACACACGACTTAATATCTAAATATATTGATCTGATCAGTTGGAACAGTTTTCCGTCAATTCCACTATTTATCATTTTAAACCATAGCCCATTTCGGTATATTGAGTCAAATGCACGTTTCAAATCTACAAATACACAGTATAACTTTTTCTTATCACGTATCATTTTACTTATAAAGGATTCTAAGATAAAAATTGCATCGACTGTACTATAATCAGCTTTGAAGCCGAACTGGGCGTCGCTGATAATATCATTTTGCAGAGCCCATTTTTTCAACCGTTCATTAACGATTATGGTAGAAAGCTTTCCAAAGCAGCTCACCAGAGTTATTCCCCTGTAATTACTTGGTATTGAAGAATCTCCCTTTTTATGAATAGGAATAATAACCCCTTTGGTCCATTGTGTAGGAAAACTCTTTTTATCCAAGATAAAGTTAAACAATTTTTCCAGAGGATCTAAAATGATATCGATACTTTCTTTCAAATATTCATTCAATATTGTATCTAGTGAGCATGCTTTGTTCAGATTGAGCCGCTTCGACGCATTGCGTATCTCTGCCTGTGTAATTTGCTCATCTAATTCGAAATAAGTCGAAGTTTCGCCGTCGGATGCATCAAAATTTTGCAAAAAATCATTTACCTCGTTATTTTCGAAAGGCATATCTTCGCTAGACAGCGAATGGAAATATTGATAAAACTCATTCAGGGAGATAACTTCTCCTGTATCGGATTTTGTATTATTTTTGAACAGTTTCCAAAAATCTCTCGGCCGCTTACGTCGCATTTCATTTATTTTCTTGCCTTGTTCGTATTTATATTTGAGCTTACATGATCTACAATAGTATTTGTAATCTTTTTTTGCATCGAGCATTAATTTCCTGGTTTCATTATTTCTGAGCAGGTTAAAATTATAGAGAGCATTCTTATAAATATTATGTTTTCTAGTGCATTCCGAATTGTACCACTTCTGCTTTTCCTTAGTGTGAATATTGACAAAACTCGGGTTTGCAGATTTTTTATATTTCTTTTGGAAATATGGGTTTGCTCTGTCAGTTATGAACTGGGTGAACTTCGAAATTATTTCGTCCGGTTCAACATTCCGGTCGATGCCGTCCGTTACAACTCGATTTAATATAGGAAGGTCCCGTGAAATATCATTCAAAAAAGATTGCCTGTATTCCGAATCCCATTTAAAGGAAATATGTTCTTGTGCGTTATTAAAAGAAATATTTGTATGAACTTTTGATGACAAGTATGATAAAATTGCTCATTTATACCTATAGTTCGAACAAATTAACCTGAGACTGGTGAACTCTATTAACATAATTTCACACCCGACTGAATGCATGTATTTATCTTCGCCGTCTTCCGAAATGGCGATATTGTTATTCAATACAAAGAGGTCGGTAAATGGGTCGCAATTCACGTGATGCCGAAAATTCACGGGAAGTTTACGTAAGCCGACGTATTAGGTGATAACCTTGACAGATTTATTCCATGCATAAAGGTTAGTCTCAGGTCAAATTGTTCGCACTATACCCAGGTACAAGCTATGCTTTTTGAAATACATATTCAATACATTTTTGAGTGGCTGGAACTACGGAATTGGTATCGAAACCAACTTCAAAATTTCAGTATTTCTTATTTTTACGGAGTTTACAAAATGCATGGCATTACGAAAACACGCCTATATCAATACATTAACAATTGTAACCTTTATCGCCGAAAAAATGAAAATTTTAAGATGAAAAATTGTAATATTTTTCTTATTTCTGCTCAAAATATAGATTGTGGTCCCTCGTTAGAACCGCCTCATCGAGGCGGTTCTAACGAGTACCCACAATCTATACTTTAGAGCAGAAATAAGAAAAATAAGGTTTGCCCCTATAAACCCTAGTTTAAAAGTGGGTTCAAGGGGGGCAAAATTATATAGGCGTGTTTTCGTGATGGAATTTCAGAGCGCTAGGTGAACAAGTTTTCCGGATAAGCCCTATTGTGATAATCGCCACGGTTACAATATATCCACAACGTTTGTTTCTTGGAATATTAAAACCATTAATCCGTTAGAAGCCTCCGTGTTGTAGTGGATAAGCTATTCGCTCTATAAACCAGGAGCCATGGGTTGAATCTCGGGCTACTCCAGACTTCCGGATGGGTTAAATCTCGGGCTTCTCCAGACTTTCGGATGAGTCTTAAACCCGAGGTCCCGTCTCCGTATGACCTTCGATGCTGGTGGGACGTAAAATTCAAACACACTCACTCACGCCATTAATCTTTCTCATATCGAGCTAACATTAGGATAACACACCCATGCGACATCGTGCATTTTTTCACATCTCTAAAGTGGCTCCTTTTCTTTTTGTTTTGTTTGTTTGATTTGAGGTTTAACGTCCCCGTCAACACTGTAAAGGTCATTTTGGAGACGTTGCTTCCAATTTTGCGGGACTTTTACCCGACATTGAGACGAAATGACATCTCAAACCCTGTCGCCCAATGAAACCAATAGGGTTTATTAGCATGGACGGTCCGCCTCGCACTGCGGTTCCTGGACAGGCTTAGATCCTCTAAGCGGTTTACCAGTACTAGTGTGCGGGCCGGATTCAGCTCTGCGTGGAAGCATCATGCAGCCCATATATTTCTTCAAGCCCCTATGGGCGGGGGCCTAGGCTCCTTTTCTGAAGAAAATCCGTAATATATTTCTTATTTATGCCGCAAACATAGGGTTCTGGTGGCTAGTTAGAACCGCCTCATTGAGACGATTCTAACGAATACCACGACCTATATCTTGGAGCAGAAATAAGAAAAAATACTGTAACAACCCCCCCCCCCCCCCCCCCCCACCCGTAAACCCCAGTTTTCTCCATATAAGGTTGGGTTTAGAGGGGTGCTCATCACGTTATGGGATTCATTCGATCGAAAATGTCTTATAACAAATTTTGTCGTTATATCGAATGTCGGTAAAAAGAGCGATGACTGCATGTCCTTAGGCTTGCCGCTCATTTAACTGTCCCGAATGTGGTTTCTCCAATATAGCACACTTTGTGTAGAAAACACTAAGAAAATGTAGCTGAAACCTTCTAAAGATGCTTTTAAAGCATAATTTGTCTTAATTTTAGGTGGTCTTTATAACGGAAGTTTACCGTTTTCACCTTATTTGCATTATCTACTTGTTCTTAGTCTGAAGGTTATCAGTGTTGGAAAAAACAGGTAACCAGGCCCCCTGACCTTAAAAGATCAGGGGGGTCTGGTTACCTGTCTTTCCAATATTGACAGTGTGCAAGCTGGGAGCCAGCAAATAATGCAAATATGGTGAATATACCGTGTCTACATTGTGAGGTTATGTTCAGCGTGTAAAAAACACACCTGCAAGCCCAACTTTATATAATAGAGAAAATAGGTTTACAATGGGGGGGGGGGGGTGTTATTTCGGCTTCTGCACCTAAGATAAATGGCGTCAGAACTCGTTAGAGCCCCCTAACCGAGGTTGTACTAACGAACACCCAAAAATAGATGAGACAAATACGGTAAAAATCGCTTTTTTGAGATAAACATTACGCAAACACGCCTATACAAATACATTGCCACCTTTATCGCCGAAAAAGTGAAAATTTTTAGGTGAAAAATTGTGATATTTTTCTTATTTCTGCTCAAAATATAGATTGTGGGTACTCGTTAGAACCGCCTCATCGAGGCGGTTCTAACGAGTACCCACAATCTAAGAAAAATAAGGTTTACCCCTGTAAACCCCAGTTTTACTATATAAAAGTGGGGTTCAAGGGGGTCAAAATTATATTGGTATGTTTTCGTGATGATACGCGTTATCACCAGGATCTCCTGACATAATGTAAGTGCATGACGAGGTGAAAAGACGAAAACATAGCCAAAATGAGGCGAAAACATAGCCATACATAGCTGCTCCAAACATAACTGCCTTTAGGGCGTAGTGTTTAAGCTACTAGCCTCATACACCAGGGATCCTTGGTTCGGCTCTGGGCTTCTCACGACTTTCGGATGAGTCTGTGCTCATTCGAAACGCTCCGATGAGACGGCTTTAACGAGTACCCACAATCAGCGCCCCGGTAAGGCGGCTTTAACGAGTACCCACAATCTATGTTTTTGAGGAAAATAAAGACAATAATGTATACCCCTGTAAACGCTATTTTTCTTTATATATAGTGGAATTTCCTCGGGTATTCATTTCACATACTTGTAATCATGATGTCGCTAATGGCATTAGTATATATTTTACATGTGTACATGGAAAAATAGGCTCATTTACATTTCTGGTGTCCGGCTCGGTATATTTTGAAAACTTGCTTGAGACTTTGATAGACCTAAGAAAGCTAAGTTCATATGAGTTTAAGTAAAGCAAACACAAAGTGAACTCCATAAATCAAGTTAAATAATGTGAACTGAACGGTTTCTCCGCCGTTTTGCGTTGTCATGGTTACAATCAAGGACACATAACTACTTGTATTCTTTTCTGTCGGCCGCAGCGATGTCGTTTCCACGTTGGGTACAGAGGTAGTCACGTTCGTGAAAGTTGTCGACGTTGTTGATCCACCACTAGTTATGCTCGGACCTGACTGTGAGGGTGAGGGTGTTACTGTGGGTGGTGTAGTTGTGGAAACACCTGACTGTGATGTCGGAGACTCGGACGAAGTCGTTGTTGTCGGTAGTCTACCGCTTGTAGCCTTGTCACTGCCGCACCACCAGGCATCACAGCGGCGACTAATGGAAGAGAAACATTACATGTACCGTAAAAATCATAAAAATTCGGACACCTTCAGGACTTATTCACCCTTTTTGTACCCTTCCTCCCTATATATAGCAGGAGTCCATTGTAAAATTTAGGGGTGTCAGTTTGTGTTTTCTTCAAAATTTATTAGGAAAATGGCTGAACTTTTTGCAAACAGTGGAGGCCCTGATCAGACGCCGCATTCTGCGGCGTCTGATCTGGGCCTGCACTGTTTGCCCTGGTACCCGTTTCGGGGTTTCCGGTACTAAATGGGTTAACAGACTGCACGACCCGCAGAAAAAGCGACCGACTGAAGTCGGTTGATTTTCTAAGTGCCCTAAAATCACCGTGTCATTCTGTCAGTCTGTCATTCTGTCAGTCTGTCAGTCTGTCATTCTGTCTGTCCGTCCGTAACCCGTTTGTGAAAATTGGTGATAGTGACTTAACCGCTTGGAATATTTAAACAATTTTTGGCATACTGATAGATATCAATGAGATCTAACCAATGAACTTGCGAAATATTACATTCCATTTAGTATAGCCTCGCCGAGGCGAAAAATGTGAAAATTTTCGAACTGCTTCTCCTCGGAAACCGTTGGGCCGATTGAAGTCAAATTTCATATGGATCCTCTATGGGATGGGGGAAACCAAAATTTGCTCATGGGGTCCAGGTCACATGACCAAAATGGCCGCCAAGCCATATATGGGCTGTCTGTCTGTCCGTCCGTAACCCGTTTGTGAAAATTGGTGATAGTGACTTAACCGCTTGGAATATTTAAACAATTTTTGGCATACTGATAGATATCAATGAGATCTAACCAATGAACTTGCGAAATATTACATTCCATTTAGTATAGCCTCGCCGAGGCGAAAAATGTGAAAATTTTCGAACTGCTTCTCCTCGGAAACCGTGGGGCCGATTGAAGTCAAATTTCATATGGAGCCTCTATGGGATGGGGGAAACCAAAATTTGCTCATGGGTCCAGGTCACATGACCAAAATGGCCGCCAAGCCATATATGGTCTGTCTGTCTGTCCGTCCGTAACCCGTTTGTGAAAATTGGTGATAGTGACTTAACCGCTTGGAATATTTAAACAATTTTTGGCATACTGATAGATATCAATGAGATCTAACCAATGAACTTGTGAAATATTACATTCCATTTAGTATAGCCTCGCCGAGGCGAAAAATGTGAAAATTTTGGAAACCGTTGGGCCGATTGAAGTCAAATTTCATATGGAGCCTCTATGGGATGGGGGAAACCAAACTTTACTCATGGGTCCATGTCACATGACAAAAAATGGCCGCCAAGCCATATATGGTAAAAACCCTTCAAAAATAGTATTCTCCAGAACCACTGGGCAGATTTCCACGAAACTTGATAAATAACATATGGGACGTAGGCCCATCATAAATTGCTAAAATGGTGACCCTGGGTTGACTTTGACCTTCTTTGTGCCTAGGTCAAACTTTGACACATATGCTTTTGTATTGGAAAAGTGCGAATGCATTTTATCCTGCAAACGATTCAGAATACAGTACTAAAGTATAAGATATATTTTTGCTTCTTGCGATAAGACGCATTTATTGGGGGAACCATTTTAGGTCCAGGTCACATGACCAAAATGGCCGCCATACCCATATATGGTAACACTCATAAAGCTAAAAGCATCCGGCGGGTCGTGCACTTCAGCTGAAGCACTGGTTTGTTTCACGAATAATGTCGATACAAAAAGGAGTCCAAGTTGCAGATGGACCAGCAAACAGTGGAGACCCTGATGGGTCTGCGCTGTTTGCTTAGGCCTATCTGTCCCAATACTTAGAATCATAACGGTATAAGCCCCGTCATGAGAATAGTAAAAGCTTCCAGGACACGAACCGGCTTGCTCAGCTGCACAGGACTTGAAGAATCTTGCAATTTCATATGGGCCACGTCAAGCGATTTTGGTACTTATCGCCTATGCGAGCAGCGAAGGTTCAGGCGAGCCTGCGCATCCGCGCAGTCTCGCCAGAACCTTCGCTGCTCGCTCATACAAGCAGTGAATCAAGAGGAGCCTTCAGACAGAAAGCCATATCCCTGGCCCCTCTGAATTTGTTTGTTTGTTTGATTTGAGGTTTAACGTCCCCGTCAACACTGTAAAGGTCATTTTGGAGACGTTGCTTCCAATTGTGTGGGTCTTTTACCCGACATTGAGATGAAATGACATCTCAAGCCCAGTCGCCCAATGAAACCAATAGGGTTTATAAGCATGGACGGTCCCCCTGGCCCCTCTGAATGGCTAGGCATGCGCAGTTAAAGTTTGTCATGACGGAAAGCTCGAAGACACAAATTCGCTTGGCGGGGCTCAACTATAGAGAGAATACAGGCACTGTATAGTCCAATCAGCGAACACAACGGACGCACAGGCTAATCTACAGCTTTGTTGTTTACAAATGACAAAAACCGGTTTTTCTCATGCCTTGGCTCTTGTGATGTTGTGTGCAGGCTTTACACCCCTTTCAACACTATTTATGTAATTTTTGAGACGTTGCTCCCCTTTTTGTGGGAATTTTGCACAACAGTGAGACGAAATGACATCCGAATGAAATTGTTTAAGGAGCACCTCTTTTCCTTGACAGACTTAGACCAAGTACCATAAATATATCTCAAACAGTGTAACAGTTGGAGTTTCCTCAATGGATTATATTATAAGGAGAGATAACTCGAATATCATGGCACCCAGAGTTGTGGTTCTTGAGCATTACATACCTTTTCATCCTCACCAATATACGGCTCAAAAGTCATTGGAGTTATGCCGATCGCTAGGTGATTACAAGGTTAAATTGTCAGGGGAGATAACTCAAATACCATGGCACCGAGTGTGTTGTTTATTGCGCATAACACACCTACTCAACCTAATGTGCAATCGTACCAAGTATCATCAATATATGACAGAAAAATTTGATTGATAATTTGTTAATGTAATAAGCCGTATGGCCCATGAGCATTTTTTTAATTAAAAAATATACAATGACATGCAGGATAGCAACACAGGTGAATAACACACATTCGACACATTCCTTTAAGGCCATAAAATTACCGTTTTAAAAAATGCAATGTACTTGTTTATATCCAAAACATCTTCGAGAAACATAGGTTGTGGGTATCCGCCAGAACCGCCCGGAAGAGGCGGCTCTGAAGGGCATCCTCAAACCGCGTTCCCGCGCCAAGATGCAAGAAAATAAAATATATCCTTGCTCTATTACAGCGGAGCTTCTGAGGGTTTTCATGTTACTGATCGTTTCCATTAATATATCTCAAAGGGTATTGGCGTAATGGCCATTACAAGGTTTCGTCTACGGACGGACAGGCGGATTGAGGGACGCCAGGCTGATCACTAAATCCCTTTAACCTATTTGGTCGGAGAGATAATAAAAAGAAAATCTACGTTTTTCGGCAGATACCAAAACATTACATCTCACGTGCTGAATCATCCGAATTTTCACTCGTGCATCGCGCTCGTCAAGATTTTCGGATCAATAAAATGTTTGGTGTCCAGCTCAAAAAAGTTAAAATCGCAACAACACATCCGTGTCACAAAGTTAATAGTTCATATCTTCAAAAACGATAATTTTCTGATCTAGTTGATTAAAGGATCCCCAGCTTAATTCGATTGTTTGTGGCTGCTTTAGCATTATAATAGCCAGTGGGGTGGCATTTTGCGGAAAAATGTGAGTGCGTTTGCGGAAACTATTCACATATTTTTCAGCAAAAACATAAGCATATGTGCCACATATAACCATCCTTATGCCGACATTTGCCACAACGAAAATACTCCCATGCAGGCACACGTTTAAACGTTGATTCAACTGGTCGTTATAACGACAATTTCAATGAAACGAATCCTTCTCATGAGATAGGAGGCATCACGAAAATACGCCTATATAATTTTTATCCCGTTGAACCCCAGTCTTATATAGTAAATCTGGGGTTTACAAGGGTATACATTATTTTTCTTATTTCTATTCAACAACATAGATTGTGGGAACTCGTTAGAACCGCTTCGTACAAAAATGTCAATATTCCGCCATAAGTAAACGCGACGTCGTTAAGGACGTCGTACATGTAACGTGACGGGACGTATCTAACTAAATGGTTAGAAGCCTCCGTGGTGCAGTGGTTACGCTACTCGCCTTGTAAACCAGGGATCACAGGATCGATCCCGGGCTTCTCCAGACTTTCGGATGAGTCTTTAAACCGAGGTCCCGTCTCCGTATGACCTTAGCTGTTGGTGGGACGTAAAACTCAAACACTCCCTCCTCTAACTAAATGGCATATTTAATCCACTAGTGGATTATCGAATTTATTACATGACATTATTACCTCTCGGCCTCGACGTCATATGATAATATTTACAATTCCGTAAACCTATAGAAAACAATTGCGTTCATACTTCCATGAACGCATCGAATAACATGATTTTCTGTGACGTTAAGTGTCGTCATTCTAAACCATTGTTCTCTACGGGCGTTGATCACCGTCTATCATCGACACCGGAAATAGAATCCCGGTGAATCGATACAAAGCGAAAGTAGGCATGGAGCACAGTGAGTGTAGCCTTTATTCCTGATCTATTTTCTGCAAGTGCAGGGTAAATTGGTTTCCTTGAAATAACAGAGAGATTTCGGCAACATTTTATGCGTTTTTCGAAGCTGTATGTTTCGATTTAAAGTCAAGAACACAAGTTTATCGATGCTTGGTACTGAGTAAAGACCAGCATTTTCGAAAATCGGTTTCAGATTTGATAATTTCTTGACTTATTTCCGCTTAAACTTTCTTTTACCTGTTTCCGTTTATAATGGGCAGTAAATGAAAACTTTCTCTGGTCATGATTTTATCATGCACTAAGCGTATTTATTAAAAACTAAAAATCCATGTGTACGGCGTTTAGTTGTTTACAACCAGATAGCTGTACGGAATATAGTCCAAAAAGTGTACGGCGAATAGGAATGGCTACTCCTTTATTCAGATTCAGAAATGTTACTGGTGACACGTCAAATGACATTCATACACCAGGACCTGTGATGGGAAGTTAGTCCCTAGCTCTCATTAAAGAGGTAAACTTAGATACACAATCATCAGCATCTTCAGCTGCTGAAATTATCGAATCAGGAATGTCATTCCAATCTCTAATAGTTCGGGGGAAGTATGATTCTTTATAAATGTCAGTTTTTGCAGTAAGGGTCTGAAACTTCATTCCAATGAATGATGATTGCATTTAACGGCCTGAAATCTCATGTCCCATTTTCGGGCCCAACATCCTGATCTGTCTATATCATTCTGAAGCTTCAGTGAATCACCTGGATCTCTAATTTCCTGGTATTGCTAAGTCAGTGTCAGTGGAAACAACATTGATGTACAGGGAGAATAACAGTAGACCAAGAACAGTCCCTTGTGGGACTCCAGACAAAACTGGTGCCCACTCTGAAGATTCACCATTAACAACAACAACGCGGTTTTCTGTAGCAAAGAAAGGAATCTATCCATATGAGAGTATTTCCCCAAGTGCGATAACCAAATAACTTAGATTAAAGTAGTTCATGTGGTTTGGTGTCAAAAGCTGTCTCGAAGTCCAGAATAAATGTGTCTACTTGTCCCCCTTTGTCCAAGATTTTTGCCCTGTCATTAATAGTTGTTCTCAACTGAATGTCACAGCTATGCCTTTCCCTTAATGCATGTTATCTTTCTGACAAAAGTTTATGTTCATCCAAGTGGATTATGATGTTTGAGCAGACTATATGTTCAAGCAATTAACACAGAACACACGTCAGAGACATAGGGCTCTTAATCATAATTATCACCCTATCTCCTTTTTTTAAGAGTGGGCAAATGTTCGCTAGGTGTCATTCTTTGGGGATTTCACCCGTATCAAGAGACTGTTAAAAAGGTGGACAAAAACTGGATCTCACTCTTTTGCTAGTTCCTTCAGGAATCTAGGATGTAGCTTATCAGGTCCTAAAGCTTTAATGGGTTTTAAGCCTTTAAGTAACTTGATCACTCCTGCCGATGACACAACAATAGTATCCATAAATGGGGCCGATATTCTTGTCAATGGAACCTCCGTGAACTCAGTTTTGACCAACTAGTTCCCCTGCCCTTTCAGATTCTGATTCAGCAATCCCGTTCCCTACACTTTTATTATGGGGTGGGATACCTTGTCTGTCTTTCTTCTGACTATTGATATATCTGTAGAAAATAGTGGTGGAAGCAATGATCAGGAATCGATACAATTATTATCAACCCACAGCTCCCATCAGAGACACCAAAGGGAAAGAACCACAAACATGAAACAACAGACGCCAACGGAAACACCAACAGCGAAAAGCCAAAAGGACAGCCACCCCTCCTCCACCCCACAAAACGGCCAACAGGCCATCCACAATAAAATAATATAATCGACACAAACACCAATAGACAAACCATAACAAAAAATAAACCGCGAAAGAAGAACCTCTTGGATTTGCCTCTACACCACCTACTGAGTTATTCACAAACAAATCATGCTGATTTTTATTTATATATCAGTCTTGATCTCACGTCTCAAGTTTTCAAATTTGTCCAGAGTTTACCACTTCCCGTCTTTTTGCCTGTGCAAGAATCTTATTTCTTCTGCGAAAGAGGAAAGCATTTATTTTATTCTTTATTGCTAAACGCCAATGATGGACAACTTCATCCCCCACCCCCCACCCCACACACTTTTAAAGGTATATTGCTTTACCCGACCAACGGATCATGGAGAAATCTATCTATCTATCTACTGCGATTGGCCGACCTCGGGAGCTCAGTCGGATGTGAGTCTGACTGGTGATCAGGAGGACATGGATTCGATACGTGCCGGGGTCGGCAACACTCTGTCGTGAAGATTGATCATGAAATCTTTTCTACGGTCATTCTCTCCCTCATTGTCACCCTTCCGCTGATTCAAGAAGAATAACCGCTCACATATAAGCCTGCACAGTAAAAGTGTTTATAGGTAAACTATTCTGAAAAAATGACCTAAATAGTGTTGACTGGGCCGTTGAACTGCCCTAAAAACAACTTTTGCGATCGGACACATTTGACCATTACTCTCAGGTGCACATTACACATACTCCAGGGTTACAGGATGAAAGCATACACAGTAATTATACACCTTTTGCCATGTCATCCCCAATGAGGAACTCATCTGGCACCTCTGTTTGCACCTTTGATTTGGCTTGCAACCTTCCGAGATTGAAAAGCTTCCAATCAAACTGATATCTAATCGGTATACCATTGTCACTCGCCTGGAAAACATCGTTCTGCATGGAAGCGAACATCATGCTGAACAGTGTTGGGCTTGTAACACAACCTTGCTTGACTCCATTTGTCACAGGAATTGGATCTGAGTGATTACATTACATGATTAGCTTAAACAATGGTTTATTAGTGACCGTTTATGGTTAACTAATAAACTATTGTTTAAACTCATCATGTAATTACGCAAAATATCTCTAACATGCAAAGGAGATGATTCTCCTTGCACGGGGCTAGAGGGCTCCAGTTAACGCAGAACAAAGAGAAAGTAGTGCGAGTTGGACTGGCCATGCATCTTTATTCTTTTGTATTCTTAGAGCGAAAAGTTTTTAGATGTCATTTCATTTCAAAATGTTGACATTTGAAGTCTCGTAGTGTAGTGTAATCACTCGTAAGTCATGACCGAAAGTTCCCGTAAGGATTTTAAGTGCATAACCGCCATCTACCCCTCACGAGTCTTCCACGCGTGTATATTTGAACAGGCGTGATTTCATAAAGCACACTTCTTTTTAACCCACAATAACGCCTCTGTGGCAAAATATGGTCTTAAAACTATACATAGTCATTAGTTCCTAACTAACATTACTATATTGTGATGGGTTCTTGCTAATATGACGAGAGAATGTGTGAAAATTGTTGAAGTGGGTTTATAAAATTCTGATGACACTGGATAAAGATGTTGTGACAGGCAGGTGAATCTATTGATTTAGTCCCAGTTCTTGCCGGCCATTGTTTACATTTCGAAGCAGCATGTTCGACAAAATATAACATCCGACTTTGACAGGACATACATGCAGAGCAGTACAGTCCTCGTGGATGTGAGAGAAGCATCGGCAGGCCAATCGGTATAATTTTAAAATGTCATCAGCTATAAACATGGAACTATTTGCCGTACACTTTCGTTTACGCTAATTTGCAACAAGCCGTACACCACATTACTATTCGCCGTACAACAGGTAATTTACGTTTAGGCAAACATTTGTGTTGAAAGTACAATTTGAGGCGAGTATCTTTTGCAAATGATTTTTCTATCAATGTTCTTTCTGATTAAGTGAAAAAACTTCAATAGAAAGGCATAAACATTAAACAAAACAACAACGAACTTAACAAATCCATTTTGTTTACGGTACCAGCTGTCGAATATTCGGTCTGTAATTGCACAATTGTGCGTTTTATAAGAAAGCACTTCTCACGGCAGCAGCAAATTATGTCCACTACTGATATTTGATAACAGTAATCTTAACCTAAAGCTTACAAGCAGTAAAATAATCCATTTTCAAGAGGCGCTCCTTCACCTACAGCTGTTACTTTCGATTCACCGGGATTCTATTTCCGGTGTCGATGATAGACGGTGGATTACGTCAACGCTGCTCTGCTCTTTGTAGAAGAGTGTAAATGTTTTTCAGCTTTTTCAGTTTGCCCATCAAGCATTTTTTTCGCCCAGTCATGAGGGGCAAATAATGTAAATATAAAAATAAACTTATTTTTTCTGCTTTTCATGAAAGTATGAACGACAGTGGGTCGCTAGCAAAGTTCACATGAACCCCTTCGGGATTCGTTTACTTTGCACGCGACCCACTGCGTTCATATTTCCATGAACTGCAGAAAAATAAACTTCATTTCTTAAATATATAAATACTCATTTCGTAATACCGAACAAAACTAACAATAAAGGTAAGGGATTCAAATGAAAAATGCAGGACAGTTCATATGCTACTTTTGTCGTCATGACGTTCAAAATTATCGGATAACGTCGGCTTCTACATAAGCGACGTTAGCTGGTGTAACAGAAGTTCAGAGGTTCAAATGTCAATATTTACATTTCCAGTGTAACGTCTAATGTAAACCTATAGAAAACAAGTGCGTTCATACTTCCATGGTTTAGAGTCACATGATTTTCAGTGACGAAAAGTGACGTCATTCTAAACCATTGTTCTCTACGGGCGTTGATGACGTCAACGCTGCTCCGCTCTTTGTAGAAAAACAGCGTGTAAATGTTTTTCAGCTTTAAAAGTTTGCCCTACAAGCATTTTTTTCGCCCAGTGACGAGGGGCAAATAATGTAAATATAAAAAATAAACTTAATTTTTCTGCTTTTCATGAAATTATGAACGACAGTGGGTCGCTAGCAAAGTTTACATGAACCCCTTTGGGGTTCATTTACTTTGCACGCGACCCACTGCGTTCATACTTCCATGAACTGCAGAAAAATAAATTTCATTTCTTAATTAACTTCGAAACCTAAAGTGTGGGTATGCGTTTTCTTAATTAAATCAAAAGAAACATTTTGGTACAGAATTTCTCGACTTTGTTACAATTTTGGTTTAGACTCTTTTTCTCCAGCTTTCTGAAGAAACGAACCGTACGCGCACCGATTTCCGCGCATGTGATAGTCGAAATTATCGCAGGATGATAGTATATAAATATTACATTCCTGAGAGGGTGATAGTGAAAAATGTCACCCTGAGGAATATGAATATCAACCGAGGCGCAGCCTCGGTTGATATTCATATTTCGAAAGGTTTCCGCGCATGTGATAGTCGAAATTATCGCAGGATGATAGTATATAAATATTACATTCCTGAGAGGGTGATAGTGAAAAATGTCACCCTGAGGAATATGAATATCAACCGAGGCCGCCTCGGTTGATATTCATATTCCTCAGGGTGACATTTTTCACTATCACCCTCTCAGGAAGGTAATATTTATTTTATTATACCGAAAAAAAAAACAAACTAATAATTATGGTAAGAGAATTTTAATGAAAAGGTATAGGACTGCTCACAAGAGACTTTTGACGCAATTACGTTCGAAGTTATCGGAGAACGCCGGCTTTCTACATAAGCTACGTTAGGTGGTGAAACAGAAATTCAGAAGTTCAAACGCTTATAATTTCGTTATTTCTGAACAAAACCCTATGAATATCAACCGAGGCACAGCCGAGGTTAATATTAATGTTTCGAAGGGTGACATTTTTCATTATCACCCTCTCAGGAAGGTAATATTTATTTGATTATACCAAACAAAACTAATAATTATGGTAAGGGATTTTTAATGAAAAGATATAAGAATGCTCACAAGAAACTTCTGACGCAATTACGTTCCAAATTACCGGATAACGCCGGCTTTCTACATAAGCTACGTTAGGTGGTGAAACAGAAATTCAGAAGTTCAAACGCTTATAACTTCGTTATTTCTGAACAAAACCCTAACGTGTGGTTGCGTTTTCTTAATTAAATAAAAAGAAACATTTTGCTACCCAAATTTCTCGACTTTATTACAAATTTTGATTTAGACTCACTTTCTCCAGCTAGACAGAAGAACCGAACCGTACGCACACCCAATTCCGCGCATGTGATAGTCGAAATTATCGCAAGGTTATAGTATACAACTATTTCATACCTTTTTAGGCGACAGTCAAAACTATCAGCCCCGAGGTGCTGTGGAGCACCTGATGAACTATCGCCCTCGGCCGAAGGCCGAGGGCGATAGTTCATCAGGTGCTCCACAGCACCTCGGGGCTGATAGTTAAGGCCGAGGGCGATAGTTCATCAGGTGCTCCACAGCACCTCGGGGCTGATAGTTTTGACTGTCGCCCTTGGAGGTATGAAATAGTTGTTTTATTACCCAACTCGTATAAAGAGTTATTTTGATCACAATAAGCAATTACTACTTGTCAAGTTGCTAGGTGATCACGTGACCATGAGATAGTTAAAACTATCTGCACCGGGCAATAGTTCAGTGCACCGTGTGATAGTTCTCTGAAAACCGGTTCAATCCGATTTCATGCGAAAAGGTGTTAGATAGTCGAAAGTGCTTAATAACTTCTTATATAGTAGGTTGGGTAATAATAAAAATTATCACCCTCAGGCCTGTGGGAGTTTTGTATAAGAAAGTCACGTGAGGTAAAATAAAAGTGTATTCATTCCATAGACAAATTAACACTATCGGAAAATGACCTCTAAGCAATGTTGCATCAACATCGATGCAACATCATGTCGTTGCATCGACGTTGATTCGACGTTCTTGCATAAATACCTATGCGCATGGCTGTTTGAAGCCATTGTCAAATGGACCAAAAGCCGTGCTTAAACAGCAAAAACCATGTTCAAATAATGAAATTCGCGTGCTGTTTGAACATAGATGTTGAGCTTTTGATATCACAAGACGGGCCTTGCTTTGTTTGCGTTACGTTGAGCGACGTAAAGTTATCGCCCTGAACGTAGCGTTTTAGAGTTCTATGATGACGTCACTGCATGACAACGTCATTGTAAACAACAGTCTGAACTGGCCGCCATTTTGGTTTGTCTATCGCATTTGAAGAGTTTATATGGAATTTATATGGAGCTTTTGGGCGTTTTCGTCAAAATTTGCTGTCGGATTCATAAGTTATGCAAGAACAACGATCATCCATGGTTATTTCATTGCATTAACATTTGCCGGATCCCTCGGAAGATATTTGAACATTCGGCCTAGCGGCCTCATGTTCAAACAGCTTCCTCGGGATCCGGCAAATATTAATGCATGAAAAGCCATGGTTGATCCCAATATTACATACACGTTGTGTGCCTACTGGCGATGACTGAGAATAACTATTTATACATACTGTTGCAGTAATGTGTTCAGTCTTCTGGCGTATACCATTATTTCAAAATCTTCCAGAATTGTTCCTCTGTCATTTTGTCCTTCATCTTTGTAATTCCTGGCACCCGTAAATATTCGCTCCTTTCCCAGCAGTGAATGAAGATAGTCATCTATTGCCGTTTTCTTGGCTCTATTTAGAATTTCTTTAAAACGTTCTCTGTGATGCATGTCTTTGGTCTCTAAACATCCCGCTGAAGTTCGAAAGAAAAAATACTGAAAACACGCCCTTATTGTCCATAAAATAAGCGCATACGACAATTTTCATTGTTTCTTCGTGTCTGGCAGTCAAAAAATGACACCAAAAGCTGTCATCAGACAGAATAGTTAGCCTGGAAAAACCGGGAGTATTGCCTACTCATCACGTGAACAAGTCCGTGAAATAAATACCCCCCCCCCCTAAACCCCACTTTATATAGAGAAAACTGGGGTTTACAGGGGTAAACATTATTTTCCTTATTTCTGCTCCAAGACATAGGTTGTGGGTACTCGTTAGAATCGCCTCAATGAGGCGGTTCTAACGAGCACCCAAAACCTATGTTTGGAGTATAAATAAGATAAATGTAACAAATTTTCATCAGAAAAATTACCTTTTTGGTATTTTGAAAAATTCACTTTATCACATGGATGTGTTATCGTAATGTGAACATAGAACAAGAAGAAAATCAATCGCATAGGTAGAATAATATGAGCTCTCAAAAGCTTCATCATAACCTGTCTATGCCCATTTAAGTCCATGACCTTGACATTGAGGCCATGGACAGGCGGGGAATTGCTGAATAAAACTGGACGTATATCTCATCATAACAAATGTGAATCAAATACATCATGTTGTTTGGAAAGACATGAGCTCTGAAAAGCTTTGCTATAAAAAAGTTCAAGTATGTGACCTTGACCTTGGGGCCATGGGCGAGGATAATGCTGAATAAAACATTTGACCGATACACTTGGAAGAAAATTAAACACCAGCCAATATTTTTAGAAGCCTTCGTGATGTAGTGGCTATGCTACTCACCTTGTAAACCAGGGGTCGTAGGTGCGATCCAGGGCTTCTGCAGACTTTCGGATGAGTCTTAAAACCGAGGTCCCGTCTCCGTATGATCTTAGCTGTTGGTGGGACATAAAACTCAAACACTCACTCACTCCCCAGCCAATATTTTGCGATTTAATTTACTTTCGATTTGGCTTGCACATAACATGAGCAGGAAAATGACACTTTCCGTTTTTAATGGTATTTGAATGCGCTATTCAAACAAAATATCATGTGTTCACAAGTATGGGTCTATGTGTCACAAAACTGAAAACTTGTGATCAAAACTGGTTTTGGAGCTCAGTCAATGTCAGGATGTTTACGATAATCACCTTTCAATAAGCACCTTGGACCAGACGTCGTATCTGCTGCTGAGTGATCTGACGCCATTCTCGATAATTCAGACAAGTCTGCACTGGCGGAGTCATTGCACGAATTTTGCGGCCACCGGTATACTATAAATGCTCAACAGGGTTAAGGCCAGGACTACGGGCAGCCCATAAAATCGCCGAAAATCAATTTACACGTAAGCAGTCAATAACAGCACGTGATATGTGGGGTCTAGCATTGTCACCCATGAAGACTGACCTTGACGGAAGATGATGGTCATAAAAAAATGAAAAATTACAGCACTTTCCAATATATCGGTTTGGTACTTTTGACCAGTAAGGGTCCCTTGCACATGCAGTTATCAGATGATCAAGTTTGCAATCATGAGAAACACATCCCCAGACCATAACCGACCCACCACCGAACGGCATGGTTTCTTGAATATGTCTTTGAGCATACGCTGAATTGCGCTGCCCCCAAACCCGTGCGCGGTTATCTGTCATATGGGCCCCGTCAAGCGATTTTGGTACTTATCGCCTATGCGAGCAGCGAAGGTTCAGGCGAGCCTGCGCATCCGCGCAGTCTCGCCAGAACCTTCACTGCTCGCTCATACAAGCAGTGAATCAAGAGGAACCTTCAGACAGAAAGCCATATCCCTGGCCCCTCTGAATGGCTGGGCATGCGCAGTTAAAATTTGTCATGACGGAATGCTCGAAGACACAAATTCGCTTGGCGGGGCTCATATGGAGAAGAAACCGACTTTCATCAGACTAATGGATTTATCTCCAGGATCTCAAATTCCAATCTCTGAGTTGCAGACACCAGAATAAACGAGCTGATTCTTGTCAGGCGAAAGCACTGCTGGCCATCTAATTGGTCTCCTGAAGCTCGCAGCCTGCTTCGAACAGTTCTGGTTGACATTCTCCTACTTGGTAGCCACTAGTGTTTAAAAAAAACGGTACTGTTTGCGAACGGTAACCATCGTACAACCCCCTTTATCGCTCCACCCTCTCTTCGGGGTTTTATACGGGGCCTCCCGGAACGTTTTAGGTCACGAATGTCATTCGTTTAATTTAATTTATTGGGCAGGCGGTTAAAGACAGTGTGACAATACCCGGTACGGCGGACTATTTCTAGTCCAGATAATCCAGCTTTCTGCATTCCAATAATTTGCCATCGCGTGGGCTTCCGACAGTCTTCTACGAGCTACTAAGCACACACAACTCTGTATGTAAGCACATAAGAAAATAATCACCTTTTGCAAATCGAAAGCCAAAATGCAATTTTACATACATTACCATGCTTATCACGCTTAAATCAAGTAAAGCCAGACCGATTAAAACCTCATCGGAGTATGTACAGTGGCAACACCAAGGCAAATATGATATTAAAATACTTTAACTACTAGTAGTAGTTTGCGAAAATTCGACATGATCATAAACTTGGTGGTGCTTAACTTTTTTCCATGTGTATATATCATTACGTCCGTCGTATGGTCCTGCTAAAACACGCTTTAGGTCATGGACATGGGTGGGGTAAAAGTGAATAAAACTATGAACCTTTAACTATCACTATATCAAATATGAACCATAACCATCATATGGTTTGGAAAAAAAATGTTAAAAACATTAACTTTAACTATTTCTAAGTCTTTGATCTTGACCTTGAGACCAAAAGCATGGGCTGATACAGCTAAATAAAACTTTGAACCTTTATTTACCATCGTATCAAATATGAACCAAATTCGTAATAGGGTTTGGAAAATGTAGGCAGTTTAAAAACTTTAACGTAAAAAGTTCGAAAAACGGAGTATTGCTGGATAAATGTACATAAAACCCAATCAATCACCTGGTTTTAAATAATGAGCTCTTGAAAAAAAAACTGTAACGTAAATGCAGACACCTTACGTAAATGCCGACCCCGACTTTGAACCTTTATTTACCATCGTATCAAATATGAACCAAATTCGTAATAGGGTTTGGAAAATGTAGGCAGTTTAAAAACTTTAACGTAAAAAGTTCGAAAAACGGAGTATTGCTGGATAAATGTACATAAAACCCAATCAATCACCTGGTTTTAAATAATGAGCTCTTGAAAAAAAAACTGTAACGTAAATGCAGACACCTTACGTAAATGCCGACCCCGACTCTAACACAAACGTCGACGCCGACGCCGACGCCGGGGGAATTGCAAAAGCTCTTCCAGGAGTTTGTACAGGCGATCTAAAATGCATGACAGTGTTTTCCAACCGAACAATGTTGAGAAAAATGACGTGTGCTCTAGTATTATTAAGAATATTCGGTACAATGTAGATGGGTGTCATTACGAAAACATGCCTATGCAAATACATTGTAACCTTTATCGCCGAAAAAAATGAAAATTTTAAGATGAAAAATTGGGATATTTTTTCTTATTTCTGCTCAAAATATAGATTGTGGTACTCGTTAGAACCGCCTCATCGAGACGGTTCTAACAAGTACCCACAATCTTTAAGAAATAAGAAAAATAAGGTTTACACCTGTAAACCCCAGTTTCACTATATAAAAGTGGGGTTCGATGGGGTCAAAATTATATAGGCTTGTTTTCGTGATGTATAACGAGAGAGTGTGAATCTAGGTGAGAAAAAAATAATATAGTCTCTTTTTGTTTTAATGCAATACATTTACATTTCATTTTTCACTTATACAGAAAGATATTATCTCTTTCATTCATTCAAAAAGGAAAAAACAAATCTTTTCTTATACAAGGATAATGTATAGCTTTAGGGTGATTACATCGATTTATGTATTCATGATCAAAAGGATGATACAGTGTAGTTCAACCATTAAACCAACTAAAATTTAACCTTTCTCTGCTTTTAAAATCATATTAAAAAGATCTTTGCCTTTTTGTTTAACACCGAGAGTCCTATAATTTGAAACCACATTTGGGGTTATTCAAAAGTGTTCGATCATAAATGCCACTTACGAGCAGTTCCAAAGGTGGTATTTATACAATTATTTTACTTGCATTTTAAGGACGGAAAGTGTATATGGTAAGTGTGTGCAAATCACCCACCCTTTAAGAGTAGTCCATGTATAATATGGGAATGGTTGTTTGTCAAAGAAAACAGAAACAATTATCTCCCTTGTAACATATTAAGTTTTAAAATAGCACATTACCCAGACATATGAATTAATCATAAATTGGGTCTGGCGAGTGAGTGGACCTAGTATCCAGTTATTTTAAGCAGAATTCCCATGTTTGTTCAAAATCATGTATTGCGCTACCATAGTCTTTACACCTCGACATATGTTCTCCATTACGATACACACCCGTGTGACATAGTGCATGTTTTCACATCTCCAAAATGGCTAATTTTCGGATGGAAATTCGTGACATTTTTC
The DNA here is from genome assembly GCA_963580285.1 of Lucinisca nassula. NCBI lineage: Eukaryota > Metazoa > Mollusca > Bivalvia > Lucinida > Lucinidae > Lucinisca > Lucinisca nassula. Next base: position 44,422,957 of record OY757010.1, on the reverse strand, counting down.
TTACTTATTCTGGAAACATAGGTTGTGGGTGGTCGTTAGAATCGCCTCATTGATGCGGTTCTAACGAGTACCCACGACCTATGTCTTGGAACAGAAATAAAAACAAATAAGGTAAATCACCGTAATCCCCAATTTCTCTATACAAAGTGGATGTATGTGGTGTTAATTTCACGGACATGTTCACGTCATGCATCCCAGCAAATTGTAAATTGAGAAAGATATTAATTTCTAATTGAAATAAATCTAAATATCTTCACTAATTAACCTGTTGCTGTATATTTGATGTCAGAAATTCTCGATTTGTGTATTTATTATAAGCTTGTTTTTCATAGTGTTAATTGCTTTTCATGTTACGAAAGATACTCGCATTACGGGAGCGTATAGGTCTCATTAGATCACGACATATATGTCATCATCCCAGGAAATTTCATATTGAGATAAAGATTTATTTGTCAGAAGTGAAGAGAAATATCTTCTCTTATTAACTAGTTTCTGCATATTTATTGTTAGATGATCTCGAGATGTATATTTATTATAAGTATGTATGGAAACTATAATTGTGCATGGCATTTAATGCATTTCGAGTTAAGAAAGACATTCTATAGCTAAATAAAAGATGTTAAGAAATACTTATATGTCATCTTTTTCCAAATATGTATTTTGACATGACATTATGTTTCTGAAGATTTTTTGAAAATTTATTTAATGTTTCCTGTATATACGTGGCCATTTTAGAAAGAATAACCTATTATCCTTGATATTAAATTAAAAGCAAAGCACAATCAGGCAATGTACTGAATACAAGAACCATAACATGACTTTACTATTTTCGGAATTATGGCCCTTGGTACAATGAAAACAGTGGTTTAAAAGAAACGCAAAGCGACGTGCCGAAGCTCTGACTTTATTATTTCGGAATTATGGCCCTTGGCACAATGAAACAGTTTGTTTGTTTGTTTTATTTGAGGTTTAACGTCCCGTCAATACTGTAAAGGTTATTTTGGAGACGTTGCTTCCAATTTTGTGGGACTTGTATCCGACATAGAGATGAAATGACATCTCAAGCCCTGTCGCCCAATGAAACCAATAATGAAAACAGTGGTTTCAACAGAAATGCTAAACGATGTGCAGAAAATATGTCCCTTTGAAAACACAAAAATGGTGCTGGGTTTATTTACAACCGTCCCATGCATTTTCAAGAAAGTTGAAAAAAACCGAAAAACACTATATGATTACACGTGGAAGATAAGAACCATAATACTTGGTTGCTTGGTTATGTGGTCATGGCCTTCTGAATATTAAATACAATGTTTTTGTGTGTATGTTTTATTTTATTTACTCGTTTTGTTTGATTTTGTTTGATTTGAGGTTTAACGTCCCCATCAACACTGTATAGGTCATTTTGGAGACGTTGCTTCCAATTTTGTGGGATTTTTACCCGGAGATTAAATGACATCTCAATCCCTGCTCATATAGGCTCTGCAACTTTAAAACGAGTTGAGATGTTTTAACGAAACTTTGCGGAATGTGAAACCCCATGAGACGATGTACAGACAACAAGAACCATTCATCCGGTTTTACTGCTTTTGAAATGAAAATCTCAAATTACAGAACAGCATTGGGAAATGACAAAGGTAACCATTTAAAAGAGCCCAAAAGGTCACAGCTTACGAAATGATGAAATATCATTATGCTTCCTGAATTCTGAATCTTGTCTTAGGGTGATCTAAGTTCTGTAAAGGGTAATAAAATATCCCAAAAACACTTTCAAATTGCACATGAGGCATAAGTAATAAACAAAACTGCTATTTTCGATGTTAAATGGGCCATATTTCCAATACAGTAGTGAAGTCAGAGTGGTCTTGTCTTTTGCACATCTACTTCGTCCTATGATGATCCTCAGTTCTGTAAAGTTTGATGAAAATATATCAAACAATTTTAAAAATACATGACAGGTACAGTGAATTAGGGAAAACCACTGTTTCATTGTCCAAAAGGGCCGTCACGTCAGAAGAAGTTAAGCCAAAGTTATGGCCCTTGTCTTCTTCAAATTTCTTAATTATGCTTAGCATTTCTGCAAAAAAATTAAGATAACTGAAACATAGCGGAATAGCTTAAAACCATCATTTTCATTGTTCAAAGGGCCATAATTCAGAAGTAGTAAAGGCATAGTTATGATTCTTATCTCTTGCACATCGCCTAATGACGCTTGAAACTTTATTTCAGGAAAATGGGTATTTTATTTTAAAATGACCGCTAATATATAGAAGATAAATTCCAAAATTTCCTGGTATGATGACACATATGTCGCGATCTAATCAGACATATACGCTTCCAAGATACTGCATAGCTCAATAAAATATGCTAAGACATACTTATATGGGCCCAGTCAAGCGATTTTGGTACTTATCACCTTTGCGAGCAGCGAAGGTTCAGGCGAGCCTGCGCATCCGCAAGCAGTGAAGCAAGAGGAACCTTCAGACAGGAACTCTTATCCCTGGCCCCTCTGAATGGCTGGGCATGCGCAGTTAAAATTTGTCATGACGGAATGCTCGAAGACACAAATTCCCTTGGCGGGGCTCAATATTATGTCGTCTTCTTTCAAATATATGTTTGTGTTTGAAGGGTTTTTTAACTTTTAAATTATGCTATCTATATATTAGTAGTCATTTTATGAAAGACGTACCCGATATCATGCACTTTTGCAGAAATGTAACGGGCTATTATACGATGTGAAGAAGTCAAGAGCCATAAAGATGACTCGACCACTATTGGAAGTATTGACAGAATGTCCTTAATACGACGTGCAAAATTCAAAAAACTATACCTTATTTACCTACGTTTGGGGTTATGATCCTTTGAACATTCTAGTATTTTTGTCATTTCCCTTTGCTGTTCTATATTGGCCCCGCCAAGCGAATTTGGGTCTTCGAGCATTCCGTCATGACAAATTTTAACTGCGCATGCCCAGCCATTCAGAGGGGCCAGGGATTTGGTTTTCTGTCTGAAGGTTCCTCTTGATTCACTGCTTGTATGAGCGAGCAGCGAAGGTTCTGGCGAGACTGCGCGGATGCGCAGGCTCGCCTGAACCTTCGCTGCTCGCATAGGCGATAAGTACCAAAATCGCTTGACGGAGCCCATATTTTGAAATTTTCATATCAAAAGTACTAAAGTCAGAGTTAAGGTTCGAAACTTCGGCATATCATATAATGGCGCATCACATTTCAGTAACTTTTCATGTAAACATCTCAAATTGCTACAAGTTACAGGATGGACACGGGTAAATGGCAAAAGTCACTTTTTGTAATATTCAAGATGCCATAATAAACCAGTGTTATTAATCTTATCTTCTACACGTCGCTTTAAAATGCTTTTCATTTCTGTAAAGTTTCATGAAAAGATGGCGACGGTTTTCAAGTTACATAACAGACATACCGCAAAAGTAAGACTAAAGTTTCAATAGTTCAAAGGGCCATAATTTCCAAAGTAGTATATCTCTTACTTTCTGCTCATCGCCTAATGGTGCTTTACATTTTGGTAAAGTTTCGTGATAGCTAGTACATCTTTTTGGTTTAAGTTTGAAAGCGCTTTTCAAGAAAATTGTCCCTCGACGTTAGTCGAAGAAGAGTATAGTAATGGGTTCGTTCGTCCGTCCGTGCGTTCTTCCTTCCGGCCGGCCGTCAGTCTGTCCGTTCGTAGCCACAATCTTGACTCCGCAACTCCTCCTACAGTTTAAGGGATTTTGATGAAACTTTCCAGTTTTTGTTCCCATAACCTGAAGATGATCATATTTTATTGAGGTCGTGCTCGACTGACTTTTACTAGAGTTATGACCCTTTGTCGGTTTTAGCCATTTTATCAACAGAAGTTCTTGTCTCCGCAACTCCTCCTACAGTTTTTAAGGGATTTTGATGAACATTTTCGGTAATTGTTCCTATGACCTGAAGATGATCATATTTTATCAAGGTCATGCTTGACTGATTTTTACTAGTGTTATGGCCTTTTGTCACTTCAACCAAAATTCTTGTTTTCGCAACTCCTCCTACAGCTTTCAAGAGATTTTAATGAAACGTTTTTCGAGTTATTGTTCCTATGACTTGAAGCTTATCATATGTCATCGTGGCCATGCTAGACTGATTTTACCAGAGTTTTGGCCCTTTGTCAGTTTTAGCCATTTTATCAGCAAAAAATTTGTCTTACTGTTTTCAAGGGATTTTGTTGAAACTTTTGATTTATTGTTTCCATCACCTGAAGATGAATATTTTATTAAGGTCATGCTCGACTGAGTTTTACCCGAGTTCCGACCTTTTTCACTATTTTTATCAGTAAAATAGAAGTAATGGCAATGATCAGGAATCGCTACAAGTGACCCACATCCCCATCAGAGACACCAAAGGGAAAGAAACACAGACATAAAATAACTAGACCCAAATGCACACATCAACAGCGGAAAACGAAAAGGACGTTAACTTTTCTACAAAATGACCAATTGGCTGTCCAAAACAAAAAGATATAAGCGATGCACACAAACAAAGGCAAACAATAACAAAACTAAACCGCAACAGACGAACCGGCTTGGAACGTTCACTGGGGGCTTAAATCGATTTTAAGCGGCCGCGATCCTGGCCCTTGATTCCGTCGCGATTTAGAGAAATAATTTGTTCAGTCCGCATGAAGGCTTCCTAAATCATCAGTGCAACATCTCCGAGAACACAAAAATCACACAACCTTAGAGATGAAACGACGGTAAGTACACGACTTTGAAATGCAGGAGCAAAGGAAAACCAACAGTTAGACTCAGATGGGCCCAACCAGAGACAGAGCATTAGGTACCAACCAACATAACATAAGTCTTTACGCTTGAACCGTCATGGAATCTAAGGCCTGACCCACCGGCGTTAAATTAAAGAGGGGAGCGAAGTTATCAACCGTGACTGGTGTGATTACCACGCATGCATCTGTCGTATAATATTTATGTTGTATCCAATCTTTTTATATCGAAGAATGGTTTTACGAAAATGGGTACTGAAAGCATTTCCAGTATATTTTTTTCTGAATTTATTCACCAAGGCACCATAAAATTCGACCTTGTTGCAGAAAAGGTTTAAGTATAACATTGAATATTGAAATTAAATCGGAAGGACGTCTATAAAATTTAGAGAAGGCTTTGCGCAGTGCCTTTTCTCTGCATCTCCTCTCGCAGTTTTCATTGGGTTTTAGTGAAATCTCCGAGTTATTGTTCCCATGATCTGAAGAGGACCATATTATACCGAGGTCGTGCTTGACTGATTTATGCCAGGGTTATGGTCCTGTGTCAGTTTTAGTCATTTCATCAACAGAAGTTTTTGTCTTCGCAATTTCTCCTACAGTTTTCAAGGGATTTTGATGACCTTCCTAAACACACACTGACTATCAATGGTGACAACGGCATACCCATTAGGTATCGCTTTGCTGGGACGCTTTTCAATCTCAGAAGGTTGCAAGCCAAATCCAAGGTCCGGACAGAGGTGCTGGATGGGTTCCTCTTTGCCGATGACATGGCAAAAGGTGCTCAAACAGAAGAGAAGATGCCAAAAGGTATACATCAAGTAGCCGACTCCTGTGATAGCTATAATCTTATAATCAGAATCAAAAATTCTGAAGTAGTCTATCAGCCAGCACCTGGCAAGCCTTACAAAGAGCCCATAATCACAGTGAAAGATCAAAGAATGCAAGTGGTAGACAAGTTCACCTACCTTGGGAGCACACTGTCAAGAGCCTTGCACATTGATGATGAAGTCTATGCCAGGATTGCTAAAACCTAGTGCAGCATTTGGCCGCCGACTACGTGGCAATGTCTGGGATCGAAGTGGAATCAGACTTGTCTCTGGTCGGGCCCATCATAGTTTAACTGTTGGTCTTCTTTTGTGCCAGCATTTCGGTGGTTTCTTGCTGTCGAGTCCTCGCCGTTGTTTCATCTCTGTGGTTGTTTGGTTTTTGTGTTCACGGAGATGTTGCACTGGTGAGTTAGACGGCCTTCATGCGGACTGAACAAATGATTTGCCTAAATCACGACGGTAGTGGGGGCGAGAATTTAGGCCACCTAAAATCGATTTAAACCCCCACTCACTAAACGTTCCAAGGCGGGTCTTCTGTCACGGTTTATTTTTGTTATGGTTTGTCTTTTGGTGTCTGTGTCGCATTTGTTGTTTTGTTTTGGCTGGTCAATTGGCTACTTTGTGTGAAAGTAACTGTCCTTTTGGTTTTCCGCTATTGATGTCTCCATTAGGGTCTAGTTGTTTCATGACTGTGCTTCTTTCCCTTTGGTGTCTCTGATGGGAGCTGTGGGGTAATTGTATCGATTTCTGATCATTGCCTTCAGTTCTATTTTGACACAAAACTGAAAGTATACGGAGCTGTGGTGCTTCCAACACTTTTGTATGCATGTGAAACATGGACAGTTTACCAACGACACGCCAATAGACTGAAACACTTCCATACAAGCTGTCTTAGAAAACTCTGTAAGTTTAAGTGGCAAAACATGATTCCAGACAAGGAAGTCCTGAACAGAGCAGGGATGCAAAATACTCTTCTGAAATTAGCACAGTTAAGATGGGCAGACCATGTTACCAGAATGCCTGAGGAACGTGTACCAAAGAAAATTCTCTATGGAGAACTAGAAATTGGCAAACGATCCCAAGGCGTTCCGAAGAAGCGCTACAATGACACCCTCAAAGCCTCCTTCAGGGACTTCAACATCCCAACAGTCGTGGGAACAAATTGCACAAGGCAGAGCAAAGTGGCGAGGTCTCAGAAGGGAAGCCAATGCACATGAGGCAAAAAGAATCAGTGAAGCTGAACAGAAGCGCACACAGCGCAAAACCAGGGCTAAGGCATCACGAACAGAGCTGTCTTCCTCTAGCCTCTGTTGCTCTATATGCAACAGACAGTTCAGAGCTAGAATCGGTCTCATCAGCCATCTTAGAGCACACAATTAATAGCATTTTCCAAACATGTTTAAGATTGGTCATTGTCAATAATGACATGCGAATTATTATTATTATTGACCTATTCACCACATACTGACATTTCAGACGCCGGGGGACACTTTTATTTAACGTTAGTTCGAGCCTATCAGTGAAGGGCGAAAACTGGAATACTCGGAGAAATACCTATGACTTTCCATTGCAGAAATTTGCGTCTCACATGTGACCTGAGCGAGGCTCGAATCACAGCGGTGAAGAACCAAATGATTAAGAGTCAACAGTCTTATCCAGTAGGCTATAGAAGCCCGTTGTGTTCGTCTTTTTAACATGACCACTAGGTCTCTCGGCGCTGTGGTTCTCGCACTGCTCGGACCACCTGTGAGACGACAAATCCTGAAACGGAAGGTCAGGCGATTTTCTCCTTGTTCTCCGGCTTTCGCCCATCTCTCATTAACAATCTGCTCGAAATAAGTGAAAGAATATTGGAAGGACCGTAAAATCAAAGTTTACAAAAAAATCCACTTACATATAGATAACATTACATAAAATTTCGAAAGATCTTCAGAAATAAAATCGCATTTTCAAATATATATTTGGAAGAACACGCATATATATACAATTAAGTTTATCTTAGCATTTTTATTAAGCTGTTAAATGTCGTTTTTAATTTGAAATGCAATTACTACCATGTTAAACTGTGCATTTCATACATACTTATAATAAATACACAGATCGAGAATTTCTAACATAAAAAAAGAATTTAATCATATCCAGACAAATTATTATTTTCTCCATAAACTATTGCCTGAGATTACGACATAATTCGTGACCTAATGAGACATATACGCTTCTGTATGTATGACATTATGTCTCTCACCGCTGTGGTTCGAGCCTCGCTCGAGTCAAACAAGATACAACAAACATATCTCAATATGACAGACACAAGAAATATCTATCGTCACTGGGGCGTCCAACTGATATTTACGTACAGTTGGGCAAGGAGCAGGAGCAGGTAATTGTAGAAGGGGGTGTTATTATTTCTTCTGTTTCTACACTTCCATTGATTTTCCTCTTTCTACCCTGTCCCTGTGTTTCATCTCCTTTATTATCTATTATATCTCTTTCCCTTCCTTTGCGAGACGAGGCAAAATGACCCACAACGGTTGATGTATCGTTGAACCCAAGACAATCAATCAGTCAATATACAATTTCCCGAGTTGACATATAAATCGTGATCTAATGAGACGTAAACGCTTCAGCACATACATTCCATTTTGTTCACTATTTAACAAAATGCAGAAAGATAAGTCGCTTTTGTTCTCTTGTATATGTAAAGGGGCAATATTGCACCACGAAAACACGCCTGTATAATTTTTATCCCCTTGAACCCCACTTTTATATAGTAAAACTGGGGTTTAAAAAACTTTTGAGTAATTTTTGTTTATTTCTGCTCTGAAATATAGATTGTGGGTACTCGTTAGAACCGCCTCTAACGAGTACCCGCAAACTATATTTTGAGCCGAAATAAGAAAAATATCACAATTTTCATCTTAAAATTTTCGTTTTTGGCTGTAAAGTTTACAATGTATCTGTGTAGGCAAGTTTTCGTAATGTTTTAGGGGAGATTTCTTTTATTAATGTCTTCATTATCCAAATGATGGAACAGTGGAGTTCCACTATTAAGACAACTAAAATTTAGATAATTCTGCTATTGAAAGTAGAAGTAAAACAAAGATCAGGAATTGATACAATTAACTTACTCCACCCATAAAAGACACCAAAGGGAAAGAAATACAAACATTAAGCGACCAGACCATAATGGAAACCTAAACAAAGGAAGGCCATAAGGACAGTTACTTTCCCACAAACTGGCCATATGGCCATCCAAAACCAAATGACACAAGTGATACACACAGTAAGTAACAAACAACAACATAAATAAATCGCCACAGAAGTGCCGCCTTGGAACGGTCAGTGGAAGATTTCCACTGCGGGCGGGGGGGGGGGGAGCTTAAATCGATTTTACGTGGCCACAATCCTCGCCCTTACTTCCGTCGCGATTTAGACAAATAATTTGTTCAGTCCGCATGAAGGCCTCCTAACTCATCAGTGCAACATCTCCGTGAACACAAACATCAAAGAACCACAGAGGTGAGACAACGGTGAGGACTCGACAGCAAGAAACCACTGAAATGCTGGAGCAAAAGAAAACCAACAGTTAGACTCCGATGAGCCCGACCAGAGACAGAGCAACAGGCACCAACCAACATTATCTCTCTAATTTTCAATAAGCCTTTACGTTGGAGCCGTCATAGAATCTGAGGCCTGACCCACCGGCGTGCAATTAAAGAGGGAAGCAAAGTTGCCAACCGTGATTGGGTTAACTACCATGCATGCAGTATGTCGTATAATATCCATGTTGTACCCAATCTTTTTATATCGAAGAATGATTTTACGAAATTGGGTGCTGAAGTCATTGCGGTTATATATTTTTCTGAATTTATATTCTAAGTCACCATAAAATTCGGGTTCCGATAGACCTTGTTGCAGAAGAGATTTAAGTCCAATATTGAATTTTGAAATTAAATCAGAATGGCGTCTATAAAATTTTGAAAAGGCTTTGCGTAGTTTATGGTACCGATAACCCTGATTAAGGAGTTTAGCCGTTAATAATTTATTACGAGTGTTGAAGTCAGTTACATGACTACACACTCTAGCAAATCGAATTAATTGCGAAATATAAACGCCATAGGATGGCGCACGAGGAACATCACCATCCAAAAAAGGAAAATTTACAATCTCAAAATCAAAGACATCGCGTTTATCATAAATTTTGCACGAAACAAATCCATCTACAATAGACAGATGTAAATCCAAAAACGGGGTCTCGGTATCAGAAGAATTTGCTTTATTCAACTGAAGCTCTAGGGGGTAAATCTGACTGATCAAACCATCAAAAAGCATATTAAAAATGCAACAATTATCCTTTCTTTGCCTTTTCACATTCAGGACTTCACAGTGTTCATAAAGACCACTTTTGAACAGTTTCAATGTTGGTTCATGTATTTACACATTGATTTTACTTGCAAAATGAATGTGCGGTTATATGTATGCAAGTACCCCAGCCTCCACCCCCACCCCCTGTAAGAGTGGACCATGTGTAAGGTGGGAATGGTTGTGTATTAAAGCAAACAGGAAAATACTTGTCTCTCTTGTAACATGCGAAGTTTTATAATAAGACATTGCACAGACAAGGAAAATGGTATGTTCATTTTTCTTTGTCTCAGTTAATTATAGACGTAACAATTTGTGTCTGGCGAGGACCGGTCTAAATAGCGGAGTGATCCTAATATCCGGGTATTTTTTAGTGGAATTCAACTGTATGTCAAGAAGCATGTATTGTGCTACTTAGACATCAGCTTGTGTAAATAAATCAGTTTGTAGACTGCCACGTCTATTGTCATAATGAATATTTTGATATGAGTGTTTGAAACAAACAAGTATATAAAAAGGTAAAAAAAAGTGTAAATCAAACATACATTTTGTGAAATTGACAAAACAGACTGTGTTTTAAATTATTATAATCTTACCCTGCAAAATAAGAAAGAATAACAATGTCATACATTCCATTTTTTTACACTATAGAAAAATAATATCGCTTTCATTCAATTTGTTTTCTTGCTAATATGAAGGTAAAATATATTGCTTCAAGGGAGATTATTTTTATTGAAACTCCATTAACAAATGGAAGATGTACACAGTGTTAGATAAATTCTGGTTTTAAAAGCATATTTAGAAGGTTCCAGTCATCCTTTCTTTGCCTTTTCAAAACCCGAGTGACCTCTAATAAGAGACCATATTTTTGAATGTTTAACAGAGGTCAGAAAGATCATTTTTGAAAAGTTAATTACGAAAACACGCTTATACAAATACATTGTAAATTTTAACGCCGAAAAAAAAAAAAAAAAAAAAAAAAAAAAAAAAAAACACCAATTTTCAAATGAAAAATTGTGATATTTTTTATTCCTGCTTAAAATATAGATTATGGGTACTCGTTAGAACCACCTCATCGAGGCGGTTCTAACGAGTACTCACAATCTATATTGTTGGAACTCGTTAGAACAGCCTCATCGAGGCGGTTCTAACGAGTACCCACAATCTATATTTTAGAGCAGAAATTTGAAAATAAGGTTTACCATAGTAAACCTCATTTTTACTATATATAAAAGTAGGCTCGAGGGGCTCATCTGTTCGTGATGTCCAAACGTGGTATTAATATAAATAATATTGCTGGTAGTTTTTAAGAACAGAATGTGTGCATGGTGTATGTGGCCCAAGTTCCCCGCTTAAATCTTTACCAATGTCTGGGCTAATTTAGCAGACGACAATGTGTTGATATGTTTCTTATTTTTCCTAGAAATCTGAACTTGGCATCTCATGGAAATATGAGACAATTTGCATGAATTGTCAAATCCTGTTTTCTGGGGAATATAAGAATTTTGTTTTCAAAATGTCGTCTGCTGAAAAAACCTAGCATGCAGAGCTTTAAGGGTAGGCCGTGTTTTAGATGTGGACGGTTGCACTTTAAAGCAAACAAGAGAGCAATTGTCTCCCCTTGTAACATTAAAGGCGTATAAAAGCACATTGCGTAGGCGATTCATCCGTAATTACACTGCTACTCATGCGTAGCAGACAAGTTGCTGAGAAGCATGAAACGCAGCCTGGATCCACTCATCCGAATATTTTATGTCATTTTTATAATCAAAATTTGTGTTTTGTCAAAATGCGTAGTCAATGAAACAGAAAAAGAATAGTTTTATTATAAACATTTATATCGCCTAGGAAAAAATAGAACAAATAACAATCTTCACCTTTTATTGTAATTTTTCAAAGACATTAACCCTTCTCCTGCTGAGCCTGGATATGTCTTATCTTTTCAAACAATGAAGACCCAGCCCAGAAGAAGCCAACTGATCAGGATCTACATTGTTGTTCATTCAGATTGTGAATTTGTTGCAATAATTTGCATCAGGCAATCTGATTGGTTGATAATCAGTAGTGGGTGTGGCATATTTAAATATTCAGCAGGTCAAGGGTTAAGGCTTGGCATATCCCGTGAATGCCTACCCCAGTGGGAGATTCACATGCAATATCAAACCATATTTTCTCAGAAAATATCGTCTGTTAGTTTCCATTACGATAACACATCCGTGTGATATAGTGCATTTTTCAAACCCCCAAAAAGGTATTTTTTTCTGATGAAAATTTGTGATATTTTCCTTATTTCTGCTCCAAACACAGGTTTTGGGGGCTCGTTAGAACCGCCTCATCGAGGCGGTTCTAACGAGTCCCCATAACCTATGTCTCGGAGCAGAAATAAGGAAAATAATGTTTACCCCCGTAAATCCCAGTTTTCTCTATATAAAGTGGGGTTTAGGGAGGTCTTTATTTCACGGACTTGTTCGCGTGATGCGATGAACGGTACCAGGCTTTATGTTTATTATGTCGAGAATATTTGTAGTTATGTAAGTTTATTTAGTTATGTAAGTTTATTTAGTTATGTAAGTGACACGCTGGTTACAAATTTAAAGTGCGCGTCAAGTTAAAAGATGGTTATTTTAAAAGTCTAGGGTCGCTCACCTGGGCATGAACAGTTTTGTTACCACGACAATTTATTCAAACAAACCGACTGCCAAACGAGCCTCCGTAACCTAATAATAGGTAAGAGCCTCGCTCTGGCGACATTTGAGACTACAAGTGCTGAAACTGAAGGTCCGGGCACTCCGTTTTTCGTCCACCCATGATTAACAACAGCTAGGTTGTACATGTACCTTTCACAGTTCCCCATTATTAGATGATGACATTCAGTTACCATAGGAACCTCAGACGTAGAACAATGGCACCGTAAGTAACTCGTCACCAGATGGTTTCCTCGAAAATTTACCCTCACATACTATATGGCCTCAAAGGATTCTTTTTTGTTTCATTTCAAGAATTTTAGTTGTCATGACAACCAATCCAAAGAAGAGTTGGTTGTAAAATTGTACTCCAGTCAGAGCCATTTATGAGACAAGAAACATTTCTGTAAAAGTGTTATCATCTGCAATGACGTAGTAAATACATACTTAGTGTCTTAAATACAGTCAACCCTCTTTATACCGACATTTGATATAATGACAAATCTAGTTACAACGGCTATTTCAGTGGAACGATCCTAGCTAAAGATGGGGTATTAATGAAGATATTCAAGAATATTGAATTAGTTACTAAAAAATTCAAGTGAAGTGGATATTTGTTAGAATCGCTGAGGCGAGGCGATTCTAACAAATATCCTCAGCATTTTTTCTCAGAGTAACTGAGGTGGAAAGGCCCTTTCTAACCTTATATTTACATTTCCAGTGTAATGTCTAAAGTAACTTAAAGAAAACAATGTAGTTCATACCTACATAAACATCGAGTCACATGATTTTCAGTAACGTCAAGTGATGTCAGTCTAAACAATGGTTCTCTACGGGCGTTAGTGACGTCAACGCTGTTCGCTCTTTGTATAAAAACAGCGTGTACATGTATTTTTAGCTTTTAAAGTTTGCCCTATAAGCATTTTTTCCCAGTGATGAGGGGAAAAGAACGTGAATATAAAAAAAATAAAACACTATTTTTTCTGCTTTTCGTGAAGGTATGAACGACAGCGGGTCGCTAGCAAAGTTTACTTGAACCCCTTGTTGGTTCATTTACTTTGCACGCGACCCACTGCGTTCATACTTTCATGAACAGCGGAAAAAGTAAAATTTATTTCTTAATTATACCAGTCCTTATTTGGATTCTTTATAGCGACAAATTCTTTATAACGTTGAAGAGCGAGGGAACAAATGATGCCGTTATAACGAGGGTCCTCTGTGGGAAAATAGATTTGGTGAGCCAATTTCATAGGGGCATGCTTCGGAAAACTCCTATAAAATTGTCGAGACGAACCGATTAAACATATTTTATTATTAAAGGAACTTATCATGTATTTAGTTTAAACCACAATCCAAAAATGATGGGTTTTGCCATTATTGAGCAAAACTCACCAATAAAGAATCCAATGCCACGGCGCGCTCACTTAGTATTGCGCGAAGTAAAAGAGCGCACCGTTTTTAACGTCATCGCACCACAGATACGTCAGAAACACGATCGCTCGAATAAAAGTTTCTTAGCGATTAACATTCTGTATGAAAATCGGCAAATGAACCATTCATTTGAGCTTTAGAAATTGTTTTCGATTTTAAGACGCAACCGAAGTAGTAGACTGGAAACAGACCATTCATTTAATCATTTCACTTATAAGAATAATCCTATTAATTTTAACCCAGCTCAAAAGCAATGACTTCCATCCCATAGCACCAAATGAATGTTTTGGAGATCAGAAAGTATTAGAGAGGAGAATAATAAAAATCAGTGCTAATACAAATGAGAAGATATTGGTTAAACTTTTGGACTGATTCCAGTCTACCGAAGTAGCAGTGCGCAATTATTCCAACAGACCATTCAAACCAGGAAAGCCGAGAAGGTAAGCATTTAGCTGAAATTGCTGCAGAATTCTTGAATAAATATTGTGATGAAAGAGATCTTAAGCCCTTTCGCCTATTGAAACCGATAGGGTTTATATTATTGGATGGTCAGACTCGCACCTATTTGCTTGGAAAGGCTTAGACCGTTCTGAGCGGTTTACCGGCCAGTATTCATGTGCGATAGATTGCATCTCTGTGTGGAAGCAGGATGAAGTCCAAGACCCGTTTGGCGGGGTCGCAGTTTATTTTTTCTCTGAGTATTAAGAGTTGTATTTTATTCTTCTTTGGTTTGGATTTGGTTTTTCTGCCCTTTCAAGGTCATTTCACTCATATCGAGCCGATCGTTATTCAGAGGTGGGCGAAAACCGAAGTACCCGGAGAAAAAACCACCTGACCTTCCGTTGCAGATCTTGACCTAGTGCTTAAGAGCAACAGGCCACGGAGGCCCGTATTTATTCTTTACACTTGCAAATAAGGTACTGAAAAGTAGATGCTACCGATTGATTATAGCGTGCATTAAATCGACCGCTGATTGCGGGGTAACTAATTGTTGCTCGAATTTGGACTCTTTTTTCCCCTCCGTTCTTTATTACTTTGCCAGATGTTGTAATGGATGGATATGAAACAAAATACAGTAAAATTTCGATATGTCGAACACCGATGGCTCGTTTACCATGGCTGTTTCGAACCCGTTCTTGAGACCTTAAGGACTTTCTCTACATAAGAAATAGTAAGGGAAAGTTTAGGCTTTTTGTCTTTTATCTTGCAAATGTATGCTGTGTGTACTCATTAGAATCGCCTCATTGACGCAATTCTAATGAGTACACACAACATACATTTATCTTATAGAAAACTGAAAAGATATTCAGAAATTAACACCATCCCCCCCACTTGGCACTAGCCCTCAGTGGCTCCAACTACCACTGTCTCGAACAAATGTTCATGGTCCCAAAGGGGTTCGAGCTATTGAAGTTTAACTGTAGAAGGGAAGGCAATGGTCAACAATCGGTACATATATTCCAACAAAGACACTAAAGAAGGTCACTCATGAAGTAACGGCATTGAAATTAAAACATTACACGTACATGGAAAGAAAGGAAAGAATGAATAACCTGCTATCCAAAATAGAACATATTACCGGTATAGTCGAACATCAATGGCTCGAACACCTTTGGGACCACCAAAATCTGTTCGAGACCGGGGTAGTTCGTGCCACTGTGGGCTACTTTAAGGATGCATAAGGGGATAATTTTGGGACTTCTTTTCGGTGTTCTATAATAAAAATGTATGCTGTGTGCACTCATTACAATCGCCTCAAGGGGCGATTCTAATGAGTACACACAGTATACATTTGCAAGAAAAAAGACGATGATATCATTAATGTTCCCTCTATTTCTTATGTAGAAACATTTCCTAGGTACTCAAGAACGAGTTCGACTTCAGTCATGGTAAACGAGCCATCGGTGTTCGAGCCATTGAAGTTCTACTGTATACTCTAAATAATAGAGATCAAACCTAAAGTTCTTGATTTAAATTTTATTCGCGACTAGTTTCGGTAATTACAACCTTTTTCAATGTACATTATTGTAAACCATGAAACATGATGACATCAACGTCACATGACGTCAGTGGCAACGATATCAAAAAATGGCAATGCCTTTGGCGTAAAAACGTGATGATTCAACAGTATTGAACTCATTCAACATAAACAGGATCTTAGAAGATGCAAAATCACAGGAAAAATGAAAATTTAAAGCTTAATAATATGACACCTGTAATAACTGTCATGTTGAATGAAAACTGATCCACAGGCCAGTCATACAGCAATGTGTACAAATAATAGGCACAATATATTAACCCTTTAGATGCCAATCATAACTGATGTCATCTGCTTTGTCATCGTCAAGTGACTTTAAAAGTCATATTGACAAACAGTGTGAACCCTGATCAGACTGGAGCAGTCTGATCAGTGCCCTCCCTGTTTGCTTTTATGCATTTTTACATATTACCAGGACATACATGCACAGACATACATGACAATATAGGCATCTTCTTGGAAATAACACATCCGTGTGATATATAGAGGATCTTACATGAGTGTTCATGTATTATTGAATTTTATTAAACGAGTTGAGGTTTTGGATAAAATGCGAGTCCGCAAAAATGCAAGATTCTATTTAATCATACGACATTTAAAACGCATTTTATTCACGGTTCGTTTTACAAAAATGTCAATATTCCGCCATTAGTAAACTTGACGTCGTTAAGGTCGTCGTACAGAGCGTATATAACTAATGAGCATTTTTATTCCACTGGTGGATTACCGAATGTATTACATGCCAATGATGCCATTATTACATTTCTCAGACGCGACGTCATATAATAAGTGCATCCCTTCATATCTAAAAACCTTTTTTTATGATGAAATCTTATCAATAATCAAAATATAGGTTGATGATGCGCTTACTTAATGACTCCTTGAGGCGATTCTAATGAGTTCTTCGAGCAAAAATGAGAAAAAATTGTAAAACCTGTGGACCATAACTGTCCCTTCATAAAATGGCGTTTGGAGGGTTGTTTATCAGACGGACTTGTTTCTGAGGTGTGTATCGCTTATATGTTTTTGTTGGCCATTTTATGGGAAGTAACTGTCCTTTTGGCTTTCCGCTATTGGTGTTGCAAGTAGGGTCTAGTTATTTCATGTTTGTGTTTCTTTGCCGTTTGTGTCTCTGATGGGAGATGTGGGTTAATTGTATCGAATACTGATCATTGCCTTCACTTTTATTTTGTTAAGATAATATGTTGAAAATGCGACTGTTTCTTTATGAAGAAAAATACAAGAATCAGTAAACTTGTTTGATTTCAGTTTTAACTTCAAAAGGTGCTTTTATTGATTTTAGGTCGATTGTTTATCAGTCGACCAAAAGTTACAAAATGCAGTCGCATCTCGCATGACTATATCTGGCGTCATTGCGGATATAAATAACCTTACCTGGATTTGACAAAATCCAAGATTTTACAAAATCCAGGTAAGAGAGCTGTGTAACAGATAAATCTGGACTTTGCAGAAGCAATGAAGTGGTATATATGTAAGCAGCGTAGATCTTACTATGACGCCAAAATACGGCGTTTGATCAGGTTCTACACTGTTTATTTACAGTACAGGAAGTTTGCTTTCATTACAGAGTGAATGTTTGAGTTTTATGTCTCACCAAAAGCTAAGGGGCCTCGGTTTAAAGACTCCTCCGAAAATGTGGAGAAGCCCGGAATTGATCATGTGACCCCTGGTTCACAAGGCGAGTAGCATAACCACTACACCACGGAGGCTTCTTCTTTGTGTTGCAGAAATTTATGGATAGCATGTACACGAAACAGCCCATCACGGGAACAATCCCGTGAAATTAACCCCCTAAACCACACTTTATACAGAGAAAACTCGGGTTAACGGGGCTATACATTTTTTCTCTTATTTATGCTCAAAGACATAGGTTATGGGTACTGGTTAGAACCGCCTCATTCTAACGTTCTAACAAGCACCCTCCGACCTATGTTTGCGGTATAAATAAGGAAATTAATACGAACTTTCTTCAGAAAAGTTGCCATTAAAAATGCATTGTGTCGCACGGGTGTGTTTTCGTAATGCTAGGTTGCGGTTCAGGACTATTTCCCTTGCCCAGCGCTGGCAACGCTTTGATTATGTTTGGAGAATTAATAGAATCTATGATGGGGTCGAGATCGATACAAGGAAATCTCAAACTAGTATTCAGTTTATTTAAGTCTCATGCGAGGCTGTGTCGAGCATGAGACTTAAATTAACTCAGAACCAGAATCAGAATTGTTACTGGTGACACGTCAAATGACATTCATATACCAGGACCTGTGATGTGGGAAGTAAGTCCCTAGCTCTAACCAAAGAGGTAAATTTAGCTACAAAAATCATCTGCACTTTCAGCTGTCGAAATAATCGAATCGGGAAGGGCATTCCAGTCTCTAATGGTTCTGGGGAAGAACGACTTTTTATAAATGTGAGTTCTTGCAGTAAGGGTCTGAAACGCCAACGAATTGTGATTTCTACAGTGTCTAGCTGACAAGGTCATCTGTTGGAATGCTGGCAGCACCCTTTTGACCTTTGTATAAAAGGATGAGCCTACTGTCTTTTCTCTTTTTCTTGAGAGACTCCCAGTTTCAAAGCAGTAATTGCCTGTTACAAATCTAGCAGCTCTATTCTGAACTTTCTCAATTTGTTCGTTAAGGACCACTCCACTGGGGTCCCAGATACAACTACCACATTATAAGATTGGGCGATTAAGACCTTTATATGCTGCCTCTTTTACATCCTGAGGGCACTGATGAAGATTTCGCCTCAGGAAACCGAGCGTTCTATTTGCCTTAGTACACATATTGCTAATATGAGTATTCCATCTCAAGTTGTGTGTGATTGTCACTCCAAGGTATTTATTGGAGTACATATTCTCGAGGACCGTTCCCTCTAAGGTGTAAGAAGCCTCAACTTTATTAGATCTCTTCCTAGTTATCTCTTCATAGAGGACCACGAACAGTCCCTTGCGGGACTCCAGACAAAACTGGAGCCCACTCTGAAGATTCACCATTAACAACAACACGCTGTTTTCTGTAGCAAAGAAAGGAATCTATCCATTTGAGGGTCTTCCCCCAATTCCGTAACCAAATAACTTAGATTTAAGTAGTTCATGAGGAAGGGTGTCAAAAGCCTTCTCGAAGTCTAGAATAAATGTGTTCACCTTTCCCCCTTTGTCCGAGGTTTTGCCCAATGCATTAATAGCTGTGCTCAGCTGAGTTTCACAACTATGCCGACTTTTCCTAAATGCGTGCTGTCTGTCTGAAAAAAGTTTATGCTCATCTAAGTGGGCCATGATATGTTCAAGCAATTTATACAGAACACAAGTCAGAGACACAGGGCGATAATTACGGGTAAGAGCCCTATCTCCTTTTTTGAAGAGTGGACAGATGTTTGCTAAGATCCATTCTTTTGGGATTTCACCCGTATCAAGAGACTGCTGAAACAAGTGTTCAAAAACTGGACCTAACTCATTTGCTAGTTCCTTCAGGACTCAATGATGAAGCTCGTCAGGCCTTACTGGGGTTTAAGCCTTGAAGAAACTCAATCACTCCTGCAGCTGATAACAATGGTATTCATGAATGGGGCCGATTTTCAAGTCAATGGAACCTCCATGAACTCAGTTTTATTAAACGCATCATTTAATTGACCAACTAGTTCCTCTGCCCTTTCAGATGTAGTAATTGAACTGTCATTTTTTGTTTCCTGAATAGCAACAATATGCGGTTGAGATGTATCGAGGAAAGCTAAAAGTTCAAGAACTTTTTCCTCTTATTCCATTTATGTTTATACTGCAAAGTTTCAAACCTTTTACAGAATTCGACTTGTTTTCATCGACAGTCCAAGATTTCCCTCTCTTGTCCTCTGACAGAGGTTCAAACCTGTTTAGCTTACTCAGTTCTATATATTCATCAAAGAAGGAGGCTGAGAAGTTGCAAACCTCACATTTTGGACATATCCAGTAGCAGTTTGAGTTTGCCAAAGTGCCGTATTCCGCATCTGAAATGAAAGAACATTCAGTGTGTATCCACATTTCACATTGATCACACTGTTCAAACGGCTTTGTGGCCATTAAGGACAGCACCACTGCAAAGACCACAGTCAGCTTTGCAGTCTTTGGAATAGCAAGTTCCAGCGCTAGATTCAATTTCTAACAATTGACTGTTATCCAGATCAGAACATGAGGAGTGAAAACGTTTGTTTCAGTCCTCACATTCTATTCATTTATAGGAACTTTTGCAACATTTTTGCAGAGTCCGCAGCGAAACCTTGGACCGGGGTTAGTTTCAATGTCTCCGGCCAAGATTATGAGTAAAGCCAAGTTTGTACCGCGTGAGGACTTGAAGTTTCGCAAGCCCTCCGAACACCTTCTGTTCCCATTCTTACTTGTAATTGCCAAGATTTGGGAAACGCTACTACTTCTCTCCTTACGAGGACTGTTCAAATATGAATGCAACTAAGCACATACAAATGATTCCGTGATAGATTTCGATGAAAAATTTATTTTGTCCCCTCAAAGTATTCCCCTTTAACAGATATACAAACATTCAGTCTTCTGATCCAATCATTGAATGCATTTTGGTAGTCTTTTCGGTGTATACTATGAAGGCACTGGAATATTGCAGAACCGAGGTGTTTGCGCTGGACAATTTTTCGACTAGAAAGGTATTTTTTTCAGCCGCGGGAACAAAAAAAAAGTCACACGGGGCAAGGTCAGGGGAATACGGGGGATGAAGGAGTTCAACAACCTTTTCCTGCTTCAGATAGTCTTGCACAATGAACGCCTTGTGCGATGACGCATTGTCATGTAGCAATCTGACATTGGCCAACCAGTTGCGGGTCTTCGTTCTTTGAAATATTTCTTCAATTTTCGAAGAACTTTATTCTTGTAAAACTTCGCATTTACAGATGTGCCTTTAGGCACAGCAACCTGAATAGCAGGGCCCTGATTTGAAAAGAATATGGCGTACATTACCTTCTTGACGCTCATGGTCGGCTTTGCAATGCATGGTCTATTGCAATACTTTGTTGCCCATATTTTGTTCTGAATCTTTCGTTTTGGCTCAAAAAAGTGAACCCATGTCTCGTCACCTGTGATGACATTAGCAAAAGACCGTGCATTGTAATTTGGAAACTTTTTATGCAACTTCTTGGCGCACTGAACGCGTGTCTTTTTCTGCTCATCTGTCAACAGAATGGGAATCCATCTAGCACAGATCTTTCTCATTTTCAAATTCCGTTTCAGAATTGTATGAGCTGCTCCTAATGAGATGCCAACCATACTAGCTATTTGCCTAGTGGTGTATCGTGCATCAGTAGCAACTATTTCTTTCACTCTAGCAACCATCTTGGCAAATGTTGCTCTTTTCGGCCGACGATCATGTGGTGCATCTTCTGTTGAGCCTAGCCCACAGCTGAATTTCTTACACCAACGAAAAACTGTCGGAAAAGACTTTTCATTATGCCCATAAACCGAACATATTTCATCAAAAATCATCCGGCAATGTTCGGGTTGAGACCTCGGCAAGGAAATTACAGACACGTTTTCAGTTGAAAGATTCGGCATGCCGCGGTCTCAACCCGAACATTGCCGGATGATTTTTCTCACGCTACAATTTTTAAGAATGGGTTCTGAATGGTTAACTATTTGCAAAGACCCCTAAGAATACAGAAAATTAATAACCAAAAAGTACCTCCTCGCAAAAGCGGCAGAACAAAAAAGTTAGAGCCTTTAATTATTTCTGCCTGTTTTAAATCATTTTTCTAGTGAGCTGCTTAAATTCGTTTTCAAAACATTCATGCATATTTTGTGGTAAGTTTGAAATGAATGCCGATACACGTTCATTTCATGAAATGCTTTCCTTGACACTTGACAGCAGTATATGACACACGGAATGTCCATTTCATTAAACGTTTATCAAGGACATGGCATTTCGGCTGTTAAAATGTACATCAAGGGAGAGAGCAAGTTCTTCTCTATTCCAATGGGTAACAAAACATGCAATGATTGCCAGATTGAGACAGCTAATAAACTCTAGGGTGAGACTACATATATTACAAAGAGTCAAACATTCAGAACACATTCTTTAACCGACCAAATAAGACCAGCCCTTGGGTACACAACCCTATATAGTCAGAGAATAGTAGAACGGACTTATAAAGAACACCTCTGCTTACCTCCTTCAAAACGAGGCTCACAACATACATATATCAATGAATAAATGTAGGTGAACATGCTATTATTGTACTGTTTATACTGTTTATAATGAGGGCCTCATGGAAGATTAGCTGCTACTTGTATCTTGTACTTGTATGTACTAAATAGTGTCACCCTCTATAAATAAGCTGGCCAAGTCAATGTCTCGATTCCGTTACGCAGGAAATAGGCCGACGCTACCACAGAACGGCGAGTCTAATACACAGGTCTAGTGGCAAATGGTTGGTTCTCAGAATGAGGCATAACTTGTAGCGCTAAACATGCAATACATATATGCTAATTCCATATTTAAACCGAAGTCTGTTTTATATGAAAATGAAGTTGTGGTAACTCTGAGTTGGTCATAATAAGATTCCTGAGATACTAAATACAAGTGGAGGCAATCATCAGGAATCGATAACTACAACTCCCATCAGAGACACCAAAGGGAAAGAAACACAAACATGAACCAACAGACCCTACTAGAAACATCAATAGCGGAAAGCCAAAAGGACGGTTACTTTTCCACAAAATGGCCAATAGGCTATCCAAAATAAAATAATATAAGCGACACAAACACCGAAAAGACAAACTAAGTCAAAAATTTTGAGTTATTATGACGATATTTCAATACTATAAGTCGAAATTTCGAGTTAATAAGTCGAAATTTCGAGATCCTAAGTCGAAATCTCCAGACAGTAATTCGAAATTGCAGTCGACTTAATAAGTTGAAATTGTCGTAATTTCGAGATAATGAGACGAAACTTTGGAGTTATTAAGTCGATATGTCGAGATAGTAAGTAGAATTATAATGTCGAAATGTCGAGATACTAAGTCGAATCATTTTTTAATTATCAAATCGAAATTTCGAGTTACTAAGTCGAAAGTTCGAGATACTAACTAAAGTCGAAATTTCGAGACACCTATCAAAGGAAACAATGCTGTTTGCATTTTTCCCCATAACAGCTCTTATTCCCATTTCATCTTTCCATATTCACTAGACGAATAATGCAGGTTTTTATTCATATTGGTCTTGACGAATGCTCTTTTTTTTCTTTCTTTCTTTCTTTCTTTCTCTTTTTGTGTTCTGATTCATTTCTATCGGTATTTTTTAGTTTGTTTACGTTTATAGTTCCTTTCCGAACGTTTCCATTCTTTCCTCCTTCTTTATCTTCTTTTTCTTTCATTCTTTTGTATTGTCCTGTGTGTCTTGTATCTAGTCTCGTGAAGTCTTTTGTTTTTTATTATTATGTTCTCTTTACTCATCTTCATTCTCAGACGTAGAAAACTGTAAACTATTTTATGATAAGAATCCATACAACATGCCATCCACACCTACTCATTCGCAACAGGAGATGATTTACATAAGCGTTTCGCTTGTTTTCAAATCATGTCATTGCAATTTGTACATGTACTGTTGTAACTTGCCTATCTATTTAAAATGAATAAATATTGTTTAAACCAAAGGAAAAAAAAGTGCACCTGACCCTAACTCTCTTCCGCAGTATTAAACTTCGGTTTGATAAAAGTTAAAATTATCATGAATGCCCAAATAAAATGAATAATTTAATGGTTTACAATAATGTATGATCGGCAACCTGATATCACCCATGGCCGACCTTGCGTTTAACAACGTGCGTTATGAATTTGGGCAAATAGTATAGATCAAATAGTTATATGTTAAAAATCATTTCTCGCAAGTGTATAGAAAATATAATTTTGATAAATTGAAGACTGTGTGCAGCAGTTCAGTTGTTTACTTTAAGGCGAGATTTGTTAATTCGTTAATGAAGGACATGAAAGGGACCGCTTTTATTATCATACCGGTACTATTTGGTAAGATTGTTTTTTTTTATTCTCCCTTTTTGCTCTCGCATCACGAAAACACACCTATATAATTTTGACCCCTTGAACCCCACTTTTATATAGTAAAACTGGGGTTTCCGGGGGTATACCTTATTTTCTTATTTCTGCTCTAAAATATAGATTGTGGGTACTCGTTAGAACCGCCTCGATGAGGCGGTTCTAACTAGTGCCCACAATCTATATTTTGAGCAGAAATAAGAAAAATATCACAATTTTTCATCTTAAAATTTTCTTTTTTTTTTCGGCGATAAAGGTGGCAATGTATTTGTATAGGCGTGTTTGCGGTAATGGTCTCAAAGTAATACATGTATGAAAAAGGGGGTAACAATCGACTTTAAGCCCAAGTTCGATTCAAAGTATTCATGATTTGTTCATATATTCTAACTGTCAAGAAAACGTCATCACGTTGATGATTACAAGCCTTTGCAACGAACACCCCTAAACCCACTTTCTACCAAGAATTTGAGATTTACAGGGGTATACAATACATGTATTTCATTTTTATTTCTGTCCCAAGTCATAAGGTGTGGGTACTCGTTACAACCGCCTCAAGCTAACGAGTGCAGGATCCCTAAACGGCCGATATCCCTAAATGTTTTACATATTCAAAGTTTTTCAGGAAGCTGTATAAAACGTCGAAGAATGGCCAATAATTTACGGAACACGGGAAGGGACATGATTTTTTATTTTTTATAAGTTGTACGGACAAGGTAATATCTTGTGCGGACAAGATATTATCTTGTTCGGACAACATATTATATTGTGCGCACAAGAAATTATCTTGTGCGCACAAGAAATTATCTTGTGCGGACAACATATTATCTTGTTCGAACAACATATTATCTTGTGCAGACAACATAATATCTTGTTCGCACAAGATATTATCTTGTTTACACAACATAGATCTTGGGGAGTTGTGCGAACAAGATATTATCTTGTGCGGACAAGATATTATCTTGTTCGCACAACATATTATCTTGTGCGGACAAGATAATATCTTGTGCACACAAGATATCTTGTCCGCACAAGATAATATCTTGTTCGCACAAGATCTATGTTGTGCATACAAAATATTATCTTGTGCGGACAAGATAATATCTTGTCCGCACAACTTAATATCTTGTGCGGACAAGATAGTATCTTGTCTGCACAAGATAATATGTTGTCCGCACAAGATAATATCTTGTGCGCACAAGTTAATATGTCCGAACAAGATAATATCTTGTCCGCACGAGATATTATCTTGTGCGCACAACTTATAAAATAAAAAAATCATGTCCCTTCCCGTACGGAACCCGGGAAGTGACATGATTTTTTATTTTTATTATGTTGTGCGAACAAGATAATATCTTGAGCTGACAAGATATTATCTTGTCAGGACAACATATTATCTTGTGCGGACAAGATATTATCTTGTGCGGACAAGATATGATCTTGTTCGCACAACATAATATCTTGTGCGCACAAGATATTATCTTGTTCGCACAACATATTATCTTGTTTGCATAACATAGATCTTGGGAAGTTGTGCGGACAAGATATTATCTTGTGCGGACAAGATAATATCTTGTGCGGACAAGATAATATCTTGTGCGCACAAGATCTATGTTGTGCAGACAAGATATTATCTTGTCGGACAAGATAATATCTTGTTCGCACAACTTAATATCTTGTGCGGACTAGATAATATCTTGTCTGCACAAGATAATATGTTGTCCACACAAGATAATATCTTGTGCGGACAAGATATTATGTTGTGCGGACAAGATAAAATGTTGTCCGCACAAGATAATATCTTGTCCGCACAAGATAATATGTTGTCCGCACAAGTTAATATCTTGTCAGCACAAGATATTATCTTGTGCGCACAGCTTATAAAAAAAAAAAAATCATGTCCCTTCCCGGGTTCCGTATTCCCGGGTTCAGTAATAATTACATTCTAAGTGCAAAAATCGCAAAAAAAAATGTTTTAAATTTATTTATTTATTTTTTTTTTTGGTCGGACAGGTACCAATGCCAAAAGCATCCCTAAATGTCCATTATTCCTAAATGTTCTAAATAATTTACTTAGAAAATAGTTTTATGATTAATAACCACTGAATTATTGTTACCTAAAAAACTCAAAATAAAGTTAAACCTATATTAAAAGCATTGACATTCGGAAATATGCATTTTATCAATGGACCCTTGATGTCCGTCCGCCAGCATGATGAGTAACTTACAAAAAATTTTTCTTTATGGTAAGTACTTGATACAATATAAAAAGACAAAATAACATTAAACCTATTATCAAAATCATTTACTTTCATAAATTAACTATAATGTATTTCTGAGTTAAATGTCATTCTGAGGCCAGTTGTACAAAACTAGCGACGTTGTTAGTAACGTATCGTTAAAATATCATGAACATTTAGTATGGCAAATATGCTAATTTTTTGCTGAAAAAAATGTGAGCAGCTTTTGCAGATGCAAAAGCTGCTCATAGTTTTTTAAGCAAAAATACAAAAGATTTCGATATATTACTTGTTAGAACATTTAACAATTTGACCACTAACGAGCTCGTTAAGCTACATGTAACGATGCTTTGAACAACTGGCCCCTGGTGGACAATTGGGGTCGATGGTCATTTAAAGTTCCATTATAGGATGATAATTTCCGAAGTTTTTAACCTTTGTTTGTTTGTTTGTTTGTTTGATTTGATCTTTAACGTCCCCGTCAACACTGTACAGGTCATTTTGGAGACGTTGCTTCCAATTTTGTGGGACTTTTACCCCACATTGAGATGAAATGACATCTCAAGCCGTGTCGCCCAATGACACCAATAGGGTTTATAAGCCTGGACGGTCCGACTCGCACCGCATTGCCTGGGCATGCTTAGATCCTCTAAGCGGGTTACCAGTACTCGTGTGCGTGCCGGATTCAGCTCTGCGTGGAAGCATCATGCAATCAATTTATTTCTTCAAGCCCCAATGGGCGGGTGTCGAAGTTTTTAACCTTCAACCTATGTTTGGAGTATAAATAAAAGCAACACCACAGAGCACTATGTCGTACGCGTTATGATAACACACCATGCGCTAAACTGGCGCCAATCTTATATCTAGAACTGACATCTGAAAATGTTTGATATTGTTCTTAATTCTACCCCAAATAAAGATTGTGAGTGCTCGATAGAACCGCCGCAACGAGGCGAATCTATTTAAGTCGTTCTATAGGTTGTGAGTGCTTGTGTTTTTTTGTGTTTTTTTTTTTTGCGCAAAAATAAGGAAAATAATAAATATTCCTGTGAACCCCACTTTTTTCTACAGAAAACAAAGCGTTTAGCATAACGAAAACATGCCCTATACAAATACATTGTAAATTTTACCGCCGATAAAACTAAAATTTTAGATGAAAAATTGTGATATTTTTTCTTATTTCTGCTCAAAATATAGATTGTGAGTACTCGTTGGAACCGCCTCATCGAGGCGGTTCTAACGAGTAGCCACCATCTATATTTTAGAGCAGAAATAAAAATACTGTTTACCCCTGTAAACCCCCATTTTTTCTACATAAAAGTGGGGTTCGAGGGAGTCAAAATTATATATGCGTGTTTTCATGATGGAGGGTTCTCATATCACGGCGCACGGGCTTGTTAACTTGATCGAAGTAATTTTGTAATTGTAATGGGCCAACTAACGCGGAAACCTTTTTCTTGAGGTGGGTGGATGGATGTCTGTGTGGGTGGTTGTGGGGGAGGCGTGTATGACCATTTTATTGATTATTAACTATTTCACCCCATTTCGAGAGGTAGGCGAAATTCCGAGTATCCGGAGAAAAAATCTGACCTTAGCGTATCATATGTGACAACCACCATTATGAGAAAGCGCTCTTATCCACTGGGCCTCGGAGGCCCGTTGTGGAACCCATTTTCTTTTGCAACAACAAAGGTTAAGATCGAGTCATCCCACGCATCCGTGTAATCTGGTCAGCGTCACAGTGACAGCTGTACTGTCTGCCCTGTTTCAATATCTAACTCTTATCCTGCTGTTCACGACAACCCTTTTCTTTGCAAACAGTGTATATGCAGATCAGAAGGCTTGTGAAGCAGGATCTACACTGTTTGACATTCAGTTTATGAATTCGTAGTAATAAATTACATCAAGTAATCTGATTGGTTCAAAGTCAGAAATGGGTGTAGCTAAACTGAATATTCAGCAAGATAAGGGCTAATCTTCTTTTCCATGCCTATGCGACATTATATGGCGTTAAATGTTACTGTTACTTTACTTCGTTTATTTTTAAGGGGAATGGGAACACCTTCAGGAGAGGCAACTCCTGCAAAAGTATTCTGTTTCCCATGTCAATAGGGGTCAACTCGTAAAGGAAAGAATTTGCTCCTGAGGAGCAAATTCTTTCCTTTAAGAGTAGACCCTTTTTCAATTGGACATGGCTTATAGAAAAGCTAACAGGAAGTCCCGAAAGTTGTCTCCCTTTGAAAAATGGCGGACAAATCTGCTAGGTGTTCCCATTCCCCTTAAAAAGATTTAAAATTACCACTTGAGCGCACTGTCGATGGCACGTAATCACATAGCCCCGCGCACAGCGGAGCTATAAAAACATAGGCTGTATCAGCCATCGACCCATGGCCGATGGTAAAGAGTATCCGGCTGTTATAAGATGGGGCATGGTAGGAAAATTGTCACATAATAATAATTTACGTGACACGGATTTTGAGGTGTGTTACGTGTAAAGGTCATGCAATATTGCAGAATGTGCTGAATACTCAGCAAACCGGATACATGCAGGTTTGCATATTCAAAACTGAGGGATGAACCATGCCTTACGTCATAAGCGAACAGGAAAGATTCTGACCAGACTGCGCAGTCAGATTCTGTGTGTTCGCAGTTTCGAGTGTAACTCCTAAAATTTTGACAAGAAAATCAAATTTCTAGCCAGTCCTGCAGCTGAGCAGACTGATTTGGGACCTATCTGGTCGCAAATCTTGGATGGGTTTTCTCGTGACGGGAAGCTGTTATAAACGTTATGTCGCCACCCGTGACGAAGAAATAGTTTTGTTATTGTGCCAGAAGGCAATACGTACGATGATTTTCACGGTCAGTAGTTTATACACGTTTTACTACATGGTTTAATTAAGAATATCCATGTCCTGGTTTGAGCTTAATCACCACTTTCCTAATGATAAAAGTAGGATGGGTCCTCCGCCTACATTTATAACCCTTTCACATCACGAAAACATGCTTATATAATTTTGACCCCCTTGAACCCCACTTTTATACAGTATAACTGGGGTTAACAGGGCCCCTTGAACCCCACTTTTATATCGTAATACTGGGGTTTACAGGGGTAAACCTCATTTTTCTTATTTCTGTTCTAAAACATAGATTGTGGTAACTCGTTAGAACCGCCTCGATTAGGCGGTTCTAACGAGTGCCCACAATCTATGTTTTGAGCAGCAATAAGGAAAATATCGCATTTTTTTTCATCTTATTTTTTTTTCAGGCGGTAAAATTTACATTGTATTTGTATTGGCGTGTTTTCGGAATGACTCTGGGTTTCCGAAGTCGACGCGCTAATCTTTGAATTTGGATATTTCCTTTTTTTGAAAACCATTAGTCTTTGATTTTTAGCTGAAACAAAAATGGGGAGAAGCCTCCGTGGTCTTGTGAATAAGAACCATGAACGCTGTGGTTCGAGCGTGGCTCGGGTCACATGTGAGACGCACATTTCAGAAACGTAAGTTCAGGTGGCTTTTCTCCAGGTACTACAGTTTTCGTACACCACTGATTAACGATCGGCTCGAAAAAAGTGGGCCGTAAAACAATCTACTGCTATATATAAGGAGGAAAATTCCATCTGGTGCAAAAACAACAACAACAACAACAACAACCGTGAGTAACAATACAGGCTATAGAAAGGCATGAGCAAAAGAGGCTAGTGATTGAGATTGTCTAAAACGCCGTGCATACGGTCATATATTTCATTTGCCACAAACGGAGTGACTTTTATACCATAGGTGATCCCGTTGGTTTCATGGCCCGGATCAAATCTAAACAAAATAGGTGCTGTGCGGCTGACCAAGGGCGTATAACTCAAATGTGGCAGAAGCCTCCCTGGTGTACTAATTAAGAGACGTGTCACATAAACAATCGGAGTCGTTGGTTCGACGCCGGGTTTCGTCAGAAATTAAATTAATCTTCAGAACGAGTCGTTGTCCCCATATGACCTGAGATGTTGATGGAATATAAAACTCCATAGTGCTGGCGGGTGATTGACCTTGTGACTTTGTGCCTCACAAACATTCCAAGCTCATTACGAAAGCATGCTTATTTTTTGACATTTTACCGCAAGAAGAATGATAATTTTCAGATAAAAATTGTAATATTTTTCGTATTTCTGCTCAAAGTATAAATTGTCGACATTCGTAAGAACTGCCTTGACGAGCAGGAGTCTATCATGTTTTTGAGCAGAAATAAGAAAAATAACTTACACCCATATAAACCTCAGTTTTTTTTTTTAAGGGGATAAAAATTGTATAGGCGTGTTTACTTATTTACTCTTAACGGAGATGTGTATTTCACAAACCCCATACCGTGACGTAACGCAATACGTTTTCTTTTCAGTGATTTTATCTGATGCTGACGTTCATAATCGGAATGTCGAACGCCGTCACTCAGAGACAAGACGATTTAAGGACATTGTTATTGAAGCCAGGAAAACAGCTGTGGCTAATTATTTGGGTGTGGCAGCGGGGAACCAGAAACGAACGTCTGTCAAACATCAGAGACCGAAGAATTTTATGGACATTTTAGAAGAATTTGAAATACGGAAATATGCCAGAACTCTACAGAAATT
This sequence comes from Lucinisca nassula, assembly GCA_963580285.1. Lineage (NCBI taxonomy): Eukaryota > Metazoa > Mollusca > Bivalvia > Lucinida > Lucinidae > Lucinisca > Lucinisca nassula. Next base: position 44,391,931 of record OY757010.1, on the reverse strand, counting down.
AATAAAGCGGTGAGTATTGCATAATCTATTTCACTTTTTAATCAGTCATAGGAAATTCGCGCACAGCAAAGACTCTGATCAATCTGCGCATTAGCGCAACCTGATCAGAGTCTTCGCCGGGTGCGTATAGATGCGCGTATGGTAAGCGTTGATCCGCGTTTCTCAAAAACAGAAAAAGGCAATGCTCGTTCAATAAAAGAAAAAAAAGGATCTTCCCCTCGATTGTAGAGCCAGGTTAAGAGCCGGATCAAACCATATTCGCCTTATTTGCATTATCTGCTGGTTCCTAGTCTGAAGGTTATCAGTGTTGGAAAAACAGGTAACCAGACCCCCTGACCTTAAAAGGTCAGGGGGGTCTGGTTACCTGTTTTTCCAATATTGACAATGTGCAAGCTGGGAGCCAGCAAATAATGCAGATAGTGTGAATAATCAGGGGCCGATTTCACCTGGAGCCAATGACTACTTTGGTTGCCGTTCCATTTTTCCTACATCAAACCTACGACAAGGGTCAAAGTTAGGCAAATCCATAAACAGCCAATCAATACGAAAACTGCTACCTCCATTTTAAAGAGTACTCATGAGTGCGCATGTGTGGAAAACCGGACTAACCAGATAGTGATCACATGACCTGCTAATAGCACTAGCCTTCTATATTTTCAACTGATACCGTCGTTGCTCTTTGACGAGGTGAATTCGGCCTCGGTTCATCCCAATTTGTACCAGACACTCACGGTGCGGCCATAATTATACCCTCGGTTTGTCACTGTTATTTCTATGTCACGTAACCCGGACACACCGAGGTCCTAAAACTATGCTTTTGGGAACACCCTGCTGAGAACGAGATAGAGAAACATGTTCGCGAGTTTTCTGAGTCGCTGCTAAGTTTGACAAGGTTATTTGCAGATGATAGTTCTTTGTTTTATTCAGCATCTAGTATTGTTGATATTGAAGGTATTATTAATCATGATCTTCACATTTTAGTTGCATGGGCAAAACAGTGGCTTGTAAATTTCAATCCGCTGAAAACAGAAGCAGCTTTTTACTTTGAAAGAGAAAATTTACCAAAGTTTATATTCAACGACAATGAAATTAAATTTGTAGATAATCACAAACATATAGGTTTGACGCTTAGCAGCAATTGTAAGTGGCATACACATATTGCTAATATTTTAAATAGTGCAGCAAAAGTTGTTGGAATTATGAGAAAGTTAAAATTCACGCTAAATAGAATAGCCTTAAATCAAATTTATAACTCATATGTACTACCGATACTTGAATACTACTCTTTAGATGGGATGGTTGTACAGAGCAAGATTCTAATGCTTTGGAAAAATTACAAAATGAAGCGGTCAGAATTGTAACTGGACTGACAAGGTCTGTTTCACTCTAATTATTATACAAAGAATGTGGGTGGACTCCTTTATCGGAGAGACCTGAAAACAGAAACTATAGACGGATCCAATGTTTTCACACGTGACCTTGTTTACCTGTCATTGCGCATGCGCAAAATTACTTTTCCTTTCGATAACGATCTTTCGTGGTTGGCAAAAAGCCCCTGGTTCCATATAAACACATTGTAAATTGGTTTAATATTACGGGCATATTTTAGTTGACTGTCACAGATAATCGATCGAATTACACTTTAAATGGGTAGATATATATATTTAAGAGTTCATTCATGCATCTTCCGCATTTAGTCATTCGTTTTGCGCATTTTTATTACAAATAATTAAGACCGTCCCGCCTCGTTACCTGCATAAGTTTAACAGGTAATCATCATCAAAAACATCCTCAAATCTTCTAGAAACCAATAATTACTAGCTCAGAAATGTCTATTATAAAAGTTTAAAGCTCAAATTTGTCGTTTCGAGTCCAAACAAAATACAAGTTTACAGAAAATATCATCGCATTTACAATGGCGATAAACGGCCAAATACGTTTTCTGCCCACCACCGGTACGTCCCGGCAAATAGTATTATTGAGCGATGACGTAGTGTTTGGATGTGTCTATATTTCATGTACAGATCAATTAATGGGCAAGTCCCCTCGTATATTGTTGATCTCATTCCTCCTGCTATAAGAAAAACCACTAATTATCCACTCAGCAACCGTAATATTCTGCAGAACAGATCTATTTCGAAATTCTTGTATACCATCTTCTCAGTCATTATGGAATTATGTAACGACTTGAATGAGAATTTACGCAATAGCTCTTCTCTTATTTTTTTAAATATGCAATAAAAAGTAATTATTCAGTTACAGAGGGAGTACCAAAATATTATATTCAAGGTGATAGATAGAATACGTAACAAATGTAGTAACTTGTTCAGTGACTTATACACTAACCATTTATTAATGAATCCTGTATGTAAATGTAACTAAGAAAATGAGGATGCTGAGCACTACTTTTTTTCGTTATCCGAAGTATGTAAATCGGCGAGTAAATCTGTTTACCGAAACTCGAAACTTTAACCCTCCTAATTTAGATATTTTACTTTATGGTATTACACAGCTACCATTCGAGGAGAACATGGTTATTTACAATGCTGTACATACATACATCAAGAATACTGGTAATTTTAAGATTATGCATCGAATCATTTATGCGCGATGGTCTTTATTATACCGCTGAATCGCCAAACCACAACCATTCTGTATAGACACAGTTATTTTATTTATTTATTTTACCAAATACTGCTAAAGTATATAAATGTTTATTTATTTATTTATTTATTTATTTATTTATTTATTTATTTTGTATTTATTTATTTTACCAAATACTGCTAAAGTATATAAATGTTAATAATTTCTGTGTTCGTCATTGTCACGTGACTGTAATTTTGACGATGTTACTATGTAGGGGAAGGGTCGTCACTAATGTTGTGAGGACTTGTGACCCAACCCCATTGCATGCATGTTTTGTTATGTACTGATGCAATAAAATACGTTTAAACTAAACTAGCAAGTTTTCCTTTTTTCATATCCAGCGTAACATCACGTGAACAAGTCCGTGAAATGAAGACCCCCTTAAACCCCACTTTATATAGAGAAAACTGGTGTTTACGGGGGTATTCATTAATTTTCTTATTTCTGCTCCAAGCCATAGGTTGTGGGTACTCGTTAGAACCGCCTCAAGGAGGCGGTTCTAACAAGCACCAACAACTTATGTTTGGAGTAAAAATAAGAAAAATATCACAATTTTTCATGAGAAATTTCACCAATTTGGAGATATGAAAGAATGCACTATTTCGCACGGATGTGTTATCGTAATGAAGCGTGTGGTTTAGTTGATAAAAGTGTTTACAGCACAGAAAAGCAATATACTCCATGGAAACGCCACAAACACGTAACATAACAAGGAAGGTAGAGCCTTTATTGTTCTTATCAGAAGCTTGCTTTTCCGTCTTTGGATTTTAGTTTTAGCCCTTTCACACTTTCCATTATTTCGTGCCTATCGTTAATCAGAGGTAGGCGAAAAACGGAGTACCCGGAGGAGAAAAAACACCGACCTTCCATTGCAGAACTTGGCGTCTCACATATAGCCCGAACGAGGCGCGGACCTTCTTCGGTGAGAGACCTAATGAAAAGAGTCCGCGCTCTTACCCATTAGGCTACACAGGCCCATACGTTTTTAGATAAAGTCCGGTGAACTGCTACAATCAAATTTCGATTCGTTTGTTTACATGAAGGGTTGACTTTGAACTTAAAATCATATGCTGATTTCTGAAAACTACACGGTGTATGTATATTTTAACACTTTCCTTGCGGAATTCTGAATACATTTCACTAAAAGTTGCTCAAGGCCATGGCATGGCAGTTAAAATATACAGCTGGGGAGGAACAGCTGTCGGAATGAAAAAAAAAGCTTCCAGTAAGCAAGGGTAACAAGATGTGGAGCAGAATACAGTCTTGTCGGGTCTATCGGAGTCTGGCTTTTGATTTTCTTTTGCTCCAGATTTTCAGTTATTTCATGCTGTCGAGTCCTCGCCGTTGTTTCATCTCTGTAATTGTTTGATCTTTATGTTCTCGGAATTCTGCAATAATGAGTTAGGACTGAACAAATTATTTGTCTAAGCCACCACAGAAGTAAGGCCGAGGATTGCGGCCCAGTAAAATACTTTTCCCTGACCGTTTGAAGGCGGTTCTTCTGTCGCGGTTTATTTTTGTTATAGTTCGTGTTTGAATGTGTTTATCGCTTACATAAGCCAATTGGCCATTTCGTGGGATAGTAACTGCACTTTTGGCTTCCCGCCAATGATGTTACCATTAGGGTCTAATTATTTAATGGTTGTGTTTCGTTCCCTTTGTATCTCTGATGGGAGGTGATGGTTAATTGTATCGATGCCTGACCATTGCCTTCACTTTTTTTTTTTAAAGTAAGCTCCATTGTAATGTTCATGTTATTGACAGGTGTTTACACTTAAGCTGCTGAACAAGGCAGTCCCTAATTTTGCAAACAGTATAGATCCAGATCAGACGGCGTTTGAAGAAACCATCTGATCGTAATCTACACTGTTTGTTAAGCAGTTTGTGACTTGATTGAATACTTGATATCAGGTGATTCGATTGGCTGATAGTGAGTGAGTGTTTGCGTTTTACGTCTCACCAACAGCTAAGGTCATACGGAGACGGGACCTCGGTTTAAAGACTCATACGAAAGTCTGGAGAAGCCCGGGATCGATCCTGCGACCCCTGGTTTACAAAGCGACTATCATATCCACTACATCACGGAGGCTTCTCGGTTGGCTGATAGTCAGAAATAGGAGTGACTGTTTTAATTCTTTCAGCAATAAAGGGGTAAACCCTCATGCGTGCGTGAGTGCGTGCGCGCGCGTGTGCGTGTTTATGTGTTTTAAGTCGATTCAACGGCTAAAGTCATACACAGATGGGACCTAGGTTTAAAGACTCCTCTGAAAGTCTGGAGAAGCCTGAACCCTTGTGGAAAAAGCAGTTTAAGACAAAGCCATCAAAATGGCCATACAAAGAGGACGTTCTTGTCCAGCCATCTCTCATAGTTTTAGGTTGGTTCTTTTCAGATGAAAACTAGTGGTACATCCCAGCAGGCACATGACGTAATTGTGACGTCACATCAACGTCAGTTCAACGTCATGACGTTTATGCAACGTCACATCAACGTCGGTGCAACGTCGTGACGTTGCACCGACGTTGATTTGACGTTGCCCTATCGACGTGTGCCTGCTGGGATGTATGTTTCCACCAGACACACAGTAAAATTCCAATATTAAGACCACGTTTGGGACTGTTCAAAAGTGGTCTTTAAGACCACTTTTGAACAGTCCCAAAGGTGGTCCCTAACCAGAGGACATTGTTTGCAGAAAACACAAAGAAAGAATAACTGCACCTTTCAAAACCAGCTTTTTAGAGCAAAATTAGCCTTAATTTTAGGTGGCCTTAATAGCGTAATTTACTGTAAATTATTGGTGCTCTGCAACATAGTGCATTTTTCACATCTATAAATTGTCTGATTTTCTGAATTTCTACTGAGACATAGTTTGTCGGTGCTCATTAGAACCACCTCATTGATGCGGTTCTCACGAGCACCTAAAACCTGTGTAGAAATAAGAAACAAAACGTATACCACCCCCCCCCCCACACACACACACACGTAAACACCTGTTTTCTCTCTATAAAGTGGGATTTAGGGATGTTCGTTTCAGATACTTGTTCACGTGATGTAGCAAGTATCAATAGTCCATGCTCTGGTACTAGTAATTAGAAATAATATATGTAGAGAATCTAACATGAGTGCTCATGCATTATTGAATTTATAAAACGAGTTTAGGACAACGGATAAAATGCGAGGCTTTGCCGAGCATTTTATCTCTTTTCCGCAACGAGTTTAATGAATTCAATAATACATGTGCACAAATGCAAGATTACATTTATCATATGACATCATATGGCCAACATGTCAATATTCCGCCATAAGTAAACGCGACGCCGTTAAGGACGTCGTGCATGTAACGTTACCGGGCGTATCTAACTAATTTGCATATTTAATTCACTAGTGGATTATCGAATTTATTACATGGCGTTATTACACTCTCAGACGATATAAATATGATAAAAATGTTTTCAATGCATGATTTCGAAGATGATCATCGCGTCATGGATTTTTACTTCTGTCCACAGGTGTGACGACTTCTCTTGCATCTATTTTAAAGCTACAAATGCAACAACGGCACCGACAACGACAACGACGACTCCGCCACCTCCTCCCCCTCCGGCGGCACAGGCGACGACAGAGGCACCGAAAACGATAAAGTTCCCTTGGAGTGGCGGCGGATGGTGGTGGAAGAGATCAGAACTGAAAAAGCGACGTGAATACAATTAGGATATAACACACATGTGCGATAATGCTTTCTATGATTGTTCTCGAATCATTTATATTCCTGACAAAAGCGTGATAATTTTCTCATCAAGTCTTTTCAATTATAGATTGTGGATGCTCGTCAGAACTCTTCATTAAGGCGTTTCTTACGAGTTCCCACAATCTGTGTGCTTAACAGAACGGTAACAAGGTCGTATAATGAACACACCTCTCTAACCACGTCATATAGAGAAAACTAGGTTAAACAGGGGTAGGGTATTCATATTTTTTTATAATTTTTGCTCCGAGTCATAGGTTGTTGGTACTCGTTAGAACCGCCTTATCGAGGCGGTTCTAACGAGTACCAACAACCTAAATTTGGTGCACATATAAGGAAAATATCACACATTTTATTTCAGAAAATAGCATTTTTGAAGATATGAAAAATGCACTATTTTATACTGCTCTGTTATCGTAGTGAAACGGATATTTAGGCTTCTCGTTAGAACCGCTTCATTGAGCTCCCACAATCAACGTTGTTCAGCTGAAATAAGCAGTAAACATGTAATGAAAAGAGAGGGAATGAGTGTTCGCGTATTATTGAATTTTTAAACTAGTTGAGGAAACGAGTTTAATAAATTCAATAATACTTACATGTACATGAGCACGAATGCAAGATTTTGTTTATCATATGACTTTTAAAAAGCTTTTTATTCAATATATATTTTAAAGTCAATATTCGCCATTAGTAACGTGACATCGTTAAGGCCGTAGTACGAGTAACGTTACGTTACGTTAGCGTATCAAACATATTTTAACCCTTTTAGTACCAAATGGAATCTTCCTCCCTATATAAACTAGTTGGCCATTTCAGAATTTAGGGCTGACAGGCTGTGTTTTCTTCAAATTTCGTTTGGGAAATGGCTTAACTTTTCGCAAACAGTGAAGGCCTTGATGAGACGCCGCGTTCTGCGGCGTCTCATCTAGGCCTGCACTGTTTCCCAAGGTACCCGTTTTGCGGTTTCTGGTACAAAATGGGTTAATGGGTAATACTCTAGTGGACTACCGGATTTAATACACAGCAGACGCGATGCCATATGATAACTCTTGTAAACCTCACATTATCTTTAAAGCATGGGTTTACAGGCGTACATCACGTTATCATGCACGTGAAATGAACACCCCACTAAACCCCACATTATATAGGGAAAACTGGGGTTTACAAGGTCTACATTATTTTTCTTCCATCTGCTCCAAGACATATGTTGTGGGTGCTCGTTAGAACCGCCTCATTGCGGCGGTTCTAACGAACACCCACAACCTATGTCTGCAGTAGAAATAAGAAAAGTGTCACGGATTTGCTTCAGAAAAGTAGCCATTTTGGAGATGTGAAAACAATGTCGCACGGGTGTGTATCGCAATGGCCATATTCGACTGGGAAGTTTCGTGAAATTTTCGTGAAATTCCACGCAGGAGTGCGGTGTTATCTTGTAATAGCCGATCACATGGTCCAATCAAATATGAGTTATTTTTCAAATACGTAAGCGATCGTGGAGCACGATTCTATTCGAAGGAAAAGTCGAACCTTTCGTGCACCACGGTCGCTTATGAGCTATACGCAAATAAAATATTTGATTGGACCATGTGACCAGCTATTACAACTAGGAACCACACTCCTACGTGGAATTTCACGGAATTTTCACGAAACCTACCAGTCGAATACCGCCAATGGTAGGCTTGTTATCGTAGTCGCAGATAAGATTGACTAGGCGGAGCTATCGTTTGTACCTGCCTTAGGAATATACCATTAACAAAACTGTAAACCAAGTCTCCCGATTGTGTGAATTCAACTGTAACACAAGCATAGCTGTGGCGTATATGACCATTTCGTCCGCTTGAAGAAAGCGTGCGAAAAGCACACTACCGAATCTTCTGGTGGACTCAGCCAATTTGACATATATTGACAACACCTGAATAGCTCCGCCTAGTCAATCTTATCTGCGACTACTATACCGTGGTTCATAGTGATTACCAGTACTAGTGTGTGGGCCGGATTCAGCTCTGCGTGGAAGCATCATGCAGCCCATATATTTCTTCAAGTCCCTATGGGCGGGGGCACCAGTCTGAAATGGGTTAATTATGTTCTATAAAAGGGTTATCCTTTGGAAGCAAGGAATAAACCACAGAACTGGAAAATTTGAAGTGCACATGTAAAATACCTTGAAAAAGCATTCTCTGAACTGTAAAATGTTGTATTAAAAATGGCGACTGTTAATGGTTTGCAACTGACAGTTGTGACGTCATAGCCAAGTCAAAAATTGTGACGTAAGAACGGTTTGATCAATTACAGTAAGTGTCCAAAAATATTATCAAATAAAAAGAAAATTTACCTTTTTTTCGATAAATATCAAAAATATTTCATCTCGTGTGTTGAAAACATCAGAATTTTCAATACACTCGATGAAATATTTTTGATATTGATCTCATAAAAGTAAATATCCTCTATTTATTACATGGGTAATTACACTCTCAGACGCGACGTCATATTATAAACATGTTTTCAAAGCATGATTTCGAAGATGATCATCGCGTCATGGATTTTTACTTCTGTTCACAGGTGTGACGACTTCTCTTGCATCCACTTTAAAGCTACAAATACAACAATGGCACCGTCAACGACGACTCCGCCACCTCCTCCTCCTCCGGCGGCACAGGCGACGACAGAGGCGGCACCGGAAACGATAAAGTTCCCTTGGAGTGGCGGCGGATGGTGGTGGAAGAGATCAGAACTGAAAAAGCGACGTCAACACAATTAGGATATTACACACATGTGCGATAATGCTTTCTATGATTGTTCTAGAATTATTTATATTCCTGACAAAAGCGTGATCACTTTTCAATTATTGATTGCGGATGCTCGTAAGAGCTCTTCATTATGGCGTTTCTTACGAGTTCCCTCAATCTGTGCGCTTAACAAAACGGTATCAAGGTCATATAATGAACACACCTCTCTAACCACGTCATATAGAGAAAACTGGGTTAAACAGGGGTATTCATATTTTTTATGATTTTTGCTCCGAGCCATAGGTTGTTGGTACTCGTTAGAACCGCATCATCGAGGCGGTTCTAACGAGTACCAATAACCTAAATTTGGTGCACATATAAGGAAAACATTTTTGAAGATATGAAAAATGCACTATACCCAGCCAGCAAAATATATGGGACACATCTGGGTCCCATATGGGATTCCATGTGGGTCCTATATGGGCATTCCATATAGGGCCCATACGGGATTTGCAACACGGTTCCACCTGGGACCCATATGGGCCAGCCCATATGGGTAGCATATGGGTTCTATGTGGGTAATCTCATATTTATAAACAAGAGAAAAGGTCCATACGAATAATTGCAGGTCTTCATTGTTCCGGCCCACTTAATGGGCTGGTTAGGTCCCAACAGAGGGAGACCAACATGTGCAACTTATTGCACATGTATACAGTTGAGATGCCTTAAAGACTAGGGCATTCTTTTCAATAATTAAAATTGGTGAATTCTTGCGTGATTATATATCGCCCTCAATTTTAAAAGTAACTGGGAAAAACAACGAGTTCTAAAAAAAAAAAAAACATGACCTAAAACAATGTCCATGTCGTGCAAATATCTACATGGAAGTTAATAGCTATTTTCATTTTGTGATGTATAAAACCATTAATTTTATTTTATTATTGTCGTCAGTATCTGAAATTATATCAGGAAATTTACTTTTTTATATTAAGCTTAACTAATGGCACAAGTTGTTTGCCTTATTACCCCCCATCGAGCCCATATGGGGCCCCATATAGTAGAAAGCAGATATCATTAGAATAATTTGGTCCAATATCTGTACCACATAGGAGCCATTTGAGGCCCTTTTATGTATCCTGAAATTGTAAGGTATCTTAGATTATTGCAATTTCATCTCAGGTATCGAATGTTGCGTATACGGGACCCATATGAGTCTCATATGGGCAAAAAAAAAAAAAAAAAAAAAACTATATGGACTACCACAATTTAATAAACAGCAGACGCGATGCCATATGATAAACTCTTGTAAACCCCACATTATCTTTATAGCATGGGTTTACCGGCGTGCGTCACGTTAACATGCATCTGAAATGAACACTCCACTAAACCCCACATTATATAGGGAAAACTGGGGTTTACAAGGTCTACATTATTTTTCTTATTTCTGCTCCAAGACATAGGTTGTAGGTGCTCGTTAGAACCGCCTCAATTAGGTTGTGGGTGCTCGTTAGAACCGCCTCATTGAGGCGGTTCTAACGAGCACCCACAGCCTATGGCTGCAGTATAAATAAGAAAAGTGTCACGGATTTTCTTCAGAAAAGTAGCCATTTTGGAAATGTGAAAACAATGCACTATGGCGCACGGGTGTGCATCGCAATGGTCGGCTTGTTATCGTGGTACATAGTGCTACCATATGATTCGACATAAGCTAAAGTGTATAAAAAGACACTTGAGAACAGCAAGGATACAAACAAGTCTGCGTTGCTGCTGTATTACAAAACACAGATTCGTAACATCACGATAAATATCCGCTTGACACAGGGCATTCTTTCATATCTCCAAAATGTCTAATTTTCTGACCGCCTCATTGATACATGTTTTCAAAGCATGATTTCGAAGATGTTCATCGCCTCATGGATTTTCACTTCTATCCACGGTCTTGTATAGTAGTTGCAGATAAGATTGATGTTGTTGTTGTTGTTGTTTCCAGTTTCCCCGTGTCGCGGGTCGTCAGCTGGTGGGGCCCCAGGGAACTAATCCATTCTGGCACTACACCTTAGCCGTTCGGTGCTACCCCCATTCCACGTTGCCGGTGAATTGGGAGACCATCGCTCGGCTCCAGCCCCGTCCGTCCGTGTCTATCGTAAGTCCGCTGCAGTCGGTCCATTTTGTCTTCTACTCGACGTTATAATTTTTTGCTTGTCAATATGCCGAACCGTGTCAGAGCAGGAAAGGGTCAATTTTGATATTGGTATTTTTGTTTTTTATTTTTTTTTTATTTGATTTTTGTATATTTATGTAACGTATGTACATTTTTACATTGTTTGGTCTGTTTCCCCATCTTGTTGAGTGGTCTATTTTTTAAGTATATATGCGGGCGGATGTGCTTACCCCGCCACGGACCTGTTTTGTTTGTTTTTCTTGTGCCTTAAAGGTGGCGTTGTCCGTTTTAGGGCAAGCCCACCCGCTCACAGTTGCTGGGGATGACAGTTTTTGTACCTGCAAGATTAAGCTAGTGGTTTATATTTTGTGTCGTTTTTTTTTTTTGGTTTATCTGTACATACAATATGTAACATAATAACATGAAGTGCCGGCCTACGCCGTCTCGGGCTTGAACTCGTATTTATTTTGTTAATGAGTGACGTGTATCGCGGAGGATGTGCATATTAGGTCAATCCCTTTTTATGCATTTGCCGTTTTAAGTTAAGAAAAAGTGATGCCTTCCTCGACGTAGGATGCCGCACTCCGCGGGACCATAAGTGGGTCAGTCGCCATGTTTGCATATCATTAACGCATCCTACGCGAAGGAAGGCACCATAGGAGGAAAGCGTATTCCTGCCTAGCCATTTGGAGGCCCGAGACAACGTTAGCCGATCTCCTTTGTGTTGTTGTCCTTTTTGGGACAAGCCCATCCGCCCACAGTTGCTGGGAAGGACAATTTTTGTACCTGCAAGGTTGTGCTTGAAGATTATATTTGTGTTTTGTTTCTTCTGTACATACAACATATAACATAGTAACATGGTGTGTTGGCTTCCGCCGTCTCGGGCCCAAATTCGTATTTATTTTAGTTAGTGGGTGACCTCTATCGCGGAGGATGTGGAAAGTAGGTCAATCCCCTTTCATGCTTTTTCGTTTGAAGTTAAGAAAAGGCGATGCCCTCCTCGACGCAGGATGTCGTATTCTGTGGGACCGTAGGAGAGTCATTTTGTGTCGCCATGTTTGCATATCACTATCACATCCTACGTGTAGGAAGGCATCATAGTAGAAATAAAGGTATTCTTGCCTAGCCGTTTGGGGACCCGAGACAACGTTTGCCAATCTCTTTAGTCAAAGTGGTAAGTGCAAATTGTTATATAATCATGAAGGTCGCATGCAAGCGTCCGCCTGCGCACGTGCGCAGTCGAGCGCTCCTATGCGATCTTGTTTTTAATGTTTCATATTTACACAAATAAAAATGTTTGAAATCGCTTTTTGAGAAAACTCTTCTTCTTCTTCTTCTAACTCCAGGTTTTTGATCTCCCTTTTCTATACTATCCTCTCTACTGTATTCCTATCCTACAACTATCGCTATATCTACCTATCTAGTGTGGTTGTATGTTGGTTTAGTTTCGCGTGGGTGGTTGTGTGTGTTAAAAGCCTTCCTTCAGGTCGCGCTAAGTCATGCCCTAGTTAATTAGTTAATTGCCCTTGTCTGTATTGATATGTGGCCATCTTGACCGTCTGTCTTTATTACGGTCATGGCGCAATTTGCTGTTTTTGGTGATTTTTATGTTATGCGACAAGGGCAGTACGGAGGGCTGTATGATATACCAGGTGAGATGCGGTTTTTCAGTCGTGGTGGTATGCAGAAGGCCCTTTTGAGGGCCCCCAGGTCATTCCGTTTGGGTAACCTTATAATGTACATCCTTTATTCGAAAGCGAAAGTTGCGAAAAAATAAAGAAAAAGATGTGATAAGGCGTCTTGTTTCTTATTTCTGCCCCACTTTTCTGTATGCGTTCCTGAAGGAGAGGCTTTGTTTGCTTGTGTGCTGTTGTGCCGTTCCCCTTTGGGTTGTGTGGCTCTCGATCAGCCAGGATTTTGACGCAACGCTGCTCAGTGCCAAAGTCCTAAGACCGCAAACCCCAGCGTTACATCTCGTCCTGATTTCCCGTTTGCCTCACCCCCTCAGGAGGGGCTGGGCGACGGATTTTCCTTGTGGTGGGTCCATGCCCAGTCCCGGCGTGCTTTCGTGTGGTCCTCTTTCGGGCTGTGTGGCTCCCGATCAGCTAGGGCTTTGGTGCAGCGTTCATAAGTGCAAAGCCAGTGGGCCGCAACCACAACGCTACACCTTGTCTTAACTTCTCGCTTGGCAGACCCCCTCTGGAGAGTGGGTCGGGGCCATGGATTTTCCTTGTGGTGAGTCCATGCCCCGTTCTGCTATGGTCTTCTCACAGTGATCCAGGGATCGCTGTCACCGATAGGCACTCCTTAGTGCAAAGCCGAGGCCGCAACCACAGCGCCTATCGTTGACTTTGTTCCCCTTCTCGCTGTGAGACGGCCGCCCTTTGATCACTACGGCCCTTTTTGGTTGGTAGCGTCTAAGGTGCGGTTCGAATATTTATTTTTACTGTTCTGAACTCGGGTCTCTAGAGAATTTGGTTTAAAGTATGTATTCTCGTACGGGGTGTGTTTTACGGTACAATGCGATTATTTTTGTCTGCGCCCTTAGTTTTCCCCTATATTTTGTCCAGGTAGTTTGTTTTCTCAAAGAATTTGAAGACCGCGTCCCTCATTTCCTGTGAATTTAGATTGAGCAGAGAAACCGCGTTTATCTCCCCTTGGTATCCTAATGTTGTCAGTTCTCCCTTTAGTTCCCTTCTGGCGGGGCCGTGTGCGGGGCACTCTGCGAGGTAGTGTTGAACACACTCCACCCCGCCACAGTGCCCGCATAATGGATCGGCCTCGCTATAGAAGATGTTGTGTGCATTTAGTCCGTTGACCCCGAGTCTTAGTCGTGTATATATGCGATCGAGCTTTCGGCTGTCGCTATATTGTACCAATTTCGGTGTCAAGGACTGACAGATCGAGTGTCTAAAGCCGTGTTGTCCCTGCCATATGCGCGCCCATTCCTTTTTGATGCTGGCCTTAATGATTGCGTATACTTCTTGTGGGGTGGGGAGGTAGTCAAGTGCCTTTCCCCGGGTCAGAGCTTCTTTGGCCAGTGTGTCTGCGCGCTCATTCCCCTGCACGTTGCAGTGGGAGGGGATCCAATCTATGTTCAGGGTGATACCTTGTTTTAGAATTTTGTGTATTAGGATATGAATGTCCTGCAGTATATCTGGTCTTGTAGTGCTATTCCCAGAGTTTATGCTTTGTATTGAGCTTAATGAGTCTGTTAGTATAACAACACTATCGGGTTTTTGTTCCTGTATCCATTCCAAAGCTTTTTGTATGGCTATAAGTTCTGCAGTGTAGACTGTGAGGTGCTGGTTAAGTTTGAATTTTTGGTCGAAGTTTAATTCTGGTATTGTGAAAGCACACTCCGTTTCTTTTTTGTCAGCATCTTTGCTTCCATCAGTGAAAATTTTAAGTTTTCACTGATGTGTGATTCTGCGATCTCATTGCATTTTTTCTGTGATGTTTCATTTTTCTTTATGACACCCGTTAGTGTTGTTTTTGCGCATAGGCTTCTTAAGTTAAAAACTTCCGGATATGTTTGTTCCGCTGTTTTGACCTGCTCGAGGTCATGGTTTTTTAATTAGGTCCTGGACTTTGATAATATAGGGGATCTTTCCTCTTAACCTATCTCTTTTAACATGATTGGGCGTGTCGGCGATCATTTCGTTTATGGGGAGACTTTCCCTAAGACTGCTTGAGCGGGCCCAGTACTTGAGTTGCAGTTCATCCCTCCGCAGGTGCAGGGGCATGACGCTGCATTCAATCTCCAGGTCCAGGTTCCGCGTTCCCCTGTATGCCTCAGTAGCGATTCGAAGGGCCGTGGCCTGTATGCTATCTAGTTTTTTCAGGTGTGAGGGCGCCGCAGACGCGTATGCTTGGCAGCCATAATCAATTTTGCTTCTTATAAGTGCTGTGTACATTTTGATCAGGGTTTTCTTGTCTGCTCCAAAGTTTGCCCCCGAGACCGCCCTTAGCACATTTAGGTCCCGCTGGGACCTGGACACCAGGTTTTCAATGTGCAGTCTCCATGTTAGATTGCTGTCAAAGTACATGCCCAGGAATTTGGCATGACCGGCGTACTTTATTTCCTGCCCGTCATACGTCAGCCTGGGCATGCCCTTTGTATCTGCGAAATTTCTATTGTAAACTACCACTGTTGTTTTTTCAGTTGACAATTTGAAGCCCCAATTTGTAGCCCAATCATGTATGGCATTTAACGCTTTTTGTAATGCAGGAATGGCACTTTTCGGTTTTTTCGCGGTTTTCCATACTAAGCCGTCATCTGCGAACATGGATATTTCCAGCGGTAATGCATTAAGTGTTTCCTGCAGTGTGTTCATTAATAGGTTGAAAAGGATAGGAGATAGCACCGACCCCTGGGGGGAACCATTCTCGCATTCATAAAAACCGGACACCTCGCTACCTATTTTTACGTTCATTTTTCTATCAGTCAAAAAGTCTCTGATCCAGGTTAACATTTTTCCTTGAATTCCGAATTTGTTTAGTTTTAGGAGGACCCCCCTAGTCCATAGTAGGTCGAAAGCTTTTTCTAAATCCAAAAATATCGCTACCAGTGAGTGTTTCATTAGTTTTGCCTTTCGGATGGCGGATTCCAGTCTGGTGATTTGATCAATGGTAGATCTATGTTTTCTAAAACCTGATTGTTCATTTGCTAAGAGGTTGTTTTTCTCAATGTGTGCTGTTAATCTAGATGCTACCATGGTTTCCATGATTTTACATATGGTTGATGTGAGTGAAATCGGCCTATACGATTTCGGCTCGTGGGGGTCCTTGTCTGGTTTTAATATTGGGACGATGGTGCTCTCCTTCCATTGTGTAGGGAGGGTACCCTCGTCCCAAGATTTATTTATTAGTGCGAGAAGTTGATTTTTTCCCTTTTCTGGTAGATTTTTTAACATGTCGTAGTGAACGGTGTCTGCCCCGGGGGCGGTGCTCTTTTTCTTATTAAGCGCGCTCTGTAGATCCCTATGGGAGAAGTTCGCATTGTATGCACGGCACTGGCCAGCGCGATCGGCGTCTTGAACGGCCTGCTCAATTATTGGGTCCTGCGTCTCCCTAATGCGCCTAAAATTTGGGTCTAAATTTTCGTTACTGCAGACTTTCCGGTAGTGTTGTGCTAAGATTTCTGCTTTTTCATGGTTTTCGTGATATCTTGCGTTTCCTTGTTTTAAAACTTCTACCGGTTTTAGTGGTTTTCCATTAAATCTTTTTATTGTGTCCCAAATTTTCTTAGAGTTTGTTTTATATGTGAGAGTAGACACAAAATCCCTCCAGGCTTGTTGTTTTGTTTGTGTTAAAAGGTATTTTGTTTCCTCCCTTACGCGTCTATATTCTTCTAAAAGTGCGGCTGTTTTGTTTTTCCTGTATTTATAGTATATTTTATTTTTCTTTTTGACTGCCTCGCTACAATTTTCATCCCACCATGGCAGGGTGTTTTTATGCTTATTTTTTGGTTGCGTTTTTGGTATTGATTTTTCACATGCCGCCATTATTTCCGAAACAAAATCCTCATTGCTTTTATCGATATTTGTGCCTTCGAGGGATATGTTAATGTGTTTAAGTTGCTGCCTAAAGAGGTCCCAGTCTGCTTTGTCTAATTTCCAACGTCGGGCAGGCCGCTGCGTTACGCATTTGTGAGTGACGTTGAGCGACGTCAGGATGGGGAAGTGGTCGCTTCCCATCGTGTCGTCTCCCACGTGCCACTCACTAGATCGGCATAGTGATGCGCTGACCAGTGTTAAGTCTATGGCGCTCGTGCTTCCGCGCTCGACGTTGAGTCGTGTGCCACATCCCGTGTTTAAGATTACGCCGTTTGTCGTATGTGGGGTTGTGGTTTGTCTCCCATAGTTCATGTCTGGCATTGAAGTCCCCCAAAGAAAACTGATTTTTTCCCCACTTTTTTATAAATTTCATCATAATCGTCAGACGTTACATTTGTTTGGGGTGGTGCATAAAAGTTAACGACGTCTATGCTTTCATTTTGTCCAAAAAGTCTGACGATCACCACCTCTATTTCTTTTTTTGTGTGTCTAAATTTGATTTCTTCCGAATCTAGTCCTGATTTGATAAAGGTGGCTAGTCCTCCCCCATGTTTCCCCTTTTCCCTACTGAAACTGACCGGGGTTTTATATCCTGGAAGTTTTGTTGGTTTACTATCTTTTTTTGAGAAAGTTTCTTGAATAGCTATTACCTCCGGTGTGTAGCCTAAAGTTTCTAGATAATGGCCTAAGGCCCCGAGTTTTGTTCCGTTCTCCTTGCCAGACAGACTACGGGCGTTCCACTGTAACACGCGGATTTTAGCAGTGGTGCTGGGATCCATAATTAGGCAGTAATATATTTTTTGTATTAACGGCGTGAGTTTTTACGTCCACCCTTGATCCTTGGTCTAGGATCGGTGGAGCTATAGTCCGCGTTTTTCCTTAAGAGCTCTTGTGGTTCGCGTTTGTTATGTTGCCTCCTTGGGATTATTGTTTTCCGCCTATTTTGTGCGGGTGCAGGTGCGGTGCTTATTTCTTTTTCTTTCGTTGCTTCTGTAGGTGATTGGGGGTTCTCGCTATTTGCGGTGTGTACCCCTGTGGTGCCCGACGTATTCATGTTGTCGGTTTCCATTATGTTTGCGGTGGCATTTTCGACGACGAGGTCTATGACCTCATCTGACGCCTTGGTGCTCAGCAGATTTTGTTTGTTGAGCTCGTGCAAGATTGAGCTCGTGGCTTTTTTTATCGCCGCGGCGATTAGCGTTTCGACCTCCATTTTTGTGTAAGTCTCCTTTGTGATGTGTGCATGGGGTGCGGTATGGGCCGCACTGGGGGTTGCAATGTAAGCCGCACTGGGGGGTGCGGTATTAGCCGCACTGGGGGTGCGGTATAAGCCGCACTGGGGGGTGCGGTATAAGCCGCACTGGAGCTCCTGATTTCTTGCGCGGTATTTTGTGTTTGGGCTTTTTTTTGTTCCCAATCTCTGGCTATTTGACCGTTTATTTGGTCGATTTGCGCCTTGTAATTGAGGAAAATGTTGCACCCGCGCCATGCTACTCCATGGCCGGCTAATCCGCAGTTTGCGCATTTTTTATTGTGTTTAGTTTTGCATTCATTGTGCTTATGGATCCCAGCACAGTGCGGGCATGTGCTTTTTTTACTTCTGCAGTTTTTTTCCGAGTGTCCATATTTTTGACATTTTTGACAGCGCAAATACTGCAAAAAGCATGGTTGGAGAGGATAAGTGATATCGGCTGTACTGGTCAGCTCGAAAGTCGGTGTTTCCTTATTAAATGTCAATTTGACTAAATCGAGATCTTTGCCCCTGGACGCTATCCTACGTGCATCGCAAATCTGATAGCGCCCAAAGTCAAACATCTCCCTGAGTTTTTCCTGCCTGATATTTGCCCCGATGTTCAGTGTTGCGTATGTCATTTTTTGTTGCTGGTTATTGCGCGTGTTGGTATGAAGCTTCATCTAGTGGACCCCTACCAAGATTGTTCAAATTATAGTGCTGGAGCTAAAAATGCCCCCGCACGTGGGCCCTTTGTAGTTCCGCTAAGCTTGTGCCTATTGTAATTTTGAGTTCGAGCCGCTGGTAGTGAAAACCCTTCGCTTTTACTTCTTTGGCAGCCGGGATTTTGATAAAAGGGGCCCTTTCCCTTCCCAGGGGCATGGGCTTCGATGACCTCCCCTATGTAGGTCTTGAAACTGGTCGCAAACTGTTATATTTTCTGTATGGGGAAAGCGCCCCCCACCAGCGCGAACATAACGTAAACGTACGTCATGCCCGTCGCCGCTGTTTGGCGCGCCTCCGTTCTTTCCTTGCTTGAGGCGGGGGTAGGGACGTGGGATTGAGCCCTAGCCCTAGCCATGCTCCCCTCTTTGTGTGTCCTCCCATTTTTTTGCCCACTTCCGTGAAGCCCCCTTTCTCCATGTCCTCCTCCTCGGCCCCAGAGTCAATGACCAGGACTGAATCCAGGTCTTTCACCCCCTCCCCCAATCCAAGGTTTATGGCCTTAGGTAATGGGCGCCCCTCGAAGGACTCCCCCTCTGAGTCGCTTGACAGGTATGTCCTATCCCGCTTCTGACCTGCTGCCTGGCTCTGATCAGTCTGATCAGGGGCCACCTTCCCTTTAGAAGACCCGGGTTTTGGGGTTGAGGTCATGTTTGACCCCAGGGATCGCGGCAGGGCGAGGGTTTTTTGCCTAATCTGGCCCTCCCAGTCCTTACCCTGAGGGGCGGGCCCTCCAGGGAGGGGCTCAGAGAACTGTCTCCGAGGTCCCCCCTGCAGGGCTCGCCACCAGGTCCGCAACCATATCGCAAACATCCCTGGTGTTGTCCAGGCCCTCCCCCTCCCCAGCCAGCTGTTTTGGATCAGCAGAGTCCACCCCCGGGCCCGTACCCTGGGTCCCTGAGCCTGTATTACAAAACACAGATTCGTAACATCACGATAAATATCCGCTTGACACAGGGCATTCTTTCATATCTCCAAAATGTCTAATTTTCTGACCGCCTCATTGATACATGTTTTCAAAGCATGATTTCGAAGATGTTCATCGCCTCATGGATTTTCACTTCTATCCACGGTCTTGTATAGTAGTTGCAGATAAGATTGATGTTGTTGTTGTTGTTGTTTCCAGTTTCCCCGTGTCGCGGGTCGTCAGCTGGTGGGGCCCCAGGGAACTAATCCATTCTGGCACTACACCTTAGCCGTTCGGTGCTACCCCCATTCCACGTTGCCGGTGAATTGGGAGACCATCGCTCGGCTCCAGCCCCGTCCGTCCGTGTCTATCGTAAGTCCGCTGCAGTCGGTCCATTTTGTCTTCTACTCGACGTTATAATTTTTTGCTTGTCAATATGCCGAACCGTGTCAGAGCAGGAAAGGGTCAATTTTGATATTGGTATTTTTGTTTTTTATTTTTTTTTTATTTGATTTTTGTATATTTATGTAACGTATGTACATTTTTACATTGTTTGGTCTGTTTCCCCATCTTGTTGAGTGGTCTATTTTTTAAGTATATATGCGGGCGGATGTGCTTACCCCGCCACGGACCTGTTTTGTTTGTTTTTCTTGTGCCTTAAAGGTGGCGTTGTCCGTTTTAGGGCAAGCCCACCCGCTCACAGTTGCTGGGGAGGACAGTTTTTGTACCTGCAAGATTAAGCTAGTGGTTTATATTTTGTGTCGTTTTTTTTTTTGGTTTATCTGTACATACAATATGTAACATAATAACATGAAGTGCCGGCCTACGCCGTCTCGGGCTTGAACTCGTATTTATTTTGTTAATGAGTGACGTGTATCGCGGAGGATGTGCATATTAGGTCAATCCCTTTTTATGCATTTGCCGTTTTAAGTTAAGAAAAAGTGATGCCTTCCTCGACGTAGGATGCCGCACTCCGCGGGACCATAAGTGGGTCAGTCGCCATGTTTGCATATCATTAACGCATCCTACGCGAAGGAAGGCACCATAGGAGGAAAGCGTATTCCTGCCTAGCCATTTGGAGGCCCGAGACAACGTTAGCCGATCTCCTTTGTGTTGTTGTCCTTTTTGGGACAAGCCCATCCGCCCACAGTTGCTGGGAAGGACAATTTTTGTACCTGCAAGGTTGTGCTTGAAGATTATATTTGTGTTTTGTTTCTTCTGTACATACAACATATAACATAGTAACATGGTGTGTTGGCTTCCGCCGTCTCGGGCCCAAATTCGTATTTATTTTAGTTAGTGGGTGACCTCTATCGCGGAGGATGTGGAAAGTAGGTCAATCCCCTTTCATGCTTTTTCGTTTGAAGTTAAGAAAAGGCGATGCCCTCCTCGACGCAGGATGTCGTATTCTGTGGGACCGTAGGAGAGTCATTTTGTGTCGCCATGTTTGCATATCACTATCACATCCTACGTGTAGGAAGGCATCATAGTAGAAATAAAGGTATTCTTGCCTAGCCGTTTGGGGACCCGAGACAACGTTTGCCAATCTCTTTAGTCAAAGTGGTAAGTGCAAATTGTTATATAATCATGAAGGTCGCATACAAGCGTCCGCCTGCGCACGTGCGCAGTCGAGCGCTCCTATGCGATCTTGTTTTTAATGTTTCATATTTACACAAATAAAAATGTTTGAAATCGCTTTTTGAGAAAACTCTTCTTCTTCTTCTTCTAACTCCAGGTTTTTGATCTCCCTTTTCTATACTATCCTCTCTACTGTATTCCTATCCTACAACTATCGCTATATCTACCTATCTAGTGTGGTTGTATGTTGGTTTAGTTTCGCGTGGGTGGTTGTGTGTGTTAAAAGCCTTCCTTCAGGTCGCGCTAAGTCATGCCCTAGTTAATTAGTTAATTGCCCTTGTCTGTATTGATATGTGGCCATCTTGACCGTCTGTCTTTATTACGGTCATGGCGCAATTTGCTGTTTTTGGTGATTTTTATGTTATGCGACAAGGGCAGTACGGAGGGCTGTATGAT
Organism: Lucinisca nassula; assembly: GCA_963580285.1. Classification (NCBI taxonomy): domain Eukaryota; kingdom Metazoa; phylum Mollusca; class Bivalvia; order Lucinida; family Lucinidae; genus Lucinisca; species Lucinisca nassula. Next base: position 44,370,202 of record OY757010.1, on the reverse strand, counting down.
ATACCAGGTGAGATGCGGTTTTTCAGTCGTGGTGGTATGCAGAAGGCCCTTTTGAGGGCCCCCAGGTCATTCCGTTTGGGTAACCTTATAATGTACATCCTTTATTCGAAAGCGAAAGTTGCGAAAAAATAAAGAAAAAGATGTGATAAGGCGTCTTGTTTCTTATTTCTGCCCCACTTTTCTGTATGCGTTCCTGAAGGAGAGGCTTTGTTTGCTTGTGTGCTGTTGTGCCGTTCCCCTTTGGGTTGTGTGGCTCTCGATCAGCCAGGATTTTGACGCAACGCTGCTCAGTGCCAAAGTCCTAAGACCGCAAACCCCAGCGTTACATCTCGTCCTGATTTCCCGTTTGCCTCACCCCCTCAGGAGGGGCTGGGCGACGGATTTTCCTTGTGGTGGGTCCATGCCCAGTCCCGGCGTGCTTTCGTGTGGTCCTCTTTCGGGCTGTGTGGCTCCCGATCAGCTAGGGCTTTGGTGCAGCGTTCATAAGTGCAAAGCCAGTGGGCCGCAACCACAACGCTACACCTTGTCTTAACTTCTCGCTTGGCAGACCCCCTCTGGAGAGTGGGTCGGGGCCATGGATTTTCCTTGTGGTGAGTCCATGCCCCGTTCTGCTATGGTCTTCTCACAGTGATCCAGGGATCGCTGTCACCGATAGGCACTCCTTAGTGCAAAGCCGAGGCCGCAACCACAGCGCCTATCGTTGACTTTGTTCCCCTTCTCGCTGTGAGACGGCCGCCCTTTGATCACTACGGCCCTTTTTGGTTGGTAGCGTCTAAGGTGCGGTTCGAATATTTATTTTTACTGTTCTGAACTCGGGTCTCTAGAGAATTTGGTTTAAAGTATGTATTCTCGTACGGGGTGTGTTTTACGGTACAATGCGATTATTTTTGTCTGCGCCCTTAGTTTTCCCCTATATTTTGTCCAGGTAGTTTGTTTTCTCAAAGAATTTGAAGACCGCGTCCCTCATTTCCTGTGAATTTAGATTGAGCAGAGAAACCGCGTTTATCTCCCCTTGGTATCCTAATGTTGTCAGTTCTCCCTTTAGTTCCCTTCTGGCGGGGCCGTGTGCGGGGCACTCTGCGAGGTAGTGTTGAACACACTCCACCCCGCCACAGTGCCCGCATAATGGATCGGCCTCGCTATAGAAGATGTTGTGTGCATTTAGTCCGTTGACCCCGAGTCTTAGTCGTGTATATATGCGATCGAGCTTTCGGCTGTCGCTATATTGTACCAATTTCGGTGTCAAGGACTGACAGATCGAGTGTCTAAAGCCGTGTTGTCCCTGCCATATGCGCGCCCATTCCTTTTTGATGCTGGCCTTAATGATTGCGTATACTTCTTGTGGGGTGGGGAGGTAGTCAAGTGCCTTTCCCCGGGTCAGAGCTTCTTTGGCCAGTGTGTCTGCGCGCTCATTCCCCTGCACGTTGCAGTGGGAGGGGATCCAATCTATGTTCAGGGTGATACCTTGTTTTAGAATTTTGTGTATTAGGATATGAATGTCCTGCAGTATATCTGGTCTTGTAGTGCTATTCCCAGAGTTTATGCTTTGTATTGAGCTTAATGAGTCTGTTAGTATAACAACACTATCGGGTTTTTGTTCCTGTATCCATTCCAAAGCTTTTTGTATGGCTATAAGTTCTGCAGTGTAGACTGTGAGGTGCTGGTTAAGTTTGAATTTTTGGTCGAAGTTTAATTCTGGTATTGTGAAAGCACACTCCGTTTCTTTTTTGTCAGCATCTTTGCTTCCATCAGTGAAAATTTTAAGCGCTTGCTTATAGTTTTCACTGATGTGTGATTCTGCGATCTCATTGCATTTTTTCTGTGATGTTTCATTTTTCTTTATGACACCCGTTAGTGTTGTTTTTGCGCATAGGCTTCTTAAGTTAAAAACTTCCGGATATGTTTGTTCCGCTGTTTTGACCTGCTCGAGGTCATGGTTTTTTAATTAGGTCCTGGACTTTGATAATATAGGGGATCTTTCCTCTTAACCTATCTCTTTTAACATGATTGGGCGTGTCGGCGATCATTTCGTTTATGGGGAGACTTTCCCTAAGACTGCTTGAGCGGGCCCAGTACTTGAGTTGCAGTTCATCCCTCCGCAGGTGCAGGGGCATGACGCTGCATTCAATCTCCAGGTCCAGGTTCCGCGTTCCCCTGTATGCCTCAGTAGCGATTCGAAGGGCCGTGGCCTGTATGCTATCTAGTTTTTTCAGGTGTGAGGGCGCCGCAGACGCGTATGCTTGGCAGCCATAATCAATTTTGCTTCTTATAAGTGCTGTGTACATTTTGATCAGGGTTTTCTTGTCTGCTCCAAAGTTTGCCCCCGAGACCGCCCTTAGCACATTTAGGTCCCGCTGGGACCTGGACACCAGGTTTTCAATGTGCAGTCTCCATGTTAGATTGCTGTCAAAGTACATGCCCAGGAATTTGGCATGACCGGCGTATTTTATTTCCTGCCCGTCATACGTCAGCCTGGGCATGCCCTTTGTATCTGCGAAATTTCTATTGTAAACTACCACTGTTGTTTTTTCAGTTGACAATTTGAAGCCCCAATTTGTAGCCCAATCATGTATGGCATTTAACGCTTTTTGTAATGCAGGAATGGCACTTTTCGGTTTTTTCGCGGTTTTCCATACTAAGCCGTCATCTGCGAACATGGATATTTCCAGCGGTAATGCATTAAGTGTTTCCTGCAGTGTGTTCATTAATAGGTTGAAAAGGATAGGAGATAGCACCGACCCCTGGGGGGAACCATTCTCGCATTCATAAAAACCGGACACCTCGCTACCTATTTTTACGTTCATTTTTCTATCAGTCAAAAAGTCTCTGATCCAGGTTAACATTTTTCCTTGAATTCCGAATTTGTTTAGTTTTAGGAGGACCCCCCTAGTCCATAGTAGGTCGAAAGCTTTTTCTAAATCCAAAAATATCGCTACCAGTGAGTGTTTCATTAGTTTTGCCTTTCGGATGGCGGATTCCAGTCTGGTGATTTGATCAATGGTAGATCTATGTTTTCTAAAACCTGATTGTTCATTTGCTAAGAGGTTGTTTTTCTCAATGTGTGCTGTTAATCTAGATGCTACCATGGTTTCCATGATTTTACATATGGTTGATGTGAGTGAAATCGGCCTATACGATTTCGGCTCGTGGGGGTCCTTGTCTGGTTTTAATATTGGGACGATGGTGCTCTCCTTCCATTGTGTAGGGAGGGTACACTCGTCCCAAGATTTATTTATTAGTGCGAGAAGTTGATTTTTTCCCTTTTCTGGTAGATTTTTTAACATGTCGTAGTGAACGGTGTCTGCCCCGGGGGCGGTGCTCTTTTTCTTATTAAGCGCGCTCTGTAGATCCCTATGGGAGAAGTTCGCATTGTATGCACGGCACTGGCCAGCGCGATCGGCGTCTTGAACGGCCTGCTCAATTATTGGGTCCTGCGTCTCCCTAATGCGCCTAAAATTTGGGTCTAAATTTTCGTTACTGCAGACTTTCCGGTAGTGTTGTGCTAAGATTTCTGCTTTTTCATGGTTTTCGTGATATCTTGCGTTTCCTTGTTTTAAAACTTCTACCGGTTTTAGTGGTTTTCCATTAAATCTTTTTATTGTGTCCCAAATTTTCTTAGAGTTTGTTTTATATGTGAGAGTAGACACAAAATCCCTCCAGGCTGTGTTAAAAGGTATTTTGTTTCCTCCCTTACGCGTCTATATTCTTCTAAAAGTGCGGCTGTTTTGTTTTTCCTGTATTTATAGTATATTTTATATTTCTTTTTGACTGCCTCGCTACAATTTTCATCCCACCATGGCAGGGTGTTTTTATGCTTATTTTTTGGTTGCGTTTTTGGTATTGATTTTTCACATGCCGCCATTATTTCCGAAACAAAATCCTCATTGCTTTTATCGATATTTGTGCCTTCGAGGGATATGTTAATGTGTTTAAGTTGCTGCCTAAAGAGGTCCCAGTCTGCTTTGTCTAATTTCCAACGTCGGGCAGGCCGCTGCGTTACGCATTTGTGAGTGACGTTGAGCGACGTCAGGATGGGGAAGTGGTCGCTTCCCATCGTGTCGTCTCCCACGTGCCACTCACTAGATCGGCATAGTGATGCGCTGACCAGTGTTAAGTCTATGGCGCTCGTGCTTCCGCGCTCGACGTTGAGTCGTGTGCCACATCCCGTGTTTAAGATTACGCCGTTTGTCGTATGTGGGGTTGTGGTTTGTCTCCCATAGTTCATGTCTGGCATTGAAGTCCCCCAAAGAAAACTGATTTTTTCCCCACTTTTTTATAAATTTCATCATAATCGTCAGACGTTACATTTGTTTGGGGTGGTGCATAAAAGTTAACGACGTCTATGCTTTCATTTTGCCCAAAAAGTCTGACGATCACCACCTCTATTTCTTTTTTTGTGTGTCTAAATTTGATTTCTTCCGAATCTAGTCCTGATTTGATAAAGGTGGCTAGTCCTCCCCCATGTTTCCCCTTTTCCCTACTGAAACTGACCGGGGTTTTATATCCTGGAAGTTTTGTTGGTTTACTATCTTTTTTTGAGAAAGTTTCTTGAATAGCTATTACCTCCGGTGTGTAGCCTAAAGTTTCTAGATAATGGCCTAAGGCCCCGAGTTTTGTTCCGTTCTCCTTGCCAGACAGACTACGGGCGTTCCACTGTAACACGCGGATTTTAGCAGTGGTGCTGGGATCCATAATTAGGCAGTAATATATTTTTTGTATTAACGGCGTGAGTTTTTACGTCCACCCTTGATCCTTGGTCTAGGATCGGTGGAGCTATAGTCCGCGTTTTTCCTTAAGAGCTCTTGTGGTTCGCGTTTGTTATGTTGCCTCCTTGGGATTATTGTTTTCCGCCTATTTTGTGCGGGTGCAGGTGCGGTGCTTATTTCTTTTTCTTTCGTTGCTTCTGTAGGTGATTGGGGGTTCTCGCTATTTGCGGTGTGTACCCCTGTGGTGCCCGACGTATTCATGTTGTCGGTTTCCATTATGTTTGCGGTGGCATTTTCGACGACGAGGTCTATGACCTCATCTGACGCCTTGGTGCTCAGCAGATTTTGTTTGTTGAGCTCGTGCAAGATTGAGCTCGTGCCTTTTTTTATCGCCGCGGCGATTAGCGTTTCGACCTCCATTTTTGTGTAAGTCTCCTTTGTGATGTGTGCATGGGGTGCGGTATGGGCCGCACTGGGGGTTGCAATGTAAGCCGCACTGGGGGGTGCGGTATTAGCCGCACTGGGGGTGCGGTATAAGCCGCACTGGGGGGTGCGGTATAAGCCGCACTGGAGCTCCTGATTTCTTGCGCGGTATTTTGTGTTTGGGCTTTTTTTTGTTCCCAATCTCTGGCTATTTGACCGTTTATTTGGTCGATTTGCGCCTTGTAATTGAGGAAAATGTTGCACCCGCGCCATGCTACTCCATGGCCGGCTAATCCGCAGTTTGCGCATTTTTTATTGTGTTTAGTTTTGCATTCATTGTGCTTATGGATCCCAGCACAGTGCGGGCATGTGCTTTTTTTACTTCTGCAGTTTTTTTCCGAGTGTCCATATTTTTGACATTTTTGACAGCGCAAATACTGCAAAAAGCATGGTTGGAGAGGATAAGTGATATCGGCTGTACTGGTCAGCTCGAAAGTCGGTGTTTCCTTATTAAATGTCAATTTGACTAAATCGAGATCTTTGCCCCTGGACGCTATCCTACGTGCATCGCAAATCTGATAGCGCCCAAAGTCAAACATCTCCCTGAGTTTTTCCTGCCTGATATTTGCCCCGATGTTCAGTGTTGCGTATGTCATTTTTTGTTGCTGGTTATTGCGCGTGTTGTTTGCGCTACCTTGTAGTTCCGCTAAGCTTGTGCCTATTGTAATTTTGAGTTCGAGCCGCTGGTAGTGAAAACCCTTCGCTTTTACTTCTTTGGCAGCCGGGATTTTGATAAAAGGGGCCCTTTCCCTTCCCAGGGGCATGGGCTTCGATGACCTCCCCTATGTAGGTCTTGAAACTGGTCGCAAACTGTTATATTTTCTGTATGGGGAAAGCGCCCCCCACCAGCGCGAACATAACGTAAACGTACGTCATGCCCGTCGCCGCTGTTTGGCGCGCCTCCGTTCTTTCCTTGCTTGAGGCGGGGGTAGGGACGTGGGATTGAGCCCTAGCCCTAGCCATGCTCCCCTCTTTGTGTGTCCTCCCATTTTTTTGCCCACTTCCGTGAAGCCCCCTTTCTCCATGTCCTCCTCCTCGGCCCCAGAGTCAATGACCAGGACTGAATCCAGGTCTTTCACCCCCTCCCCCAATCCAAGGTTTATGGCCTTAGGTAATGGGCGCCCCTCGAAGGACTCCCCCTCTGAGTCGCTTGACAGGTATGTCCTATCCCGCTTCTGACCTGCTGCCTGGCTCTGATCAGTCTGATCAGGGGCCACCTTCCCTTTAGAAGACCCGGGTTTTGGGGTTGAGGTCATGTTTGACCCCAGGGATCGCGGCAGGGCGAGGGTTTTTTGCCTAATCTGGCCCTCCCAGTCCTTACCCTGAGGGGCGGGCCCTCCAGGGAGGGGCTCAGAGAACTCTGTCTCCGAGGTCCCCCCTGCAGGGCTCGCCACCAGGTCCGCAACCATATCGCAAACATCCCTGGTGTTGTCCAGGCCCTCCCCCTCCCCAGCCAGCTGTTTTGGATCAGCAGAGTCCACCCCCGGGCCCGTACCCTGGGTCCCTGAGCCTGTCGCGACCTCATCATGTGTCTTTGATCTCATTTTTCTACCAATCAACAATACTAACAATACTAATCAACAATATACTAACAATATACTGACAATATACTAATACAATATACTAATCAAGATGTCACTTTTTTACACTTCTAGAAGCCAATTTTCACAGCTTGGAAAGGTGTGAAAATAGGTATGACACGGGGTATTGTGTCAAGAAGGCAAGATAAACGCAAAAAATAATAACTGAAGAGAGAGATTAATACGTCCTACCTGTCCGAAGACTGAACCTGGAGTGTGGATGCCCCTGAGATAAGATTGACTAGGCGGAGCTATCTTTTGTACCTGCCTTTGGAATGTTCTATTAACAAAAAGGTAATCCAAGTCACCCAATTGTGTGAATTCAACTGTAACACAAACCAAGCTGCGGCATATATTGCTATTTGATACGCTTGCAGAAAGCATGCGAAAGGCACTCTACTGGAGTCAGCGAATTCGACATATATTGACAACACCTGAATAGCTCCGTCTAGTCAATTTTATCTGCTACTACTATATCGAGTTCAAATACGACAACGACAAGGTCGACTACGCCGCCACCTCCCCCTCCAGCGCCGGCAGCACAGGTGACGACAGAGGCGGCACCTGCGACGACGGAAGCGGAAAAGGAGAAGTTCTCTTGGAGTGGCGGCGGATGGTGGTGGAAGAGATCAGAAACGAGACGTGGATTCCATTAGGATATTACACACATGTCGGAAACGTCACCAAAATGACCTTAATAGTGTTGACGGGGACATAAAACCTCAAATCAAACAAACAAACAAACACACATGTCGGATAATGCTTTCTTTAATGGTTCTAGAATCCTTTATTTTCTTGATAAATGTGTGATATTTTTTATCAAGTCTTTTCAATTATAAATTGTGTACTAATCAGAACTCTTCATTAAGGCGTTTCTGACGAGTTCCCTAAATCTGTGCGCTTAACCCTTATCTTACTGTTCACGACAACCCCTATCTTTGCAAACAGTGTAGATGAAGAAGGCATCTGATCATGATCTACACTGTTTGGCATTCGGTTTATGAATTTGTAGCAATAAATTACATCAAGTAATTTTATTGGTTCATAGACAGAAATGGGTGTGGCTTAAATGAATATGCAGCAAGATAGGGGTTAACATCACGTTAACATGTTCGTGTAATGAACACCCCTCAAAACACCACGTTATATAGAAAAAAATGGCTTTAACCCTTTTTGTACCAAGTGGAATCTTCCTCCTTATATATAGAAGAAATCCATTTCAAAATTTATGAGTGTCAGCTTGTGTTCTCTCCAAAAGTTGTTAGGAAAATGACTTAACTTTTTGCAAACAGTGGAGGCCCTGTCTGATCTGGGCCTGCACTGTTTGTCAGGGTACCCGTTTTGGGTTTTCTGGTACTAAATGGGTAAACAGGGGTATTCATTATTTTTATACTTTTTGCTCCGAGTAATAGGTTGTGGGTACTCGTTAGAACCGCCTCAAACGCGGCCCAAACGAGCACTCACAATCTAAATTTGGTGCATATACAAGAAAAATATCATTCATTTTTGTCAGAAAATAGCATGTTTGAAGATATGAAAAATGCAATATTTTACACTGATGTGTTACCGTTATGAAACACATTTAGGTTTCTCGTTAGAACCGCTTCTTCTAGCTCCAACAATCAATGTTTTCATATGAAATAAGTAGAATACATGCAATGTATATGGAGGATCTTACATGAGTGTTCATGTATTATTGAATTTATTAAATGATTTGAGGAAACTAGTTTAATAAGTTCAATAATACGCGTACGTACGTGTACATGAGCATGCATGCAAGATTCTGTTTATCATTTGACTTTTAAAACGCTTTTTATTCAATATATATATATTTTTTAACGTCAATATCGCTATTATTAATTGATTATCCTGTATTACACCAAGTAAACCAATATTCAAAAGTCGTAAATCATGTTTTTAATTGCCTCAATTAATAAAATTGTCATTTATCAAGTAATTTCGTATTGGCCCAGTTACAGGCTCTCGGTCAGCTGTATTGGCCTTGGCCTTCGGCCTCGTGCCAATACAGCAGACCTCGGACCTGTAACTGGGCCAATACGAAAGTTCTTGATTAATAACATTATATTATTAATTGACTATCCTGTATTGATCGGAGGTCATCTGTATTAACACCATTAAGTCTGGACATTGGTCACTATAACCAAGACTTAAGTCTAAGCAGTGGTCATTATAGTCAAGATTAAAAGTCTGGACATCGTCACTGTAGTCAAAACATAAGTCTTGTCATCATGTCAATTTATGCAGGGGTCCCTGTGGTCAAGTCTTTTACAGTGGTCATTAAAACCTACCCAGCTGGCACATGACGTAATTGCGACGTCACATCAACGTCGGTGCAACGTCATTACGTTTATGCAACGTCAAATCAACATCGGTGCAAAGCATGCAACATCAAATAAAGTCGGTGCAACGTTGCACCCACGTTGATTTGACGTTGCCCCAGCGACGTGTGCCTGCTGTGTAGTCTCAAGTCTTAACAGTGATAATCTTAGCGAAGACTTAAATGTTGAACGTAGTCACTGAAGATGGTGGTCATTAGAGTCAGTTCTCTAATCTAGACAGTGGTTACTGTAGTGAAACCTTTAATCAAGACAGTGGTGTTACCTCCCTTCCATTATCTACCTTGCTAGATCATATGCATAGCTTCTAGGTTTATAACCACTCTCTGACAACTGCGTCAGGGAGTTGACTCTTTGGCTCAGCGGTTAGAGCACTGGACTCTCACCCAGGTTCGAATCCCACCATAGGCGGGGATTTTTTTCAGGTTATGCTTCTTTCCTTTGTTACGGCTTTCATGGGGCTCGTCCGGGATCGGACTTTACATGCCAGAATTGGCTTCGTGCCGAAGTTGGCATCCTTCACGTCATCATAAATGATGACTTCCTGAAGAGGGGGTGTGTTACCTCCCTTCGATTATCTACTTTGCTAGATCATATGCATATAGTTTATCAACGACCTTTGAGAGTTCAGCGTTCAAGCGACTATTCCATGTTTTAGTGGAAGCAAGTTTCGGTTATCTTTTTTCGCAGGATTTTAAAATTATAAATAAGTTTTTTGATAATAGAAATTATGTAGAAGCCGTGGCCCTGCGGTTAGCATGATGCAGTACGAATCTCAGTAAAACTATATCACCCAATGTAAAATCCCAACTGAGCGCGACTTACCTAAAACACGGATTAGTCCAAAATTAAAAGTGCAGTCACGTCTCGCTGCGTTTTGAAAGACTATAGCTTCTATGTTTATAACCTCTCTCTGACAACTGCGCCAGGGAGTCGACTCTTTGGCTCAGCGGTTAGAGCACTGGACTATCACCCGAGCGGCCCGGGTTCGAATCCCACCACTGATTTTTTTCAGGTTATGCTTCTTTCCTTTGTTACGGCTTTCATATCGTAAGAGTGGTTACTTTACCCAAGCCTCAAGAATGATCAGTGGTCACTTTCACTAAGCCTTAAGAATGGACAGTGATCAAGGTAGCCAAGTCTAAAATATGAACAGGGGTCGAAAAAGTCAAGTCATAAATCTGGACATTATCACTGAAGTCAGGTCTGAAGTCCCAACAGTGGGTACTGTAGTCAAGCCTGTTGTCTGGACATTGATCACTGTAGCCTGATCAGTGGTCATTGTAGTGAAGCCTTGTGTTTGAACAGTGGTCTCAGTAGACAAGTCATACGTCTTGACAGTGGTCAATGTTATGACGTTTTTCAAAATTTCCATGTGTTTGTTTGATTGATTTGAGGTTTAGCATCCCCGTCAACATCGTAAATGTCATTTTGTGGGATTTTTACCCGACATTAAGATGAAATGACATCTCAAGCCATGCCGCCCAATGAAACCAATAGGGTTATAAGCATGGACGTGGTATCGCGTATATGTATCAATATCTCGAAAATTACATGTACTTGACATATTTCAATAAAATTTTCGCCAATCTTCATCATTTGCCAAAGGCTACTTATGTACAAAAAAATAAATAAAGAAAATAAAAAAATGGCTTTCCATGTAATGTTCCATGCTTACAGTCAGCTTCTTTAAAGTCTGAGCAGTGGTCTGTGTAGTCAAGCCTTGTGTTTGGACGGTGCTATTTTTTATCAAGCCTTACATCTGGACCCTTGACACTGTAGTCAGGTCTTAAGTCTGGTGATGGATTGAGTCAAATCTAAGATCAGGCAGTGGTCACCGTAATCAACTTTAAAGTCGGAAACGTGGTCAGTATAGCCATGCTTAAGTCTGGAAAGTAGACAAGCCTGATGACGGGAAAGTGGTCGCAGTAGGCAAGTCTGATGTCAGAAAGTGGTCACTGTATTTAAACCATAAGTCTCAGTGGACAATGTTCTCTGCAGAACAAGGGGAATGGGAACACCTGGCAGATTTTTCCCGCCATTATTCTCTCTATACTAGCCTACAACATGATGGTTAAAGTTTTGTGATTTGAAACAATTTTCATCTGGTGTATTTGTGGCAGGACGAAAATTGGGATTTCGCGACCGTACGCTTTAAAGACGGGAAGGGGCTGAATTTGATTTCTAGTTTCTTACAAAGTTTCAAAGTTTATTAAGAAAACAGGAAAGCCCTGATGGACATACTAACGTGAACGAATGAAGCTAGATTAATACAGAGAAACAATGAAACAAGGAAAAACATACAATAACATGTATCACGACCTCCCGAAAATACGGCTCATTAACTTTTTTTTTCTTCTTTCCTCCGCTCTCCTCCCTCTTTTTGATCTCTGTAACCGTGCTATAAAGTAGCAGTGGGACATGTATACAGTTACCGCAAAAATACCAAAAAGTCAGGACGTACATGTACATATACTGCAATCACAGTCTTAGTTTACAAATATGGACATGTTTATACCCTGATCGGAAAGAAGCTGATCAATCAAGGTCTGCCCTGGTTACTCTTCTGTCCAAACATTTAGGACACTTGTACGGTAAGCCGCCTGGCTCAGGTTGCAGTTGTTAGTTGTGGCTGAATTAGAGCGACACAAAAATGTGAGTGATTCGAAATACAGCTTGCTCACGGGGGTAATACCATTTTCTATACCTGTGTTGTCGACCGAGCCGGTACTGTGTAAAGCTGCTGTCGACCGAGAAATACGGTTTTCGACCGAGCAGTACGGCTGTCGACAGAGGAGGGTCTTCGATTTTGATGCACTTGGAGAGGCGAAAACGTTAGTTTAAACATTTAAAAACGATGTCGGTGTTTTAAAGAGACATGCTGCTAATTGTCTGTTCACTTATAGAGAGTCGTGAGTCTGAAAAACACTATAAAATACCGGTTCTTTCGAAAAAAAATCAGTTTTCACAGAATATCATTAATCTAATGCTTTATGAAAAGTAGGAAAGCAATAAAACACCAAATATATTTTATCTACCATTTACGCTTCAACAACAACGTGGGTTTGACATAATTCATGCACTCTGGGAGTTTTTATAGACCTTTGAAAAATGTCGGGATACGGATGTCGATTATTAGAAATACGACCGTCGATGGTATCCTAGTCTGATTGATACGGCTGTCGACGAAATAAAAAACTACAGTTCATGTACTGCTGTTAAAATACATGATTTATTCTATGATTATTACTGAAATCTGCACTATTAGGCAGATTTCACTGGGAGCCATGAAGAACAAGTTGGCTGCTTTCAAAAAGCATCCAATAGGTTTGGTCTTGTCAGTCTACATTCCGATCTGAGCCAGCTGATATCATTATCCCTCTTAATTCATTTTAAGCATAGTGTTTGTCATTTCATCCACAACATTCTTAGACTTTTATACTGCATTTCAGCGGCCCCCGCCCATCGGGGCTTGAAGAAATAGATGGGCTGCATGATGCTTCCACGCTGAGCTGAAACCGACCCGCACACGAGTACTGGTAAACCGCTCTGGGGATCTAAGCCTGCCCAGGCAAAGCGGTGCGAGTCGGACGGTCCATGCTTATAAGCCCTATTGCTTTCATTGGGCGGCAGGGCCTGAGATGTCATTTCACCTCAATGTCGGGTAAAAGTCCCACAAAATTGGAAACGTCTCCAAAATGACCTTTACATTATTGACGGGGACGTTAAACCTCAAATCAAAGAAGCAAAAACCTCAGTGTACAATCTTTTGAATTGCAACAGTACTTAGCAGATACCATGTCCGAATGTCCGAATCCAGACTGGATAGCACTAAGAGGTTCGGGACGAATCTCATTAGGCAAGGGGGGGGGGGTGGGTATGTAAAAGGTCGAAGGTGTGGCTCGGTAGTGTGTTTGTACGATATACGAGAGGCCCTGGTTTCGCAGAGCTAAAACTGACCGCACTTGAGTGCTGGTAAACCATTATACACCACATTTTTTTTATTTGGCGGCAAGGCTTGAGATGTTATTTTATCTCAATGTGGGTTTAGGAAGCAACGTCTCAAAAATGACTCAAATAGTGTTAACGGGGACGGTGATTTGTTTGTTTGTTTTGAGATTTAACGTCCCCGTCAACACTGTATAGGTCATTACGAAACGTTGCTACCAATTCTGTGGGACTTTTACCCGATATTGAGATGAAATGATATCTCAAGCCCTGCCGCCCATGAAACCAATAGTGTTTATAAGCATGGACTGCGATTCGCACCGTTTTGCCTGGGCTGGCTTAGATCCTCTAATTGGTTTACCAGTACTCGTGTGCGTTGGTTTCAGCTCATCTATTTCTTCAAGCCTCGATGGGCGGGGGTCGCGGGGACGGTGAATTTCAATATTCAAACAACCCTGTTACTGGTAGTAAACGATTGATCTTTATCACCCACATGTTGAATCCGTCAGGTTGGTAATCCTTCGATTCGTCTTCACTGTCTCGTCCCCGCCCATCGGGGCTTGGAGAAATAGATTGGGCTGCATGGTGCTTCCACGCAGGGCTGAAACTGACCACACATGAGTACTGGTAAACCGCTTAGATGGACTAAGATTGCCCAGGCAAATTGATGTGAGTCAGAACGTCAAATGTATATAAGCCTTTTGGTTCCATTAGGCGTCAGGGCTTGAGGTGTCATTTCATCTCAATGTCGGGTAAAAGTCCCACAAAACTGGAAGCAACGTCTCCAAAATGGCCTAAATAGTGTTGATGGGGACATTAAACCACAATTCAACCAACCAGCCAATCATCTTCGCCATCGCATCGTTTGATTGCGATTAGCGCAACATGACGTGACCATTGTCAGTTAATTATTCGATTGTTGTTTTGGGTTTAACAACACGTCAACCCATGAGGATGATTTTGTCTCGTCTCCCAGAGAAAGGGAGGAACATATAGAAGAGATCGTAGTTTAAAGTAAAGGACAGAGGAGAAAGAGGAAAATGAATGGAAATGTAGAAACAGAAGAAATAAGAGCACTCCCCTCTACCCTTACCTGCTGCAAGGATAGCAGGCCTTACCTAATTGTCAGCAATTATCAGTTGGACGCCACAGTGACGCAAAACATACGTCACCTTTTACTTACGCTCTATTTAAAATTGTCAAATTCAAAGAAATCAATAACTGCTATCGGATCAGTCTGAACAACGGTTATTTTTGCAACACAAAAGTGCTCATGCGCAAAAATACGGAATCGTAGGATAGCAATTCCTTAGCGACCGGTGGCGTCCTAAACTCATCTATAGGGCCGTGGTTATCTATTTCATTTGTTGGTAACGTCCCTGTTAACACTGTATGAGTCTTTTTTGAGACATTGCTTCCAGTTTTAAGAATGGAAATAAAGAACACCACCCTCGGCTTATCAGATACAATAGCTCCCATCGAATGCGCCAAAAAAGTCTTTTAACAACTCAGTCTGTAACTGGTGGCAGGTCACTTAGTAGTCATGAAGTTTTTGAACAGAATCTATTGCTATCTGTGCTGGGCTCAAGAACAATAAACAACGTCCCATCAACGTTATGACTTTGTTTCGCTCCCTGAAAATTTTATATATTTGGAAGGTTTAGAACCTTCGACCTTGGCACTGACGTGAATTCTAGTAGCAAAGACATGAAAATGATTTTACACACCCAGCGATCTTTTTATGTTTGGTTTTACGATCCTTTCAAGATTATTCAGTGCACTCACATCAAGCCGATCGTTAATCGGAGATGAGCGAAAACTAGTGTACCCGATGAAAAAACCTCCTGACCTTCCGTTGCAGAACTTCTCACGATGTGACCTGAGCCATACCTAATGATTAAGAGTCAGCACTCCTATCCACTAGGCCACGGAGGCCCGTTACACCCAGCGATCTTTATAAATGAGGAAAAATAACATTCTCTGTCTTTCCAACATTTACATATACGTATTATTACTTATTAGAGCTACCAGCGTACCGGGAGATGTTCAGAATATATAAATCTGTTCCTATTTGTGTGAAGTAAACTTTGCAAGTTTTGTTTATTTGTATTTAACGGCCCAGTCAACACTGATTTGGGTCATGTTTGGGTTGTCAGTGTACCTATCCACGCTTTTCCTGATGAGCAGGCTTATCCGTAAGCGGTTAACAAGTTCAGTGCATATTCTGTCGCCAAAAACTGACCCCTGCCCTTCCTGAATCAGCGGAAGGGAGAGAATGACCATAGAAAAGATTTCATAATCAATCTCCACGAAAGAATGTTGCCGACCCCGGTAGGTATCGAACCCGAGTCTTCCTTATCGCCAGTCAGACTGCATCCGCTTGAGCTACCGCAGCCAGCCACCTTTGTGAGTAGTAGTAGTTATGTTATGTTGTTTTTCGTTTCCATGGCCCCATGGACTTACTCCATAATGGCACTGCAAGACGTAAAATTTGCGAAAATGACTGCTACTCCTGCAAAAGTAGTTTGTTTTTGGATATGTCTAAGCGGTATACTCTTAATTTTGTTTGATTTGAGGGTTAACGTCCCCGTCAACACTGTAAAGGTCATTTTGGAGACGTTGCTTCCAATTTTGTGAGACTTTTACCCGACATTGAGATGAAATGACATATCAAGCCCTGTCGCCCAATGAACCCAATAGGGTTTATTAGCATGGCCTCGCACCGCGGTTCCTGGACAGGCTTAGATCCTCTAAGCGGTTTACCAGTACTAGTGTGCGGGCCGGATTCAGCTCTGCGTGGAAGCATCATGCAGCCCATATATTTCTTCAAGCCCCTATGGGCGGGGGCCGCTATACCCTTAATGGAAAGAATTTGCTCCTGGGGAGCAAATTCTTTCCTTTTAGAGTAGACCCCTTGAGGAGCAAATTCTTCCCCTTTTAGAGTATACCCCTTTTTCAGTTGGACAGAGTCAACAGAGTAGCAACCATAAGGTCCTTAAAGTTGTATTTCCATCACGAAATCATGCCTATAGAATTGCGATCCCCTTTAATATGTTCTATTATCCTTCGGAAGCAAGGAATACACCACAGAACTGAAAAATACGGTGTACACATGCTTTCTGGGCCAGACTAGCTAGTTTCGGCCAATTAGGCCTCATCAGTGACCCTAAGATATTTTCAAAATTCCACAATGGAATCAGTGATCCCAAAGGACAAGAAAATATAACCTACACTATGATATAGGGCAGGGAGACGTTTTACCGCCGCCACACATTCCCACACACCAGCTGTAGTGAAGTTAAATATGTTCTATAAAAGGGCTATCCTTTGAAAGCAAGGAATACACCACAGAACTGAAAAATATGGAGTGCACATGTTTTCTGGGCCAGACTAGCTAGTTTCGGCTAATTATATTTTCAAAATTCCACAATGGAATCAATGATCTCAAAGGACAAGAAAATATAATCAACACTTTTATATAGTAAAGCTCGGGTTTTCAGGGCAATACATTAATTTCCGTATTCATGCTCTGAGACACTAGATTGTGGGTACTCGATAGAATCGCCTCGTCGAGGCGTTTCTGTCGACTCCCCGCAATCTAGGTTTTGAGCAAAAAAAGGCACATATTCCAATTTTCTTTTTAAAATTTCTTTTTCTTTGGCCAAAAAATGACAATGTATTTGAATAGGTGTGTTTCGAAATACGGTAAAAATGGTAGACTAACTGCCACACCTGCCAGGTGTATCCATTTCCCTTAAGATATTTATTGTTTGAGTTGAAACGCTTCCTTTTCGGTCTGTTTCGCTATTCAGACAGGCTGTTTCCTGTAATTGCAGTATAGTATTGCATCATTGTTAAAGCTGATTGGTTGATCGCGTCACGTGCCCCTCCATGGAACAGTTACAATCTGGTCATTAGACCCGGTTTGCCCGCC
This sequence comes from Lucinisca nassula, assembly GCA_963580285.1. Classification (NCBI taxonomy): domain Eukaryota; kingdom Metazoa; phylum Mollusca; class Bivalvia; order Lucinida; family Lucinidae; genus Lucinisca; species Lucinisca nassula. The sequence continues at coordinate 44,353,194 of OY757010.1, read as the reverse complement.
TCATGGCGACCAAACCAAAAATGTATGTTTTGTGCGAACTGGTGTTTTAAATTCGCAACAATCACCAAGAATAACTCCATCCTTAGCTTTCCCATATTTAGTTTACACAACAGGCTACAAGGCTGGTCACTGATGTAAACACTTGAACATGTAAATGCCAAATCAGATTGAAATTAAATTGCAAAAAAAATGTTGTAAACCTGTGCATGCTGTGCAAATGCTCTTAAAGAATGATGTCTGAAAGATTACAGGCGCTTGAAGTTTAAATGCTTAAACATTTCTAATTTGTTTGAAAGGGCCATAACGAAATTGAATATTGACTATACGTCAATATTAACGTTCATGTTTAGGGTTTTGTTTTTTTTTTTGGTTTTGGTTTTACCGCCCTTTTAAGATTATTTCACTCATATCGAGCCGATCGTTAATCAGAGGTGGGGCGAAAACCGGAGTACCTGGAGAAAAACCACCTGACCTTCCGTTGATGATTCATTGAAAGTTCAGGCTGACATAGATAGATTAGGATGTTGGGCACGTAAATGGGGCATGAGATTTCAGCCAGTTAAATGCAATATCATGCAGATAACTAGGAAGAGATCTAATAAAGTTGAGGCTTCTTACACCTTAGAGGGAACGGTCCTCGAGAATGTGGACTCCATTAAATACCTTGGAGTGACAATCTCACACAACTTGAGATGGAATACTCATATTAGCAACATGTGTACTAAGGCAAATAGAACGCTTGGTTTCCTGAGGCGAAATCTTCATCAGTGCCCTCAGGATGTAAAAGAGGCAGCACATAAAGGTCTTGTTCGCCCAATCTTGGAATATGGTAGTTGTATCAGGGATCCCCAGTGGAGTGGTCCTTAACGATGAGATTGAGAAAGTTCAGAATAGAGCTGCTAGATTTGTAACAGGCAATTACTGCTTTGAAACTGGGAGCATGACTGGAATACTTGGAAAATTAAAATGGGAGTCTCTCAAGAAAAGGAGAAAAGACAGTAGGCTAATCTTTTTATACAAAGGTCAAAAGGGTGCTGCCAGCATTCCAACAGATGACCTTGTTCCCCCAGCTAGACACTGTAGAAATCACCATTCGTTGGCGTTTCAGACCCTTAGCGCAAGAACTGACATTTATAAAGTCGTTCTTCCCCATAACCATTAGAGATTGGAATGCCCTTCCCGATTCGATTATTTCGACAGCTGAAGGTGCTGATGATTGTGTAGCTAAATTTACCTTTTTGGTTAGAGCTAGGGACTAACTTCCCACATCACAGGTCCTGGTGTATGAATGTCATTTGACGTGTCACCAGTAACAATTCTGATTCTGATTCTGATTCTGAGAACTTGACGTCTCATATGTGACCCGAGCGAGGCTCGAACCACAGCGGTGAGACCTAATGACCAAGAGTCAGCGCTCTTAACCACTAGGCCACGGAGGCCCGTTGTTTAAGTTTTGAGCTCAGAACTTCAAGCGCATGTGCAGAGACGAATATTTCTCAACAAATGCCATGACAAACAGTAGGGTTGTGATCAGCAGACATTACGAAAACACGCCTATTAAAATAAATTGAAATTTTTACCCTAAAAACAAAAATTAAACTTCTCAGAAAAAAAAATATCTGATACTTTTTATATTTCTGCTCAAAAATAGATTGTGTGAACGCGCGGTTCTAACAAGTACCCAGAATCTATGTATATGAGCAGAAATATGAAAAATAAGGTTTACCCCTGTAAACCCCAGTTTCACTATATAAAAATGGGGTTCAAGGGGGTCAAAATTATATAGGCGTGTTTTCGTGATGAGCTCCTTTTCCAACTACCCAAAATTCCTAAGCAGAAAAGCTCTTCAGTCCATGTGACTATCACAGACTTGTCCGAATAACTTTTTTTTTATAGAAAACAGCCGCAGTGACTGAGGTCAGAGTGTTGTGTAAGAGGGTTATCTTGGAATCATAGGTTGGGCTTGGCAAACAGTGAAGACCCAGACCAGACGCCACAGAATGCGACGTCTGATCAAGATCTACACTTTATACTTAAAAAATTTCAAGGGTAAATTAAGCAGTTTAAATCACAGTCCAAGACTTTTCCGACCTATAGTCAGCGACAATCGACCCACCAGTACTCTTAGTGCTTTGATTTTGCGTTTGTTATGTGCGCGCAAGTGCATATTTAAGTGAGGTATAAATGGTTAACGCTGAGCAGAAATCGACCGTACATGAGTAGTGGTAAACCGCTTAGTCGGTCTTAGCCTGCCCAGGCAAAGTGGTGCGAGTTTGACCGTCCGTGCATATAATGACATTTTATCTCAATGCCGGGTAAAAGTCCCACAATATTGAAAGCAGCGTCTCCAAAATGACCCAAATAGTGTTGACGGGAACGTCAAACAAACAAACATAACCAGGTAACTGTACCGACATGCTAAGATAGTTATCAGTTGTCTATGTTGATATTCCTAACGGGGATGACATGTTGGTTTTCACTGGGCAATGTCTTGACATGTCCCGTCCTTAGCTGTATTTGAAACAAAAGTCACCTATCAGCGGTAATATGGTTTCTAATATTGTTTGGAGTTGTGGGTATACAAATGCTGACGGGTGGTAAATGTCGGTATGGTCGTCGTGATTTCCTCACCAGATGCAGTTTTGCAGCCAGTGTCGGACCCTGGATAACACAACGCAGAACTGTTCAAGACCGCTGTATCCTATAACTTGTCTACGCCGGGAAGGCTTTCTAAGATTTTTTAAAAAGCTACACGTGTATATTTAAACGAAATTTAGTAATCGGCATAATATGATTTAATAGAGAAGAAGAAGAAGAAGAAGAAGAAGAAGAAGAAGAAGAAGAAGAAGAAGAAGAAGAAGAAGAAGAAGAAGACAGTATTGGCTTGCCACACACCTGCGTCACTGTCACCACCAACACTTCCAATATGTCTAGGGATGGCTTTGTTGAACCGTAAATTTCTCATTTCGTAAATTTCATTCCCAAATTCACATGGTCAATTTCGAAAAATTTTGATGTCTGAATTTTCTGACGTATAAAGAATTGGTAAGTATTCGTTACACATGTGAAAAACTAGTGCGACTTTTTATAGGGTGTGAAGAATTGGTATCAATTCCACACACATGTGAAGAATTAGTTGACAATGTCTGACGTGTAAAGAAATGGTCATTATTCGTCACACATGTGACCTGTGTTTATGGGGTGTGGAGAATTTGTAACAATTACTATTACACGTGTCTTACATGTAAAACTGGTACCGATTCCTCACACATGAGAAGAATCGGTACCGATTTCTCACACAAGAGTATAATTGATACCAATACTTCACACATGTGAGGAATCGGTACCAAATCCTCACAGAAGCCTCCGTGGTGTAGTGGTTACGCTACTCGCCTTGTAAACTAGGGGTCGCAGGATCGACCCCTGGCTTCTCCGGACTTTCGGATGAGTCTTTAAACCGAGGTCCCGTCTCCATATGACCTTAGTTGTTTAAGGGACGTAAAACTCAAACACTCACTCACCAAATCCACACACAGGTGAAGAATCTCAATTAGTTGCCTACCAACTTTCACTGGCTGTAATAGTTTCTGAAAAAAATAATTATTTTAATTTTTCCTATAGAAAAGGATAGGTTGTAAAATTTGACCGTGTCTGGAGATAAGTTCGGGGTAATCCTAAGATCATCATTTGAACAAATTATGATGTGCTGGAGTCCTATCTGTTACATACAAAGTTTCTTGACTGGTCCTAGAGAAGCTTTTCGATGGTTTAACCATATATGGGTGTGGTAGCCATCTTGGTCATGTGACCCAGATGCCGCGAACAAACTAGCGTTCCCCCTCCCCAAAGAGGTTCAAAACATATTGGCTTTGATTGGCCAATCGGTTTTTAGACATTACGAAAACCCGTATGGGGGCCATTTTACTAATTAATCCGTATTTAAAGATATCCATAAATCGAATTATGGATATCCATAATTCGATTTATGGATATCCATAATTCAGATCGATTTATGGATATCCATAATTCGAATTATGGATATCCATAAATCACCGCCAAAGCTTTTGGTTTAATGATTTCTCCCTAAAACACAAGCGTGTTTATTGTAAAAATCTTCAAAATCTTCAGGGTCTTCATCATCGCTGGAAGATGATGGCCGGTCAAAGGGACCTATCTGCCGTGCAGCCTTTTCAGCCGTAAGGCTTCCAAAGCAACGGACGGCATACGCTGAACGCCCGCCATGTGTGCAGTTAAATATCGGAACCAGCCGTAAGATCTGGAAATTTCGGCCAACGCATCCGGTCCCTCTTGAATCACCTCTATGAGGACTGCCCACCAAATCGGACGTAAGATTATAATGATCCAATCAGGCAATCCGTGCATGCTTTCTGGAGAAAAATGCATATGGTCGTTATATATAGTAGTAACATATATCCATATAACACTCTATTTGACGGCCCCTGCCTATCGGGGCTTGAAGAAATAGATGGGCTGCATGATGCTTCCACGCAGAGCTGAAACCGACCCGCACACGAGTACTGGTAAACCGCTTAGAGGATCTAAGCCTGCCCAGGCAAAGCGGTACGAGTCGGCCCGTCCATGTTAATAAACCCTATTGGTTAATTTTGGCGGCAGGGCTTGAGATGTCATTTCATCTCTAGGTCGGGTAAAAGTCCCACAAAATTGGAAGCTACGTCTCCAAAATGACCTTTACAGAGTTGACGGGGACGCTAAACCTCAAATCAAACAAACAAATAGTCTACTTGAGATGTATGGGGTACCATGCAGATTCAGATTTATCTCCTGCCCCTCGCACATTGGGGCTTGGAGAAATAGATTTGGCTGCATGAGCTGAGAGTACTGGTAAATCGTTTAGAAGGTCTAAGTCTGTCCAAATAAAGTCGTGCGAGTCAATGGGCGACAGGGATTGAGATGTTTGTTTGTTTGTTTGTATTTGAGTTTAACGGCACATTCAACACTAATTTAGGTCATTTTGAGCCGGTCAGTTTACCTATCTACACTTTTCCTGGGCAGGCTTATACGGTAAGCAGTTTACCAGTACAGTGCACATTCTTTCGCCAGAAACTGACAACTGCCCTTCTTGAACCAGCGGAAGGGAGAGAATGACTGTAGAAAATATTTCATGATAAATTTCCACGAAAGAACGCTGCCGACCCCGGCAGGTATCGAACCCACTTCCTCCTGATCACCAGTCAGACGCGCATCCGAATTCGAATTATGGATATCCATAAATAATTATGGATATCCACAAATACGGAATAAATAGTAAAACGGCGCCCCATACGCCTCTCAATATGAAACTTTTCGCATGAAAATACTGAATTTTGCTTATTTCTGCTCTAAACATAGATTGAGGGCACTCGTGAGAATAGCCTCGACGAGGCGGTCCTAACGAATACCCACAATCTGTTTTTGCTGGAATTAGAAAAAATAATAAATACGCCTGTAAACCCCAGTTTTACTATATAAAAGTGGGGTTTACGGGGGTCAATATTACATAGGCGTGTTTTCGTGATGGATGAGATGTTTGCAGAATGTGAAAGGACGACGACGGATGCCGGGGCATGAGTATACTCACTTGCTGAGCTTTCGGCTAGGGTGAGCTGAAAACCTAATGACCAATCTCATTGGTGACGGGCCTCCGTGGCCTAATGGTTAAGAGCGCTGATTCTTGATCATTAGGTCTCTCACTGCTGTGGTTCGAGTCTCGCTCGGGTCACATGTGAGATGCCAAGTTCTGCAACGGAAGGTCAGGTGGTTTTTCTCCGGGTACTCAGGTTTTCGCCTACAAAATTGGAACAAACGTCTCCAAAATGACCTTTACAGTGTTGACGGGGACGTTAAACCTCAAATCAAACAAACAAATCAAAGCAAGGATAGTTTATTATCAATCAGCCATTTCAAACACACAAACAAAGCCTGACGAAGAATGCAACAGTTATTTTTTGTTTAACGATGGTTAATTTCCAGTAAGTCTGTCCCTTACACTCTCGTTGAATCATCGACATCCGTACCCAGTAACGTCGACAACTGTACCCCGCAAACTTTCACTTCATCGACAGCCGTATCGATGAAACTATAAACAGTTCCACAGATGCAGATAAAGACATGTTGACACACAAATAAAAGGTTATCGCGTATGTTAATGATGTATCTGCATCATTTCGTCCTCGATATTCCATGACACTGAATGGTCTCGGGTCGTTTCGCCCGTGAGTCGTTTCGCCCATGAGTCGTTTCGCCCGTGGGTCGTTTCGCCCTGGGTCGATTCGCCCTGGGTCGTTTCGCCCGTGGGTCGTTTCGCCCTGATTAGGTGGGTCGTTTCGCCCTTATTTTTTCCAGCCCTATTGATTGAGGTTTTGTTTGTTTTGGTATGTAAAGGGAATGATGGGGGTATTGGGTGTTCCGGAAAACATGGTTTTGCCCTCGTGTGGTGCAGCTGGACGACCTACTGATGGCTTCTACGTCAGGTTTGAGCAACTGAGCTACCACCTTTTTGAGAAAGATATTCGAGCTCACATAAGGTTTACAAATCTTTGCAATGAAATGGGATTTATGGCTGTGTGAATATGACTGTTTATATTTAAAACTGTGACATATTTGTCTTTCTGCCTATCTATCTATCTATCTATCTTCTGATACTGCGTCGGTCACATTTGACCATTACCGCAGGTGTATGTTACATACACTCCAGGTTTTGCAGGATGAAAGCCTACACAGTCAATGTTCTAGAATCAGAAATAAGAGAAATAAAGTATATGCGAAAACCCATTTTTCACTGTATAGAGTTGGGTTTAGAGTGGGCGTTATTGCAGAAGCTTGCTAACATGATGTTTTATTTACTTACCAGTTGTTCTTTCTGCACAAATAGTGGCGTGATATAACTGGTTTTATTATTACGTTAATTGTGTTGACGGGGACGCTTAACCTTAATTCCAACAAACAAAATATTTTTAAACAGTGGTGTCTGAATAAAAGTTTACAAAAATGTCACTTAAAGAGTAATAAAAAAGTTGATTTTACTTTTATACAGACTCTACTGCTCAACCTGGCATGCGCTAACCAACTAACATCTCTTCACTACCAGCTGTCGAAATTTATTTATAAAACAGTGGTAACAGGTTATCAAACCACCGATCTATGTCTGGTGGATCCCAAAATTGTTCTTCTACAGGTTTGGCCTAAAAACTTGTGAAAAATCACCCAGATCTTTGCAATAACACCATTTTCCATCGCCCAAACAAAGGTTTTTTTTCCAATTTCCGGAAATGGACGGTGCGGCTTACTCATTTGCCAGCTGATGGGAATTTCCAATATTGCATCATCATGTAAACATTGGATCAACATGTGCTGTAAGCTTTTGAACATTCTGACATTATCTTTGTATTTTTCATGTGTTTTTGTGAACCACACCTCGCAACAAGGTAGAGGCATAACTTGGAGGTGTAGACAGACAGGTATAAACATGGCTAGTATTATAGAATTTCCATGTGGCTCCTGCAAGGAAGAAGTTTCAGACAGCCATTCAGCTGTCCAATGTGACTCATGCATGCAATGGTTTCATGCCCACTGTCAGGATATTTCCTCCCAACAGTACGCCGTCTATGCCAGTCTTGAAAGCTTCTCCTGGCTGTGTCTGAACTGCGGTTCTCCCAATTACAGCCATGGGCACGTCGAGTCGCTCTCATCCTTGCCCGTCTCAAATCCTTTCTCTGTTTTGGATTCTTCAGACATACCTGATGATTCTATATACTTCAAAACCACCATTGAAGATGAAACGCGCTCTCCAAGTCCTGGAAGTTTTCAGTTTAGCCCGTCAGTGAATGAAGGTCATGTACCAGATACCCCACCCCTCACATCCACACCCATAAAAGTAACTGAGCAGAGAAACAACTCGAGTGTCAATCAGTTTAGTAAACTGAAAGTCATTTGCATAAACTGCCAGTCTATCCAGAGTACAGAGAAACGTGCTAGGTTCTATGCCTTTTTAGACCTCCATAAGCCTGATATTGTGATAGGCACAGAATCATGGCTGCACAAAGAGATCCCTGATTGTGAAGTCTTCCCGGCATCCCTTGGCTACAACCCACCAATTAGAAAAGACAGACCCGGCGACACTAAAGGTGGTGGCGTCTTTATTCTGGTAAGTCAGAAGCTTGTGGTATCAGAGCAACCACAGCTTTCCACGAATTGCGAGATTGTATGGGCAAAGGTGCAAGTGGTCGGAGCTAAGCCGCTTCTTATTGCTGCATACTATCGTCCTTCAGATCATGACCAGGTAAGTGCTGAGGAATGAAATAAGTCCCTATCACTTGTTGACCCCTCCAAGCAACATGTCTGGGTTATGGGAGACTTTAACTATCCCAAGTTGGACTGGGAGGATAACCAACCAATTCTCAAACAAGACTGCCCAAACCAGGAAGCTTACCTAGATTTTGTGTCCACCATAGACGATAACTGCCTCACCCAGATGGTATGTGAACCTACTCGGGAAGGTAACATCTTGGATCTATTCCTGACAAACAGCCCAACACTGGTAGACTCTATCAGTGTTGTCCCAGGTATCGCTGACCACTTGGCTGTGATGGCAGCTGTCAGACTTCGGCCAACAATACGAAAGGTAAAACCCAGAACTGTGCCTTTGTATTCCAAAGCAGATTGGGACAGTATGAGGCAGGGCATGCAGGGGTTCCAGTCAACATTTCTGGCCACCTGTGAAGGGAAGTCAACAGAACAGCTATGGCAGGAGTTTAAGGTAGAGACAGAAACCCTTATTGGCAGGTATGTACCCACCAAAACATTAAGGGGCAGAAAGAATCTACCTTGGGTCACTCAGGAGATAAGGAGAAAGATGAATCGCCGAGACCATCTATACCAGGTCCAGAAATCATCAGGTAAGGAGACAGACCGCCAGCTTTTCAAACAAGCTAAATATGAAGCAGATTGTATGACCAAAACATCATACAACTCTTACCTCAACAGCCTGGTTGGCATCACTGATGAGTCTCGAGACACAGATGGCCCCGGCCCAAATACCAAAAAGCTCTTCTCCTTCCTCAAAAACTGTAGGCAGGATTCACAAGGCAGCTCACCCCTCAAAAAGGATGATCAGTTGCACACCGAAAATGCTCAAAAGGCCAATATCCTTAACTGCCAGTTTCGATCGGTGTTCACTCCAAAGTCCCCCCTAACGCTTAAACAGCTATGCCAGCAGAAAGTCCGAGACCTCCAAGAATCAGGTCACCTTACCCCAGAAAATGTACCCCCTGATGCCAGAAACAAGTATAAAAACATGACCGACATTGACATTTCAGTGAATGGTATCCTGAAATTACTGCAAGGCCTAAACCCAGACAAAGCCCCAGGACCTGACTGCATCAAACCCCTATTCCTTAAGAAGCTCAGTCGTGAGGTCGCTCCCATCTTACAGGTTATATTCTCTAGGTCCCTACAGGAAGGTTCCCTGCCCTCTGATTGGTTGAAGGCAAATGTTTCGCCTATCTTCAAAAAGGGAGATAAAACATGCCCGGCCAACTATAGGCCTATCTCCCTTACATGCATCCTATGTAAGTTACTTGAGCACATAGTGACCTCAAATTTAGTGAAGCATCTGGATCAACACAATATCCTCTATGACCTCCAGCATGGCTTCCGTGCCATGAGGTCATGCGAAACTCAACTCACTATGCTTATTGAGGAATTGCACCAAAACCTATCGGACAGCAAACAAACAGACCTCATACTGCTGGATTTCAGCAAGGCATTTGACAAGGTGAGCCACGAGAAACTAATTTACAAGCTCCATGGCTTTGGTGTCAGAGGTGGAACCTTGTCCTGGATTAAGGCTTTCCTTAATGGTAGGTCACAGACTGTGGTCCTTGAGGGGGATTGCTCTGAGGAGGTACCAGTAACATCAGGTGTCCCACAGGGATCTGTCCTCGGACCAATCCTCTTCCTGGTCTACATAAATGACCTGCCTGAAAAGGTTAAGTCTCAGGTGAGACTCTTCGCCGACGACACAGCTGCCTACCTTGCCATTACAAAGCCTGCTGAGTCCAAGCAGTTACAGGATGACCTCAAAACTCTCGAAGACTGGGAACTCGACTGGAACATGGAGTTCAACCCAGGTAAATGCCAGGTCATTCGAGTAACACGAGCTAGAGAACCCATCCCAACTCAGTACACCCTACATGACCAAACACTTGAGGTTGTGCCCTCTGCCAGGTACTTGGGCGTGGACATTTCTAGCGACCTGTCCTGGAAGCCCCACATTCAAAGAATAACAAACAGTGCTAACAAGTCCCTTGGATTTCTGAGAAGGAACCTTAAGGCCAAAAGCCCAGATCTTAGAGAGATAGCTTACAAGGCTATTGTCCGCCCCCAGCTGGAATATGCTGCACCAGTCTGGGACCCTTACACCCAGGAAGATATTCAAAGGATTGAGATGGTCCAGAGACGGGCGGCTCGATGGGTCTTGAGGGACTATTCTCCCTATTCTAAAGTCTCAGACATGCTGGGAAAACTGGGCTGGCGCACTCTAGAGCAACGGCGTGCTGATTCACGACTGGTCCTCTTTTACAAGATAGTCCACATTCTGGTTGCAATCCCTATCCCTACATATGTCATCCCCCTCAATCGATGCTCCCGGACAACCCATTCATTGGCTTTCAGACAACTCTATGCTCGAACTGATTATTACAAATACTCGTTCTTCCCATTGGCAATAGTGCAGTGGAACAATCTTCCGGCCAGCATTGCAACCCTGACAAGCCTTGACAGCTTCAAACTGGCTGTCAGTCAGGAGTACCACCACAGACCTTAAATATAAACACCATTGTTTTTATCCTCACTTTTTCTTGTTTCTACTGTATAATACACTAACACTATGCACTTTTACTCTGTTCTTACTATCCGCTTGATTTTAACTCCTTTCTTTTATCGCATGTTGCGGGGAACCCGGCACGTAATACTCATTTGAGGGTGTATGCCGTATGGAGAGATAGATAGATAGATAGGAATAGAAACATAACGTTTTAAACTTTCTTTTCATTTTTCCCATAATTTTATGCATAACAAAACACATATTTTACATTATAAATATATAACAAAGCATAACATTGAAATCATAGCATCACATGGACAAGTCCGTGGAATGAACACCCCCCTAAACCCACCTTATATGAAGAAAACTGGGGTTTACTGGGGTATACATTATTTTTGTTATTTCTGCTACAAGACAAAGGGTGTTGGTACTCGTTAGAACCGCCTCAACCTATGTTTGCAGTATAGATAAGAAAAAATACCACAAATAAAAATAGTCATTTTAGAGATGTGAAAACATGCTCTATGCCGCATGGCTGTGTTATCGTACTGGCCTGTTTAATAGTTTGCATTACGAAAACATGCTTATTCAAATACTGGAAAATTGTACCACCAAATAAAAAAAATCAAAATTGTTCTGATCAAAGATTCTTATATTTTTCATATTTCTGCTCGGGTGCTCGTTAGAAACGCCTCGGCGAAGCGGTTCTAACGATCACCAACGGTATGTGTATTTTGGGGGCGGAAATATGAACAACAATGTGTTCCATGTTCGTTGTGCGTTTTGTGGGTAGTACCCATAGTCTGCTATTTCTGATCCAGGCATGGAATGTGGGTGGTCGTTAGAACCGCCTCGGCCAAGCGATTCTAACGAGTACCCACATATCACATACTTAACACATTTTGACACTGTTGTTTGGATTTGTGAAGATCACATACACAGTTTATAACGTTTTTTTTTTTTCTCTCACTTTTTATCTCTCTATCCGAACTCTGAAATGAGCCCGTCCATACATCACCCATCCGTAGGTGTCATTTGACGTGTCCCCATGAACAGTTCAGATCCGTTCGTCCGTCCGTCCATCTACACAAGCATCACTTCATTCATTCATTCATTTCCGATTGTCCATCTACCAATACTCTCCATTCATTCATTCATTCATTCATTAACTTATCTATCTCCGTATATTAAAAATGCCGTCCGTTCATCCGTACGTCCGTCCATCTACCAACGCACAACTCCATTCACCCATTTGTTCATTTATTTATTCATCCATCTGTCAATTTACTCATCCATTCCGTTTGTCACTCCCTTAAAATATAATTGCGGCGAAACGACCCAAGGGCGAAACGACTCACGGGCGAAACGACCCACCAGGTAAGGGCGAAACGACCCACCACCAAAATCAGGGCGAAACGACTCAGGGCGAAACGACCCGGCGAAACGACCCACGGGCGAAACGACCCGGAACCCACTGAATAAGAGCCACGTATTTCCCCGGAAGTACTTATTTTATATATTTTCCCGTTTAATTCCGCTCAGCGTCAAAACAGGCTATTAGTCAGACTTCCAAAACACTTTAAACAACAGCAAACTATTTCACAAACGATTTGACAAGACGAAAATGGACAGACATACACAAAAATAACACATTTACAGCGAATTTATCGACTACCCTCCTCTGTCGACATCCGTACTGCTCGGTCGAAAACCGTATTTCTCGGTCGACAGCAGCTTTACACAGTACCGGCTCGGTCGACAGCACAGGTATTGAAAATGGTATTACCCCCGTGTTGCTGACAATCAATATCTACAGGTGGAGGGCACATTGAAAGATCCAGAATCTGCAAATATAGATCATTGTTCTCAACGCAGCCATACATGTTTGCATGTTGCACCCCAGTGATATCACTAACCCATCCAGTACCAAAGGAGGCACCCCGGCAAACAGTGCAGGGCAAGATCAGACGCCGCAGAACCCGGCGCCAGATCAGGGCCTCCACTGCTTGCCAAAAGCCCAGCCACTTGATGAAAAAAAAAAAAAAAAAACACAACCCGACACCCCCAATTTTTTTAATGAACTCTGCTATAAATCAGGAGAAAGACCCCATTTGGCACAGAAAAACGGGTCATTGACCCTAAGTTAATGGACAAACATCTACGCAAACAGTGCAGATCCAGATCTGACTGCTTCAGTAGGAGCAGTCCTATCAGGGTCGTCCTAACTTGTACATAAAGAATTAGAATCTGCAAGCAATTATCATTGTTTTCAACGCAGCCATATATGAATGCATGTTCCACCCGATAATATCCCACAAAACTAAGTTTGTGGTCAGATAGATACAGGAAAAAAGTGGAGATCCAGATCTGACAGCTTCAGTAGGAGCAGTCCTATCAGGGTCGTCACCACCTCTACATAAAAGAATCAGAATCTGCAAGCATAGATCATTATTTTCAACGCAGCCATGCATGAATGCATGTTGCACATAATAATATTATACAAAACCGTAATAACCTGAAGTTTATGGCTTGACGGAACTAGGCAAACAGTGCAGATCCAGATCTGACTGCTTCAGCATAGCATTAAGGTGCCTTTAACATGGTGGTAAATATTCTGAGATTCAGAAGAATTTCTCACCCTGCTGTTCTTCCCTCCTACTAAATTATTAGTTTCATCCTGCTGTCCTTCCATCCTGCTGACTTAATATTTCTTCCTGCTGTCCTGCCATCCTGCTAACTTAATGTTTCGTCCTGCTTTCCTGCCATCCTGCTAACTTATTATGTTTTATCCTGCAGTCCTGCCATCCTGCTAACTTTGTCGAGCCTAGTTAGTACAACGTTTACAGTAATCAAGCGTTAATTTTGCACTTTGATCGCTGTAGTCACATATTAGTACTAGGCAGTGGTCAGTGTAGTCAAATCGTAAATATGTTCTAGAAAGCAAGGAATACACCACAGAACTGGAAATATGGAGTGCACATGCTTTCTGGGCCAGACTAGCTAGTTTCGGTCAATTAGGCCTCATCAGTGATCCTCAGATATTTTCATAATTCAACAATGGAATCAATGATCACAAAGGACAAGAAAATATAAGCTACACTATAGTGTAGGGCAGGGAGACTTTTTACGGCCGCTACACATTCCCAGACACCAGCTGTAGTGCCGTTAAAAATGTTCTATAAAAGGGATATCCTTTGGATAGGGGTCAGTGTTTTAAGTCTGAATAGTGGTCTTTTTAAGTCAAGCTTTTTAAGTCTGAACATTGGTAATTATCGTCAAGTCTTAAGTTTATACATTATTCACTACAGTCAAGTCTTCTGTCTGGACAAAGGTCATTAAAGCCAAGACGTAAGTCTTGTAAGGGCCTAGTATTTTAAACAAATAAAAATGAACTGCATGACACGATCTTGAATTGTTTTTATGTACTTTTACATCCGTGTCACCCTTAGCTACTCTAGCCTGTCCCGCCTTTAGATGGTATCTTGTATATAATACGTAGAATGCCTTTAATTAAATATTAACCCATTTAATACCAGAAACCCCCAAACGGGTACCCTGGCAAACAGTGCAGGCCCAGATCAGACGCCACAGAACGCGGCGTCTGATCAGGGCCTACACTGTTTGCAAAATGTTCGGCCATTTTCCTAATCAATTTTGAAGAAAACACAACCTAACACCCCTAAATTTTGAATTGGACTCATGCTATATATAAGGAGGAAGATTCAATTTGGTACAAAAAGGGTAAATACATTGTGTCTGTTTATACGAACAGGTACAACTTGGTGTGACTACCGAAAATTGAAATCAGTAATCGTAACCTAGCTGCCACATCAGTGGAATGCCCGGAGAAAAACACGCCTATACAAATATATTGAAAAATTAACCGCAAAAAAAAAAAAAAAACGAGAATTTGAAGACGAAAAATTGTGATATATTTCTTATTTCTGATCAAAATAAAAACTGCGATTGCGGGTACACTTTAGAACCGCCTCGATGAGGCGCTTCTAACGAGTTCCCGCCATCTATATAAGAAAAATAAAAAAATTACTATATAAATGTGGGGCCCAAGGGGGTCAGAATTATATAAGCTTGTTTTTGCGATGTTCCGTTGTAAAACTTGGCGCATCACATGTCACCCGAGCGAGACTCGAACCCGCAGCGATGAGAGACCTAATGCCCTTAGCTACACTGTAAAAAATAAATGGAAACGTTACACAAAAACTGATGGCAGCTGAGCTGCCACCAGTTTTGGTGTAAGTTATCTCCATTGTATGCTCGATAACTTTTCACCGAATAGCCGGCTATTGATCCAGATAAATGGTGTAATTACGCACCTGAAAATCGACAGAAAGTTTACACCATAGTGTAACTGATCTACATTACAGGTGTAAATGTGCCATCATATTTTGAAGGAAACGTTTCCGGGTGTAATGTTTCCTTCATTCAGTCGGTTAACATTACACCAATAATTAAGGCTGGCTACACCACAGCGTACAGTTGCATAGTGTAATTATTTATTTAATTCTGTTTTTCATTGGTATAGAACTTATCATACTCTAATACCACTTTCTTAGGGTACCTTTGATACACTTATTATAGCGTATCAGTTACCATTTTTCAATGGTAATGTTAGAGCTTTCGTAAAATGCTAGTGTAAAAATCTACTTTTTTCGTTAGATTTTGCAGAAATTCTTTATTTAAAAGAAATTGTGTTTATACTGAAATGGAGTTTACCTTATTTTAATATTATTTAGCAGGATTTTCATTAAGCATGAAACAACCCTATAATCATTATTAATAGTTATAAAATGTGTATGTTATTTATGCCGTTTTGAGCTATATGACACGAACGAGGAACAAAATAACATAATGTCGTACATATAACGCATCTTATACGGCCAGTTACACCATTCGACAAGAAACTTTAACTTACGTTACGATGAAACAAAACACCAGTATTGGTGCAGCAAAGCACCGATAAGCTGGAGAGATAACGCTTTCAGAGTGTAATTACTTTTTTTACACTGAACATAAAATATTATCCACCATTTGAAGAAATGTTACACCGATACTTAGTTACACTGGAAAAAGTGTAATGTTCACAGTTACACCAACCTTCAAAAAATGTTACACTGTAGTATGACTAAAATTACCCTATTTAGTAGCAAACCTTACGCCATCAATAGTGTAATTTTTTCAAACACCAATTGATACGAAACGTAACACTTGTTTTACAGAATCGATACACCAAACACCAAATTTGCAGCGCCACGCCAAATTTTGAGTAAACTATACAAGTTATCAGTGTATTGTTACTCAAAGTTACATTTTACACCCAAAATGGTGTATGGTTCGGATTCACACGAGTTTTAGTGTAACATTTACTCTGTCTTTAGGTATAATAAACACCATTTTTTTACAGTGCACTTATATTTCCATCTGTTTTCCGCAAGTACTGACTTTTGAAAAAAAGTTATTCGTGACAATCCCTATAGTCAAGCTTGATAAACATATTATCAAAACTTACATGCTGGTACAGTTTCAGTGGGATTAAAACAAAACTCATCACGTGAACAAGTCCGTGAAATGAACATCCCCCTAAACCCCACTTTATATAGCGAAAACTGGGGTTTACGGGGTATCCATTATTTTTCTTATTTTTGTTCCAAGACATAGGTTGTAGGTACTCGTTAGAACAGCCTCAATGAGGTGGTTCTAACGAGCACCCACAACCTATGTTTGCTGTATTTATAAGAAAAATATCACGGATTTTCCTGAGAAAAGTGGCCATTTTCGAGATGTGAAAAATGCACTATATCGCACGGGTATGTTATCATAATGTGTAGCCTCTGGTGAGTGAAAACGATTTTATAGAGATCCGACCTGGTGACATAGTTTTGATTTGTCATGACCTACCTATATTTGAACTTGACCAAGACAGCAGCAAGGCGCATAATCTGGTTAAGTTTTGTGAAGAATGAAGCAAAACTGTGACCTGCTGAGTGAGAACAATGTTTTAAAGAAATTTGACATATTTTTGTATCCAGTATGACCCATATTCAATCTAGATCGAAATATTATCCATAAAATTGTACAGTAGAACTTCGATGGCTCGAACATCGATGGCTCGTTTACCATGGATGAGTCGAACCCATTCTTGAGCTCCTAGCAAAATCCTCTACATTAAGGGGCTCTTACACTGTCACGATTTTGGCCACGACTCACCACGACTTTTTAAATCGTGGTTAATCGTGAACAACGTCGTAGAGAAGTCGGCAGAGATCTTGACGAATCGTGGTTGATCGTGATAGTTCGGGAGTGAACACGACTGTTTTGGACATGTTCAAAACATTCGTGACGAATCGGCATCATTTTTCGAATCGTAGAGCGGTCGTAGAGAAATCGTAGCTCAGTCGTGGGCCGTCGTCGTGGTAATCGTGGCCAATCGTGAATAATCGTGACTGAATTCTACCACGATTGAGCTACGACGAGACAAGATCATCTACGACGCCTCTACGATTCCGTTGCGACTGCCGTACGATCTACTACGATATCACGACGACTGCTCACGACAATGCAAGATTCACCAGGAATGCACTACGATTGATGACGACGCTAGCACGATTTATCCCGACGCTACGTCGAACGCACTACTTTCTCCATGTGACTTTGTAATTATAATTACCCAAGTATCCAAGGTCTGGCCCAATAGCGTCTCCTCCTGTCTCTCCTGTTCCTCTGCACCTCCAGTTGTTCAGCCATTGCAATGTCATTTTCGTTCATGTCTTGTTCGAGCTGAACTAAATTTTGAAGATACAGAAGCCTTTGACCTGGCTGCAAAAACATTTTCGTCAGATGCTCTCTACAGAAATTGTTGAAATTGAATGACACTGTGCATTTGATGAACACTTATTCACCCAGATCGTTATAAATCCTGACGAATCGGGAGAAGTCTTGGTTAATCGTGAGTAAATCGTATCGAATCCTCCATGATCGTACTGCGTCTTTGATCATCGTGCCTTGGTCGTAGAGCAGTCTTGCAGGGATAGTGAGAAATCGTGTATGATCGTCTGATATCTTGAAGCAATCGTGGTGCAGTCGTAGGGAAATCCTAGAGGATCGTAAGAGATCGTGGTCGATCGTGGAGGATCGTTGTAAATCGGCTCCATTATCGTACAGCAATCGTGACTGTTCATAGAAGTGTCGTAGCAATGTCGTGAGTATTCGTAGGGTAGTGAAATCGGAACCGTGTATGCCCCGATTTGCCACGATTTTCATGGTCCCCATTGGTCGTGGACAATCGTGGTCAAAGTCGTGACAGTATAAGAGCCGCATAAGAAATAGTGAGGGATAATTAAGGGGATTTTAGTCATTTATCTCGCAAAAGTATGATGAGGCGATTCTAATGAGTACACACAACATACATTTTCATTATAGAACAGCGAGAAAATGTCTAAAAGTATCATGTTATGCCTCCTGGCAGTAATTAAGCCTCAGCGGCTCGAACTACCCCTGTCTCGAACAGATTTTCGAGGTCCCAAAGGTGTTCGAGCCATTGAAGTTCAACTGTACTTTAGTCTGGATATTGGTCATTATAGTCAAGCCTTACATCTGGACATTGGGCACCTAAACCTGACTATGAGCTTTGTATTTTGAAGGTATGCGTAACATGTAATACAGTGCCCATAAAGATATTTTATTGTAAATATGAACTGTATGATACGATCTTGATTTGTTTATGATGTACTACCCTAAGCTACTCTAGCCTGTCCCAGCGCTAGAAGGTATCTAAAGTATGTAATACGTAGACTGTTTTTAACAAAATTATTATTTAATTGAGCCTGTATATACGAACAGGTACTACTTGACATGCGTGATCACCGAAACTTGAAATCACTCAGTTTATCCTAGCTGCCACATGAGTACCCTGCCTTACGCTGAAGAACTTGGTGTCTCACATGTCACCTGAGCGACAATCGAACCCGCCTTTGTGAGATACCTCTATGGCACGGTAAGACGTATAATAATGGTTTCATTTGCCACATACGTATATACTGAGGGACTTTAAAAACGCACCACTATATATCATCTAATTGTATCTAAAATTAACTATACTGAAAAAGTTTGAAATCGCGTCAGAATTTTCATGGCTGAGTTGTTTTTTTTTGTATGTCTGCAAATAAGTAAATGTGCATTCATGTATGAAATTTTTGACGAAAATGTTAATTTGTTATTTTTCGTATAAAACTTAAACTAGTTCACAGTTATGACGGATTTTAATGTTTATGCTGCTGAAGGAATTTTGCATACTGTAAAAACAGTACAAAAACGACATAGATCATTGAAAAAGTGTTTTATCGAATTTTTTGAAAATTAACATTAAAAACAAATTTACAGATCAAAATTCGAAGACCCTCTTTGAAAACCTGACCGTTGATGTTTCACTGGCATAGGTTAAAGGAGCATTTCCAAATGTACCCTTTTCAAGCAAATCTGAATATTTAAATGCTGACCGTTACCTGCACTTCCGGTTCATGTGCAAAAAGTAAGGATCTTTGCAAAATGACACTGGAAATGGAAAAAGTGTTGGATCAAAAGAAAACATAAACCATGAACAGTGATTAATATCTGCTTTAAACGTCAACGAAATCTGGCCAGCAGTCACGACGATGCAGCATATCGAAAATCAATCATGCTTGAATCACATCACGTGAACAAGTCCGTGAAATGAAACCCACCCCCTATACCCCACTTTATATAGAGAAAACTTGGGTTTTCGGGGGTATACATTATTTTTCTTATTTTTGCTCCAAGACATAGGTTGTGGGTACTCGGTAGAACCGCCTCAATGAGGCAGTTCTAACGAGCACCCACAACCTATGTTTGCAGTATTTATAAGGAAAATGACACGGATTTTCATCAGAAAAATTGCCATTTTGGAGATGTGAAAAAATGCACTATGTCGCACGGGTGTGTTATCGTAATGATGTTTGGAATACATCTGATTTACCCACTCCACCCCCCCCCCCCCACCCCCCTTTAGGACTATTCTTAAGCCGATTTTTGTTGCACCCCTTTCGAAAGCACGTGTTCCTCATTGTAATTTGAATAAACCAAAACTACACAAAATTTGGCTTCAGAAACTCCCAAAGGGAGATAAATCTGTATTAATCATGAGATGACTCAAGTGCGATATTCAATCAGCAGCATCCTCGTGACTGCTGGCCAAATTTCATTAAAAGTTGAAGCAGAATTACTGTTAATGCTTTGTTTTCTTTTAATCCAGTACCATTTTCCATTTCTATGTCATTTTGCAAAGATTCAAACATTTTGCATAACAACCGGAAGTGAAGAAAATGAACGCCATTTAGACATTCCAATTTGCCTCAAAGGTAGCAATATGACATATTCTTCAACCTGTGTTTGTAATACATCAATTGGTCGGGTTTAGAAAGGGGCGTCTTCGAAAATTGAACCGCGACCCTATTTTATGTTGTTGTTTTTATTAAATCTCATTTTTTCAAACTTCGATAAAAACACGTTTAAAAGGGTCTTTGTCATTTCTGCGCGTCGTTTTTACACTATGCAACCTTCATTCAGAGGCATAAATGTTTAAATACGGCATAAATATCAACTCATTAATTTTTTTATGCAAAAAAATAACAAATTTACATTTCTCTCGATTTTTCTGGCATGGCTGCACATCCACTTTATGCATTTGCAGACTTGAAATATTCCATCGTGAACACTCAAACGAGTTCTCAAACTTATCATCACGTGAACAAGTCCGTGAAATGAAGACCAATCTATGGCCCCACTTTATGTAGACTGAGAAAACTAGGGTTTACGTGGGTATACATTATTTTTCTTATTTTTGCTCCACGACATAGGTTGTGGGTACTCGTTAGAACCGCCTCCATGAGGCGGTTCTAACGAGCACCCAAAACGTATGTTTGGAGCAGAAATCAGGAAAAAAATCACAAATATTCATCAGAAAAAAATACGTTTTGTGCGGTTTGAAAAATGCACTTTATCACACGGATGTGTAATCGTAATGTTAAACCCATTCAAAATTGTTTATCTTGGGTAAAGACCGGCCCCGATAGCTCAGTTGGTAGAGTGTCCGCTCCGGGGAACGGGAGATCACGGGTTCGAGACCGGGCCGCGACATACCAAAGTCGTCAAAATGGTACTAGCTGCTTCTCGCTTGGCACTCAGATTTACGGGGTAGAGCTAGGACTGGTCAACCCAGTGTCAGGATAATGTGGCTGGGTGTGGTATCATGTAATGTGCCTGGGACATGATACTTCAGTGAGGCAGCACTATAAATGTGAGCATTGAGCTCCCTGTCACAACCAGACACCGTCGTGATATGACTGAAAACTTGTTGAAAGCGACGTTAAACCCGAATTCACACACACATTATCTTGGGTAAAATGACATCATATACGGTGGTGCGTTTTTAAAGTCCATAAGTATATTTACACAAGAGCTCATCACACAGAGCTATCATGTATGTCGTCTGCTCATGTAGGACACAATATAGCGGATTCAGCTGATTGGGCACTTCTTCAAGACACTTTCAGGCCCTTACCTAATTTAATCATGACACTGGGGTCAGTCAGGAATGATGTACCTCATTAAAATTCCAGTAAGTCTTGCAATAATTATTTTCGTTAGCATTAGGAAAATATGTCCGCAAGCCTTGAAATAATGGCGTCCAACATGGTGTCAGAAAATGACAAATATTAGGTAAAAATGATAACATCTTTATTATTTCTGCTTTCAGCAGAGATTGTGGGTGCTCGTTAGAACCGCCTCAATGAGGCCGTTCTAACGAGTACCCACAATCTATGTTTTTGAGCAAAAATAAGGCAGATAATGTATACCCCCGTAAATCCCACTTTTCTCTATATAAATCGTCATGGGGACATATATACTTATTTTAACCAAATGGAATGTTCCTCCTTATATGTAGCACAAATCCATTTCAAAATTAAGGCTTGTCAGCATGTGTGTGTTTTTTTTTTTTTCAAAATTTACTGGAAAAGTGCTGAAATTTTTTCAAACAGTGTTTTGTGGCATCTGATCCATTAAGATAACATACCCGTGCGACATAGTGCATTTTTTCACATCTCCAATGGCTACTTTTCTGATGAAACTCCGTGATATATTTTTTTTTAATTTTACTTCAAACATAGGTTGTGGGTGCTCGTTAGAACCGCCTCATTGAGGCGGTTCTAACGAGTACCCAGAACCTATGTCTATGAGCAGAAATAAGGAAAATATTGTATACCCCCTAAACCCCATTTTTTTCTACATAAAGTGGGGTGTAAGGGGTTTTAATTTCACGAACTTGTTAGCGTGATGCTGGGCCTGCTCTGTCCGCCAATTACCCGCCGCGGGGATTTCTGGTACTGAATGGGTTAAGTACTGGCACCAGGTAATAAATCACTCCATGCAGTCTACATGTGGTTGGAGCATTCTTTAGCTGAGTTAACCTTTGATCTCATGGACCAATGAAATCAAAGCCTGCCAATACTGTCTACATTAGTTGCTTTCCAGAGACTATAGAGAAATATGTTTTATTTGTTTGATTTAGGGTTTAACGTCCCCGTCAATACTGTAGAGGTCATATTGGAGACGTTGCTTCCAATTTTGTGGGACTTTCACCCGGCATTGAGATGAAATGACATCTCAAGCCCTGTCGCCCAATGAAACCAATAAGGTTTATATGCATGGACGTCCAACTCGCACCACATTTTCTGGGCATGCTTAGAACCTCTAAGCGGTTTATTAGTATTCACGTGCGGTTGGTTCAGCTCTGCATGGAAGAATCATGCAGCCCATCTATTTTTTCAAGCCCCGATGGGTGGGGGCAGATAGAGAAATATGTAAGCTCTGTGTCATAAGCTCCTTGATTTACATCAATACAAAAATAAATATCTTTTGAGAGAACATTACAAATTTATACGTGCTCTATCTATCACGAAAACACGCCTATATAATTTTGACCCCCTTGAACCCCACTTATATATAGTAAAACTGGCATTTACAGGGGTAAACCTTATTTTTCTTATTTCTGTTGTAATATATAGATTGTGTGAATCGATGGGGCGATTCTAACGAGTACCCACAATCTATATTTTGAGCAGAAATAACAATAAAATCACAATTTTTCATCTAAAAATATTAGGTTTTTCGGCGGTAAAGTGTACAATATTTATGTAAAGGCGTGTTTTCGTAATGCGTGGTTGTAGATATTGAGTTAACAACAGACTTTTAAACACCTGCAATGTAATTCTGTAGGGAAAAGTTTGGCTTACAAGACTATACATTACGAAAACACGCCTATACAAATACATTGTAACTTTTATCGCCGAAAAAAATGAAAATTTTAAGATAAAAAATTGTGATATCTTTCTTATTTCTGCTCAAAATATAGATTGTGGCTACTCGTTAGAACCCGTTCTATCGAGTACCCACAATCTATATTTTAGAGCAGAAATAAGGAAAATAAGGTTTACCCCTTCAAACCCAAGTTTTACTATATAAAAGTTGGGTTCAATGGGGGTCATAATTATATAGGCGTGTTTTCGTGATTGATGAAGCTCGTCTTGTTTCTGTCCTATATATAGTTTGTGGGTACTCGGTTCTAGCGAATACCCATAATCTATTCTGAAGCAAAAATAATACAATTATCAAGTATTTTCAAGTCTGTATTTTCACATGAACAGTCATTTAGATAGACACGAAACCGGCATTACATCGCACGGATATGTATTGAATATTTGTTATATGGATGAAACTTTTTAGATGAAAAAGTTGTGATATTTTTTTCTCTTACGCCTTGGGCATATTTCACGACAGTTCCAACTAGTACATACTTTGAATATTTTTTTATATATATAAAACATTAGAAATTAACCATGTATATCGATTGTACCGCTAAAAGCGGATTACCCGGGGTGTAAATTTTGTGGAATTGTGATCAGGATTATACACCCATGTAAGATACTGCCAACTTTCGTGGCTCTAAAATTCCATTATCCTGATAAAAATATTAGCATTTTCCCTAATTCTGTCACAACCACAGCCGTGGGAGCTTGAGTGAACTGCTTTATTGAGATAGTTCTAACGAGCATGCACAAAGTATGTTTGCAGATGAAAAGTAAATTAACCCATTTTGTACCCCAAATCGGGTATTGGACAAACAGCGCAGGGCATACACTTTTGCAAAACGTTTAGCCATTTTCTAAATAAATTTTGAAGAAAAAACACAATTTGATTCCCCTAAATTTTGAAATGGACTCTGATTAGGGGGGAAGATTCCAGTTGGTACAAAAAGGGTTAATTTGCCATCACGTTATTGACCCCAGATTATATATATTAAACTGGTGTTTACAGGGGTACACATTATACTTGAGCCGGGGCATAGCATTTCCTACAATTTATATGTGCGCCCAGCGAAGACTCAGATCAGCCTGGGCATCCACGCAGTCTGATCAGTCTTCGTTGTGCGCTCTATGAATAGCCAAGGGCCCAATGATCCTTCATGCAGCAAGTGATATATGGGCCCCGTCAAGCGATTTTGGTACTTATCGCCTATGCGAGCAGCAAAGGTTCAGGCGAGCCTGCGCATCCGCGCAGTCTCGCCAGAACCTTCACTGCTCGATCATACAAGCAGTGAATCAAGAGGAACCTTCAGACAGAAAGCCATATCCCTGGCCCCTCTGAATGGCTGGGCATGCGCAGTTAAAATTTGTCATGACGAATGCTCGAAGGCACAAATTCTCTTGGCGGGGCTCATATGGATGTGCAGGTTGTTCTGATTCTTCGCTGGACGCACATGTAAATTGTAGGAAATGCTATGCACTGGCTCATAAAGGAAAACTTGGGTTTGCAGGGGTCCACATTATATTTCTTATTTCTGCTATAAATAAATATGCTTTAGGAAATCACACCTGTGAGACATAGTGCATGTATTCACATCTCCTAAATGGCCATTTTTCTGATGAAAATCCGTCATATTTGTCTTATCAATACTGCAAACATAGGTTGTGGGTGCTCGTTAGCACCGTATCATGGAGGCGGTTCTAACGAGTACCCACAACCCATGTCTTGGATCAAGAATAAGAACTTGACTTGATAGATTTTGTAAGGTAACCGGGTGCTAAAAGCACATAGGGGCTACCCCATCAAGAATAAGAAAAATATTGCATACACCTTTAAACCTCGGTTTTCTCTATATATACCGAGAAGCAAAAGTAAGTATACAGGTTACTGACTGCCGATTTGCGTTCCAATGTTTCCCTTTCTACATACACATGAGGCATCATAAAAAAGAACAACCACTTCCGCATAATTTGCAGCATTTTCCGTGAAAATTGATTAAAGAATAATGAAATTGCGTCGCTTGAAATGGACAGGGGGTCTAATCCAATATTTTGTATTGAGTAGCTTCCCTTTAAACATGTGTTTCGAATAAGTGTTATTCAATAAATGATTTTTCATGCAACAAATTCAAAGAAGGGCAACTGATTGGCAAGAATATGTCGCATATTGAAATTAAACACAAGGTAAACTGCAACATCTTTTGTCCACGAAAATGGCAGTTTCGCCTTTTACGTTCTTCCTTTGATTGGATGCATTATGTTTCTATGGGTTTTGTATTGGTGATTAACTTTTCATTGAGCAATTTTAGAGGGTTTACTATGGAGTAAGCATACAGATGCCGAGCAAAACCATAATTATGTGAACGTTTCGAATGAAAATCTCTAACACGATTTGAGAAAATGACTCATTTAATTCACTATGGTTTTAATTGAAAGGGAGATAATCCGGAACAGGCAGAAATTCCGATTGAGTTTGAAGCTGTTTGTTTGGGTAAAATAGCAAAGAAATGATGTGGTCTTATCGATGAATAGTCGCACATGAATTTTGCGGTGTGCATCGATTTGAATGTCATGCATCACGAGATTTTATTGGAAATATTGATTTTCAATTAAGGGCAATAACTCCGTCATGGATGACTGTAACAGGAAAACAATTGGAGTTTTACAAACTTAGACGTTTGAGAAAAACTGACATAGGCAAATTGTATAACAATTGTAGGTTATTGACTTTATATTGTGAAATTTTCGGCACGGGTCCATATGGCGAAGGACGCACGAGCTTGCGAGTGCGTCTTCGCCATATGAACGAGTGCCGAATATTTCACAATATAAAGTCAATAACCTTTTTATTATATACCCAAAACTTGAACTGTTTACCAAAATTCAGGATTACCTGGTATAGAAATCTGAACGTAAAATCAGAAAATAGAAACAATGAAGGTCGTTAAGTGTCTCCCTACACGTTGAAAAACCACGCCCAATGGCGCCAAAGTGAAGACGACGTTAACGTTTGTGGATGTGACCCAATTAAAAACATTGACGTTTCCCAAAGCCGGACGCCATTTTTTACCGAAGCGTTGGTTGTATTTCTTTCAAAATACTTCTTATTTCTTAGAAGGAAGTATTGAAAATCCAAACAGATTGCAGGTAGGTCATATTTGACAGCACAAAATGCGCTCTATGCACTGTTTTAGAACCTGTATTTGTTTTGTTTTAAGTCTTTTCAGTCGATACGCACGACAAGATGGCGGCCGATGTTTCGTCTTGAAATTGCATAGATTTGAAAGTAGTTCTATTGTGAACGAGACTGCTTATCTACGGGCAATAAGAACTGGACTACGGGCAATATTTATAGGTGATTGACTTTATATTTATAGGTTATTGACTTTCTATTGTGAAATATTCGGCCCAAGTTCATATGGCGAAGGACGCACGAGCTTGCGAGTGCGTCTCCGCCATATGAACGAGGGCCGAATATTTCACAATATAAAGTCAATAACCTTTTTATTATATATCCAAAACTTTAACTCTTTTAAAACTCAGGACTGCCTGGCATAGAAATCTGAATGTAAAATGATAATATATACTTTTAAGTAGCTTAAAATAGAAAATAATGCAGCTCGTTTGACATGTTTGATGTCTTCCTACACATTGCAAAACCACGCCCAATGGCGCCAAAGTCAATATGACGTTAACGTCGTTTGATGTGACGTCATTAAAAACATCGACGTTTGCCAACGCAGAACGCCTTTTTTTCCGGCGTTTCCGTTTAGTTTCTTTCAAAGTACTCCTGATTTACTGAAAGAAAGTTTTGTAAATCGTTACAGATTGCAGGTAGGTCATATTATTTACCATAAAATGCGCTTTGTGCTCTGTGTCACAGCCTGCATTCGTTTTATTCCTTCGTTCTCTCAGTCGATTCGCACGACAAGATGGCTGCCGAGTGCCATGATTCAAATTTGAAAGTAGTCCTATTATGCACGAGACTCCTTATCTCCGGGCAATATCAACTTGACTACGGGCAATATGGAAAAATATTGACCGGTATCTTCTGTACAAAGTAAACGGGACATTTTCTGGGTATATAATAAATATAGATTATTCATTCTCCTAGTTGAAATATGGGATTTATAAACCGAGGGAGGTAAAACAATCCGATAAAGAAACGAGTGCGAAGCACGAGTTTCTTTAACGGATTGTTTTACCTCCCGAGGTTTATAAATCCCATATTTCGAATAGGAGAAATGTATAATCTGTATATTACATGCACTTCCATAGACTTTTAGGAGAGTTTGGATCTTGAATTTTGGATCTGAATGCCCGTTCAGTTGACTG
The DNA here is from genome assembly GCA_963580285.1 of Lucinisca nassula. Classification (NCBI taxonomy): domain Eukaryota; kingdom Metazoa; phylum Mollusca; class Bivalvia; order Lucinida; family Lucinidae; genus Lucinisca; species Lucinisca nassula. The sequence continues at coordinate 44,325,621 of OY757010.1, read as the reverse complement.
TTTACAGCTCATGTAAACGGTTCAATCAGCGAAGTGTTACAGAATCTTGGTGGAAGAACAACTGGATGGGCGCCATTTTGAAAGCGCTTTCTACAGTTTTGAACAAAAATAGAAGAAACAAAGTGTTTCGGTGATAAAACAAGTAAAACGTTAGATTAAATAAAGCAAAACTTACATCCTAATCAATGGTCATATCCATGTTTTCTTTTGTTTCAGCGTTGCATCCGTCTCAAACGTCACGCATTCTGAGCGTCTCTGTTGATATTTTTTAGACGCCATTACAATGACGTCATGAATAACGTCGCCGTGATTGAAACTTTCCCGCGTTTGAATAGAACAATTTCACTGCAAAGCGGTATCTCGTATCTTGAACATAAAGTAGTTCCAGCTGAAGGGATTTATTTCCCCGGCTAAGAGGAAATATTTCTTCTTAGCAAAAAGGAAAATACCAAGTTTATGTCTGGTAGAAATCATGGTATTTCTCTGTAATGCATGTAATATTGTGAATTATTATATACCAAGAAAATGTCCCATTTACTTTCTACATAAGTTACCGGTCAATATTTTTCCTTATTATATACCCAGAAAATGTCCCGTTTACTTTGTACAGAAGTAACCGGTCAATATTTTTCCATATTGCCCGTAGTCAAGTTCATATTGCCCGTAGATAAGCAGTCACGTTCACAATAGAACTACTTTCAAATCTGTCCATTTCGATGCTAAAATTCGACAGCCATCTTGTCGTGAGTATCGACTGAAAGAACGTAAAACAAAACGAATACAGTTTCTTACAAAGTGCATAAAGCGCAGTTTATGCTTTCAAATATGACCAACCTGCAATCTGTTTAGATTTTCAATACTTTCGTCTGAGAAATCAGGAGTATTTTGAAAGAAATTTAACCGACGCTTCGGAAAAATGGCGTCCTGTTTTGGGAAACGGCAATGTTTTTGATGACGTCACATCCACAAACGTTAACGTCGTATTGATTTTGGCGCCGTTGGGCGTGGTTTTTCAACGTTTAGGGAGACACTTAAAGACTTTCATTATTTTCCATTTCAAACCACTAAAAGATATATAATCTGATTTTACATTCAGATTTCTATACCAGGCAAACCTGAATTAGTGGACATTTGAATTTTTGGGTATATAATAAAAAGGTTATTAACTTTATATTGTGGAATATTCGGCACTCGTTCATATGGCGAAGACGCACTCGCAAGCTCGTGCGTCCTTCGCCATATGAACTCGTGCCGAATATTTCACAATATAAAGTCAATAACCTATAAATATTCGGCACGAGTTCATATGGCGAAGGACGCACGAGCTTGCGAGTGCGTCTTCGCCATATGAACGAGTGCCGAATATTTCACAATATAAAGTCAATAACCTTTTTATTATATACCCAAATTTGGACTCTGTGCCAGAATTTAGGATTGCCTGGCATGGAAATTTGAGCGTAAAATGAGGTTAGACATCTTTAAGTGCTTTGAAATCGAAAATAATGCACGTCGTTTAGTGTCTTCCTACACTATGAAAAACCACGCCCAATGGCGCCAAAGTGAAGACGACGTTAACGTCGGTGGACGTGACGTCATTAAAACATTAACGTTTCCCAACGCAGGACGCCATATTTACCGAAGTGTTAGTTTTGTTTCTTTCAAAATACTCTTGATTCCCTAAAAGAAATTATTGAATATCTGAACAAGTTGCAGGTATGTCATATTTGCTAGCATAAAATGCGCTTTATGCACCTCGTCACAGCCTATATTCATTTGTTAGGTTATTTCATTCGCTACGCACGACAATATGGTTGCCGAGTTTTAGTATCGAGGTGGACAAATTTGAAAGTATATAGTTCTATTTTGAACGTGGCTGCTTATCTACGGGCAATATGAACTTGACTACGGGCAATATGGAAACATATTGACCGGTAACTTCTGTACAAAGTAAACGGGACATTTTCACGTGATATTCCGTTTTCAGAAGAACCATTTTGTCCGGTCCGTAATGGAGAGAGCATTTTTAATAATCACATATGTCTTTTGCGGTAAGTAATTTAGTATATTTATTTTTTTGTTATTTGAACAATATGTTTTTCTTGGCTCTAGGATGGTATCGCTGAGGAAACGTTTTTATTAATTTTAGCCCCAAACATCATTAGGATACACACACGCATGTGAAGCTATATTGTTTGTTTTTGTTATTGTTGTGTGTTTATTTATTTTTATTTTATTTTATTTTTTTTCATAATTGTAAAAATGATATTTTGTTGTTAACATTGTGATATTTATCATAAGTTGGGCTTCAAACATCAATTGTTGGTACTCGTCAGCATCACGAAAACACGCCTATATAATTTTGACCCCCTTGAAACCCCACTTTTATATAGTAAAACTGGGGTTTACAGGGGTATCCATTATTTTTCTTATTTCTGCTCTAAAATATAGTTGTGGGTACTCGCCTCGATGAGGCGGTTCTAACGAGTGCCCACAATCTATATTTGGAGCAGAAATAAGAAAAATATCACAATTTTTCATCATAAAATTTTCATGTTTCGGTGGCAATGTATTTGTAAAGGCGTGTTTGCGAAATGGAACGGTCATATTGAGGCATTTCTAACGAGTACGCATAGTCTATGTTTTTGAGTAAGAAACTGAGATATAATGTATACCCCCTGCAAAATGCACTTCACGGACACGTTATCGTGAAATCTACACCCCCTCGGTAACAGTTACGAATCAAGCAGTACTAAATTACCAAGATGCAGCCAAAGACCATCTTCTCATCCCCAGAGAAGACGTGGCCTACTGAAGAAGGGTTGATAACATTCCAGCCGAACTAGCGCAAGCTGACTGAGACCATGCAGCAGATGTACTGACAATAGTCTGCCATAAGATTTGGAAAAACTGGGGTCTGGCCCACTCCATGGTCAAAATTTCATCTGGAAAATTAGGCGGTTCTAACGAGCACCCACAACCTATATTTGCAGTAAAAATAAGAAAAAATATCACGGATTTTCATCAGAATAGTAGCCATTATGGAGATGTGAGAAAATGCTCTAAGTCGCACGGGTCTGTTATCGTTGTTCTTTCCTTTTGGGTATGTTCTGTATACATACTTAATAATTTCTTTGCTCTTCATCTTTTATTGTTTCACTTACATGTTATCTTTACCCATTTCCCGCTTATCACGACAAGCCCTACGTTTAGAAACAGTGTAGATCCAGATCAGATAGCTTCTTAAAGAAAGAAGACATCTGATCAGGATCTAGACTGTTTGGCATTCAGTTTGTGAATTTGAAGGAATACATTTTATCTGATTGGTTTAAAGTCAGAAATGGGCGTGGCTGAATTAATTATTCTGTGGGATAAGGGCTAGTTTATATTGCGTCAACGTGATGGCTATAGAAGAGCGCTATTTATCGTAACCAAAACAAGATCGATCGGTAACCATATCGGTCGATCTAAATGAAAAAAAAAAGCAAGTAAGTCTCTTTAAAATGTTATTTTATGAGGAGAAAACCGGTCCCGAGGTTAAAAAAGTTTTAATGCTAACCTCTCACAAGGGTAAACGTTATTTTCTTTATTATTTTCCTTATTTTTGCTCATGAACATAGATGGGAACCGTTTCATTGAGGAGGTTGTGACGAGGACCCGCAATATATGTCTGAAGCAGTACAGCCATTTAAGACAGTATTTTATTCCACGGATATGTCATTGTAATAACAAGTATGATAAAGGCATACAAACATGTAGCAGCACAATTCCATGCATGCATCCATAACATCAATGTCGGATGGATGAACGGACAGACGTACAGATACAGTGAAATTCCGCTATTAAGACCACTAAAAATTAAGTCTAATTCTGCCTTAAAAACTTATTTAGTAGGTTGCAGTTATCCTTTTTATGTTTTCTGAGTACAGTGTCCACTGGTTAGAATCCGCCTTTGGGACTTTTCAAAAGTGGTCTTATAGGTCACTTTTGGACAGTCCCAAAGGTGGTCTTAATATAGAAATTTTATTGCAGATGGATAGATAGAAATACTAGATAGATAGATAGATAGATAGATAGATAGATAGATAGATAGATAGCCTTGGGTTTATATAGTTTATAACATATGCTACACGTTATTATATATTCATGTTTAAGTACACATGTCAAAACACTCACAAACATTTGCAAAACGCCCGCAGAGCAAACGCTTATGCAAACAAGCTGTGCATGAATGGACGAACGCTAATTGGAACATGATGATACAGAACAAATTCGCAATCCGACATCAGAATAACAAGTCCGCGAACATATCCATGCCACAAAGTGCACTCTTTTTTTTTTTTTTTTTTTTTTTTTGGTTTGGGTTTTACGGCCCTTTCAAGATTATTTCACTCATATCGAGCCGATCGTTAATCAGAGGTGGGCGAAAACCGGAGTACCCGGAGAAAAACCACCTGACCTTCCGTTGCAGAACTTGGCTTCTCACACGTGGCCCGAGCGAGGCTCGAACCTACGGCGGTGAGAGACCTAATGACTAAGAGTCAGCGCTCTTATCCACTAGGCCACGGAGGCCCGTCTAAGTGCACTCTTAAATAAATAAATAAGTCAGTAAGTAGACTTTATTTATAGAGGGTTACTCATTTAGCATAGCCAATCTTCCCTGTTAACTGCTAAACTTCTTAATCAGGGTTATCGGTTCATGTATCATAAACTACGCAATGTAGAAGTGGAGGCAATGATCAGGGATCGATACAATTAACCAACAGCTCCCATCAGAGACACCAAAGGGAAAGAAACACAAACATAAAACAACAGACCCTAATAGAAACGTCAATAGCGGAAAGCCAAAAAGACAGTTGCTTTCCAACAAAATGGCCAATAGGCTATCCAAAATAAAATAATATAAGCGACACAAACACCCAAAGACAAACCATAACAAAAATAAACCGCGACAGAAGAACCGCTTTTGAACGGTCAGCGGAAACGAATTCCACTGGGGGCTTAAATCGATTTTACGTGGCCACAGTTCTCGCCCTTACTTCTGTCGCGATTAAGACAAATAATAAGCCTTTTCAAAATTTTATAGACATCATTCCGATTTAATTTCAAAAGTCAATGTTGGACTTAAATCTCTTCTGCAACAAGGTCTGTCGGAACCCGAATTTTATGGTGTCTTAGTATATAAATATTTAATTGCAATGACTTCAGTACCCAATTCGTAAAATCATTCTTCGATATAAAATGATTGGTATGCATGGTAGTTAACCAAATCACGGTTGACAACTTTGCTTCCCCAGCGTAAAGGCTTACTGAGAACTAGAGAGAATCTAATTTTATGTAATGTTGGTTGTTGCCTGATGCTCTGTATCTGGTTGGGCCCATCGGAGTCGAACTGTTGGTTTTCTTTTGCTCCAGCATTCCATTGTTTTCTTGCTGTCTAGTCCTCACATTTGTTTCATCTCTGTGGTTGTTTGATTTTTTTGTGTTTACAGAGATGTTGCACTGATGAGTTGGGAGGCCTTCATGTGGACTGAACAAATTATTTGTCTAAATCTCCACGGAGGTAAGGGCGCGGATTGTGGCCACGTAAATGCTATTTAAGCCCCCATTGAAATTCGTTTCACTGACCGTTCCAAGGCGTTCTTCTGTCGTGGTTTATTTTTTGTTATGGCTTGTCTTTGAGTGTGTGTGTGTTTTGCTCATTTTACTTTGCTTTGGATAGCCAATTGGCCATTTTGTGGGAAAGTAACTGTCCTTTTGGCTTTCCGCTAGTGATGTTTCAATTAGGTTCTAGTTGTTTCATGTATGTGTTTCTTTCCCTTGGTGTCTCTGATGGGAGCTGTGGGTTAATTGTATCGATTCTTGATCATTGCCTTCACTTTTTTTCATATCGCCAAAATGGTGACATTTCAGATGATAACTTATAATAGTTTTTGAAAGTTGATTTTTTAAATCAAGTTTCTTTGTCACTACATTTCTACTTCCGGTACTGGACCGCGCTGCTCCACTTCCGCTGTTCGTTCGCTGCATAAAATAGTCCAAATGAACTCTTGAAAATTAATTTTGCAGGCCGGCCCCGAATGGAACGTCTTTCAAAATATTTCAGTTTTCGAGACTTTATACGGATTGAATATAAATTGGCACGGAAAGACGAATTCTGAAAAGAAAACAGTACTCTGGAACTATTTTCCTACGCACTTTTCGATGATATTTATGTTTTACTCTTTCATCCCTGAGTTTCTAAACAGGACTCTTCTTCCCTTAAATATATTCTTATAGAAAAGGATTTCTGATTAGTTCACTGACAGGATGGCAAACAGTGTACATGTAGATTCTGGCGAGACGTTCTAGCTACGTGCCGTCTTATCAGGATCTACAAGGTTTGCATAGATATGGTGTATTTCTACCTCGGCGTCTGCACCGGTCTACAGGGTTAAAAGAGTTAGCTTATCACAACCCTTTACTGACCTACAATTCGCCTGCTTTCGAGAGCTCTAATATTACAAAACACGTGTTGTTTAAATCAAGTGCTATCAATATTTAATCCTTAAAGACCAGCCTGCTGTTGGACCAGGTCAGCTGCAGACAAGAATATGAATGGGTTTTCTGGCTTTCGAGGTCAAGTCTAGGTCAGTTACAACTTAGGTGTATATTAGACTTTGCGAGAAAGGCTGTCCCTTTCAACCCTGGAATATGGTACAGATACCTATGCAAACAGTGTAGGTCCTGTGATACAATTTTAGGTGCCATATTTAGCAGAATGGACGAGCCCAACTTCAGTGATGGAAGAGTACACTCCATAAACATAAGGTAGTGAATAAGTCAAAGCACTGACAACACTCATGCCGATTGTCTCTAAATGCAGGCTGGTCATTAACGGGGACTTGGACCGATTAGATGTTAGTAACTGATGCAAAAATGTGTAGAACAAGATCAGCACCGTGCTCTGCGGCGTTTGAACTGAGTCTGCAGTGTTTGCCAGATCCAACATTTGATTCAAGTGCAGATTTTACAGATAACACTTACATGTACCCAACACTGACAAACGACGCGGCTATGTTTGGGTTGATTGTTAGGCATTCGACCCGAAGTTACTAATAAGAAAAGCGATTCAGAGCTAACATCTATGTGACTATCACTGACTTCTCAGAAAAACACTTTTTTCGTGCAGAAAATAGCCGCAGTGAGATCAGGGTATTCCATAAGACTGAAGAGGGTTATCCTGGAATCATAGGGTGAGCTTGGCAAACAGTGAAGAGCAAGATCGGACGCTGCAGAACCCGCTTCTTATCAAAATCTTCACTATTTGTTTGGAATTTCAGAGTCAGATTAAACAGTTTAAATCTCAGCCCAGGACTATTACCCCAACCTACATCCCACAAACACTTTCAGTGCTTTGATTCTGAAACCAAACGATTGCATGATTCCAACACGCTTAGGCACCATGCCCTCAAGCTAAAATGTTCAATCAATCAACCGTGACGTATGGTTACCGGTCCGGTCACGATCCTGTGTACCACCTTCACACCAGTACTGACAGAAACCACATGTTCAGGATCAAACTTTTGATGTGTGATGTAAGGTCGTGCCTAGAAAAGAAGAAACTTAATTTTTTAAGTGAGAGCGTATTGCAACATTTTTCATTAATCGTAAGCGTGCCCCTGGACTGTTAGATTGAGTGAGTGAGTGTTTGAGTTTTACGCCCCACCAACAGCTAAGGACATACGGAGACAATACCTCGGTTTAAAAGTCTAGAGAAGCCCGGGATCGATCCTGCGACCCCTGGTTTACAAGTAGCATAACCACTACACCACGGAGGCTTCTGATGGACAGTTAGAAGCTGGTCGTAAAGTGGATGATGTTGACTCTGATTTTTGGCGCCACATGTGTGTGATCTATCGCCTACTGGAGCGACATCTCACTATAAACAGAAGACGCTAGTGGACGTCGACGTAGCGGAAGACCGACGTCAGTACGTCAAGATCGATTCATCCGACAAACGCATATGCGAAACACATTTCCGCCAGCAGCTGCTACACTGTACCTGTAGATAAACAAGGGTCCCAACTACCGACTAATAAGCACTGACACTGTTCGTCGCCCTTATGCGATGCACGTTTGAGAGCTAGACGTCCCTGTCGTGACCAAAAATAACACGTTGACATTACACAGTATGGATCACTAACGCTGGTGCATGAAATACGTAAATTGCCATCTTAGCGACTGACGTGATATGCGTTTCCGTGACAAATCGCCCTTCAGCGTGAACCACGCCGATTGTCGTTCGTATAGGTGTAAGCTATGCCGAGGCGACTCGTGCGTAATAGAGCATGCCATATTGGGTGGAATAAGCGTAATTGTGTGGCGCGCTATTGCATGTAGTTAGCGAACGCAGCTTAATTAGTGTCATTTAGAACATTCAAGATCATGGCTGAGACGTGAACTGAACAGCTAGACGTTACATCAATCAAGTGCGTCGGCCTCACGTGGTTCCATTTATTTGTTTACGCTCAGAATCCGGGGTATTTTGTCCAGCAGGATTACGCGCGGGCTCATAGTGCTGTTCTTACTAAAAATGTCTCCAGGCAAGTGGAATTCATAAACTGGGCTAGCCAGCCTTTCTCCTCCGATCTCGTTCCCATTGAGTATCTTTTTGGAGAGGTATCCACAACCGACCAGACAAAAACTGTTACTTATGGACAGTAGCATTGTTAAAACTTGAAGTTTAATGTTTGGTTCAGAAAACGTAAATGGTTTCTTTCAAAAATTCTTTCATAACAATACGACCGGTCTATAGATATCTGGAAACATATCATATAATGGAAATTGCAGAACCACTTTTCTAAATTTTAGGATCTTTTTAGAAAGGTTTTCTGTAAGTTTTCACAGTTATGATTTTCTCATAGAATCTGTCATTTCAGTGTCTTTGGCGCTTTGATTATGTCCCGACGCCCGAAGGAACATAGCTCCAAGCGGCTGCACAACGTATGTGCATCGTCGTATCAATGCGACGTTGATACGACGTTGCTAAGACATCATATGCCCGCTAGGAGAACTTCTCTGTAAGATTATTAGCAGACATGTACTGAGCTAATTTAGAAATTTATGGTTGGACCATGAAGAAATTGGCAGGCACGTTTTTCTTTCTCTCTTCCGTATTTCCTTTGCGGGGTAGTTGAGTGAGGCAATAGCGATGTGTATCTTGTGTCACTGGGGAGTCCAGCTGATATTGACTTACAGTTGGGCAACACCTGCTGTCCTTGCAGCAGGTAACGGTAGAGTGAGGGAGTTTTGATATTTCTTCTGTTTCTAACTTCCATTTATTTTCCTCTTTCTCCTCTGTCCCTCACTTTCATCTTCTCTACAACGGCCCTGCCCATCGGGGCTTGAAGAAATATATGGGCTGCATGATGCTTCCACGCAGAGCTGAAACCGACCCGCACAAGAGTACTGGTAAACTGCTTAGAGGATCTAAGCCTGTCCGGGCAAAAGCGGTGCGGTCCATGCGTATGAACCCTATTGGTTTCATTGGGCGGCAGTGCTTGAGATGCCATTTCATCTCAATGTCGGGTAAAAGTCCCACAAATTGGAAGCAACGTCTCCAAAATGACCTTTACAGTGTCGACGGGGACGTTAAACTTCAAATCAAACATCAAACAAATAAATCATCTCCTCTACTGTCTCTTCTATCTCTTTTCCCCTTTCTCTTGGAGAAGACAAAATGATCCACTAGGGTTGACCTGTCGTTAAACTCAAAACAATCGATGAATCATTTTTTCTTTGTCGAATTTTTTTTAACCCACTATGACCTTGTCAAATCAGAACAAGAATCAGAATTGTAACTGGTGACACGTCAAATGGCATTTATACGCCAGGACCTGTGATATGGGAAATTAGTCTCTATATTATTTTTTCAACAAAATATCTAGATAACTGCTTGATCTACGACTAACATTGTTATATAATAATTATTCCTCATAAATCAACTTTCCTCAGTACTTTCAGTACTTTGATCTTATTTGTACTCCAAATATAGGTTGTGGGCGCGCGCTAGAACCGCCTCAATGTTCTAGCGAGTACCACAACCTACGTCTTAGGGCAGAAATAATAAAACAAAATCTATACTCCTGTAAACCCCTGCTTTATCTGTAAAAAGTTGGGTTTAGACGGGTGTTCATCACACGGTCTTTTTAACATGATCTAATACCATTGTCAGTCCCTGTAAATCCAACTTTCACTTTCATTTCCAAGTTTGATCCGTATATGTAAACTATTTGAGCTGTTTGGATTAAGCACTATCAAAGGGGCTTTTATGCTTATTTTCAATACGTAACCAAGTTACATGGAGTGCAGCAATTAACCGTCGGCAAGAAAAATCCATTTTGGCTGGCCTCCATGCCACAAGTGTTAAGAGCGCTGACTCTCTCTAGTCGCTGGTAGGTTCGAGCCTTGCTACAACGGACGACCATCTGATTCATATTCTGGTAGTCCGGTTTTCGTCCGCCTGCAAATAACGCACGCATCGGCTCGATATAAGTGAAACATTCTTCTTATTTCTGCTACAAACATTTATTTTGAATGTTCGCTAAAACCGCCTTATGAGGCGGCTCTAACGAGTTCCCATAATCAGATTTTTGATAAAAAAAGAAGATTATTACTGTAATTTTATTATGGATTTTCATCCATAAACATTAGGAAAACACGCCTATTCATTTGCCACAAAAACGTGAAATTTTCCGATAAAAAATTCCGATATTTTTCTTACTTATACTCTAAACATAAATTGTGGGTACTCGTGGGAACCGCCTAACTAGTACCCTCTTATGTTTTCGAGCAGAAATAAGAAAAATAATGTATACCCCTGTAAACCCCAGTTTTACTATATAATAGTGGGGTTAAAGAGGGTCAACATTATATAGGCGTGTTTTCTTGATAAAATGTACCTTTTATTAAATATTGGCAATACCTATTTCGTTGGTTTGATCAGTCAAATTTACCCTCCAGAACCTCCAGATCTATATATTGTAGATGGGTTTGTTTCTTGCAAAATTTATGATAAACGCGATGATATTGATTTTGAGATTGTAAATTTTCCTTTTTTGATGGTGATCGTCCTCCTGCGCCATCCTATGGCGTTCATATTTCGCAATTAATTGGATTTGCCAGAGTGTCTAGTCATGAAACGGACTTCAACACTCGTAATCAATTGTTAACTGCTAAACATCTTAATCTACGGAGATGTTGAACTGATGAGTCAGGAGGCATTCATGTGGACTGAACAAACTATTTGTCTAAATCGCGAGGGAAGTAAGGGCGCGGATTGTGGCCACGTAAAATCGATTTAAGCCCCCAAGTGGAATTCTTCCGTCGCGGTTTATTTTTGTTATGGTTTGTCTTTGGGTGTTTGTATCGCTAGTGTTGTTTGGTTTTGGATAGCAAATTGGCCATTTTGTGGGAAAGTAACTATCCTTTTGGCTTTCCGCTATTGATGTTTCCATTAGAGTTTGTTGTTTCATGTGTGTGTTTATTTCCCTTTGGTGTCTCTTATGGGAGCTATGTGTTAATTATATCGATTCCTGATCATTGCCTTCACTCCTATTTTAGGGACATGAGGAAAAGCATTATAACTGTTCATTACGATAACATGTCCGTGTGGCAAAGTGCACTCTTTTATATCTCATAAACGGTTATTTGTCTGCTGAAAATTTGTGATATATGGCCTACAGTCGAACTTCAGTGGCTCGAACACCTTTGGGACAACGAAATTCTTTTCGAGACAGGGGTAGTTCGAGCCACTGAGATTACTGTCAGGAGGCATAACGAGATACTTTTAGACATCTTTTCGATGTTCTATAATGAATATGTATGCTGTGTGTACTCATTAGAATCGCCTCATCGAGGCGATTCTAATGAGTACACACAGCATGCATTTGCAAGATAAAAGACTAAAATCTCCTTGATTATCCCCCACTATTTCTTATGTAGAGGATTTCGCTAGGGGCTCAAGAATGGGTTCGAAACATCCATGGTAAACGAGCCATCGGTGTTCGAGCCATCGAAGTTCTACTGTATTTAAGTTTCAAACAGTTTGTGGGTGCTCGTTGAGGCGGTTTTGTGGGTACCGACAACCTATGACTTGAAGCAGAAATAAGAAAAATTCATTACGAAAACATGCCTATACAAAGACATTGAAAACTTTATCGCCGAAATACGGAAATTTTAAGATGAAAAATTCCATATTTTTCTTATTTCTGCTCTAAAATATAGATTGTGGGTACTCGTTTGAACCGCCTCATCGAGGCGGTTCTAACGAGTACCCACAATCTTTATTTTAGAGCAGAAATTCATATTTTTCTTATTTCTGCTCTAAAATATAGATTTTGGGTACTCGTTAGAACCGCCTCGACCGGCTCATCGAGGCGGTTCTAAGGAGTAACCACAATCTATATCTTAGAGCAGAAATAAGAAAAATAGTTTACCCCTGTAAACCCCAGTTTTACTGTATAAAAGTGGGGTTCAAGGGGGTCAAAATTATATAGGGATGTTTTCGGGATGTAGTGTTTTCTGCTATGAGCCCGGATTGTCTTGTATTAAGTGGGGGTACACAGGTATGTTCATTACGTTTTATTCATTTCAGCGCTGTCACCTGTCGTTTTGCACACTCAAGGCGATTTGAAAGTTAAACGGTTTCAAAGCATCGTTTCCTCATCTTCACAGAAAGCTGCTTTATATGACAAGCTTAATGGACCAACTGGGAGACAGATAAGAACACTTTCTAGGAATCGAAGACTAAAGAATGCAATAGATATTGTTGAGAACTTACAGTTACTGATGCATGCAAGGAAGCTACTGAAAATGAAAAAAAAGTAAGCCTGTTTCTTCACTGACCATAACGTGAGTGCAAATAAATAAAATAAACAACTTCTTTTAGGTGTAAATGTAATTGAAGACAAAACTGACATCACGCAAACATTCCTATATAGTTTTGACCCCCTTGAACTCCACTTTTATATAGTAAAACTGGGGTTTACAGGGGGTAAACCTAATTTTTCTTATTTCTGCTCTAAATTATAGATTGTGGGTACTCGCTAGAACTGCTTCGATGAGGCGGTTCTAACGTGTACCCACAATCTATATTTTGAGCAGAAATAACAAAAATATCACAGTTTTTAATCTTAAATTTTTCATTTTTACGATGGTAAAATTTATAGTGTATTTGTATATGAAATGTCTGTCTGTTTAACAGATGATGCGATAAACAATAATAAGACGTTTCCGTATTTTATTGAGACATAACAACTATACTGTAAGACAATGGCGTAGTTCCTATGAAAACCGACGTTATGAACGTAACGTAATAACGCGACGTAACGTTGTTAATTATACCAATTAAGTCCGGATACGACATCCATCCTTGTTTTCCAAAAGGCTCTTAGCATTAATTTGTTATATCGAAAGTTTGTTAGTGATTGATGAGTATCACAATTCAAAATATAAAATTAACCTGTAAGATGGTCGTTGAACTTAAGTTCTATCGATGTTAATAGTCCATCTAAGAAATAGTTGATAAATGTTCTGATTAATTTTTATGTATGGTAACGTGTTATATAATCATTCAAATGGATTGGTCTCTGTCGTGTTCTGCCTGATCGTCTTGGTTGTTGCTCCTCTCTATTTTCTACCTCATTATCAGCAACCTCTGCACCTACGTCCTCATCTTCTATTTCCCTCTCTGTTTCTGTCTGTTCTGTATCATCCTGAATTTCCTCTACTTGAGCATTCCTTCCGTCAGATAAGCTGTCATCCCGTGTTTCGCTAGGTTTCTAAGCTTTTCGCAGCATTGTTTCTCGTTCGTCGGAGTTGCTCATATTAGAGTCTCTTTCTATTGTGTTCCGTTCCTCTGATAAACTTGCCAACTTAAATTTACTAGAGTCTCTTGAAACCTCTTTCCCATCTCTTTTCCTCCGGGCTGAGATAGTTGATCCGTCTATCCTGTAAATGATATAAATATCTTGTTCATACGCTGTAGACCATTTGTTTCGCTTCACTTGTTCCATAAATACTTGGTCACCTACATTGAAACTATGTTCCTTTGTATTCTTGTTTTCAGCACCATGCTTTATTCTTTCTTTATACAGTTTGTCTCTTTCATTTATTTGCTTATCATTATTTGGTTGTTCACCTTCTCTGCTTATGTAGTCTAGTTTTGTCCGAACTGTTCTATTCATCATTCCCTTATAGGGTGTGATGCCAGTCGCAGGATGAGGTGTCGATCGATAGCCTATAAGCATTTCTTGCATTGCCATGACTGTTGGCATCCTCTGAATTTGTGCTCTTTGTTCCGTTTTATTGACGAGTTTCATGAAACTCTCCGCTTCACCATTTGCTCTAGGGTGTAGAGGAGTGAGTCTATGGTGTCTGAACCCCTCAATTGCAGCGAATTCCGCAAACTCTTTTGATGAAAACGGTGGACCGTTGTCACTTTCTACTTGTACAGGTGTTCCATGTGTGGCAAATATATTCTTTAGGTTTTTCCTTTGTCGGCTTAATTCCTGTTGAGTAAACTCTTTCGACTTCCGGATATCTCGTTCTTTTGTCGATGACTACAATATTATAGTGCCCGTCCGGATATGGGCCCCCAAAATCAACTGACACCACCTCCCATGGCTTTTCAGGTATATCGGTCATCTTGACTGGTTCTTGTCTGTGTTGTTTTGTGGTGAGCTGACATTCATAGCAATTCCAGACAACATTTTCAGTCATTTTATTCAATTCAGGGAACCAGTATTTCTCTCTCAACATTTGCTTGGTCTTTGACATTCCCAGATGCCCGAGGCTGTGTGCGGCTTTAATGACTGTATGCTGTAAGCGTGGTGGAACGACTATCTGGTTTAATCTAAAGATAAGTCCATTCATTATATAAAGTTTATTTCTGATAATAATGAATGGTGCAATATCGTTGTCTCGTCTGTGCTTTTGCCAGTCTTCGTTGACTATTCTTTGATACAGATTCTGTAACTGTTTGTCTTTTGCTGTCTCTTCTTTAATTCGGCCTAATACAACGGCGTGTTCGGCTATTAACATACTTTTTACAACCTTTTCAGTGTTGTCTGTTCCGGTTATAGGTAACGGATGCCTTGACAGATAGTCTAACGGATCTGCATCATCTTTTCCAGGCTCATATATCAGTCCAAAATCGACATCTTGCATGTCCATAACCCATTTTTCGATTCGCGGTGGCAGTTTCGCCGTGGCTTTATTGAACATAGGCAATAGAGGTTTATGTGTTGTAATAATTTTGAATCTTGGGGCCCCGAGCAAATACATTTTGAACCGATTTTTCGCCCATCTTACTGCAAGCGCATCCTTTTCTGTTTGACTGTATCTTTTCTCTGTGTCTGTCATGGTCCTACTGATATAATGAACTGGTTGCAGTCCACATCCTCTATTCTGAAACAAGCCCGCCGACAGCCCGTCATGATAACTTGCTTCTGCTCTCACAACTATCGGCTGCTTTGGGTTAAAATATATCATTTTTTTCTCATTTGTAATGCTGTCTTTCAACTTGTTAAATGCTACTTCTTCATCGGGTCCCCATTCAAATTTCACTTTTCTCTCTGTCAATTTTCTTAATGGAGCGGTTATTGATGAGTATCTGTCAATGAATTTTGACAGATATCCCACCATTCCTAGAAACTTTCTGACGGCTTCTTTTGTTTCTGGACGTTTGCTGTCTTTCACTGCTTTCACCTTTTCTGTCGTTGGTTTCAGTCCATCTTATGTAAATCGGTAACCATAGAATTCTATTTCATCTACTCCGAACTCACATTTATCTCTGTTAAATGTTATCCCATAATCTGTAGCTCTTTGTAGTACTGCTTTGAGTGTTTTGTTGTGCTCCTCCATGTTTCGCCCTCCTATAAGAATGTCATCCCGTTGGTTCATACAGTATGGGATGTCACCAAAGATTCTGTACATCATCTCGTCGAACAGGTCCTGTGATGCTTTCGCTCCAAATACCAGGCGTTTAGGACGTAAATTTCCCCATGGCATGCTGAATGTAGCTATAGCCCGCGAATCGGGGTGCAAGGAAAGCTGGTGATATCCGCTTCGCATGTCCATTTTCGAAAATTTCATACAGTCGTGAAACTTGTACATAAAGTCCTCTACCACAGGCCCTTGGGATATCCTGTTTCTCTCCATAAACCTGTTTGGTATCCGTAAGTCAATGCAAGCACGGATCATGTTTGGTTGTAAGTCATCTTTTGACACTTTTGCGAACCGCGGTTTCGGCTGAACGACCATAGGTGAGCACCATGTGACCGGTTCACCAGATGGTACCTCTTCAAAAATGTCATCAGCGATGCCCTGTTCTAACCATTTTTTTCAGTGGCGCTTGAAGGTAGTATGCTACAGGCCTAGGTTTTTGTGCAACGGGTGCAGCGCCTGGTTTCATATTAAATTTAACAAACAGTTCTTTGTCATTCTTATTGTCTCTTATTCTGCATATGCCTTCAAAAACTTCTGAGTGTTT
Organism: Lucinisca nassula; assembly: GCA_963580285.1. Taxonomy (NCBI): domain Eukaryota; kingdom Metazoa; phylum Mollusca; class Bivalvia; order Lucinida; family Lucinidae; genus Lucinisca; species Lucinisca nassula. The sequence continues at coordinate 44,309,090 of OY757010.1, read as the reverse complement.
AGTAAGTAACTTTGTTATTTCTTGTCTTGAAGGAAAATTTTTACTTACCGCATTGATATAGGTTTCTTTCCCTTGCATACGGAGGTTATTAGGTTCCGCGAAAGATCCATCCTCTCTAATCTGTAGCATTCCCAGTTCAGTTAAGGTTGTCTTACTTATCAGTGGAGGTGAGTTTATTCTGCCTTTTACCACTAAGAATCTTGATTGAATTCCACAAGTTTTGTTTCTGACAATAGCCTTGAACTCTCCTTTGATTGGTAATTCATTTTGCAATGTCATTAGTTTTATTTTGCTGTCCTTGAGTTCCATCTGCTCGGAAGACCTGTGTAGTAAAGCCCTGAACTGGTATTCGTCCATGACGTTCACATCTGCACCGCTGTCTGGCTCTGCTCTAATCGAGATGTCATTTATCACTAGCGGGACAGTCTTATCAAAGTTGTATTTTCTCTTTATTCTCTTTGCTTTCATATGAGCTATTGACTGTGATAGAAAGTCTTCATCCGATGAACATTCACTGTCAGATTCCTGCTCTTGTGTTTTCTTCACATAGTTTCTACCTCTTTTTGTATTAGTTTTATTCTTGCTGTTTGCATATTTAAATCTGTCTGCACGACAAACTGATGCAAAATGGTTTGGTTTATTACAAATATCACAAGTCTTACCGTAAGCTGGGCAGCTGCGCCGATCTCGATGCATCTTCTTCAAACCGCAGTAGGCACATGGGTGGATCTCACTGTCTTGTTTTCTGTTACCGTAACTTTGCTTCCATTCATGTCATTTGTTTCTATCTACCCTTGCTATTTGCTTCTCTCGGTCTCCTAGTTTCATGTCTTGCATTTGCAGAGAAATGTCTTCGATTTGGCCCGCTTCGGCCAGAAACTGGGATAGGTTCCAACCTTTTGAAATTCACCTCTGAATTAAAGATTCATTTTCAATAGTTTGAACCAAATGTTCTAGAATCCGTTCATCACACTGTGCCACAGTTCCGAATTCGCAATCCTGAGCGTTTCCCCTGAGTCTGGTTGCATATGTAACGGTTGTTTCGCCTGCTACTGGTTTCATTTTCAGAAAAATGTATCTCGCATGGTGTTTATTCCTTTTTGGCATGAAATAATCGTTCAACTTTTTCCGTAGCTTTTCATATTCATTCAGACAATCATCCGTGGGTTCTGGTAAGCTTTTTTCAAGACGTGTTATTTCTTTCCCTCCGTAAATAATAAGGGCATCCTTTTTGTCGGTAGGGTTTATGATCTTGAAATACCTGAATTCTCTTTCGATTCCTTCCAGCCAGTCTTGCCATTCTTTCCATGTTGAGAGTTGGTCTTCTGTTATTTGAAACGGTAGAGCCCACAAATTCCTTGTTTCGGTAGTGATTATTGTCACTGCTTCATTTCCGGCCATGTCGATCACGTATTTGCTCATCAATAAACTGCGTTACTGGTCTAAATTATCTTTATCTGGCCGCTCATTCTTCAAATGCTTAGTAGTTTCTACCGTCCTCGTCGCCAATGAAATGTCTGTCTGTTTAACAGATGATGCGGTAAACAATAATAAGACGTTTCCGTATTTTATTGAGACATAACAACTATACTGTAAGACAATGGCGTAGTTCCTATGAAAACCGACGTTATGAACGTAACGTAATAACGCGACGTAACGTTGTTAATTATACCAATTAAGTCCGGATACGACAGTATAGGCGTGTTTTCGTAATGGTGATGAAGCAGTGTCGTTCAATTATCTCAATAAGCGTACGAGTATACCAGTTCATAAGATATTATTTACTTTTCCAGAGTAAAGTCTAATGTAAACCTATAGAAAACAATGTAGTTCATACTTCCATGAACTCATCGAGTCGCGTGGTTTTCAGTGACGTCAAGTGACATCAGTCTAAACAATGGTTATCTATGGGCGTTGGTGACGTCAACGCTTTTCCGCTCTTTGTAGAAAAACAGCGTGTAAATGTTTTTCAGCTTTTAAAATTTGCCCTTTAAGCATTTTTTCGCCCAGTGATGAGGGGCAAAGAATGTAAATATAAACAAGAGCACCGCATGCGGGTGCCAACGCTCGGATGCAAAATTCTAAGTCGAAAAAGGGGCATAACTGTGCCAAAAATATTTTGAGGGTTACCTCATTTATTGGTATGAGTTCCCCTTTTCATAATGAACAACTAGTCCGAGCTTCAAGTAAATATGTTCAGTAATGACAGAGATATTACAAAATATCCACGTTTTTGCACGACGACGACGACGCAAAAATTCTAAGTCGACAAAGGGGCATAACTGTGCCAAAAACTATTGAGTGGGACTGCTTGACGAGCGAACAGACCTCTCCGAAAGATTATCACAAAAAGGCAATCTTCTATGTAATACGTATGCGTGTTAACTTCCGTAAGGTCAAAGGACACAAAAAATGGATTTACAGTATAAGGGAAGCGAACCTTGTTAAACGTACGCTCTGTCGTAATAAGACTATATAAATGAGGTCCCATCCTACTCTCAAAAGCCCAAAGTTTTTTTCCCTATAATAAATGAATTTAATTCTACATGTTGAATTAAATTCTATTATTATAGATGTAACCAACCCAGCTGAAGCAATATAGAGCATGACTTATTATTTTCGAGCATTGAGAATTCGAATTAAAAACAAATAACTAACCAAAGTTTTGTTTAAACCAATTTAATTCAATGCTGGCTTTAATTTGGCCATGACGGTTATCATGATGTAATTGCAGTTTGTTTAATTGTCTCAGTTTCCTAACCCTAACAATCGGATAAGAGAGATGCATTATTTTATTTCATTGCGTGTCAACTGCTGCTTAGTAGTTTGATCGTCTGTTGTCAAATTCATGATTTGGTTGTGTACCCCACCAAATCATGCAGTTGTTATGACGGAATTTGATACAAATATGTAAGACTCAGATCGTGGGTTGGTTCCTGATCGTGGGCCGATTTCCAGATCGAGGGCCGATTCAAAGTCTCTTGGTGGGATCGATATCAAAATGAGGCAATCACATCAATGGCCAATTTAAATATCTGACCAAACTATTGTACCTGTATATGAGTCTCGGAAATCATCGTCTTGTATGTTTTGTCGGTGCGATGACTCAGACACAGCATTGCCGTAATGATTGGGACTTAATAATTCGTCTGTCACAATTAGCGATATAAGACCAAATAAATATCTTCCATGGTCTCCACTTTGCATTTTCAGATTTGAGTGCGGCGATTTGCAGCGCGTTATCGTGGACTTTCTTTCTTTCTACTGATACTGCGATCGGTCACATTTGGCCACTACTCGCAGGAGTACATTACATACACTCCAGGATTTGCAGGATGAAAGCATACACAGTAACCATGGAATTATGGTAGGGTTCTTTAACCTGCACAGGGGATGCTTCTCCCTGCACAGGGGGCTTCCAGTTATTGTCCCGATCCGAAGGACGGTGCACTTTATGACATTCATCCCTGCAAATGATGCCAATGGAGCGTGTTCGGACACCGAAATTTTATCGCCGCTGCCGGGGATCGAACAGAGGCAAGTGCACCAACCACTGAGCTTTCGGGATCGGGGTCTTTTGAATACGGTTTCCGTCTTTTAATTTTGATTTGAAAATATTCATCTTGGATACAGGCATCCATTTCGTTTATTTGTTTTGACAGTAACGTTTCGTGACGTCAGATTAAAACGTAACGTTAACGCGGTTTATTTCGTGACGTCAAGTGGTACTTACCTTTTAATCAGTCACGGCAAAGATCTGAATTTCAAAAGCAAGGTTAGACAGATTACTATATAATGCATTCATTTCTCATCCAAAGACATGGGAAATATATTATACAAGAAAATCGAGACTCTGCGTGGGAAAAGTCACCGCAATATGAGTGAAGATAGAAATCGGCCCACGATTTGGGAAGAACAGTATAGGCCCTCGATTCGCAACACAATCGGCCCACGATTCGGAAATCGGCCCACGGTCTGGGACCGGCCCTCGATCTGAGTCCTACAACTATAACAGCAGTTTGTGACTAATGACAGTTGAAACTTGGTTGTGGATCGTTTAAGTTGATTCATTGAGTTGATTTGTTGTGATGGAAACAGTCAGTTGTGAACAGTTGATTTGTCATGACAATTAAACAAACTGCAATTACATCATGATTACCGTCATGGCCAAATTAAAGCCAACATTGAATTAAATTGGTTAAACAAAAATTTGGTTAGTTATTTGTTTTTAATTAGAATTCTCAATGCTCGAAAATAATAAGTTATGGTATATATTGCTTCCGCTTGGTTCGTTACATCTATAATATTCATATATAATCCGTAAAAATTCTTATTTTGAGTCATGCAAAGAATTCCAAAAGTGTCTCAAGAGCAAGCGAAACAGATAAGAAAGAAAGAAAGAAAGAAAGAAAGAAAGAAAGAGAAAGAAAGAAAGTAATAACGAAAGGAGAATATAAGACGAAATAAAGACTGAGATTTGGTGTATGAGTCATTAAGTTACACTATATATGAACTTGTTTGCGTACATGTATTTCATATGCGTTGTTCTATTCCCAGACGATGCAGTGACTGGTCATGCTCTGAATTCAAAGTAGAAGTAAAACAAAGATCAGAAATCGATACAATTAACTTACTCCACCCACCAACGACACCAAAGGGAAAGAAACACAAACATTACCACGACCAGACCATAATAGAAACCTAAACAAAGGAAGGCCATAAGGACAGTTACTTTCCCACAAAATGGTCATATGGCCATCCAAAATAAAAAGACACAAGTGATACACACAGTAAGTAACAAACAACAACATAAATAAATTGCCACAGAAGAACCGCCTTGGAACGGTCAGTGGAAAGATTTCCACTGGGGGGCTTAAATCGATTTTACGTGGCCACAATCCTCGACCTTACTTCCGTCGCGGTTTAGATAAATAATTTGTTCAGTCCGCATGAAGGCCTCCTAACTCATCAGTGCAACATCTCCGTGAACACAAATAATCAAAGAACCACAGAGGTGAGACAACGGTGAGGACTCGACAGCAAGAAACCACTGAAATGCTCGAACAAAAGAAAACCAACAGTTAGACTCCGATGGGCCCGACCAGAGACAGAGCATCAGGCATCAACCAACATTACCTTGAATTAGATCTCTCTAATTCTCAATAAGCCTTTACGTTGGAACCGTCATAGAATCTGAGGCCTGACCCACCGGCGGTCATTTAAAGAGGGAAGCAAAGTCGCCAACCGTGATTGGGTTAACTACCATGCATGCAGTCGGTCGTATAACATCCATGTTGTACCCAATTTTTTTAATATCAAAGAATGATTTTACGAAATGGGGTGCTGAAGTCATTGCGGTTATATATTTTTCTGAATTTATATACTAAGTCACCATAAAATTCGGGTTCCGATAGACTTTGTTGCAGAAGAGATTTAAGTCCAACATTGAATTTTGAAATTAAATCAGAATGGCGTCTATAAAAATTTGAAAAAGGCTTTGCGTAGTTAATAAGCCTAATAACATCACAATGACATTGAGGCGATTCTAAGGAGTACATACAACATATATTTGTGAGGTTAAAATAGAATATAGCCATTTATTATATGACGTCACGTGTGAGAATGTAATAACGTCATGTAATAAACTCAATAATCCACTTGTGGATTAAATATGCAAGTCAGTTAGGTACGCCCCGTAACGTTACACGTACGACGTCCTTAACGACGTCGCGTTTACTAATGGCGGAATATTGACATTTTTTATAAAACAATCGTGGATAAAATTCGTTTTAAATGTCATATGATAAACAGAATCTTACATTCGCGCTCATGTATTAATGAATTTATTAAACCCGTTGTGGAAAAGGATAAAATGCTCGGCAAAGCGTCGCATTTTATCCCTTTTCCCCAACTCGTTTAATAAATTCAATAATACATGAACACTCATGTAAGATCCTCTATATATTATCCGTAAAAATCTTATTTGCAGTCATGTGAAGAATTCCCAAGCATCTCAAGAACAAGTTAAACAGATAAGAAAGAAAGAAAGGTTTCAGCGAGGAGCTTATGACATGAGCTCTTGTTTTAGTCCTTAGGTTTCACTGTATATGGACTTGTTTGCGTATATGTATATCATATGCGTTGTTCTATTCCCAGACGATGCAGCGACTGGTCATGCATTGAATCCAAGCCTACTAACATCACAATAACAACAACAAAACCAACGCCGCCTCTGCATCCGCCAGATAATGTAGCGCCGCCGCTGCCGACCCTTACATCAAGAAGGAAGAAACGGTTGAGTGGATAGACAGAGGAATAATTAACGAAATAGACGATGAGCCTGAGAAATTACATATAATAAACGAAGGAGCTATTAAATGTCTTTTCTTGCATAAATATCTATGCGCATGGCTGTTTGAAGCCATTGTCAAGTGGACCGAATGCCGCGCTCAAACAGCAAAAACCATGTTCAAATCATGAAATTCGCGTGCTGTTTGCCGTTTGATATCACAAGACTGGCCTTGCTTTTTATACCGCAATCGGGCTTTCTAGTAACTTAATAAAGGGGGTCGATCGGCTAACTGCACGCTATTATCGGTAGTGACCTATAATACCTTCTACTGACCTATAATACGTCTAGTGACCGTTTATAGACCGAACCTCCTTTTTAGGTCGCTATTTTACAACTGTAAACAATAACATGCAACCTTTTATCCATGGAAAAACAAAGAAACTGCGAGTTAAAATCTTTACAATATTTATTTGAACAGATTTTTAGAAATTTCAGCTAAATTCTTACCTTCTCGGCCTTTCCTGGTTTGAATGGCCCGATGGAATAACTGCGCACGGCTACTGCAGTTGCGTCTCAACCTCGAAAATAGTTTCCAAAGCTAAAATAAACTATTTATTTGCAGATTTTTATACAGCATGTAAGGCACTGAGAACCTTTATTCGAGCGTTCATGTTGTTTCCTACGTCTTTGTGGCGCGGTGACGTCAGAAACTTTGCACTCGTTGACGACACGTTATACTATGTGTGCGAGCCATGGCACTGAATGTCGTTTCACATATCACACTGTATGCTATCGTTTTTGCCTAAATTTGTTAAATGTTTGCGAAACCCATTGATTGTTTTGATTTGCGGTATAAACTAAATACATGATCAGTGTCTTTAATAATAAAATATAATCGGTTCGCCGAGACACTAACCATGAATTTACTATTGTTTACGTTACGTTAAGTGACGTAAAGGTGTTGCCCTGGACGTAGCGTTTTAGGATTCTATGATGACGTCAGATGGTTACTGCGTAACAACGTCATTGTAAACAACATTCTGAACTGGCCACCATGTTGGTTCGCCAGTCGCATTTGCAGAGTTTATATGGAGTTTATATTGAGCTTTTGTGCGGTTTCGTCTCAATTTGCTATCGGAATCATAAGTTATCCAAGAACAACGATCATCCATGGTTATTGCATTGCAATAACATTTGCCGGATCCCTCGGAAGATATTTGAGCATTCGGTCTGGCGGCCTCAAGTTTAAACAGCTTCCTCGGGACCCGGCGAATGTTAATGCATGAAAAACCATGATTGATCCCTATAATGTGTAGTAGGCACGTGTAATTGCATCATCTGAATTGCTGTTGCTTGTCTACATATGCTCTACGGTGCTTATGGTATACTCGCTTCTCATGGTACCAAGGGTTCCATGGTACCGAGGTAATGAATATATTGCTGAATTTTGATTCTTGTATACTCGGTATACTCGCTTCTCATGGTACCAAGGGTTCCATGGTACCGAGGTAATGAATATATTGCTGAATTTTGATTCTTGTATAATTCCTATGTGCTTGATATCCTCACATCAATAAAGCAAGATATATTTCTTTCCATTGAAATATATTTCATTTGACTGTCATGATAAATATCTGGATAAATATCTAGAGCGTTAAAAAGCAGGTGAAATATGATTTTTCACATTTTCACTTCACCCCCTGGTTGTTGAATTTGTCTGTTATTTATTTTCAAAATACCAAATGATTTTTCTTTTCTGGCTTAAGACTTTCTAAGGCAGTCCTCTTAAAATGAAATATGGAAGAACTAATGTGCGGGGTTCATGTTGATATATACTGCCTTCTATACTTGCGGGCATTTGCTTAGCATTGAAAGCAAATTTTAGCCTTAAGTGCACAGATGGCCTATGCATGCATTCATTAAAACACTTTAAACTTTCCCAGTATTTCTGTGCCCCAATGACGCCTCTGAGTATAAGCTTAGAAGTCAAAGATATATGAAGAATCAAGCTTGCTTGACTTTAACATAATCCTCATGTTGAATTGTACCCCCTGTATCTCAATTGTAGCTTAGGGGAAGGGCCGTAACTAATGTTGGTAGAACTTGTGGCCCAACCCCATATGCAATCATGAAAGGCAATAAAATATGTTTAACCTTAATTGTAGCTTACTTCAATATACCACTTGCGGGATTAAAAGCAATCAAAAATTATTTCACATAATTTTGGCAGCTTTACCTATCTGAAAAACTAATGTCTGTTGCTTTAAATAATATAAAATGCCATTACATGTATTTTTAGTCAAATCAGTTTCGTAAATTTGTCACTTTTCTGTTTGCCTTGGTACCATGGGAACCCCTGTTGACAAGAGAGAATTCTGCCTAGGTACATATCTGACAGGTTTGTAAATACAAGCTGAAGTATTGTGATCTTTACTCCTCATTAACTGTTAGAATAGACCCCATAGTAATTTAACATAAAATTATTTTAGTGCTGAATAGCTCTAGCTTTGAAATAGTTATATTGTAACATTAACTACCTTGGTACCATGGGAAGCCGGGCTACAGATTCCCCACCCACTTTGATGTCACAATATTTTTTTTCTTTAAGCTCCAAGTTTTGCTTCATCTTGGAGTGATCGGTGCAAATGTTGTTGCTTACGACTAGCATTTGTCTCCTCTGCTAAGTTATTCTGAGTTTTTCTTGCTTCGATGCCCATACACGTCATAAAACGTGTTTAAGCTTGCGGATGTACATTCTTCATTTGTCGTCTGTTGGCCGATAGGATCGCCCGTTTCCGTACAGTTCCGGAAATTTACGGAAACTTCTCTGTTACCGTACTTGAATAATTTCACAGTTACCAACCTTATACAGATTATTTTATCAGAAATGTATAAATTCCTATTTTCCCCATGGACATGTTAGGGTTATCTAGTTCATAAATATAATACTTCTATATTATATTTAGAACTATGTCAAAGTGTACATTTCAAGTGTTATAGACACTGGAGTTTAGAAACTCATTTCATTTCTGCCAGTCCTACTGTCAACAAACTTTTCTAATCTGTCGGTTATTCAAAACCATTAGCGGAATGTTACTCCTTTGGGCTTCTATTTGATAGAACACTGTATCTCATAACTACAGAAAAGTCTGTAGTTATTCCCCCTTATTTTTTTTATTGATACGCTGGCAAGTAGGTGCTGAATAAGCTTTCTCGTAGCAGCAGAATGCAATTTTTGCCCCTCTAGGTTTTCTTTATTTTTGTAAACCCACCTTATCTTTTTAATGGGGTTTAGGAGCATCTTTGAGTGCTAATCATGACTTCATTCTAGCTAACACATTGTTTCGTTTTACCAATGTTTAAACATCGGTAACATGCCATTTCATGTCCATAATTAAAATCAGTTAGGAAACTGAAAACCTATTCAAATATTTTGCGGCTTCATGAGTCAAACCGTATCCCGGTGATCGGGCTTGACTCTACGACTCACGGGGATGCCGAAGAATCCAACCTGCGACACCCTAGGGGGCAGTGCTAGTCTTGCTTGTGCTGGATATGGCTTAATTGGTCCAGTTTCGCTTGTCTAGAGTTTACGGCCTGTCAACACCATTCAGGTCATATTCAGTTGGATAGTAATTCCTACTGGTAAAGTTTGGCTTGTCTGGCGTTTAACATCCTGTCAATACCATTTAGGCCATATAGGGTCGAGCAGTTTTCATCTTCATCTACTTCTTGGATAGACACAGGAGCCTTACATTGGCCATTCTTGAGCCAGAGAATTTTATAGTTCATCCGGCATATGAGTAGGACTGTTTGCTGGTAACTGCCAAATTTAGCCTCCTACTACAAATGTATTTGTTTTGAACTGCGGGGGAGGGGGTGGGGGGGCTGTTGCAGTGCATTATGATATGACATAGTGAAATCTTCAGACATTTTTGCTTTTTTAATAGCTCCAAAACAAACATTTTTGCGTTTTTATGGAGAAAGAGTTTTTTTTTTATTTCTGCTTCATTTATATTGTGGGCGCTCGGTAGAAACACTTAATTGAGGCAGTTGTTACTAATCTATATTTTATCAATGTATTCCCTTATAAGCTCTACATTCTTCTATATTAGGTGTCGTTAAGAAGGGTATTTATTACACGGACATGTTCACGTGATAATATAAAACAGTTTGGCTGACCTTGACAATAATACGAAGTAAATTTAGAAAAATTGTACACTATCCATGAAATATATAAAAAAAAAAAAGAAAAAAAAAAAAAAAAAAGATCGATAATTAGAGGTGGGCGTAAAGCGGACTACCTGGAGAAAAACAATCTGACCTTCCGTTGCAGAACTCGGGGAAACTCGCATCTGGCCCAAGCGAGGCTCGAGCCACCGCGATGAGTCTCAATGATTAAGAGCAAGCTCTCCACAGAGGTCCATACACTTACCAATGTAATGAGGAAAATCACCCTGAACACTACCATTATTTTCTTGGCGACAATGCACCCAATTACAATAACACATCCGTGCGACAGTGCATTTTTTTATAACTCCAAAATGGCTACTTTTCTGATCAAAAGCCGTTATATTTTTCTTATTTATACTGCAAACATAGGTTGTGGGTGCTCGTTAGAACCGCCTCATTGAGGCGGTTCTAACGGGTACCCACAGCCTATGTCTGGGAGCATAAATAAGAAAATTAATGTTTACCCCCGTAAACCCCAGTTTTCTCTGTATACATTTGGGTTTAGGGGGTCTTCATTTCACGGGCGTGTTGTAATTTTCTTCTACATCGAGCCCTGATTCTGTTAATGATAAAAACATCAGTGTATGCTAGTACGTTGAATTTATAAGCGAAATGTACATGTCTATCGAACACGTGCGACGTTCTAAACTATATTTAAAAATGCATCTGTTTATGTGGTCTGCAGAATTATCTTACAGACTTTTCGAGCATTTTTTTTACATATCGACAAACAGTGAGGGCCCTGATCTTAGCGGGACATTCTGATCTGGACGCACAGTAAACTACATAAAAGACGAAAATTGTTGTGATTGGCCACATATTCCTATAAAACATTTCTGTGGCTTAATGTTTTCATTATCTTTTGTACTCTTCAAACATTTATAAGGGCACACAGCTTACTGGTCCCCCTTCCATCGGGGGTTGGAGAAATAGACTGGGCTGCATGGTGCTTAAACGTAGAGCTGAAGGTCTAAGCCTGCCCAGGCAACGTTGTACGAGTCAACCCTGTCGGTTTCGATTGAAATGCCATTTCATCTCAATGTCGGATTAAAGTTCCACAAACTTGGAAGCATCGCCTCCGAAACGATCTGCCTTGTAAACCAGGCGTCGAAGGATCGACCCCGCGCTTCTCCAGACTTCGGTCGAGTCTTTAAACCGAGGTCTCGTCTCCGTATGACCTTAGCTCTTGGTGAGACGTAAAACTCGAACACTCACTCACTCACTCCAAAACGATCTAAACAGTGTTGACGGGGTCGATATCCTCAAAACAAACAAGCAAACGCACGCCTTACTACGCAAACATTTGCATATGTACAGATTTAACTTTTTCAGCCCCGTGGACCTGTACAAAACCTACGCAAATCTGTGAAGAACCATATGAGGCAGCACATTATAATCCCTTAAATGACTTTGTTCACAAAAACGGTATCATATCGTAATCGAGCCTATGCTTAATGACACTTACAATAAGACTGGCACGACCAGCGCAGACTCAGGCCTTGCCCATTTGCAAAGTCTTCTCTAATCTTCTGTAACCTTCGGATATATGTCTAGTCTTAGCAGGCGAATGTAAAGATAAAGATAATGATACAAAAGCTTTATTTAACGACGCATATTCGAAACAAATAACATAAGCTCTGTAGAGCTTTTATTGCGACAAACAAAGTATCCTTTAACAAATACTTACCTGCCTTCATTTATCTTCCTAGGACTACCCCTGATAATGCGAGCGTCAGCCAAGGGAGCTTCTAGTACCATTTTTCACGCCCTTGGTATGGCGTGGCCGGGGATCGAACCCGCGACCTCCCATTCTCGAAGCGGACGCTCTACCACTGAGCTATTGGGGCCGGTAAAATGTGCAGGCATTTTATGTTCTTGTGTGTTTAACACTTGTCCTGTTGGGCCTGGATATGTCTTTCCTTCAAACAATGTAGATCCAGATCAGATGGCTTGATCAGATGGCTTCTTGGCTTCTGAAGAAGCCATCTGATCAGGATCTCCATTGTTTGTCATTCAGTTTATGAATTTGTTGCAATAATTTGCTTCAATCTGATTGGTTGGTAATCAGTAGTGGGTGTGGCATATTCAGCAGGACAAGGGTTAACCATGGGTGCATAATGTTCTTTATTGTTCCTCAAAATGAAGCCTCCATGAGGTTGTAGTGTATAAGCTACTCGCCTCTTAAACCAGGGATCGTGTCTCGATTCCGAGCATGTCTAGACTTTCTACTGTGATCCCTTCTCCATATGACTTTAATTGTTGGTGCAGTGTAAAACTAAAACAAAATACATGTATAATGTTTCTCAAAAACAGTCATAGATTATGGATACTTATTAGAACGATCCCAATGAGCAAAGGCTTTTGTGCGACTGAGCTAATGCGTTCACCTGTGGGTTTCAGAATTGAATTGTTACTGGTGACACGTCAAAGACCTTTGCTTTTAGTGTCTTTTCTCATGAGTTGACTCAAATCTCCGTTTCTCTTTTCATCAGGTGGTGGATGTCGGGCGGCTCATTGATTGATTTGCTTACTGCTCAAATACCTCGGCAGTGCTGGCACACATAATTTATTTTGAGATACATTAAATAAAATATTAGCAAAGTGGGTGAGATGAGTTTGTACGGTGCTGACAGTGGGCTGATGTGTCGTGTATACCAGATTCAGGGCCAAGGACTTATACTTCAGGAGTTACATCCCTTGATAAGTTCTAAAATTTGCCATTTATGAAAACTTTTCGTCGCATTTTTCTCTAGAACTGTAAGGGTTACAAAGTTGAAACCTAGTACACACATGGGCAGTTTGATGGTGTGTTGTGTATCGTGTATACCAGAAACAAAGGCACATAACTCTTGGCGTTACAACCCTTGATAGGTTTTTCAAAAATTTTCTCAATTTTCTTCACAGTTTTCTCAACAACTGTTTGGGTTATAAAGTTGAAATTTGGCACACCCAATGACATTGGGTTGATGTATCGTATATACTGGACTCAAGGTCAAGGACCCATAAATCTTGGAAATTCGTATCTTGCTACATTTTAAAATTTACTATTAATAAGATGTATTCGTTGCAGAATTCTCATGAACTATGAAATCTATAAAAATAGAAGTGGAGGCAATGATCGGGAATCGATACAATTAACCCACAGCTCCCATGAGAGACACCAAATGGAAAGAAACACAAACATGAAACAACTAGACCCTAATGGAAACATCAATAGCGGAAAGCCAAAAGGACAGTTACTTTCCCGCAAAATGGAAGTTTGGATATATCGAAAACAAAATAATATAAGCGATGCAAACATCCAAAGACAAACCACAAAAAAAAAAAAAAATAAACCGCGACAGAAGAACCGCATTGGAACGGTCAGTGAAACGAATTTCACTTGGGGGCTTCAATCGATTTAACGTGGCCACAATTCTCGCCCCTTACTTTCGTGCGATTTAGACAAATACTTTGTTTAGTTCACATGAAGGCCTACGAACCCAGTGCAACATCGCCGTGAACACAAAAATCAAACAACCACAGAGATGAAACAACAGTGAGGACTCGCCAGCAAGAAACCACTGAAATGAGAAAAAGCAGACCAACAGTTAGTCTCCGATGAGCCCGACCAGAGACAGAGCATCAGGCACCAACCAACTATTAAATTAGATACTCTCTAATTATCAGTAAGCCTTTAACCTGAAACCGTCATAGAACCTGAGGCCTGACCCACCGGCGTGTAATTAAAGAGGAAAGCAAAGTTGTCAACCGTGATTTGGTCAACTACCATGCATGCAGTCTGACGTATAACATTTATGTTGTATCCAATCATTTTATATCGAAGAATGATTTTACGAAATTGGGTGCTAAATTCATTGAATTTATATTTTTCTAAATTCATATACTAAGTCACCATAAAGTTAAACTTGGAACACACATGGACAGTGGGCTAATGTATTGCGTATACAAGAGTCAAAGCAAAGGGCCCTTAACACTTAAGTTATATCCCTTTATAGATTTTAAATTTTGCCTTTAATGAAACATTTTCGTCACACTTTTTTCAAGAACTGCAATGGTTACAAAGTTGAAACCTAGTATACACACACCGGCCCCGATAGCTCAGTTGGTAGAGTGTCCGCTCCGGGGAACGGGATGTTACGGGTTCGATCCCGGGCCGCGACATACCAAAGTCGTTAATAATGGTACTAGCTGCTCCTCGCTTGGCACTCAGATTTACGGAGTAGAGCTAGGACTGGTCGATCCAGTGTCAGGATAATGTGACTGGGTGTGGTATCATGTAATGTGTCTGGGACGTGATACTTCAGTGAGGCAGCACTATAAAAGTGAGCATTGATCTCCCTGTCGCAACCAGACACCGTCGTGATATGACTGAAAAATTGTTGAAAGCGACGTTAAACCCGAATTCAGGGCCATTACTTACTCTTGGAATTACATCCCTTGTTAGGTTTTATAATTTGCCATTATTGAAACGATTTCGTTGCAGATTCTACAGGAACTATGAAAGCTATAAAATTGAAACTTGGTACACACATTGGACAGTGGGCTGATGTCTCGTATATACTAGATTCAGGGCCAAGGGCCTATAACTCAAGGAGGTACAACCCTCGATATTTTTTACAAATTAACTTTAATGAAAAATGTTCGTCACATTTTTTTTCAAAAACTGCGAAGGCCTGGTACACAAATGAACAGTGGGTATCGGATTCTGGTCCAAGGGTCTATTATACTCACTCTTGAGGTTACATCCCTTGAATGGTTTTTCAATTCATCACGAAAACAAGCCAATATAATTTTGATCCCCTCGCACCCCACTTTTATATTGTAAAACTGGGGTTTGCAGGGGTGAACCTTATTTTTTCTTATTTCTGCTCTGAAATATAGATTGTGGGTATTCGTTAGAACCACCTCAGAATGTATACTTTGAGCAGAAATAAGAAACAATATCACATTTTTTCTTCTTAAATTTTTCATTTTTTCGGCGATAAAGGTTGCAATGTATTTGTATAGGCGTGTTTTCGTAATGTGCCATTAACCCATATATGCCTAGCGGCCCTTTTCTGGGACATTGGCAAACAGTGTAGATCCAGATCAGACGCCGCAGAACGCGGCGTCTGATCTGGATCTACACTGTTTGCTTAAGGAACATTCGTTTTTGTAAAATTTGCCACAAAGAAAACCAAACCTGACACTCCTATAATTGGAAATGGACCACTCCAAAGTAACTAGGTGGAATATTCCATTGTCATATATGGGTTAATGAACAGTTTTCGTTGCAGATTTTTCAGGAACTATGAAACCAACAAAACTGAAACTTGGTACACACACGGACAATTGGCTGTTGTAATAGGTATATAAGAATCAGGGCCAATGGCCTATACCTGTAAAAGTTACATCCCTTGATAGGTTCTTAAAGTTTCCATTAATGAAAACGTTTTGTCGCATTTTATTCAAGATCTATTAGGGTTAAAAGTTGAATGGGAGTAAAGGCAGTGCTCAATCAGGAATCGATACAGATAACATACACCTCCAATCAGAGAAGCACAAACATGAAATAAGTAGACCCTAGTGGGAACATCAATAGCGGAATGCCAAAAGAGGACAGTTACTGTCCCACAGAATGGCAAATTGGCTATCCAAAACAAAAAAGATATAAGCCATACACATTTTTAAAATACGAACTATAATAAAATAAATAACGGCAGAAGAACTGCCTTAGCATGGCCATGAAAAAAAAATCACGGGAGGAGGGGGGGGGGGGTGGGGTGCGTGGTGAAATCGATATTACGCAGCCGCAATTCTCGCACTTACTTCCGTCGCGAATTAGACAATTAAACTGTCCAGTCAACATGACGGTTTCCTTGAAACCTGGTACACACATGAACATTGGGTTGATTATCGTGCTCACCAGAATCAGGGCGTTCGAACCAGAACTCATGTTAAATGTTTTGAGTTGCCATGTTATCATCTCCTATAGTGATATATCTGGTATGAATTCAAAATATTTCAACTATGGGTCCTCTAATAGTGCTGCAGCGGGGCTATAGTCAGATCCTCTGACACCTCTTGATAAAGTATTTTGTAGAGGTTGGGATATTTGTTTATGCCTCTGGCTAGATGAATTCGGACTCTCTTATAGCATATATCGCAAATGGTGCAAACGGTCGGAAGGATGGATGCGCCGCAAAACTGACGGATAGACACCAGAAGATATATCATAACATCCATGCCACTCATTTCTGATAACAATATGCATACCAAATGGAAAAACAAATCCATGAATAAATGTCCAAGTTATCGATCAGAAATGGCGCCGGACTGACGGGTAGCTGTACAGAGAACAGGAAAAAAGCTAGTACAAAATATACAACATTAAATGTTCTTTATATATCTATGGAGTTTCATTCAGATTTTTCCTTAAAGTAAACGAAAAATTGACCAAAACAGTTTTCTCAGATTAATTGAAATAGAAGTGAAGGCAATGACCAGGAATCGTTACAATAACATGTACCTCACACCTCCCTTCCAAGACAGCAAAGGGAAAGAAACATGAACATAAAATAACGTCACTGTAATGAACACGTCACAGGCGGAAACCTAAACGGACGGTTTCTTTCCCATACAAAGACCAAATGGCTATAAAATTAAAAGATACCTGGAAAGACGAACTATAACAAAAATAAAACACAACAGAAGGACTGCCTTGGGAGGAAGTAAATAGATACATGGTCAGAGCCCTCGCCCTTCGGTTCTATCGTGATTTATAGACAGTCCGCATGAAGGATTCTTCAGTCACATCTCCCACTACAAAGATGAAATAACGATGAAAACTCGACAGCATAAAATATAGGAAATGCTAATGAAAATAAAAAACAAACAGTTCGACCATAGACAGGGGATCAGGGCCCAACCGGTATTACCTTAAAATTTTAAGTACGGTTTTAGGCTTGAGCCGTCATCGATTCTGGGAACGACCCACAGGCGTGCAATTTAAGATGGAAGAAAACATTATCAACTTTGATTAGATTTACTACCACGCATGCAGTCTGTCGTAACACAATTATTTTGAACCCAATATATTTATAACGAAGAATGATTTTATGCAACTGGGTACTGAAATCATTCCAAGCATTTATATACTAAATAGAAGTCGAGGCAATGGTCAGGAATCGATACAATTAACCCACAGCTCCCATCAGAGACACCAAAGGGAAAGAAACACAAACATGAAACAACAGACCCTAATGGAAACATCAATAGCGGAAAGCTAAAAGGACAGTTACTTTCCCAGAAAATGGCAAATAGGCAAAAACCTCCTTTAACTTCAGTTTGTTTTTCATCAGAAAGGGACATCTTAAATATGTTCTATAAAAGGGTTATCCTTTGGAAGCAAAGAATACGCCACAGAACTGAAAAATATGGAGTGTACATGTTTTCTGGGCCAGACTAGCTAGTTTCGGCCAATTAGGCCTCATCAGTGACCCTCAGATATTTTCAAAATTCCACAATGGAATCAATGATCCCAAAGGACAAGAAAATATAATCTACACTATGATGTAGGGCAGGGAGACGTTTGACCGCCGCCACACATTCCCACACACCAGCTGTAGTGAAGTTAAATATGTTCTATAAAAGGGTTATCCTTTGGAAGCAAAGAATACGCCACAGAACTGAAAAATATGGAGTGTAGATGTTTTCTGGGCCAGACTAGCTAGTCTCTTTCATATCAATACAAAAACAAATCAGCCGCACGATGTGCACAATTCGTACCTATCGGAATTTCCTATTTGTGTCTAATTAACTTACTAATAGCACACTTTTTTATATAAATATTGTCAGGTAGAAAGATGATAGCTTCACACACTGTCTAACACGACCATAACGTGTAATCTATGCTCTTAAGAAGTGAAAAAACATTTCTTACTTTACGTGCACGATAGAGGGAAGCTTTTCTTTGAAATGTCCATTCAACATTCAACTAAATCATTAAGTTTTTCTTTTATATTATAAAAATGATGTAGTGTAGTATAAAGCGTGGAATAAAATCGTACATAGACAGACACGCCTGAACTTGAGGCCTAATTGGCCGAAACTAGCTTGTCTGGCCCAGAAAACATGCACACTTCATATTTTCCTGTTCTGTGTTTGTCGTAATATTTAATAACATGTTTTTATATGGCAGTAAAGACAGCTAACCCTTAATCAGGAAAGTTCAAAGTTACAGTTCAAAGAAACAATATGTAAATTTTGATGTATAACATATCCGTAACGTTGCAGGCATAAATTATGTACATTTAAGGAATAACCAGCCGCGATCCCCCATCCCCACAAAAAACCCTTAAAGATTTTAAATATGAAATGGCAGTCTAAAACCACTCATCCCCGATAACAATGTGTATTCAGAGTTTGAAGATTGGTTGATTGATTTGCTGTTTGGGGTTTAAAGACGTAAACCCTTGTGGGTCATTTTGTGTCGTCTCCCAGAAAAATGGCGAAAAGAGACAGAAGAGATGGTAGAGAAGATGAAAATGAGGCACAGAGGCGTGAGGAAAATGAATGAAAGTGTAGAAACAGAAGAAATAACAACATTCCTCCTCTACCCCTACCTGCTGCAAGGCCAGCAGGTCTTTCCAACTGTAAGCCAATATCAGTTGGACGACCCAGTGACGCGAGATATGTCACATCGACCCCTCACAGTTTGAAGAATTCCTTCAAAAATACTCTAGTTATCAATCGGAATTCGTGTGCCAGACGGAAATGCGGACAGACACACACCGATGCTATATCATAATGCCAATCATAATCGCGCCATTATCATGCTGTGGCATATTAAAATTGGATTTACATGTACAACGTTATATTCTTTTTGTTTGCATAAAATACAGATTGTGAGAACCCGTTTAACGAGCACCCACAGTCTGGGATCAAGCCAGAAAATACGACAAACATCGCAGTTTTTCATAAACAAATGGTTTTGCAAGTTTGTAACATGGATGCGTTTCCCAACAAAAGTAAAAATCAAAGCGCAAACGGCACTTCTTACGAGCCAAGCGTAACAGAAAGAAAAAGTAAACAAGCCTTTTAGAAAAAAAAAAATAACAAAATTTATTTACAAAATATTTTAACTTACACTCTAAATCTGGCTTTTTTGGTTCTAAACAAAAATTTAAGCACTTCTCTGTAACTTTTTTAAAACGTCTTTAAGTGTTTTCAGTACGGATATGCGTTTATCAGTAAAACACAAATGTTTTATATTAAAATATTGATAGTTTGGTGAAAATACGTGTTCGGGTGTTTTGTCTGAAAACACACAACACGTGTTAGGGGCTGTAATAGCTTTAAAACACTAAAACATGTTTTGCTACTTGGCTGTGTTTACAATGTTTTATTTCAATAACAAACTGAACACTATCAGTGTAACTGTAGTCTATTATATTATTTAATATAAGAGTTATCTGCCTTAGCATCAATATCGCTACCACACCTTCATTCTCATAGAGACCAAGTGTTGAAGTGATTTATTGGTATAAGAAATACAAACACGTACCAAACAACCAAACAAACCAGACCCTGGCTAGAATACATGTAGGTAATACTACGTGTACTTATAGTTAGTACGCATTTAGACTAAGAAACAGCATAAGCACATGAAAACAAATTATTGCAATCAACATCAAACCCAAGTATTTTACAGGAAATTTGGCGCAGATGATTTATCAAACGTTATTTGTCTTCCAAATGTCAGCTCTTTGAACAGGTGAAAAAATAACTTTTAATATTTCTAATCCTTATCCTGTTGAATGATTAATTTTGCCATCCCTTTCTGGGTATCAATCAATCATATTTCTTGATGCAATGTATTTGTTTAAACTCTCGAACTGAATTACAAACCATGTAGATCCTGATCAGGTGGCTTCTATAGAGGCCATCTGTCTGATCTGAAACTACACTGTTTTTAAAATTAAGGCTTATCATGCCCAGCAGAATGATGGTTAATGCTCTTTCCAAGTGCAACTGTGCAAGTGACAATGTCATTGGAAGAGACGGATTGTGTTCCCTTTTCCTGGCTAATCGAAAGCCAAGTGAAGCGCACGTAAAAATATTTTGGACAAGCAGCCAACTCGTTTATTTTCTTTTCAGTCTTTTTTTAAAAAAATCAGTTATGTAATTCCCACAAATCAACTTGAAGTACACTTAAAGCTCATCATTTCAATATCCTTTTTGCGTTCATCCTCAACAATATATTGTATGTCGAGATCTTTCTAATCATTGACAATCAGTACCAGGCCAGGTGCAGCTATTTTCTTACAAGACAATATCTTTGGTAAAGCTGCTCATTGAACACACTGCAAAATAAGAAGATTGGAAAATCAAAACCCTTTCAACACTGGTGAGTCGCTAGTCTCCAAGTGTAAAATGCAAAAACAAAACCATCATCTCCTGAACCCTTAAATTCCTGTACTTTAATAATACAGTATAGACCCTGCATGATCGCTATTTGATCTAGGTTTACACTCTTTGCTAAACCAATCGTAGCTCCCATCACGCGTAATGTAATGTATGCACAAGAAACAGAATGACTGAAAGCTATTGATAAAGAAAGGAATTAAGGAAACAGAAGTGAAGGCAATGATCAGGAATCGATACGACCTACAGCTCCCATCAGAGACACCACCCTGCTAGCATTCTACATAAATCTACAGCGGGCCTTTAGCGGCCCGTCAGCTACCCTGACGGGCCGCTAACGGCCCGCTGTAGATTTATGTAGAATGCTTACTGGGCAACGCAAACATCAATAGTGGAAAGCCAAATGGACTGTCACTTTCCGACAAAATGACCAATTGGCTACCCAAAACAAAATAATATAAGCGATACATGTACTCAGAGACAAGCTATAACAAAAATAAACCCCGACAGAAGTAGCCTCTGTTCAGAGGAAGATGATGCTTGGAGCGATTTTTACACATAAAAAAAAAAAAAACAGAATTTCGGGTTCCTGCATATGGCCTCACTACCGCCGAGAGAATCCGTGAGAAAATAGTGTCCCATATTCAAAAAAGGTGTAAAAGTTTCACAAAAAAAGCGGCTGATGAAATGAAATTGTAACCTTATACATTTTATCAGTTTGTTATATAAACAGGCATGTCCTTCTGTTTACTTTTCAATATTAACAAAAACTCTCAAAGGAACAGAATATATGAATGAAAAACACTATTGCATTTGCGGATGAATACAAGCCACGCTGAGGGTAATACCCGTGTTATGGCTTTCGCAAAAGAGACGTTTCGATCCATACCGGTCTCAAAATCGGAGTACTTTGTACCACGACGTTTCATATCGCAATTGTAATGTGTAGGTATTCCAACAGGGTACATTAAGTCACTGGTAGGGCTCGTTCTGGTCGCATTACGGAGTTATGTGTTAAGCGAGCCTGATTTTTGGTAATGTCCTAAGAAATGTTAACTCATTTGCATACTCAGGGCATTAACACTGTAGTCATTCCCAAGAACAGCGGTATTTGCTTGAGTTGACAACTGAACTGTCTTTCCCAACAAAATTTTATGGCAATTTTATAGGTTGCAAAAAATTGGAACAATTAATTTGAAAAACAGCGTTTGCCTAGGGATTGACCATGCTACCAATTTACTGTATGTATTACCTCCCTTCATAAAAATAATTTATGCTAATAAAAGTAATTGACCATGCTACTAATGTTACTGTATGTATAACCTCCCTTCATAAAAATGAATTTTGGATTAACAAGAACAATAATAAGCTTTTATAAAAACCCTTGAGTATTTGCATTACAGTTATTGATTTGTGTAATCAGGGATACATTTTACAGTGACTAAACAGTCTTGATTTTGTTTGAATTGAGATTTACGTCACCGTCAACACTATTTAGACATTTTTGGAGACCTTGCTTCCAATTTTGTTGATTTTTTTACGCTTGTTAGTTTTATGATCGAGACGTTATGGGTTCGAATCCGGCCACCAGAGGCGAGGAATGTCCTTGGGCAAAGACAAGTTATGTCACTGCCCCACTCCAACCATGTGTAAATGCAGTGATATAAAAGTCACTGCCTCTGACTTACGCGCATGTTGACACCCGGAATTTGCGTTCGAGAGCCATTTAATAAGCTTGAAGCTTTAATTCATACCATTTGAACTAAAGAAATTAGTTAAAAACTAAGCTGTTTATCAGTACTCATGGATGGTCTGTTTCAGCTCCGCGTGGAAGCATCATGGAGCCCAGTGTACATGTATTTCTCCAAGCCCCGAGGGGCGGGGGCAAGACCAAATGGGCAGTTTACACCAGTCATTTGTTTTCTGCAAAGGGTTTTGTCTGTGATTGTGTTTTTCGACCCACCAAAAGATAAAGTCATAAGGAAACGGGACTTCTGTTTAAAGAGTCTTCTGAATGTCTGGAGAAGTCAGGCATCGAATCCACGACAACTGGTCTGCAAGGCGAACATAACTACTACAACACGCAGACGATCATTGCCTGCACTTTTATTCTGTATTGAAAACTGTTTACAGCAAGGAATCCTCTGAAAACTACAAACAGTTGAGCACATTTTCTGGGCCAGACCCCGCGGGGGGGGGAGGGGTGGAAGGGAAGGAGGTACTCTAAAGTATACCTGCTATAGAGGCTGGGACCAAGCATCTATTGCTCGACCCAAAATACCAAGATTGCGAGTGTACCTTAAAAATATCAAGTATATCATCAGACCCCCCAAAAAATATCTGCAAAATTTTACCATAAACCAAAAGAATATTCCTAGATTATACTGACTTGCTGTCTGTGTTTCCTATAATCGTTGTATTTGGTAACAAAACTGCTTTAAACAGTTAATAACAGTATATCTGTGTAAACTATAACTATATACTATAAAAGCTACTGATCTGTTGTACAGGAAGAAACAAAAACATATTAAAACAGCCTTTGATAGGAGTGGGAAAATGTTTCAACAATACTCATTAAGCATTTAAAGCCCAACAATACAACAGATTTATGACAGTCCCCCCAAAAAGTCAGTTTTGGAAGGACCCCAAAAATATCTGCAGAAAGGCCTGTGCCCATGAAAATGCCAGAATATATTGCCTTCACTTGGATTTGGCTGAAACATGCTAGTCTGGCCCCCATTGGTGGGGTTACTCTGAATTTTATTTCTATTTCCCCTAAAACCGACAAAAATACAGAGATTCGAAATTTTGAACCCCGCAAAATGTAGCAGTCAAAATTCAGAGTAGTCTACCCATGGGAGCCAGACTAGCAGGTTTCAGCCAATTAGGCCTCTTCAGTTACACTGCAATATATTCAAGCATTCAAGCTAGATTTAAATTGCAATAAGTAAGCCTAATTTAAACAGTCAATCAAATGCCTTTACCTAACGCTATCCAAAGTTCAGAAGCAATCGCTCCATCAGCACTCTCAGTGCTTTGATTTCTAGGTTGTCTTTGTTGTGTGTATTGATATTTATATTCAGGCTATTCAACTGTAACTAATGAATGCAATTAGAAAGAAATTTTGTGCCCCTTCTACCGATTCAAGAATGGCAGTCCTCAGTTTCTGGAGAAAGAATGTGCGCTGTAATGGTTAAAAACTTATCGGTAAATGGACGGGCTGGACATGACCTAAATACTGCTGTTAAACTCCAAAACAAACAAATCACCAACCCAACAACAATGTGTTTGTGATTCAACAAAGGCTACAAACAGAGGACTCTACAAATACAAATGCGTGTTATTGTCACAAAGTGACAGTTTATCGAAATAGTGACTGGCAGTCTCAAGCAATAATATTATCAAGAAACATACGCTCAAAATGGCTTATTGTTTGTATTTCTTTCCCTTTGGTGTCTTTTATTGGTGGAGTAAGTTAATTGTATCAATTCCTGATCTTTGTGTTACTTCTACTTTTCTCCACCCACCTAGCATGCCTGTTTCAATATGTGTTAATTGCTTATACGAACATACCCCTGTCATAAAACTTAATTTCTCATCGACTCAAACACTGGAACACAATCTCTTCTACCGACTGTTGTGCAAATCTGTGATGGTAGAACACTCATTCTCAAATGAATTGGGATATTGCAGTCGCCGTATATTTTCTGAATTCAAGCAGTCATTCTTAACCAATGCATACGCTTACATGACAGAACAACAGGTCCCAAAGATATCATGATAAACCTCTTGTTGAAAAGTACCTTTTCTGGGAAAATGAGCGACGGGAAAACCTGGTTTTGTAATGCTCGAGACTGTCGCTTTTCGAATTCTCCTTGTTTGCGCACTTACAAATTTGCAATTCCACTAGAAAGGAAAGGTTTAGGTGGTTTCCATAAAATTTACATATTCTGGGTAGGGAAATAACTACGATTAGCAGGACCACATGGAGTTTTACTAAGTATTTTTCCTCGATTATGGCTGTCGCCGAAATTTAATTAAGCATTGTAATGCACGAGACGACTTTTTTCTTCTTGATATTTCAAAACAACGTTGAGGTTTTTATACACGGAAACGTGACCAAATGGAGATTCTACATTATAATAAGCATATAAGGTCGTTTGATTTTACCTATACAATAGGAAATAAAAAAATACATGTCATACAAAAATGTGCATGAATTTGTTGCAAACATGCATGTAATGTTCGCGATCATTATACCAGGCTTATTACGCATGTGTCGACAAAAATGTTAGATTGAAAGAAACTCCCGGAATGTGTGACTAACACAAATACATCATCTGGAACGAAAATAATATTTTGATGTTGAAATTCCCTCATTTCCCATGTTTTGTAATGTTCGAGACCGGTAATGTTCAATACCGAACATTGTTAGTCTAACAGCTTGATCACATTTCTCTCACGTGGCACAGTTTTCCGTTACCAGATTACGTAATAGAAAGTGTCTGCAAAAGACATGGTTGCCTTTTCCGGTGTTTGATGGGTGAGAGAGTCGGCAGACAATACCACAGTTAAGGGAAAACAGAAGTCATATTTTGTTTTTAAATATATGCATAGAACATTTTTACCTTTTTCCAATATTATTTGCCACAATTAATATTGTTCAATTAAGAATATGCCACCAAAACTCAATATTGATGAACAACATTTGAACGCTTGCAAGATCAATAGTCTATTGCAATAAGCAGTGGATGTATACGATGAAAAGTCCCCTATATTTGGTATCGAACATGACAGGTTTGCTATGTTGACCGTTCAGGGATAGTGACTGCCAATTAATGAACTATTTTGAATTGTACAACCTTAGTTGTATAAGATGAACACTTTTAGTGATATATATGTTTGCTACATTTCTACCAATAGCTGCAAACGGTAACAATGTTGATTCAAATTTTATTACTTATTTTCTATTTTGGATTTGAGTCCAATAGCTTATAATCTTTTCCCAAATATTATTTGCCAGAACGAATATATTCAAAATAAAATGTGCCATGTTAAGAAGACACTTCAACTCTCCAATTTGTATTTCAAAAGGCATATTTTGAATGTTAAAAAACATTGCAAGTGATGTTTCTGTTACTAAAATTATGGTATTGAACATTACAAATTGTATCGAACATCCCCATCTAAAATAAATATGTATATTTTAGGGTATGCTGGTTTACTCTTGATTATGTAAACTAGATACAACAAATATAATATCAGATTCCTTTTCAATTTTACAGGTAGAAATGGTAAAGTGGCATAGCATGTCCCTTTACCGTGTATGGTAATGTCCGAGACCATCATAGCTGCCATTTACAGACATGCATTTGTTTACATTTGTAAGAACTTATTTACAAACTTCACAAAACGTGTTACTTTCTTCCAGCTGGTAGACATAAATTAGTAACATTTTGAAGACTTTTGTATAGAAAAATATATTACTCTGAATGCACTGTAATGTTCGATACTGTATTCTCGCAGTAACATAATTAATTTTAGATATTTGACTGTTGAGAACATAAGGCCATGCGGATATTGTGTGTTTATATGTGATAGATATGTCTTTTAATGTTTCGGCTGCCTTAAGAACGCAGTTTATCTGTCAGGAGAGCATTTTTATGTGTAAAAGTATATACCGAGGCTTTTTGCGTAATAGCGACACCATGTTTTAAAAGCATATGACTAAACATGCAGTGTTACATTAGTTAGATCCAAATAATGAATGAAAATGACACTAACAGCTATATTGTCAGTTAATCACGATAGTGATCTACTTGACTTATAGAAACAAAATCACTGTAATGTCCGCGACTTTTTACATATAATTCAAATAAACGTATTGCTTATGTTGATCGTTTATCCAAAGTAATATTACTTGTGATTCTTATTTACCACTCAATACCTGTTCAAATGCAATAGTCGTAAGTGATCTAGCTATTATGTGCTTCTGTCAAAACAAAATGAATTTGTATGTTTTCAGAAAACTAATTCTTTTTCTGTCATCTCTAACCAACCCTGAATTTTATTCAAAATGGCTATTCATTTCTTTACAATATATATGACCATATGTTAATTTTTGTCCCCGCTTAATAACACGCTAGTAAGTTTCTGTCATTGCGAGCTGCGGTCTCTTGATTTTTGTGATGTTATAGAAGGGTGTAACGAACAAGTAGATTGTAGCGTACATTTCTCACAATCAAAATTTATCAAAATACCGACATATTTCTAGCTGTTGGTGTGAAATAACTTTTCGTTTCTTGATCAAGGAATTTTAACTGAGTATAGGTACATGTTGATACTTTATTGTGAACATATCGGTGAACGAATCTACGTAACTTTATAATTTGACTTTTTAAACCGCTAAAATCCCAATTCATTTGAGAATGAGTGAGAAACTGAAAATACACAAAACTTTGCAAAAATAAAGTTTTCGATTTTTGAAAGCAGATCTACATTAACAATCCGCCTCGGCCCCCGCCCATAGGGGCTTGAAGAAATATATGGGCTGCATGATGCTTCCACGCAGAGCTGAATCCGGCCCACACACTAGTACTGGTAAACCGCTTAGAGGATCTTTAGAAGCCTGTCCAGGAACTGCGGTGCGAGACGGACCGTCCATGCTAATAAACCCTATTGGTTTCATTGGACGACAGGGCTTGAGATGTCATTTCATCTCAATGTCGGGTAAAAGTCCCGAAAATTGGAAGCAACGTCTCCAAAATGACCTTTACAGTGTTGACGGGGACGTTACACCTCAAATCAAACAAACAAATAACAATCCGCCAATCTGCAGGCGCATAGTTGATCACGTGACGAAGTTGTGTTGTCGGCTTTATCATATGTATTTAAGCATGGAAACACGCATGTTTTCAGGGGAAACACGCGTGTTTTCCGGTTTTTCCTGGGTACAATAAGACTTTTTTTCTGTACAAACGGCATTATTATTTGGATTATTCTTTCATATGTGGCCTAACAACAACATTTTAATGATAATTATTCATTAAATAATGTAAGATAGCTTTTCAGATTTTCTTTTCTACTTTTGAAAACATCGGCGTTTTCCAACTCAGAAGCTCAAAACGGTCTCGAAACATATACATAACATATGTGTTTATTTTGAAAACGTAGGTGTGTCAGTGTCAAAACACTAGCATAACACGTGTAGTGTTTTTTTTGTTTGGTTTGGGTTTTACGGCCCTTTCAAGATTATTTCACTCATATCGAGCCGATCGTTAATCATAGGTGGGCGAAAACCGGAGTACCCGGAGAAAAACCACCTGACCTTCCGTTGCAGAACTTGGCGTCTCACACGTGACCCGAGCGAGGCTCGAACCCACGGCGGTGAGAGACCTAATGACTAAGAGTCAGCGCTCTTATCCATTAGGCCACCGAGGCCCGTAACACGTGTAGTGTTACCAAACTTGATTTGCAGTGTATTGTTATTACTGCAATGAAGAAAGAAACAGTCCACCGAGACTAAGCCACATCTACTTCCGTCTGCTGGTTACACGTTCATGTTTAAGCTTGGAACAAGACACACGGCAGCAAAATCCTGTCTTCAAGGCAACTGAACAAGACATTGAAGACGACATCGACAAGACCCCAAGCGGGCATACTCTTGCTTCACATCACGTGAACAAAACCGTGAAATGAACACCCCCACACTTTATATAGATCAAAACTGGGGTTTTCGGGGGTATACATTACTTTTCTTATTTCTGCTCCAAGAGCACCCATAACCTATGTTTGCAGCATAACTAAGAAACATTACGAAAACACGCCTATACAAATACATTGTGAATTTTACCGCCGAAAACAGGAACATTTTCAGATGAAAAATTGTGGTATTTTTCTTATTTCTATTCAAAATATAGATTGTGGGTACTCATTAGAACCGCCTCATCGAGGCTGTTCTAATGGGTACCAACAATCTATATTTTAGACCCCATCGAGGCGGTTCTAATGAGTACCCACAATCTAAATTTTAGGGCAGAAATAAGAAAAATAATGTTTACCGCTGCAAACCCCAGTTTACTATATAAAAGCGGGGTTTGAGGAGGTCAAATTTATATAGGCATGTTTTCGTGATAAAATATCAAGGATTTTCATCAGGAAAATAGCCATCTTGGATTTGTGAAAAATTGCACGTGAAACACACGGGTGTGTTATCGTAATGAAGACTATCATTTGAGCCCCGCCAAGCGAATTTGGGTCTTCGAGCATTCCGTCATGACAAATTTAAACTGCGCATGCCCAGCCATTCAGAGGGGCCAGGGATATGGCTTTCTGTCTAAAGGTTCATCTTGATTCACTGCTTGTATGAGCGAGCAACGAAGGTTCTGGCGAGACTGCGCGGATGCGCAGGCTCGCCTGAACCTTCGCTGCTCGCATAGGCGATAAGTACCAAAATCGCTTGACGGGGCCCATTTAGTATCTAATAAAGGTGAAGTCATTGGGGCTTTTGTTTTCTTTGGTTTGAGGTTTAACGTCCCCGTTAACACTGTAAAGGTCATTTTGGAGACGTTGCTTCCAATGTTGTGGGCCTTCTACCCGACATTGAGATGAAATGACATCTAAAGCCCTGCCGCCCAATGAAACCAATAGGGTTTATAAGCAAGGACGGTCCCACTCACACTGCTTTGCCTGGCCAGGCTTAGATCCTCTTAACGGTTTACCAGTACTCGTGTACGGGTCGGTTTCAGCTATGCGTTGAAGCATCATGCAGCCCATCTATTTCTTTAAGCCCCGATGGGCGGGGGCCAGACGTCATGTGGGCTATTGAGATAAGATGAAATCTTCTTTCGGGTTGGTATAATTTAATTTGGGCATCGCTGAAACGTATGTATTAAATTGAAGGTTGGTTATGTTTGAAATGGGACATTTCTTAAGATTAAACAAACATTTGTGTTTACACAACGTTATAGTCCTTTCGGACCAAAAATTATTTTCAACCTTTTTTATTTTATTTATACATTCTTTTGAGAGGGTAACTTAATTAGCTCGAGATCTATTCTACATTTGGGCTCTCTTACAAATGATCTGCCCTCCTAATTTACCGAAAATACTAAGCGTCTAACCACGCAAGTCACGTTTTGACGATTTACAAAATAAATATTTTTAATATTTATTGATTAGTGCATGATAATATCTTTTCCGACAATGTAAGATGTATATTTGATGGGAACTTACTCAAGGGTATCACTCTCAAGGAAGGTTTTGTATGTGTGTTTGTTTGTACTTTATAATGTTTCAATATGTAGGTACATGAAACTTTTGTTTTCGGACAGTTCTTTACCTTTCGCTCTGGTTCACAGACAGTTTCCTAAACAAGAACAATGAAGTTTGCTGTTGTTGTGTTTGTTATTGCTTTTCAAGGTAAGCTTTATATAAAAGATCTAATGCTACAGTCACACAGTCTGACCAACGGATGCCTGCATATATTTGGATAATGAAAATGCATAATTGTTGCCCCATATTACGCAAATTTGAGTAAATGTTACTTATATTCTGCGGACGATACGGATTAGTTACGGATGTAATGTATGAATTGCGGATGTTCCGGGTAAAACCTGCGGATGAGCCCATGTTTTTTTTTTCTACATCCTGTGTCTCCTAATAAGGGACCACCTTTGGACCTGTTCAACGGTGCTCATAAAGACCACTTTTGAACAGCCTCAAAGGTGGTCTTAATATAGGAATTTTACCAGTAGGGCATCAGAGTGGCCAGCGTAGGTAGATTTAAAAACAAAATTCTCGTGCGTTGATTCGATGGGACTACTTCCAATTTTGAGGCTTCCAGTCGACTAGCTATTTTGACATCCATTTCCTTACCTGCATTTTATTACAGACCTTTGGCAATAGTAAAACTGTAAAATATACATGGTACTATAGCAGGCACTGTATAAAACCTATATTATCGGTTCAGAGATGGTGCAGCAGCGGTTTGAAGATGGCTATTTTTCTATCACGTCAGTGCCTTCAGAAAAATGAAAAAATAAACAGTTTTATGGTTCCTCGCACAAGTTCTCACCTATATCACCATGCCCGGCATGAAATTCATCCATCGACATGAATTCTTTTTGCCAAAATCGGGAGGGGAGCATTTTTGTGTGTGCTTTTTTCTGACGACTTCCGGTCAAAAAGCACAGAAAACCGTTTCCAAGTTTCAAGATGGCAGTTTCAGTAACTATTGTTCATTAGGTCGAACTCGTGTCTGTTGTATGCATAAGATCGTTTTAGATCTCCAAAGTATCACAATCCACTTTACAATCGTCGATTTGATTACAATGTCCTCCATCTACTGTTACATGTGTGTTTTGCATTGAGGTCAAGAAAACATCTTACGTAAAATTTTCAGGTTGTATACCAATAATTTTCATCTTCACGTCCATGCATAGAAATGGTCTACGGCTTATATTTGGTCGAGGGTCTTTGCTTCCTTACGAATGACTTTGTTAAGGGGCATATGGGTAGTATAGGGGTCCACATGGGTTACCAACTTGTATTATGGGTACTGGCCTAGATCTTTGTGTATTGGTGGCTTTGAACCCCTACGGTACCCGACGTTGGCACCCATTCATCTTAGCTTGACTCGGCTAGATGTCTCTGGGGTACGTGGTACCCATAAATTCAGCGACTCACTGGGTATCTATGTGCTATCAGATACTGACAGAGAGGATACCCAGCCCAACCAATAGGGAATGTCGGGCCGACAACGATACGACGACGTAACGACGTTGCATCGTTGTATTGCTGTCAGCCTAACGTTGGCCCTTGGTTTCTAGCTTACTGGGTTAGCAGTAGGCCTACGTGAAATTTATGGTTACGTGAAATTTATGGTTACGTGAAATTTATGGATACCTGGTACCTGAAAGTTTCTTTCTTTCTTTTCTTTTATTTTTACAAGCTAAGCATGAAATAACTTGTCATTGTCCCTGGGGACGATTTTTTACTTAGTTTGAAATGACAAACTAGACTTGTCATTGTTCCTGAAAGTTTTCAGATTTGAGGGACAAATTTGGCAAAGCTTGAACAGAGATGGACTTTTTTTAAGTAAACAAAAACGTCAAGCCGCCATGTCCCACCAAGTCACTAGCTCCCGCACGTCACTGTTGCTCTAGCAGAACCAACAGAAACTCTCAATCCACTGACTCCGATATAACGCGGGAATGGGCATTTTTCACCTGTTTCGTGCCTCCAAAGTTTATCCAGTATACATGCCCACACCAATGGTTAGGCGACATCTCTATGCCTAAGACACACTACGTCGCCAACTCCCGCACCTTGCCGTTTGGCCTGGATCGAGAAACCCTCAAGCCTGTTCATCTCATTTCCCGCACCAATTTCCCATGAAACATGAGTATTCCCGGAACAACCGACTAGTAGGTCTGCTTGGGGTACGTCAGGCCTCCATGTCCGACCTAGACACTACATGTAGCTCCCACACTTCACCGTTTCGCTAACTGAACCAGCAGGAACTCATTCCCTCCAGTATTTACTTTACATGTACCACGGTCCCCGCCCATCGGGGCTTGAAGAAATAGATGGGATGCATGATTCTTCCACGCAGCTGAAACCGACCGCACACGGGTACTGGTAAACCGCTCAGAGGACCCAAGGCTGCCCAGGCAAAGAGGTGCGAGTCGGACCGCCCATGCGTATAAACCCTATTGTTTTTTATTGGTCGACAGGGCTTGAGATGTCATTTCATCTCAATGTCGGGTAAACGTCTCATAAAAGTAGAAGCAACGTCTCCAAATTGACCTACACAGCGTTGACGGGGTCGTTAAACCTCAAATCAAACAATTTACTTTACTAAACCCATAGTTTTTCCGGTATGTTAGGCTTTCGGTATGCTAGGCGACCCGTATATGCCCAAGTTTCACTACGTCTTCAAATCTCGCAACTGACCGTTTGGCCGGATTTGACAAAACCTTCCCAACACTCACAGCCTGCCCGACCATCCATTTACCAGGAAACACGAGATTTCCCGGAACTAGTAAGTCAGCCACCATGTTTGACAATGGGTGGCAGCCCAAACTGCCAGGATAACATGACCCCCCCCCCCCCACTCACACACACTCCCCAATTTAATATGTACCCCTCTCCCCACCACCCACACACCCCATTTTAATCACGGTTTCAAAAATGCATGCCAGTCCAAAGGATGTGTTGTGGGTCTTTTTTTAATAATCGGTCAAAACGTGTTCAGGAAACGTTTGAAAAATATATTCATGTAAGTGATTTTCAGGTCCTGCTGGATTGTTCCAGCTGAACCTGCCAGCAGGAGATAGAGTTCCTCCTGCTCTATATACTTGGCAAATTTACACTGGACAAAGACAGGAAAGAAAGCATACTGATCCGTGAGCGCTGTTTGCAATCCTACGGTAGGAGGAGACAGGGTTATTGTCTCAAAATGCATGAATACAGTCATGCAAATCAGTAGAAGAGTGAGTTTTATGTCAAAATCAGCTCCAGTCCTTGTTCTGTATCTTTTATCATGACGAAAATACAGCTGTAAACATACCACATTCGAAAAGAAACTATAACTTTGACAAGTTTCATACAAGAATGCAAAAACTTTCATCAGTAGACAGTAGCTGGCCTGTTCTTCTTCCGTCACTTTCTCCTCCTCCGCGTTCTCCTCCTCGGACGCGCATCCGATTTAAGGAGTAACTGACGCAGGGTATGCTTGACGGATCTAGCTTAAAA
Organism: Lucinisca nassula; assembly: GCA_963580285.1. Classification (NCBI taxonomy): domain Eukaryota; kingdom Metazoa; phylum Mollusca; class Bivalvia; order Lucinida; family Lucinidae; genus Lucinisca; species Lucinisca nassula. Next base: position 44,275,402 of record OY757010.1, on the reverse strand, counting down.
CATTATAAGGAATGATGTACCCAACTTAGTACTATGGTTGATGTTAATTCTGCCGGCTCAGGTGGGTCTAAATCATATACGCACGGACACATAATCCCCAGCAGTTGTGACTCCTCGGAGATCTGACGAAGACTGAGGGATCACCACAGTTGGTGAGTTTGACGCGGACAAGCACACATTGTCTTGTCTTCAACGTGTTTTAAACGCCACCGATTGCCTTAATGTTATCCTAGATGGACATCGACGAAAATTTTAGAAAAGTTTAAGTAAGCATGCCATCAAATCAATTATATTAACTAAGATTTAAAAAAGAAGAAGAAGAAGAAGAAGAAGAAGAAGAAGAAGAAGAAGAAGAAGAAGAAGAAGAAAAGAAGAAGAAGAAGAAGAAGTGAAGGCAATGATCATGGATCGAGTCATTACCTAACACCTCCCATGAGAAAGAAACATAAACATAAAACAAATTCACCATATGAACACGTCACTTTTCTACGAATTCCAAAATAATAAAAGAAAGAGATTTTAGCAATACATAATCAACCATTAAAGGATGCCGTACCTACGTCCCGACATTTGCCCGCTGTTTTGTGCTTGCAGAGCAAGTAAGTAAGTAAATAAGTAAGTAAGTAAACTTTATTTATAGAGGGTTACTCAGTTGGCATAGCCAATCTTCGCTGAGGTCCACGCAAAGACGACCTGTCACAACAATAAAACACGACAGAAGAACATAAAAATTAAAAAAAAAAATGAAACAACAATGAGGACTCGACAGCAAAATCCAGCAAATGAAAATCAACAGGTTGACTCTGGTGGCCCCTATCAGAAACAGAGCATAAGTTTAAACGGTATTAATCATATCTATCTATCTGTCCATATTTTGACACTTATTCCTGCAAATGCTACAGCACTTTCTGGCACCCTGATTTTTTCACCACTGCTGGCGATCGAACAGGAGGCAAACAAAGAAAAGAAACAAGAGGCCCATGGGCCACTACGCTCACCAGAGGTCTTGTGGTTTATACCATATACAGGCAAGGTGCACATCTTGGTCATGTGACAACAATACCACGAATAATGTTATATTGCCTCACCCCCATAGAGAGTGTGTGTGTGTGTGTGTGTGTGTGTGTGTGTGTGTGTGTGTGTGTGTGTGTGTGTGTGTGTGTGTGTGTGTGTGTGTGTGTGTGTGTGTGTGAATTCGGGTTTAACGTCGCTTTCAACAATTTTTCAGTCATATCACGACGGTGTCTGGTTGCGACAGGGAGCTCAATGCTCACGTTTATAGTGCTGCCTCACTGAAGTATCATGTCCCAGATACATTAAATGATACCACACCCAGTCACATTATCCTGACACTGGATCGACCAGTCCTAGCTCTACCCCGTAAACTGAGTGCCAAGCGAGGAGCAGCTAGTACCATTTTAACGACTTTGGTATGTCGCTGCCCGGGATGGAACCCGAGACCTCCCGTTCCCCGGAGCGGATACTCTACCAACTGAGCTATCGGGGCCGGTTCACCCCCATAGAGGCTTTACATGTAATTTGTTTTCACTCAGCACAGCTCTTCACTGGAGAAGAAGATAAAAAACTGAATCTGAGCAATCCAAGTCAAAAGTCAGTAATGACCTTGACCTTTGGAATTGATTAACTTACATTCATCTGATTGTAAATAAAATTTCTGGTGCGACCTGCTACCATGCAATCAGTAAAATCCACTGTCTTGCCCTTTTTCGATACAAATGTCTAAGTGACCAAATCTGACCTTGACGTAAAACAGGTCAAGGTCAACTAAAGGTCATCATTTGAACAAATTTGGTAGGGCCTAAGTCCCAAATGCTACAAACCAAATTTCAAAGTAATCGGCTATTTGGTTCCTGAGAAGAAAATTCTTAAAGTTTTTTTATCATATATGAGCATGACGGCCATATTGCTCATGTGACCCAGTCCTTACGAACAAATTTCATTCTCCCTACCTATAGAGGCTCTACATGTAATTTGGTTTCAATCAACCCACCAGTTTAAGGGGAGAAGAAGATAAAAAAAAAACTGAATCTGAGGCATCCAGTAAATGACTTTAACTTTGGTATTGATAAACTTCCATTCAGCTAACTGCAAATATTATTTTTGATGTCACAGCCTTCCAGGCAATCAAAACTATCCACTATTTTGCCTTTTTCCATACAAATGTCCAAGTGACTAAATTTGACCTTGACATAAAATAGGTCAAGGTCAAACAACAGTCATCATTGGAACAAACTTAGTAGGGCCATAGTCCCCGATGCTGCATACCAAGTTTCAGGATTATCGGCCGTTCGGTTCTTGAGAAGAAGATATTCAAAGGTTTTTACCATATATGGGCAAGGCGGCCATATTTGTCATGTGTCCCAGTCCTCATGAACAAACTTTCGTTCCCCCATTCCATAGAGGCTCCACGTGTAATTTGGTTCCAATTGGCCAAGTAGTTTAAGTGAAGAAGAAGATAAAAATACTCAGTCTGAGCCATCCTGGACAAAGGTCGGTAAATGACCTTGACCTTTGGAACTGATAAATTTCCATTCAACTGATTGCAAATACCATTGCTGATGCCACTAGCTACCTTGCAATCAGAAAAATCCACTGTTTTTGCCTTTTTCCGATACAAATGTCTAAGTGACCAAATTTGACCTTGACGTAAAACAGGTCAAGGTCAACCAAAGGTCATCATTTGAACAAACCTGGTAGGGCCCGAGTCCCCGATGTTGCATACATGTACCAAGTTTCAAGATCATCGACTGTTCGGTTCTTAAGAAGAAGATTTTTGAAGGTTTTTACCATATATGGGCATGGCGGCCATTTTGGTCATGTGACCCAGTCCTCACGAACAAACTTTCGTTCCCCCTTCCAATAGAGGCTCCACATGTAATTTGGTTTCAATTGGCCGAGTAGGTTCAGAGGAAATGTTGTTTGAATATGTTGACGACGCAGACGACGCGGACGACGACGACGACGGACGACGGACCGATGCCTATACTATAAGCTTCCCGGAGCCTTCGGCTCTGGTGAGCTAAAAAGCTGGAAAGAAGAATTTAGCTACCGATTTGTCAGTATATATGGGTACACTGAGAAAATTTTAGAAATTTTGTTTACATCCAGAGAGAGAGAGAGAGAGAGAGAGAGAGAGAGCCATTTATACAGTGTATCTATCAATATAGTGGTGCGCTGCCTAAAAGCCTACGTCAAAATTCTGATCTCTGCTATGGCGTCAAAATATAAACAGGCCGCCATTTTGAATATACTGCGATTTTACAGATCACAGAATGCGTTCAAGGTATTTTACAGCATGTTTCATGCTTATTTGAAGTCAATCTTATTTTTAAGGCTCATCGGAGTCTAACTGTTGGTTTTCTTTTGCTCCAGCATTTCAGTGGTTTCTTGCTGTCGAGTCCTCACCGTTGTCTCACCTCTGTGGTTCTTTGATTTCTGTGTTCACGGAGATGTTGCACTGATGAGTTAGGAGGCCTTCATGCGGACTGAACAAATTATTTGTCTAAATCGCGACGGAAGTAAGGGCGAGGATTGTGGCCACGTAAAATCGATTTAAGCCCCCCAGTGGAAATCTTCCACTGACCGTTCCAAGGCGGCTCTTCCGTGGCGATTTATTTATGTTGTTGTTTGTTACTTACTGTGTGTATCACTTGTGTCTTTTAATTTTGGATGGCCATATGGCCATTTTGTGGGAAAGTAACTGTCCATATGGCCTTCCTTTGTTTATGTTTCCATTATGGTCTGGTCGCTTAATGTTTGTATTTCTTTCCCTTTGGTGTCTTTTATGGATGGAGTAAGTTAATTGTATCAATTCCTGATCTTTGTTTTACTTCTACTTTGTTATGACCCAATCAGTGTATAATCAATTCCGCATGAAGTGCACGGATGCGGTCGGTTGTTCACGTTGAGAATATCACTCTGATTTGAGAACAGATTTCTCCAAAACTACTTCCTCGCACAAACTCTGACTAAGCCATTCAATGAACAGGTATGTCCTGTCTGTACGCTTGTACCAAAAAGTGGCCAATTCTGTGGGGGAGCATTTTTTTTTTTTTTTTTTTTTTTGCCATTTTTTCCTGAGATGTGTGTAATCGAATGTGATGCTGTTGTTGGGGCGCATATTCACCCAGTTTTTAATGTCACACTTCAAAATATATTCTAACAGTATCAGCAAGCATCGTTCTTGCTTCATTAATCTAGCTTTTTTGTTTTCATTAATCTAGCTTTGCACAACCCATACCAGAATTTGAAAGGTTTAAATTCACCGAAGTACGAATGCTTTTATTCAACTTCTACTTAGACAAAATATAGTCCCAATGGCGGAGACAGATTGCAAATGGAATTATAGCAACCGCCTTGGATACCGTCCAACTGTACTGTAGTTTATACTTCCATGAACGCATCGAGTCATATGATTTTCAGTGAACGTGCAAGTGACATCAGTCTAAACCATGATTCTCTGCGGGTGTTTATGACGTTAACGCTGTCCCACTCTTTGTAGAAAAACAGCATGTTAAAGTTTGCCCTATAACCACTTTTTCGCCCAGGGGCAAAGAATGTAAATATAGAAAAAAACTTGATTTGACTGTTTTTCATGAAAGACTGAAGTAGTATTGGCGGCGCTTTGGCGTCATGGACTGCGCATGCGCGGGGATGACGTCACGGCGCGTCGGCGCGGCAGCCATATTGGATGACCTCGGAATAACTTTGGCGCCACGGACTGCGCATGCGCGGGGACGACGTCACGGCGCATCAGCCATATTGGATGACCTTTGCCACGTCTCTATTGTTTGGTGAAGGCACTAAACAAAAGGTCAACCCAGCTGCTCCGTGACCTCGGAATAAAAATCCATTCCTATTGTTCGGTGAAGGCACTAAACAAAAGGTCAACCCAGCTGCTCCGTGACCTCGGAATAAAAATCCGTGTCTATTGTTCGTAGAAGGCACTATAAATTGAAAACAAAAGGTCGAGGTGAAACGACAAGCCCTGCCAATAGGGTTTATGGACGGGCCGATTCGCACCGCTTTACCTGGGCTAAGCGTTTTTTTCCAGTGCGCGATTCGTGGAAGCATCTATTTCTTCAAGCCCCGAGGGGCGGGGGGCCAAAAAGATGCATGCATCTCTCTCCCTCCTTTATACAAAAAATGTGACAAGGACTGTGTCGTTATACGAGTACCCACAATCTATGTTTTGAGCTATAAATCATTTTTTATCAGATTTGTTTCTATATTTTTGTCGTAAACATATTTGAATAGGGGTATTTGTCTTTCAAAACCAACTTGTGAAAATATCATCTGCTACTTGGTTTTAGCCTGAAATGCGCCAGTCCGCTTAACACGGAAACACCTGCCCTTAACAGGACTGCTGAACCCAAACAAAGAAAAAATGTCATCTGCTAGTGGTGATTATCGCTTTAAGGTTCATTCGCGGTACATTGGCTTTTTATCGATACGACTATTTGGGCCGGCGAACGAAAAAACCTATAAAAGTAAAACTTTAGCGACAATATATGACCGATCAGCCCGCGTATAAACGCGGTCTCATCACAAAACTAAGGATCAGAAGGGGTACTAAAATTTGAAAACGAACATACCTGGATGACCTCGGCCAGTCCGCTTAACACGGAAACACCTGCCATTAGCTGGACTGCTGAACCCAAATAAAGAAAAAATGTCATCTGCCAGTGGTGATGAGCGCTTTCATTAAGGTATATTGACTTTTTATCGATACGAGTATTGGGCCGGCCACCGAAAAAAACCTATAAAGGTAATACTTTAGCGGCAATATAAGATGATCAGCCCTCGTATAAACGCGGTCTCATCACAAAATTGAGGATCAGAAGGGGTACTAAAATTTGAAAACGAACATACCTGGATGACCTCGGCCAGTCCGCTTAACACGGAAAATCGTCTTAATTTCCAGGGTGCATCTTTGTTGGTGGGACTCAAACACTCACTCACTCAAGGGTTCATGTTGAACGCGAATCACCTGCCCTTATCAGGACTGCTGAACCCAAACAAAGAAAAATGTCATCTGCTAGTGGTGATTAGCGCTTTAAGGTTCATTCACCTAAGTGATGTTCTTGACATAAATCAAGTTAGAGAAGACTATACCCTGAACTGTAAGCGAATAGTTTACACACTGGTCAGATGTTGTGTGGCGTCTGATCCGAATCTACCATGTTTGCGAAAACTAATAGGCCTTTGTTTTTATCCGAAGGGGATCGTGTTTGGACTCGTCTCAAAGAGATCTACGCAATGAAATTATCTCCCTCGGCTGTTCAGATTATCTCCCTTTGGTCTAATGTAAATCCCATATTTTGCTCAAAATCATAGACTGCGGCTAAGATGCGCTCAGTCTGAACTGTAAGCAACCAGTTTAAAAACTGATCAGATGTTTTGCGGCGTCTGATCCGGATCTACAGGGTTTGCGAAAAACAAACAGCCTTAGTTTTTATCCAAAGGAGATCGTGTTTGGACTCGTCTAAAGGAGACCTACGCGACGCAATCATCGGACCGTGGCGTAATTATCTCCCTTGACGGTTCAGATTATCTCCCTTTGGGTAATCTTTAAATGGCTTTATTTCCCTTATGCCTGAACAGATTTGGGTGATCTGGGTATCAAACGAATCGTCTTAAGGAGATGAAATCATCGGACCGTGACCAACATGCGGGAAATCGCTTTTAACTCCCTATAGAATGGCTCGAAATTGAAAGATAAACTAAGAATTGGTGATGAACTCACCGATCGCATCACGTGGTCACCCCACTAAATCCCCACTTTTTACGGAGAAATCTGGGTGTACATTATTTTTTTATTTCTGCTCCAAGACCACAAAGAGGCGGTTCTAACGAGTACCCACAACCTATGTTTGCAGTATAAAAAGAAAAATATCATGGATTTTCATAAAAATGTCGCCATATTTGGAGAAGTGAAAAATGTCGAACGGGTATGTTATCGTGAAAAATGAAACATCGAATGTATGAGATTGGACCTATATGTGGTTATAATTATACAGAGATTTTGAAGAGTTCGAATTGTTATTTTTATAAACCCATTCTTGCTAACTAGAAAATCGATTACACGACGCGATCGCGTGACGCGATAACGTGACAACCCGAAGTGTTAATTTTACAAACCCATTCTGTTTAATCGATCACATGACGCGATCACGTGACGCGACAACGTGATAACCCGAAGAGCTATTTTTACAAAATTATTCTGTTTAATCGATCACATGACGCGATCACGTGACGCGATCACGTGATAACCCGAAATCCTATTTTAATAATCCAATCAAACGTAAGAACGAGATTTCCAAAAGTATATAAGAACGAGCGCAAAGAAAATAATTCATTCTCAATATTGAATTTGCAACGACAACATGGAAAATATCACAGCACAGTTCGAGAGTATGGTGAACACGTTTACTGACGCCGACGCCTTAATGAATTTTGCGGCGACGTGGGGGATACAGGATTCCCCGGGGGTGCGACTTCGTTTGTTCCAGTTACGAAACCAAGAGTACGGAGATGTCTTTGTCAGAGAAGAACTAGATACGATACTTGAACTAACTAGAGGAGGGCCAACTATTCATATACAGTCGAGAGAAGACGACTTAGATCTGGCCCTGGAATACGTTCGAGAACAGGAAGAGGTCGAAGAGTCGACCAAGGCTATTCTATTTGATGACGAGATGGAAGAAACGGCTAATGCTTGTGTCGAGGATGGGGACTGGAACCCGGCTTTACCACAGACAGGCGGAGGGGAAGAACCTCAACCGGGACCATCACGACGACCCGATACCCGACCACTCCAGTACAACATGAGAAAAAAGTCGGAAAGAACGTACGCCAAAAATGCTGCCGTGGACCGCACCTACCAGATAAAAATTAACGAGCAGCACAACGGGGAACGGTTACAAGACATACGAGATGGGCTCCATCATATGTTCAACGACGTTTTGAACGAAGCCCGGGGCAATTTGGCGGGAAACGACTTGGGAAGGGTCGTGATTCATCACGAAGGTTTACACGATCCTATCGTTGTACCCCTGCAGGCCTGGGACCAACTGGACGCGCAGAAAGTGATGGAGACCATCGAGAAAGTCCTTAACAGCAATCAAAATCTCGCTATTGACGAAAGTTTTGACATTACAATTGGAACTATAGATTTACCCAAAGGAGGAGCTCGACGCAGAATCACCAGGATAAAAGGAAAAAATAATTCTCTACAATTGAAAAAATCTATATTGACAATTGAGAATGAAGATCAACTTTGTATGGCGAGAGCGATCGGTGTCAGTTGGGCAAAACTTAAAAGGTGTACACCCGAAGAGTGGGAAGAAATAGCCAAAAACAGGGGAAATAAAAGCAACTTTCAACTTATTTTGGAACATCAGAAAGTATCAGAAACGTACTTTAAAAACTTGAGAAATAAAACGAGAGACGAACAGCGACAATTAGCGGAAGCCATCAGCCAGTTAGCGGGAGTAGCGATGGACAGACCGGCGAGTTTAAATGATGTGGAGGCGTTTGAAGAAGCCTTGGGAGTACGCGTGATGGTGGTCAGCGCCAGACTAGGTAACAAGTTTATTACAAGTCCTAGTACCGACGAAAGACCGTGTATTTACGTGTATCTAGTCGACGACGACCACTTTCACGCTATTACCACTATCACCGGCTTCTTCAGCGCAGCATACTTTTGCGAAAAATGCCTTTTTCATTACGATCATCGAGAAAGGCACCAATGCGACACATCCTGTATCGTATGTAAAAAGGACCATTGTCCAAAAACAGAGACCCCAGTAAAATGCCAGGACTGCAATATGGACTGTCGATCTGAATTATGCTATAAGAAACACAAACAAGTTCCGGTACATAAAAATGGAAAATTTAAGGGAAAACAAAGCGGTCCATCACAGTGCGAAAAATGGTGGAAGTGTACTAAATGCTATAAAGTAATGAGAAAAGACAAACGAAAAACAGAGGAACACGAGTGTGGTGAATACTTATGTAAATCTTGCGAAAAATATGTTATGGACGATCACCAATGTTACCTGAGAACTAAACAAGCTAAAGAGGACTTTATTCCTAAATTTATCTATTTTGATTTTGAATGTAGTCAGGATGAAATTGCTGAATGTATGGAAAAATAAACCTTTAAAAAAGGATAATTGTAAGGACTGTCAAACTCAACAGGTATGTAAATCTTGTTCTAAATGTCAACATTGTAAAACTTCATGGTGTGGTAAGGCTACGCATCGTCCTAACTTTGTCGTAGCGCATTCCGTTTGTCCCAAATGCATTGATAAGCCCCTGACCCCTAAATCTGTATGTAAGGCGTGCGGTACCCGCTGCGAAGATTGTGACAATACCGGTTTGTGGGACAACGAAGACGATGGTCCTTGTCCCGGCAAATGCGGTTTTAGAGAAGTCACTTTTGAAGGAGCGGATACCGCCGAAAAATTTGGAGCATGGCTATTTAACGACCAACATAAACATTTTAAAGTTGTAGCTCATAACATGAAAGGATATGATGGCTATTTTCTTTTAGAGTACCTTATTGACCAGTCCCTACGCCCCGACAAAATCATCTATAACGGTTCAAAAATAATGTATATGACAGTCGAGCGAAATTTACATATCAAAGTGATTGACAGTCTCAACTTCTTACCTATGAAATTATCGCAACTACCTAAAGCTTTTGGACTTGAAGAGCTGAAAAAGGGATGGTTCCCCCATTATTTTAATACTAGAGAAAATCAAAATTATGTGGGACCCTACCCTGAAGCTAAATTTTATGGTCACAATTTTATGGGAGATGAAGAGAGAGGAGAATTATTGGAATGGTTGAGTGCGAGAAAGGATGAAGAGTTTGATTTTAGAAAAGAAATGTTAGAATATTGTAGAAGTGATGTAGACATTTTAAGGCAATCGTGTTTGAAATTTAGAAAGTTGTTGATGAGTGCTACAGGTGTTCAAAAAGAAGTGATCAATGATAAGAATAAGAAAGAGAGAAAGTGGTTTGGGGCCGTGGATCCATTTGATTCAGTCACCATAGCGTCCGTGTGCATGAGCGTGTTTAGAACAAAGTTCATCGAAGAAGAATGGCGGGTAAAGTTTGAAGACCGTGACGATTGGGTGCCCGCCAAAATCGTCGATGAAAAATGTTACATTTTCAAAGACAACAAATGGGTCCACGAATCCGACATCACAAGTGAGAGAGTAAGCGAAAGAGAGTTTGTGCGTACACCTATCGCAAAAATCCCTCCCAGCGGTTACAATGATCAGTACAGCAAGGTTTCAATTCAGTGGTTAGAATGGATGGCACGTGTCAGTAACACACACATTCAGCACGCTTTGAATACAGGCGAAAAGTCTTTACCGGGCACACGTTACAAACTGGACGGTTATTGCGAAGAAACAAACACGGCATACGAGTACCATGGTTGCATCTTCCACGGTTGCCCTGATTGTTTCTCCGATAACCGCGAAGACACGTACCATCCACTCACAAACCAATCTTTAAAGGAATTATACGCATTAACCATGAAAAAGAAAGCATACATAGAACAATTAGGCATGAAGTACGTTTGTATTTGGGACCATGATTTTAAAAAGCTACGAAATCAAAACTATGAGCTTAAACAATTTACCCTACATTTAGATTTAATGGACAGGCTAGATCCTAGAGAGAGTTTTTTCGGGGGACGCACCAATGCGAGTCAACTCTATTACCAAACTTCAGAACAGGAGCAAATCAGATACGTCGATTTTACTAGTCTCTATCCCTGGGTGAACAAGTATTGTCGGTATCCCGTAGGTCACCCAACCATTATCACTAAAGATTTTGGAAATATACATGACTATTTTGGCATCGCAAAAATAAAAATTCTACCTCCAAGAGGACTATATCACCCAGTCCTTCCCTACAGATCAAATGGTAAACTGAAATTCCCCCTTTGCAAAACCTGTGCGGATACCGAAAATCAAAACCCTTGCACGTGCTCTGAAGAGGAAAGAGAGTTGACAGGCACCTGGTGTACCCCTGAGATTCAAACTGCTCTAAGATTAGGATATAGCCTGAAAAAAATTTACGAGGTATACCACTGGGAGGAAACGACTCAATATGACCCCAAGACTAGAGAAGGGGGGCTATTCGCCAAATATATAAACACGTTTTTAAAGTTTAAGCAAGAGGCGAGTGGTCCCCCGGACTGGATCGAAAATGAAACGGATATGAATCAATACATTCAGCAATATTTCGAGAAGGAGGGTGTATCGTTGGATCGAGGAAATATCGCAAAGAACCCAGGTTTGCGAGCCCTGGCCAAATTATGCTTAAACAGCTTTTGGGGCAAGTTTGGCCAACGGCTCAACATGCGACAGACAGAGTTCTTTCACGAAACGGAAGCCAACATGTTCTTCCAATTGTTTTCCGATCCAACGAAACAACCTCTGAATTTTCACATACTTTCAAATGACATGATTCAAATTGAATGGATTTATAAACAAGATTGTCAACCCGAAGATAACAAAACCAACATTTATTTAGCTACATTCACTACATGCTGGGCAAGACTGAAACTGTACAGTGTGCTCGAAGAGTTAGACAGACGTGTCTTGTATTATGACACGGACAGCGTGATATACGTGAGTCGTCCGGGACAGTATGACCCACCATTGGGTGACTACCTGGGCGAACTCACGGATGAGCTGTCAGCTGGAGAGCACATTGTAGAGTTTGTGTCCGGAGGCCCGAAAAATTATGCTTACAAAACAAATACAAATAAAGAAACTTGTAAGGTTAGGGGATTCACTTTAAATTATACGAACAGTCAACTCATCAATTTTGAAAGCGTCAAAGACATTGTAACCAATCCAAAACAATGCACAAACATCACGGTAACCAATCCAAGCAAAATATGTAGAGATAAGAGAAAACGAAAACTTATAAATCGAGAAGAAAAGAAAACGTATCAGATGGTTTATACGAAGCGTAGAAAAATAGATAACTATGATACAGTGCCTTATGGATATTAAATGTTGAGTCGAGTTTTCGCGGTAGGTGTTCAAAAAAAGTGTGAGAGGTTTGTCATTGCTGTATCGATTTTTGTACATTTACGTGTATTTTCCCATAGACCACGTTTTCATTTTTGTATCTCACATTTCAAAAACACGACTTTAGTTTTTTCAATTTTTGTACATAGCATTTTCATTTTTTGTCATGGCTGTTTCGATTTTTGTACATTTACGTGTAATTTCCCATAGACCACGTTTTCATTTTTGTACCTCACGTTTTAAAAACACGACATTAGTTTTTCAATTCTTGTACATAGCATTTTCATTTTTTGTCATGGCTGTTTCGATTTTTGTACATTTACGTGTAATTTCCCATAGACCACGTTTTCATTTTTGTACCTCACGTTTTAAAAACACGACATTAGTTTTTCAATTCTTGTACATAGCATTTTCATTTTTGTTTTGTCATTGCCGTTTTGATTTTTGTACGTGTCTTTTCTTATGTTTTATATTTCTGTTTCAGTATTTGTTTGCCATTGCTGTTTGAGTCAATAAAATAAAGTTTGTAAGAATACCTTGTTTACTTTGTCTTTTTCGTTCCTACGTAAGAATTTGAATCCTACCGAGTCTCATGAACCCGAAAGGGAAGCATTTATTAGGGTACCAGACGAAGAAAGTCGTATTAGCGGAGATAAGTGGCATTTACTGGGAACTCGAGTCCCCCAAGCCGAAATTGTCTACTTTTGTCAGATGATCATCGTCTACATTATAATCATTACCTCCATTGTGAACCTATCTCTCCAAAACGGTTCCACAGAACTTTGGAACAGTCTACTGAGTAGCTGCATAGGCTACGCACTTCCCAACCCAAAGTTAAAGAAATGAATTGTACACTACCTTTTGAACCTTGTTCTAGCGTGTGTATCAGTGGTCAAACCGGAAGCGGTAAAACGCAATGGGTGTACAAATTTCTGAAAAATGTACAGTCCATGTACCTCCGAGACCCGCCTACCCACATATTATACTGTTACGGCATACACCAAGATCTCTATGACACCATGGAAGAAACTATACCAAATTTTCACAGCCAACAGGGCCTACCAACTGCCGAAGAAATAGACGAACTTACCAGAGATAAAAAGCATAAACTCATTATCATCGATGATCTGATGCACGAAGTTATGCGCAACAAAGACATGGAACTCTTATTCACCCAAGGGACTCATCACAAATGCGTGAGTGTAATCTTGATCACCCAGAACTTATACCCAGGAGGAAAACATGCAAGAACCATAGCTCTGAATACGTGGTACATGGTGCTCATGAAAAATTTGCGTGACGTATCACAAGTGTCAATACTTGGTCGTCAGTTGTATCCCGGGAAATCAAAAGGATTTTTAAAAGCCTACGAGGACGCGCTGAGTCACGAGAAATACGGATATTTCTTGGTAGATTTGAGCCCTCATGCCGCAACCAGATACCGTCTTAGGACCCGTATTTTCCCTGGTGAAGACCCCGTGATTTACAGACTGACGTAAGAACGAGACTGAAACCTGTAAGAGTAACCATGGTTCAGTTACTGGTACAAGAACGTCATTTTCTATTGCTGTTCGTACAAACCACACCCGCTCAGAGGAAGACATTGCTACAAACGATCACCAGACATCAACTGAGAGCGATAAGTGAGATAGCTCACAACATTGTCAAATTCAAGATACAGTTAACTAAAGTGGAGAAAAGGTCGCTTAAACGTGGGAGACGACTATTGCATCTTTTGGGAGACAGAGCACTGGGTTATCATCACAAGACAAAGGTCATTTGGGAGAATCAGCGATTTGTGTACATCCTTTTAAAAATAGCCATTCCTTACTTGAAAGCTGTACTCGATTGATGGAAAAACTAGTACTCGTTCCCTTTGACAAATATCAACGAATGCAAGCAAGGACTAGCCTTCACAAATCTCATAGTGAGAAGTCATCGATGAAACGGGCGAGGGAAACAAGTATAATGCAGAAGCCCAGTAGGAAGATAAAGAGTAAAGCAGTTGTGACACCACTGTCTCCAGGGAATCGGCATACGCGTACTGTGACACCAACACCTCCAGGAAAGCGTGATTCTCACACAGACACTGATAGATTCATAGACTGGATATCATTTTAAAAACAAGAAAGACAAAATAATGTTTTGTATTTTATTCGACAAATAAATACATGTACAGCTATATAAATTGTTGTGTTGTATTTACAAAAGTTCTCACAAATCTATCATTCATCTCTAGATCTCTCACACTGAACACCCTCACAATGTCCTTCAATGACATCCCCGCATATCGACCCATTACATAATATATACAGTACAGTCCACACCTATCAGATCCAAAGTCTTGTAAACGGTTGCAGATTGTCAAGTAATGTTTCTGTAGTACACGTTCGAAACCCACATTGTAGTATTCCGGCGTATTGCCCAGAGAATCGAAGAACTCGTCTGGTCCTCTGTCTGTAAAATAGAAGGCCACCCAGTGCTTTCCGGGTCCAGCTATCGTATCCGTATTTGCGATCACAAATCTATTCCTTCTGATAGTATCAGCCGCACAAACACTGACGGGATAACCTCTCAATATCCTTTCAAGTTCAAGATTATTCATTTTAGATATACTGACCTAGACTGGTCAATCTGAAGAACTTCTGGAAAGGATGCGTACATAACCAAGGTGACGCTCTCTGGTAAAGGATTGGCAAACTTGAGTTCTAACCTACAATGCCCTTTCCTCTTTGTATTGAACGCATAGAAAGGATCAACATCCAGGACATAGAGACAGAATCCGTACTTGAAATCTTCTCTGCTCACATTGATATCTTTCCTGAAATGTGTTAGCGTTCTGTAGCAGTCCACAAACTGATCAGCACTATAATTCGGTTGTAAAGGCTGAGAGGGGTATGACTGGCCGTCGACGTACAGACCCACTGAACTACAATCGTACGGTTGAAAGTTAAGCGGGTTTTTTGTGTAGTCCCCCGTATAAGCGGCGCTAGACACCAGTCCTACCACAAGTTTGGTGGGAACCAATCCTTGAAATATGTCATCTGCACTGAATCCGTACTGTCCAGAAGCTATGGAGGCTGTTTTAACCTCTGATCTTATATAGGGATATAAGGCTGGTTGGTTCTGTATGAGTTTCTCGTGAGCAACTAAAACAGCCCCGTTTAAACGTTGTACGCATAGTTTGAATCGTACATCGACAATCTGTACCTTCTCACTAGCATTCAAACTGTCCGACATTAGTCTGAATGCGTCCAGACTCGGCCAAAGTTTGATTCCTATACCTACTCCATTAATCATTAATCTCGACTGTTGGAACATGTCAAGAAATAAAGGCCCTTCCAAGTCAACAATTTTTCCTCCTTTGGTAGCCATGTATCTATCAAAAAGTCCGCTGTTAGGTCCCGTCACCGCATCTGCTGAGTCTGGGTTATCGCCCGTATCTTTGTAAAACAGCTGACTGGATAATATATTTTCCTGTGTGCCCTTGTTTGTTTTCAAAATGGTATCGATGTAACTTTTATACGGATAATTTGTGCCAATGTTTGACAACGGCGTCTGCTGAAAGGTCACGTCCACTTGTCTAAATATGGTGTGTAAGGGTAGGTTTATTAGTCCAGCGACGAGGTCCTCCTGTGGAGGGGTCCCTTGAGCATCTGTCAATCGTAATTTTACGTTTAACAAGCTATTTTTGAGGTCTATGTAAGCGGAAGACTGTGAAGGTATGTTAAAGTCTATCACTGATGACGACGTAACTTGATTTGACGGTCGATACTCGATCCATTCCCTCGACTGAAACGCTGGGTCTGATGGTGGCATTTCGAAAATATTTAAACGTTTTTGATGATATGTATCCATGATTTAAACCTGATCTTCCGGATTGTAAGCGTACCGTTTTAATCGTTTTGGTTGTGGTTTACTGACACTTGACTTCTTCTTACGCTTTCCGCCACCTTCCTTCTTACGGTCTCGCTCAATTTCCGATTTAGCCATTTCGACCGCTTGAGCCACGGGAGTGACCAATTTCACCAAGGGTTTTTGCTTTTCCTGCATTTCTATTTCTTTTTGCCTTTGATCTTCCATTTCTTTTAGAAGTCGGTTTCTTCTACCACTACCGACGATATAACGCCCCTTGTAATCGGGTTGAACGAACCCCTCGCTCAAGTCTTTGAAGTGTTGGTACCATGCCTCGTAGTCTGGGACATAGGGCACCCATTTTAGCAGTTTCTTGTCAAACACTTCGATAGATCCCATTTTGTTTAAAATGCAGCACACAATGCAGGTCGTTGGACTCGAAGGTTATGGGTTGAAGATTTTCGCCCAGTAGATACAGTCTGATGGCAGACAACTTCGTCACGTTCACGGGTATATAGATGGAGTCTTCGAACGTGTCAGTTTTGAGCTTTTTGTATCGGGTTTCGATCTCGATATTTCTTAAAATGGGTACAGTTTTGTTTCTTACGTATGACTCTTCCACAATATCGCAGCAGAGATACAGTCGTTTGGCTCTGGGAGTAAAATTACACGTCAACGAAATCTGTTTGAGAGCGCACACCCAGCCACCGTCTAAAGTATAAGTCTTGTGAAACTGAATCCAAAAATCTGATGGGTTATTGTTCTTACGCAATTCTGAAGAGTCTTTGCTGCTGAGGTAGACGTAAAAGTCTGTCATTATTGTTCTCTGATTTCGTCCAAGATACTCTGAATCAGGTACACACTTTTCAACATTAGCGGTATAATCGAGGAATGTCTGTTCACCAAAGCTTTTTTTCTTCTTACACTGATTCCACGGGACGTCAATGTTCTTAGCATCAACCGTCTTCTCTTAAAAAGTTGAGCATCCCTTCTTAGAGGATTGATGGTTCCGTTGCTCAGTCTCTTGGCCACTTCTATGATGGATAACAATTGCTGTGTAGTTAGGTTTTTTAACAGCGTTTTACGGACAGAAGGGGTGGCGTTCTTCAACGTCGTCAGAAAGTGAACACACTGGTAGACTTTGGAATGCTCCATGGTTAAATATGTGCTTGCGTTACCGCTTCTTACGCGTATAGAGCTCCAGTTCTATAAGGGTTGGAAAGACCACATTATCGATTTGGCGAGAACATTTTATACCGGTGATCACCACTTTACCCGTATGAAAACAGCAAAAGTTTACTCCATAGATTTTAAAATTAAGGGCGGGAAACAGCTCTGGTTCGTACACACCCCTTCTTTCTTTGGCCAACATTTTTATGTCAAGAACATCACTTAGAGAATGGCTCGCGGACGCTGTCACCATCTTGACTTTTCTGAGCTGGACTGGTAACCCCATTTTCTGAAATTGTCTGGCATACCTTCGTAACCTCTGATACCCTTCATCTGCATTGGAAGCACTACCGTTACAATTAATCACGCCGTTGGGAAACACCAAGCAGTTACCACCGATATTTCTGTGTTGCCATATAAGTCCGGGAAACGTTTTGGGGTCGTACCTGGCGTTACATAGGCGCTGACATAGGTCTCTCAAGTCGATAGATCTGCACAAATGAGCGCTATAAACGACATTTGTAATCTTCATGGTGTAATCTTCAATAATGACGGGTCTAACGATTGGTCCTGCATATATATATTGTAACAAGAGTCACGTGATTTGATTCTCTGATCGGTCAGGCTTCTGATTGGTCTAGGAGTAGTCCTTGACGTCTTCTTCTGGTATCCAGCTGTCATATTTTTTGGGCCAGTGTAACCATCTTACTAAAACTTCTTTTCTTTTCTTTCGCACACGCTTCTTTAATATCGCTTGAATGTGATATTCAGTTGAGGCATCGACAAGGACGGCCTGCATTTCCGGTTCATAAAATGTCCCGTCGACGCTTTCCTCATCCCAGGACGCAAGAGTATAGACAGGTATACCATCTCTTCTGAAACGGGTTTTGACTTTAAATATTTCTCCAGTCCATTTTTGTGAGTACTCTCTGTCGAACAAGCTTCTCACGTGGGACAGACGAACCGTTTGACCTAGTTTAAACTTGCATCGGCGCAAAGTGTTTTTCGAGGACCTCTTCTTCGATTTGATGCCCTTTTGTCTCAGTAAATATTGCTGTAGTCTACTTTCCCCTTCGTTGTCCTTGTCGATGGATGCAGGTGCTTTTCCCAGACTTCGATGTCGGGTATGATTATAGCTGTATACGATGTCTTGAAGGGCATCTATGTAGCGCTGCGTTCTGTGTTTCATCATGTATCTAAACAGCTTGTGCTTTAAAGTCTTGATAAGGCGTTCGCTATAATTTGCTTTTGTCTCTGTGTTTAATGCGTAAAAGTGATAAATGCCTTGTTGTTTAAAGTATTTATTGGTTTCCACACTTCTAAATTCCATTCCTAAGTCAGACCTGACCATGTTTGGCTTGCGATGACCGCTTAGCGGACGTTTCAATGCGTCCACAACGTCCTTCCCTTTTTTACTTTTGACAGGTTGACAGTGGGCAAAGCGGGAAAAAATATCTATGGCGACCACCACATATTGATAACCGTCATTCTGTTTGGCTAGATCTACCATATCCATGAGATCCACATCCCACTGGCTGTCAATGCCCGCCACAATGACCCTCGATCTAGTATATTTACGTCTAGCGCCTTTGGTTAGGGAATAACACTCTTGGTCTTGTAACCATTTTCGGATTCTATACCTCCCAATTTTATATTTGCCTTCAGTTTTAACAAACTGATACAATTTTTCAGGACCAAGATAGCTAGCCGGGGACTTGGAATTAAAGTACAAGGAAGACAAGTACTGTTTCCAGTCGGACATATTTAATTATAAACATGTAAAGAAATATAAACGTTCTTACAAACAAGTTTACAATAGCAATACAATTTACAATATAACGCTATATAAATGTTCATGTTGTTGTCTTTCAAATATTTCTATCCACCGTTCTGAAGCCTCTCTGGCTTCTCTTCGCAATTGATGGCATCTTAACCACCAACACAACTCGTCAAATATCGCCAATGTCATACACACAAATCCAACCATTGTTCATACAATAACTTATCACCAATTGTTAAAATCGTTGGGGTTACATTCAGAACACTGTAACGCTCCCAGTTGGTTCATATGATCACTCTGTAGAAAACAAGGTACCACTGCGTCCAGTTCGGGTAAAGCGTTTCCAATCTCTGACATCAGTTCTTTTAAGCGTTTATATTCCAAAGGTCTCAAGCACAGTCCCTTTTTCGTGGGTACCACATCCTCCTGGGGTTTCCAATACTGCCTTATATCAACACACACGCCGCCATCCGCAATCGTACAATAGACGTTACCTCCTAAGTGAGAACTGAAGGATTTCTTCTCTGCTAGTGCCTGATCCACGTATTCTAAGTAATCGACCCAATTCTTCCATCGCATCAACGTGAGACAGATACCCTTCTTCGTCGGTTTATCGTCTTTCCATTCTCTCAGATCAACACGTAGTTGCCCCTTCCATTCGTTAACTTCCACGTACCGATCGTTACCGAGAGTGAACCTGCATCTGAAGTGTGACATGTTTTCTGTCTGAATGTCCGAACCTATATGACTGAAAACGAATGAGGCAATTACTTTTATAGTGATGAGTCAATTCTGATTGGCTGTTATTTTTAGCGTCTCTCTGAATAACCGTTTAACTGAAAATCGTGTCCAAACATGTCGACTGACCACTTAAGCAATGGGATAAGCGGTTATCACAAAACATATCTTCTTAGTCCTCGTAAAGATCGCTTTTATCTTGTTGCTAGGGTCATTCGTATATCCTAAAATTCCAATGTCAAAATTGAAACGTTTTGTAACTTCAGTTCTTTTTCCAATCTGTTTTACAGTATCCGGTTCTTGGAGGCAGGCTTCAACACATTCATACATTTTATCCACGTTAAAAAAGACTGAAGCGTATTCATTGTAAACATCTAAGTGTTTTTCTACCGTGTGGGTAGAAAGTTTAAAGGTTGGTTTCATTTTGAAGTTCGAAGAGCGAATGACAAACCCTATGGAAAAGAACCGAATTTTCAAAGATTTCATCAGCCAATCAAATAGCAGCCTTTTAATCATCCAATCGTAATTTACCGTTCAAACAAGCCATTGCTTGCTTGTCAAAACATGTATTCACATATAGGGATCAGGCTTTTGTTTTCAATTTTTAGTGCCTCCTCGGAACAATAGAGACGGAGCAGCTGGGTTGACCTTTTGTTTAGTGCCTTCACCAAACAATAGAGACGTGGCAAAGGTCATCCAAAATGGCCGATGCGCCGTGAGGTCATCCCCGCACATGCGCAGTCCGTGGCGCCAAAGTTATTCCGAGGTCATCCAATATGGCTGCCGCGCCGACGCGCCGTGACGTCATCCCCGCGCATGCGCAGTCCATGACGCCAAAGCGCCGCCAATACTACTGACTGATCTTCAGCGGTTCGTTAGCAAAGTTTGCATGAAACCCGAAGTGGTTCATTTACTTTGCATGCTACCCTCTGCGTTCATACCGCCATGAACAGCAGAAAAATAAAATTAATTTCTTAAATGTTCTGCAAACAAGATATTATGTTGTGCGAACACTATAATATGTTGTGCGAACAAGTAAATGTGTTGTGCACACAAGATAATATGTTGTGCAAACAAGACATTATCTTGTGTGGCCATATGCTTTTATGGCATGATTATATCCACAAAATATCAGCGACGTCACATTATTTTCAACGGAGAAAACTCACTCAAAGTATTTTGTCACATTCATCAATATGGGTCTACTTTTAAAGATGAGGAGTAGACCCCTTCCTTCGAGGGGTTAATGCGTGCAGGATAGGAACCAGGAAGCCCTTATACATATGTAATTGCTCTCGCGTAAAATAGCAGGAAATATGCCCAGTGTGCCCATTCTTCTTAAGGTAGTTATATTCAAAACGCGTGGAACGGTTTAGATTTTAATTCCGTTTGGTCTGTTCCCGCCTCGCTTTGACGGTTAATGCTGTCATTGATCGCTGCGTCCAGTGCCTGACTAGCCTAGAAGGCCAAAGATATTCCGTCCATGCTTATAAACCCTATTGGTTTCATTGGGCGACAGGGCTTGAGATGTCATTTTATCTCAATGTCAGGTAAAAGCCCCGCAGAATTGGAAGCAACGTCTCCAAAATGACATTTACAGTGTTGACGGGAACGTTAAACCTCAAATCAAACAAACAAAACAAACATTATACAATATGCTATTACAGTGATGATGAGTATTACGATATGAAATGGTATGACATCACGAGAACAAGTCCGTGAAACGAAGACCCCTCTAAACCCCACTCTATTTAGTGAAAACTGAGGTTTACGGGGATATACATTGTCTGCCTTATTTTTGCTCAAAAACATAGGTTGTGGGTACTCGTTATAACCGCCTCATTGAGGCGGTTCTAACGAGCACCCACAATCTATGTTGAAAGCAGAACTAAGAAAGATGTTATCATTTTTACCAAAACTGTGTAATTTCTGACACCATGTTGACCGTCATTGTTTCGCACGGACATAGTTTCCTAATGACATAATGTTCAATTTTGAAAGGCGGACTCAATAATGTTACATATTTGTTTTGTTTCCTCGTATGATACTGGGTTCAATAAGCGAATAAGAGAATCAACAGCATTTGGTATCAAGCCATGAAAATCAATATAAAATTTCTGAAAAAAAAATTATTTCGAGTTTCTGTGTATTTAGAACAAAAAAGTATAAAATGTTCTTCATTTTCTATCACATTGCAACATGTGCATAGTCTTTTCTCACGTGAAATTGGGGTCTAAAATATCTACCACGTTTTATCAGTAAATCATGAGCTTTTGAAAGTTCTTTAGTTTTACTTTTTGGCAGTCCAAATGACAAATAATTGTGAAAGGGAAAGTTTGTGTAAATGTGTAAAAAAATACCAGTTAATAATCATGAACCCGATTTCTAAGACGATATAATTCATTAATATTTGTTTGTTTGTATTGGATTTTAACGGCCCAGTCAACACTATATTTAGGTCAATTTTGAGCCGGTCGGTTAACCTATCCAGACTTTTCCTGGGCAGGCTTATACGTAACCGGTTAACCAGTACAGTACACAATCCAAAACAATACTTATTGGAGGTATTGTGACTTCAGAGCGCTGTGCAAATTGGATGGTAATTTTGTCTAAAACCTTGACTGGATGAATGTAGTGGAACATTTTTAAGCAATGTAAACCCAGTACGCGGCATCTGATTAGGGTCTACACTGTTTGCAAAAAAAAACAAAAACAAAAAAAAAAACAGGGTTAATCGAAACAGTCTTAGTATCCGTTCAGGAACATTTTCCCAGCCTGCACCCGGAGTCAGCGATTGACCCGTGGGCAATGGCAGGTGGGAAATTTTGACAGCTTGTGACTTTGGATCGATTGATAAACAATCGACTAAAAACAACACTGGTTCTCGGAAGTCTGGAAGAGACCTGTCAGAGGGTACTGTTCTAATCATAATGAGCCGGGGCACAGCATTTCGTACACTGTACATGTGAACAATCAGATTAGCCTGCGCATCCATACAGTCTGACCAGATACTTATCTTGGTGCGTGAAAGAGAATTGGACACTTAGCTATCCTTAGAGTGCATAGCGAAGACTCTGATGCGACTGTGGGGATACGCACATGTGAATTGTAGGAAATGCTGCGCCCCGGTTCAAATTATAAGCACAGTTCAAATAAAAGTTCGTCTGTCACTACTGACAATGGCCAATCTTTTATCAAATACGAGAATTTCTACTGTTCGTGTGTTTTGAGATGGTTGATGAGACCAATTCTAGCTCTGAACTGTCTTTAAAGATAGAGCAACAGAGGTTAGAGGAAGACAGCTCTGTTGGTGATGCCGTTGCTTTGGCTTTGCGCTGTGCACGTTTTTGCTGGCCAAAACTAGGTAGTTTGGCTTAGAAAATCTTGTACACTCCATAGTTTAACGTTCTAAGTTGATTACATGCGCTAGGAACATTTTTGCTAGCCCAAACTAGGTAGTTTGGCTACGAAAATTTTGTAAACTCCATAAGTCTCCGTTCTAAGTTGTTTACATTTCTATAGAACATATCTAACTTCACCACAGCTGGTGTTAAGGGAACATGTTGCGGCTGTAAAAAGTCTCCCTGCCCTTCATCATAGTGTGGGTTATATTTTCTGGTCCTTTGGAAACATTCATTCCATTGCAAAATTTTGAAAATGTCTGAGGGTCATAGGCCAAAACTAGCTAGTCTGGCCCCTAAAAATATTGGACACTCCACAGTTTTAGTTCAAAGTTGAAGTATTTGCTTCAAAAAATACCTTTCTATAGAACATATTCGCTGATTCGTTTAGCCTCATATTCATTAGCATCCCTCCGATGAGGCCTCGCACTTTGCTCGGTCCTGCGCAATTTGATCCCACGGCTGTTTGTATTTTGATGTCCTTGAGGGAGGCTTTGAGGGAGTCCTTGTAACGCGTCTTCTGAACACCATGGGAGCGTTCTCCCATTTTATGTTGTTCATAGAGGATTTTCCTTGCCAGACGTTCCTCAGGGACCCTGGTAACATGCTCTGTCCATCTCCTGCCAGTATAAAAGAGCATGAACACTCTGCATGCCTAGACTTTTCAGTCTTTTAACAGTCTTCTAAGGCAACTTGTATGGAAGTGGTTCAGTCTTTTGGCGGGCCGTTGTACAAAGACTTCGTTTTGCACATATAACTGTGTTGGTAGCACCACAGCTTTCAGCTTTGTGTCAAGCCTGATTCCATTTCGATCCCAAACATTACCGTGTAGTTGGCCAAATGCTGCACTAGCTTTGGCAACCTTGGCACCGACTTCATCTTCAATGTGCACGCGTCTTGACAGTGTGCTCCCAAAGTTTGTTGAACTTGTCTACCACTTACAATCTTGACCTTTCACTATGATGGGGGCTCCTTTTAAGGCTTTTAAAGCAAGGTGCTAGTTGAAAGACCGCCTCAGTCATTTTGATGCCGATTGTGAGTGTATAACTGTCACAGAGGGGAGACACTTGTATATTTTCTGTACTAGCACCCTTTACCAACATGCTGAACAGCACAGCCTGGCTTGCATGGATATGTTGCACTGATGCGTTAGGAGGCCTTCACGCCGACTGAAAAAAATTATTTCTCTAAATCGCGACAGAAATAAGGGCGACAATTGTGGTCACGTAAGATCGATTTAAGCCCCCCCCCCCCACCAACTCCCTAGTGGAATTCTTTCAACTGACCGTTCCAAGGCGGTTTTTCTGTCGCGGTTTATTATTGCTATGGTTTGTCTTAGACTGTGTGTATCGCTTATATTATTTTGTTTTGGATAGCGAATTGGCCATTTTGTGGGAAAGTGACTGTCCTTTTGGCTTTCCGATATTGGTGTTTCTATTAGGGTCTAGTTGTCTCATATTTGTGCTTTTTCTCAAAAGGAATATATCAGAAAACTCACCATTATTTTGGATCCGTGCAAGCATACTATCGTGGAACTGCCTCAACTCTCGCTTTGAACTTGGTTCGACAGCCAAACTTCACCACAATTTTCCAAACACCCAAACTACTGTTTCAAATGCATTGGTACAGTCAGAAAAGCAAAGGTCATGACTGTATAAGTCTATGCTCTGTTCCTGACATTTCTATTGAAACTGCCTTGCTGTGAACACCAGGTCAAGTGTTACAAGTCCTTTCTGGTGGAGGCACTGACTGTCCAAGAACTGCTGAAATATTTTGTCCGAATGAACAAGATGTCATACAGAGCTATAATAGAAAACATAAAGATTAATACAACATACATCTGCGCAATTTCGAATTATTTTTACAGAAATGTCCCCTAACGGCCCTTTACCAATAATGCCAAAGTTATTAAGCTCCAATACAAATGGCTGCCAGAGCCTATAATTATACTAACAATAATAACTGTTATTCACAGCTGAACGAAAAGGCCTCAAGATCTAAAAGCCGAAAAAGCCTCTAAAAAGTGTCTCCTCTTAAGTCAACGGTTCGATTTCAAATTATTTCAAAGAATTGTTTTACTTATGCTCCTTAACCAATAGCTAGATTGGACAGGATGACCACAAGAGCTACAAATTAAACAAAAACTTACAATTAAATTTCCTATCATCTCCTGCTAGGTTAGTGGCTCCATTTGGTAAAAAAAATTGACAGAAATATTCCTCTATGACCCCTTTACCAAAATTGCATACATGTAAATGGCTCCCTTTGGATGAACGATATGATCGTCATGGCTAAAACTACAAATATCTCTACACCAATTGCTAAATTTCAAAATAATTAAAAAGAGAAATGATCAGAAACTGATACAATCAAATCCAAAACTCTTCCCACAATATCACAAGGGAAGGCGGTCGAAACATTGGGTGATGACGGCAAACAAAACGGACCACAGGTAACCGAGTCAAGTCGCCTAAAATGTTACTAATATGACCCTCTTCCAAAAGTGCATAAATTAACAAATGGCCACCAGAGCTTAAACTAGGAATAAAAAAAAAATATAACAGGAAAATGGCCCTTATTAAGCATTGCCACAAAAATGGCAGGGAATTTAAGAAACGAATTTTATTTATTGGTTGTTCATGAAAGTATGAATGCAGTGGGTCGCGTGCAAAGTAAATGAACCCCGAAGGGATTCATGTAAACTTTACTAGCGACCCGCTGTGGTTCATACTTTCATAAAAAGCAGAAAAGTTCAATTTACTATTTATATTTTCACCCTTTGCCCCTCATTACTGGGCGAATAAATGCGTATAGGGCAAACTTTTAAAACAGAATAACATTTACACCGTTACAAAAACACGCCTATTCAAATACACTGTAAATTTTACCGCAAAAAATAATAATAAATAAATAAATAAAGAAAAATAAATAAAATGAAACGAAAATTTTAAGATGAAAAATTGTGATATTTTTCTTATTTCTGCTCAAAATATAGATTGTGGGTACTCGTTAGAACCGCCTCATCGAGGCGGTTCTAACGGATACCTACAATTTACTTTTTAGAGCAGAAATAAGAAAATAAGGTTTACCCCTGTAAACCCCAGTTTTACTGTATAAAAGTGGGGTTCAAGGGGTCAATATTATATAGGTATGTTTTCGTGATGCGGTGTTTTTCTACAAAGAGCGGAAAAACGTTGACGTCACCAACGACCGTCGAGAACCATAGTTTAGTCTGACGTCACTTGAATTCACTGAAAATCATATGACTTAATGCGTTCATAGAAGTATGAACTACATTGTTTTCTATAGGTTAACATCACGACTGGAAATGTAAATATTATATCCTACGAAATTTGTAACACCTGTTCGTCTTTCCTGCAGTCGGCGCTTCATAACTTTGATTGTGTTAAAGATATTTTCACGAAAATTAAAAAAAAAAAAAAAAAAAAAAAAAGAAAATGTCCTCTGGTTTTTCTACATTTTTGTGCTATTACCATTCGAACTGTGAACATAGCCATTTTCACAAAGTTATCATGCTCCCTCCATAATCCTGAAATCATAAGATATAGTTATTTGATGTAAAGCAATAGAATACAAAGTCAGAACATATAAATCATAAGTCTGGTTTGTCTACTTTTGGAGTTAACTGTTGCGGCCCTTTGGACATAGTAAATCTTGTAAACCTTCGTCCACCATTTTCAAAAGACTTCTTCTCTGAAACCACTGGGCCGATTTCAGTTTAATTTCATATGCAGCCCCCTGGCAATTGGGAAACAAAAGTTTGCAAGTATGGCCCAGGTCACATGACCAAGATGGCCGCGATGCACAAATATGTTGAAAACATTAAAAAAACATCTTTGTCTCCAGAACCACTGGGCCATTTTTCTGAAAACTATGTAGCATCGAGTGACTGAGTATTGCCAGGTTTGCAAAAATGACCTTGACCTATCTACGCCAATGTAAAACTTGGCTCCTTAGGCTTTTTAATGGGAAATAGGTGAATCAATGCATTTTTTCGAAAACTATTGTGGTCTGTGATATGAGAATAGGTAAAAAAAATGAATGCTTAGGGTCAAGGTCATTTGGTGACCTTGGCCCAAGGTCAGTTGTGTTGCAGGTCCATTGACATATTAGAATGCATTCTCTCTAACACCACTGGGCCAATTTCATTTAATTTTTATATGCAGCTTTAGGACACTTAGGGAACAAGAGTTTGTGTTCATGATCCAGGTTTCATGATCAAGATTGCCGTCACGTCCAAATATGGTAAAAACCTTAAAAAATCTTCTGAACCATTGGGCCGATTGTCTTTAAATTAGGTATATAGCATCGGGTGACTGAGTACTGCGCAGATTGCAAAAATGATGACCCTAGGTTGACCTTGGCCTATTTAACGTCATTGTCAAATGGCTCTATAGGCCTTTCAATGGTAAATAGGCAGATCAATGAATTTTTGAAAAATATTGTGGTCTATGATATGAGAATAGGTAAAAAATGAGCGTCTATGAATGCTTAAGGTAAAGGTCACTCGGTGACCTTGGCCCGAGTGACCTTGGCCCAAGGTCACTTGTATTGCAGGTCCATTGACATATTAGAATACATTTTCCCTAAAACTGCTGGGCTAATTTCATTTAAATTTTACATGCAGCCTAAGGGCAGTAAGGGAACAATTTTTTTTTTTGAAATGTTCCGGGTCATATGACCAAGATAGCCGCAATGCCCGAATAAACCTTAAAAAATCTTCTTCTTCTCCAGAACCACTGGACCGAATGTCTTGAAACTTGGTATATGCAATGGGTGAATGAGTACTGCCAAGTTTGCTTTGTTTGTATTTTAGTTTAACGGCCCAGTCAACACCATTTTAGTTCATTTTTGAGCCGGTCAGTGTACTTATCCACACTTTTCTGGGCAGGCTTATGCGTAAGCGGTTAACCAGTACATTGCAAATTCTTTCGCCTGGAACTGACAACTGCCCTTCTTGAATCAGCGGAAGGGAGAGAATAAAAATATTTCATGCTCAGTCTCCACGAAAGACTGTTGCCGACCCCTGCAGGTATCGAACCCGCGTCCTCCTGATCACCTGTTGGACGCACATCCGACTTAGCTACCTAGGACGGCGCCACGATTGCAAAAATGATGACCCTAGATTGACCTTGACCTATTTTACGTCAAGTTCAGGTTTGGCTCCTTCTGCTTTTCAATGGGAAATAGATAAAGCACCGCATTTTTCGAAAAATATTGTGGCCTATGATATGAGAATAGGCAAAAAATGAATGTCTATGAATGCTTGAGGTCAAGGTCATTCGGTGACCTTGGTCCAAGGTCACTTGAACTGCAGGTCTATTTACATATTAGAATACATTGTTTCTAAAACCACTGGGTCAATTTCATTCAAATTTTACGCTCAGCCTTAGGGCCGTAAGGGAACTAAAATTTAATCAAATGTTCCAGGTCATATGACCAAGATGGTCGCCATGCCCGAATATGGTAAAATCATTTAAAAAATCTTCTTCTTCAGTACCACTGGGCTGATTGTCCTGAAACTCGGTATATAACATTGGGTGACTGTGTTCTAGCAAATTTGCAACAATGACGACACTAGATTTACCAGGACCTATCTTACGTCAAGGTCAAATTGGTTAATTGGGCTCTTAAATGGTGAAAAGGTGGAACAATGCATTTTTCGAAAAATATTGTGGTCTGTGACATGATACAAAATGATGCTAAAGGTCATTTGATGACTTGACAAAATGATGCTAAAGGTAATTTGATGACTTGGCTGTTTGTCTTGAAACTTGGTCTGCAGCATCAGGTGATTGAGTACTGCCAAATTTGCAAAACTGATGACACTAGGTTAACACTGACCTATTTAACGCCAAGGTCAAATTTGGGACATTTGGCTTTTAAATGGAAAAACAGGTGGAACAGTGCATTTTATACCCCACCATAAGATAGTGGTTGGTATTATGATATGCCTTCATATGTCTGTCCATCCGTACCATTTCCGATCGATAACTTGAGTAATTTTTCACAGATTTTTTCTCCAAATTTTGCAGACATGTACCGGGAATTAGTGGTATGGGATTGTTAATGGGCAAAATATGTTAATATTTGTCACAGTTACAGCCCTTTCAGTTCAAAATAAATGGGTTTTGGGCGTTTCCGATCGTTAACATGCATATCTTTTCGTGTTTTTTTCTTCAAATTTTAACATTTAGACAGAGTTATGGCCATTAGCAATTACCATTTAACGGTTTTTGGACTTTTGTTCATTTACTTTATTGAATATTTGGATGAAATTCACAGCTAAACAGACCGCTAAAGGAAAATAGAAGTGTAGCCTGTTTGGGATTGTTATTTAGCAATTAGGTTAACATTTTACAGAGTTTTGTCCGTTAATCCCCGTTAAATGGTTTTCCTTTACCTGATAGAATATATGGATTGAACTTCACCTATTTATCATAATACGTCGTTGATAAGCAGTGGATAACGTCGTGTAATAAAAATCGTATGACCACACGTGTAATAACACTTTGGCGGGATTAAGTAATGTCATGACGACGTCCATGTCAACTATGCATTTTTTTGGGGAAAAATTGACTTGTTTAAAGGTCATAAAAATCCAATTTAAAGTGGTCATATGATAAACAGAATCTTACACTCGTGGTCATTTCATATGATATTTATGAAACTCGCCGAAGGCTCGTTTCATAAATATCATATGAAATGACCACTCGTGTAAGATCCTCTATATATAGACTACAAAAGGAAGCATATTATAGCTAACGACTACTACTCTGACCATCCTTGATCTTGAGCAATTGCCCTGAAAGGATTTGAGAAGTTTTTTTTTCCCCTTTTTTCTCCTTTGCCATATGGAATATCTTAAACTTTTTACAGATACATGTATATAAAAGGCGAAAGGAAGCATATTGTGGCCAAGAACAGTCACTCTGCCAATTTTGGTTATTGCATCATCTGCCCTTGATATTTATCAGTGCCAAAGATAATAGTCATTTAGGTGGGGAAAAAAGGGACCAAACAATACACAGGGCTCGGGGGAGCGATCAGGACCTCGTGGTACCCTTGTTTGAAACTTCACACAAATATAAAGCACTATAAGACAAGGCGCAGAACATAAGACCAGTAACTCGGGCTAAGCTACTTCTGGAGTTATTGTTCTTATAACAATGAAAATAGTCATTTCTGTAATATATTTGTTTTGCACTGTAACTTAATACTGTTTCAGATATTTACCTGAAACTTTATGGAAATGTATATCACTATAATATGATGCGCATAACACGCGAACCATAACTCTGAATTACATGCCGTTGGGGTGACCATCCAGCACTGGTCGTAGTCATGCATTTGTGCTCTTTTTATAACTTGAAAACGGTTTAAGAGATTTACTTGAAGCTTTGCAAGAGTGTAAAACTATATAAGATGATTTGTACAACACGAAAAATCACAAGTCTGATCCAATTTAGTTTTAAATTTATCTCTTTCAACAACTGTTTATGTGATATACTGATAGCTACTCTGTATAAAGAATACCTTTTTGATATATTTACAGTAACCTTCACTATGTGAAGCACCACAAAAACTGTAATTGTGGTTTGCTCACTTATGGCGCGAAGGCCGTTGGAACAATGAAAAAAGTCATGTCAGGCATAAATGTTTTAGGGAAAGACTAATGCAGTTTCACTTGTAATTCTAGACACTTGCTTGATGTAAGGGCCATGGCAGGGTAAGATGCAATGCTTGTAGCGTTTTTTATTCCAAAGAGTTTCATAGAAATGTGCCTGTCACTGTTCCTTGCCAATACTGCTGAAACCTTTCTGATCCGCTGAACAAAATGGCAACATGAGCTAAACGATTGAATATATTAAAACAACTTACGTCTTAAGTGCTTTTGACCCGATTCCGAAATAACTTCACAGAAATATTCCTATGATGTCTGCGGAACCCGGGAAGGGACATGAAATTTTTGTGCGAACAGGATATTATGTTGTCCACACAAGATAATATATTGTCCGCACAAGATATTATCTTGTGCGCACAACATATTAAAAAAATAAAAATTCATGTCCCTTCCCGGGTTCCGTAGATGACCATGTACCAGGTAAATTAAAATTGTACCCCCCAGCCGAACAAAATTACACTTAGTGCGAAAAAAAATGAACGACATCTCCTTTTAGGCCATTGTTCCGAATTCCAAATAATTTTACCAAACTGCTCTTATTTACACCATTACCTAAATAGTTACAATAGTTCAGCCCGGATGGACAAAATGGCCACAAGAGCCAAAATTAGAAAACTTAAAACGACATCTTCTCTAAGACCAGTGGCCCTATTTCAAAATAATTTCAGCGAAATGTTCCTCCTATTAATCTTAACTGAACTTGCTATTAGATGATTCCCCTCGACAAGGGTCCCCTGGGCTGGACAAAAAGGCTTCCAGACCTTAAAACAAGAAAAAAATCTAAAAAAAAAAAAACAAAAAAAAAAAAAAACAATGCTGGTTTGTTTGTAAATCACGAAAGCACGCCTATATAATTTTGACCCGTACAATCTAAATTTTAGAGCAGAAATAAGAAAAATATCAGAATTTTTCATCATAAATTTTTCATTTTTCGCCGATAAAGGTGGAAATGTATTTGTATCGGCGTGTTTGCGTAATGATTTGTTTGTATTGGAGTTCAACGGCCAACACTATTTTAGGCCATTTTTTGAGCCGGTCAGTTTAACTATTCACATTTTTCCTGAGAAGGCTTATACGTAAACGGTTAACCAGTACAACTTCCCGTCTTGAATCAGCTTAAGGGAAATAATGACCGTAGAAAAGATTTCATGATCAATCTCCACGAACGAATGTTGCGGACCCAGGTATCGAACCTGCGTCCTCCTGATCACCAGTTAGACCCGTATCCGACTGAGCTACCGAGGCCGGCATTCAAGGTTGGTAGATTCAAAATTGAAAAAAGAATCATAGAAATGTTTCTTTTATATTCCTTTACCGAAATCAATAAAATGGTTCTTCTCGGAACATCAACAGAATGGCTGCCAGAGCTCACAATAGAAATAATGAAAACACACACACACACACACACACACACACACACACACACACACACACACACACACACACACACACACACACACACACACACACACACATAACACGACATACTCTCCTTGGCCAGCTGCATAATTTCAAAATAATTTTAACAACAATGTTACTAATATTTCTTAACCAAAATCGGTGTAATTGTTTGGTTTTGTAAAAGAGATGGCTTCTTGTACGGATCTTGTGGATCCGTACAATGTGGCCATTTCCATAATTATTTCTGATATGTTTGCCAATGGAAAGCCATAGAAAGACTTCCAAAATTTCGGACATACCCTTCCCGGCATTTACACATTTTCTTCATTCGGGTCGATGGGCATGGTGGGCGAAAATTGCTTACCAAGTAATGCTTTATATCCGCGGACGCCTGATTTCACTCTTCTGGAGTCCATGTCTGTTGATCCGAATATTGATATTTGCCATTTTGTCTATGGATTAACGATTTTGGATTAACGCTTTGGTACTTCGACCTAAACTACTTCCAAAGCTAAAATAAAAAGAAAAGAACTGTGGCCTAAGCCCCTCTTATACATCTGATCCATCATTGTCATAAGATATGATACATCTTGGACTCAGGTGAGCGATCCAGAGCCATTCTGGCCCTCATGTTTGTGAAATTTACAACTAATGAAAATAAAAAGACATCCCTTAAATTTATAATAGACCATTCCCTCATCACGAAAACACGCCTGTATAATTTTGACCCCCTCGAACCCCACTTTTATATAGTAAAACTGGGGTTTGTAGGGGTAAACCTTATTTTTCTTATTTCTACTCTAAGATATAAATTGTAAGTACTCGTTAGAACCGCCTCATCGAGGCGGTTCTAACGAGTACCTTCAATCTATATTTTGAGCTGAAATAAGAAAAATATCACAATTTTTCATCTCAAAATTTTCATTTTTTTCGGCGATAAAGGTTACAGTGTTTTGGTATAGGCGTGTTTTCGTAATGTGGTTATTGTTATTAGGTGGAGTATTTTAAGTAAAGATTTATGATTTTCTTTTACAGTCTGTATGCCTGATGTTAGCCCTCAGTATGCCAGGGACCGGCGTACTCCCAAAACCAGAAGGTTTAGAGACATCCTCGCGGAGGCGAAGAAAACTGCAATTGATGATTACCTAGAGAGGGCAATGTCGCTGCCAAAAAGAGCAGATGTAAATAACCAAGGGCCAAAAACTTTGAGGGACTTTATTGAAGAGTTTGAAACGTTGATGTATGCCAGAAAACTAGAGACATTGTTCGGGAAGTAAGTTAAAACAGGCTTTTGCAGCTATGCACAGCCCGGGACAAACAACAGACAGATTTTCGAAAGAACACAGAAATGGACAATCAAAAAAAAAAAAAAAAAAAAAAAAAAAATACGATAAAGAAGTGGCTTGATGACCAAAACTGGCTTTATCGCCCAACATTGAGGGACCAGGCAATCACGTAGATGGACTTCCAGCGGTCTTAAAAAGTCTCCCCGTACATCCATCATAATCCAGATTATATTTTCTGGTCCTTTGGGATCAATGAGTTCATTTCGAATCATTTTGAAAACCAGTGCTTCAGCTGAAGTGCACGACCCGCCGGATGCTTTTAGCTTTATGAGTGTTACCATACATGGGTATGGCGGCCATTTTGGACATGTGACCTGGACCTAAAACGGTTCCCCCAATAAATGCTCCTGATCGTAAGGAGCAAAAATATATCTTATACTTTAGTCCTGTATTCTGAATCGTTTGCAGGATAAAATGCATTCTCACTTTTCCAATACAAAAGCATATGTGTCAAAGTTTGACCTAGGCACAAAGAAGGTCAAGGTCAACCCAGGGCCACCATTTAAGCAATTTATGATGGGCCTACGTCCCAGATGCTATTTATCAAGTTTCGTGGAAATCTGCCTAGTGGTTCT
Organism: Lucinisca nassula; assembly: GCA_963580285.1. Classification (NCBI taxonomy): domain Eukaryota; kingdom Metazoa; phylum Mollusca; class Bivalvia; order Lucinida; family Lucinidae; genus Lucinisca; species Lucinisca nassula. The sequence continues at coordinate 44,241,347 of OY757010.1, read as the reverse complement.
TGAGAAGACTATTTTTGAAGGGTTTTAACCATATATGGCTTGGCGGCCATTTTGGTCATGTGACCTGGATCCCATGAGCGAATTTTGGTTTCCCCCATCCCATAGAGGCTCCATATGAAATTTGACTTCAATCGGCCCTACGGTTTCCGAGGAGAAGCAGTTGGAAAATTTTCACTTTTTTGCCTCGGCGAGGCTATACTAAATGGAGTGTAATATTTTGCAAGTTCATTGGTTAGATCTCATTGATATCTATCAGTATGCCAAAAATTGTTTAAATATTACAACAAAAGCATATGTGTCAAAGTTTGACCTAGGCACAAAGAAGGTCAAGGTCAACCCAGGGTCACCATTTTAGCAATTTATGATGGGCCTATATATATGTCCCAGATGCTATTTATCAAGTTTCGTGGAAATCTGCCCAGTGGTTCTGGAGAAGACAATTTTTGAAGGGTTTTTACCATATATGGTTTGGCGGCCATTTTGGTCATGTGACCTGGACCCCATGAGCAAATTTTGGTTTCCCCCATCCCGTAGAGGCTCCATATGAAATTTGACTTGAATCAGCCCAACGGTATCCGAGGAGAAGCAGTTCGAAAATTTTCACATTTTTCGCCTCGGCGATGCTATACGAAATAGAATGTAATATTTCGCAAGTTCATTGGTTAGATCTCATTGATATCTATCAGTATGCCAAAAATTGTTCAAATATTCCAAGCGGTTAAGTCACGATCACCAATTTTCACAAACGGGTTACGAACGGACAGACAGACAGACCATATATGGCTTGGCGGCCATTTTGGTCATGTGACCTGGACCCCATGAGCAAATTTTGGTTTCGCCCATCCCATAGAGGCTCCATATGAAATTTGACTTCAATCGGCCCAACGGTTTCCGAGGAGAAGCAGTTCGAAAATTTTCACATTTTTCGCCTCGGCGTGGCTATACTAAATGGAATGTAATTTTTCGCAAGTTCATTGGTTAGATCTCATTGATATCTATCAGTATGCCAAAAATTGTTTAAATATTCCAAGCGGTTAAGTCACTATCACCAATTTTCACAAACGGGTTACGGACGGACAGACAGACTGACAGAATGACAGACTGACAGAATGACACGGTGATTTTAGGGCACTCTTAGAAATCAACCGACTTCAGTCGGTCGCTTTTTCTGCGAGTCGTGCAATAGAGTTCTGCTTAAACCGGTGCTAGAGGGCGTGGTCGGTGTTGCACATTTCAGTACTGGTCATTAACAAACTCAATAAAACCGAGTCTGCTATTTTTCTTTATTTGGTTATTCTTTGCTTCCAAAGGATCTAACTATTCAGAACGTATTGATAGATAAAATAAAATCACTCTCTCTCTCTCTCTCTCTGCAATGTCAACTAAAGATATTGTTAATCTTGTTCGTATGATATCTATGAACAGGCTTATACTAATCCATGTGTGACAATACAATCTTCCTCCTTATAGCTTTGGACATGTCCATTTCCATTTCACGGGTGTCTAGTTCTGTTCAGTTGTAAGTTTTTCATAAATTTCTGTATTTCAAACAATCAAAGCAGACCGTACAACTACTCTTCCCAGCGTTTGCATGCATAATTAACTTACAGTGCTCAAACTTCTAAATCCTAATTCGGTCTTGTTTTTTTTTTTTTTTTTTGTTTTTTTTTTTTTTGGTTTGGGTTTTACGGCCCTTTCAAGATTATTTCACTCATATCGAGCCGATCGTTAATCATAGGTGGGCGAAAACCGGAGTACCCGGAGAAAAAACCACCTGACCTTCCGTTGCAGAACTTGGCGTCTCACACGTGACCCGAGCGAGGCTCGAACCCACGGCGGTGAGAGACCTAATGACTAAGAGTCAGCGCTCTTATCCATTAGGCCACGGAGGCCCGTAATTCGGTCTTGGTGACAAATCTCTAATGACATGGGGAAAAGAAAACAAATGAGGACTATGCGGTCCTGATCGCTCCCCTGAGCTTTAAGCACTTTTAGTTCAATCGTTTTCTCTTTTTAAAGAACATTATCCGAGGTACTTACATATTTAATGACGATTCTTTCCACCAGTTGTGGCGTAATAATGCTTGGCATTATGACAAAGCTATTCATATTTTACCTACTTTCATATCATAGATGACAACAAATTTGGAATTATGCACTGTTAAACCCTTTTTCCGCATAGAAACCCACTACCAGGTGGCGGGGTGGTGGGGTGGGGGTGGGGGGTAGGGGGTAGGGGTGTTGCAACTGTCAGTTTTGTTGAAAAAAATGTTTATGTTTCTTCCGAAAACATGGTAGTTTGTTACCATAATAAATGACCCTGGTGTCCGATTTCTGTTGAGTCTGATTAATGAGCATCACGAAAACACGCCTATATGCTTTTGACCCCCTTGAACCCCACTTTTATATACAAAAACTGGGGTTTACAGGGGTAAACATTAGTTTTCTTATTTCTGCTCTAAAATATAGATTGTGGGTACTCGTTGGAACCCCCTCGATGATGAGGCGGTTCTATGAGGCGGTTCTTACGAGTACGCACAATCTATATTTTGAGCAGAAATAAGAAAAATATCCCGTTCCTTCATCTAAACATTTAGTTTTTGGGCGGTAAAATTTACAATGTATTTGTATAAGCGTGTTTTCGTAATGGGATGACTCGGTTACCTCAGCTAATTCATTCAAGCTTTTGAATGACTAACAGTCTTTAAAACAGCTCAAGATATCCATATATCCGGATGTTAATTATCTAGACCCCCTTCCCACTTCACCACTAGCGAGTTGGTCTGTTTTGTGGACGTCGTGACTCAGACTAGTGCAATCAGGCCCTCTAGTAACCATAATAAGGGGGTCGAATAACTGCACGCTATAATCGGAAGTGACCTATAATACCTTCTGCTGACCTGGTCTAGTGACCGATTATAAACCGGAACTACTTTTCCGCTCCCTAATTTTTAAGTGTGAACAATAACATGCAACCATTTATACCCGTAAAACTTATAATCTCTGACATATTTTTCCAAACAGATTTTCAGAAATTTCAGCTAAATGTTTACATTCTTGGGGTTTCCTGGTTGGAATAATTGCCCACTGCTACTGCGGTTGCGTCTGAACCTCGGAAATAATTTCTAAAGCTAAAATAAACTATTAATTTGTAGATTTTCATACAGAATGTATAGCGCTGAATAACTTTTATTCACGCGTCCGTGTTATTTCCTAAGTCTCCGTGGCGAGGAGGCGACTGGGGCCCGTTTGCACTTTGCACTCCTTGACGTCACGTTATATTACGTGGGCGCGCTATGGCACTGAATGTCGTTTAACATGATTCACTGTTTGCTGTCCTTTTGCTAAAATTTGCTAAATTATTTCAAAAACCATTGATTGTTTTGAATTGCGTTATAAACTAAATACATGATTAGTGCCGTTAATATCAAAATATAATCGATTCGCCGCGACAATTTTATAAGGGCTCGCTTAAGCTCGACCCTATAAAATTGTCTAAGGCTCACCGATTATATTATATTATTAAAGACAAATATATAATGACAGCTCCCGCACATTGGGGCTTGTAGAAATAAATGGGCTGCATGATGTTTCCACGCAGAGCTAAAATCGACCGCACACGAGTACTGGTGAACCGCTTAGAGGATCTAAGCCTTCCCAGGCAAAGCGGTGCGAGTTGGACCGTCCATGCTTATAAACCCTATTGATTTCATTAGGCGACAGGGCTTGAGATGTCATTTCGTTTCAACACCGGGTAAAAATCCCACAAATTTGGAAGCAGCGTCTCCAAATTGACCTCACACTGTGTTGACGGGGACGTTAAACTCCAATTCAAACAAACAAAACTATATAAGGAACATGTTGGTCAGTTAATTCGGAGGACCTTTTCCATGACTGCACGTTTATAGTATTAGATGAGGAAAAGGGGTTAACATGTGAGACTTTGCTGAGCATTTTTATTACGAAAACACGCCTATACCAAAACATTGTAACCTTTATTGCCAAACAAAATGAAAATTTTTAGATGAAAAATTGAGATATGTTTCTTATTTCTGCTCAAAATATAGATTGTAGGTACTCAATAGAACCACCTCATCGAGGCGGTTCTAACGAGTACCCACAATCTATATCTAAGAGCAGAAATAAGAAAATAATATTATTCTAATAAGGTTTATCCTACAAACCCCAGTTTCACTATATAAATGTGGGGTTCAAAATTATATAGCATGTTTTCGTGATGTTACCTTTTTTTCGCTAAATTTAATAAATTCAGCAAGATCCAATTTGTCGTATGAAATTAAAACAAATAGAGGATATTTGATTTTTTCAGTGTAAGATCGAATTTATCATCGAATGAAGACCAAAACCTAGTATTTTCACAAGTGGCGTAGCCACGAGTGAAAATACCATTTTTGGTGCTCATGAGTGAAATAAAATTTGATCTTACATGGTAAAAATCTCATTTTCTGTTACTTACATGCTTCAAAACGGCAATATTTAGCTTTACTTATCGCGTCACTCACCCTCAGAGAAAAATAACTTTGTTCCTGGTCTTTTCGCGTTAATTTAATGGTGTCTCGCGTATTTATTGAGTATAATATTGGGTGAAAACTCAAAGTTTGCACCTGAGAAATAGCCTGGGATGGCATTTTTATGAATGGTTACTGAAATAATTGAAAGTTTAGGTTCCCAAAGAAGGTGCGGACCGATCAAAAGTCGAGCGACAAATACGTGACGTCAGCGTTAAAAATGGCGTCATTAACGTCCACGTGACGTGTTAATGGGCTTAGCGTCAATTCTAATACAGTTCATAAATTTTCAATCATCTGACAATGGAAAAACGGACCACAGAATTAGATTTGGAGAAAAAGTAGTCCCAAACAGTGAAAAATAAAATTGATATCAGCCACTGTTTGAAACAGTGACAATATCGTTTTCGATTTCACTGAGAAATCTATATATTTCATTGAAAAGCATGTAAGAACGACTTGAACACAACGCTGTTTAATAGACCTAAGGGTATTCATATTACGTTACGTGACGTAGTCTATGTAGTGTTCGTATTTAACGTAAGTCAGTTTTCAGCTACGGTTTCTTGTTGGCAATGGTCGGCTTCAATGACTGTTCGTCTGTCAGGCCGTCCAGCGGATTTACTTTCAATGAAAAAATAAATTCAGTTCCTTTGCAATATAGATCAAACAGCATGACTGATTTTTACTTGAAACAAAGTTCTATAGGTACACACAATTATACAACCGTCTGCAAAATTATACACTACATAGACATGACAGTATGCAAGAGTATGATTCCACTCCACCACCCCTCCACGCCATATGATGTAATTGTGATGATATGTATGGGTCAAAAGGTTTATTCAGCAATACACTGGCCCTTACCTATGAGCTCTAGGTCAAAACATGGACTTAGAAAGCTTTAAACGTTGAAATTATTTATGAGCTAATATTTTTAAAATCATTTAATGGATTTGGTTCATATTTGGTAGGATAATAGCCATGCCCATCGCCCAAAGGTCAAGGTCACGGACTCATAATTTCTCTGGCTACCCTGTTTAACTTTCGCCCACATTTGATTAATGACCGGCTCCAAATAATAGAAATAAACTTGAAATGGCCGTAATACCAAAACTCAAGGTCAATGTCACAGACTCATATTTGATATGATGATACACACTTTTTTCCAAAATTTAAACGACATTTCCCCAACCTACGCCGATGTCCTCAAGGACAGTTTTCCAGGCGAGCTCTCTTTTTTATTTTTCGTGATATTGTTCCTGGGCGGGGGCATCTGTGTCGTATTGACAATTCTTGTTTTATGTGTCGATTTGAGGTACATTTAGTTTTCACTTTAATCAAAAGTCTAATCACAGATTGTGGGTAATCGATAGAACTACCTGAACGCGTCGGTTCTTTTGTTTGTTTGTATTGAGGTTTTAAGTCCCCGTCAACCGTTGGTACAAGTATTTAAGCCATTTTGGAGACGCTGATTCCGCTTTTGTGGGGCTTTTACCCACAACCGCTAGGGTTTAAGGAGGGTCCCACTCGCACCTGCTTTTACATTCTAAGTGGTTAACCAGTAGTAAAGTTTAGTCGGTTTCAGCTCTGCGCGGAAACACTATGCAGACGAATCTATTTCTCCAAGCCCCGATGGGCAAAAGTGAGCGTCGGTTCTAGGTTACTCCATGAAATAAAGATTGTGGGTTCTCGTAAGCTCAACCGCAACGAGGCGCTTCTAACGAGTACCACAATCTCTAGTTTAAGAAACCCCCTGTCTTAAGAAAGGGATCAGTTATGGAGGGTGTTCATTGCATTGGCTTTTATAAGTAATGGGTTTGATCTGCAAAGGTAATCGAATATCATACTTTTAACAACGCTGATCAAGAGTTAACTGTAGGTTTCTTTGACCCTTATCTTGCTGAATATTCATTTAAGCCGCTCCGATTTCTGTTTATCAACCAATCAAATTACTTGATGTAATTTATTGCTGAAAATTCATAAAGTGAATGCCAAACAGTGAAGATCCAGATCAGATGGCTTCTTCAGAAGCCATCTGATCTGGATCTACACTGTTTGTGAAGATTGGGGTTGTCATGAACAGCAAGATAAGGGTTAACCTATGTCGCGCGTTATCTTTAGCTATGGCCGTGGCATGTCCAAAGTTTAAGATGAAAATTTTATTGTGCGATGTTTTAATATTCATCTCAGAAATACGAAAAAATGTACGTACATCGCAGATTTCGTGCACTTGATGAAACAGGATTTTTCTCGTAAGAACTTTGTAGGATCTTTCCAAGACGAAAATATGCCGCAATTGATTTGATGACACTGTCCCCTGATCCGCCTTGTCTGCGACTGATATAACTTTAGTGTACAACACATAAGCTCCTTGACAAGGTTCGAAGCCTCCGTGGTGAAGTGGTTATGCTACTAGCCTTGTAAACCAGGGTTCGCAGGATCGATCCCGGTCTTTTCCAGACTTTCGGATGAGTCTTTGACACTAGGTCCCGTCTCCGTATGACCTTAGTTGTTGGTGAGACGTAAAACTCAAACACTCACTCACTCCTTGACAGGGTTTATTTATACCCAAAAACAACTGAGTGAACAAGTATTCTAGGCCAGATTACCTACTTTCGACCAGTAAATAACTCTGATATTAGTGACCCTAAAATATTTTCCACAATGAATTCATTTACCCCAAAAAGACTTGAAAATAAAATCTACACTATGATGGAAGACAGGGATACTTTTTATAGTAATCAAACAATCCCTTTACGCTAGCTGTGTGTATTCTATCAAGGTTTATTCTTTGGAAGCAAGAAACACACCAAAGACCTGAACACTGTTGAGTTTAGAAATCTTCGGGGCCAGACAAGCAAGTCTCTGCGAATTGGGTCTTATCAGTGATCCTCCAATATATTCAAAATAGAAGTGAAGGCAATGATCAGGAATCGATTGAATTGACCCACAGCTCCTATCAGAGACACCCAAGGGAAAGTAACACAAACATGAAACAACTAGGCCATAATGGAAACATCAATAGCGGAAAGCCAAAAAGGACAGTTACTTACCCATCAATTGGCCAATTGTCTATCCAAAACAAAGGAATATAAGCGATACACACACTCAAAGGATAATCATAACAAAAATAAACCGCGTCAGAAGATATTGTTAGTTTAAATTTATTTGTGTTTAAAGGGGCGATACCGTCAGAACTAAAGCGATATTCATACCGCTCATTAAGTAACACAGCATACAGAATAACGGTAAATCCTTCAAATAGAAGGCGAGTATAACAAAAGCCCGCAAAACAGCTATACCTATAAAAACCCCATAGATATCAAACAAGCAATTGTTCGAAGAAAGACAAGCATGAAACAACAGACACTAATGTAAGCATCAACAGCGGGAAGCCATAAGGACAGTAACATTCCCACAAAATGGCCAACTGGCTATCCAAATCAAAATAATATAAACGATCAAACACTCAAAGACACGAAAGAAGAACCGCATTGTGACGATCAGTGAAACAAATTCCGCTGGTGGGGGGGGGGGGGGGGGGGGCAGGGGCAATGATCAGAAATCGATACAATTAACCCACAGCTCTCATCAGAGACACCAAAGGGAAATAAACATAAGCATGAAAGAACAGCAGACCTTAACAGAAACATCAACAGCAGAAAGCCAAAAGGACAGTTACTTTCCCACAAAATGTCCAATAGGCTATCCAAAATAAAATAATATAAGCAACACAAACACCCAAAAACAAACCATAACAAAAATAAACCGCGACAGAAGAGCCACCTTTGAACGGTCAGCAGAAAAGAATTCCACTGGGGGCTTAAATCGATTTTACGTGGCCAAAATCCGTCGCGATTTGACAAATAATTTGTTCAGTCCGCACGAAGGCCTCCTAACTCATCTGCGCAACATCTCCGTGAACACAAAAATCAAACAACCACAGAGATGAAACAACGGTGAGGACTCGACAGCAAGAAACCACTGAAATGCTGGAGAAAAAGAAAACCAACAGTTAGACACCGATGGGCCCGACCAGAGACAGCATCAGTACCAACCAACATAAGCCTTTACGTTGGAACCGTCATAGAATTTGAGGCCTGACCCACCGGCGTGCAATTAAAGAGGGAAGCAAACTTGCCAACCGTGATTGCGTTAACTACCATGCATGCAGTCTGTCGTATAACATTTTTGTTGTACCCAATCTTTTTATATCGTAGAACGACTTCACGAAACTGGGCACCGAGCCTGAATTTAACAGTCAACCAGATGAAAAATTTACCTAACGCTGCACAAGTTCACAAACTGTCGCTCCAGTTCGTTGATTTAAAAAAGGGCATTTTATTTTTATTGTGTCCGATGTGTGGAACACTCTTCTCACTTTCAAATGTATACATCTATAAGATTTGCAGTTACGAATATTATCCCATGAATTATATCATATTGGCCCCGTCAAGCGATTTTGGTACTTATCGCCTATGCGAGCAGCGAAGGTTCAGGCGAGCCTGCGCATCTGCGCAGTCTCGCCAGAACCTTCGCTGCTCGCTCATACAAGCAGTGAATCAAGAGGAACCTTCAGACAGAAAGCCATATCCCTGGCCCTTCTGAATGGCTGGGCATGCGAAGTTAAAATTTGTCATGACGGAATGCTCGAACACACAAATTCGCTTGGCGGGGCTCATTTATTGGCATAGAGAGCGTCCGCGTCAAGCCCGTTTTAAACGCTTATATAATTTTAAGCCTAAATTTAACGGTCAACCAGTTGCAAAATTTACCTAACGCTGCACAAGTTCACAAACAGTCGCTGCAGTTCGTTGATTTAAAAAGGGCTTTTTAATTTTATTGTGTCCGATGTGTGCAACAATATTCTCACTCTTAAACAATGTATACATCAATAAGATTTGCAGTTACGAATATTATCCAATGAACTATGTCATATATTGGCATAGGGAGCGTGGTAGCTCCGTGGTCAGTGCACTTACCTATCATGCTAGAGGCTCCCGGTTCGATTCCCGGCGGCCTCTATAAAATTCGCGGTGTCCAAACATGCTCCACTGGCATCATTTGCAGGGATGAATGTCACAAATTGCACCGTCCTTCGGATCCAGACGTTTTTTTTTTTGTTTGTTTGTTTGTTGAATTGAGGTTTAACGTCCCCATCAACACTATTAAGGTCATTTTGGAGACGTTGCTTCCAATTTTGTGGGACTTTTACCCGACATCGAGATGAAATGACATCTCAGTCCCTGCCGCCCAAATAAATCAAAATGGTCAATATGTAAGGACGGTCCGACTCGCACCACTTACTTGGGCAGGCTTAGACCCCTATGCGATTTACCAGTACTCATGTGCGGCCGGATTCGGCTCTGCGTGGAAGCACCATACAGCCCAATCTTTTTTTTTCAAGCCCCGTTGGGCGGGGGCGATCGGATCGAGACGTAAACTTGAGGCCCACTGTGCAGGGAGAACCATCCCCTGAGCAGGTTAAAGATCCATACCGTAATTCCTTGATTAATGTGTAGGCGTTCATCCTGCCGCCTGGATTGTATGAAATAATACAGTATTCCTCGTGAGTTGGTGTAACAGTATCTATAGAAAGAAAAAGAAAGAATGAAAGAAAGAAAACTGTACCGTAATTCATGTAAGAGTATGTGCTCTCGGAAATCCAGGCGACACTAAGTGACGTCATCCAAATGACTCAGTAAAGTCTTATTTCCTCCATTCACATCACGAAAACACGCCTATATAAATTTGACCCCCTCGAACCCCACTTTTATATAGTAAAACTGGGGTTTACAGAGGTAACCTTATTTTTCTTATTTCTGCTCTAAAAGATTGATTGTGGGTACTCGTTAGAACCGCCTCGATGAGGCGGTTCTAACAATTACCAACAATGTATATTTTTAGCAGAAATAAGAAAAATATCAAAATTTTTTATCTTAAATTTTTTTTTTTATTCGGCGGTTAAGTTTACAAATGTACTTGTACAGGTGTGTTTCGTGATGAGAAGCTTGACATCCTGTAGTTTCTCTAAAATGGCTGTATTTGTATGTGCGATTTCTTGTACCTCTAGCATATATTGTGTCGTTTTTATTCCATTTTAGACGTTGCGATACATGGTGGTGCATTGGTGACCATGCGACAAGTACTACAAGCTCAGCCACTACCACAACATCAACATCTGAGGGTACACAACAGACAGAAACAACAACCACAGTGACAACAACAACAACTCCTACAACAACATCGACAACGCCATCGACAACGACTACTACTACAACTTCAACGACAACAACAACAACTCCGAGTACAACAACATCGACAACGCCATCGACCACGACTACTACTACAACTCCAACGACAACAACAACAACAACGCCGACAACAACAACTTCGACGACAACACAACCGACAACAACAGCAGCTGAAGAAGCAGTTCTACCGCCTTCGACAACTTCATCGCCGACCACACAGGCCGCAAGTGCTGGATCATCGAAGAACCAGCCCTGGTGGTCCGTTAGCTGGTGGAACCGACGGAGAAGGCGGTGGTTGCTGTTGAGGATACTGAGATGGCTAAGGCAAAGACGATTCTAATGCATTATTTACCATTCGATTAAAATATCATGATTTTACTGATGGACTCTTCCATTGTTATATGTTGGACTTGCGCATTTTTTTTTCATTTAAGTGTGTTGGGTCTACATTTTACATTTTTATTCTATGTTGGACCGTACATTCTATTATCAAACAGTATGACCCTGATCAGGCGGCGTCTACACTGTATGCCCATGCTCCTGAAAATGTTATGCGGCGTCCGATCCAGGTCAAAACTCTTTAAAGACCCTGTAAAGATAATGCGGTGTCGGCTCCAGGTCTGAACTGTTAACCTGTGCCTCTGTTAAGGTAACGCGGCGTCTGATCCAGATCTGAACTGTTTCCCTATGGCACTGCTAATGTTATACGTTGTTTGGTCCCCGCTCAAGCCCATAGGGGCTTGAAGAAATATATGGGCTGCACGATGCTTTCACGCAGAGCTGAATCCGACCCGCATACTAGTACTGGTAAACCGCTAAGAGGATCTAAGCCTGTCCAGGAACCGCGGTTCGAGGCGGACCGTCCATGCTAATAAACCCTATTGGTTTCATTGGGCGACAGGGCTTGAGAGGTCATTTCATCTCAAAGTCGGGTAAAAGTCTCACAAAATTGGAAGCAACGTCTCCAAAATGACAATTACAGTGTTGACGGGGACGTTAAACCTCAAATCAAACAAACAAACGTTGTTTGGTCCAGGTCTGAACTGTTTGCATATGCGCCTTAGAAGGAATGCGGCGTCCGATCCAGGTCTGAACTGTTTACCTATGGTCCTGTAAAAGTAATGCGGAGTGTGATCCAGGTCTGAACTGTTTATCTATGGCACTGTAAAGATAATGCGGCGTCTGATCTAGATCTGACTGTTTACATATGGCTCTGAAACGGTAATTCGGCGTCTGAGCCAGGTCTGAACAGTTCACTTATGCCCTGTAAAGGAAATGTGGCACCTGATCCAGGTCTAACTGTTTGCCTATTGCACTGTTAAGGTAATGCGGCGTCTGATCCAGGTCAAACTGTTTACCTATGCCCCTGGAAAGGTAATGCGGCATCTGATCCAGGTCTGAACTCTTTGCCTATGGCACTGTAAAGGTAATGCGGCGTCTGATCTAGGCTTGAACTGTTTGCCTATGGCTCCTATAAAGGTAATGCGGCGTCTCATGATCCAGGTTTAACTGTTTACCTATGCCACTGAAAAGGTAATGCGGCGTCTGATCCTGATCTGAACTGTCAGCTTATGTGCCTGTAAATGTCATACGGAGTATGATCTAGATATTAACTGTTTGCCTATGCCACTGTAAAGGTTATGCGGCGTCTGGTCCAGTTCTTAACTGATTGCCTAAGCCCCTGTCAAGGTTATACGGTGTCTGGTCCAGGTCTGAACTGTTTGCATATGCCCCTTAGAAGTAATGCAGCGTCTGATCAAGGTCTGAGTCGTTTGCCTATGTCATTGTAAAGGTAATACGGCGTCTGATCCAGATCTAACTGTTTGCCTATTCCCCTGTTAAGATAATGCGGCGTCTGATTCAGGTCTGAACTGTTTGCCAAAGCCCCGGTAAAAGAAATGCGGCGTCTGCCCTAGGTCTGAACTGTTTGCCTATGCCCGTTTAACAATTATGCGAAGTCTGATCCTTTCTGCACTGTTTGTCTATGCACATGTCACGGTAATGCGACGTCAGATCTTGTTTGTCTATGCCCCATTAACGGGTTTCCAGGTTTGTTTGTTTGAATCGGGGTTTAATGTCCCAGTTAACACTTTGTAGGTCATTTGGAGAAGTTGCTAACGGATTCCCAGGTAGGAATGGTTTAAAGGAGGTGGATACACAGGAATAATCCCATTATATGTTTTCATGAGAAACATCGCTGTTGACATTTCGAAAACAAGCATATATAATGACATTGTAAACTTAACCGAGGGAAAAAACAATGATTTTTTTTTATAAAAATTGTGATATTTTTCTTATTTCTGCTCACAATATAGATTGTGGGTACTCGTTAGAACCGCCTCATCGAAGCGGTTCCAACGAGTACCCGCAATCTATATTTAAAGCAGAAATAATATGAACTTAGGCACAGCCTAGATACGGACATGAACATTACCGGTCATTTAATGTTTAAAAGCAAAGATGATAGTGTTTTAACATACCTGAAGCCCGAGTGAATAATTGCAAGCCACTTGCTTTAACCCTTATCATGCTGTTCACGACAACCCCTATATTTGCAAACAGCGTAGATCCAGATCAGGTGGCTTCTTCAGAAGCCACCTGATCAGGATCTACACTGTTTGGCAATCAGTTTATGAATTTGTAGTAATAAATTACATCAAGTAATTTGATTGGTTGATAGACAGAAATGGGTGTGACTTAAATGAATATTCAGCAAGATAAGGGTTAACTTACGTCCCTTGTTGAAACAGACAACAGTTTTGGTTCTGTATAGCTTTACTTGAGAGCATTCTTGTTGACTGCTGACTGTATAGCCTTTGTGAGCATTCTTGCTGTCAGAATCAGAATTGTTTACTGGTGACACGTCCATAGACAATCCTTCACCAGTGAACATGGTTTCCGAAGTCAAAGATCTTGCGAAATGCAACTTGTTCAATTTTACCATGACATTGTGGGCAATCTGGATGGGGACATAAATCGTGGCCACAAAAAGACTGACTTGATCATCATAGACTTCGCCAAGGCCTTTGACAAAATTGAAGGTACCTCACAGAGGGCTATTAAATAAACTTGACTACTATGGGATAAGCAGATCCACACATAGGTGGATAAGCTCATGACTCTCTGGGGGCTCACAAGAAGTTGTACTTGATGGCCAAGCATCTGATCAGTCCCTGTTTTATCTGGTGAAATCATGAAGACGAAGCTTCATGTCAATTATCAAAGACCTTGGCCTTCTCCTTTCAGACAAGAAGATTTCAAATGTTTTCATTGCCTTGACTTCTATTTCCTAGGGCTATAATTTGAACACTTTTGATAGAGGTCCACTTGATTTTGATAGAGGTCCACCAAATATCAAAGACCTGGGCCTTGCGGTTTCAGAATGGAAGATTTTCTTAAAGTTCCCTATATATAAGTGTATGTAAAAACCGAAAGGCACGGGGCGGAGGCATTTTTGGCCCAAGGGCTATGATTTGAACAATCTCGGATTCGGAGAAGAAGATTTTAAACATTTTCCCTATTATACAGGGAAAATTTCTATTCGCTGAAAATTTTTCCCTATACTGTTAATGAGAAGAAGATTTTTAAAGATTTTCCGTATATAAGTCTATGTAAAACAAAAGGGCCCCAGGGCGGGGACATTTTTGGCCCTAGGGCTATAATTAAAACAATTTTGGGAGGGGCTCAGTAGATGACGCTTCATACCAAATATCAAAGACCCGGGCCTTATGGTTTCAGAGATGTAGATTTCTAAATATTTTCTCTGTATATGCCTATAAAACCAAAGGGCCCCGGGGTGGGGGCATTATTGGCCCTAGGGCTATAATTTGAATACTGTTGATAGAGGTTCACTAGCTGAAGCTTCACGCTTAATACCAAAGACCTGGGTCTTGCGGTTTCAGAGAAGAAATTTTTTAAAGATTTTCCCTATATAAGCCTATGCAAAACCAAAGGCCCCTGGGGCGGGGGCATTTTTGGCCCCAGAGGTATAATTTGAACAATCTTGGTAGCCCTCCATTAGATGAAGCTTCATACCAAATATAAAAGACCTGGGCCATGCGGTTTCAGAGAAGATTTTTAAAGATTTTCCCTATATAAGCCTTTGTAAAACCAAATGCCCCCAGGGCAGGGGCATTTATCGCACTAGGCCTATAATTTGAACAATCTTGATAGAGGTTCACTAAATAAAGCTTCACACCAAATATCAAAGAACTGGGCCTTGCGGTTTCAGAGAAGATGATTTTTAAAAGTTATCCCTATAAATCTATGTAAAACCAAAGGGCTCTGGGGCGGGGGCATTTTTGGCACCAGGGATATAATTTGAACAGTCTTGGTAGAGGTCCAGTAGATGAAGCCTCATACCAAATAGCAAAGACGGGGGCCTTGTGGTTTCAGAGAAGAAGATTTTTTAAATATTTTCCCTATATAAGCGTAGTAAAAAAACAAAGGGCCCCAGGGCGGGGGCATTTTTGGCCCTAGTGCTATAAATTGAATAATCTTGATAGAGGTCCACTAGTTGAAGCTTCACACCAAATATCTTGCAGTTTCAGAGAAGAAGATATTTAAAGATTTTCCCAATATAAGCCTATGTAAAACCAAAGGCCCCTGGGGCGGAGACTATAATTTGAACAATTTTGGTAGAGGTCAACTAGATGAAGCTTCATACCAAATATCGAAGGCCTGGGCCTTGTTGTTTCAGAGAAGATTTTTCAAGTTTTCAGTGAAAAAAAAATCTATATTTGGCTGCTGTGACCTAGATGTGCAACGGAGTGGAACCATTTAAACAACTTTGAAAGGGGTCCCGATAAGAATCATTCCTGTGAAGTTTGGTCAAAATCTGATCAGTGGTTTAGGAGATGTCGTTTGAAGAATTGTTTACGGACGCACACATGGAAAACAGACGAAAAGTGATCACAAAAGCTCACCTTGTCACTATGTGACAGTAGAGCTAAAAAGGAAAGTTGTGGGTACTTGTTGGAACAGTCACAACATAGCATTTCACGGTTATCCATAAAATCTTTTCCAAAAGGTCAAAAATATTATCACCATTTTCCCATCTTTTCTCTTAATCTGAATCGCAAATACTTTTTTTTTTTCTTTCTTTTCTCCTATTTATACTGCTACTCGCTCACATCTGAGCATTACGAGCAGGATTTCCTGGGTGGTAACCAGTACTTATTTTTTATTTTTTTAAGCAATGTGGCTGAAGTGCCTTGCTGAAGGGCACAACACTTTCGTCAGCGTAAGGCTTGAACCCGCAACCTCTCAATCACAAATCCGATGCGCTACCACTGCACCAAAGTGCTCCACTACTTTCTGTTATCATGAATATTTGAGTTCAGATCCCATGGACAGTAAATTTGTCTGTTAACCAAGTCATCTACATCTGCCAGTCATGTGCTGGGCTCTGCAGGGTCGTACCAACATCCGTCTCAATCTGGTTGCTCATGAACCGATCCAAATCAAATTAGCTGTCTTAAGGGTACACAAGAAGCATGTCAAAGAAACACTTCTTTAACTGACAATGTTTACAAATGACATGCGACTAGTGTCTTTCATAGATGTGTCCTGATCTATCGCCGTTGGTCCCAAGTCAGGCTCTAACTGCTCTCTTCTTCATCCAGATAATGTAACTGCTGTACATAAGAACATCGTGGTGTCCGAACTGCTACACTTTCTTTCTTTCTACTGATACTGTTATCGGTCACATTTTGCCATTACTCGCAGGTGTTCATTACATACACTAAAGGTTTTGCAGGATGAAAGCCTACACAGTAACCATGTAATTACGGTAGGGTTCTTTAACCTGCACAGGGGATGGTTCTCCCTGCACAGGGGGCCTCCAGTTAACGTCCCGATCCGAAGGATGTTGCACTTTGTGACATTCATCCTTGCAAATGATGCCAATGGAGCGTGTTCGGACACCGAAATTTGATCGCCGCTGCGGGGGATCGAACCCAGGACCTCTGGCATCAATTGCAGAGATGAATGCCACAAAGTGCACAGTCCTTCTGATCGGGACGTCAACTGGAGGCCCCTTGTGCAGGGAGATCCATCCCCTGCACAAATAAAAGACCCCTTCCAATATTATCTATCTTGTTGTTGTTGTATATCTATAAGGCATTTTATCGCTGCCTATAATCTCCTGAACAGATCCAAATCAAATTAGCTGCCTTAAGGGTACACAAGAAGCATGTCAAAGAAACACTTCTTTAACTGACAATGTTTACAAATGACATGCGACTAGTGTCTTTCATGGATGTGTCCTGATCTATCGCCGTTGGTCCCAAGTCAGGCTCTAACTGCTCTCTCCTCATCCAGATAATGAGACTGCTGTACGTAAGAACATCGTGGTGCCCGAACTGCTGCACTTTCTCTCTTTCTACTGATACTGCGATCGGTCACATTTTGCCATTACTCGCAGATGTACATTACATACACTAAAGGTTTTTGCAGGATGAAAGCCTACAAAGTAACCATGTAATTACGGTAGGGTTCTTTAACCTGCACAGGGGATGGTTCTCCCTGCATAGGGGGCCTCCAGTTAACGTCCCGATCCGAAGGATGTTGCACTTTGTGACATTCATCCTTGCAAATGATGCCAATGGAGCGTGTTCGGACACCGAAATTTGATCGCAGCTGCGGGGGATCGAACCCAGGACCTCTGGCATCAATTGCAGAGATGAATGCCACAAAGTGCACAGTCCTTCTGATCGGGACGTCAACTAGAGGCCCCTTGTGCAGGGAGAACCATCCCCTGCACAAATAAAAGATCCCTTCCAATATTATCTATCTTGTTGTTGTTGTATATCTATAAGGCATTTTATCGCTGCAAATAATCTCCTGAACAGATCCAAATCAAATTAGCTGCCTTAAGGGTACACAAGAAGCATGTCAAAGAAATACTTCTTTAACTGACAATGTTTACAAATGACATGCGACTAGTGTCTTTCATGGATGTGTCCTGATCTATCGCCGTTGGTCCCAAGTCAGGCTCTAACTGCTCTCTTCTTCATCTAGATAATGAGACTGCTGTACGTAAGAACATCGTGGTGTCCGAACTGCTACACTTTCTTTCTTTCTACTGATACTGCGATCGGTCACATTTTGCCATTACTCGCAGGTGTACATTACATACACTAAAGGTTTTGCAGGATGAAAGCCTACACAGTAACCATGTAATTACGGTAGGGTTCTTTAACCTGCACAGGGGATGGTTCTCCCTGCACAGGGGGCCTCCAGTTAACGTCCCGATCCGAAGGATGTTGCACTTTGTGACATTCATCCTTGCAAATGATGCCAATGGAGCGTGTTCGGACACCGAAATTTGATCGCCGCTGCGGGGGATCGAACCCAGCACCTCTGGCATCAATTGCAGGGATGAATGCCACAAAGTGCACAGTCCTTCTGATCGGGACGTCAACTGGAGGCCCCTTGTGCAGGGAGAACCATCCCCTGCACAAATAAAAGATCCCTTCCAATATTATCTATCATGTTGTTGTTGTATATCTATAAGGCATTTTATCGCTGCCTATAATCTCCTGAACAGATCCAAATCAAATTAGCTGCCTTAAGGGTACACAAGAAGCATGTCAAAGAAACACTTCTTTAACTGACAATGTTTACAAATGACATGCGACTAGTGTCTTTAATGGATGTGTCCTGATCTATCGCCGTTGGTCCCAAGTCGGACTCTAACTGCTCTCTTCTTCATCCAGATAATGAGACTGCTGTACGTAAGGACATCGTGGTGTCCGAACTGCTACACTTTCTTTTTTTCTACTGATACTGCGATCGGTCACATTTTGCCATTACTCGCAGGTGTACATTACATACACTAAAGGTTTTGCAGGATGAAAGCCTACACAGTAACCATGTAATTACGGTAGGGTTCTTTAACCTGCACAGGGGATGGTTCTCCCTGCACAGGGGGCCTCCAGTTAACGTCCCGATCCGAAGGATGTTGCACTTTGTGACATTCATCCCTGCAAATAATGCCAATGGAGCATGTTCGGACACCGAAATTCGATCGCCGCTGCGGGGATCGAACCCAGCACCTCTGGCATCAATTGCAGGAATGAATGCCACAAAGTGCACAGTCCTTCTGATCGGGATGTCAACTGGAGGCCCCTTGTGCAGGGAGAACCATTCCCTGCACAAATAAAAGATCCCTTCCAATATTATCTATCTTGTTGTTGTTGTATATCTATAAGGCATTTTATCGCTGCCTATAATCTCCTGGTACTTAAGTAAGTCACTTGTGCATTTCCCTATGAGAAAAACACATGATGCTCCTTTTACAATGCCCTTCAAAATCTTTTAGTGCTCCTTTTAATTATCTATCTCTGTTTACTGTCAACCCCTCCTTCGAGTGTAATGTACTGATGTTCACCTGCACGTAAGCCTCGTGTGAGGGTGTTGCAGTAAAAGAAGAAAAGGAATTCCAAGGCCCCCATTAGGCATTAATTCATGCTTGATTGTATCACACACTGCGAGTCGGAACTACCATGGAAATACTGGAAATAAACGAAAACTAACCTGTTTCTGTGAAATAATGCAGGCGGAATGTAAACAGAAGATTGGTACTCGATTTTTTTATTTTGCGCCAACTGTCAGACAGTTTGTCTATGAAAATGCAATAAGCGTCTCTGCAACATGGATCAATAATAGAGAAGCAGTCATCGTGACGTTTTTGAAGAATCCGAATTTACAGTTTTTATTTATTTATTTATTTTTATTTGGTCGGATACGTCAAAAAGTAATACATCTAGCGGATTGAAATACGAAAAGGAGAAAAAAGAATCGTAAAAGATGAATGTTGTACTTGACTGGGGACCGACTGTGTGAAAGGCAGACATTTTATTACAAGGAAGAACGTGTGAACCATACACAGGAAGTTGTCTCGCATAGTCTCACCGAGAATTCACGTGATTTGACCATCAAAAAATATTTATGAGGGAAGCGAATTACGTTGTTATGACAAAGCGTGCACCTCTTAGTCTATAGACGGACATGTTCATGTCAGTAATAAAAATAATTTCTGCTCACAATATAGATTGTGGGTATCGAGGCGATTCTAAAGGAAACCCACAATCTAAATTTAAGAGCAGAAATAAGAAAAATAAGATATACCCATGTAAACCCCATTTTTACTATATAAAATTGGGGTTCCAGTGGGGTTCCAGTGGGGTTCAAAATTGTAAAGGCGCGTTTTCGTTATGACCACTGGACTGTTTTTACTTGTAAACCGTGTGTCCAAAACGATGAGGTTTACAGTGTATGCGTTGACATTAAATGGCTGTAGGGATGGCATTAATATGAAATAGTTGACATCTAAACTGCGAACAAGCTGTTTACATGTATCTTATATTGATTCTTGATGTGGAACATGGCAACACCTTACCCAGCCTGAAAGCGATATTCATTACGAAAATATGCCTATACTTATACATTGTAAACTTTACCGCCGTAAAAAGGAATATTTTCAGAAGAAAAATTGTGATATTTTTCATATTTCTGCTCAAAATATAGATTGTGGGTACTCGTTAGAACCGCCTCATCGAGGCGGTTCTAACGAGTAGCCACAATCTATATTTTAGAGCAGAAATAAGAAAAATAAAGTTTACCCCTGTATACCCAAGTTTAACTATATAAAAGTGGGGTTCAAGGGGATCAAAATTATATAGGCATGTTTTCGTGATGTGTAGCTCATTTGCCCGAGCCGTTAGATGACGGTATATATCGCTTTCGGGCGAATGTGATCCGATGCTCCCAGTCAAGAATCAAAAGAACGGAAAGCTTTTTGGCAACAGTGTGTACACTACTACAATATTTTCAAAAGACTTCTTTCGTGAAAAGTACGTTTATATGTGACGTCATCAAACGCGCCCTTCTGGACGCACTGCATTGTTCATGGTGCTCATTTGAAAAAATGTTTACGTCATGTTAAAATACGGGTTTTATAACGGAAAACAATAAATTAAAGTACATTAGAAATGAAAAACAAAAGCTTTTACTTTATTGTTATGCATGAAGCTATTTTTTTTTCTATATTAGCGCTTGTAGCCATCTTGTTCATCAGAGCGGAACCGTTTAAGCGATTTTGGTAGACGGTCACCTAAGCGACATTCTTATGAAGTTTAACTGAAATTACCTCAGGGGTATAGGAGAACTTGTCGTTTAAAGGTTTTTCTATTTTTAGCACTGGTGTACATTTTATTCATTAGAGCAATGCAATTTTAACTATTTTAGTAGGGAGCCACATAGGAGCAATTCCTCTGAAAATTGAATCAAATTGATACACGGGTTTAAGAGAAGTTGTCATTTAAAATAAATTGTTTGTTCCTTTTTTACTTCCTATCGCCATTTTGTGCTTCAAAGCGAGACCAGTTTTGTATTTGTCAACTACTGGGTTCAGAGTGCCATATTTACAGATAGCCATGTTTAAAAACTTAGAAGTAAGCAGTTTAGTCCGATTATTAAAAATATACACCATAGGAAGGAGAATGGGGGACATCCCCGTCTAAGAACGAGAAAGGACGGGTCTCAGTAAGGGTTTTTTTTGGCCTCCCAACGATTTTGTTTATTTCTGGTACTTTGTTAGCACACATATGCCTAATTATTTGGAACATATGTGGTTTTGGTATTTAAGCGGTTTTTTTCTGAGTTACAGGCTCTTTAAAGTGGGTGGGGTAACTCCACATTTAAAGGTAGAAAAATAGTACCATACATGACACGTTATTATATGAAATTACAGGGGAAGGTCTAACTGTATGTTTTGTCACAAGTTTATTCACCAAAATTCATTTTGTGGGGGAAAAATATGGTCTAAGGAACCTTGGGTCATTTTTTAGATTTTTTAACAGTAAAGTTGATTTTCTTTCTTTTATATTCGGTAAACATTAACCTATAGTGGTGAAACTCCTACCATGCAAGCATACTGATGAGGCAATATAACTCAAATGATCATTTGAGATGTTGACCTATATTTCACGGTTGAATGAACATTCTTATTTCATATTAATGTGTTAGGTTTTTGTTTCCATCAGTTCAAGAGTTTAGATAATTCTGGCATTTGGATAAACAAGTGATGGGTTTAAACATATTTAAATAAAACGAAAAAACAATAGAAATGTGTAAAAGTACCCAGATGCCCCCGCCTTTTTGGCTTAGCTAATATGCCTGCATGACCCATGGGGACAAATTGTACATGCATGTGTCATTGAATATGTATTAGCAACAGATATATATGTTCGTGGGTGGGTATCTCAATATTTTGGATGTTGATGATATGAACTTGGCAGGGCAGGGGGCTGGGGCATGATTGTGTGGGTCTCAAGATATATGTCATTGAATGTGTCTAACCATAAACAACAGCAAATAAAAAAGGTTGGAATCTAAAAAATCAACATATTTAGTTATAGAATCAAGTTAATCTATTGAAGAATCGCTTTCATCGTCACCTGAACTTGAGCGGTCCCAGTCTTTTTGTGCAGCATCGGTAAGACTGTTCATATACTGTGACTTGAATGACTGTTCTCGCTCTGACTTCGGCTGATGGCGTAAAAACCTAGATACCACAACACGGAAGCGATATGGGCACAGCAGCCAACTACCCAGGCACCATTCTTGCACTTGCAGTACCATCCTTTTATGGGTTCGAGACCAGGACCATACTCAATCCATAGATAGTATGATCCAGTATGCTACACTGCTGTATGCAACACCTATTTTGATGCATGACGTTTAAGGAACAATGGTTACATACAGGATCAAAGTAGGTCTCCTTGCAGAACACCTGGAGTACACTATAACAAAATGTTCTTCTTCTACTTATTGTCTTCTTTTTTATATTCTTCTTCTTATTATTATTATTCGTATTCTTATTATTATTATTCTAAAGAGAAAGAGAGAATGAGAGAACTAAACATTACTCTCAATATTACTGTTCCTGTAAATAATCATAGATCAGTCAGTTTGCTAGTCGAGCTGACAATTCAATTGCCCAGAATGTTTTCCTATATTGCAGCATCATTCATTGTATCATGTTTAGTACAACAGCAGCATTATCATTAGATGTATCTTCAAAGTAAGGTAACATCTTTAATGAATAGTGGAAACATATAAGCAGATAAACGTTCTCCTTGTCTAATACCTGAAATACAGAGATAGAGAGGGAGACGGGGAATACAATCTAAGGATTACGGAAGGCCCTGGAATAGAGTCCATATAAGGGTGGCAGTGCAAATGAAAAAAAAATGGTGACGAGGTATTTGATTGATGTGTCCATATCGCTTCTGTGTTAAAAAAAACCTCGGTTTTAAGGCCGTCAGCCAAAGTCAGTAAAAAAAATCGTTGAAGTCACAGTATATGAACAGTGTAACAGATGCTGTTCAAAAAGAGGCAACAGCTCAAGTTTAGGTGACGATGAAAGCTATTCTTCTGTAGATTAATTTGATTCAAAGCATGTCAGAATACAGTTGTGAACAACCATTTTCAAATGTATATGCGTGTGTCTTCACGTAGGTGTACCACATTCTTTTTAGATGTGCTCATGAAGTGGGATTATTCAAGATATTCAAGCAGACCTTTCTTATATCTCTACATGCCAAAGGAAGGAGTGAGTGAGCCAAATATATTTTTTCGATGTGATGTTATGATCGTATGTGCGTACTATGTCACATTTGATTGGACCAAAGAAAATGTAAAACAAAATATGTATCTCAGAAACTGTTCAGATTCCAACCTTTTTTATTTGATGTTGTTTATGGTCAGATGCATTCAATGACACACACAATAATGCCCCAGCCCTCTGCCCTGCCCATTTCATATCATCAAAATCCAAATATCTTAGAAAATATTGAGATACCCATCCTGAACATATATATCTGATGCTAGTGTGTCTCCCAGGGGTCATGCAGCTATATTGGCAAAGTCAAACAGGCGGGGGCATCTGTGTACTTTGGACACATTTCTATTGTTTTTTTCTTTTGTTTTTTTTTTTTCGTTTGATTTAAATATGTTTAAACACATCGCCTGTTTATCTAAATGCCAGAAATATCTAAACTCTTGAACTGATGGAAACAATAATCTAAAACATGAAATAAGAATGTTCATTCAACCGTGAAATATAGGTCAACCTCTCAAATGATCATTTGAGTTATATTGCCTCATCAGTATGCTTGCATGGTAGTAGTTTCACCACAATAGGTTAATGTATACCGAAGATATAAGAAAAAAAAAGAACTTTACTGTTAAAAAATCTCAAAAATGACCCAAGGTTCCTTAAACCATATTTTCCCCCCAAAAAGTGAATTTTGGTGAATAAACTTGTGACAAAACATAGAGTTAGACCTTCCCCTGTAATTTTATATAATAACATGTCATGAATGGTACTATTTTTCTACCTTTAAATGAGACACAAAATACATGTCAAAACTGTGTGGAGTTACCCCACCCACTTTAAAGAGCCTGTAACTCAGAAAAATTTCTTAAATACCAAAACCCCATATGTTCCAAATAATTAGGCATGTGTATGCTAACAATAAGCCAGAAATAAACAAAATCGTTTGGAGGCCAAAAAACCCCTAGGGAGACCCGTCCTTTACAATGTCAAAGTCAAAATCATCCCGTTTGTCGTACATGTATATCAAAGATAAAATTATACTATTAGAGACTGGCACATCCTAAATAGGGTGCTGACGTATCCAAACAATTAGCCCTATGCAGTTTTAGTTCAGGGGGATAAAGCTTGTTAGCAAATTGCTCAAAATATGAATTGTCGATATTAAGTAATTCATCCAGATATCTTGATGTTGAATTAAACGCATCTTTGACATCAGCCTGAGTTTTATCAGAGGGAGACAGCATGAAATCTCTCTCGTAACAATATAAAAGCAGATCCGCAACAAGAGGCGCATAGTTAGTTCCCATTGGAATACCCACAATTTGTCTGTAGATTTTATTTCAAATCTGATAAAACTTTTATGCATCAGGTATCACAAACTTTTTCCATGACCATAAAGTATGATTTTTATGAACATGTACTTCAGCGGTAAATATGCGTTTTGTTTTATTACAAGCTAATATAGTGACAAACTCGGCATGAGTGTTCACTGGGCAGTAACCTTTCAAATGCAACCTTTTTAGGCTAAACCATTGTTACTATGGTAACGAGGGGGCATTTCAAAGTTGGGAAAATGGGAGTTTTACAAGTATATTGTATTTTTGACCGAATCTCCACACCGCTGTCAAGGCAAAACTTAACCCTTATCTTGCTGTTCACGACAACCCCTATCTTTGCAAACAGTGTAGATCTGGATCAGATGGCTTCTGAAGAAGCAATCTGATCAGGATATACACTGTTTGGCATTTAGTTTATGAATTTGTAGCAATAAATTACATTAAGTAATTTGATTGTTTGACAGACAGAAATGGGTGTAGCTTAAATGAATATTCAGCAAGATAAGGGTTAACATGTTAAGGGATTGGCACTGATTTTCACTGTTAGCAACATGTTTTAACAGCGTCGAGACATTTTTGACCCCAGACATCCTCAGATATCATATCAGCGGCAGGTTGGGTCATACTCTCAATGTTTTCATGCATGAGTGGTGGCTATTGCCCCCTTTCTAACGCGTGGGAAACTTACTTATTTACCCTAACCTAAAAATAGATACTCAGGGTGGGAACTGCAGATAAAGGATGGTTCGCTGGGGCTGCAAAAAGTGTTTTGTTTTGTTTGTTTGATTTGAGGTTTAACGTCCCCGTCAACACTGTAAAGGTCATTTTGGAGACGTTTTCCTTCCAATTTTGTGGGACTTTACCAAAGTGTAAGTGTGTGGCGGGGTGGGGGTGGGGGGGGGGCAGACACGTTAAAAGGCGTATCTATGTGGGAAAGGGCTAAAAGGAAATGGATATCAATGTACCTGAATCGTGTTAAGGGCGACTACTTTTGGGGCTTCCTGTTTGCTCCATATAATCTCAGTCACTTAAAAAGGTCTACTCTTAAAGGAAAGCATTTGCTCATCAGCAGGAAATCCTTTCCTTTAAGAGTAGACCCTGTGAGGACATGAGAGACAAAAGTACTATCACCAGTGTTGCTGACCTTTAAATGCTATCATCCATGTACTTATCAATGGCCATCACGTGAACAAGTCCGTGAAATAAAGACCCCCTTAACCCCACTTTATAAAGAGGAAACTGGGGTTTACGGGGGTAAACATTATTTTCCTTATTTCTCCTCCAAAACATAGGTTGTGGGTACTCGTTAGAACCGCCTCAATGAGGCGGTTTTAACGAGCACCCACAACCTATGTTTGCAATATAAATAAGAAAAATATCGCAGATTTTAATCAGAAAAGTAGCCATTTTGGAGATGTGAAAAATGCATTATGTTGCACGGGTGTGTTATCGTAATGCCAAAGGAGTTTGACAAATAAATCAATAAGCATACTACTCGAGGAATACTGGCAAGTGTAGCTCATTATTGAATTGGTTAACCCGTGTCTGAACAGATACAATTGCTAATTTCAGAGTTATGTTCCCTTGCTTGCCACATCGGTTTAGATGAGTGTTTCAGGGACTCCTGGCTCTTTGGATGTTGTTTGTTTCAAGAGTAAGTACATGTAGTTCCTCGTGTTGGTTTCTAAAACAAACTAAACTATAGGTTCTCCCCGACTTCCTAGTACAAAAAGGCTGCCTCGTTTTGATGCCAGCAAATTTCTAACAAACTAATATAGCTACCTATACCTATGCAAGCACTGTAGATCCACAAGAGCCATCTCATTAGCATCGACGTTGTTTGCCATTCTTTAAATGATTTTTGTTGCGGTCATTTGCTTGTCTAGCTGTCAATATCTGCGCCACTTTTAGCCTTGACTCGACAAAGCTGGATCAGTGGTCAAATTCAAAGATGGATTGAAGATCCCGCTTCAGAAACTCGTGGATGTAAGGGTTTGGTTTTTGGTTTTGGTTTTACGACCATTTCAAGATCATTTCACTCATTGCAAGCCGATCATTTAATCAAGGTGGGCGAAGACCGGACTGTCCAGAGAAAAAAAAATCTGGCCTTCTGTTGCACGTGACGCAAGCGAGATACATTATTTTTCTTATTTCTGCTGCTAGACATAGGTTGTGGGTACTCGTTAGAACCGCCTCAATGAGGCGGTTCTAACGAGCACCCAAAACCTATGTATGCAGTAAAAATAAGAAAAATATCTCGGATTTTCATCAGAAAAGTACCCATTTTCGAGATGTAAAAAATTGCACTATGTCGCGCGGGGTAGTTATCGTAATTTAAATTCCGCATCCAGAAGAACTAAAAAGCATAGCCAACACTATGACGAGATACTTTAAGCACTGCAAAACATTCAAGGGCAAGTGACAATCTGAGTTTATTTCTTTATTTTTTTTCAGTGAAAACAGCGCTTGGCATTCTGTGTGTTTGTTTGATTTGAGGTTTAATGTCCCTGTCAACACTGTAAAGGTCATTTTGGAGACGTCGCTTCAAATTTTGTGGGACTTTGACCCGACACTGAGATGAAATGACATCTCCAGCCCTGTCGCCCAATGAAACCAAAAGGGTTTATTAGCATGGACAGTCCGCCTCGCACCGCGGTTCCTGTACAGGCTTAGATCCTCTAAGCGGTTTACAAGTACTAGTGTGCGGGTTGGATTCAGCTCTGCGTGGAAGAATCATGCAGCCCATATATTTCTTCAAGCTCCTATGGGCGGGGGATGGGGCGGGGCATTCTGTGTGAATCGTCAGCTTGACAAACAATTAATTAATGTAAAGTTCCATGGAATCACATACAACGCTAATCCTGACAATTATTATTGACGGTGTCTTTTTATGAAATATCAGTGGACAGGGTAATATTTCTAGTATCACTTAGCACAGTACGAAAAAACGTCTATACAAAAAACATTGCAAATTTAACGCCGAAAAAAGAAAAAACACACGAAAATTTCAGATGAAAAGTTGTGATGTTTTCTTATTTCTGCTCAAAATATAGATTATGGGTACTCGTGAGCTCATCGAGGCGGTTCTAACGAGTACCCACAATCTATATTTTAGAGCAGAAATGAGACAAATAATGTTTGCCCCTGTAAACCCAATTTCTACTATATAAATGTGAAGTTTGAGGTTCAAAATTATATAGGCGTGTTTTCGTGATGAAGTAGAAACGTTCAAGAGCCTTACAATCCTAAAATCATTGAACAGATTCTTATCCTTATTTTAACATTAGCTATACTGCCTGTCATCCATTTTTCTGTCAAAAGAACTTCACTTAAACAAGAGGACCATGCGGTTCTGATCGCTTGTCTGAACCCCGAGTATTATTTGGTCCCTTTTTTCCTCATATGGGTGACTATCAGCCTTGATACGGATAAATATCAGTCCCCGCCCATTTGGGTTTGAAGAAATATATGGGCTGCATGATGCTTCCACGTAGAGCTGAAACCGACCCGCACACGAGTACTGGTAAACCGCTTAGAGGGTCTAAGCTTGCCCAGGCAAAGCGGTGCGTGTCGGCCCGTCCATGCTTATGAACCCTACTGGTTTCATTGGGCCTACAGGGCTTGAGATGTCATTTCATCTCAATGTCGGGTAAAAGTCCCACACAATTGGAGGCAACGTCTCCAAAATGACCTTTACAGTGTTGACGGGGACTATAAACCTCAAATCAAACAAACGGATAAATATGGTGTCATTATTTATGAGACATTCTAATAGTCACACAAAGCTGCATACGAAGTTTTAAAAATCGGCCCAGCTGCTCTGAAGAATGAGATTTGTTTCTATTTTTTATTATTTTATGACCATGACAGCCATTTTGGTCATGTGACCATTCATTCATCTATTGCCAAAGCAGCTGTACATAAACTTTAATTGAAACTGGCCCAAAAGTTTCAGCAAACATTTACTTTGAAAAGTTGATGGACAAATGAGGCCAAGGTCGCCGAATGAACTTGAAATTTAAAAGGATGTGCGGACATTCATATAGTACGTAGACTCATTTAATAATCACAACAGTTTTAGAAAAATGTAATTATAACCAGTTCCATTCAAAGCCTAAGGTACCAAATTTGACCCAGTCCAAAGTTTAGTCAAGGTCAACCTAGGATCATCATTGGAACAGATTTGCTTGTACTCAGTCACCTAAAGCTACATACTACGTCTCAAGGCAGTTCACCGCGAGTTTCTTGAGAAGTAGAGTTTAAGGGTTTTACCATATTTGGGCATGGCGGTCGCTTTGCCATTGCCAGAAAGATAACTGAAATATGCTCCGCATTCTTAGAGAAAATGTCCATTGAAATTTTAATGCACCTGCAATCCAAGTGACCTGAGGCGAAGGCCATCGAATTGCCTTGATCTTGTGCATTCATACAGTACCTACTGTCATGTCATAAAGCAAAATTGTTTTCGAAATATACATACAAGCCTATGGGGCCAAATTTGACCTTGTCGTAAAATTGGTCAAGGTCAACTATTGTTATTATTTCAACAATAAACAATAGTACTCAGTCGCCTAATGCTACATAAAAAGTTTCGAGAAACTGGCTAAGTAGTTCCGGAGAAAAAAAAAACAAACCTTTTACAGGTTTTTACCATATTTAAGCATTTCGGTCATCTTGGTAATGCTACTAAGGTCTCATTCCCCAATTGTCAGGAGGCTGCCATCACGTGAACAGGTGCGTGAAATGAACACCCACCTAAACCCAACTTTATATAGAGGTAACAGGGGTTTATGGGGGCCAACATCATTTTTCATATTTCTACTCCATGACATAGGTTGTGGGTACTCCTTAAGGCGGTTCTTACGAGCATCCACAACCTATGTTTGCAGTATAAATAAGTAAAATATCAAGAATTTTCATCAGAAATGTAGCCATTTTTGAGATGTGAAAAAACGAGCTATGTTACACGGGTATGTTATCATAATGATACGAAATTCAATTCGAATTGGCCCAGCTGTAATAGAGAATATGTCCTTTGAAATGTTGATGGACCTGCAATCCATATGAGCTTGGGACTAGCTCTTCCAAAAACATTGAACGTTGGCATTCATAGAAATTCATTTTATACCTATCCGCATGTCACCATAATAGTTTTTGGACATTTCATTGATCTACCTTTTCCCAATTGAAATTCCCAAGAAACCAAATTTGATCTTACCGTAAAATAAGTCAGGGTCAACCTAGGTTTATCACTTAAACAAACTTGGTAGTATTGGTCACAAAATGTTGCATAGCAAGTTTCAAGGCAATCGGCCCTGTGGTCCTGGATAATAAGATCATTTTTTTTTTAAAGATGTTTACCATTTTAAGGAATGGCGGCTATCTCGGTCATTTACGAGTGCAGTGTCTACTGTTGGTTTTCTTTTGCTCCAGAATTTCAGTGGTTTCTTGTTGTCGAGTCCTCACTATAGTTTTATCTCTGTAATTGTTTGATTTTTTGTGTTCTCGGAGATAGTGCACTGTTGAGTTAGGAGGCATTCATGCGGACGGAACAAATTGTTTGTCTAAATCGCGACTGGAGTAAGGGCGATGATAGCGGCGGCGTAAAATCGATTTAACCACCACCATCCCCTTCCCCAACAAGTGAAATGCGTTTCACTGACCATTCCAAGGCGGTTCTTCTGTCGTCGTTTATTTTTGTTATGGTTTATCTTTGTGTGTGTGTCTGGCTGATATATTTTGTTTTGGATAGCCAATTTGCCGTTTTGTGTGAAGTAACTGTCCTTTTGGCTTTCCGCTATTGGTGTTTACATTACGGTCTAGTTATCTCATGTTAACTTTGTGGTGTCTCTGATTTGAGCTGTGAGTTTACTGTATCGATTTTTGATCATTTCCTTCGCTTCAATTATGTAACCCACACCAGTCTATCAAGGTTTTGTTCCCAAAATTATCTTGAGGTTAAATGTGAAATTTAATTGAAATTCGTCCAGCTGTTTTAACCCATGTCAGACCGGAAACCCCTAAAGGGGTACCCTGGCAAACAGTACAGACCCAGATCAGACGCCACAGAACGCGGCGTCTGATCAGGGCCTCCACTGGGGTTTCCGGGGTTGTATCTATTTTCCAAATCAGTTTTGAAGAAAACACAACCTGACACCCCTAAATTTTGAAATGGACTCCTGCTTTATATATAAGGAGGAAGATTCCATTTGGTACAAAAAGGGTTAACTGAAATTGACCCAGCTGTTTTAGAGAAAATGTCCTTTGAAATATCAATGGACCTGCAATCCTGAGCAAAGGATGCCGAATGACCTTAATCTTTAGCACTCATACACCTACATTTGTACCTACTGTCATGTCACATACTACGATATGTTTCGAAAATTGCATTGTTTTACTTTTTCCATGAAAAAGCCTAAGGAATCAAACCTGACCTTGCCATAATATAGGTCATGTCGAGCTAGGGTCTCTTTTTTGGCGAACTTACTAGTACTTAGTCGACCAATGCCATATTGCCAAGTTTTAAGACAATCAGCGCAGTGGTTCTTGGAAACGTTTTTTTTTATGGTTTTTAACACATTCTGGCATGGCGGCCATCTTTAACACATGACCTGGTCCATTTGAGCAAAAATTTTCCAACTGTCAGGAGGCTGCTTATGAAATGTAATTGAAATTGGTCTAGTCGTTTCAGAGAAAAATATATAGAGAATACCAGGTGAGTGTCTTTTGATATCAAGTTTATCAGGCAAGGCTTTGAGAGCGCTTGTAGAATCGCGAGGCTTGCCGAGCGATTCTGCATGCGTTCTCGAAGCCGAGCCTGATATCAAATGACACGAATCTGGTGTTCTATTTATCAGTTTTTCCCATTATTCACTCTTAATATGAAATTTGATTGAATTTGGCCAAGTCGTTTCAGAGAAAATGTATTTTGAAATGTCAATTGACCAGCAGACCAAATCACCTTGGGCCAAGGTTGCTGAATGGACGTTAACTTGAACATTCACCGACATTCACTTTTACCCTAATCTTATGTCATAGACTCGAGAGGGTGTGCACTATAATCACTTTGTGAGTCCTTCCGTCCGTCCGTCCGTCCGTTGTCAGTTTGTGACAATCGCTGTAACTTTAGAACCGCTTGGAATATTTTGATCTATTTTGGCATACGGCTTAATTGCTTTTTTATCGAAATATGCATTGTTTTACCTTTTTACTCATTAAAAAGACTAAGGAACCAAATTTGACCTTGGAAAAAATCAAGGTTAAGCTAGGGTCATTATTTTAGCATTTAAAAGCATTCTTTCTTCCTTTCTATACTGATACTGCGATCGGTCACGTTTTACAAAAACCCGCAGGTGTACAATACATACACTCCAGATTGTGCAGGATGAAAGCGTACATAGTAATCATGTAATTACGGTAGTGATCTTTAACCTCCACAGGCGATGGTTCTCCCCGCACAAACGTTCCGATGCTTTGTGGCATTCATCCCTTCAAACGAGGCCAGTGTAGCATGTTTGAACACCGAAATTTTATTACCGCTGCCGGGAATCGAACCGGGGGCCTCTAACTGGTGCACTAGCCACTGAGCTATCACGCTCCACACTGAGCTACCACGCTACACTCAGTCACCCATTTCTATATACGAAGTTTCCTTACGATAACACATCCGTGTGATATAGTACATTTTTCAAACCTCAAAAGAATGTATTTTTTTCGGATGCAAATTTGTGATATTTGTCTTATTTATACTCCAAGCATAGGTTTTGGGTGCTCGTTTGAACCCGGTTCTAACGAGTACCCACGAACCTATGTCTTGGAGCAGAAATAAGGAAGATAATGTTTACCCCTGTAAACCCCAGTTTTCTCTATATAAAGTGGGGTTTAGGGTGGTGTTCATTTCACGGACTTGTTCACTTGATGAGAAGATTTTCTAAGATTTTTTACATATTCCTGATGGTCATTTAGGACATGTGACCTGGACCATTCAGACAAACTTTAATTCCCCACTGCCGGAAGACCGCATAATTATGAATTTCAATTGAAATTGGTCCAATGATTACGGAGAAAATGTCTTTTGAAATTTCAATAGACCCGCAGTCCAAGCGACCTTTGATCGTTGATCAGGGTATTCATAGAAATTCTATCATTACGCAAACACGCTTATACAAATACATTGCCGCCTTTATCACCGAAAAAAATGAAAATTTTATGATGAAAAATTGTGATATTTTTTCTTATTTCTGCTCAAAATATAGATTGTGAGCACTCGTTAGAACCGCCTCATCGTGCTCAAAATATAGATTGTGAGCACAATCTTTATTTTAGAGCAGAAATAAGAAAAAATAGATACACCCCCGGAAACCCCAGTTTTACTATATAAAAGTGGGGTTCAAGGGGGTCTCAATTATATAGGCATGTTTTCGTGATGTTTCATGTGAATAGTTTTCGAAAAATGAATTGTTTAACTCTTTTCCCATTGAAAGACTAAGGAATCGGTTACGGACCGCATTGCCTCCCTTCAGTTGTCTGCATGCATAGCTTATAGGTTTATCACCGCTCTCTGACACACCGTCAATCATCGACACCGGAAATAGAATCCCGGTGAATCGATACAAAGCGAAAGTAGGCATGGAACACGGTGAGTGTAGCCTTTATTCCTGATCTATTTTCTGCAAGTGCAGGATAAATTGATTTCCTTGAAACAACAGAGGGATTTCTGCAACATTTTATGCGCTTTTCGAAGCTGTATGTTTCGATTTAAAGTCAAGAACACAAGTTTATCGATGCGTGGTACTGAGTGAAGACCAGCATTTTCGAAAATCGGTTTCATATTTTATAATTTCTTGATTTATTTCCGCTTAAACTTTGTTTTACCTGTTTCCGTTTATAATGGGCAGTAAATGAAAACTTTCTCTGGTCGTGATTTTATCATGCACTAAGCGTATTTATTAAAAACTAAAAATCCATGTGTACGGCGTTTAGTTGTTTACAACCAGATAGCTGTACGGAATATAGTGAAAAAAGTGTACGGCGAATAGGAATGGCTACTACTTTAGTCAGAATCAGAAATGTTACTGGTGACACGTCAAATGACATTCATACACCAGGACCTGTGATGGGAATTTAGTCCCGAGCTCCCATTAAAGAGGTCAACTTAGATTTGCTCGGTGGGGGACGCCTATAAGTTCCCTGGTAGGGGTCTCTTGCCTGATGCCTCCAGTTGACCTGTCTCATGAGCTACGTCGGTCGGTGTGTGCGCGGAGGGGGTGTGCTGTGTTTGCCGGGTCTTGTCCATGATCCGTTTCGGTTTCAAAACTTTGGGGTTTAGACATACTGATGAAGATTAAATATCAGAAAGGCCTCTGTGTCACTTAATTTTGTATAGTTACGCATTAATACACAATCCTCAGCATCTTCAGCTGCTGAAATAATCGAATCGGGAATGGCATTCCAATCTCTAATAATTCGGGGGAAGTATGATTCTTTATAAATGTCAGTTTTTGCAGTAAGGGTCTGAAACTCCATTCCAATGAATGATGATTGCATTTAACGAGCTGCAATCTCACGTCCCATTTTCGGGCCCAACATCCTGATCTATATCATTTTGAAGTTTCAGTGAATCATCTGGACCTCTAATTTCCTTGTAGCAAACACAATCGTCTGCGAACAGTCTTATTGCTAAGTCAGTGTCAGTGGTAACAACATTGATGTACAGGGAGAATAACACTGGACCAAGAACAGTCTCTTGTGGAACTCCAGACAAAACTGGTGCCAACTCTGAAGATTCACCATCAACAACAACAACGTGGTTTTCTGTAGCAAAGAAAGGAACCTATCCATATGAGAGTATTTCCCCCAATGCGATAACCAAATAACTTAGATTTAAGTAGTTCATGTGGAGTGGTGTCAAGAGCTGTCTCGAAGTCCAGAAAAAATGTGTCTACCTGTCCCCCTTTGTTCAAGATTTTTTTTCCCAATCATTAATAGTTGTTCTCAACTGAATTTCACAACTATGCCTTTTCTTTAATGCATGTTATCTTTCTGACAAAAGTTTATGTTCATCCAAGTGGGCCATGATGTTTGAACAGACTATATGTTCAAGCAATTTACACAGAACACAAGTCAGAGACATAGGGTGATAATTATGATTAAGGGCCCTATCTCCTTTTTTGAAGAGTGGGCAAATATTCGCTAAGTGTCATTTTTGGGGAATTTCACCCGTATCAAGAGACTGTTAAAAAGGTGGACAAAAACTGGATCTAACTCTTTTGCTAGTTCCTTCAGGAATCTAGGATGTAGCTCATCAGGTCCTAAAGCTTTATTGGGGTTTAAGCCTTAAAGTAACTTGATCACTCCTGCCGATGACACAACAATAGTATCCATAAATGGGGCCGATCTTCTTGTCAATGGAACCTCCGTGAACTCAGTTTTATTAAACGCATCATTGAATTGACCAACTAGTTCCCCTGCCCTTTCAGAGTCTGATTCAGCAACCCCGTTCCGTCGACTTTTATTAAGGGGTGGGATACCTAGTCTGTCTTTCTTCTGACTATTGATATATCTGTAAAAAATAGAGGTGGAGGCAATGATCAGGAATCGATACAATCAATATCAACCCACAGCTCCCATCAGAGACACCAAAGGGAAAGAACCACAAACATGAAACAACAGACCACAACACCAACACCAAACACGGAAAAAAGCCAAAAGGACAGCCACCCCTCCCCCACCCCACAAAACGGCCAACAGGCCATCCACAATAAAATAATATAAGCGACTTAAACACCCAAAGACAAACCATAACAAAATAAACCGCGACAGAAGAACCTCTTGGATTTGCCTTTACATCACTTAATGAGTTATTTACAAACAAATCATGCTGATTTTTTTATATATCAGTCTTGATCTCACGTCTCAAGTTTTCAAATTTTGTCCGGAGTTTACCACTTCCCGTCTTTTTTGCCTGTGCATGAATCTTATTTCTTCTGCGAAAGAGGAAAAGCATTTATTTTATTCTTTATTGCTAAACGCCAATGATGGACAACTTCATTTCCCCCCACTTTTAAGGGTATATTGCTTTCTCCAACCAACGGATCATGGAGAAATCTATCTATCTATCTATCTATCTATCTATCTATCTATTTATTTATTTATTTATTTATTTATTTATTTATCTATCTATCTTAGAAGCCTCCGTGGTGTAGTGGTTACGCTACTCGCTTAGTAAACCAGGGATGGCAGGATCGATCCCGGGCTTCTCCAGACATTCGGATGAGTCTTTAAATCGAGGTCCCGTCTCCGTATGACCTTAGCTGTTGGTAGGACGTAAAACTCTAACAATCACCTACTCATCTATCTATCTATCTATCTATCTCTCTATCTATCTATCTATCTATCTATCTACTGCGATCGGCCGACCTCGGGAGCTCAGTCGAATGTGCGTCTGACTGGTGATCAGGAGGTCGTGGATTCGATAGGTGCCGGGGTCGGCAACACTCGTGGAGATTGCTCATGAAATCTTTTCTACTTTTATTCTCTCCCTCATTGTCACCCTTCCGCTGATTCAAGAAGAGTAACCGCTTAAATATAAGCCTGCACAGTAAAAGTGTGGATAGGTAAACTGTTCGAAAAATGACCTAAATAGTGTTGACTGGGCCGTTGAACTGCCCTAAAAACAACTGTTGCGATCGGACACATTTGACCATTACTCTCAGGTGTACATTACACATACTCCAGAGTTGCAGGATGAAAGCATACACAGTAATAATACAGCTTTTGCCATGTCATCCCCAATGAGGAACTCATCTGGTACCCCTGTTTGCACCTTTGATTTGGCTTGCAACCTTCCGAGATTGTAAAACTTCCCATCATAACGATATCTAATCGGTATACCATTGTCACCCGCCTGGAAAACATCTTTACGCATGGAAGCGGACATCATGCTCAACAGTGTTGGGGGTTATCCACAACCTTGCTTGACTCCATTTGTCACAGGAATTAGATCTGTGTGATTACATTACATGATTAGTTTAAACAATGGTTCATTAGCGGCCGTTTATAGTTAACTATAGTTAACTAATAAACTATTGTTTAAACTCATCATGTAATTAAGAAAAGATCTCTAACTTGCATAGGAGATGATTCTCCCTGCACGGGGGTAGAGGGCTCCAGTTAACGCCTCAATTCGATAGACGGTGCATTTTTGGGCATTTATCCCGGCAAATGATACCAGTGTAGCATGTTTGGACACCGTAACTATATTACCGCTGCAACTAATCGAACCGCAGAACCTTGAGAAAGTAGTGCGAGTGGGACTGGCCATGCATCTTTATTCTGTTGTATTCAAAAAGCGAATAGTTTTTAGATGTCATTTCATTTCAAAATGTTGACATTTGATATCTCGTAATGTAGTGTAATCACTCGTAAATCATGGCCGAAAGTTTCCGTAATGAATTTAAGTGCATAACCGCCATCTACCCCTTACGAGTCTTCCACGCGTGTATATTTAAATAGGCGTGATTTCATAATGCGCACTTCTTTTTAATCCACAATAACGCCTCTGTGGCAAAATATGGTCTTAAAACTATACATAAGCATTAGTTCCTAACTAACATTACTATATTGTGATGGATTCTTGCTATGACGAGAGAATGGGTGAAAATTGTTGAAGCGTGTTTATAAAATTCTGATGACACTGTAAAAAGATGAGACACTGTTGAGACAGGCAGGTGAATTTATTGATGTAGCCTCAGTTCTTGCCGGCCATTGTTTACATTTCGAAGCAGCATGTTCGACAAAATATAACACCCGGCTATGACAGGACGTACATGCCGAGTTGTACAGTCCTCGTGGATGTGAGAGCAGCATCGGAAAGCCGGTCGGTATACTTTTGAAATGTTATCAGCTATAAACATGGAACTATTCGCCGTACACTTTCGTTTACTCTAATTTGCAACACGCCGTACACCACATTACTATTCGCCGTACAACAGGTAGTTTACGTTTAGGCAAACATTTGTGTTAAAAGTACAATTTGAGGCGAGTTTCTTTTGCAAATTATTTTTTTTCCATCATTGTTCTTTCTGAATAAGTGAAAAAACTTCAGTAGAAAGGCATAAACATTAAACAAAACAACAACGAACTTGCCAAATCCATTTTGTTTACGGTACCAGCTGTCGAATATTCGGTCTGTAATTGCACAATTGTGCGTTTTTTTTTTTTTAGAAAGCACTTCTCATGACAGCAGCAAATTATGTCCACAACTGATATTTGATAACAGTAATCTAAACCTGAAGCTTACAAGCAGTAAAATAATCCATTTTCAAGAGGCACCCCTTCTCCTGCAACTATTACTTTCGATTCACCGGGATTCTATTTCCGGTGTCGATGATAGACGGTGTGACAACTCCGTTAGAGAGTCGACTCTTTGGCTCAGCGGTTAGAGCACTGGACTATCACCCTAGCGACCCGGGTTCGAACCCCACTAAAGGCGGGGATTTTTTCAGGCTATGCTTCTTTCTTGTTATGGATTTCGTGTCGTAAGATGGGGGCTCGTCCGTGATTGGACTTTACATGCTAGAATTAGACATTTGCTTAAAATAGATTAAAGTCACCCTAGGGTCATCATTGTTGTAATCTTGCAGTACCCTATCAACAGGTGCTACATATGAAGACGCAAGGCAATCGGTCTGTAGTTCTGTAAAAGAATGTTTAAGGTTTTTACCACATTTGGGCATAGCGGTCATCTTGGTCATGTGATATGTATCATTCGAACTAATTTTCGATCTGTCAGAAGACCGCATATAAAATGTAATTGAAATCGGTCCAGTGGTGTCAGAGAAAATGTATTTTGAAATGTCAATCGACCTATAATCCAAGCGGACTTGGGCCAAGGTCTCCAAATAAAATGGACGTTTAGCAATCACGGACATTCATTTTGTGCTTATTCTTATGTCAAGGACTATAACTGTTTCGAAAAACGCATCGTTCTACCATTTTCCATTGAGCAGCTCAAGGAACCTAATATGACCTTGTCGTTAAATATGTCAATTTCAAACAAGGGTCATCGTATTTGAAACTTGGTAGTAGGTCACCTGATTCCGCATGCCATGTTTCAAGACAATCGGCTCAGTGGTTCTGGAGAAGTTGATTTTAGGTTACTTTGCTTCCCTCTTTAATTGCACGCCGGTGGGTCAGGCCTCAGATTCTATGACGGCTCCAACGTAAAGGCTTATTGAAAATTAAAGAGATAATGTTGGTTGGTGCCTGATGCTCTGTCTCTGGTCGGGCTCATCGGAGTCTAACTGTTGGTTTTCTTTTGCTCCAGCATTTCAGTGGTTTCTTGCTGTCGAGTCCTCACCGTTGTCTCACCTCTGTGGTTCTTTGATTTCTGTGTTCACGGAGATGTTGCACTGATGAGTTAGGAGGCCTTCATGCGGACTGAACAAATAATTTGTCTAAATCGCGACGGAAGTAAGGGCGAGGATTGTGGCCACGTAAAATCGATTTAAGCCCCCCAGTGGAAATCTTCCACTGACCGTTCCAAGGCGGCTCTTCTGTGGTGATTTATTTATGTTGTTGTTTGTTACTTACTGTGTGTATCACTTGTGTCTTTTAATTTTGGATGGCCATATGGCCATTTTGTGGGAAAGTAACTGTCCATATGGCCTTCCTTTGTTTAGGTTTCCATTATGGTCTGGTCGCTTAATGTTTGTATTTCTTTCCCTTTGGTGTCTTTTATGGATGGAGTAAGTTAATTGTATCAATTCCTGATCTTTGTTTTACTTCTACTTTTTACCCTATTTGGGCATGATGACTATCTTGGAAATGTGACATAGGCCATACGAACAAATTTTCCTGGCCCCTTTGAACGAAGTCTGTATATGAAATTCAAGTGAAATTGGCCCAGTGGTCTCAGAGAAGAAGATATTTAAAAACGGTTGACGTGCGATGAACAGACGACGGACAAAGGAGGCCTACCAACGCATAAACTCAGGGGAGCTCACAATCCACACAAGAATTCCCCTAAAGGCTATGTCGCGCCTGCGGGGTAGGGGGGGGGGGGGGTGGTGGGGTGGGGGGGGTGCAAAGTCACTCAACCACGAAAAATAGGTCTAGGTCAAACATGGATGCTTGCATTAAACTTGATATACCTAGATAAAACTTTGTACGAAGAATCATTAATGAAGGTCTAATGGTTCGTGAGAAACAGACTTGGCTAAACGCTGGGGTGGTTGCAACAATTCACTGTTACAGAACCATGAAGTGTAGGTGAAAGTCTAATATGGATGTTTCCATTTAAATTGTCATTCCTAGATGCAAACCTTATGAAGTGGCATTAATGAATGTCTATTAGTTCTTGAGAAACAGTTCTTCTGTCGCGGTTTATTTTTGTTATGGTTTGTCTTTGGGTGTTTGTGTCGCTTGTGTTGTTTTATTTTGGATAGCCTATTGGCCATTTTGTGGGAGAGTAACTGTCCTTTTGGCTTTCCGCTATTGATGTTTCCATTAGGGTATGTTGCTTCATGTTTGTGTTTTTCCCTATGGTGTCTCTGATGGGAGCTGTGGGTTGATTATATCGATTCGTGATCATTGCCTCCACTTCTATTTTGTACATTAGGGTGAACGCTAGGGTGGTCGCAATAATTTATAAAGTAGAAGTAAAACAAAGATCAGGAATTGATACAATTAACTTACTCCATCCATAAAAGACACCAAAGGGAAAGAAATACAAACATTAAGCGACCAGACCATAATGGAAACCTAAACAAAGGAAGGCCATATGGACAGTTACTTTCCCACAAAATGGCAATATGGCCATCCAAAATTAAAAGACACAAGTGATACACACAGTAAGTATCAAACAACAACATAAATAAATCGCCACAGAAGAGCCGCCTTGGAACGGTCAGTGGAAGATTTCCACTGGGGGGCTTAAATCGATTTTACGTGGCCACAATCCTCGCCCTTACTTCCGTCGCGATTTAGACAAATAATTTGTTCAGTCCGCATGAAGGCCTCCTAACTCATCAGTGCAACATCTCCGTGAACACAGAAATCAAAGAACCACAGAGGTGAGACAACGGTGAGGACTCGACAGCAAGAAACCACTGAAATGCTGGAGCAAAAGAAAACCAACAGTTAGACTCCGATGAGCCCGACCACAGACAGAGCATCAGGCACCAACCAACATTATCTCTTTAATTTTCAATAAGCCTTTACGTTGGAGCCGTCATAGAATCTGAGGCCTGACCCACCGGCGTGCAATTAAAGAGGGAA
The DNA here is from genome assembly GCA_963580285.1 of Lucinisca nassula. Classification (NCBI taxonomy): domain Eukaryota; kingdom Metazoa; phylum Mollusca; class Bivalvia; order Lucinida; family Lucinidae; genus Lucinisca; species Lucinisca nassula. The sequence continues at coordinate 44,200,321 of OY757010.1, read as the reverse complement.
GAAAAGTTGCCAACCGTGATTGGGTTAACTACCATGCATGCAGTCTGTCGTATAATATCCATGTTGTACCCAATCTTTTTATATCGAAGAATGATTTTACGAAATTGGGTGCTGAAGTCATTGCGGTTATATATTTTTCTGAATTTATATACTAAGTCACCATAAAATTCGGGTTCCGATAGACCTTGTTGCAGAAGAGATTTAAGTCCAATATTGAATTTTGAAATTAAATCAGAATGGCGTCTATAAAATTTTGAAAAGGCTTTGCGTAGTTTATGGTACCGATAACCCTGATTAAGGAGTTTAGCCGTTAATAATTTATTACGAGTGTTGAAGTCAGTTACATGACTACACACTCTAGCAAATCGAATTAATTGCGAAATATAAACGCCATAGGATGGCGCACGAGGAACATCACCATCCAAAAAAGGAAAATTTACAATCTCAAAATCAAAGTCATCGCGTTTATCATAAATTTTGCACGAAACAAATCCATCTACAATAGATAGATGTAAATCCAAAAACGGGGCCTCGGTATCAGAAGAATTTGCTTTATTTAACTGAAGTTCTAGGGGGTAAATCTGACTGATCAAACCATCAAAATAGGTATTATCAATATTTAATAAATCATCTAAATATCTAGAAGTAGAGCTAAAAGCTTCAATAATTTCAGATTGGTTATCAATGGAAAGCGACAAAATGAAGTCTCTTTCATAACAATACAAGAACAGATCAGCCACAAGAGGTGCGCAATTAGTACCCATCGGAATACCCACAATTTGTCTAAATAACTTAGTACCGAATCTAATATAAATATTGTCAAGTAGAAAGGTGAGGGCATCACACACTTTCTGACATGACCAAAGTGTATAATTCTTATGCTCTTTAGAAGTGAAAAATGCATTTCTGACATTACATGCAAGATAGAGAGAATCTTCTCTGTGAAAAGCCCATTCAATTAAATCATTAAGCTTTTCTTTTATAAGATTATGAGGAAGTGTAGTGTAAAGAGTGGAAAAATCGTAGGTAGACAGACTAGAAGCACGAAACTGTCTAGATTTCAATTTATTATAAAGTCAGTGAACTATAAAATGGATGCTTGCATTTGAATTGTCATCCCTAGGTGAAAGTCGGTATGAAGAATCATAAATGAATCTCTAATAGTTCTTGAGAAATGGACTTGACATGTAGGTGAAAGCAAGGGTGGTCGCAACAATCCCCAAAGTCAATTAACCATGAAATACAGGTCAATGTCAAATATGGATGCTTGCATTTAAATTGTCATCCCGAGATGCACAATAGAAGTGAAGGAAATGGTCAGGAATCGATACAATCGGCCCGGAGCTTCCATCAGAGACACCAAATAGAACGAAACAAAAACATGAAAAAACTAGACCCAAACTTTACTTTTTTACAACGCATTGACGTCTCAGGGAGAAGACTTGCGCTACCGTAAAAATAGTTACTTGGGTTTTGTACATAGTCAGCGATAGCCACGTGGACAAAAGCAAAAAACAGACGCAGTTATCATCATATTCAAATGATATATGATAAAACAAACCACCAATTATCTTATTATATTTTGATGGCAACTGCCAATTATCTTCTAAGTGTTCATTTAATGATAGCAACTGATACAGTCAAATGATCAAATTATATTTTTTTAAAGATCAACTGATTTTTAATAACGATTATTTGATATTTTAAATGGTCTTTGTTAAAAATGCTTGAGTCCAACTAAACTCCTACAAGTTATCTTGAACATAAAAAGTCAAATGCACTAGTTCCCCTTTTTTGATAGTACGTTGACATTAGAGTGTTGGTACATGTAAACCAAAAGTTGTGGTTCTTAGAAAACGGATTTACAAATACAGTGTAAAAAGGACAAATCCATTATCGTTTGATATCAAGCTGTTTGTAAAACAAGTGTGTTTGTTTGTTTGAGTTGAAGTTTAACGTTCCCGTCAACACTGTATAGGTGATTTTGGAGACGTTTCTTCCAACTTTGTGGGACTTTTATCCGACATTGAGACGAAATGACACCTCAAGCTCTGTCATTGTCAAAGAACAATGTTTGCATGCGTTGTCAACTTTATTAGGAAAACACACCTATTCAAATATAATTAAATCATAATTTTCCGATAAAAAATTCCGATATTTTTCATATTTCTACTCTAAACATAAATTGTTGGTACTCGTTAGAGTCGCCTCGGCGATGCGGCTCTTACGAGTACCCACAATCTATATTTTAGAGCAGAAATAAGAAAAATAATGTATACCTCTGTAAACCCCAATTTTACTATATAAAAGTGGGGTTCGAGGGGGTGACTCTGTACACCCCAATTTTACTATATAAAAGTGGGGTTCGAGGGGGTGATTTGATTGATTGATTTGAGGTTTAACGTCCCCGTCGACACTGTATAGGTCAAGGGGGTGAAGTGCAGGCAGTCATCAGTGTGAAATAATGACTCGTGTTGAAAAGGTTGAGGGGTGTTGAATCAGAAGTTAGACTTATAAGTTGGTGGTTCCTGCTGATCCACTATCTTGGTACCTTGTTGACATTGATGTCAGGTCCTTGTGCACCAGACGGAGATGAACCGGCACACTCTAACTAATAATACCTTAACTTCATTTTAAACCAATGGGCACCGATGTGGGGCCATTTCAGACATGGCATATACACTTGCCAAGCATATATATTGCCTGGACAATGGAGTGTGACTATTCTATTTGTGGATTTCTCCAGTTGTGGGCTAAATCACAGAGGAACTTCTAACTAGCTTAGAATTTGTTTGTTTGATTTGAGGTTTAACGTCCCCGTCAACACTGTAAAGGTCATTTTGGAGACGTTGCTTCCAATTTTGTTGGACTTTTACCCGACATTGAGATGAAATGACATCTCAAGCCCTGTCGCCCAATGAAAAACTAGCTTAGAATCCTTTTTACGATTCAATTATATTAAATATTTAAAACTATCACAACAACATGTATATAAACACTTTTCCTAGTTTATCCCACTCGGTCTAAGAGGAGGATATAATATGCTGAAGGACTGGCCAAGTCCGGCACCCTGTCTAGCCTGAATGGAATATACCAGAAGAAATTACAAACTAATTAACCGTAAAGTAAATGAAAGAAAATGAATAAATACATATCTGAACTGTCTTTCTGCCACAGCTGTCCGACCGTTTTCCAGAAATGGTTACCTAGCACGAAGTGTCTCGCTGTCACAATCACGATAGATCATCATATAGAGCGGACTACAGGCAAAGCTGATAACAATTCTCGATTACTTTGAGATCATATTATTTATTACACTATAGTTGCGACGTAGAACATGTGTAATAATATAGCCTCATGTTGATGACAACTCAAGTAATAGCTGATGACCACCTGCTAGCAAGGGAGGGAAGGAAAGAACAGTCTACTAATAACCAGTCAACCAACCAGCTATCATTCAATAAATGCCTACATTAAATGTAAATACTTGACACAAAGCAGCCTAACACGTACTGATCTATATCCTGGAACACGTGTCCAATAACAAATGACTCACCAACCAGGGTTTGGGCATACTCCGCCCGGACGCGCCTAGCTCCGGCCCTCCATACGACACCATTACAATTCCTACTTACAATACATGAGCCCCGCCAAGCGAATTTGGGTCTTCGAGCATTCCGTCATAACAAGTTTTAACTGCGCATGCCCAGCCATTCAGAGAGGCCAGGGATATGGCTTTCTGTCTTAAGGTTCCTCTTGATTCACTGCTTGTATGAGCGAGCAGCGAAGGTTCTGGCGAAACTGCGCGGATGCGCAGGCTCGCCTGAACCTTCGCTGCTCGCATAGGCGATAAGTACCAAAATCGCTTGGCGGGGCCCACATAAAAGCCAAACGAAATGACATCTATCCGGCTACGCATGTGCGCCGACTGATTTAGTTCCGTCTATTGCGCCACTATATAAGATATTCGACACATTCCATGACATGGTCCTCAACACACAAACAGTTTACAACATATAAATCCACAGATTCCTCTTGCCAACATCACACACCATATGCTTATCTCTGTGATTTATCAAATTATATAGGATAGCCACGCGTTTGACTTGACGTCGCGTGATATCATTTCCATCACGGCGTATAATCTCACCCGTGAACATTATATGCTCGACATATCGATAATTCCTGTGTATGATAAACATCATATTCGAATCGACGTCACAAATCCATGTGTTCATCATATGCCCTCACTCAATTCAATGATGATATTACCTACATGTTCTCCTAACGCGGTGCTGTGCAATATTAATAATATACAATACAGTCATAACAATCTAAAACCTAGCTAATTTTTTAAATTTTGAATACTCTTAACGCGTAGAATGCCATGTAAAACATGTATGAAATAGAGTGAGTGTTTTTACGTAAACGTCCCCACAACAGCTAAGGTCATTAGAAGACGACGCCTCGGATTAGAGACATCCCCGAAAGCTTGGAGAAGCCCGTGATCAAACTCACGACCTCTGATTTGTGAGGGGAGTGGCTCGTCCACCATACTGTGGAGGCTGCTCACAAATACGTATGCGAAAAAATTAAACCAACTGTGGACAGCAAATACATACAAAACTATGCCCAGAAAGCGTCATGCAAAATATCAAAAACCTAGGCCTTGCGGATCAGAAAAGAAGATTTTCGAAGTTTTTACATATAAGCCTATCTAAAACCGTTGAGCCCTAGGTCAAGGCCATCTTTCGCCCAAGGGTTATAATTTTAACAATCATAATTGAAGTTTCATACCAAATATCAAAGACCGGGGCATTCTGGTTTCAGACAAGAAGATTTTTAAATGTTTTCCCTCTATATGACTATGTAAAACCGGTGGGCACCGGGGCGGGCCATTTTTGTCCTACGGTAATAATTTGAACAATCTTGGTAGAGGTCCACTAGATGAAGCTTCATACCAAATATCAAAGAACCGGACCTTCTAATCTCAGATGAGAAGATTTTTTAAGGTTTTCCCGGTGCGTGGCTAATTTTGACCCAAGGGCTATAATTTGAACAATCTTGGCTGAGGTCCACTAGATGAAGCTTCATACTAAATATCAAAGACCCGGGCCTTCTGGTCTCAGACGAGAAGTTGTTCCCTATATAAGTCTATGTAAAACTGGTAGGCCCTGGGACGGGGATGGCCCCAGGGTAACAATTTGAACAATCTTGGTAGTGGTCCACTAGATACAACTTCAATCAAACATCACATATCTGAACATTCTGGTTTCAGACAAGAAAACTTAAAAGGTTATCCCTATGTAAGTCTATGTCAAACCGGTGGGCCCCGGCGCGGGAGTATTTTTGACCCCAGGGCTATAATTTGAACAGTCTGGGTAGAGGTCCACCAGTTCAAGCTTCATACCAAATAACAAAGACCTGGACCTTCTGGTTTCAGAGAAGACGAATTTTTAATGTTTCCCTATATAAGTCTATGTAAAACCGATAGGCCCGGGGCGTGGCCAGTTTCGGCCCCAGGGCTATAATTAAACAATCTTGGTAAAGGTTCACTAGATGAAGCTTCTTACCAAATATTAAACACTTGAGCCTCAGAGTTTCAGTCAAGACGATGCTGTAAATTTCCAGTAAAATCAATATTTTGGCCACCTTTCGTCCCCGAGTTATAATTTGAACAATCATAATAGAGGTCCAACAGATGAAGCTTCATACCAAATATCAAAGTCCCGGGCCTTCTGGTCTCATACAAGAAGACTTTTAAAGGAGTTTCCCTATATAGGGTTATGTAAAACCGACGGTCCACTAGATCAAGCTTCATACCAAGGGCTTTCTGTTTTCAGAGAAGACGATTTTTTAATGTTTTCCCTATATAAGTCTATGTAAAACCGGTAGGCCCAGGGCGTGGCCAGGTTTTGCCCCAGGGCTATAATTTGAACAATCTTGGTAGAGGTCCACTGGATGAAGCTTCTTACCAAATATTAAACACCTGTGCCTCAGAGATTCAGATAAGAGGATTTTTTCAGTAAAACAATATTTTTGGCTCCTGTAAGCAGACCCAGATGTGCAACGCACAGGAACCATTTGAATAAATTTGAATGGGGACCAACTAAAGATCGTGCCTGTGAAGTTTGGTCAAAATCCGATCAGTGGTTTAGGAGATGTCGTTCACAGTCGCACGGACGCACGACGGACGAAAAGTGATCACAAATGATCAACTCGTCACTATCTGACAGGTGATCTAAAAGGATTTCTTATCCTAGAATTATATGTACAGTGGAGTGCGGTAGCTCAGTGGTTAGTGCACTTACCTCTGATGCTACTGGCCCCGAGTTCGACTCCGGGCAGCTGTAAGGAAATTCGGTGTCCGAAAACGCTCCATTGGCATCATTTGCAGGAATGAATGCCACAATGTGCAGCGTCTCTCGGATATGGACGTTAACTGGAGGTCTACTGTGCAAGGAGAAATATTCTCTAAACAGTTAAAGATCCCTACCGTAATTACATGACTAATGTGTACGTTTGCATCCTGCAAATATGTAGTATGTTTAATGTACACCTACGAGTAATGGTCAAATGGGACCGTTCGCAGTAACAGTACACAAAATTAGATAGCTAAACGCTCACAGTGCAGATACTGTCCAAACTTAGATTTTGTCCAGTTTTACCCCACCTCAGCAGATCGAGTCTTACGTCTGCGTCCATGTGAAAAAAAAGCCTGGAAAAAGATGGAGACGAGGTGAAAGAAATCTTGTCTCTATGACAAGCTCTCTATGAGCCGGTGCAAAGCTATAGTAACAAGTTGGCTGGTTTGACAAAGGGAACCCGAATTTTATGTTGACTTAGTCTATATAAAGTCAGAAAAATAAATGTATGCAATGATTTCCGTGCCCCAATTTCGTAAATTAATTCTTTGATATAAAATTGATTTGATACAACATGAATGTTATACGGCAGATTGCATGCATGGTTGTTAACCCAATCAAGGTTGATAACTTTGCTTCCGTTTTTAATTGCACGCCGGCGGGTTAGGCTTCAGAACCTATGACGGTTCCACCGAAAAGGCTTACTTAAATGTTTAGGTAATGTCGGTTGGTACTATATGCCATGTTTATCAGCTCGAGACTTTGTTTTCTTTTGCAACAGTATTTCAGTTGTTTCATGCTGTCATCGTTGTTTCATCTCTGCAATCGTTTGATGTTTATGTTCTGGAATATGAGCGCAGTTCGAAAGCCTTCATGCGAACTAAACAAATTATTTGTCTAAACCACGACAGATCCAAGGGCGAGGATTGCGGCCACGTAAAATCGAGTAAAGCGCCCAACCCGCCGGTCAAATTCGTTTACTGACCGTTCTAAGGTGGATCTTCCTTCGCGGTTTATTTCGTTATGGTTCGTCTTTGCATGTTCTTTTGGTTTTCCGCTAGTGATGCTTTCATTAGCGTTTTTATTATTTCATGTTCGTGTTCAGTGACACTGATGATGGATGTGGGGTAGTTGTATCTATTCCTGATCATTGCCTTCACTTCTGATTTGATAAACATTCAGTTGAGTTTGTTAACATGTACAGTCTATCTAGAGCCTTTCCCTTTTGGTCTACAGATACCCCCAATATCTTTAGACGACGTTTTCAGCATTGGAAAAGAAGCCTCTGTGGTGTAGTGGTTTATATGCTACTCGCCTGATAAACCAGGGATTGCAGGATCGATCCCGGGCTTCTCCAGACTTATGGATGAGTCTTTAAACCGAGGTCCCGTCTCCGTATGACATTAGCTGTCGGTGGGACGTAAACCTAAACACACTCAGCATTGGAAACCATTGATTTGACATGCTCCGAAAATCAGGTTTTAGACCGAGCCATTTTCTTGTGACATTGTTCAAATGTATTTAAATGATCAAATAACCAGGAGAAAGAAAGCGACTTATTCAGTTTCATCTCTACCATCTTGAATCATGAACAGCAAAATTCTGGTAAGTGAAAATGTTCTGTATTTGATTGCCATTAATATATCACTTTTCGTTATGCTACTATTTGAAATGAGTTAAGATTTCAAAGATTCTTACTAAAAGTCTCAAAAATATTTTTTTTTTCAAGCTATATGATGGTCCCATCCTATTTCTTTTATTTCACACTTTATGATAGTGCCATTCTGAATCTTTTCAGCCTCTACAATAGTGGTTTAAGTTTTTGTTTTCTCTCACTTTTTTTCAAGCTTAGTAATGTTTACATTATATTTTGTTTTCATGCTTTTTGATGTTATTATTCCAAATCTTTTTTCAGGCTCTAAGATTGTCCCATTGTTAATCTTTTTTACACTGTGTAATGTTCAATTTCTGAATCTTTTTTCAGACTCTGTGGAGGTCCTATCCTAAATTTCTCTCAGACTCTATAATCGTTCCTTCTAATTTCTATTTAGACTCTCTGATTGGTCCATTCGTATTTCTTTTCCGGCTCTTTGATGGCCCCATCATTAACCTCTTTTTTCTTTACTATATGATGTCACATTCTTTTTTTTTTTTTTGACTTCTTTTAGGGCCCAATCCTAAATCTATTTTTCAGCCACTATGATGGTTCCATTTTGATTTTTCAGACTCTGTGATAATTACATTCCATATCTTTTTGAGATATTTTGCGATTCCAATCCTAAGTCTTTTTAAGACTGTTTGGTTCATTCTAAATTATGTTTCAAACTCCATAATTGTTCTATTCTTTTTTTTTAAACTCTTTGATAGTCACATTCTGAATCTTTCTTTCAGATCCTATGTTATTACTGATTTAAATAACTATACTATATCTTTAATTTTTGCAGTAAAAAATTCCAATTTTTCTAAAACTAAGACTGACTTGTCAGGTGAGACATGTATCTTAGCGGATTTGGTTGCCAACGTTTTGTTATATTTTAAATTTTGCAAGTCTCGCTACTTTGGACATCTCCATCCTGATGCCCGGGACTTCCGTGGAGCGTGGGCCATGTTTGCTGATGTTGGCTCGGTGGGGGACGCCTACAAGTCCGCGGGTGGGCGTCTCTTGCCTGATGCCTCCAGTCGACCTGTCTCACGGGCTACGTCGTCGGTGTGTGCTCGGAGGGGGAAGTGCTGAATTTGCCAGGACTTTTTCATCATCCGTTTCGGTTTAAGAACTTTGGGGTTGAGACACACTGATGAAGATTAAATATCAGAAAGGCCTCTGTGTCACTAAATTTGGTATAGTTACGCCTGAATTATTCCCATTCTTAACCTTTTTCACGTTCGATGATGGCCCCATTCTTTATTATTTTTTTCTATTGTTTGAACATTTATGATGGTCCCATCCTAAATAATATTGTCAGACTCTATGATCGGCCGAGTGTTAATAATGTTTTATCGGACTCTATGTTGGTCACACCTTGAATTTTCTTTTATAAGCGGATTGAAAACAAACCATTCAAGTAATGTGTTTCAATCTTTTATCTAACTAGAACATTTGTTTCTGTCCTAATGTCAGAGGCCTCAACATGTTTCATGACTGTCTTCTTGTTTGGGTTTGAGTTATACATAGAGGATCTTACATGAGCGCTTATGTGTTATTGAATTCATTACACGAGTTGATGAGGCTTTGCCGAGCATTTTATCCCTTTTCCTCATAGAGTTTAATAAATTCAATAATACAGTAGCACGAATGCTAGATTTTATTTATCATATGACATTTAAAACGTCTTTTATTCACGATGGTTTACAAAAATGTCAAATTCCGCCATTAGTAAAGCGACGTCGTTAAGGACGTCGTACATGTAACGTTACGGGACGTATCTAGCTAATTTGCATATTTAATCCACTAGTGGATTATCAAAAATATTACATGGCGTTATTACACTCTCAGACGCGACGTCATATGATAAAGCCCAATACACAATTTAGGACATACCGAGCACGTCAGTCTCCCTAACAAAAAATATCCTCGGCTGGTTGCTTCTTAAGCGTTTTTACAGTATTTCCAGAACCAGGCATAACTGCCCTTATTTAATCAGCTGTAACATAACTGTAAAATATCTCATAATCGATTTCCATTAATGAATGTTGCCTGCGTTGTTGGCAACCATCACGCAAACTCACCTATATAGTTTTGACCCCTTGATCCCCACTTTTATATTGTAAAACAGGGGTAAACCTTATTTTTCTTATTTCCGCTTTAAAATATAGAGTGTGGGTCTCGTTAGAACCGCCCGAATTAGGCGGTTCTATCGTGAACCCACAATTTATATTTTGAGCAGAAATAAGAAAATATCACAATGTTTCATCTAGAATTTTTCATTTTTACGGCGGTAAAATTTACAGTGTATTTGTATATGTGTGTTTTCGTAATGGAAAACCAAATCTTCTTATCTCCGGTCAGACGCACATCCGACTGGGCAAATAATGCTGGCGCATGACTCTCTTTATTCATGTGTTAGTGTATTTCGCCTCCATGCAGATACATTTGTAAGTGATATTATACGAGGGATGTTCCAAAAGAATTGCTAATTTCTACCTGGAGACTTCAAATTTCAAGTTAGCCCAAAAGTGCTCACTTCATGCCCTCAAAGTACTCCCCATGGCTAGAAATGCAAAGTTTCAGCCGATGTGTCCACTTCTTGAAGGCGTCACGGTATGCTGATTAGGGCCCAGTAATATGGTACTAATGAATGGCAGATCCAAGTGCCTATCGGGACTGGTATTTCTGCCCAGCAAGGAATGATTTCAATTTCGGAAACAAAAAGAAATCACATGGGGCAAGGTCTGGGGAATACGGGGTGAGGCAAAACAGTTACTTTTACTTTCTTCAAAAACACCGCAACTATTGCGGAGGTATGAGCGGTTGCTCTGTCATGTAGAAGACGAACATGTTTAAAACTAGTGGCAGGGCGTCGTTTCTGATAATACTTGTTCAGTGTCTTCAGTACTACGTCTTTGTGGTACTTTCTGGTAATGCTGTTGCCCTTTTTCACCGGCACTTTTACTGCGTCTCCTTCACGAAGGAAAAAGATTGAATACAAAGTAGAAGTGGGGGCAATGATCAGGAATCGATACAATTAACCCACAGCTCCAATTAGAGACACCAAAGGGAAAGAAGCACAAACACGAAACAACAGACCCCAATGGAAAAATCAAGAGCGGAAAGCCAAAAGGTCAGTTACTTTCCCATAAAATGGCCAATAGGCTATCAAAAATAAAATAAGCGACACAAACACCCGAAAACAACCCATAACAAAAATAAACCGCGACAGAAGAACCGCCTTGGAACTGTCAACGGAAACCAATTCCACTGGGCTGGGGCTTGGGGGGGGGGGGGCTTATCGATTTTACGTGGCCACAATCCTTGCCCTTACTTCCGTCGCGATTAAGACAAATAAATTGTTCAGTCCGCATGAAGGCCTCCTAACTCATCAGTGCAACATCTCCGGGAACACGAAAATCAAACAACCAAAGAGATGAAACAACGGTGAGGACTCGACGGCAAGAAACCACTGAAATGCTGGAGCAAAAGAAAACTAACAGTAAGACTCCGATGGGCCCGACCAGAGACAGAGCATCAGGTGCCAACCGAAATAAGCCTTTCCGTTGAAACCGTCATAGAATCTGAGGCCTGACCCACCGGCGTGCAATTAAAGAGAGAAGCAAAGTTGTCAACCGTGATTGAGTTAACTACCATGCATGCAATCTGTCGTATAACATTTATGTTGTACCCACTCTTTTTGTATCGAAGAATGATATAACGAAATTGGGTGCTGAAGTCATTGCGGTTATATATTTTTCTGAATTTATATACTAAGTCACCATAAAATTCGGGTTCCGATAGAACTTTGTACTCAAAGAACGTTTGGCAAATTATTGGGCGTTTGCTGTGATTAGTGACCCAGATCTAACTGCTAACTTTTCTGACGGGCTCAAAATAATGGACCTAGGTTTCATCACCTGTGACGACATTGGCAAACGGCTTTTTGTTATACTTTGGAAACATATGAAGCAGCTTTTTGGTTACTTTAACCCGTTGCCTCTTTTGCTCGTCAGTCAACAGATGTGGCACCCATCTAGCAGAAATCTTTCTGACTTTCAAATGCTTCTTCAAAATAAAGTAAACCGTTAATAGTGATTTGCCTACCTTTTGTGCAATATCAGGAACTGTAAATTGGGCATCTGCTTCAATGATTTCCGTTATTTTGGAAACGATTTCTTTACGAAATGCAGATTTTGGCCTGCCTGCATTTTTGATGGACTGTACACCAGACTCAAATTTCTTTTTCCACCGCCGAACTGTGTCATAAGGCTCACAAGAAGGTCGAAAAGCAGTAGAAATTTCAGTCACCAGCTTCTTGAAAGAACAGCCAAGTTTTGAGCAAGCTTTGATGTAAGCCCGTATTTCACCTTTTTAGTCGACGCTTCTGCCAACCATTTTTACTGCAGTGGTCAATGACTGCGTGTATTCGAATGGCAAATTTTATGTTTTTCACTTAGTCTAACATGTACATTTATACACCATTGTACAGATATTGAATAGCCTTATACAAATATGTATTAGTTTTGATCGTGCCCCACGTGGATATCGACATAGAGGACAATAAGCAATTCTTTTCGAACACCCCTCGCAAATGATACGGCATTGGAATGAGAGTGAGTATTGAAATTCACACATTCTAGGAAATTACATTCTAGGAAATGTCATCCCTCTGTGCATTTAAAGACTACGGGTTACCGCTAAAGCATTCATATTTACCCATTACGGTAACACACTCGTTCGACATAGTGCATTTTTCACATCTCCAAAATGGCAACTCTTCTTATGAAAATTCGTGATATTTTGCTTATAAATACTGCAAACATAGGTGTGGGTACTCGTTAGAACCGCCTCATTGAGGCGGTTCTAACGAGTACCCACAACCTATGTCTTGGGGCAAAAATAAGAAATATAATGTTTACCCTCTTAAACCCCACTTTTCTCTATATAAAGTGGGGTATAGGGGGTGTTCATTTCACGGACTTGTTCACATGATGCGCAAATATCCACACAAAAAATAAACATAAAGAATAAACGTAAGCAAACTGTAAACATTGACTAGACTGTTCCTTCTGATCGGGATCTTCACTGTTTGTCATTTAGCAAATTTTTATATATAATGGATTATTTATTATTCTTTTAATATGTTATATGAAAGGTCTATCCTTTGGAAGCAAAGAATATGCAACAGAACTAAAAGTATATAGTGAACAGTTTTTTCACATTCATACTTGCTAGTTTCAGCCAATAAGGCCTCATCAATGATCCTCTGATATTTTCAAGGTTCCACCGTGGAATCAATGATTCCAAAGGTCAAGCAAATATAAACTACAATATGATGAAGTGCGGGGTGACATGTTACATTCGCAACAGATTCCCTTAACACCAGCTGCAGTGACATTAAATATGCTCTATGAAATGGTTATCCTTTCGAAGCAAACGTTACACCACAGAACTAAAAAGTATGGAGTGTACCGTTTTTAAGACCAGACAAGCTAGTTTCGCCAAATTAGATTCCATCAGTGACTTTCAAATATTTTCAAAGTTTCACAATGGAATTGTGACCTCTATACCTGTCCAAAGGAAGCAAAAATATAAACTACACTCTGATGAAAGGCATGGGGACTTTTTACGGGCGCCACGTAGCCTTACAGCGGTAGTAACGTTAAATATGTCTTATTAAAGGGTTATCCTGTGGAAGCTGAAGCAAAGTATACACCACAGAAATAAAATGTATGGTGTGAACAGTTTTAGATGACAAATTGTGATATTTCTCTAATTTGTCCTCGATATTTAAATTGTGGGTTCACTATAGAGCCGCCTTATCGAGACGGTTCTAACAAGTTCCCACAATCTATATTTTAGAGCAGAAATAAGAAAAATAAGGTTTACCCCTGTAAACCCCGTTTTTTCTATATAAAAGTGGGGATCAACGGGGTCATAATTATATAGGCGTGTTTTCCTGATTGCCGGGTCTGGGCCGGGTCTAGGTACAGAAGACTCACGTGAAGATAGTAAGCTAATCACCGTACAACCCTTTAAACACTACAGAAATTTCCGGCGATTTACTAACCTGGATCAGTGATTATTTATCTCATAGAAAACAAAAAGTTTTCGCAGGTTCTTCCTTCTCCGATTGTAAAGAAACTACAGCTGGTGTACCACAAGGATCGGTCCTTGGCCCACTGTTTTTTTCTGATCTTCGTAAATGATATTGCTGACAATCTTCTGAGTGTCGTTCGGTTATTTGCTGATGACACGTCTTTGGCGTTCACGGCGCGAAATTTAAACGATATAGAAGGTATATTGAACCACGACTTAAAAGTAGTATCCCTTTGGGCCAAACAATGGTTAGTTAGTTTTAACCCGAGCAAAACAGAAGCTATTCTGTTTACCCTGGAAACAGGTATAGAGGTCCCAAATTTAAGTTTTGATAATGTTCCAGTTCAATTTGTGACTCACCACAGACATCTTGGTATAACCTTGTCAAGTAATGCTAAATGGCACCAACACATAGATACTATTAGTTCTTCAGCTTCTAAAATATTAGGTGTTATGAGACGATTGAAATATACGCTTAGCAGAAAAGCTTTAAATCAAGTATATATATCATTTTTAAGGCCAGTTCTTGAATATGCTTCTGTTACATATGTGATAGCTGTACCGGATATGAAAAAGACTTATTAGAAAAAATTCAACACGAAGCTGCTCGAATTGTAACTGGCTTAACTCGTTCAGTCTCAATTCACAACTTATATAAAGAAATAAGTTGGTTATCTTTAAATGACCGTCGCACCTACCAGAAATATATATTAATATTTAAAGTAAAAAATGGAATATCTCCAGATTACTTCCTAAACTTGTTCCCTCCGATAGTTGGAACGCAAACAACATATGCTCTAAGAAATGCTCAGGATTTTCAAATTTTAAGCCAAAGGACTGCAACTTTTTCTAACTCATTTGTACCATCAGCTATTTCTCTTTGGAATGCACTACCTGATAACTTTCGTAATTGTACATCTGTTTCGTCTTTTAAAAAACTAATCTTATCCAATTTATTTGTAGTTAATACAGTTCCAAACCACTATATACACGGTAACAGAATACTCTCAATAATACATGCCAGAATTAGAAACAGATGTAGTAATTTAAACTCCGATCTCTTCGCTAACCATCTCATTGAAAACGCCGCATGTATTTGTGGCTATGCGCGAGAGGACGCAGATCATTTTTTCTTTCAGTGTCCCAATTTTCAAAATGAACGTCGGACTCTTTTTGAGGCAAAACGTGCATTTCATCCTCTCAGCTGCAATACTTTATTGTTTGGTAAAGATGAATTGTCTAGCGAAGAAAACCAGCATTTATTTAATTAAGTACATCTCTATATTAAGAATACAGGTCGGTTTGATTGAAGTTGATGTAGTCCCTACACATGCAACATGGTTTTGTGTTGTATTATGTCATTGTAAAATTGCAAATTGTTTGACAATTGATGGATGTGCGCGTGCGCGGTAGATCTCTCTCTCTCTCTCTCTCTCTCTCTCTCTCTCTCTCTCTCTCTCTCTCTCTCTCTCTCTCTCTCTCTCTCTCTCTTAAAGCACTTTTATATCACTCTTCTGCTACCATAATTAATACTCTTGTTGTTTATTTGTTTTGAAGCATTGTGTCGTAGCCATCATCAAAATTTGTAAATGAATTGTGTATACGGGGAGGGCCGTAATTAATGTTGCTAGAACATGTGGCCCAACCCACTTGCTTGTTTCATTGTAAATGAAAAGCAATAAAATATGTTTAAACTAAACTACAGAACCTTCATTTTGTTAACTGAAGTGAATTGTTATAGCTATACACAACAATAACCTTTTTAGAACACTATCCTCTAGGCATAAAGCCGAAAGCATTCACCACGAAACACGCCTATATAATTTTCACCCAAGTAAACGATATACTGAGGATTAGAGAGGTAAACCTTATTTATTTTAATTTGCTCTCAAATATAAATTGTGGGAACTCGTAAGAATATTATCACAATTTTTTATTTATTTTTTTATTTTTTTTTTTATTTATTTTTTTTGTTTTGTTTTGTTTTGTTTTCTTTCTTTTTTTTTCGCGGTAAAATTTACAATGTACAGTAAAATTACTTTATTAAAACCACCTTTGGGACAGTTCAAAAGTGGTCTTTAAGACCACTTTTGAACAGCCCCAAAGGTGGCCTCTTACTAGAGCAGTCTGTAAGTGAACAACACAAAGAAACTGTAACTGAAACCTTCTAAATATGCTTTTAAAAGCATAACTTGTCTTCATTTTAGGTGGTCTTTCACTGTATTTGTATTGGCGTGTTTTGGTAATGGAAGGTCTGTGTTACATCCGAATAAAATGTTCGAAACCCTCGTATATATCATAGTGAAAATATAACTATTTATTAAAATGACCATTTATTGTCATTTTTTCTATATAGTCTTAGGATCCGATTTTAAACTGCATTATGTCCAGATACATGTTAAAAAGAACAGTGTTTTTATTCGAAGATTTTAAGTTCGCTTTGATAAAGCATCATTTCCGCCCTATATCTCTTTCAGAAATGTAAATAAGTGTAATTAAAATACAAAATGAGTCTCCAAATGATATTCGATATAACAAACCGCAAACTATACAGAGGTATTCTGACTGTAACTGTCAATTCATTACGATAACACATATGTGTGGCATTGTGTTTCAGTCATACATGTATCTCCAAAACATGGCTATTTTTCTGATAAAAAAATGTGAAATCTTTCTTATTTATACAAAAACATAGCTTGTTGGTGCTCGTTAGAACAGCCTCATTGAGGCGGTTCTAAAGAGTACCCACAACCTATGTCTTGGAGCAGAAATAAGATGAACATTGTATACCCCGCAAACCCCTGTTTTCTCTATATAAAGTGGGGTTTAAAGGGGTATTCATTGTATAGATTTGTTATCGCGATGATTTGATTTGTTTTAATTTACGTTTAACGTCCCCGTCAACACTGTAAAAGGTCATTTGGAGACGTTGCTTCCAATTTTGTGGGACTTTTACCCGACATTGAGATGAAATGACATCTCAAGCCCTGCCGGCCAATGAAACCAATAGGGTTTGGTTTAACTTTATTTTATTTGCATAGTACATGATAGATATACAAAACAGTATAGAATACGATTACAATACAATCACTGTACAAATGAGTTTCAGAAAAAAGTCAAGTTGCTTATTCGAATATGTATTCCAAGTGTTTGCAATACTATTATAATTATGTCAAGTAATATTGCTTGTATAATATTGTTATTGTCATTCAATAATTGTGAAATTAATCACACTTTGATAACTGATTAAACATAAATATAGTAGATAGTTGGTATAGGGGCTCCACGGGGAGTGAAACATATAGCCATTTTTTTAATAATTAAAGAATCATTATGTTATGGACAACATTCAATAAATTATTTCATGCTGTTCGAGATATGTTCGACATGTGTGTGTACCCGCATTTAATAGTAGCGCATCTATACTTTCCTTAACTTAGTTTATACCATATAAACGCATATGTGGTCAAAACTACTTAATTTTAAAGTTAGTTCGAACTTATAAACAGTCGAACGAGCTTACAAAAGCGTTTAGATTTTAGTATGTAATCTTTCACCGCTAAAAAGATGCATTCATTTTGGTCGTCTGGGTTTATAAGCATGGACCGGCCGACTCGCACCGCATTTCCTGGGCAGGCTAAGATCCTCTAAGCGGTTTACCAGTACTCGTGTGCGGGTCGGTTTCAGCTCTGCGTGGAAGCATCATGCAGCCCATCTATTTCTTCAAACCCCGATGGGCGGGGGCTATTTATCGTGACGATATACTAAGTGTTCATTCAATGATAGCAACTGATACTAAAATGATCAATCAAGTGATGCTTTTAAACGATCACCTGATATTTTAAATATTGTTTATGTTAAAAAGTTTGATTCATTTTGACCCACAAAAATCCTTGTCGTCATCAAGAACATAAAATATCAAACGGTATATTCCCCTATCTTTTGATAGTATGATGACGTCAATTTGTTGACAAAACAAGTTAGAGTTGTGGATTCATATATTCACTGTCAAATGGACTATTCTAAATGGACTGTTATAATTTGTTATTAGCCTCCCATCAGTTTGTATGTGAAACAAGAGCTGAGGTTCGAATATACTAGATTTGCAAACACACATTCTTTATAATAGCAGAGTGCGCTTTGAAATTATATTCAATAAAAACAAAAGCCCTATAAAGTCATTTAAATTACTTCAGCACGTGGAGTGTATACCTTGCTTGTCATAATAAGAAAACTGTGAGCTTAAACATTTTATCATTTCATTCTTATCATAAAAACAAGGCCTAGCAAGTCCTTATATGCTGTGTATGGTCGGGTACAGCCGAATGCTGCTTCGGGGCTTGAAGAAGTAGATGGGCTGCATGCTGCTTCCATGCCACAAATGACGGGGGAATGTGCTAGGTGTTCCCATTCCTCTTAACACAGCATATGCAGTTATTATGGTTAATGCGTTAATGCTGCGTTAATAATATGTACAATTCCACCTGTCTCCTGGGCCATCCGAACTGTGGTGGCTGAGATCAAAATTAAGGGAAACGTGTACATCTGGCAGATCTTTCCGCCATTTTTCAAATGGAGTTCCTGATCACTTTTCTGTAAACTCTGTTCCAAAGAAAAAGCGATCTACCCTTAACGGAAAGACTTTACGACTCATGAGCAAATATTTTCCTTTTAGAGTTGACCCCTATTGTCATGGGGGGACACAAATACTTTTGGTGGAGTTGCCTCGCCTGTGTATCCATTACTCTTAAATGGCGTTCTTTTTTCTAGATCAAACATATATTATGTGTGCCCGCTGAAACCGCCTGAACGAAGCGGCTTTAACAAGTTCCCACACTTTGTGTTTTATGCAAGAATAAATGATACAGTGGTCATAAACAATATTATGAAATAAATAGGTGTTACCTTTAAACGTGCGGTTTGAAATTTGCATCTATATAGTTACGAAATAAATTTAAACCCAAACGTTTTCGTATTTCAAGTCTGTCTATTTCTGATTTTTCCACGCGTTACACCACACTTCCGTATAATCTTATAAAAGAAATGCTTAATGATTTAATTGAATGGACATTTCATTGAGAAGAGTCCCTCTATCTTGAATGTAATGTAAGAAATGCTTTTTACACTTCTGAAGAGTATAACATTATACATTATGGTTATAACAGAAAGTGTGTGACGCACTAACCTTTCTCCTTGACAATATTTATATAAGATTTGGTATTAAGTTATTTTAACAAAAAGGGGGTATTCCGATTGGTACGAATTGCGCACCCCTTATGGCTGTCTTGTTCTTGTTTCGTTATGAAAGAAATTACATGATGTCCATTTCCGTTGAAAACCAATTTGAAATCCGTGAAGCCTTCATCGGAGTCTAACTGTTGGTTTTCTTTTGCCCCAGCATTTCAGTGGTTTTTTGCTGTCGGGTCCTCACCGTTGTTTCATCTCTGCGGTTGTTTGATTTTTGTGTTCACGGAGCTGTTGTACTGATGAGTTAGGAGACCTTCATGCTGACTGAACACTGTCGCGGTTTATTTTTGTTATGGTTTGTTTTGGGGTGTATGTGTCGCTTATATTATTTTGTTTTGAATAGCCAATTGACCATTTTGTGGGGAAGTAACTGTCATTTTGGCTTTCCGCTATTGATGTTACCATTAGGGTCTGTTGTTTCATGTTTGTGTTTCTTTCCCTTTGGTGTCTCTGATGGGAGCTGTGGGTCAATTGAATCGTTTCTTGATCATTGCCTCCACTTCTGTTTAGCTCTACTTCTAGAAACGTGGTTGATTTATTAAATATTGACAATACCTATTTCGATGGTTTGATCAGTCAAATTTACCCCCCCCCCCCCCCCCCACACACACACACACAAGAAGTTCAGTCAAATAAAGCAAATTCTTCTGATACCGAGGCCCTGTTTTTGAATTTACATCTACATTTATCTATTGTAGCTTGGTTTGTATCCTACAAAATTTATATAAAACGCGATGATTTTGATTTTGTAATTGTATATTTTCCTTTCTTGCATGGTGTGGTGCAACGTGCGGCATCCAATGGCGTTTATATTTCGCAGTTAATTCGATTTGCCAGAGTGCCTAGTCAAATAACTGACTTCAACACTCGTAATAAATTGTTTACTGCTAAACTTCTTAATCAGTGTTAACGGTATCCGATTTAGTTTCAAATTTCAATGTTGGACTTTAATCTCTCCTGCGATAACTTCTATCGAAACCCCAATTTCATGGTGACTTAGTATATTAATTCAGAAAAATATAAACTTTCAATGACTTCAGCACCCAATTTCGTAACATTATTCTTCGATATGAAAAGATTGCGTACAACGTAAATTTATACGACAAACTGTATGAATGGTAGTTTACCCAATCTAGGTTGGTAACTTTGCTTCCCTCTTTAATTGCAAGCAGTAGGGTCAGGCCCCAGATTCTATGACGGTTCCAGTGTAAAGGTTTAAAATCTAACTTTATGAATTGTTGGTTGATACTTTGTGCTTTGTCTCTGGTCGGGCCCATCGGAGTCTGACTGCTGGTTTTCTTTTGCTCCAACATTTCAGTTATTTCTTGCCAGGAGTTCTCACCGTTGTTTCATCTCCTTGGTATTTTGATTTTTGTGTTTTCGGAAATGTTGCGTTAATGTGTTAGGAAGCCTTCATGCGGACTGAACAAATTGTTTGTTAGCTCACCTGTCACGTAGTGACAAGGTGAGCTTTTGTGATCACTTTTCGTCCGTCGTCCGTCGTCAGTGCGTGCGTGTGTGCGTAAACAATTTCTTCAAACGACATCTCCTCCTAAACCACTGATCAGATTTTGACCAAACTTCACTGCAATGATTCTTAGGTAGTCCCCTTTCAAAGTTGTTCAAATGGTTCCTGTCCATTGCACATCTGGGTCACAGGAGCCAAAAATTTTTTTTTTTCACCGAAAACTTAAAAAATCTTCTTCTCTAAAACCACAAGGCCCAGGTCTTTGATATTTGATATGAAGCTTCATCTAGTGAACCCCTACCAAGATTGTTCAAATTATAGTGCTTGGGCCAAAAATGCCCCCGCCCAGGGGCCCTTTGGTTTTTCATGGGCTTATATAGGGAAAATCTTTAAAAAACCTTCTCCTCTGAGACCGCAAGGCACAGGTCTTTGATATTTGGTATGAAGCTTCATCTAGTGGACCCCTACAAAGATTGTTAAAATTATAGTGCTGTGGCCAAAAATGCCCCCGCCCCGGGGCCCTTTGGTTTTACACGGGCTTATATAGGGAAAATCTTTAAAAATCTTCTTCTCTGAAACCGCACGGCCCAGGTCCTTGCTATTTGGTATGAAGCTTTATCTAGTGGACCCCTACCAAGATTGTTCAAATTATAGTGCTGGGGCCAAAAAAGCCCCGGCTCAGGCGCCCTTTGGTTTCACACGTGCTTATTTAGGAAAAATCATTGAAAAACTTTTTTTCTGAAACCGCAAGGCCCAGGTCTTTGCTATTTGGTATGAAGCTTCACCTAGTGGACCCCTCACAAGATTGTTCAAATTATAGTGCTGGGGCCAAAATGCCCCCGCCCCGGGTCCCTTTGGTTTAACATAGGCTTATATAGGGAAAATCTTGAAAAATCTTCTCCTCTAAAACCACAAGGCCTAGGTCTGTGATATTTGGTATGACGCTTTATCTTGTGGACTTCTACCAAGATTAATCAAATTACAGCCCTGAGACAAAAAATGCCCCCACCCCGGGGCCCTTTGGTTTTACATAGACTTATATAGGGAAAATCTATAAAAATCTTCTTCTCTGAAACCGCAAGGCCTCGGTCTTTGATATAAGGTATGAAGCTTCATCTCGTGGACCTCTACCAAGATTGTTCAAATTAAATCCCTGGGGCCAAAAATGCCCCTGCTCCTGGGCCCTTTGGTTTTACATAGACTTATATAGGGAAAATCTTGAAAAATCTTCTACTCTGAAACCACAAGGCCTAGGTCAATGAAATTTGGTATGAGGCTTCATCTAGTGGATCTCTACCAAGATTGTTCAAATTATGGCCCTGAGACCAAAAATGCCGCCGCCTCGGGGCCCTTTGGTTTTACATTGACTTAATATTGGGGAATCTTTAAAAACCTTCTACTGTGAAACCACAAGGCCTATGTCTTTGATGATTTGTGTGAAATTTCATCTAGTGGACCTCTATCTAGATTGTTCAAATAATAGCCCTGGGGCCAAAAATGCCCCGGCCCGAGACCCTTTGGTTTTACATAGACTTACATCGGGGATATCTTTAAAAAAAATCTTCTTCTCTGAAACTGCAAGGCCCATGCCTTTGATATTTGGTATGTAGCTTCATCAAGTGGACCTCTACCAAGAATGTGCAAATTATAGCCCTCGGGCCACAAATGCCCCCGCCCCAGGGCCGTTTGGATTTACATAGACTTATAGAGATAGGCTTTGAAAATCTTCTTCTCCGAAACAGCAATGGCCCAGGTCTTTGCTATTTGGTGTGAAGCTGCATCTGGTGGACCTCTATCAAGATTGTTTACAGTATAGCCCTGAGGCCAAAAATGCCACCGCCCCGGGGACATTTGGTTTTTACTAGACTTATGTAGGGAATATCTTTAAAAAATCTTCTTCTCTGAAACTGCAAGGCCCAGGTCTTTGATAGTTGGTGTGTAGCATCATCTTGTGGACCTTTTCCAAGATTGTTCAAATTATAGCCTTTGTTGATATTTGGTATGAAGCTTCACCTTTTTGGACCTCCCACAACATTATGCACATTATAGCCCTTGGGTCAATAATGGCCTCCCGGGGGCCCACTTGTTACTCTATGGATCAGGTGAGCGACCCAGGGTCATCTTGGCCCTCTTGTTTAAGGGTTAAGTTCGCTTTGATAAGGCATCATTTCTGTCCACGATCTGTTTCAGAAATGTATAAAATAAAATGAGTCTCATCACCAAATTATATGCGATATAACAAACCACCAATTATACAGAGATATTCTGACTGTAACTGTCAATTATAATCTAAGTGTTCATTTAATGATATCAATTGATACTAAAAAATGATCAAATATTATTTTTTTAAAGATCAGGTGATGCTTTTAAACGATCACCTAATATTTTAAATGATGTGTTTGTTAAAAAGCTTGATTCATTTTGACCCACAAAAATCCATTTCGTCATCAAGGTTATTCCCCTGTCGTTTGATAGTATGATGACGTCAGCTTGTTGACAAAACAAGTTAAGAATTGTGGTTCTTAGAAAATAGGTTTGAAAATATACACACATATATTCACTGTCAAATGGACTATTCAAAATGGACTATTGCATTTTGATATTAGCTTGACATCAGTTTGTATGTGAAGCTGAGGTTCTAAGCAAACACACAAACCGTATGCACCCTAATAATAATACAGTGCGCTTGGACATTACATTCCATAAAAACAGAAGCTCTATAGAGTGATTTACTTGAGCACACGGTCAGGGACATACGGAGTAAATACCTCAGTTGTCATAATAAGAAAAATTTGAGCTTAAACATTTTATTATTTCCTTACGAAAACACGCCTAAACAAATGTATTTAAAACGTTGCCGTCGAAAAAAAAAAACGAACAAGTTAAGACGCAAAATGGTAATAATTTTTAATATTTCTGCTAAAAATATAGATTGTGGGTACTCGTAAGAACCACCAAGGCGGTTCTAACGAGTACCCACAATCATTAATTCAGAGCTGAAGTAAGAAAAAATACGAATTACCCCGAAACACGTTTTACTATATAAAAATGGGGTTCTAGGTGGTAAAAATTATATAGGCGTGTTTTCGTGATACACATTCTTATCATGAAAACAACATCACGTGAACAAGTCCGTGAAATAAAGACCCCATTTTATATAAAGAAAACTGGGGTTAACGGGGAATAACATTAATTTCCTTAGTTCTGCTCCAAGACATAGGTTGTGGGTACTCGTTAGAACCGCCTCAATGAGGCGGTTCTAACGAGCATCCAAAACCTATGTTTGGAGTATAAATAAGAAAAATATCACAAATCTTCATCAGAAAAAGATGCCTTTTTTAAGCTTTGAGAAATTTACTATATCACACGGATGTGTTATCCTAATGAGGCCTATGCAGTGTGTGATCGGGTACAGCCGTATCCCTGCAGGCACAAAACGTTGACTCAACGTTGAACTAACGTTGAAACAATGTTTTCAACGTTAGTTCAACGTTGAGTGCCTGCTGGGATGCTTATTATGCCAACTCTGGATTGTTTCTTTGAACCAAATCTGTCCAAAGTTGATATACGGAGCATGTATATTAACATGATATTTGAGACACAAGTCAATGGTTTCTTTTTCTATCTCGGAAACATAACTGCTCTTTTTGTGTCGCCTTGATAATTACTGCGTTAATAATATGTACAATACCACCTGTCTTCTGGGCCATCACAACAGTGGTGGCTGAAATTAACATATTTATTTTATGACGACAACACCTGTTTAATGAGCGCCCCCCGCCCATCGGGGCTTGAAGAAATAGATGGGCTGCATGATGCTTCCACGCAGAGCTGAAACCGACCGCACACGAGTACTGGTAAACCACTTAGAGGATCTAAGCCTGCCCAGGCAAAGCGGTGCGAGTCGAAAGGCCTTGAGATGATATTTCATCTCAATGTTGGGTAAAAGTCCCATAAAGTGTTGACGGGGACGTTAAACCTCAAATCAAACATACAAAACCCTTTTGATGAAGGGGCATGGGTACGCCTGGCAGATTTTTGCGCCATTTGTCAAAGGCAGACAACTTTCGGGACTTCCTGTTCACATTTCTGTAAACTCTGTCCCAATGAAAAAGCAGTCCACTCTAAAAGGAAAGACTATGCGCCTCAGAAGCAAATTCTTTCCTTTCAGAGTTGACCCCTATGGCGACAAAAATGCTTTTGAAGGAGTTGCCTTCCCTGAAGGTGTATCGATTCCTTGAACAATCCGATTTTTTCCAGACCAAACATATATTGTTTGTGCCTGCTAAAGTGGTTCTAACACTTATCATGCTGTTCAGGACAACCCCTATCTATGGAAACAGTGTAGATCCAGATCAGATGGCTTCTTCAGAAGCCATCTGATCAGGACCTACAATGTTTGACATGAAGTTTATGGATTTGTAAGAATAAATTACATGAAGTAATCTGATTGGCTCAAAGTCAGAAATGGGTGTGGCTAAACTGAATATTCAGCAAGAGAAGGATTAACAAGGTTTTATGCAAGAATAAATGAGGTAGTGGTCAACAATAATAATATGAAATAAATAGGTGCTACCTATAAACGTGCGTGCCGAGATTTGCATCCATTATATACAGTTTGCAAAGCAGCCAGTTCATAAAGTAAGCCAGAGAAGGAACGGAAATATACAGTAAATTCCAATAATAAGACCGCCTTTGGGACTGTTCAAAAGTGGTCTTTAAGACCACTTTTCAACAGTCCAAAAAGTGGTCTCTGACCAGAGGTCACAGTATGCAGAAAACACACAGAAAGAATAACTGCAACCTAACAAATGGGCCCCGTCAAGCGATTTTGGTACTTATCGCCTATGCGAGCAGCGAAGGTTCAGGCGAGCCTGCGCATCCGCGCAGTCTCGCCAGAATCTTCGCTGCTCGCTCATACAAGCAGTGAATCAAGAGGAACCTTCAGACAGAAAGCCATATCCCTGGCCCCTCTGAATTGCTGGGCATGCGCAGATAAAATTTGTCATGGCGGAATGCTCGAAGACCCAAATTCGCTTGGCGGGGCTAAAATAAGCTTTAAAAAGCCGAATTAGACTTAATAGGTCTTAATAGCGGAATTTCACTGTACTGAACAATTTCTTTTATTCACGATCAACTAAATCTCGTAGTGTTGCTGATTTTAAATAATCAGACCACTACAATCTTATTCCTGTTTATTTATTTTTTTATTTATTTATTTATTTTTTTTATTTTTTTTTTGGTGGTAGGGGTGGGGGGGGGGGGGTCAAATGATCTAAATTTTAAATCTAGTCTATGTAAGGCTAGTTTTTGAAAAAATGTGCAAAATTTTGAAAAAGTTATTTTCTTCACCTCGTATATTTTACCCTCATCACGTGAACAAGTCCGTGAAATGAACACCCCCACCTAAAATCCTCTTCTAAAAAGAAAACTGGGGTTAACGGGGGTAAACATTATTTTTCTTATTTTTGCTCTAAGACATAGGTTTAGAGTCCACTTTAGAACCGCCTCAATGAGGCGATTCTAATGGGCACCCACCATCTGTGTTCGCAGTATAAATAAGAAAAAATATTACAGATTTTCATTAGAAAAGTAGCCATTATGGAGATGTCGCACGGGTGTTGTCCAATGTTTTTTAAATCTTCAGACAGTTGTCTGTTGCTTTGGTGCTCTGAACAGAAGTATTAAATTTTGTTTGGCATTGTAATTACAGCCTTGGCCTCGTCAAGCGATTTTGGTACTTATAGCCTATGCGAGCAGCGAAGGTTCAGGCGATCCTGCGCATCCGCGCAGACTCGCCAGAACCTTCGCTGCTCCCTCACACAAGCAGTGAATCAAGAGGAACCTTCAGACAGAAAGCCATATCCCTGGCCTCTCTGAATGGCTGGGCATGGCAGTTAAAATTTGTCATGACGGAATGCTCGAAGACACAAATTCGCTTGGCGGGGCTCTGCCTTATTATGTCAGAATTCGTGTCTTTGGTGAGAGGTGCGAGGTAATTATATGTATTACAAAAAACAAGCCTATACAAATACATTGTAAACTTTACCAACGAAAAAAAATGGAAAAAAATACGTTGAAAAATTGTGATATTTTTTTTCTTATTTCTGCTAATAATATAGATTGTGGGTGCTCGTTAGAACCGCCTCATCGAGGCGGTTGTAACGAGTACCCACAATCTACATTTTAGAGCAAAATAAGAAAAATAAGGTTTGCCCCTGTAAACCCCAGTTTTACTATATAAAATGGGGTTCAAGGGGTCAGCATTATATAGGCTTGTTTTCGTGATGGATTCCTGATCATTGCCTTCAATCCTATTTCGTTTTATGATAACAATTGGTTTCTGATGTTTATTAATTGCTGAAGAGTGATTCATAAATCTTATGCTGTCTAAGGCG
This sequence comes from Lucinisca nassula, assembly GCA_963580285.1. Taxonomy (NCBI): domain Eukaryota; kingdom Metazoa; phylum Mollusca; class Bivalvia; order Lucinida; family Lucinidae; genus Lucinisca; species Lucinisca nassula. The sequence goes on along the minus strand of OY757010.1, from coordinate 44,173,096 downwards.
GTTCTAACATGTACCCACAATCTATGTTTTGGGCAAAAATTGTAAAAAAAATAAAATCTTCCTTTTTTGTGATAAAATTTCCAATATATTTGAATATGCGTGTTTCCATAATGCACTGTGTCACAGAGTGAAGTTATGGAAGGTGGAGGAGCGCTTGCTCCTTGAACTTTCTAGTCATTTCCAATAAATTTCCCCATTTTTATACCCCGCCACACGATAGTGGCGGGGTATTATGTTATACCCTCCGGTGTCCGTCCGTCCGTATGTCCGCACCAACAAATGTATAGTTAGGTGGCTATGTAAATGGACAGAATCAATGTAAGTCTATGGGATTTATTCCGTTAGACACCGAAAATACTTCTTTTCTGTGGCTAAAAGTAGCCACTTGAGTATCAATCCTGCCAAAAATAGCCACATAAGTATACATCCGTGAGAACGTCCGTCCGTCCGTCCGTCCGCCCGCACTTCGTTTCCGATCGATAACTTGAGTATTTTTTCACGGATTTTGTTCAAATTTTGCATACATATTGGTATCGGGGATGAGTGGTTTGGGATTGTTAATGGGCAAAATCCGTTAATTTTTAACAGAGTTATTGCCCTTTTCAGTATCTGAAAAATGGTTTTTGGCCTCTAATTCCCTTACTATATGGAATATCTGGATGAAACTTCACAGATATATAGAGGACTTATTGGTTCATATCGTGGCTAAGGACCGCTACTCTGGCTATACCAGTTCTTGAGTTATCTGCCCTTGAAGTATTTAAAATGCATTTTAGACTGTAGTTCCTTTATTATTTACAATATCTTGCTGAAACTTCATAGATATGTAGTAGATTAAATGTTACATACTGTGGCAAAGGAACATGACTCTGGCTTTCCCAGCATTTGAGTTATCTGCCCTTGAAATATATAAAAAAGGGATTTCGGCCTATAGTTCATTTATTATTTGAAATATATGGATAAAACTTCTACACCCTCTGCTGTCTGTCTGTCTGTCTGTCCATCCATTTGTATGTCTGTCCATCTGTCTGTCTGTCCCTTTTCAGTATCTGAAAAATAGTTTTTTGCCTCTAGTTCCCTTACTACATGTGAGTGGTTAACCAGTACTTAGTGCACATACTTCATGCCTGCCCTTCTTGAATCAGCGGAAGGAGCACAATGACCATAGAAATTACTTCACGATCAGTCTTCACGAAAGAATATAGTCAGACAGGCAGTACATCGTAAAACATGAAATTCTTACATGTACCACATAAAGATACATGTTCCACAGCCATTTAAGGTAAATACTTGCCTCCATAATGTTCTAATAATGTCAACTTATTGAGTTGCCTTCCCATCAAATGTCTGAAAAAATGGATTTTTACATGTGCTTCCTACATCTTCTAACAACTTCATCCACTCACATTAAGACATTACACTTGCGGATCATATCTCTGCTATCCCCTTTCTAGTTATTTAGCCTTGATATATTTTCAAATAAGTTACATTGCTTAGCAGCGGCGGGGTATTATGCAGTGTCTGCGGTGCTTTTATTCACATTTCATATGTACCGTATATTTTATCTATCGTTAAGAACTTCATCAATACCGCATATCTACTCATACATGTGCTCTGACCTTACGTAAATCATTAGGAAAACATGTCCGTGTGAAATAATGGCGTCCAACATGGTGTCAGAAGCGACAAATTTCGGATAAAAATGATAAAGTCTTCCTTATTTCTGCTTTCAACATAAATCGTGGGTGCTCGTTAAAACCGCCTCATTGAGGCGGTTCTAACGAGTATCCACAAACTATGTCTTGGAGTAAAAATAAGAAAAAATACTGTTTACCCCCGTAAACCCCAGTTTTCTCTATATAAAGTGGGGTATAGGGGGGTCTTCATTTCACGGACTTGTTCACGTGATGAATACCGCATATCTACTCGTACATGTGCTCTGTCCTTACCTAAATTAAGCGCGCGTTACACCTAACTCATAAACAATGCATGCGAGCACATCCTTGCATTGTTCTATCTATCTATCTATCTATCTATCTATCTATCTATCTATCTATCTATCTATCTATCTATCTATCTATCTATCTATCTATCTATCCTGCAGCACCCTCTTGCCAGATAATTTATCTTCCCAATTATTAGTTATTCAGGTATGCATTTACTTTATTTCATTCATGCCCACTTATTTGTCACTATTTCACGAATATGCACATTTTGCTATAATCAGATAATATCCTTTCGACCATTATTCCTGGCAGGAATTGGACTTATGTCTACCTCAAGGACAAACACTTGATGTAATATTCAGATTGACGTGGTCGGAGGGGGAAGGTTTCGATAAAGCCGAAAAAACATGGAAGCATCCGATTTTATTTTTCATATTTGAACGCCGGCCCGCCCTTCAAGTTTTGTAACATGTTGAAAGAGTACTTACGCCAACCATAAGAAGCAATGCTGTCTCTTTTAAGATGAGGCAACTCTTAGCGACCATCAATACATTGTACTACATACAACTGAAACTGCACTCCTGGGAAGATAGTGAAGCAGAAAACAATAAAACAAGATGGCAGTGTTCTTGCTCGACACAGAGGATCTTACATGAGTGTTCATGTATTATTGAATTTATTAAACGAGTTGAGGAAAAGGGATAAATTGCGAGGCTTTGCTTAATATCATTAAATCGTGGTTAATAGTTGGAATCACCTCAACTGAGCAGTAAGAAAGATTCTTGCACACCAGACAAGGAAATCCGTGATTTTACCCTGGGTTAGAAATTACAACCTCATGCGCGGCGTCGTCATGCGTGACGTCATTAAACATTCCTGTTATGTCATCACAAAATGGCGGACGTCGGTAACCGAAGTGACAGCAGCATAAAAAATTCGCAATAGAAATGGAAGGTATGCAAGAAAAAGAATCCAATATGGGTGTGAGGGGTGGATAGAAAAATCCGTCCCGAGGGATAACTGTCCGGCATCACTCGGCAAGCCTCGTGATGCCGGACAATGTCCCTCGGGACAGATTTTTCAATCCACCCCTCACACCAATATAAGATTCTTATAATATCCCAAACTTGTCCTGGCAGTACTCCTTATCTGAAGCTACTGACGTTTTCCCAGTGTCTGATGTTTTCTATCTCATTACGAAAACACGCCTATACAAATACACTGTACTTTTACCACCAAAAAAACAAAATTTTCAGATGAAAAATTTTGATATAGAAATAAGCAAAAATAGTGTATACCCATGCAAACCCCAGTTTTACTATATAAAAGTAGTGTTTATATTGGTCAAATTTATATAGGCGTGTTTTCGTGATGTGATGCCGGCTTCTCCATTTTTTTTCAAAAGAAGAGTGAGTGAGTGAGTGTTAGAGTTTTACGTCCCACCAACAGCTAAGGTCATACGGAGACGGGACCTCGGTTTAAAGACTCATCCGAAAAGTCTGGAGAAGCCCGGGGTCGATCCTGCGATCCCTGGTTTACAAGGCGAGTAGCGTAACCCCTACACCACGGAGGCTTCTTTTCAAAAGAAGACATATGGGGATAATTTTCATATTGCGTTAGAAATGTTGTTCATTCATGTTGGATAGTCCCCGCCAATCGGGGCTTGAAGAAACAGATGGGCTGAATGATGCTTCCACGCAGAGCTGTAACCGACCCATACACGAGTACTGGTAAACCGCTTAGGGGATCTAAGCCTGCCCAGACAATGCAGTGCGAGTCGGTCCGTCCACGCTTATAAATCCTATTGGTTTCATTTGGCGGCAGGGCTTGAGATGTCATTTCATCTCAATGCCGGGTAAAAGTCCCACAAAATTGGAAGCAACGTCTCCAAAATAACCTTTACAGTGTTGACGGGGACGTTAAACCTCACATCAAACAAACATTCATGTTGGAATTATTATTATTATTATTATACCACATTTATATAGCACTCTTTTCATATAAAATACATGTTCAAAAGTGCTTTACACCAGCTAAAATATATAACAGCTGAGGTAAGAACTGAAAAAAGGTTAAAGAAGTCAATTACGGGCCTCCGTGGCCTAATGGATAAGAGCGCTGACTCTTAGTCATTAGGTCTCTCACCGCCGTGGGTTCGAGCCCCGCTCGGGTCACGTGTGAGACGCCAAGTTCTGCAACGGAAGGTCAGGTGGTTTTTCTCCGGGTAATCCGGTTTTCGCCCACCTATGATTAACGATCGGCTCGATATGAGTGAAATAATCTTGAAAGGGCCGTAAAACCCAAACCAAAAAAAAAAAAAAAAAAATAAATAAATAAAATAAAGATGTCAATTTGATCAAAAAAAATATATATCATCTATCAGTAGTGCAGTATATACATATATTACAAATAAATTATCATGTATTTAAATGCTAACTGAAATTTCTTATTGCATATAGGACACTGTGTTATGGAAAACATTCAAACACTGTTCTGACAGTCATTTCAAAAGCTTACTTTGGTAAATTGTTAGCACTTATTATCCAAAGATCTGTTTGAACATGTGAGTTTTAATTCTCTTTTTGAAATATTTACACTTTCAGACTTTCTGGTGGAGACTGGCAGTGCATTCCACAGTTTGGGTGCGATAGACGAAAAGTTTCTCCCACCGTACCTTACTGTCCTGCTTTTCGGCACAACTAATTGTTTAGTGTTCTGAGATCTTAGGCTTCTTGCAGGGTGCTATATTTCTAACATGTCTTTAATATAACTTGGAGACTGGTCATTTAGTGCCTTATATGTAAGCATTAGGATTTTGAATTCCTCTCTGTGGTTAACAGGTATCCAGTGTAACTCCTTTAACACTGGAGTAAATGTTCATACCGTGATGTCTTGCCCAACATGGTCTTAACCCTGCAGGCACAAAACGTTGACTCAACGTTGAAATAACGTTGAAACAACGTGTCAACGTTTGTTCAACGTTGAGTGCCTGCTGGGTAGGTATTCCACTCAGCAGTGCACTGCAGTAATCGAGACGGGATGTTACCAGAGAATTCACCAGCGACTTAGTTGCGTCTGTCGTGATATACTTCCTGATATGTCCAATTTGACGTAGCTGCATATATCCAGACCTACAAACTGTGTTAATGTGTTTGTCCATATTTATTTTGGAGTCCAGAAAAGGACCAAGATTTCTGACACATTCAGAGTGTATAATCTCTGTATTTCCAATCTTAGTTGTTATTTTTTCCAACATGTTTTGGATTATTTAGTGAGGTGAAAAGGATGAGTTTAGTCTTATCTGCATTGAGCTTTGATATGTTTCTATTCATCCAGGCTACAATTTCATTTAGACAGTTTTCAACACTGCGTATAGCGTCTGTTCTAGTAACTTTGCTTGTAGATTTAAAGGACAGATACAACTGGCTGTTATCTGCATAAAAATGATGACTCAGTCTATGTTCTTACAAATTTCTCCTACTGGCTTGGTGTACATAGTAAAGAATTTTTTCGGCCCCCGCCCATCGGGACTTGAAGAAACAGATGGGCTACATGATGCTTCCACGCAGAGCTGAAAGCGACTCGCACACGAGTACTTGTAAACCGCTTAGAGGATCTAAGCCTGCCCAGGCAAAGCGGTGCGAGTCAGCCCGTCCTTGTTAATAAACCCTATTGGTTCATTGGGCGGCAGGGCTTGAGATGTCATTTCATCTCAAGGTCGGGTAAAAGTCCCACAAATCTGGAAGCAACGTCTCCAAAATGACCTTTACAGTCTTGAAGCGGACCTCAAATCAAACAAAATAAAGAATTTCGGTCCTAAGACTGACCCTTGTGGAACACTTAGTTCCATAAAGACTGGCTTTGACAGTTTATCATCTATGGTAACAGTCAGATACCGATCCTGTAGATATGAGGAATGGTGCAGATGGGTCGATTTTAAATGAGCCCCGCCAAGCGAATTTGGGTCTTCGAGCACTCCGTCATGACAAACTTTAACTGCGCATGCCCAGCCATTCAGAAGGGCCAGGGATATGGCTGTCTGTCTGAAGGTTCCTCTTGATTAACTGCTTGTATGAGCGAGCAGCGAAGGTTCTGGCGAGACTGTGCGGATGCGCAGGCTCGCCTGAACCTTCGCTGCTCGCATAGGCGATAAGTACCAAAATCGCTTGACGGGGCCCAAATAATACCCACAACATAATATTGTGGAAAAGTACCTCAAACTTATCTTAAGTACGCCATTTCATTTTCATTTCAGATCATTCTGATGCTGGTGGCTGTGGTGGCTTATGCTGCTGTGGCTTCTCCAATTATAAACCGTAAGGGGAACGCAATACACAAGACAGTGCATAAAATCAACGGGCGAGTTGCTGCGCCTCCTTCAACTATAAGACGTAAGGAAAACGCAATACACAAAACAGTGGATAATATCGACGGGCGAGATGCTGTGCCTCCTTCAACAACTCCTTCAACTATAAAGCAAATTGAAAACGCAGTAAAAGAGATAGTGGATAACATCGACTGGTAAGTTGATGTGCCTCCTTCAAATGTAAGACGTAAGGAAAACGCAATACACAGGACAGTGGATAACAGCCTCGGACGAAGTGCTCTGGCTTCTCCAATTATAAAACATTAGGAAAACGCAATACACAAGACAGTGGAAAACATCCTCGGGCGCGACTACTGTATGTAGCAAGTTAGCAACCAATATCAGTTTAAACCTTTTTGTCTTGAACAGGATCTTCCGCTGTTTCATAATGGTAATATGTCCTTGCGGAATAATGGCGTCCAACACGGTGTCAGAAATGACAAATTTTAGTTAAAATGATAACGTCTTTCTTATTACTGCTTTAAAAATAGATTGTGGGTACTCGTTAAAACCGCCTCAACAACAATATCAACGGCACATGTAACTCAATAGCCAAAATTTGAAATACTACAAGGTATAACTTCTTTATGAGTATTTATTAATTGATTATCCTATATTACACAAGGTCAACCAATATTAAAAAAATCATAAATCATATTTTTAATTGCGTCAATTAATAAAATTGTCACTAATCAAGTAATTTCGTATAGTCCCAGTTACAGGTCCTCGGTCAGCTGTATTGGCCTCGGCCTTCGGCCTCGTGCCAATACAGCAGACCTCAGACCTGTAACTGGGCCGATACGATTAATTTGATTAATAACATTATATTATTATTCCCAAAATAACTGTTTTGGTATCAATATAATTGATATGGAATAACTGGCTCATTTTGAATTTTCACTGGGTTTGCTTACACTGCAGTGGTACTGTTCAAGCATTCATTTAGGGGATAAATGTTTTCAAAATTGTGATTTGGGGAGGTAAATCGTCGGTTTTACGGTCGGAAATGTCGTTTTACGGCGACGCGTCAGCGGAGCCGTAAAACGTAATTTGCGATCGTAAAACCGACGATTTACCTCCCCAAATCACAATTTTGCAATAGTTATCCCCATTCTAATGCACTTCTACGGTTGTTTTGTTAAAAACTGTATTATTTTGCACAAAACGGCTAGCGCTGTGAGCAGCGTAAAACCAAAATTCCAGCCAATGAAAAGCGACGTTACGCGATGACGTCGGGTTTCCGACAGTATATCGCAGAATATACTGTCGCAAATTTTTGACGTTATCCAATCAGACGTCGCGTTACATACGCAAGTGCATTAGAAATCCAAATTGGAAGCAGAGAGAGAGAGCGAGAGAGAGAGAGAGCGAGAGAGAGAGAGAGAGAGAGAGAGAGAGAGAGGGAGAGAGAGAGAGAGAGAGAGAGAGAGGAAAGAGAAATATTCATGTTAAAGGCTAATTGAATGTATTTTTGTTTTTCAGGAAGAAAATAGAGCAAGAAATTTGATGTTTCTAAAGACAGCCAACTTTCAGTTTGAAAATTCCTTGAAATGATGCTTCAGTCATAGCATTAAACAGAAACAACAAACTATCTTCAGTCATTTTCCCTTTTTGTTTCTCATTATGACAACAAGTCCGTGAAATGAACACCCCACCAAACCCACTTTTATTCAGAGAAAACGTTTTTTTTTTATCCTATTTCTGCTCCAAGACACATGTTGTGGATGCTCGTTAGACTCATTGAGACGGTTCTAAATAGCACCCACAAGCTAAGTTAGCAGTATAAATAAGAAAAATGTCGAAAGTAGTCTTTTTAGAAAATGAATGTAAAATATACGCACCATGTCTCACTGGTGTGTTATCGTAATGGCATTGAACAAAAACAACAAACTATCTTCAGTAATTTCTCCCCTTTTGTTATTAGCAGTCCTTCGTGTCGTAAGGAGCAACGTTTTGCAATGAATTGTTAATTGATTTTCCCTTGGTCCAGTATTTGCCACCTCGGATATCATTGCTCCTGATAATGGTGACAAAATGGGACAAGCTACCAATATTGCTACTGAATGGAATCTTCCATTGAACTTTCTGCAAAAAGTGAGGGCACTGATCAGACTGTGCTCTGTGGCATCGGATCTACACCTGCACTATTTGCCAGTGCCCTTTTTTTGGGCTTCCCATTTAACATTGGTATCAGAATAACTTTTTAAATGTCCATTACGAACCCACGCCTATACAAATATATTGTAAAATTAACCGCCGAAAAACGAAAATTTTCAGATGAAAAATTGTGATGTTATTCTTATTTTTGCTCAAAATATAGATTGTAGATACTCGTTAGAACCGCCTCATCGAGGTGGTTCTAACGAGTACCCACAATCTATATTTTAGAGCAAAAATAAGAAAAATAAGGTGTACCCCCGTAAACCCCAGTAAACCCCAGTTTAACTATTTAAAAGTGGGATTCAAGGGGGTCAAAATTATATAGGCATGTTTTCGTGATGTGTTGATCTGCGTTTTTGGTACCTGTTAGAGTCCCCTCGATCAGGTCATACAACCGAGGTTTCTGAAAGAGTCATTCTTTCGTTTATCCTTGTAACATCCCCTTTCCTGGTGATATATATATATATAACTTTATTTCTTTATTTCCATGCTCAGAGCTGACCAAGATAACATACAACATGGCATATTTCTGTATAATTGAAATAAAACTGTAGCATCTAGCGAGACATTTTACCGAGTGACCATTGACCAAGCTTTCGACCCATATTCAATGTAGACTGAGGCATTATAAATATGTTCTGGAAAAATTGCATGAAGATTAAGAAAAAGAAAACCCATGACCTCTAGACGGTGAACAAGGTACTAAAAATCAAAATCAAAAATGAGTTCCTTTAAGAGCAATGAAAACATTCATAAGAAAGAAGATGGGTCATACTACGTAGTTTCGGCTAATAAAGCCTCATCAGTGACCCTGTAATGATCCGGCAAAGAAAGCCAGAGGAAACATGCTGCAATTTTGCGAATTTCGAATAGGCAGTAGATTCAAAGACTGATATAAATCAAAATTGGGTCCAAATAATTAAAAACCTGTCTAGAATATGAGTCTAAACCAATAATTTATTTCCGATTTCTCAGAATATTCACACTGATCTCAAAGGACCAAAAGTAAAATATAAACTGCACTATGGTTGATACTGACCTAGTTCTTGACCTGTCTTAACCAATATTCAAATGTGACAGAGATATCATGAAGACAAACATTCTGGTTATGTTTTTCTTTAGAATTAGATACAAGTATGGCCTTCCATGGGTGAAGAGAGGTTTAAAGAAAATTGGCCTAGTGGAATGGGTTTTTAGCTCAGCCGAGCACAAGGTGCTGCATGTGAGTTATTGTGATGCGCGTGTAGCCGCCATCCGCCGGCCGTCTGTCCGTCCGACGTCGATGACATCTCCTAGACTTCTAAGCTAATTTCAAAATAATTCCATACAAATGTTTCTGTCAACAATGGTTCTATTCCATTGAAAAAAATACCATCGTAGCTACATATGCATAAAAATATAAGTAAAGGCAATGCTCAGCTATCGATACAATTAATCCTCAGCTCCCATTAGAGACACCAAAGGGAACGAAACACAAATAGACCCTAATGGAAACACCAATAGCAGAAAGCCAAAAGGACAGTTACTTTCCCACAAAATGGCCCATTGGCTATCCAAAACAAAATAATATAAGCGATACAAACACTCAAAGACAGCCCATAACAAAAATTAGCCGCGACAGAAGAACCGCCTTGGAACGGTCAGAGAAACGACATCCACTGGGGGCTTAAATCGATTTTACGTGGCCATAATCCTCGCCCTTACTTCCGTCGCGATTTAGACAAATAATTTGTTCAGTACTGGACTACGGCATTCTAACTCATCAGTGCAACATCTTCGTGAACACAAAAAAAATCAAACAACCACAGGGATGAAACAGCGGTGAGGACTCGACAGCAAGAAACCACTGAAATGCTGGAGCAAAAGAAAACCAACAGTTATACTCCTATGAGCCCGAGCAGAGACAGAGCATCAGGCGGCGCCAACCAACATTACATAGAATTAGATTCTCTCTAACTCCCAGTAAGCCTTTACGCTGGAACCGTCATAGAATCTGAGGCCTGACCCACCGGCGTGAAACTCAAGATAAACTTTAAAACGACATTTCCTCCCAGACCAATGGCCCGATTTGAAAACAAATCACAGCCATTTTCTTAAGTAACCCTATTTCAAAAACTGCTTAAGGGACTTCCCCCTCTGAAATAAAATGGCCGTCAGATCTAAAACTAGAACAAAAAAGTGAGATGATCAGGAATCGATACAATTAACCAACAACTCCTTTCAAAGACACCAAAGGGAAAGAAACAAAAGCATGAAATAACCTGACCATAATGGAAACATCAATAGCGGAAAGCCAAAAGGACAGTTACTTTCCCACAAAATGTTCGTTTGGCTGTCCAAAACGAAAAGATATAAGCGATACAGACACTCAAAGACAAACCATAACAAAAATTAACCGCGACAGAGGAATCGCCTGGGAATGTCAGTGAATGAAATAAATTTCACTGCATGTTGGGGGGGGGGGGGGGGGGCTTAAATCGATTTTACGCGGACACAATCCTTACACTTGTTTCGGTCGCGATTAAGACCAATTATTTGTTCAATCCCATTATGATAACACACCCGTGCGACATAGTGCATTTTTCGCATCTCCAAAATGGCCATTTTTCTGATGAAAATTCTTGATATTTCTCTTATAAATACTGCAAACATAGGTTGTGGGTGCTCGTTGGAACCGCCTCATTGAGGCGGTTCTAACGAGTACCCACAACCTATGTCTTTGAGCAAAAATAAGAAAAATAATGTTTACCCCCTTAAACCCCAGTTTTCTCTTTATAAAGTGGGGTATAGGCGGGTCTTCATTTCACGGACTTGTTCACCTGATGCGCATGAAGGCTTCCTAATTCATCAGTGCAAAATCTCGGAGAACACAAAAATCAAACAATCAAAGAGATGAAACAACGATGAAGACTCGACACAACAAGCCACTAAAAACTACAGCTAAAAACAAACGGCCCAACCAGAAACCTTTAAATGACATATCGTTCTAGAGTAATGGCTCGATGACACCATGTTGTCACAGAAATGTTCCTAAGGGAACCCTCTACAGAAAACCCTTGAAATGGTACTGCTTCCCCGAACAAAATAACCAAAAGGGATAAACCAGAAACACCTTTAAACACTCATTCATCCTATGCTAATGGCTCGATTTAAGAGTCATTTCACGGAAATATTCCTTTGGTGACCCGCTGATAAAATTGTTAAAATTGTTCCACCATGCTGAAGAAAATTGCTGTTTGAGCTAAAAATAAATAAAAACAAACTTTGAACTGCACGCTTTAGGTCAATGGCCCGAATTCAAAATGATTTCGCAGGAAGGTTTCATTATTTGCCATTACAAGAATTGCTAAAAGAAAATGCACTCGGCTTATTAAAAACGAACACAGAGCTAAAAATAGAAGAAAAACAATAACCGTCATTTCGTTTTGGTCCCTGGTACGATTTCAACATTACGCAAACACACCTATATAGTTTTGACCCCCATTGAACCCCACTTTTATATAGTAAAACTGGGGTTTACTGGGGTAAACCTTATTTTTCTTATTTCTGCTCAAAAATATAGATTGTGGGTACTCGTGAGAACCGCCTCAATGAGGCGGTTCTAACGTGTACCTACAATCTATATTTTGAGCAGAAATAAGAAAAATATAATTTTTCATCTTAAAATTTTCATTTTTTAGGTAAAATATACAATGTATTGGTATAGGCGTGTTTTCGTAACGATACTTTCAATGGAGTATTCCTCTTATGCCAATTTACCAATATAGAAGTGAAGGTAGTTATCAGGAATCAATACAATTATTAACCCTTTTTGTACCAAATGGAATCTTCCTCCTTATATATAGCAGGAGTCCATTTCAAAATTTAGGGGTGTCAAGTGGTGTTTTCTTCAAAATTTGTTCGGAAAATGGCTGAACTTTTTGCAAACAGTGGAGGCCCTGATCAGACGCCGCGTTCTGTGGCGTCTGATCTGGGCCTGCACTGTTTGCCAAGGTACCCCTTTAGGGGTTTCTGGTACTGAATGGGTTAACACACACTTCCCGTTAGAGACACCAATGGGAAAGAAACACGAACATGAAAATACTAGACGCTAATGGAAACATCAATAGCGAAAAGCCAAGAGGACAGTTACTTTCCCATATAATGACCAATGGGCTGTTCAAAAAGAAAATGATATAAACGATACACACATTCAAAAACCGACTATAACCAAAATAAACCGCGACGGAAGAGCCGCCTTGAACGGTAAATGTGTGTAACTGGGGTCTTAAATCGATTTAACGCGGCCGCAATCGCCTTTCTTTCGTCGCGATTTAGACAAATAATTTGTTCAGACCACGTGAAAGCTTCCTAACTCATCAGTAAATCCCCGAGAACACAACTCATCAAACAACCACAGAGATGAAGGAGGACTCAACAGCAAGAAATAACTGAAATGCTGCAGCAAAAGAAAACCAACAGCTAGATATAAATTACAAGTAAAGTAGAAGTAAAACAAAGATCAGGAATTGATACAATTAACTTACTCCACCCATAAAAGACACCAAAGGGAAAGAAATACAAACATTAAGCGACCAGACCATAATGGAAACCTAAACAAAGGAAGGCCATAAGGACAGTTACTTTCCCACAAAATGGCCATATGACCATCCAAAACCAAAAGACACAAGTGATACACACAGTAAGTAACAAACAACAACATAAATAAATCGCCACAGAAGAGCCGCCTTGGAACGGTCAGTGGAAGATTTCCACTGGGGGGCTTAAATCGATTTTACGTGGCCACAATCCCCGCCCTTACTTCCGTCGCGATTTAGACAAATAATTTGTTCAGTCCGCATGAAGGCCTCCTAACTCATCAGTGCAACATCTCCGTGAACACAAAAATCAAAGAACCACAGAGGTGAGACAACGGTGAGGACTCGACAGCAAGAAACCACTGAAATGCTGGAGCAAAAGAAAACCAACAGTTAGACTCCGATGAGCCCGACCAGAGACAGAGCATCAGGCACCAACCAACATTATCTCTCTAATTTTCAATAAGTCTTTACGTTGGAGCCGTCATAGAATCTGAGGACTGACCAACCGGCGTGCAATTAAAGAGGGAAGCAAAGTTGCCAACCGTGATTGGGTTAACTACCATGCATGCAGTCTGTCGTATAATATCCATGTTGTACCCAATCTTTTTATATCGAAGAATGATATCGAAGCCTTTACGCTGGAACCGTCATAGAATCTGACCCACCGGCGTGCGATTAAAGAAGGAAACAAAGTTATCAACCGTGAATAAGTCTATACCGTGCATACAGTCTGCCAACAACATTTATGTTGTACGCAATCTTTTATGATATTTTAGCAAACCTGCTAAAATGGCATCGGTTGGCTGATGACAGCCTGGGCAAAAAGGCAGTTTAAGAGGGTTATCTGTTAAACATTATCAGTCCTCATGCTTGGTGTTACCAGCAAAGCATAGCGGAAAGGAAATCATTACGTGTGGCATAGTGCACTTTTTCATATCTACAAAATGTTTACTTTTCTGGTGAAGATGAATAATGTTTTCTTATTTATACTCCAAACATAGGTTGTAAGCGTTTCAAACGAGGACCCCCAAACTATGACTTTGAGCAGAAATAATAAAACTATTGTATACCCCTGTACACCCCAGCTGTCTCTATATAAAGTAGGGTTTAGAAGGGCTTTCATTACCTGGACTTGTTAATATCATTACGATAACACACCCGTGCAATAAAATGCAATTTTCAAATCTCCAAAATAACTACTTTTCTGATGAAAATCAGTGATATTTTCTTATAAATACTGCAAACATAGGTTGTGGTGCTCGTTAGAACTGCCTCATTGAGGCGGCTCTAACGAATCCCCACAACCTATGTTTTGGAGCAAAAATAAGAAAAATAATGTATACCCCCGTTAACCCCAGTTTTCTCTATATGAAATGGGGTATAGGGGGGTCTTCGTTTCACGGACTTGTATACGTGATGGACGTGAAAGCAAATTGGCAAACAAGTAAAATTTAACGAAATTAATTCACAAACTATTTCAAATACCTGTCAGTACTGTAACAAGAGGGACATAATGGCCCTAGATCGCTCACCTGATCCTTATTGCAGAATTAAAATAGAAAGTAATGTAAGGTGGAGTCCATTGTTTGAGGAGTTTTGGTTGACAGTGACCGAAGAAAGATTTCTGTGAAATTATTTCAAATATTCAGGAGTAGAACTCATTTTAAGGGTTGTATATGTTTCGGTTTTGGTGACTTTCATATTCGATGGAGCGAAAGGATTTTAAGGCAACTTTGACAGAGGGTCACCCATGCATGAAACATTCCTCCGAAATCATTTTCTTTTGAGGATGAAGTCTTTAAAAAAGTCCAGTTGATAGTACAGACTTGACTTTTAAGTCACTATCTGTGCACCTTGTATTGACAGTGAGGGTCAGGTCCTAGCGCACCTTACGACAATGATCCGGCTCAGTCTCACTTACAATGCTTTAAAAAAGTCAAGTTGATAGTACAGACTTGACTTTTAAGTCACTATCTTGTGGTGGCAAGAGGGGGTGGGTGGCATCTGTCTGAAGCTAGACTTATGAGGCAGTAGTTCCCTTTGACAATACAGAACTGACTTACGAGTATACAGGTCAACAGCAAGGTCACAGGTCAAAATGAGTGGGAAACCCTTGTCGCGAGAAACCTGCATGCCAAATATGAAGGCTCTATCTCAAACGGTTCAAAAGTTATGATAAAGTAGGTCACAAGTCAAAGGCATAGGTTAGAAACTTTTGTTTGAGTGAGAAGCCCTTCTCACAAGAAATCTACGTGTCAGATATGGAGGCTCAATCTCGAACAGTTCAAAATTTATCATAAAGTAGAATGAATCTTTTATCTAAAATGGTTCAAATCTTATGACAAATTAGAAGTGGAGACAATGATCAGGAATCGATATAATCAACCAACAGCTCCCATCAGAGGCACCAAAGGGAAAGAAACACCAACATGAAACAACATACCTAGTGGAAACATCAATATCGGAAAGCCAAAAAGACAGTTTCTTTCCCACAAAATGGCCAATAGGCTATCCAAAATAAAATAATATAAGCGACACAAACACCCAAAGACAAACCATAACAAAAATAAACCGCGACAGAAGAACCGCCTTGGAGCGGTCAGCGGAAACGAATTCCACTGGGGGGGGGGGGGGGGGCTTAAATTACGTGGCCACAATCCTCGCCCTAGGTAGGTAAAAGGTCATGATCACAGGCCAGTTTCTTGTATGGGCGGGATGCCCTTGTCATTAGGAACATACAAGTCGAATATGAAGGCTCTATCTCTAATGGTTCAAAAGTAATGATAAAGTAGGTAATAGGTCCAGGTCAAAGGTCAAACGTTTTGTATGAGTGGGAAGCCCTTGTCACAAGAAACATACATGCCAAATATGAAGGCTGTATCTCATATGGTTCGAGGGTTACAATGTATGTTAAAGTAGGCCACAGGTCATGGTCACAGGTCAAATTTCCTTGCATGAGTGGGAAGCCCTTATCACAAGGAACAGTCATGCCAAATATGAAGGCTCTATCTCAAACAGTTCAAAAGTTATGGCAAAATGGCCTACTGACCTACTTTTTGACCCGACACGACCTATATTCGAACTATACCATTGTGAGCAAGTTTGATGATTATTGAACAACATCACGGTAACACGCCTATGTAATTTTGACTCCCTTGAACCCCATCTGTATATAGTAAACTTGGGGTTTACAGGGGTAAATCAGAAGTGAAGGCAATGATCAGGAATCGATACAATTAATCCACATCTGCCATCAGGTACCAAAGGGAAAGAAACACAAACACGAAACAACCAGACCCCAATGGAAACACCAACGGCGGAAAACCATAAGGACAATAAGACCCACAAGTTGGCCAATTGGCTATCAAAAGCAAAATAATATAAGCGATACACATACCCAAAGACAAACCATAACAAAAATAAACTGTGGCAGAAGAACGGCCTTGGAACGGTCAGTGAAACGAATTCCACTTAGGGGCTTTAATAGATTTTACGCAGCTGCAATCCTCGCCCTAACTTCCTCGATGAGGCGGTTCTAAAGACTATCCACAATCTATATTTTGAGCAGAAATAAGAAAAATATCACAAATCTTCATATTAAATTTTCTTGCGTTTTTTTCGGCGGTAAAGGTTACAATGTATTTATATCAGGCCTCATACTGACCAAGCTTCTCCATGCCTGAAAGTCCCAATTTTGCAGCCTTTACCCTAATCCTGCTGAATACGACAACCATTACCTTTGCAAACAGTAGAGATCCAGATCAGATGGATTCTGAAGAAGCCATCTGATCTGGATCTACACTGTTTTTAATGCAGTTTGTGAAATGAACAAATACATCATAGAAAGTTGATCAATTTTCAAGTAATTTGATTGGTGAATAGTCAGAAATGGGTGTGGCTAAATAATTTATTTAGCATAATAAGGGTTTAATAGTCATTTCAAACAGAATACAGGAGGGAAAATCAAAATCTAAAAGCCTGAAATCAAGAAAAAAATCAAGCTTTAAAAGCCTGAAATCCTGCAAATGCCTGAAAAATATAAGGCCTGTTATATAGGCGTGTTTCGTACTGAAAAATGTGGCCTACAGAGTGTTCATAAGGTTTTCTATGATTTGACCTACTTACTGGCCTTCATTTTGATCTGTCATGACCCATATTCGAACGTGACCGAGGTATTGTCAGGATGTTTATTTTGAGCAAGATTGATGATGATTGGACTAAAACGATGTCCGCTAGAGTTTTCACAAGTGTTTTCTATGATTTTATCTACTCACCTATTTTTTGACCCGACATGATAAGTATACGCATGCATGACACACGACGGACGACGCACGACGGACGACGCACGACGACGCCGAACATCTAGCAGTCACAAAAGCCCACCATGACCATCGGTCAGATAAGCTAATAAATTAAGAAAATTTCTTCATAGCTCCGTTCTCATATTTAGCCTATTAAGTAAACAAAGTAGTGCATAATACTATTCAGTGGGTTAAACAGATGCACGAAGCAAAAATGATCTTATATATTGTATTTAGACCCTTGCAAATGATGCAGACTCAGATAAGGTGTCTGACCAGGGTCTATACCATTTGCTTAAATACAGAAATTTAAGTTCCAAGTGGCATTTAGGCAGGTGCCCCGACCAGAGTAATAGATTGGAGTGTGCAAAATAGCCCAATGATAGAAAAATAGATAACATAGTCTTGCATTGAACCATCATCAAAACGATTCTATTTCATGTTGTTACATTACAACGCAGGTGGTGTGAGTCAGACCGTCCAGTCCATATAACCCTAATTGGTTTCATTGGACTTGAGATGTCATTTCATCTGAATGTCGGGTAAAAGTCCTGCAAAGCTGGAAGCAAGGTCTCCAAAATGACCTCAATAGTGTTGACGGGGACGTTAAACCACAATCAAACAAACAAACATTACAACGCAGGTGAGAGAAAAAGGTCAATCGTTGACATCTTGCTTTTATCAGATTTGACCGATATTCAATCTGGACAGAAATTACCAGGATATACATTCAGTTTTGTTTCATTTAGAATTACCGCCCCGCCCATCGGGGCTTGGAGAAATAGAATGGGCTGCACGATGCTTCCACGCAGAGCTGATACCGACCGCACATGAGTACTGGTAATCCACTTAGAACGTCTAAGCCTGCCCAGGAAAATTGCTGCGAGTCCATGCTTATAAACCCTGTTGGTTTCATTTGGCGGCAGGGATTGAGATGTCATCGGGTAAAAGTTCCACATAATTGGAAGTAACGTCTCCAAAATGACCTAAATAGCGTTGACGGGGACGTTAAACCTCAAATCAAACAAACAAACAAAACAAATTCATTTAGAATGAAGCAATACTGTGGTCTCTAGTTAGTGAACAAGATTTTAAAGATTTTTTTTTAAGTTACCCTAGTTTTTATCTGACATAACCCACATTCGAATTGGATGAAGATATCATTTAGACATTTATTCTGGTATAGTTCCATGAAGGGTAAAGCAAAATGGAGACCTGCAGTGAGTGAACAAGCTTATAAAGACATTAAATCGAACGAAATTTTGACCTTATGTGACCAATATTCGAACTCGACTAAAGCACAATCAAGAAAAGCATACTTCATAAGTTTCATGAAGATTGGAGCAAAACTATGGCCCTTAGAGAATGAAAAATGATTTGAACAAAATTGGCCCAGTGACTTATTTCTTGATAAGAAATAAAGATATCATTAAGTCAAAATAGAAGTCGAGGCAATGATTGATAACCTGTAGAGTGTGAACAAGGCTTAACGTAATTACACCTACCTAGACAGTATTAGACCAGACATAACCCTTATTCCATTTAGTAATATCCATTATGTAGGTTTTCGTATGAAAGGTGTGCCGAAATTGCCGATCTATTTATATAGTGTGTCACATGGATTTGAATGTTTATTATTATACCTGACTACCATCGTCAAATAGACTATTCTCTGGTCGCATTTTTTTGTTTTACAAATTTCTCCAAATAATCACAGCCTTTCCTGGCTGTCGCAGAGACATGCGTCTTGCGTCTTGGAGTTGGTGGAGGGTCAGGTCTAAAACTTTCCCAAAGTGATGTATGGGCTGAAATGATTATTAAAAGCAAGAAACGAAGAAATTGATGATTCAGATTTTCTGAACGGAGTTTATTAGTTTTTTTAAGCGGTACCTTTTACCTGTTCCTGTCGTCTCTGATGCGAAACGGCCCACTACCGCAGTATCTACGGGTTTTACCCTTTCATCCGCAACGTCATAGGTGTTTTCATTCATAAATCCTGTACACGGAGAAATCCTGAGTACAATTGATATTTATCGAAAAGTAAACAAGAGCAAGTGTGCGTTCATGGAGTAAATTGTTAAAACATACAAAATAGAAGTGAAAGCAATGATCAGGAATCGATTCAATTAATCCACAGCTCCCACCAGAGACACAAAAGGGAAAGAAACACAAATGTGAAATAACTAGACTCTAATGGAAACATCAATGACGGAAAACCAAAAGGACAGTTACTTTCCAACAAAATGGCCAAAAGGCTATCAAAAACAAAATGATATAAGCGATACACACACTCAAATGACAAACCATAACAAAAATAACCTTCCACAGGAGAACCGCCTTGGAACAGTCTGTGAAACTAATTCCATTGAAAACCCAGCTTTATATAGACAAAGTTATGTTAACAGGGAATACATTATTCAGCTTATTTTTGCCCATACACATAAATTGTGAGAACTCGTTAGAACCACCTCAAAGAGGAGGTTTTAACGAGCACCCACAAACTATGTTGGGAGCAGAAATATACATAAAAAATCTAAAATAAAAAAAAATCATCTGAACAGGAATCAAAAACGCCATCGGCGCAGAGGGGTGTATTTTCATAATACATTTCTTGAAGTCAAGGCATATGCACGCACACAGTCCCGCAAGCTAAAGCTGTTAATATATATAAAAGAGGAATGCCGTATAGAAGCCTACTAAAGGGTTAGAACGCTATACCAAAAATGCCAATAATTTCTATTGACATATAATAGCTTCATATATCAGACCTAATTCCAATGTAGGCCTACCTAATATGACATTGTAAACGATCAAATTGCACGACCCGCAGAAAAAGCGACCGACTGAAGTCGGTTGATTTTCTAAGAGTGCCCTAAAATTACCGTGTCATTCTGTCAGTCTGTCAGTCTGTCTGTCCGCCCGTAACCCGTTTGTGAAAATTGGTGATAGTGACTTAACCGCTTGGAATATTTAAACGATTTTTGGCATACTGATAGATATCAATGAGATCTAATTTACCATATTATTACCGTTAAACGACCAAACTGCAAGAATTCTCATTTACTACATTTTTTGTATAATTTTCAGACAATTCACCTCTTCTAAAGCAATTTCTACATTTAAATAAATACCTCAACTTGTTTTAAATAATTCATAGACTTGGAGTCACATCACTTTTTAATGCGAAGCTCAACCATGGTGTTTCAGGCATTACCAATAGCCGACCGAGGAAGTTTTTTGAACACGAGACCATTGGGCCGAGTGTTCAAATATCTTCCGAGGGACCCGGCAAATGTTATTGTAATGAAACAACCACGGCTGCTCGTTTTTCTTGTATAACTTACGATTCCGACGTAAAATGTGACGGTAACGTCCCAATATTCCATATAAACACGTTAAATGCAACTGTAATCCAACAAGGCCGCTAGTTTAGAACGTTGTTATTAATGACGTCAGTTTCGCAATAACGTCCTGACGTCATCCTAAAATCCTAAAACGCCACATGAAAGGCGACCACATAACGTAAACAACGTAACATAAACAAGCCAATGCCAAGATTTGCTGTCAAAAGTTCAAAACCCATGTTCAAACATCCCGTGAACGTCAAGATTTGGCAAGGTTTAATGATTTGGTTTATTTTTATTATGGCTTGTCTTTAAGTGTGTCTATCGCTTAATATTATTTTGTTTTGGATAGCCAATTGACCATTTTGTTGTACATTTGTCCTTTTGGCTTTCTGCTATTGATGTTTCCAATAGGGTCTAGTTGTTTCATGTTAATTTGATCATTTCCTTTACGTCTATTTGGACCCCGTCAAGCGATTTGGTACTTATCGCCTATGCGAGCAGCGAAGGTTCAGGCGAGCCTGCGCATCCGCGCAGTCTCGCCAGAACCTTCGCTGCTCGCTCATACAAGCAGTAAATCTAGAGGAACCTTCAGACAGAAAGCCATATCCCTGGCCCCTCTGAATGGCTGGGCATGCGCAGTTTGAATTTGTCATGACGGAATGCTCGAAGACACAAATTCGCTTGGCGGGGCTCATTCTATGTTAATTGAACCCGGTTCTGTCCTATTCAAGAACAGCTTCAAATAGTCATGTTTACAGTATTTTATGCAAGAATGTGCATTTGCATTTATTAAGTCATGAAATAATATAACACATTTTCGACAAATTATAGTATAATGTATTCACGTGCGTTTGTGTTCTTTATCTGAACCTAGAAACATTACAAAAATATCATTTGGGCAGTCTCGGAATCATCCAAAAAGTTTATCACTTTATTATAATATAGGTTACTTTATTATTGCTTTTCTTCTTTTTCCATTGTAATAAGGCATTCAATCCGTTTTGTAATTTTTATTAGAATTTGTAACTTTATCCGAAGCGGGTTGTGACGCTGATTCCCCTTCTTTGTCTTAACCTCGGAATAATTTCTAAAGTTTTTATTGCAAACTTTTACACAGAATTCAAACCACTGAGAAAATTTATTTTTGTTTCCGGTTTCAATGCGATGCGATGCCGTCAAGTAGCCTATGGTACACTCTTTAACGTAACGTATACTTCGTGCGGCGTCATGGCATGGAAAGTGGATTAACCTGCTGGGTTCTTGCTGCTTTTTTTGTGTTTTCTTTCTTTCTATTCTGTTTTTTATTTTTTCATCACAAATGACTGAACCTAGGTTTTGTGACTTAAATGGTTTGTGACTTAAATAGTGAAATATACATGTAACCAGTAATTTGCGACACTAGGTGCGAAAACTCGTTTATAAAATTTTATGTTTAAAGGGAATGGAAACACCTTCAAGGAGGCAACTCCTGCAAAAGTAGTTTTGTCTCCCATGTCAAAAGGGGTCAACTCCTAAAGGAAAGAATTTGCTCCTGAGTATCAAATTCTTTCCTGTAAGAGTAGACCCATTTTTCATTGGCACAGGGCTTATAGAAAAGGGAACAGGAAGTCCCGAAAGTTGTCTCCCTTTGAAAAATGGCGGAAAATCAGCCAGGTGTTCCCATTCCCCTTAACAGCTCATCACAGTAGAACATCAGTGGCCCGATCTCCTACGACTCTTTTACCATGGATAGGTCGGGCCCATTCTTTAGTCCGCAAGGAATTCCTCCAAATACAAATTGGGATAATTTAGGGACATTTTCTTCATTTATCTTGCGAATGTATGCTGTGTGTACTCATTAGAATCGCCTCCTCGATGAGGCGATTCGAATGATTACACATACCGTACATTTACAATTTATAACACCGAAAAGATACCCCACAATTATCTCCATTATGCCTCATGGAGTGGCACATAGTGTAACCCTCCGTGCCTCGAACTACCGTTATCTCGAAAAAATATTCTTGGTTCCGAAGGGGTTCGAGCCATCGAATTTCGTCTGTCTTATATTTATCATTTTTACGAAGACTGCTGTGCATATACAGCCGGTTTCCGTGGGGAAATCATTACGATAACACATACGTGTGACAATATCTCCAAATGATGACATTTTGTGATATTTGTCTTATTTATACTCCAAATATAGGTTGATGGTGCTCAATAGAACCTTCTCAATGATTCTTGGAGCAGAAATAAGAAACATAGTGTATACCCATGTGACCCCCAGTTTTTCTCTGTATACGATATAGAGTGTGGTCCAGAGGGGTGTTCATTTCACGAAAAAGTTAACATGATTGTCGGCCCCGCCCATCGGGCTTGTAGAAATAGATGGGCTGCATGATGCTTCCACGCAGAGCTGAAACCGACCACTCACGAGAACTGATAAACAGCTTAGAGGATCTAAGCCTGCCCTGGCAGAGCGATACAAGTCGGACCATTCATGCGTATAAACCCTATTGGTTTCATTGGGCGACAGGACTTGAGATGTCATTTCATCTCAATGTCGGGTAAAAGTCCTACAAAATTGGAAGCAACTTCTCATAAATGACATATACTGTGTTGACAGAGAAGTTAAACCTCAAATCAAACAAATTAACGTGATGGTACCAACAACCAAGCAATAAGTTTAAGCAAGAAAGAGAACAAATCCCTTGCAAATGTTCAGAAAAAGGGGTAATCCTTTGGAGGCAAGGACTACATCACAGAACTGAAAATTATGGAACAGGCTATCTAGTTTCGGTCAGTTAGGCCTCATCAGTGTCCCTAAAATATTTCCGGAAGTCTATATTTCTCTTTATAATGTGGGGTATGCAAGGGTTAATCATTTTAGACTTTCACGTAAATCCCACTTCAATTCATTATCCTTCCACTTCCATTTCGACTTCCACGGCTTCTTCTTCTTCTTACTTTCTGCTTTCTCGGCAGGTACCCCGGGTGTTGTTACTTTTGTTGTTGTTGCAGCTGCTGCTGTTGGTGTTGTTGTTGTTGTTGCTGCTGTTGTTGTTGTTGTTGATGTTGTTGTTGTTGTTGTTGCTTCTGCTGCTGTTGTCGTCGTTGGAGCCGTAGTCGAAGTGGTTGTGTAAACTGCTTTGTCAGCTGAACAAGACCAACTAGAGCAACTGTTAAAATATAAGCCTAAGTCTATGTAAATCAAGAAAACAATAACTTATGAAATCAATCAATAAGCAGCGCTTATTAGATATCCCCCGCACTTCGACAAGGTAACGCCTTATATAACGTAATATTGCAGTGTGGCCCGAATAGCCCCCTTTCTTCAGCTCTGAACTTATTTTTGCAAACAAGCTTTTCATTTCGGTCAGAATTTGAGTTTTAAAGTGCAGTTCATTTAAAGTCAATATATGCCAAATTCTCCCTGTCCCAAAGAATTTTTTATGCTTTCCACAAGCGGACCAATCGGCTATATTTCGGCGGTCCAAGCCTAGTTGGAAACGGTCACGTAGTACTCAACGTATAAACGGCAGCTGTTTTATATCTATTTAAAGAGGTCTGTTTGCTACATTTTACCATGTTGCCAGTTCTGAAAATGTGGCCGAATGAAGCAAGGGCGAAATACAATAGAAATACCTGATTTTGACTATTTGGTATTGCTCTAATCTGCTCATCGAATATTCCGACCTTATGTATAGTATACAGAGGATCTTACATGCGTGTTCATGTATTATTGAATTAATTGAACTAGTTGAAGAAAAGGGAAAAAATGAAATGCATAACTGTCCTTATGGCCTTCCTTTGTTTAGGTTTCCATTATGGTCTGGTCGCTTAATGTTTATGTTTCTTTCCCTTTGGTGTCTTTGATGGGTGGAGTAAGTTAATTGTATCGATTCCTGATCTTTGTTTTACTTCTACTTTACCGAGCATTTTATCCCTTTTCCTCAACGAGTTTAAAAAGCCTCGCATTTTATCCCTTTTCCTCAACTCGTTTAATTAATTCAGCGCGAATGCAAGATTCTATTTATCATATGATATTTATAACGCAATTTATTCACGATTGTTTAACAAAAATGTCAATATTTCGCCATTAGTAAACGCGACGTCGTTAAGGACGTCGTACATGTAACGTATCTAACTCATTTGCATATTTAATCCACTTGTGGATTATCGAATTTATTACACAGAGGTTATTATATGGTAAAGGTGTGCCTCTAAGTCATATTGGCACCGGTATGTCATATTGGCCCGAGGGCTTTAGCCCGAGGGCCAATATGACTTCCGGTGCCAATATGACTTAGAGGCACACATTTACCATATCATAACCTCTTTATTACATCATTTATATAGCATAGTTATATTGCAACGTGAAGAAATGAAGGCAAAGAGAATATTTACTTTTTAAAGATTGATGCCGGGAACGTTTCATCGAGTGTGTTGAGGATATATTTTCGGTATCCGCCGAAAAAAAAAAAAGAAATTCCTTTTAAATTTTATAACTGATTAGTAGGCCTACACTAACCATGCTCATTGTAATACAGTAACATAGTAGTGCGCAGCAAATTACGTCACAAGTGACGTCGCAACTGTAAATTTCAAAACCAAAACAAATCGCCATTTTAAAAACAGAATTTCTGCAGTTCAAAGAATGTTTTCAATGTATTTTACAGAATGGTTTGTGCTTATTGGAAGATCATTTCAATTTTAAAGGCTCTTAGTGTCATTCATCAAGCTACTGCATAATCGATTCCGTGTGTAGCAGTCGGTCGCGGTGGTTGTTTTCGTTAAAATACAAGACAATTTTTGGGGACATTTTTCCCTCCCACAGATTTCTTCCGCACAATTTCCAGCTGCTCATAAGTGAAGGGATCTGTTCGTTTAAGGTTGTTGGCAAGACCTTATTGTTTCAAATGTTTGGACATCCCTGCTGTGCTTGAAAGCAACGTCCTTCACAATGCTTCCCAATCGTGAGTGAACTTCTTTTAAAAAGTATTTTGTTTTTCATCTTTCATGCTTGCCACGAAATATTAGACTTTTCTCAAAATCTATTGCTATCAATGTCTTCTATCGCTCTGTCTAGATCCAGAAGTCGGGTTGACATTGCGTCAAGTGATTTTTCTGCGGCCATTTTGAAGCTTATGGTGTACGGCATTAACGTTCTATTGCTATAGTGACAGAGTGGAGCAGTGCCAATATGGAAAGGCAGTGCCAAAAATCCATATTATATGGATTTTTGGCCCCGTCACGTGACTAAGCCATCAAAATAGCGAAATAATGAGCCTGTATTGAAAGATTCTAATGTAATTTTCCTATAGTAGGTATGTAATAAATGGCGTTATTACACTCTCGGACGCGACGTCATATGATAAACATGTAACCCACAATGTATGTTTGTGTGTGAATTCGGGTTTAAAGTCGCTTCAACAATTTTTCAGTCATATCACTACGGTGTCTGGTTGCGACAGGGAGCTCAATGCTCACTTTTTTAGTGTTACCTCACCGAAGTATCATGTCCCAGACACATTACATGATACCACACCCAGTCACATTATCCTGACACTGAGTCGACAAGTCCTAGCTCTACCCCGTAAATCTGAGTGCCAAGCGAGGAGCAGCTAGTACCATTTTTAACGACTTTGGTATGTCGCGGCCCGGGATCGAACCTCAACAGGTCTGAGAGTTTAGCTATTTTTAAAGACTGTCCATAAAAATAAAGACAGTCTTTAAATTTATGGACTCTCGTGTCTCTAGAAAGCAATGCAAATCGTAAGAATTTTCAAAAATTCGAAAATCGCAGAACATGTGTTACGCAACCTTCTTTATTACATGATAATCTGCGCGTAGCTGAAAACTGAGTATGATCCGTTGTCTCATTGATTAATAATTCAAGAAATTAAATATTTGATTCTGTGTAGTTCAGGTTTCTCCCTTACACTATTAACAATGAAATATATCACCTGATGCGTGGCACACTTGTTATTAAGTATATGAAGGGAGAAAAAACCTAAACAATAATATCTTCCGTAGACGTTTAATATAAAAACTCGAAAAGTAGACAACAGTTCGAGAAAAAAAACTTTCTGTGTATGCAATTCATCATGTAACGGATACGTTTATATAATACACATTCTGCTATTTTTGAATTTTGAAAATTCTTACGATTTGCATTGCTTTCTAGGGACACGTGAGTCCATAAATTTAAAGACTGTCTTTATTTTTATGGACAGTCTTTAAAAAATAACTAAACTCTCAGACCTGCTCAGTGTATGTTTACGTGACGGCATGCTTCATCGGGTCTTCGTTTTCATCCGGTATATATACATTGAGAAATATTTTATATATACCAACTTTTAGATATCGTTGATAGTGTCTTGACTAGACAATCAATATAACATTAAAAGGTTCAAGTCAATCTGTTGTATTGCCTATCAATAACAATGTTATGAAGGTAATTTTCATGTCTTAATGAAGCTGATTTCATCACGAAATCTCTCCTGTATATTTTTGACACCATTGATCCCCACTTTAATACAGTAAAACTGGGGTTTACAGGGGGTGATCCTTATTCGAAGAGGCGGTTCTAGCGAGCACCCACAAACTTTATTTTAGCAGACTTAAGAAATATAGCACAATTTTTCATCTTAAAATTATCGAATTTTCGGTGGTAAAGTTTACAGTGCATTTGTATAGGCGTGTTTTTTGTAATGTATTGCTCAGTTTAGGGAAATTCAAAAGACAAAATTGCAAAACAATGCATTGTTTTTTTTTCTTATTTTACCTGAATTTCTCAAAGGACCACTGGAATAGTGTGCGTGATACAACATACAACTTAACGTACGTAGTGCCTGTTATTGTAAATGATATAAAGGGTATAAGGGAATCTTATCCACCAAACCCGCATTGCATGTAAGCTGGACATGTATTTATCACATTTTATGCGTTAAGTTGATGGCATCACGAAAACAAGCCTATATAATTTCGACACCCTTGAAACCCCATTTTATAAAGTAAAATTGGGGTTTACAAGGGTAAACATTATTTTTCTTATTTCTGCTCTAAATTAAAGATTGTGGATACTCGTTAGAACCGTCCCGACGAGGCGGTTCTAACGTGTACCCACATCTATATTTTGAGCAGAAATAAGAAAAATATCACAATTTTTGTCTTAAAAATTGCATTTTTCCGGCAGTAAAATTTACTATGCATTTGTATAAGCGTGTTTGCGTAATGGTCACCATTATGTGATTAAGTTAATCATCATATTAATCTGACATATGGTCCTCCTCTTAACACATTAAAATTAAAATAATCATATATAAAAGTATATACGATATGTTTGAATTAAATTGCTTATGAAATTGTTTGTTTGTTTGTTTGTTTTGGAGTTTAACGGCCTAGTCAACACTATTTTAGGTATTTTTATAGCCGGTCAGGTTACCTATCCGCACTTTTCCTGGGCAAGCTTATACGTAAGCGGTTAACCAGGACAGTGTACATTCTTTCGCCAGAAACTGACAACTGCACTTCTTGAATCAGCGGAAGAGAGAGATTGACCGTAGAAAAGATTTCATGATCAATCTCCATGAAAAAAAATGTTGCCGGCCCCGGCAGGTACCGAACCCGCGTCCTCCTGATCACCAGTCAGACGTGCATCCGACTGAGCTACCCGTCCCCTGCGAGGCCGGCTCTTATAAAATAAACCAAAATAGTCCAGCAGAACCAGACGGTAAATGATAGAATATTTATGAGATAAACACAGTCATTAAAATGCAATGTGAAGCATAGTTATAGTTGGTTGATTTAAGGTTTAACGCACCCCCCCCCCCCCCCCCCTCAACACCGTAAAGGTCATTTTGGAGACGTCGTTCCAATTTGTGGGACTTTTACCCGATAAGGAGAAGAAATGACATCTGAAGCCCTGCCGCCCAATGAAACCAATAGGGTTTATAAGCATGGACGGTCCGACGCGCACCGCTTTGCCTGGGCAGGAGGATTATGGTCATGTCTAATCGATTTAAGCCCCCTAGTGGAATCCTTTCCACTGACCGTTCCAAGGCGGTTCTTCTGTTGCGGTGTATTTATATTGTTGTTGGTTACTTACTGTGAGTATCACTAGTGTCTTTTTTTTTTTTTTTTTGGATGGCCATTTGGCTATTTTGTGGGAAAGTAACTGTCCTTATGGCCTTCCTTTGTTTAGGTTTCCATTATGGTCTGGTCGCTTCATGTTTGTGTTTCTTTCCCTTTAGTGGCTTTGATGGATGGAGTAAGTTAATTGTATCGTTTCCTGATCTTTGTTTTACTTCTACTTTTTTAGATCCTCTAAGCGGTCTACCAGTACTCGTGTGCGGGACAGTTTCGGCTCTGCGTGGAAGCATCATGCAGCCCATCTATTTATTCAAGCGCCGATGGGCCACGATGGGCGGGGGCAGAGCGTAGTTATAGTAATACCTGTGAAATTTAAAGCGTGTTGAAAACAGTAAGTGAAGTCCACAAATAAATTGTTATACTCAAAATTAGGATAGAGAAAATTTATAAAAAAAAAATCTTTGAAATGAACAACACATTAACTTCAAATTGGACTATGTAGATATTTTTCTAGTCTTTCTTGTTTTTTCTTAGAAGCCTCCGTGGTGTAGTGGTTACGCTACTCACCTTGTAAACCAGGGATCGCAGGATCGATCGCGGGGTGCTCCAGACTTTCGGATGAGACTTTAAACCGAGGTCCCGTCTCCGTTTGACCTTAGCTGTTATCGGACTATGAAGATATTTTCATTTTCTTTCTTGTTTTACCTTGAAGTTATTTAATGCATTTCCCAGTTTCGTTTGCTGGCCCATTTATTATACATTTTTTGACCAACTTGTATGAAAACTGGATTCAAATGAAGATCTGAATTCATATGCAGTCAAACTATACCCATACTACCAATGATCTTAATAATCCGCCGTGGATATGTCTTGATATAATCGCATTGAAAAAAAAAAATAAAAATAAATGTCCATCTACTTAAACAAATTGAATTACACGTTTTTAGCTCGGGTCCTAAATTTAATCTCGGGCCCATCGGAGTCTTACTGTCGGTTTGCTTTTTTCAGTGGATTCTTGCTGTCGAGTCCTCACCGTTGTTTCATGGTTTTTGTGTTCACGGAGATGTTGCACTGGTGAGTTAGGAGGCCTTCATGCGGACTGAACAAAGTATTTGTCTTAATCACGACGGAAGTAAGGGTGAGGATTGTGGCCACGTAAAATCGATATAAGCCCCTAAATGGAATTCGTTTCCGCTGACCGTTCCATGGCGGTTCTTCTGTCGCGGTTTATTTTGTTATAGTTTGTCTTTGGGTGTTTGTGTCGCTTATATTATTTTATTTTGGATAGCCTATTGGCCATTTTGTGGGAAAGTAATTGTCTTTTGGCTTTCCGCTATATATTGATGTTTCCATTAGGGTCTGTTGTTTCATGTTTGTGTTTCTTTTCCTTTGGTGTCTCTGATGGGAGCTGTGGGTTAATTGTATCGATTCCTGATCATTGCCTCCACTTCTATTTAAGGTACTTTTTAAATAACATTTGTAGGAGTACAACGGTCATTATTTATGAAACTGTTTTATTAACTCATTATTATATTGTTCACGGCCCCCGCCCATCGGGGCTTGAAGAAATAGACCGAACTGCATGATGCTTCCACACAGAGCTAAAACCGACCACACATGAGTACTGGTAAACCGCATTGAGGCTCTTAAGAAAAGAAAGACATCATTTAAGGGAATTGTGTATGCCTTCACCATGGGAGGCAACTCCTGCAAAAGTATATTTGTCTCCCGCGTCAATAGGAGTCAACTCTTAAAGGAAAGAAGTTGCTCCGGAGGAGCACATTCTTTCCTTTAGGAGTAGACCCCTTTTTCTGTGGGACAGTGCTAATTGAAAAGCAAACAGGGAGACCCGATAGTTGTCTCTCTTTGAAAAATGACGGAAAAAAATCTGCCTGGTGTATCCATTCCCCTTAAATGCATTGAAGCTATATCGTAATATTGGTCACACTTGCATACTTGTATCTTTCCTTGCACACAGGTTTGAATAAGAACAGCAAGTTTGACAGTGTCATTTTTTACCCAAAACAGGTGTCACGGTTTGCTCTGCTAGCAATACAAGAGGGCCCAATGGCCCTATATCGCTCACCTGTGTACCAGAAAAAAAGTGTAGGAGACCACTTGACATTGCTACATACTAAATATCTGAACTCTGGACCTTATGGCTTTGGAGAAGAAGGTTTTATAATTTTTTTCCAGTATAAGTCCATAGGTAAATTTTGACCCAAAAGGCATGGCTGACAGGATTTATGTAGGCGACCATTTTATGTTGCTATATACTAAATATCTAAGGTCCGTACTTCATGGTTTCAGAGAAGAATATTTTTGAAGCTTTTTTTTCCAGTATAAGTTTATTGGAGTTAAGAAGCCAAAGGATTTGGCCAATTTGAACCCCAGGGGCAAGACTCATGCAGGATTCATGTAGGCAACCACTCCACATTGCTACATGCTAAATACCAAAGCTCTGGACCTTATGGTTTCAGAGAAGAATATTTTTTTTTCCCATTTTAAGCTTTTTTTCCATTTTAAGTCCATCCATGGTAGCTAATGGGCCATGGGCGTGGCCAATTCCGGCCCAAGGGGCATGATTGGCAGGATTTATGTAGGTGACCACTTGCCATTGCTACATGGTAAATACCTAAGCTCTGGGTCCTGTGGTTTCAGAGAAGAAGATTTTTTAAGCTTTTTTCCATTAGGAGTCTATGGGAGCTAAGGGGCCCCAGGGCGCAGACCATTTGGACCCCAGGGGCATGATTGGCAGGATTTATGTAGGTGACCACTTGCCGTTGCTATATGCTAAATACTAAGCTCTGGGCCCTGTGGTTTCAGAGAAGAAGATTTTTGAAGCTTTTTTCTATTAGGAGTCTATGGGAGCTAAGGGGCCCCAGGGCGTAGACCATTTGGACCCCAGAGGCATGATTGGCAGGACTGATGTAGGTGACCATTTGCCGTTGCTACATGCTAAATATCTAAGCTCCGGGCCCTGTGGTTTCAGAAAGGAAGATTTTTTCCATTATGAGTCTATAGGAGCTAAGGGGCCCCAGGGCATGGTCCGTTTGGGCCCCAGGGGCATGATTGGCAGGAATTATGTAGGTGACCACTTGCCATTGTTACAAGCTAAATATCTAAGCTCTGGGCCCTGTGGCTTCAGAGAAGAAGATTTTTGAAGCTTTTTTTCCATTATGAGTCTATGGGAGCTAAGAGGGTCCCAGGGTTTGGCCCATTTGGATCCCAGGGGCATGATTGGCAGGATTTATGTAGGTGAACAGTTGTCATTGCCATATGCTAAATATCTAAGCTCTGGGCCCTGTGGTTTCAGAGAATAAGATTTTTGAAGCAATTTTTCAATAATGAGTCTATGGGAGCTTAGGGGCCCCGGGGCGTGGCCCATTTGGACACCAAGGGCATGATTGGCAGGATTTATGTAGGTGACCACTTGCCATTGCTACATGCTAAATATCTAAGCTCTGGGCCCTGTGGTTTCAGAGAAGAAGATTTTTTAAGCTTTTTTCCATTATGAGTCTATAGGAGCTAAGGGGCCCTGGGGCGTGGCCCGTTTGGACCCCAGGGACATGATTGGCAGGAATTATGCAGGTGACCACTTGCCGTTGCTACCTGCTAAATATCTAAGCTCTGGGCCCTGTGCTTTCTGGGTAGAAGATTTTTGAAGCTTTTTTTCCATTATGAATCTATGGGAGCAAAGGGGCCCCGGGGTGTGGCCCATTTGGAACCCAGGGGCATGATTGGCATGAATTATGTAGGTGACCACTTGCCGTTGCTACATGCTAAATATCTAAGCTCTGGGCCCTGTGGTTACAGGGAAGAAAATTTTTGAAGCTTGTTTTTCCATTATGAGTCTATGGGAGCTAAGGGGCCCTGGGGTGTGGCCCATTTGGACCCCAGGGGCATGATTGGCAGGATTTATGTAGGTTACCACTTGCCGTTGTTACATGCTAAATATCTGAGCTCTGTGGTTTCAAAGAAGAAGCTTTTTTTCCATTATGAGTCTATAGGAGCTAAGGGGCCCCGGGGCGTGGCCTGTTTGGACCCCAGGGGCATGATTGGCAGAAATTATGTAGGTGACCACTTGCCGTTGCTACATGCTAAATATCTAAGCTCTGGGCCCTATGGTTTCAGAGAAGAATATTTTTGAAGCTTTTTCCATTTTGAGTCTATGGGAGCCAAGGGGCCCTGGGGTGTGGCCCATTTGGAACCCAAGGGCATGATTGGCAGGAATTATGTAGGTGACCACTTGCCGTTGCTACATGCTTATTATCTTAACTCTGGGCCCTGTGGTTTCAGAGAAGAAGATTTTTGAAGCTTTTTTCCATTATGATTCTAAGGGAGCTAAGGGGCCGCAGGGTGTGGCCCATTTAGAACCCAAGGGCATGATTGGCAGGATTTATGTAGGTGACCACTTGCCGTTGCTACATGGTAAATATCTAAGCTCTGGGTCCTGTGGTTTCAGAAAAGAAGATTTTTTAAGCTTTTTTCCATTATGAGTCTATGGGAGTTAAGGGGCCGCAAGGCGTGGCCCATTTGAACCCCAAGGGCATGATTGGCAGGATTTATGAAGGTGACCACTTGCCGTTGCTACACGCTAAATATCTTAGCTCTGGGCCCTGTGGTTTCAGAAAAGAAGATTTTTGAAGCTTTCTTCCATTATGAGTCTATGGGAGCGAAAGGGCCCCGGGGCGTGGCCCATTTGGAACCCAGGGGCATGATTGGCAGGAATTATGTAGGTGACCACTTACCGTTGCTACATGCTAAATATATAAGCTCTGGGCCCTGTGGTTTCAGAGAAGAAGATTTTTAAAATTTTTCCCATTATAAGTCTATAGGAGCTAAGGGGCCCCAAGGCGTGGTCCGTTAGGACCCCAGGGGCATGATTGGCAGGAATTATGTAGGTGACCACTTGCCGTTACTAGGGGCTAAATATATAAGCTCTGGGCCCTGTGGTTTCAGAGAAGAAGATTTTTGAAACTTTTTTCCATTATGAGTCTATGGGAGCGAAGGGGCCCCGGGGCGTGGCCCATTTGGAACCCATGGGCATGATTGGCAGGAATTATGTAGGTAACCACTTGCCATTGATACATGCTAAATATCTATGCTCTGGGCCCTGTGGTTTCACAGAAGAAGGTTTTTGAAGCTTTTTTTTCCATTATGAGTCTATAGGAGCAAAGGGGCCCCGGGGCATGGCCCATTTTGAACCCAGGGGCATGAATGGCAGGAATTATGTAGGTGACCACTTGCCATTGCTACATGCTAAATATCTAAGCTCTGGGCTCTGTGGTTTCAGAGAAGAAGATTTTGAAGGTTTTTTTTTCCATTATGAGTCTATGGGAGAGAAGGGGCCCCGGGGCGTGGCCCATTTGGCACCCATCGGCATGATTCGCAGGAATTATGTAGTTGACCACTTGCCCTTGCTACATGCTAAATATCTAAGCTCTGGGCCCTGTGGTTTCAGAGAAGAAGATTTTTAAAAATTTTCCCTTTATAAGTCTATGGGAGCTATATGTTGCCATGGCAACCAGAATTCCAATCTGATCAGCCCAAAAACCTTATGCAGCCTTTCCCCCTACCTGATGATGCTTCACATGAAATTTGATCAAGATTGGCCATGGGGTATTAGAGATATACTTATTTGAAATTGTTTACGGACGCACGCACGCACGCACGCACGGACGGACGGACGCACGCACGACGGACGACGGACAAAAAGTGATCCCAAAAGCTCACCTCGTCACTACGTGACAGGTGAGCTAATAAAAACACACCAATACAAATGCATTTTATCGCCGGAAAAAATAAAACACGAAAATTTTAAGATGAAAACTTTTGACAGTTTTCTTATTTCTGCTCAAAATATAGATTGTGTGTACTCGTAAGAACCGCATCATCGATGCGGTTCTAACGAGTACCCACAATCTATATTTTAGAGCAGAAATAAGAAAAATAAGGTTTACCTTTGTAAACCCCAGTTTTACCATATAAAAGTGGGGTTAAACGGGGTCCAATTATATAGACGTGTTTTCGTGATGAGTAGCCATGATGGTGTGGTTCGCCGCTATTTACAGGAACCAGAACATTAGCAATAGCGTATAAAATAATTAGTTACATACCCCCACCAATCTTCACCTATATCTCTGAGGATATGCCTTAAATTATAGGCTCTTAGTTTTTCCCAGATGCCAGACAGTTTTGCTTCATGCCCGGAAGAAAACATTGATTTCAGATCCTTGAGTTTAGAACTTGGACCGCGAAAATCCACTTGTTTAGGGTATCTGTTGCCAGTGGCAGCTCCAAAAACTCCTGGGATATCTGAAAGAACATTAATAATTATGTTTCATGATCATAATAAACATAAACAGTTTATGGTGCCTGATCTATGCCAATGCTATTTGGGAATGACTGCAGTACAGAAAAATACATGGTTATATGAAGCAATACACAGAGGATCTTACAGTCGTGGTCATTTCATATGAAATTTATAAAACGAGCCTTCAGTGTGTTTCATAAATTGCATACGAAATGAACACGCGGGTTAGCTTCTGTTATGGTATAACGATTTCACGTCGGATTTAAGGAGAATGGAAACACCTTCAGGGGAGGCAACTCCTGCAATAGTGTTTTTGTATCCCGTGTCAATAGGGGTCAACTCTTAAAGAAAAGAATTTGCTCCTGGGAGCAAATTCTTTCCTTGAAGAGTAGACCCCTTTTTCAGTGGGACAGGGCTTATAGAAAAGCGAACAGGAAGTCCCGAAAGTTGTCTCCCTTTGGAGAATGGCGGAAAAATGTGCCAGGTGTTCCCATTCCCTTAAGCGCGGAAGAAGTTCGAAATAAAGCTCAAGGTTGTCAGGGACGGCGTCATGGCGTCACGTACCAGTTACCATGTGCTATTACACCAAGTCTTGTGGGCATATGATTTTTATGACATGACGTTTTCCGCTGAATAACACGACGTTATATGAGAAATTTATTTTTTTTCTACTCAGAATCATAGACTGTCTACGAAAAATTAAGTTCTACTCATATTCGCGCAAGAGGGCATACGAAGTGTTATAAACTTCATTAAAGTCGAACTTTGATAACTCGGATGATCTTGGGACCTTGAAAAATTGAGACCAGGAAAGTTCGAGCTACTGAGGGTTTATCATAGCGACGGGTCATGAGCCATAATTGGGAAGATATCCTAAACCTGCTTCCCCTAAAACATGGAATGGTTCCGTCAAGCTTGAGCTTTGAACACTCAAAGGTCGTTGATAAACTATACTGCATTGAAGACAAAATACTATTATACAAATTCATTTATTTATTTATTTTTACTGATTTTGCTACCTTACCAAAGAAAATAAAATATAGAACTAAATATTTAAACTCAACTCACCGTGACAAGCAAAGAATAGCAAAAGTATCACACGTTCCATATGTTCTTATTTAGAACGCACTGTAATCCTAATGTTTTGGTTGTCACTGTGACGGAAGGCGAGCACCCGAAATCTATACGTGGATCATAAATTAGAAAGTAATCACTACTATGAATCAGAAACAAGTGTCAATTTTAAAAAACACATTCAGCCAAACCCATTTCTCCAAGCCCCAATCGGCAAACATTTTATAACCCTTGAAGGTATATCCGTTCTCCCTTAACCCGTTTCGGCCCCCGCCCATAGGGGCTTGAAGAAATATATGGGCTGCATGATGCTTCCACGCAGAGCTGAATCCGGCCCGCACACTAGTACTGGTAAATCACTCAGAGGAGCTAAGCCTGTCCAGGAACCGCGGCGCGAGGCGGACCGCGCATGCTAATAAACCCTATTGGTTTCAGTGGGCGACAGGGCTTGAGATGTCATCTCATCTCAATGTCGGGTAAAAGTCCCACAAAATTGGAAGCAACGTCTCCAAAATGACCTTTACAGTGTTTACGGGGACGTTAAACCTCAAATCAACCAACCAACCCTTAACCCGTTTAGAACCAGAAACCCCTAAAGGGGTACCTTTGCAAACAGTGCAGGGCCAGATTAGACCGTCTGATCAAGGTCTCCACTGTTTGCTAAAAGTTCAGCCATTTTCCAAATAGATTTCGATGAAAGACACCCCTAAATTTTTAAATGGACTCCTGCTGAATATAAGATGGAAGATTTCATTTGGTACAAAAAGGGTTAAGAAACTTGACTGATTGTAAGTTCCGTACATTACGAAAACACGCCTATATCAGTACATTGTTAATTTTTTCCTTCGCAAAACCGAAAATTTTCAGATAAAAATTTGCGATATTTTTCTTATTTCTACGCGAAAAATAGATTGTGGGTACTCGTTAGAACCGCCTCATCGAGGCGGTTCTAACGGGTACCCACAATCTATATTTTGAGCAGAAATAAGAAAAATAATGTTTACCCCTGTAAACCTCAGTTTTACTATACATGTACAAAAGTGGGGTTCAAGTGGGTCAAAGTTATATAAGCATGTTTTCGTGATGTCTCATTTTACTCAATTTGCCACAACATGCCTCACTGGCTATGTTGTCGTGCGATAAAGAAATATCGCGTTAATTGCTTAAGAATATGCACCTGACGTCACGAATGAATGGTTCTTTGATCGATCATTGTAATGAAAAAAGCTTTCATGTCTTTCATTAATTTAAAAATACATCATAATGTGAATTCTACCATCCTACAACACATTTTAACAGTTGTTATAAAGTCTAAATTACAATGGAAGCTTTCATAATTTCTTTCTTTAAATTGGTAAAATGCTTTTTGGATGTATTTTAAACACATTACCTACCACTGTACAAACATACAATCCGAAATTCAAATGAACTATTTTAATTTTAGACTTTAGATTTGTAATTAGAGGAAACCAATTTTTAATATTAGTTGATATCAAATTCATTTATTTAGACAGGTTATTAAATAATTCCTGAATAGTATAAACACCTGTTTTGCATGTGAAAAAGTTTAAAGAAACTGAGTAGCATTTCCTAAGAATCAGGCAGAGATGTCACAGAATTCTTTACTTTAATTTAATCGGGCATTATACAAAAATATCACAGTTCAAAGCGTTATGTATTTATCCAATGTTACAAAAGTTAAAAGTTTTGTAATATTCATTTATCATGAACATGGCAACATTTTGTTTGCAGTATTTCACAATTTGTGATGTAATGTACATCTGGCTCTTTTCAAGATAACTTATTATAATTCAAAGAGATTCTGGTGACAATTAAATGATCTATGGGTACTTGGATGATACTTAGAGAGAATTTAATTTAATGTAATTTTGGTTGGTGCCTGGTGTTCTGTCTCTGGTAGGGCCCATCGGAGTGTAACTGTTGGTATTCTTTTGCTCCAGCATTTCAGTGGTTTCTTGTTGTCGAGTCCTCACCGTTGTTTCATCTCTGTGGTTGTTTAATTTTTGTGTTCACGGAGATGTTGCAGTGATGCGTTAGGTGGCCTTCATGCGAACTGAACACATTATTTGTCTCAATCGCGACGGAACGTAAAATCGATTTATGCCCCCCCCACCCCCCCCCCCCCCGCCTCCCCCCTCCCCACTGGACCCACCACAGCCACTGGAATTCGTTTCATTCACTGACCGTTCCAAGGCGGTTCTTTTGTCGCGTTTTTTTCTGTTATAGTTTGTCTTTGAGTGTTTGTATTGTTTATATTTTGTGGGGAAAGCGACTGTCCTTTTGGCTCTCCGCTATTGGTTTTTCCATTAGGGTCTAGTTGTTTCATGTTTGTGTTTCTTTCTCTTTAGTATCTCTGATGGGAGTAGTGGGTTAATTCATCACGAAAACACGCCTATATAATTTTGACCCCCTTGAACCCCACATTTATATAGTAAAATTGGGGTTTCCGGGGATATACCTTATCTTTCTTATTTCTGCTCTAAAATATAGGTTGTAGGTACTCGTTAGAACCGCCTCAATGAGGCGGTTCTAATGAGTGCTCACAATCTATATTTTGAGCAGAAATAAGAAAAATATCACAATTTTTCATCTTAAATTTTTCATTTTTCGGCGATAAAGGTGGCAATGTATTTGTATAGGCATGTTTGCGTAATTGTATCGATTCCCGACCATTGCCTTCAGTTCTTTTTTTTTCATAACATCAATAATAAACAAACAATCAAAATGTTCATTTATGAGGTAACCATGACAACCGAGTATGAGAATCGTACAGACAGAATCCAAGCAGCCGTTAACTGTTATTACTATTCAGTGACTGGTCTAATACATAATTTACTGAATAGAAACTTTATATTAACCCTTTACCACTCAGGTTTTTTTTTTTTTTTTTTTTTTGTTTTGTTTTTTTTTAATTTCGCTGATTTTCACAGTGTTGCACCTGAAAGCAACTTCAGCTAGCCATTGTTTCATAATGGATTGTCTGTTTTACACCAAACTCGGTATGAATGTTCATTGGGCAGTCGCCTTTCAAATGCAACCTCTCATGACTTGATCATTGCTGTCATGGTAAAGAGGGGGCATCTCAAAGTTGGCAAAAAGTGTGTTTTCACATGAATTTTTGACCACATTTTAATCTTCACACAGCTGTCAAGGCAACAGTTAAGGTGTTTGGCACTGGCCATTTTCACTGTTTGCAGCATGTTTTATCAGCATCAATTTTCAGGCATTTTTGACCCCAGACACCCTCAGGTATAAATTTTAGCGGCCGGTTGGGCCATACATCCCAATTTTTTTAGGGATGTGAGGGGGGCGTTGCCCCCTCCCCCTTCAATTCTCCCCCCCCCCCCCCCCCGCAGAATATTTTTAGTGGGGAGGCGCGAGAAAAAACAGGTCACTTTTTTGCCAAACAAATCCTAAAGCAAACTATCCAAGGGTAGAAATGCAGATTTTAGGTGCTCCTGGGGCTTTAATGTGTGTGTGTGTGTGGGGGGGGGGGGGGTGCATACACGTAAAACACGTATCTGAGTGGTAAAGGGTTAACTGAAATCTGGGAACATACTGAATTTTAGCCTAAAATGCATTAATTATATCTGAAATATCGTTTCTTGCAATAAAATGATAAAAAAAAAAACATTATTTTGGTCAGTTGGGATTTTCTTCATTAACTGAAATCTGGGAACATACTGAGTTTTAGCCTAAAATGCATAAATTATATCTGAAATATCGTTTTTTTTTGCAATAAAATGATAAAAAACATTATTTTGGTCAGTTGGGATTTTCTTCATTAACCCTTTACCACTCAGGTTTTTTTTTTTTTTTAATTTCGCTGATTTTCACAGTGTTGCACCTGATAGCAACTTCAACTAGCCATTGTTTCATAATGGATAGTCTGTTTTACACCAAACTCGGTATGAATGTTCATTGGGCAGTCGCCTTTCAAATGCAACCTTTCATGATTTGATCATTGCTGTCGTGGTAAAGAGGGGGCATCTCAAAGTTGGCAAAAAGTGTGTTTTCACATGAATTTTTGACCACATTTTAATCTTCACACAGCTGTCAAGGCAACAATTAAGGTGTTTTGCACTGGCCATTTTCACTGTTTGCAGCATGTTTTATCAACATCAATTTTCAGACATTTTTGACCCCAGACACCCCCAGATTTACATTTTAGCGGCCGGTTGGGCCATACATCCAAATTTCCCCCCCCCCCCCCCCCCCCAGAATATTTTTAGCGGGGAGACAGGTCACTCTTTTGCCCAACAAATCCT
This sequence comes from Lucinisca nassula, assembly GCA_963580285.1. Lineage (NCBI taxonomy): Eukaryota > Metazoa > Mollusca > Bivalvia > Lucinida > Lucinidae > Lucinisca > Lucinisca nassula. The sequence continues at coordinate 44,132,644 of OY757010.1, read as the reverse complement.
AAAGCAAACATAACTATCCAAGGGTAGAAATGCAGATTTTAGGTGCTTCTGGGGCTTAAAATGGGAGGGGGGGGGGGTGCATACATGTAAAAACACGTATCTGAGTGGTAAAGGGTTAAATATTACGAGACGAATGTAAAACTTAATACTTATTATTTTCTTTGGTAACCACAGGATTTGAGAGATAATGGTGTTACGAAAAAGTGCCAAAAGTCAAAATCTTTTTGGGTCGATTGGTTTACCAATTGACCCAAAGTTAAAAAGGAGAGCACTGTATTCGTGCTGTTGCCCACGTGATCACTTTTGGGAAACAATAAGTACGGTTATTAATAGTTCTGTACTATTTTTATCGATGTTAGGTCAATGTCTTTATCAATAGCGCTATACAAAATCCAATAATGCGCTATCTATAGAATCTGGGCGGGAATCATGTGTTGGGTTAAGCAAACACTGTATGTAGTCTGCTCAGGGTCTACACTGTTTGCTTAAAGTACTGATACTTACTATGTTAGTTAAACAAAACGGTATACGTCTCATTTCAGGCCAGTGCAGCCAATTTAACCCTTGAAGACCAGACTGCTGTAGAAACCACAGCCAGATATTGGGGCATGACAGACAAGAATTAATGTTTTTTTTTACTTCTTCCAGGCCATGTCCAGGTCAGTTACATGCATATTGGTTTGCCTGGGTTAGATCCTCTATGGGGGTTTTGCGGCATCTGATCTGGGCCTACACTCGTTGCCAAACCCAAGAGTTGATTCCAGTCCAGATTTTATAGACAACGCTCTTACATGAACGCAACATTTTGACCACATAGTGGTACAAATAACGCAGCTATGTTTGGGTCGACTGTTTGTCAATCTTACAACTTTTTTTATTTTTTGGCCTCGGAGACCCGGCCCTACCCACTGGTGACTTTGAGTTTTATTCTCTGGCTCATAATAATGGACTCAGGTCTCATCTGCTGTCACCAGACGTGAAATATAATCATCTTCCTTTGACCTAAACCGATTCAACAATGCGCTGCATACTAATGCTCTGGTTTCCATTTGCTCGTCGCTAAGGGATTTTGGGACCCAGCGGTCTGTTACCTTGCGCATACCCAAGCGACCATGTATAAATGTTGAAATGCTACCATGTGAACTGCATTTGCTATTTCTTCCACCTTAATTCGCCTATTAGAGTACACAGGATCCCGTAATTTGATATATGTGATTACCTGACATGCTGCAAATTGTATTTAAATGCAGTACGTCGGGCAAAATAATCGCATGTTTAAAACAAGATACAGAAGAAATGACGGTACAAGAACGTGTATGTTTATATAAACAGACACGTTCTTGTACCGTCATTTCTTCTGTAAATGATATTGCACGACCCGCAGAAAAAGCGACCGACTGAAGTCGGTTGATTTTCTAAGAGTGCCCTAAAATCACCTTGTCATTCTGTCATTCGGTCATTCTGTCAGTCTGTCAGTCTGTCTGTCCGTCCGTAACCCGTTTGTGAAAATTGATGATAGTGACTTAACCGCTTGGAATATTTAAACAGATTTTGGCATACTGATAGATATCAATGAGATCTAACCAATGAACTTGCGAAATATTACATTCCATTTAGTATAGCCTCGCCGAGGCAAAAAATGTGAAAATTTTCAAACTGCTTCTCCTCGGAAACCGTTGGGCCGATTGAAGTCAAATTTCATATGGAGCCTCTATAGGATGGACGAAACCAAAATTTGCTCATGGGGTCCAGGTCACATGACCAAAATGGCCGCCAAGCCATATATGGTAAAAACCCTTCAAAAATAGTCTTCTCCAGAACCACTGGGCAGATTTCCACGAAACTTGATAAATAGCATCTGGGACGTAGACCCATCATAAATTGCTAAAATGGTGACCCTGGGTTGACCTTGACCTTCGTTGTGCCTAGGGCAAACTTTGACACATATGCTTTTGTATTGGAAAAGTGAGAATGCATTTTATTCTGCAAACGATTCAGAATACAGTACTAAAGTATAAGATATATTTTTGTTCCTTACGATAAGGCGCATTTATTTGGGGAACCGTTTTAGGTCCAGGTCACATGACTAAAATGGCCGCCATACCCATATATGGTAACACTCATAAAGCTAAAAGCATCCGGCGGGTCGTGCGCTTCAGCTGAAGCACTGGTTTCTATACAATTAGTGAAAAAATTACCATGATGTAAATTCTACAGCTAGGTTTAAAATAATTGAAAGATATTAAACTGAATACAAATATATTACAGTTTTGTTTGATTTGAGGTTTAGCGTCCCCGTCAACACTGTAAAGGTCATTTTCGAGACGTTACTTCCAATTTTGTGGGACTTTTACCCGACAATGAGATGAAATGACATCTCAAGCCCTGTCACCCAATGAAACCAATAGGTTTTAATAGCATGGACGGTCCGCCTCGCACCGCGGATCCGGGACAGGCTTAGATCCTCTAAGCGGTTTACCAGTACTAGTGTGCGGGCAGGAATCAGCTCTGCGTGGAAGCAGCCCATATATTTCTTTAAGCCCCTATGGGCGGGGGCTGTATAGATTACAGTATTACAGACACCTTTTCCATTGGACTTTTATGACAACATTTATCATGAGGGTAATATTTTTTAAATGCCCAATTTTGATATTTTCTCGCTTCTGGACTGTCGAAAACGTAAAACTAGATCGCACGGCACCAAAAAAATGGCAACTATAAAACCGTTCATGCTTGTATTATTCTATATACAATTTTACCATATGTGTTACAGTACTGATGCACGGTTGAGCAAGGAACTTTTCTTGCTGATCAGTTTGAATTCTTATGCACGAATGCCCATTGGAAATGAGGACAAAAATAAATTGTCCGTCTTATCTTTATTGAATAATAATAATAACTTTGGAGCTAAACAGAAGGTGGTATTTCTACTGACTTCCCAAGCCATTCGTTCGTTTCCAGTTTCTTATATATTACATAGCAACAGATAAAGGCGGGGTGGGTGTGGGGGTATTTGTTGATAATTAAAGGATACTTTTCTTTGCTCCTCTTTATTATATAAAATAATGCTGTGGGTATTCATTTGAACCGCTTTCAAATGAATACCCACAGCATAGTTTTTTTTTTGTGAAGAATTGAAAAAATACGCTCTGATCATCAACAAATATTCACCTTATCTGTATTGATGTGTATTAATGGACTTTTGTGTGTGTGTGTGTGAATTCGGGTTTAACGTCGCTTTCAACAATTTTACAGTCATATTACGACGGTGTCTGGTTGCGACAGGGAGCTCAATGCTCACTTTTATAGTGCTGCCTCGCTGAAGTATCATGTCCCAGACATATTACATGATACCACACCCAAGCACATTATCCTGACACTGGGTGTCTACCCCGTAAATCTGAGTGCCAAGCGAGGAGCAGCTAGTACCACTTTTAACGACTTTGGTATGTCGCGGCTCGGGATCGAACCCGTGATCTCCCGTTCCCCGGTGCGGACACTTTACCAACTTAGCTATCAGGGCTGGTGGACTGGACTTTTGTGTAGTTGGAACATGAGTTGTTTTCTGCCTTAATGTTAAACATGTCACTAAATAGAATTTTAATGCGTTGTCTAATTGGATAAAGTCCAGAATTTGCGACAGTATATTGAAGAAATAGATCATTCTAGCAGTGATTTATCGGAGTGATATATCACTGTTTGGAGGTCAGTTGTAAAGTATATGAAATCAAGAGCGATTTGCGTACTTACAACTGACCGACAGTAATTTATTACTCAATAAATCACGACACAAGAGCTGATTTATTTCGATTCTAACACACTAAAATTCGAATAAAAATGCTATTGACTATTGATTCCTTCAGTTTCTCCCTATCATCCGTCATTATTTAAAGGAATCCCGCCAAATATAACTGGCTGTACTACATGGTTTTCCCTGTTTTCATAACATACCTGATACAAGAAAACGTCGTAACACCATCTAATGACAAGGTAACAAAGATGGACGTCATGAAACGACCCGCTCAGTGATTGATCACTTAATATATGACTCGATTTACTATTGGCTATATAGGCGACCACTGTTTGAACCTGCGATATACTGTTGGAAACCCAAGATCAGGTAACGTCGCTTTTCAATGACTGGTATTTGTTTTAGGCAGCTCACAGTGCTTGCCGCGTTGAGCAAAATATAATTTTAAAGAAACAGCTGAATAAATGTATTAGAATAAGCAATGTTGTTCGGGTTGAAAATCTCGGTCGGAGCATTGTAAAACTTGTATTAAAGCTGAAATGGTAGTCCTCGGCAAGACAGAACATCTACACTAGAATGTATATCAATGGCCTAAGTAATTTCGACTATTTGGGCATCATCATCGACCCTCGTCCCAGAATGCGAATGATGATCGAAGAGGAAATACTATTCTAACGCACTGGGCATGTAGGGCGACATCTGATTGGATAACATAAAAAAAATTGCAACAGTTTATCAACGGCCGACGTCATCATATAACGTCCTTGTCATTGGTTGATATATGGTTTAATGCAGTTCACTGTGCTTGCAGTTTTGGGTAGGAAGAACGTGTTTTAAAGAAAACAAGGGTATAAGTGCATGGCGATAACTGTATTGAAAATTGTCATATGGGGAGGTTAAAATCGTTGGTTTTACATTTGCGGCTCCGCTGACGGGTCGCCTTAAATGTAAAGCCCCCCGATTTACCTCCCCAATGACAATATTGAATAACGTCATTCCCCAAATCTAACATGCACTATGATAAGATCGGGAAGTATAACTGACAATTTTGAATACAGTTATCCCCATTCTTATGCACTTGTTCAATTATTTGTTTCGAAAAGTGTAATTCTTTGACTATTTTCCACAAAGTGAAGGTGTTGTGAGTCTCGTAAAATCAAATGCCAGCCGATGAAAAGTCACGTGGTTACGTAATGACGTGGGGTTTCCGGCAGTATATCGAAAACATATACTGTCTAAAATGTTTGACGTTAATCAATCAGACGTTGCGTAACATAAGCAAGTGCATTCGAGTTTTTTGTATTGCAGAGACATGTATATACAGAATAGTAAACGTTACATATTGTGACCATAGACCTTTTCAGTTCTTTGAGTTATGACCTTTTTTAGTTCTAAGAGTTATCTGCCTTGATGTACCTGAAAACAGTTTTTGTCTGTAATTTCTGTACCAGTTGGAATAATCTAGTTTGAACACCAGGAAGCATAGACGTTTATTGTCACAGACTGTATGAAGGTAGACATTATAAAAACACACCTATACAAATACATTGTAAATTTTACCACCGAAAAACATAAAATTTTCAGATGAAAAATCTCGATATTTTTCTTATTTCTGCTCAAAACATAGATTGTGGATACTCGTTAGAACGCCCCAACGAGTCGATTCTAACGAGTACCCACAGTATATGATTTTGAACAAAAATAAGAAAGAATAATGTATGTCCGTGTAAACCCCAGTTTTAGTATATAAAATTGGGGTTTAAGGGGGTCAAATTTATATAGGCGTGTTTTCGTGGTTAACAGCAATAGAAATATCTGAAAGGGCATTACATGTATGCACTATCAGCGATTGTTTTTATGTCATCTTCATTTGTTTGTTGTTGTTGTTGTTTTACAATGATACAGTTCTTTGTATGAAAACGCACATTATGATTACGTACCCAGGAAACATAATTTATTTTTTCACATCTCCAAAAATGGCTACTTTTTTGGTGACAATCCGTGATATTTTTCTTATTTCTACTGCAAACATCGGTTGTGGGAGCTCGTTCTAACGAGTACCCACAATCTGTGTTTTTGAGCAGAAATAAGAAAAAATAATGTACTTGTATATCCCTGTAAACCCCAGTTTTACTGTATAAAATTGGGGCTTAAGGGGGTCAAATTTATATATGCGTGTTTTCGTGATGTTACCAGCAATAGAAATATCTGAAAAAGCCTACAATGGCCGGGTGTATTTCACTGTCAGCGATTGTTTTCATGTTTTCTTCATTTTTACAATGATACAATTCTTTGCTTGAAAAAGCACATTAACATACTCCTGTAACATAGTATATTTTTTCACATCTCCAAAAATGGATACTTTCCTGATGACAATCCGTGATATTGTTCTTATTTATACCGCAAACATAGGTTGAGAGTGCTCGTTAGAACCGCCTCATTGAGGCGGTTCTAACGAGTACCCAAACCTTTGTCTTGGAGCAGAGATACGAAAATAAGGTATAGCCCCGTGAACACCAGTTTTCTCTATATAAAGTGAGGTTTAGGGGGCGTTCATTTCACGGACGTGTTCACGTGATGAATCGACCGGTAAGTAAGTACAAACTGTAGCATTGTTTTACTAAACTTACAATAGCCATTCTCATTTTTCTGGCGTAACAGGAGCCACGTCTGGTCGCATCTGGCGTACCAAAAACGGAGGCACACCCCATATTGTTACGCCCTTCAAATGAATAAAGCCGGGCTTAACAACGCTACAGCATCTTGTCAATACAGAATCGACCGTGTTTTTCGTGTTCGTCATATTCTGTGTGTCGCCAACGCAGACTTCTAACTCTACATCTCTGCTCGTAACATTCGTCTCTTCTGAGTTCTGCTGTTTTTGAGGAGAAAATATTGTCGACGCTAAACTGCACACGGCTGCCAGCAGAATACTTATACCTGAAAAAGTGAGACCTGAGGTGCGTTCAAAAAGGCGAACGAGCTTGTTGCTACATTCTGTAGGCAACAAAGTGAACGCTCGGCGGGCGCCCGCTTTGTTGAACGCACCTCTGTTGATGAAACCAAACATCACGAAAACACGCCTATATGATCCTGACCCCCTTGAACCCCAGTTTTATACAGTAAAACTGGGGTCTATAGAGGTAGACATATTTTTCCTTATTTCTGCTCTAAAATATAGATTGTGGGTACTCGTAGAACCGCCTTGATGAGGCGGTTCTAACGTGTACCCACAATCTATATTTTGAAGCAGAAATAAGAAAAATATCACATTTTTTCCTCTTAACATTTTCGTTTTGTACGGCGGTAAAATTTACAATATATTTGTATAGTCGTGTTTTCGTAAAGGACACGGCACCCATAAAAAGATCACATCAATATAACATTGTGTTTTCTTTATTGATATTTTTTCTGATGCAAATATGTGATTGTTTGTTTTTGTTAAGGTTTTACGTCCCCGTCAACACTGTCATTACACGAGTAAAGTAATGATCTTCTGATACTATATACGGGTATACCAGTAGAGTAGTGATCTGCTGATACTGTATACGGGTATACGAGTAGAGTAATGATCTGCTGATACTGTATACGGATATAGGAGCAGAGTAATGATCTGCTGATACTGTATACGGATATACGAGCAGAGTAGTGATCTGCTGATACTGTATACGGGTATACGAGTAAAGTAGTGATCTGCTGATACTGTATACGGGTATACGAGTAAAGCAATGACCTGCTGATACTATATACGGGTATACGAGTAGAGTAATGACCTGCTGATACTGTATACGGGTATACGAGTAAAGTAGTGATCTGCTGATACTATATACGGGTATACGAGTAAAGTAATGACCTGCTGATACTATATACGGGTATACGAGTAGAGTAGTGATCTGCTGATACTATATACGGGTATACGAGTAAAGTAGTGATCTGCTGATACTGTATACGGGTATACGAGTAGAGTAGTGATCTGCTTATACTATATACGGGTATACGAGTGAGTAATGATCTGCTGATACTATATACGGGTATACGAGTAGAGTAATGATATGCTGATACTATATACGGGTATACGAGTAGAGTAATGACCTGCTAATACTATATACGGATATACGAGTAGAGTAATGATCTGCTGATACTGTATACGGGTGTACGAGTAGAGTAATGTCCTGCTGAACTATATATGAGTAAATATGTAGAGTAACGATCTCCTGATACTGTTTGTTTTGTTTGAACTGAAGTTTATAGTCGTTGCCAACACTATTTACGTCCATTTGGAGACGTTGCTTCCAATTTTGCAGTACTTTTACCCAACGCTTATATGAAATGGCACCCCAAGCCCTGGCACCCAGTGAAACCCAAAGGCTTAATTTCCACTGGACGGTCTGACTCACTCCACTTTGCCTGGGCAGGCTCAGTCCTTCTAAGCGGTGTACGAGTACTCATATATGGTCAATTTTCAGTTCTGTATGGCAGCAGCATGCAGCCCAATCTATTTCTCCAAGAAATGGATTGGGCTGCATGTCGCTTCCACTCAGAGCTGAAACTGACCCCATATACTGTATACGATCATGTTTGTATCATGTTTATAAGTCTGTGCAATCAACAACTCTGATAAATTCCAACTTGCACAGGGAAGAGTTAGATATCAAATGCATTATTTCTAAACCTAAATATAGATCGTCGTTAGAACCGCCTCATTGAGGCACCAAATAGACTTGCATGAGCCATCCGCAAGAAAAACAACCTAAATTGTAATCAGAAAAATGGCTTCATGGAGGCAGGGCGCCCCGCCCATCGAGGCCTGGAGAAATAGATTGGGCTGCACGGTGCTTCTGCGCATAGCTTAAACCGACCGAACTTGAGTACTGGTAAACAGCGTAGGTCTAAGCCTGCCCAGGAAAAGTCATGCGAGTCGGACCACTCCTTAAACCCTAGTGGTTTCTTTGGGCGGTAGGGCTTGAGATGTCATTTCATCTCAATGTCGGATAAAAGTCCCACAAAATCGGAAGCAAAGTCTCCAAAATGACCTTAATAGTGTTGATGGGGACGTAAAACCTCAACTCAAACAAACAAACAAATCATGGAGGCAGAAAAGGTAAACTTATATCAAATACAAGTTATCATAGTATAAAACACATACAAAAAACACCTACCTCCAATGACAAAAGTCTGTTCATATGTGGCACCATGATCCAGTAGAAAACCTTAGAAAATAAAACGGTTTCACTGTAAAAGATGGCCATCAGAGCAGATCCGAGCGGCAAGGGAATTGAACTGGCAATCGCTGTTCATTGAATTGAGCCGGTGATCGCTGTTCATTCATTAACGATCATGCTTAACCCTTATCATGCTGAACCTCACGAAAACATGCCTATATAATTCTGGCCCCTCGATACCCACTTTTATATGAGCCCCGCCAAGCGAATCTGTGTCTTCGAGCATTCCGTCATGACAAATTTTAACTGCGCATGCCCAGCCATTCAGAGGGGCCAGGGATATGGCTTTCTGTCTGAAGGTTCCTCTTGATTCACTGCTTGTATGAGCGAGCAGCGAATGTTCTGGCGAGACTGCGCGGATGCGCAGGCTCGCCTGAACCTACGCTGCTCGCATAGGCGATAAGTACCAAAATTGCTTGACGTGGCCCATCTAGTAAAACTTGGGTTTGTAGGGGTAAACCTTATTTTCAATATCTCAATTTTTCATCTTCAAATATTAGTTTTTTTCGGTGGCAAAATTTTCAATGTAGTTGTAAAGGCATGTTTTCGTAATAATAAACTAATTCTGACTATCAGCCAACCAAAATAACATACCAAGCACGTTTAAACGTTGAAAAAGTCTCATTAAGACGATGAGACGATTCTAATGAGAAAGAGTAATCTACAATTAAAACGTAAACATCCCCTGCAATAAAACCGCATCATATGGAAAACTACATGCGTTTGTATTGTCTTTCTTTTTCTGCTCCATAACAGTGTTTGGGGATACTTGTTGGAAATACCTGAAATAGAATATTTTACGGAGCACCAACAATCTATATTTGAAGTTTAAATAAAGAAAAGTCACAAATTATTGCCAGAAAGATGTTATTTTTGAGCAACGAACAGGGCACTGTCAGTCTGTACACCCATCCCCTACACGATGGTAATTGACGAGGCCTTAATGCATCACGTGAACAATTCCGTGAAATAAAGTCCTCCCTAAACCCCAATTTATATACAGAAAACTGGAGTTTATTAGGGTAAACATTATTTTCCTTATTTCTGCTTCAAGACATAGGTTGTGGGTACTCGTTAGAACCGCCTCAATGAGGCGGTTATAACGCGCACCCAAAACCCATGTATGGAGTGTAAATAAAAAAAATATCACAAATTTTCATCAGAAAAAAATACCTTTATCACACGGCTATCATCACGTATACAAGTCCGTGAAATGAACACCCCTTAAATCCCACTTTATATAGAGAAAACTGGGGTTTACGGGGGTAAACATTATTTTTCTTATCTCTGATTCAAGATATAGGTTGTGGGTACTCGTTAGAACCGCCTCAATGAGGCGGTTCTAACGAGCACCCACAACCTATGTTTGCAATATAAATAAGAAAACTTTCACAGATTTTCATCGGAAAAGCAGCCATTTTGGAGATGTAATAAATGCACTATGTCACACGGGTGAGTTATCGTAATGATGTTATCGTAATGGGCAGCAATTAGCTATTCTTGCCAAGACATCTAGAGACATCACGAAAACACGCCTATAAAATTTTGATCCCTTTTTATATAGTAAAACTGGGGTTTACATGTGTAAACCTTATTTTTTCTTATTTCTGCTCTAAAATATAGATTGTGGGTTCTCGTAAGAACCGTCATGTCGAACTTTAACGGGCATCCAGGTAACTGCAGTCGGTTAAAGTTAATGCATAGATTTCAATAGGAAATTGATAATTATTTCCCCATAAATTAAAAAAGTAATAGCAATATCTTTTCTATGCCAGCGGTTCATGATTCTGCATTGTTTTACAAATGCCCACATATAATTTTCATGAAGATTTATCAACAACTTTTGGGTCCTTTTTACATATAATTGGAGGCAACCCTCTAAATGTATAGAATATATAGTAAAACTACTGAATGAAGCGACAAAAACTGATAAATATATTGCCATAACTTTCTTGTAAGTTGTTCTTTTTATTTTGTGCAAGAGTATATTGGCAAATGTATTGTGAACACGTCCATATAAATTTTGTAAAATCGAAATGTGAACAATTTAGTCCGTTTGGAAAAGGAAATACACTACCCTCCTTTTCTATTGCCAGTTTACCTTAGTAACCAGCAATCAGGGGTTTGTTACTAAGGTAAACAATGACAAAGAATATATTACGCCTACGATGTGCTTCTTGAACTGTATGGTTCGAAATGTTTTATTTATTTATTTAATTATTCTCAAATGTAAATGCTTCTGAATTTATCTATTCATTAGGGTCTGTTGTTTCATGTTTGTGTTTCTTTCACTTTTGTGTCTCTGATGGGAGCTTTGGATTAATTGTATCAATTCCTGATCATTGCCTCCACTACTATTTTGGAATCTACCTTTTATCAAATGGTTCACATTGCCAAGCTTGTCTAGCGTCACGTGCATTATTTACGTTGCGTAAATGCAAAGAGTGGCGTAATCAACGTTGGAATGACCTGAAAACGTGTGTGACATAATTTCTGTCTCACATTGATCTGGTTTGGCTCAGATATTTTTAGGACACATCGAATTCGCAAACAGTGAAAAATAAAAATCGTATTTTCACTGTTTGAATCAACGAAGAATGCTCAGAAATCTCTGTCATTCATTGAAAGCCTGTAAGAAACGAAAAAGTGCTGATTGGTCAAACTTATTCAGCTATGTTATTGTGATGTCATTATCTTGCTTCTTAAATGATGTATTTTCCATTTAGAATGCTGACCAATCTGTTCAATTGTGAAATTTGACGCAATCGTATCCGCGTCAATACCAATCCGTAATCCACTAATTACCAATCTGTGCCAAATCTGGAATTATCCTTTTTGTTTGTTTGATTAAAGGATTATCGTCCCCGTCAACACTGTATAGGTCATTTTGGAGACGTTGCTTCCAATTTTGTTGGATGTTTACCCGACATTGAGATGAAATGACATCTCAAGCCCTGCCGCCTAATGAAACGAATAAGGTTTATATGCATGGACGGTCCGACTCGCACCGCTTTGCCTGGGCAGACTTTGATCCTCTAAGCGGTTTACCATTACTCGTGTGCGGGTCGATTTCAGCTCTACGTGGAATCATCATGCAGCCAAAGTATTTCTTCAAGCCCCGATGGGCGGGACCGCTGGAATTATCGTTGTAAACCGTAACAAACCTTGAGAAACCTTGTTAGTCCCTACCTGTCAGTAATGCAACGTAATGAGATCGTACCACGCCGCTTAAACGTTGAATAACCGTGCCAGTACGTAACTAACTGTAGAAATCATTGAGCCTACGAATACATACGGATTAAGGTTCCTCAATACAGTTATTTCACTACATTTGAGGTACTGAAAAAATCATATTTGCAAATAGATACCCAAACAAATTTTTGATCAGATGGTAGTCCATGTAAATGTAAGAATATGAAAGCAAAAGATTTTATTCGAAAGTCACCATTTAAGTAATTTATTGCATTTTTCCTTCGTTTTGCCAAAAAAAATGATATCTTAATCCACAGAACCACAATGTGTAAAATACTATTATAGAAAGGTGGCTCAAGGTAGGTTGCCTTTAGACACTACAACAGAGGAATTTCAAGTAAAATACCTAAATATATCTGAAATTAATGATTCCCAAAAATTAAAAAATGTCATTATCTCACCTTGTTCTGTTTTAAATTCAGTGTATGGTAGCCAAAATGACCAGTTCTACCAATTTTGCAATAAGCTCATTGATTGGGTTCAGGTGTTGAAATCTCTTGCATTTAGCTTGTAAAATGATTGCCCTTCTTCGGTGCTTTAAGAACTTCATTTAATGCAATTCATAACAATTTATGCAAATTCACTGCACCAAAGTTTCACTGTGTTATTGATTGTGTTTACAGGATTGGTGTTTTGATAATGGAATTCAATCTAAAACCAATACCTGAAATTAACATAAAAACAGTTTATCCTCATATTTGAACTGAAGGACTGAAAGCAGCATGTTCAGCACCAGAAACTTTGTCCAAAGGCTTCCGATCACTGCCAATAACTGGAATGGTTTAGAAATGATTTTTACCCATTGATTTATTACATTGGATCACATGAGCCACCATACACAAAAAGGTGACTTTTGGACAGGTGAACTTCTGGACAACACAATGTTTATCTAATCCAATTAATGATCTGTTGTGTCACCCACTTGGCAATGTGTAAGCTGGTGAAAACTCATAGAAGTCCAATGCCTTCAATATGTTTTGATGAAATAATGTATCAAAAATCTGCTTTTCAATTTGTTTACTTGTAGCCTGGCCGAACAACCCAAACAGGACAATGCTACACGTAAAACCTAGTTCGGAAATGAATGCATACTATTAATAAATTAACGAACAAACTATGTTAGAAGGTACGTGAAATTAGTTGCAAGACAGTTTCAAATATGAATATTATGTTTTAAATTAAAAACAATGTTGTACTATTGTTTTTTTGTTGTTGTTTTTTTTTGCAAAATTAGTTCCAAGGCGTATGAATACGTTTTTGCTTTGGCACGATGGGAATCTCTTCCATTTGGCAGCTACAATAATTTATCAGTTATAACAGGCTGGGCTCATCGGAGTCTAACTGTTGGTTTTCTTTTGCTCCAGCATTTCAGTGGTTTCTTGCTGTCGAGTCCTCACCGTTGTCTCACCTCTGTGGTTCTTTGATTTCGATGTTCACGGAGATGTTGCACTGATGAGTTAGGAGGCCTTCATGCGGACTGAACAAATTATTTGTCTAAATCGCGACGGAAGTAAGGGCGAGGATTGTGGCCACGTAAAATCGATTTAAGCCCCCCAGTGGAAATCTTCCACTGACCGTTCCAAGGCGGCTCTTCTGTGGCGATTCATTTATGTTGTTGTTTGTTACTTACTGTGTGTATCACTTGTGTCTTTTAATTTTGGATGGCCATATGGCCATTTTGTGGGAAAGTAACTGTCCATATGGCCTTCCTTTGTTTAGGTTTCCATTATGGTCTGGTCGCTTAATGTTTGTATTTCTTTCCCTTTGGTGTCTTTTATGGATGGAGTAAGTTAATTGTATCAATTCCTGATCTTTGTTTTACTTCTACTTTCCAAGATAGGCGATGCCATTATGCTATATGCAGGAAGAAGGCTATATAACTGAATTTTCAAGGTATATCCATTGATGATGGGCAAAATAAAATGTAGAAGGCACAATTGATGAAATCTGAGCATTTCAGATTAACCGTAAAAAAAGAAGATGGCGGCGCCCATGAAGACAAAACATGTCAAAAAAAGATTCTGGTTTTCATATCAGGTAGGCTTTTTGATAGAACGCTTTGTCCGAGTCGCTAGTATTTGTTGTGAACTATTGATCTGCAGCTGATTTAGTAACATTTAAAAAGTCTAGAAAGCGGTTTCCTTTTTTTTCCTGATAAAAATGAAACATTACAGAATTGCATTTATTTTCAAAGGTACAGAGATGTTGCTAATGCAAGAAAGTTCTTGCTGTAATAATCGTTGGTACCTCCAAATCTTCTTCTTCTGGGACAGGCATTTTAAAAGGAAATCATGATCATATTTTGGGGAAAATTAACATGCAAATCTGACACCTATATTTTTCTTGTGCAAATGTATTGAGAAACCTTAATATGGGTTTAATACGAGCTACAGCGGATCAGTACGTTCTAATACGGTTTAGTAAGGATGTACTACGGTTGTTTGGTCCGTGGCCAAATTTTAAACATGTTAAAAATTGTCACAAACATGTTAAAAAATTGTCTCGGATATGCACGGATATACATGTACTACTACTTATGACTAAGGATACAATACGGAAAGCTACGGACCCAATCGGTTTGCCAAGAATGATGCCGGACCATACCCGTGGCTAATCCGGCGCCATATCCGTGAATGTGTGACCAGGGCTTAAGCATATTACTCGTTTCTTTCCCCTCTTTCTCTATTTTTTTTTTTTTTTATTTTCAGTCAGTACAACTTTTGATATCAATATCTAACTTTGCTTTAAAGCTCATGATTCAAAAGCAGGATGGTTGTAAAGCATACATGTACTCGCGCAGAACATTACGAAAACACGCCTAAACAAATGCATTGTAAACTTTACCGCCGAACAAAACAAACTTTTAAGATGAAAATTGTGATATTATTCTTATTTCTGCTCAAAATATAGATTGTTTGTACTCGTAAAACCGCCTCATCGAGGCGGTTCTAACGAGTTCTAACAATCTAAAGTTTAGAGCAGAAATAAGAAAAACTAGAGCTATCACTAAAGGTGATGAATACCCCCACAAAAACTGCCTTGATAGTACATCAGCGGCATTTTGCAATTTTTTCACTTGAAAGGGGCCATAACTATGTCGAAAATTGACGAATTGTAGTGGAAATCGAACTTGACCTGTATTTTATGATGTTACATCAGTGTACCAAAAATTATAAAAATCGGTGAAGCGCTTTTTGAGTTATCGTCTGGAAACCAAGTCAACAGACCGACAGACCGACCGACCGACCGACAAGCTCACTCCTATATACCCCCCCCCCCCAAATTTCATTTGTAGGGGTATAATAAGGTTTACCCCTGTAAACCCCAGTTTTACTATATAAAAGTGGGGTTCAAGGGGGGTCAGAATTATATAGGCTTGTTTTCGTGATGAACTTAAGCGGTTGCCGTTTCAGATAAAATAATCTATGTATATGTCATTACGAATGCAAGAATTCTTTTCTGTCCGCCGTGTTAAAACTCATGAATTCATAACATTATTAGGCAAACTGATTTTCGACGGGGCTAATAATGCCTTCCGGAGTGCCAACGGGGCTGTTGAAAACAATAAAACATATGTCTAGTTTCCACACTTAAGGGGAATGGGAACACCTGGCAGATTTTTTCCGCCACTTTTTCAAAGGGAGATAACTTGCGGGACTTCCTGATCGCTTTTCTTTAAGCTCTGTTCCACTATAAAAAGAGGCATACTCTTACAGGAAATAACTTGCTCCTCAAGAGCAAATACTTTCCTTTAAGAGATAACCCCTATTGACTTAAGAGACAAAAGTACTTTTGCAGGCGTTGCCTCCTCTGAAGGTGTTCCCATTCCCCTTAAGCTCCCAATTACAATGATTGACTCTGATTTGTTGTCTGCTGGACTTGACATTGTTGCCGACAGTATGGACCCAGATCTGACTGTTCGCACTGTTTGCCTACATGTATATGCGAAAATAAGTTTGAACAAGTCCGTGAAATAAAGACCCCCCTAAACCACACTTTATATAGAGACATTTGGGGTTTACGGGGGTAAACATTATTTTCCTTACTTCTGCTCCAAGAAATAGGTTGTGGGTACTCGTTAGAACCGCCTCAATGAGGCGGTTCTAACGTGCACCCAAAACCTATGTTTGGGGTATAAATAAAAAAAATATCACAAATTTTCACCAGAAAAAAATGCCTTTTTTGAGGTTTGAAAAATGTACAAAATCACACGGATATGTTATCGTAATGAAATTGGCACCTTAACGGTTAATATGGTTCGATACCTGCTCGGGTCGGCAACATTCTTTCGTGAATATTGTATGAATTTTTTTCTACGGTCGTTCTCTCCCTTCCGCTTATTCAAGAAGGTTAGTTGTCAGCTTCTGGCGAAAGAATGTGCACTGTACTGGTAAACCGCTTACGGATACGCCTGTCCATGAAAAGTGTGGATAGGTAAACTTACCGACTCAAAAATTACCTCCATAGTGTTGACCGGTCCGTTCAACTCCAAGACAAACAAACAAACAAATCTTAGGTTAATAAAAATCTATGTTATCTACTTCAAGTAAAATTTTGTTCAGCTAAAACCTTTGTTCCTGTCTTGTTCACGAAACAAAAACTACAGCGTCAGGTTCATCAAAAATTTCTTTAGGTGTTAGGGAGGAAACTATGTCATATTATGTTATAGCCTTTGTCAAAAGGGATCTATTCTTAAAGGAAAGAATTTGCTCTTGGGGAGGAAAGGAGCAAATTCTGTGCTTTCAGAGTGCATAACGATAACGCATTCGTGCGTTATAATGCATTTTTTGCATCTCCAAAAAAACGGTCAATTTTCTGATGAAAATTTGTGATACCATTCTTATTTGCACTCAAAACATAGATTGTGGTGCTAACGAGTACCAACAATCTATGTCTTTTAGCAGAAATAAGTAAAATAATATATACCCCACATAAACCCCAGTTTTCTCTAAATAAAGTGGGGTTTAAAGGGTGTTCATTTCACGGACTTGTTAGCGTGATGGGTAGTCCGGGATTTGAGACCAGATTTCGAAATATTCAATGCACCCAAAAGTCTCACGCTTTGTTTGCGCTGTTTCATTGAGATAGAAGCCTGACCTATATGGCATGTGATTATTTAGCAAATGTGGTGGGGAAAAGGGGTTGAAAATTATATGGGTTTACACCCACCCCCATACGAATGGTATAGTTGGAATAAGTTTAGTTATGGGTAGCTTGCGCTTACAACTGAATGTTGATTTATTGCATCAGCCAAAATATTTGCCAATACTCGAATACACCATAATTCATGATATGACGTAGCTACAACCGGTGTTACCATAAATTTTGACCATTTGAATTTTACCCCCACAAATTTGGTAAATTTTTACACTATTTTCGCGCTAAATGATTTTTAGTATTTTCTGAAACAATTTATTTTTCGACAGTATGCAGGAAGGTTATTTTTGCATGTACATATGAAACTTGTTGACTCTATTTCAATCTGGGCATGAACAAGGGACTCAGATACCTATGGCCCCTTTTGCCACTTTTTCCTGTTGTGTCACAGATCATGACAAAAATCCATATTAAAACATACATAAAATAAATTATTTTACTGGCTGGTCATAGATGTATCATAACAGGGACCAAAATATATATTTTTGAAAAGTAACTGATAACTATTTCCTTTCAGTTTTTATTTAGTGAGGTGAATATACATAACCAAGCATATTTGTCAGCGAATGATATCAAGTGATTCTCTAAACAGGTGACTTGAATCACTCAACATTTAATGAATACATTATATATTTCAAGATTCATTTGCCAAAGTTTCCGGTTTGTGCTGAATGCTTCCAGACTAACATCGACATTATTATATTTTAAACACGTAAATGTTACTGGCCATTACAAAGTCTCTTGAAATCTTACCTTATTTTCTGGTAAGTCGTACGACTAAAAATAAATAGTACCCGAAGTTGAATGTAATGTAAAGCCACCCCTAAAACATCCTTCCTTCTTCCCGTTCCCCAGAGTACTGCTATGTAGCGCCGCTTAGTGTTCACTCGACGCTTAGTGTTCACCATGGACACTAAGCGTTGATGGTGAACACTAAGCGTTGCCACTGTCAACGCTTAGTGTTCATTTTGCCAAAATGAACACTAAGCGTCGATCATGTAGTTCGGAATGCAGTATCAATCGCTACTGTTCATTTTCTGGTATGAAAAAAAGTAATTTTGCCTTATGACACGAATACTTCTTGATGTATGAACATCAAACTTCAGTATTACGAGACAATACGACCCGACATTTGGCAAAAGAAACGAATTTTACATGACCTATACTTCATAGTCCTGTGATTTTGCCTTATAACATGAAGACCTTATGGTAAATGAACATCATAACTTGGTATTATGAGCCAATATGGCCCGATATTTGCCTTCAAAATAAATGTAGGTCACTATGACCTATATTTCATGGTCCAGTGATTTTGCCTTTTAACGCGAAGACGTTTTGGTATATGAGCATCATAACTTGGTGTTATGAGTCAGTATGGAACGATATTTGTCTGCAAAATAAATGTAGGTCACTATGACCTATATTTCGCGGTCCAGTGATTTTGCCTTATAACACGAAGAGCTGTTGGTATAGGAACATCATAACTTGGTACTATGAGTCAGCATGACCGATATTTGTCTTCAAAATAAATGTAGGTCACCATGATTTTCACCCTTTCACACTTGAACCAATGTCGCATAGTTGGCTGTTGTATTATCAATTGAGTTTGTAACTTGTTAGCACAATGGAAATGTATTTAATAAATTTCTAAGGTGTTCTAGATTTTGACCCCCTTACCCCACCCAAGGCATAAAACCAGGGGTATGTTCTTTTGGAATCTCAGAAGACACTCACAGGTATTCTCAGAAGACAACCCCGGATATCAAAGTTGTAAATATGAATGCTTTAAGATGAGTGATTGTTGAGATATAAGCATTTCAAAAACTTAAACACAGTTTTACAGAGATGTTCTAGACTATGACCCCTAGCCCAACCCCGGGGCATACACCCAGGGGTCTGTTCTCTTGGAACATAAGAAGACTCTCCCAGGTACTTAAGTCCAAAATATGAGTACTCTGTGACGCGTGACTGTTGAAATCGCAAACGCAAAAGCGGACGACCGATGTGACAACAAAAGCTCTTATTGCACTTCATTGTATTTGGCGAGCTAATGCCATGGTGAACAATAAGTGTTGGGATCGCACACAGTATCGACAGTCGCGACGCTTAGTGACCATGGTGAACACTAAACGTTGATGGTGAACACTAAGCGTTGCTACTGCAACGCTTAGTGTCCATGGTAAACACTAAGTGTTGCAGTGGCAACGCTTAGTGTTCGCCATCAACGCTTAGTGTCCATAGTGAACACTAAGCTTCGAGTGAACGTTAAGCGTTGTTACACTGCTATAAACTGTGAATGTGCATCTTAAGATGTCACCTGCATTAACTTTCTACTTTTTCGTTTGGCAACCTGCCTTCGATAACCTTGTCCCTCTATTGACCATTACATGTAGATCTTAATTATCCTAAGTCCCTTGTCACACACTGATTAATCTGTTCTTCATCTTCTTTTTTTTACTACTTTCTTTTACTGATATTTGGATATATCTGGATATTTAAAGGCACGTCAACCCTTGTTGGTTATTTTGTGTCCTCTCCCAGAGAAAGGAGAAAAGCGATAGAAGAGATAGTAGAACAGATGAAAGTGAGGGGTAGAGGAGAAAGAGGAGAATAAATGGAAGTGCAAAAACAGAAGAAATGTATCAGTATTCCCCCTCTGTCCTTACCTGCTGCAAGAATAGCAGGCCTTGTCCAGCTGTAAGCCAATATCAGTTGGACGCCCTGTTGACGCAAGGTACACGTCACCTTTGCCTCGCCGTACCACCCCAATTGTCCCGTACAAATTAGCCAAAACGGTCTTTTATGTCAAGCCATCAGGCGTTATCATGATTTGAAAAACAGAGTGTAGGCAATAAGCAGGAATCTATACAAAATATCTCGCACACCCCATTCAAAACACCAAAATGAAAACGTCACCAATGGAAAGCCAGAAGGAGATTTATCTCCCCACATGGCCAAACGGCTATCTAAAATAGAAAGGCATTAGCAATACATACATCTTAAAGACTAACAATACGAAAAATAAACCACAACAGAAGGACCGCCTGGGAACGGGGCCAATAAGAAGTTTTACGGGGGTGGGGGTTGGGGTGGACACTTTAATTAATTTTAGGTGGCCTTAATCCTCGTCCTTGGTTGCCTTGGTTAAAACCAATAAGTTGTTCAGTCTGGATGATGGATTTCTAGCTCATCAGTGCAACATCTCCGAGAACATAAAGTCAAACGAATAAGGAGATGAAACAACGATGAGGACTCGACAGCATGGAATAGCTAGAATGCTGTAGCAAAGGAAACCCAACAGTTAGGCTCCGGTTAGCCCTATCAGAGGCAGAGCATCAGACACCTACCTCCAGGCGATCTGGCGGAAATGCGTTCGTACATATGCAAGGAACCAGGCGGCTGGGTTAATTTACTTGAGGTTGAAACGTAATATGTCAGATATTTTGAACAGGGACGATGTTTGACCTAATAAATGTTACGATTCCTACGCAAACCAAGCTTCTGCTTAACACCTTTTCCCAGAAGGGTGGGAACATCGGGTTCAACACAGACTCTCGACTGACCTTTACTGCATCTTCATGTAACTTAGTGACCTGAATTTGCGCATGTTTGCCAAAAGATCAACCAAAACCAATGCCATTCAATTAGCAAATAAGCTGAAGTATATCAAATCCGCAGTTGGAGAATTAGATGCAGTAAAGTATCTTTGTTTGCAGCAAATAAATGGTAAAAACTATGCAAAATGGCGAAAAATGATAGCTGTATCCACCCCCACCTTCTTACATGTAAAACACTTTTTGTTTACCGGTTAGCAGAGGACCAATCAGAGAACCAAATCCTCCGAAAAATAACTCATGACCAACCGCGGCCGCCGTATTGGAAACTCCTGCATATTGTATGTTGATTGTGTTGAGCAGTGTATATGGACAACCAGAGTACATTCCTAATACCACAGCATATGCCATGTGGCCTAAATATGTCTGAGAAAACAATGGAAACAAGCACGTGCATAGTGCCAAAACTCCCATGCTCCCGCTGTATAATAATATTTCGTCGAAATATCCGCTATTGGCGGCACTTCCTGTAAGAACACGGCATATGACTAAAACAATCCCGCACACAGACAGTAAAAAAGAGGCTTGTGTGTCGGTATATCCTTGATGGACGCAGTAAGTGGGTACATTCATAAAGATTATGAATGTCCCGAAGTGAAAAAAGAACATGCCCACTGTTAGAACAATGATTGTCTTTGTCCTCAGAACTTCAAAATACGTTTTCAGGAGACTGCACTGTGAGTTAACGAGTGTTTCATTGTCAGTCGTATTTCTTCTCGTCACCTGTATGTGCTTTTCCAGTTTGGAAGGTTTAATCAGGGCCCCCAAAACAATGACCTGCATCCCAATACTTGCAAGTACCATGAATAATCCGGTGAAACCATATGTGTCTCTGGCTATCTGCACAACAGGAGACAGCACAAATACACCTACACCTACTGCCGATAAGGCAAATCCTTGGGCAAAGTTTCTAAAACGTCGAAACCAGAATCCCTGGGCCACTATACTAGGTGCGTAACTGGTCGCTCCACCAATACCTGGTAAATACAAAATTAATAAATACATGTAAATAACAGACAAATTGCAAACTGTTTATTTTTCTCACACACACTTACGCAGCCGCACGCACACACGCGGTTTTTCATTGCAGAAACTATATTGATGTAACAATCATGAGCACCAAATTTGCATACCATTGTGATAAAACCGATCTTTGATCGCAGTCAATTACTTGTATAGGCAACTACGAAAAGAAACCAATGTGGGAAATTATGAGCACTAGAGGCCTCCGTAGTGTAGCGAATAAGCTACTCGCATCAAGGGTCATGAGATCGATTCCGGGCTTATCAGACTTCCAAATGGGTCTTTAAACCGAGGTCCGTCTACATATGACCTAAGTTGACGGTGGGTCGTAACACACACACACATTCAACAACTTTAGAGAAATAGAATGGGCTGCATGCTGCTTCCAGACTGACTGCACATGAGAATTGGTAAAAAGCTTAGACGGACTAAGCCTGTCCAGGCACTTTGGCGAGAGTCAAATGCATATTTATAAGCCATATTGGTTTTATTCAGTGACAGGGCTTGAGATGTCATTTTATCTCAAATTCCGGTAAAAGATTCACAAAATATGAAGCAGCTTCTCAAAAATGACCTAAAATGTTGACTGGGACGTTAACCCATTTCGTACCAGAAAGCCCAAAATTGG
This sequence comes from Lucinisca nassula, assembly GCA_963580285.1. NCBI lineage: Eukaryota > Metazoa > Mollusca > Bivalvia > Lucinida > Lucinidae > Lucinisca > Lucinisca nassula. The sequence continues at coordinate 44,109,997 of OY757010.1, read as the reverse complement.
AACCCTGCCAAACAGAGCAAACCCAGATCAGACGCCGCAGAACGCTTCGTCTGATAAGGGCCTACATTATTTGCAAAATGTTCAGCTATATTCCAAATAAATTTTAGAGATAACACAACCTGTTACACCTAAATTTTGAAAAGTACTCCTGCTATATATAAGGAGGAAGATTCCATTTGGTTCAAAATTGGTTAAACCTCAATGAGACAAAAGCATTTCACATGTTCCCGTGTGTGTTCTTCAAATGCGCGCGCGAGGCTAACTAATACAGTCCATGACGCATACCTCATCACGTCAACAAGTCCGTGTAAAGAACGCCCCTCTTAACCCAACTGGGGTTGGCAGGTGTATACATTATTTGGCTTATTTCTGTTCCAAGACACAGGCTGTTGGTACTCGTTAGAACCGCCTCAATGAGGCGGTTCTAACGAGCACCCAAAGCCTGTGTTTTGAGTATAGATAAGGAAAATATCACAAATTTTCATCGAAAAAATAGTCATTTTGGAGATATTGTTTGATTTGATGATGTTTAACGTCCCCGCCAACACTGTAAAGGTCATTTTGGCTTCCAATTTTGTGGGAATTTTACCCGACATTGATATGAAATGACATCTCAAGCCCTGTCGCCCAATGAAACCAATAGGGTTATAAGCATGGACGGACCGACTAGCACCGCTTTGCAACATGTTTTGAAAGCACCGCATTGCCTGGGCGGGCTTAGATCCTCTAAGCGGTTTACCAGTACTCGTGTACGGGCCGGATTCAGCTCTGCGTGGAAGCATCATGCAGCCCATTTATTTCTTCACGCCCCTATGGGCGGGGCCGCTTTCGGAGATATAGAAGGATGTAGTATGTCACAACGGTAAGTTATTGTAACGCCACGGAACGACATTTTGGCTTGATTCTATTCGTATATATATTAACTTTTGCTTGGGAGTACTGTATCCACAGTCTGTATCTCATGGAAACTCCCGTTTCCACTTCATACAGTTGGATTTACAAGGGCGCCCATTGCACAGGCTTAACCCATATATGCATAGCGGCCCTTTTTGGGGGGACATTGGCAAACAGTGTAGACCAAGGTCAGACGCCGCAGAATGCGGTGTCTGATCTGAGTCTGCGCTATTTGCTTAAAGTTCGTTTTTTTTAACTTACCAGAAACAAAACTAATCAGACAACCCCTATTGGAACAACCTAAACCCATTAAGTGGAATATTCCATTGTCTTATATGGGTTAAGCTTGTTTGCACACTCAAAGAACACAATGTCACAGTCCCGCAGTCACACTTTGAATCACCGTGGAAGCAACTTTGAAATCATTGTGATTCAACGCTGATTAAACGTAGAGTGTCTACTGGGAAGCTGACTAGGTGCTAATATTAAATAACAGCATGGACAGAAAGCATACAAATCCATTGTTCAGCAAGCCGTAACAACACCGGTGGGTTGATTGTGAGCAGGTAATTGATACTGAGCAGGAACTTTGACCGTCTCTCCTGTACTTTTAGCTAACAACGTATGCCCTGATCAGACGCCGCATTCAGAGGCGTCTGATCCGGGTCTACAATGTTTGACTAAGCCATCACATTTGTCAACCAGTGGTGTTACAATACACCACTCTTTACACAACACTCTGGCATAGTAAAAAAACAAAAACAAGAAAAGCGCGGCTATAAATACCATGTTTCTGTCTTTGATATCAAGTCTATCAGTCAAGGCTTATAAAACGCTTGTAGAATCGCGATTCTATTTATCAGTTTATCCCCTTATGCACTCTTTAAACATGCAATTTATGATCAGTTACCGATTAACCTCAGTGCGCCTCAACATTGTGAGTTTTCCTATGTTTTTTTTTTTTTTTTTCAATGTAATTTTTCCAATTTTACATTTGTTTGCCATTTTTCGCGGCAGTCCGTTTTTTATATATAAAAGTGCAATATCACGTTGACGTGATAAAGCTAACTTTTCCTGAGATAGCATATCTGTATCAGGTCAGCCTGCCAAGGCAAAGCGGTGCGAGTGGGACCGTCCATGCTTATAAACCCTATTGGTTTCATTGGGTCGCATGGCTTGAGATGTCATTTCATCTCAGTGTCGGGTATAAGTCCCACGAGATTGGAAGCATCGTCTCCAAAATGACTTATACAGTGTTGACGGGGAAGTTAAACCTAAATTCAAACAAACAAAATCTGTATCAGGTCAATTTGTTACAATGCAATATAAATAGGGAATAACTGATAAGTAACCCCTTCCTGGTGCTCATGTATTATTGAATTTATTAAACTAGTTGAGAAAAAGGTATTAAATGCGAAGCGAAGCCTCGGATTTAATCCCTTTTTCTCAACTCGTTTAATAAATTCAAAACTATATTGGCAAGAATACGAGATTCTATTTATCGTATGACATTTAAAACGCATTTTATTCTCGATTGTTTAAGAAAAGGTCAGTTTTTACGCCATTAGTAAATGCGACGTCGTTATGAACGTCGTACATATAACGTTTTGGAGCGTATCTAACTAATTTGCATATTTAATCCACTAGTGGATTATTAAATTTATTACATGGCGTTATTACACTCTCAGACTCGACGTCATATGATAAATAGTTATACCCACTTGGATATCAGAAAATAACACGGGTTCAGTTAGTAATTTGGGGTCGACTGATGAACATTCCACCTAAAAAGCACATACTATACAAAGGTTAATAACACCTGCCTGCAATACCGCACGTGACTATGGCCACCTCGAGTGTAGGGGCAAAAGCAGTACCCATATAACCAATGGTGTATAATACTCCAGACAATATAACAGCAACTCTACAACTGGCTTTGTCTACAAGTACACTTGCTATTGGGCCTGTGAAAAGAGATAAGAAACATAACTGAGTCAGACACTGCGGATTCATTATCCTTAACCACACTGTGAGCTAATTCAGCGCATGGCAAATTGTCGATGGTTACATGTATCTTGTAGGCGAGGTCTGCCGACAGCCGGCTGGCACCAGACGTTTAGGTCTAGTGACAGCCGGCTGTCACCAGACCTAAAAGTCTGCTGACAGCCAGCAATAAAAACTGTTCAATAGTAAATACATTTGTATTTCTTTTCCACTTTTAAAATTATTCTTTTTCGTGAGATACTATACTTCTTTCTAAACTTTATTATACAGTGAAAATTGAATTAAAAAGTTATAATTAGTTGTATATAATTTAGCTAATATTTCATGGGGAGGTCTGGGTGGGTGGGGTTCATCCAAATGATATCGGTCTGGTCCGTGGTCTTTTATTAACAGATTCTAAACTAAAGGTTGAGGCATACAACTGGTAAGGTTTTGAAATCTTTTGGTATGCTGCCAAACTATGCAAAAATATGTCACTTTATTTGGACTTTGTGAATTTTGCACCTCCCAGCTTTGTTTGTTCTTGTTAAAACTTCTTTTATAGCAGCTTGGTAGTTTGTTTGCTTTGAGGTTTAAGGTCCCTGTCAACACTGTATATGTCATTTTGGAGATGTTGCTTCCAATTTTGTGGGACCTTTACCTGACATTGAGATGAAATGTAATCTCAAGCCCTGTCACCCAATGGGCATGGGCGGTCCGACTCTTATGCTTTGCCTGGGCAGGTTAAGCGGTTTACCAATACTTGAATGTGGTCGGTTTCAGTTTTGCGTGGAAGCATCATGCAGCCCTTCTATTTCATTGAGCTGTGATGTGTGGGGGCCGATCAGCTTGATAGAGTCAAAAAGAAGTACAATATATGGAAGAACTTGCCAAATGAGTCTATAATAATTTTGTTGCCCAGCAAAGGAGATGGGGAACTATTATGGGCTATTGGGCAAGGTCTTCCACATATTGTACTAAGCACATCACTAAGAACAGAAATGACAGTGACTAAGTTTTATGACCTTGACTCAACTCCATTGGTGCTTAGAGAAATAGACTAGGCTACATGCCGCTTCCATTGAAATCCATCGAATTTGAGTACTGGTGGACTGCTCAAGTCTAAGCCTGCCCAGGAAGAGGCAATGTGAGTCGGACCGCTCCTTTAACCCTAGCGGTTTCTATGGGCGGTAGGGCTTGAGATGTCATTTCATCTACATGTCAGGTAAAAGTTCCAAAAAAACTGGAAGCAACATCTCCAAAATGACCTTTAATTGTATTGACAGGGATGTAAACCTCAACACAGCCAGACAAAACAAAGATTCTGTTGTATGTCTTCTGGACCAAATGATGATCTCTAGTCTAATATGGTCTATTATCAGTTCAACACACAAAATACTTGGCTAAATTTTGATGACCATGACCTTCTTTTCAAGGTCAAAAGGGCCCAACATATTTTCGAAAGTTCCAACTTTTCCCCAATTTGCACATCTCCTGAACCAAATAATGAATTCCAGCCAAATTTGAATTGATTTTGATGACATGGATCTACTTTTCAAGGTCGCAAGGGTCCAAGCAGAGTTCAATTTTTGCTTATCTTCACCATATCTCTTGATCCAATTACATAACTAGAAATGTACTAAGTTAGACCAAAATTCATCAATTTTTTCATGAGTTTGGATACAGAAAAGCCATTTTGGGCTGAACATTTAGTTTTCAGGAGCCAGTGACCTTGAAAAATTAGGTCAAGGTCCCCAAAATCTGGAGTAATCAAACCTTTGGTTGTGTTGGTAGGTGGTAATGAAGCTTGACCAAAATTCATTGATTTATTTATTTATGTGTGCAGACTAGCCCTTTTTGGTCCAAATTAGACAGCTTTTAGGGGTCTGTGCCCTTGAAAATAAGGTACATGTATAAAAGGTCATCAAAACTTAATGACACTCCCCAATCCTAGTTATATAACCATGTAAGTGTGGTCGCAATAGGTTCAGGTGATGCAGTGCCTCAAACAGGTAATGCTGAGTCGCTGACGTTAATGCAGACAGGATCCGCATCTCCCTCTCCCCATGTTTTTTTTTTTTTTTTTGTTGTTGTTGTTGTTTTGGATTCATGGATATTTCAAGATTATTTTGAGCGAACTGTTAGTTAGTGAAAACTGGAGTACCCAGAGAAAAACACCTGACCTTCCCTTGCAGAACTTGGCGACACACAAGTCATAACCTGAGCCAGACTCGAACCACAGCCCACAGCAGTGTGAGACCTAATGATAAAGTCTTAAGAGTAAATGCTCCTACCCACTACGCCAGTTTGTTTGTCATGGCAACATAACAAAGCCTAAATGAGCAGCTAGTTTCTGAAAATCGGGTTTCTGTTTTTATATGATGCTATAAATTGTATAAATAATAATAGGCAATAATCCGGGCTTTTCCAGGCTTTCGGGTGAGTCTTTTAACCGAGATCCCGTCTCCGTATGACCTTAGCTTTGGTGAGACGTAAAGCTCAAACACTCACTCAGTCACTCAACATATATTTTATCCATTATCTGTAGAATCGCACTGTATACGTAAGCCACGGAGACGGGACCTAGGTTTAAAGACTCATCCGAAAGTCTGAAGAAGTCCGGAAGTATATATATGTTGAAAGGCTAAACGCTTTAAAATCTAACTATAAAAGCTTATAATGTTTCATAGCCCAATCAACATAATCCTAAATACATTTATTACCCACGCAACAGCATATTGGTCATATGAAGTTCTTACTACTCATCAACCTTATTTCAACTATTCAAGTAACATGTCCGTGTAATAAAAATACGCATTATTTTACAATGCCAACACTATGGGGATAATTAAGATCACGTGTCATTGACTATGTTACACCACCCTACATAGAATAGAATAGCCGCTCTGGGTGTATTCTGTTTCTCTTCGCTCCGACTCGAACACAGATCTCGGGTTCTCATTATTACTACCCTAATCAGACAGTCCCAACAAGCGCCAAAAGTCAGAACTGAGTCCAAAAAGAAGACAAATATATTTGTAAACATGCAGTATAGGTTATTGCACGGGGCATGGCGGCGCAGTATATAAATATGCAGGTTTGTTTTCCGCTATGTAGGTTTCCATTATGGTCTAGTTATTTCAAGTTTATGTGTCTTTCCCTTTGGTGTCTCCAATGGGAGATGTGGGTTAAGTTTACCGATTCCTGATCATTGCCTTCACTTCTATTTTGCAAATACAGTCAAAATTTCATAATAGTTGCTGGCGTACCACAACCACAACCCACAGCACAATCCACCACAACCCGACCCTTGGATTAAACACCACTGCCACTGAAAGTTGGTCCTCGAAAACATCAAGATCATGTACAAAAACGACTAAATATAGTCATCCCTCTGTATAATCATTTTTGCCTGGATATAACACATTTATCCAGCCAAAACAGATTCCGCCTTAGATCCAATTGAGAGTGCCAGCAGTGCCCAATATAGTAAATTACAAGGACAAGTTTCCTAGAAATGTAGCCAAATTGAAATGAAGGTAATGATCAAGATTTGATACAATTAATGCACAGCGCCCATCAGAGACACTAAGGGGAAAGAAACACAAACATGGAACAAATAGTACCTAATGGAAACATCAATAGCGGAAAGCCAAAAGGAAAGTCACTTTCCCACAAAATGGCCAATTTGCTATTCAAAACAAAATAATATAAGCTATACACACACTCAAAGACAAACCTATTACTTATTATAGAAATATACCTTCCACTTTTATTTTACGTTTTATGAGCGCTTTAAAACGAACCATATTTTAGTGCTGTGTTCTAAATGTAGTTTTGTGAATATAATTTTCACCTAAGACTGACATTTGTTTCATAAGTGATTCTTCCTATCAGATAAAACTATAATGGTTAAGGTGTCGTTTGTGTTTAATGCGATTTTGTATGTTTTAAAAGCGTTCCAGAATTCCTTCGCTTTTCTTCATAATCATAAAATAAGTGAACACAAAATGTTGTTGATATTATTCATCACATGAAAAAAATATTTCGTAACCAATATTGTGTTGTTAATTCTGTTGGAAATCCTTTGGTTTAAAAATATTTATTATAGCGTTAACATCATTACAATATGAGACAAGTAGATTCATTTTGGGATTAGAACTATACAAGTACGAATATAGTTCTTTCCTCAGAAATCGTTTAATTACATTCCCACTTTAAAAAAAAAGTTGGGGTATACTACGAGGGCAAGTCAATAAGTAACCAGCCTATCCTATTTCCAATTGACCGAGACAACCAAGATTTTCAAGCTTGTTTCAATACATGTTTTAGGCATGAGGGGAAATTTGCACCCTTATCGTGTCATTCACTCATCCAATATTGAACGCCAAACAAGGCTAGCGATGCAAAAGCAAGATTTTCGTCATAAATTGAGTAACGTGCTGTAATTCGATACTCATTTGAAAGGGAAAACAGGTCAGGAAATACATTGCGAGTTGACCAATGTTTAGGGGTCTTCTGCACCATCGTATGCACAAGTTAAATTCTGGGTTGGGGAATTCAACCGCGGTAGAACGTCTTCTGAAATGGAAACCAGGTCTAGACGCCCATCAGATGCCGACGATGAAGAAATGTGTTGCAAAGTACGTGAACTGGTGTACTCTGATAGGCGAATAAAGGAGAAATAAATACTAAATGCATTACACATTTCACATGGTAGCGTTTTACCAATTGTACATGATCGCTCAGGTATGTGCAAGCTAAAAGCCCGTTGGATCCCAAAACCCTTAGCGACGAGCAAATGACAACCAGAGCATCAGTATGCAGCGCATTGTTGAAGTGGTTAGGTCAAAGGAAAACGATTTTCTTTCACAATGTCATGTCACCTCAATGTCGGTAAACTCTCTAAAGGGATTCTGCTCCGACAGGACAATGCAAGAGTCCACCCTTGCAAAATTGCAATAGATTTTGTTGAGCGGAATGGGTACGAGCTAAACCCGCACCCCACAAATTATCCGGACATAGCTCCTGGTGACTATTTCCTATCCCCAAACTTGAAAAAGGATATCCGTGGACGTCATTTTCGGTCCAACGAAGAAGTCTAGGCGGCAGTTGAGGAGTGGATCGGAGACAAGAACCCTTGCTTCTTCAGTTCTAGCTTGATGGCATTGGAACAGCGTAAGTCCAAGTGTATGATTCTAGAGGGCACTTACATGGAAAAAGAAGAGATCGATCTCACCAGGAAATACGTGAGGCTGCATTTTATTGACTCGCCCTGAGCTCGTAGTTAACATCTGGCCGTTCTTCCGGTCTTCTATTCTTCCGTATCCGTAAAGAAAACTTTTTTTAACCCATTTTGTGCCAGAAACCCCAAAAGTGGTACCCTGGCAAACAATGCGGGCCCAGATCAGAACGCGGCGTCTTGTAATGGTCTACACTATTTGCAAAAAGTTCAGACATTTTTCTAATCATAGCCTGACACCCATCAATTTTTAAATGGACCCCTGCAAAATATTAGAAGACAAATTTCATTTGGTACAAAAAAATGGTTGAAGTATACCTTAAAGTTAATGAGCCTCAATCTTTATATTTTTTCCAAGGAGCTGTAAAAGCTAGAAGCGTCAAACTTGGTATAACGACTTATCGATAAGAGACAATGGGCTATCTCAGCGGCGTATTTGTTCATTTGTTCCTTCATTCTTCTCTCTCTCCAGGCGTCTTTAGTTTTTGTCAAAGATGTTTCAGAAACTACAAAAGCGAGCGTCCTTTAGCCTGGAATACAATACAATAATGATGACTGTCCTTTTGGCTTTCCGCTGTCGGTATTGCCATTATGGTCTAGTTATTTCATATTTGTGTTTCTTTCCCTTTTGTGTGTCTGATGGGAGGTGTGGGCTAATTGTGTCGATTTCTGATCATTGCCTTTACTTCTATTATTTGTATCGTGTAGGAGACAATGGGCTTTCTTGGCTTATATCGGGTGACATGGAGATTCAAGATTGCGGCGGTTCTTCTATCGCGGTTTATTTTTGTTATGTTTGTCTCGCTTATATATTTTTGTTTTGGATAGCTAACTGGCCATCTTTTGGGGAAAAGAACTGTCCTTTTGACTTTCCGCAACTGATGTTTCCATTAGAGTCGAGTTATTTCATGTTTATGTTTCACTCCATTTGGTGTCTCTGATGGGAGCTGCGGGGTGGGTTAATAGAATCGATTCCTGATCATTGCCTTCACTTCTGTTTTGATGAAAAATGACTTTGTTAAGCATATTCTTAACATAGCATATGCTTCCTGCTTGTGGCCTTCCCTCTTACACTGCACAACGGAGGTCATGTCTCTGACTCGATGACGACCGCACTTAAAACTTCAAGAGTGGTTGTTGTCTGATGCCTTGACTTTTTTATTGATTCTTCGCGGTCTACCTGGTGGCTTTTTCAGCTCCCGCTCGCAGAGTGTGGAACAAACTACGAGCCTTGCTCTATGTTTCACCACAGTTATTATGTCCCCCACCACACATACACCTTTTCGGGGAAACATATTGCTTTTCCAAGGGCGTCCGTCTGTCCGTCTGTCACAAAATCGTGTCCGCTCTATAACTTGAAAACTGTTCAAGCTGTTCTTCAGGAAACTCTATATAAATATTAATCAACATTAGCCGACGTGCAGAGCGCAAGAACTATTACTGTTGCATTTATACTTGTTGAGTTATATCTCTTTGAAGTTTGTCGGTCACAAAATCGTGTATGTATGTAAGGGCAAATCGTGCCAGGTCAATAACTTTCTTATTTTTAAATGAATTTTGAAATTGCTTGGCAGAAATGTTAACCACTATGAGACGATGTGCTGAGCGTATGACCCAGGTCGGTACCTCAAAGGTTAAGGTCATACTTAGGGTCAAATATAAAAAAGGGTCTGTTTTCGTGTTCGGTCAATAACTTTCTTATTCCTGGATGGATTGTAAAATTAATCGGCACAAATGTTAAACATCCTGAGACGATGTATTGCGCGCAAGACCAAGGTCAGATCCTCCTAGGTCAAGGTCATAATTAGAGGTCAAATGTCAAAAAGGTTCTTTTTTCGCATTTGGTCAATATTTTTCTTACTCCTGGATGGGTTTTGAAATTACTTGGCAGAAATGTTGACGATGTGAGACAATGTGTTACGTGCAAGACCCAGGTCAAAACCGCAAAGGTCAAGGTCATACTTAGAGGTCAAAGGTCAAAAAACGGGTATTTTTATTGTTCAGTCAATAACTTTTTTATTTATTTACTTTTTTAAGTAACCTTGCAGAAATGTTCACCTTCATTAGACGATGTGTCATGCGCAAGACCATGGTCCGTACCTCCAATGTCAAGGTCATACTTAGAGGCCAAAGGTAAATAAAGGGCTTTTATGTACAGTCAATAACTTTCTTATTCTTTGATGAATTATGAAATTACTTAGCAGAAATGTTAACGATCATGAGAGGACGTGTTGCCCCTTAGATCCAAGTCGGTACCTCAAAGGTCGAGGTAAAATGTCAAAGAAGGCCTTTTTTCATATCCGGTCAGTAACTTTCTTATTACTTCATGGATTTTGAAATTGCGTGCTAGAAATGATAACCATCATGAGATGATGTTTCGCAAGCAGGACAGAGGTAAGTACTTCCAATGTCAATGTCATACTTAGAGGTCACAGGTAAAAAGAGGCTTATTTTTCGTGTACGGTCAATAACTTTCTTATTTCTCGATGGTCTTTTAAAGTTACTTGTTGGAAACGTTCACCTTTATTAGATAATGTGATGCACACCAGACCCAGGTCAATACCTCCAATGTCAAGGTAATACTTAGAGGTCAAAAAGGTGGGGGGGGGGGGCATCTGTGCTTTTGTAGAAAACCAAATTCTAGTTTAATTTAATTCAATTCTATATTTCAGTTTGTTCTAATGTGTATGCTATTCTGTGATGGTCCCTTGATTTAGTTAATTACCTTCTTGTGTGTGTTGTAAATAATATTTGAACCTAGAGTGAAGGTTGGTCCCACTTTTCTTCTTTTTTTTTCATTAATATCGAGCCGATCAATTATCAGAGGTGGGCGAAACCGGAGTACCCGAAGAAAACCCACCTGACCTTCTGTTGCAGAACTCGGCGTCTCACATTTGACCTGAGCCAGGTTCGAACTTCAACGATGAGTGACCTAATGATTAGGAGTCAGCGTTCTTATCCACTAGGCCACGGTGTCCCATAAAAGTTGGGCCCCCAGAATCGATTAAAACTAATCAGTGGTTCTCGCTACTTACCGTTATAAGGCAGTGGCTGTGGTGTTGTTTATTTCTTATGGTGTTGTCGGATTTTCCGACGGGGCTTTTCATGTTGTATCCATGTGCTTATTATGGCTGTGTATTATTATTTAAATACTTTGCATTACATGTGCCTGTTTCATCCTATTCACGTCTTGTGGGGAGGAGGAAGTTAGTTGCGATGCTGTTTGGTGTTTTGTTTTCTTTATTGTAATTCTCCCTCTTGGTGCCATTGGTAGGCTGTAATCTTTGACTGTGGCTTTTGTTGGGTATCTTTTTTCTATAATATATTGGCATGGGAAAAAGGTAAAACAGTACATATTTCCAAATATCTTTTCATTTATGCATTACATTAAAGTGTGTAAACATGAACATCTATGTCAGAGTGAACAAAATGTTAATGTAAAAGACACATCTATTCGAAAGAGTAAATAAACCTTTAAACACAGGATAATGTTCGCTCAGGTGAAAAGAAAGATTGATCGCATCATAATAACAAGTCCGTGCAATGAATGCACCTTTAAAGCCCACTTTATATAGAACAAACTGAGGTTTTAGGGTGTATAAATTTATTATATCCCCGGCATATGCAGCATGCCATGGGGTATATAGTCTTCGTATTTTCTGTGTGTGTGTGTGTGTGTGTGTGTGTTGTGTGTGTTGTGTGTGTGTGTTAACATTTTCGTGTCCGCTCCATAACTTTTGAACCGCTTGATATATTTTCATGAAACTTCACATAAATGTCAAACACCTTGAGACGACGTGCAGAACACATGACCCGTAACTCTTGCTTTTCTATTTTCAGAGTTATTGCCCCTTGTATGTTTTAACTTGCATTTTCGTGTCCGCTCCATAACTTTTCAACCGCTTGATATATTTTCATGAAACTTCACATAAATGTTAAACACCATGAGACGACGTGCAGAACACATGAACCGTAACTCTTGCTTTTCTACTTTCACAGTTATTGCCCTTTGTTTTAACTTGCATTTTCGTGTCCGCTCCATAACTTTTCAACCGCTTGATATATTTTCATAAAACTTCACATAAATGTTAAACATCATGAGACGACGTGCAGAACACATGAACCGTAACTCTTGCTTTTCTACTTTCACAGTTATTGCCCTTTGTATGTTTTAACTTGCATTTTCGTGTCCGCTCCATAACTTTTCAACCGCTTGATATATTTTCATGAAGCTTCACATAAATGTTAAACACCATGAAACGACGTGCAGAACACATGAACCGTAACTCTTGCTTTTCTGCTTTCAGAGTTATTGCCCTTTGTATGTTTTAACTTGCATTTTCGTGTCCGCTCCATAACTTTCCAACAGCTTGATATATTTTCATGAAACTTCACATAAATGTTAAACACCATGAGACGACGTGCAGATCTAATGAACCGTAACTCATGCTTTTCTACTTTCTGAGTTATTGCCCTTTGTATCTTTTAACTTGCATTTTCGTGTCCGCTCCATAACTTATCAACCGCTTGATATATTTTCATAAAACTTCACATAAATGTTAAACACCATGAGACGACGTGCAGAACACATGAACCGTAACTCTTGCTTTTCTATTTTCAGAGTTATTGCCCTTTGTATGATTTAACTTGCATTTTCGTGTCCGCTCCATAACTTTTCAACAGCTTGATATATTTTCATAAAACTTCACATAAATGTAAAACACCATGAGACGACGTGCAGAACACATGAACCGTTACTCTTGCTTTTCTACTTTCAGAGTTATTGCCCTTTGTATGTTTTAACTTGCATTTTCGTGTCCGCTCCATAACTTTTCAACCGCTTGATATATTTTCATGAAACTTCACATAAATGTTGAACACCATGAGACGACGTGCATAACACATGAACCGTAACTCTTGCTTTCCTTCTTTCAGAGTAATTGCCCTTTGAATGTTATATCTTGCATTTTCGTGTCCGCTCCATAACTTTTAAACTGCTTGACATATTTTCATGAAACATCACAAAAATGTTAAACACCATGAGACGACGTGCAGAATACATGAACCGTTACTCTTGCTTTCCCACTTTCAGAGTTATTTCCCTTTGAATATTACGAGTTTTGCCATACACTTGTGTCCGCTCTGTAACTTTAAAACCGTTTTAGATAATTTCATGAAACTTCAAACAAATGTAAAGCAAGATAATAGGATGGGCAGAACACAAGAACCATAACTCTTGTTTGCAGACATTACAAATTATTTCCCTTTGAAGATTGTAAATTATCTGTCCGCTAACATCTTCGTGTCTTCTCCATTACTTTTAAACGGCTTGACATATTTTTATGAAACTCCACACGAATGTTGAACACCATGAGACGACGTGCAGAACACATGAACCATAACTCTTTCTTTCCTACTTTCAGAGTTATTGCCCCTTGAATCTTGAAAATGGTCATTCTATGGAATATGGCCTGTATATGCAAAGAAGCTTTTGACATTGCTATTTTCAGCTGAAGTGATGGCACTGGCCGGGGGTTTACGTGCCCCACTAGGCAATTTTGTCTAGTTTCCAAGTAATAGATTGAAGCGGTTCTTACGAGCACCACACAACCTATGTTTGGAGTAAATAAATAAATAGAGCATCAGCAAACTAACCTTTTAGGAGATAGGAAAGCATGCACTGCGTCAAATGGTTGAGTTATCGTAATGAAATAGTGCTCAGATCTCAGGGGAGCGATCAGGACCACATGGTTCATCGAGCAACAAAGGTGCAGATCGGACTGTGCACTCCGCATTTAAAGACTAGGTGATTTGGTAGGTTATAAGAATCTTACATGAGTGTAAAGGGTGGATGAAAAAATCTGTCCCGAGGGTCACCGTCCGGCATCACGAGGCTTGCCTCGTGATGACGGACGGTGATCCCGAGGGACGGATTTTCAATCCTCCCCTCACACCCATGTAGGATTCTTTTTCTTGCATACCTTCCATTTCTTAGCGCGAATTTTTAATGCTGATCGACGTCCATGTTGTGATGACACTACAAGAATGTTTAGTGACGTCACGTAACGTGCTTTGACGTCTACCTTAACGACGGCGCAAATAAGGTCATATTCAACCAGTGCATTTTTCAAACGAGAATATTCGAATTGGGGTAAGAACACCAGTGTTAGATCAAAATTTTTATCTCAACCTAAAACTATGGATTTCCTTATCTGGTGTGCAAGAACAAAGTTTCTAGTTCAATGCTCTTTCTAGTCCGTGTAGCTCACCAAAATAGAAGTAAGGGCAATGATCAAAGCCGATTAGTGTCTTTCCTGGTCGCAAACAATGAAAATATGTTTTCTCGTGGCGGAGTTTATTAATAGAATACCTACTTGCTTGCCGGTCTCGGTAGCTCAGTCAGATGCGCGTCTGACTGGTGATCAGGAGGACGCGGGTTCAATACCAGCCGGGGTCGGCAACATTATTTCGTGGAGATTGATCATGATATCTTTTCTACGGTCATTCTTGCCCTTCCGCTGATTCAAGAAGGGCAGTTGTCAGTTTATGGCGAAAGAATGTGCACAGTACTGGTTAACCGCTTACGTATAAGCCTGCCCAGGTAAAGTGTGAATAGGTAAACTGACCGGCTCTAAAATAACCTAAAATAGTGTTGACTGGGCCGTTAAACTCCAATGCAACCAAACAAACAAGAGTACTTACTTGCCATTGAAAATAGAGATGCATGAAGGGAACCAGCCCATGATGTCATTGCGTTGCTTCTTCCATACCGTTCTAAGAAAGCTAAATGGAAAAGTCCTACGGCATAGTTTAATCCACCAACCACAAGCAGCGATAGAAAACACGCAGCAAGAACGACCCAAGATCTCGAAGAATCCATGTCATCAAACTTTTCGCTCATGTTTGCTGATTGTAAAACAAAACAAAATATCTTCCTATGTGTATACGACAACTTGAGATTTATACGAGGGGCTTTTGGAAAGTAGAGGGAAATATTGTTAAGTCCAGTTGGAAACGTTTTAGATGATGATATTAATCTTTTCGGAGTGGCTGCTGACACCAGCCAATTAACGTGGAACTTGCTGCTGACAGACGTCTGTCACAAGCCAATTGACGTAGAGTTTGCTGCTGACAGACGTCTGTAAATAGCCGATTTTTGCAAAATTTGCTGCTGACAGATGTATGCTGTAAACTTACCATTACAAAACCATATCCCCGCTTATAGAAAAAGATTGGTTTGCATGATGTTCCACGCAGAACTAAAACCTACCCAGCATTAGTACTAGGAAACCGGTAAGAAGTTATAACCTTGCCCAGGAAACGCGTTGCGAGTCCGTTTGGGCTTGAAATGTCATT
This sequence comes from Lucinisca nassula, assembly GCA_963580285.1. Taxonomy (NCBI): domain Eukaryota; kingdom Metazoa; phylum Mollusca; class Bivalvia; order Lucinida; family Lucinidae; genus Lucinisca; species Lucinisca nassula. Next base: position 44,094,522 of record OY757010.1, on the reverse strand, counting down.
TCATCTCAGTGTTGGTTAAAAGCCCACAGAATTTTCTTGTCTGAATTTTTTTTCGAGCCGTTCAAGAAAATTTTGAGTATATTTGGGAAAAAGTTTGTACATGTATTCTAAGTGCAGTGCCAAGTGAAAATGATTTCTTTAATTATTGGTCATTCCCAAGTGAAATATTTTCACAATTAACTATTTAACCTTTTTAGCCATTTATATCAATTTAGCGATTGTATCTTAAGAATATATCAAGGCTTGGCAGAGTGGCAAAAATTAAAAACGTATCAAGCACAACAATTTAGACGCATCTTCGTGTCTTATTAATCCTTATCTTGGCCCCCGCCTATCGGGGCTTGAAGAAATATATGGGCTGCATGATGCTTCCACGCAGAGCTGAAACCGACCGGCACACGAGTACGGAAACCGCTTAGAGGATCTAAGCCTACCCAGGCACAGCGGATGCTTATAAACCCTATTGGTTTCATTGGGCGGCAGGGCTTGAGAAGTCATTTCATCTCAATGTCGGGTAAAAGTCCCACAAAATTGGAAGCAACGTCTCCAAAATGACATTTACAGTGTTGACGGGGACGGTAAACCTCAAATCAAACAAACAAAACAACCCTTATCTGCTGTTCACGACAACCCCTACCTTTGGCAACAGTGTAGATCCAAATCAGATGGCTTTTGAAGAAGCCATCTGTTCAGGATCTTTACTGTTTGTCATCCAGTTTGTGAATTTGAATGAAAATGTTATATCACGTAATCTGATTGGCTGATAATCAGAAATGGGTGTGGTTAATTAAAATAATCAGTAGGATAAGGGTTAAAGGTGCATACAGCTTAGCCCTTAAGATACCGATCACAATAACTGTCGTATGCATCGTTGTCTACTGGTTACTTTCAAAATCATTGTCGCAAAGAGTGTGGTCCCGGATCAGACTGATTTTATTGGAATAGTCTGGTCAGGGTCAAAATTGTTTGCCTGCATGCGAAAATAATTTAAAAAATCCGAGAAAATGCCGTAGACGACATAAACAGACAACATTTTCAAAAGCAGCTTTTCTTGGCATCTTTAGGGTTAAACTTTTGGATTTATTTATCTGTTTATTTATTTGTTTATTTATTTATTTGTGGTTTTGTGGCCCTTTTAAGGCTATTATACTTATATCGATCCGATCGTTAATCAGAGGTGGGCGAAAACCGGACTACCCGGAGAAAAACCACATGACCTTCCGTTGCAGAATATGGCGTCTGACTTGACCTATCATGACCAGACTCGAACCACAGCGATGTGAGACCTAATAAATGAAAAGGTGTACTAGATGACAAAATTCATGAAATTATAAATCATGAAATTATAAGATTTGTGTAACAGACACAGGCCTTTTTGCAGTGTCCAGATATCTTATATCTAGGTGCGCTAAGCTATGCTTATTATACCAACCAATACTCATCACCACGGAGTATGACCATTGAACAATTTGCTCTCTGTTTTCGCTATAAGGGCCGGGCAAAATAAACCGTCTGCAAATCCCTATATTTATTCTGTGGTTCATAGAAAATATGCACGGTGTAATTATATCACTGCCATCACGAATACACGCCTATATAATTGAGAGCCCCTCAAACCCCACTTCTATAGTAAAACTGGGGTTTACAGGGGTATATATATTTTTTTTCTTATTTCTGCTCAAAAACATAGATTATGGGTACCCGTTAGAACCGCCTCGCCCAGGCGGTTCTAACGAGTACCAAAATCTATGTTTAGAGCAGAAATCGTCTGCTTAGTGTAATAACATTGTAAGTGCAAAATGGCAACTTTTCAGGAGAGACTAAAAACTGTTTTATTTAAGAATGGCATAGTAAACCATACTATATGCTGGTTCTTAAGGACTATGAAAATGTCTTCCTGGCAAGTGGGCTAAAATTCATGGGTGTTTAGCATGTTGACATATTTCTAGAAAAACAACCAATGATGTTCCAAATTAAAAGAATAAATATAAAACATGCATATTGAAAATGTATTTTTGTTGTTGGAAGAAAAAAATAAATATTCACTTTGTAAGAAAATTACATTTAAAAATGGTCCATTTTTGAACGTATGTTTCTCCATTGTCCTTCATTAGAAACATACCATTTTTACACTAAAATATACTTTAGTGTGTGTACTAGCAACGATGAGACGTGATTTTTCCAAAAACTGGCATTATAACATTATATCCATGCCGATAGAACCCCTATCAACATGTAGAGTTCACTATACATTGTCATCCATGTACACAGTATGACGCACGGATTAAATTTAGCACTGGGGTAAATAAGCGTAGCGATAATAAAAATTCTGTCAAATCGTTATTATGGCTTTTGGACAAATCAAACAATTTTCCCCTCTTGTTTTTATTTAATGCATAATAATATTTACCAACTTAACGGAAGAATAAAGGAAATCATGATCTAGGCATAAAAATATTTAGAATAAAATCCGTTGTGCAGGATATTTTTACCCACGATTAGCATGTTTATACCCCTGTTTTACCTGGAGAATTTACCAGCCATGTATACAGTAATGGCTGTCAAAATAACCGTTCGATGGGTGTTTAAAAGAATGGATATATTGTTATTGGGGAAGTTTTTGGAAAAACTACTTCTCGTCCTTGCTAGGACATGGAATATACTATAGGTTAATGTAAAAACTGAATGTTTCCGAGGAAGGACAATGGAGAAACCGATGTTCAAAAATTGACCATTTTGAAAGGTAATTTTCTAATAAAGTAATTTATTATTTTTTCTTCTAAAAACAGAAATACACTTTTTAATAAGCATATTTTATGATTATTCATATAATTTGGAACATTTTGAGTTGCTTTTCTAGAAACTTGTCGACATTATAAACAACCGTAAATTTAAGCTTACGTGTCTGGTTGACATTTGCATATACCTTAACTTCATGGCAATTTCTTTTATTTGTGTGTGATGTCTGTTGTTGAATAAATGGCATTTGAAAAGAAATATTTAGTATATAAGGGTTGGTACACCATTTCTGCGCTGAGGGTTTTTGTTACAAAAATGGTGTAAGTGCATTCAGCGCTAAAACGGTGTAAATGTACAAACCTTATTTCTTTGCCTTTTACATGGTAAAGCAGTAAAGTAAAGGCACTGAGTAGGTAATAGGTCACATTTTATTCATTCTGCATGGTACTTACATGCTTATTCTGAAATATCAAGCAACAGGATTCAATATTTTTGAGGTATTAAAAAACTTTGCGCAAAAATGGGGTAAATGCATGCACTTACACTGTTTTTGCGCCAACTTTTTTTCTAAAAGTCAGAGCAGAAATGGTGTAACTGACAAAAAAAACATAAATGCTGAAATAAATCATGATTTATGTAGAATCCAGCTGTAGTACTTATTTACCAAGTGTGTCAAGTCCTAAGGCACCCATTTATGCAAAAAAAAAACTATTTTGGCCAAAATGTCAGTTACACCGTTATTGCACTCAGCAGACGAAATGTGAAAAATATCGGAATTTTTTATCGGAAAATTTTCCATTTTTGGTGGCAAAATTTTCATTTTATTTTAATAGGCGTGTTTTACGTGATGATTCTTATTGAAATCAACGTTATGGAAAAAACCTTGCTCATGTCAAATGTATGACGTCAACAAAAGCTGGCCTGTCATTATAACTCTGAACACAGGCGAAATAAAGGTATGATTCTGCACGTATTCTGACCTTTTGAAAAATCAGGATGACTAAATGATTAAATATGTAGCTTAGAAGTGAATCGACACCACTAAACTATAGCGTTCCATCCAGCGCTGGGAATTTTGGTATATTGTACTTTTATTTGGTAGACGCATTGGTTAATATACAGAAGATACCTTTCTTCCATACAAAGCACATCACGAAACCACGCTTATAGAATTTTGACCCCCCTCCCCTCCCCCCCCCCGAACCCCACTTTTATACAGTAAAACTGCGGTTTACAAGGGTAAACCTTGTTTTTCTTATTTCTGCTCAAAATATAGAAATAGAGATTGTTGGTACTTATTAGAACAGCCTCATCGAGGCGGTTCTAATGAGTTCCCACAATCGTTATTTTGAGCGGAAAAAAAGAAAACATCAAAAATTTTTATCTAAATTTTTTTATGTGTGTGTGTGTGTTTTTTTTTTTTTTTTTTTTTTTTTGTTTTTTTTTTGGCGTTAAAGTTAACACTGTATTTGTATAGGCGTCTTTTCGTAATGAATCTGAATTAATTCTGATGCAGTTTACACAAAGATTGTCCCCACCCAGTAAAATAACATGATATGACATTTGAGCGAAAGAATCTAGGATTGTAAATTTTTTTATAACATTTTAACGTTTCCAAAACCATATTTTGCCTAAGATTCAGTACCCTTAGCTACGCCTTATTAAAAATCAAACAAACAAAAAAAAAAAAGAGCAAAAATACCATTGAAATCACAGATTTTTTCTTTTAGATTTTCGTATCCTTAATAATTCATTCGCTCAAAAATGTATAGTTTTACTTAAATCAAATCCATAATAACGGAGAAAATTACCTCGTTGCACTAACTTTCCCAAATGCTGATGCAGTGTAACAGATATCACATGTAGCCCGTAGACGTTCACACAAACGGTCTATTAATCACCGAAACCTTAAGGAAAATGCATTTCATTATCTGATCACACGCTTGCAGTTGTGCCATCCAGGTATGAGGTTGGTTGATATGGAGTTAAACGGCTCAGTCATCACAAAGTCATGTCGATCAGTCTCGAATTTAAAATGTGCCGTACCCGGCGGGGGACGCCCCCGCCCATAGGGGCTTGAAGAAATATATGGGCTGCATGATGCTTTCACGCAGAGCTGAATCCGGCCCGCACACTAGTACTGGTAAACAGCTAGAGGATCTAAGCCTGTCCAGGAACCGCGGTGCGAGGCGGACCGTCCATGCTTATAAACCCTATTGGTTTCATTGGGCGACAGGGCTTGAGATGTCATTTCATCTCAGTGTCGGGTAAAAGTCCCACAAAATTGGAAGCAACGTCTCCAAAATGACCTTTACAGTGTTGACGGGGACGTTAAACCTCACCAAACAAAGTACCCGGCGGGGATAGCTCACCAGTCGGTGGCGCATCCATTCGAACCCCCGAGACTGATCCAGATGGAGACTATCACAGTATAACTTTCCCTATTGCTTGTCCGAAACAAACGTTGTGGGGGCATCATTAGGAAAACATGTCCGTGTGAAATGACGGCGTCCAGCATGGTGTCAGAAATGACAAATTTTAGTTGTAAATGATAACGTCTTTCTTATTTCTGCTTTCAACATAGATTGTGGGTGCTCGTTGGAACCGCCTCAAGGAGGCGGTTCTAACGAGTACTCATTATCTATGGTTTGAGCAATAATAAGGCAGATAATGTATACCCCATACACCCCACTTTTCTCTATATAAAGTGGGGTTCAGAAGGGTCTTCATTTCACTGACTTGTCATCGTGATGTTTATGACAGACAGACAGACAGACAGACGGACATATATTTTATTGAAAGCTCACTTCAATATCATTAAGAAACAGGTCAGCTCTATCAGTGATGCGTTGAGTATAAAATCACAGTTTTGAGGTCAGTTGTAAAGTAGATCATATCACGAGCGCGTAACGCGAGTTATTTGTTTACATACACTTGTTCGACAAACGGTGAATTATTACTCAACATATCACTGCTAGACTGATCTATTTCGATTCTAGCACACTAAAAATCGACGATATTTTGTCGTTTCCTTCAAATTCTCTCGACCTTTCCTCATAGTTGGAAGAAGTCCCACCAAAAATTTTGGCTGTTTCATAAATATTTTTGGTTTAAACATATTTATTCACATACTGATTGCATATAATTATAAACTATATAATATTCTAAACTAAATACAATTGAGCATGTGAAGGAATTCAGAAAGAAGCCTAAGGGCTTATGTAAATCTGTCTCCCTAAATATCCCTAAAGTACAAGCAAACAACCAACCGGTGAAATATAACAATCACTTAAATAAAGACTAAATATGGATCAAACCAAAATGCATGAATATATACAATAGAGAGAGAGAGAGAGAGAGAGAGAGAGAGAGAGAGAGAGAGAATTCCTCAAGAAGTCTGGAATCGTTTACTTTCTAATATATAATTTTGTACAGCGTAAAAAATCTCTGAATTAGAAGCATAATCCTAACGATCATCTCCAAACAGCAAGCGATTCAAATCAGGTGTACAATATCTTGAACTTTTGTTTAACATTTCATTTCGTATTTGATTGTACTTCTGGCATTCAAACAGGAAGTTTTTAGTGGTTTCAACCGCTCCACAATGACAATAAGGATCAGTTAAGATATTTTTTAATACAAATGCTGGTTTAAACAACTACAAGATGTTCTTAGACGCGCATGATGTATTTGAGCAAATCTGTTTCCAGTTGTGAAGTATCTGGGTGGTTTCTGTAAATTTTTATTGATTTGGTATTGAAAGCTCTTGAGAGAAGTTGCATCTTTTGCTTCAGTGGGTAGGTCATTCCACAATCTTATACTAGAAGGGATAAACGAATTAAAATATAGCTGTGTGCGTGCTAATGGCTGTCTGACATTACTAGCATTTCGAAGTTCATAATGGGTCGTTTCTTCGAAAGATTGTGGTACAAGGGCTGAAATATAATCTGGTGTAATGTTATTGTTCATTTTATAAAACAAACACAGTTTGTGTTTTGAACGCCTGGTTTCTAGAGTTTCCCAACCTGTTTCCTTGTACAACATTGATAATGAGACTAGTTTGGTGGTTCCTGTTGCAATACGTGCCGCTTCAAGTTGTATCTTCTCAATGTTATTAACTTCATATCGCGTACAGTTATCCCAGACAACGTCGCCATACTCTAAAAGTGGTCTGATAAAAGATATATATATTATTTCCAAAGAACATCTATCTAATAAAAATTTGAGTTTTCGCATAATATTTACCCTTGTCCATGCTTTTGCGGTACTATAATTGATATGTTCATGCCATGTTCCATCATTGGATAGAAAGATACCTAAGTGTTTGTGAGATGAGACTTCTTTGATTGGTTCATTATTCATAAATAGTCGTGGATGAACTTGTTGATTAGTTTTTCTAGATATAAGAAGGGATTCTGATTTTGTTGCATTAAATTTCACTAACCAACGTTCAGCCCACTGATGAATAACCTCTGGATCTGAGTTTAAACACCTAGCTGCGGTTATTGGATCATCTACTATCAAATACAAGCTTGTATCATCCGCGAATAATCTTACAGTTGAGTTAATATCTAAAACAATATCGTTAATATATATTAAAAACAACAGGGGACCTAAAAAGAACCTTGTGGGGCCCCTGCTTGAATGGGTATCCAGTTTGAACTCCCACCCGGGAGGAGTACTCTTTGTTTTCTGTTAGAAAGATAACTGGATATCCACTGAGGCAGAGTCGAATCAATCCCCGCTTGTTTGAGTTTAAAGAGAAGACCTTTGTGCCAAACGCGATCAAAGGCTTTACTTATGTCACAAAATACCGCTCTTACTTCTTTGCCATCATCTAAAGCCTTACAAAACGTGTTATAAATGTCAACCAGTTGGTTAACTGTCGAATCACCTGGCATGAATCCTGATTGTAATGAAGTTATAACTTGGTGCTCATTGAAATAGTTAAACATATGCTTGTGGATAACCTTTTCCATGACCTTACCTAAATATTTTTATTATTTTTATTATTTTTATTATTATTATTATTATTATTATTATTATTATTCGAGATAATGACTTTTATCTAACCTCAAATAAAGCAAGTAGTAACGTCATAAAATGGCGAGTTTTTATGACGTCACTCGTCATGCTCATCCACCCAGTGCCGGATTTGTTGCAGAATTAACCCATTGTATGCTAGTGGATTGCTTTCAAATTAGGACTGTCGCTTCATTTGAGAGGACCCCTTTCATACACAATCCATTAATAGCACCCTGGACCAAACATTTTGGTGAAAATCTTTCGAACTTACATATAATTTCAGGTTTACCTTTTGGTTAACCATTTTTAAGTGCTATGTCCTCTTTATTCTTCAGTAAATTGCTTCCGCCTTTTGTCTTATAAAAGGTACTCCTTTAGTGTACATACCTGTGTCTACATCAGTCACAAAAATTTGGTTTGAAAATAGTAGTGTCTTTAAACATGCAAATTTTCAAGTTAAGCTAAGGAAGATTCCATTTGGTACAAAAAGGGTAAAGAGCCGGAAAACCTGCACTGAAAACCCGTTAGGCGTGAAAATACCAGTTTTGGTGTTCATGAGTGAAATAAAATTGAATTACACTAAAAAAATCAAATTTTCTGTTTCTTACATGCTTCAAAACGGCAATATTTAACTTCACTAATCGCGTCACTCACCCACAGAGAAAACTAACTTTGTTCCTGGTCGTTTCGGGACAATTTGGTGGTGTCCAACGTATTTACTGGGTATAATAGCGATACCGCCTCGTGGCTGCGAAGCAGCCACGCGGTGGCGTCAAATGATAACGCGTATGGAACTATGGGATAGCGCATACTATAGGCCTGAAAAACTTTCGTTCTTGACGAAAGAAAATCGAATGATTAAAAAACAGCGAACAACTCCGAGTATTCCAATTGAACCATGACCAATGAAATAACGTCTATGTTTAGCCTCAGGCATGACGGTTACCGAATATTTGGTGTCTTTCTCGCCTGTGATGGTAGACGACGGTAACCAGTATCTCCCCGGAAACCTGCTCATTTGTATACAATTGTTGACCAATATGACGCCATTTTTTTTTTCAATCTGTCAGCTGGCCAGAGGCGTATAATTACAAATGCCTTAGTTAGTAGGAGAATTTCGGTAAGAACAACAATGCAGTAATTTCACATTTAGTTGGAACTTCAAAGATAACTATATTTTTTATAAATATTTGCGTATTTCTTACGTTAACTCTAGTTGGCCGGGCACTGAGGCTGAAACTGAAAGTACAAAAATGATCAACTAAAGACCTGCTTCAATGCTCAGGATTTGACGTCGCCGTTTGACATTGCAGTCCATATTCCTACAATCAGAATCAGAAGTGTTACTTGTGACACGTCAAATGACATTCATACACCAGGACCTGTGTTATGGGAAGCTAGTCCCTAAATCTAACCAAAGAGGTAAACTTAGCTACCCAATCCTTAGCACCTTCAGCCGTCGAAATAATCGAATCGGGAAGGGCATTCCAATCTCTAATGGTTCGATGGAAGAACGATTCTTTATAGATGTCCTTTCTTGCAGTAAGGGTCTGAAACGTCATTGAATGATGCTTTCTACAGTGCCTAGCCGGGGGAACAAGGTCATCTGTTGGAATGCTGGCAGCACCCTTTAAACCTTTGTATAAGAGTATGAGCCTACTGTCTCTTCTCCTTTCCTTGAGAGACTCCCATCTTAATTTTCCTAGAATTCCAGTCATGCTCCCAGTTTCAAAACAGTAATTTCCAGTTACAAATCTAGCAGTTCTATTCTGAACTTTTTCAATTTCTTCATTAAGGACCACTCCGCTTGGGTCCCAGATGCAACTACCATATTCCAAGATTGGGCGAACAAGTCCCTTGTATGCTGTCTCTTTCGCATCCTGAGGACACTGATAAAGATTTCGCCTCAGGAACCCAAGTGTTCTATTCGCCTTTGTACACATGTTGCTAATGTGTGTATTCCATCTCAAATCGTGAGTGATTGTCACACCAAGGTATTTAATGGAATTCACATTTTCGAGGACCGTTCCCTCTAAAGTGTAAGAAGCCTCGACTTTATTAGATCTATTTCTAGTTATCTGCATAATATTGCATTTAACTGGCTGAAATCTCATGTCCCATTTTCGGGCCCAACATCCTAATCTATGTCAGCCTGAAGTTTCAGTGAGTCATCTGTATCTCTAATTTCCTGGTAACAAACACAGTCGTCTGCGAACAGTCTTATTTCTGACTCATTGTAATTGGAAATATCATTGATGTACATGGAGAACAAAAGACGACCAAGAACAGTCCCTTGCGGGACTCCAGACAAACTGGCGCCCATACTGAAGATTCACCGTGAACAACAACACGCTGTTTTCTGTAGCAAAGGAAGGAAACTATCCATTTGAGAGTATTTGCTTCAATTCCATAACTAAATAATTTGGATTTAAGTAGTTCATGAGGAGGGGTGTCAAAAGCCTTCTCGAAGTCCAGAATAAATGTGTCCACCTGCCCCTCCCCCCCCCCCTTTGTCCAGGATTTTTGCCTAATCATTAATAGCCGTGCTCAACTGAGTTTCGCAACTATGCATTTTCCTAAATGCATATTGTCTATCTGACAACAGTTTATGTTCATCCAAGTGGGCCATGATGTTTGAACAGCCTATGTGTTCAAGCAATTTACATAGAACACAGGTCAGTGACACCGGGCGATACTTACGAGCAAGAGCTCTGTCCCCCTTCTTGAAAAGTGGACAGATGTTCGCTAGGAGCCATTCTTTGGGAATTTCACCCGTATCGAGAGATTGTTGGAAAAGATGAGCAAAAACTGGACCTAACTCGTTTGCTAGTTCCTTCAGGACTCTCGGATGAAGCTCAGCAGGCCCTAAAGCTTTAGAAGGGTTCAAGCCTTTAAGTAACTTGATCACTCCCGCCGAGGATACAACAATATTTTCCATGAAAGGGGCCGATCTTCCAGTCAATGGAACCTCGTTGAACTCAGTTTTATTAAATGCATCATTGAATTAACCAACCAATTCCTCTGCCCTGTCAGAGTTCGATTCAGCGACCCGTCCCCTCTTCTTTTATTAAAGGGTGGGATACCTTGCCCATCTTTCTTCTGGCTATTGATATATCTGTAGAAGTCTCTGGGATTTGCCTTTACATCACCTACCAAGTTATTTACATACAGATCATGCAGAATGTTGGTGTCATTTTTAATTTCTCGTCTCAAGTTTTCAAATTTTGCTCTGAGTTTACCACTTCCCAACTTTTTTGCCTTAGCATGAATCTTATTTCTCCTCCGAATTTTTCTTCTTATTTCTGGTGTGATCCAAGGAATTGGAGACACAGACCTTCTAGGTTTTAGAGGGGATATGCTTTTCGGACGTAGCTTGAAAGAAAGACTTTATCAAATCAAAGTTCTTCTGGACAGACAGAGCGCCTGAATGACCATTAAAGTATTTCTATCTTACAAATTTTAGGGCATCCTTCCTCATAGTTTCATAGTCACCCTTTTGATATAAGTGCACCTTTTTACGAGGTTTCTTTACAGGTGGTATGGAGATTTTCAAAAATCCAGAAACAATATCAAGATCACATAGTTTGTGTGAGGATTGAATATCCCCAAACTGTCCTGGTAAAGTTGTAAGAATCAAATCCAAAGTGTTTCTATCTCGAGTAGGGAAGTCAACAACCTGTTCCAAGCCATGATCATTCATGATGTCAACCAACACCTGTCCCTCTGACGGACTTAGCATCGTGCCTTGTTTGCTGATTCTATCTGGCCAAATAATCTCTCTGAAGTTGAAGTCACCTAGGACATGTACTGCGGGAAGTTTTTTACCCTTATTCTGAGACTTAATACAAAGTAGCAATCATGTACTAGTAATTCTCGCAGGGGTCTTTAACCTGCACAGGTTTGCGATTGGTCACATTTGACCATTACTCACAGGTGTACGTTACATACACTCCAGGTTGCAGGGTTGAAAGCCTACACAGTAATCATGTAATTATGGTAGGGGTCTTTAACCTGCACAGGAGATGACTCTTCCTGCACAGGGGGCCTCCAGTAAACATCCCAATCCTAACTAAATTCCCATATCACAGGTCCTGGTGTATGAATGTCATTTGATGTGTCACAAGTAACAATTCTGATTCGAAGGTGAAGGTTTGTCTAAGGACGTGTCACCAGTAAACAATTCTGATTCTGACGGTGCACTTTTTGGCATTCATCCCTGCAATTGATGCCAATGGGGCGTGTTCGGCCATCGAAATTATCACCGCCTCTGGGGATTGAACCGGGGGCCTCTAGCATCAGAGTGAAGTGCAATAACCAATGAGCTATCGGGCATTCTTGAGCTAAACACTCAGCATTGTACTGCCCTATCTTTATTTGTTTGATTCGAGGTTTAACGTCCCCGTCAACACTGGATAGTCACGTGAAACGTCATTTTGGGGACGTTGCTTCCAATTGTGTGGGACTTTTATCCGACATGGAGATGGAATGACATCTTTCTTTCTTTTTCTTTCTACTGATACTGCGTCGGTCTCATTTGACCATTACCGCAGGTGTACATTACATACACTCTAGGTTTTGCAGGATGTAAGTCTACACAGTAATCATGTAATTACGGTAGGGATCTTTAACCTGCACAGGGGATGGTTCTCCCTGCACAGGGTGGGGGGGGGGGGTTCCAGTTAACGTCTCGATCCGAAGGACGGTGCACTGTATGACATTCGTCCCTGCAAATGATGCCAATGGAGCGTGTTCGGACACCGGAATTTTATCACCGCTGCCGGGGATCGAACCCGGGACCTCTAGCATCAGAGGCAAGTGCACTAACCACTGAGCTATCACACTCTCTCGCTTTCTTTTTACTTATACTGCGATCGGTCACGTCTGACCATTACTCGCAGGTGTACATTACATACACACCAGATTTGCAGGATGAACGCCTACACAGTAATCGTGTAATTATGGCAGGGGTCTTTAACCTGCACAGGGCATGACTCTCCCTGCCCTGTCGCCCAATGAAACCAATTGGGTTTATAAGCATGGGCGGTCTGACTCGCACCGCTTTGCCTGGACAGGCTTAGATCCTCTAAGCGGTTTACCAGTACTCATGTGCGGTCGGATTTCAGTCTGCTTTGAAGTATCATCATGCAGCCCATCTATTTCTTCAAACCCCGATGGGCGTGGGCCGCTACCCATCTATCAACAGGCCCTCCTGGCCTAGTGGATAAAAGACACAGTTGTGGTTTGAGTGCTTGGGTCACATGTGAGATGCAGTGTTCTGCAACGGAAGGTCATGTGGTTTTTCTCCAGTTTATGCCCACAATCGCCTCGATTTGAGTGAAATAATCATCTGAACCCCAAATATATAAATCTGTCAATCTTTCCTTCTTTTTCTTTCATCCAATACGTCTAAAGTTACGTCTATCTACTTGTATCTATCTATCTACTGTTTGTAAGTACTGGTAAACTGCTTACAGGATCTTAGCCTCGCCAGGCAAAGCAGAACGAGCCTGACCTTTCATGCTTTTAAACCCTGTTGGTTTCATTGGGCGACAGGGCTTGAGATGTCATTTCCTCTCAATGTCGGTTAAAAGTTGAAGCATTTTCTTGAAAATGTGACCTTTGACCTCAGCCCTTGACCCCAAGGGTTCAGATAAAAAATTTGGATACCCTCATGCACATCTGCAGTCCCCAAGCAATCTCTGTAGCAAGTTTACCAGCCATACGTGAAGAAATATTTGTTCCTTTGAATTTAGGTTTACGTCCCCGTCAACACTGTAACGGTCATTTTGGAGACCCTGCTTCCAATTTTGTGGGATTTCACCCGACATTGAGATGAAATGACATCTCAAGCCCTGTGGCCAAATTAAACCAGTAAGGTTTATAGGCATGGACGGTCCGACTCGCACCGCCTTGCCTGGGCAGGCATAGAATCTCTAAGTGGTTTACCAGTGCTCGCGTGCAGTCGGTTTCATCTCTGCGTGGAAGCACCATGCAGCCCATTTATTTCTTGAAGCTCTGATGGGCGTCGGCTGTAGAAGTAGTTGCATTCACATTTTTTTTTTTTTTTTTTTTTTTTTTGAAAATTTGACTTTTGACATCACCACATGACCCCAGAGGTTCAGATCAAAATTTGGATACCCTTATGCACATATGCGTTCCTAAGCTATACACATACCAAGTTTGGTGATCATAGTGCAAGAAATCAAAAGTAGTTACATTCACAAGCATTTCTCTTGAAAGTTTGACTTTTGACCTCACCCCATGACCCCAGGGGTTCAGATCAAAATTCGGATACCCTTATGCACATCTGCAGTTTCTAAGCAATACATATATGTGTATAGGGCAAGAATTAAAAAAAGTAGTTGCATTGACAAGGTTTGTGACAGATGGAAGGACGGAAGGTCATCCAGACGAACACCCATGACGAAACTCAATTACTCTTTTTTTTTTTTTTTTTTTTTTGATTATTTGTTTTTTAAAGCTGGTATTACAACATGAAACCACATTCTCAATATAATAAAGTGGTTCATTGCAGGGACTTGTTTTGGTGATGAGGACTGATTTAGGTACATCTTTTGGATGTGCATGTTGTGTGTACTTGGTAGAATTGCTCATCCAGACAATTTTAATGCGGACACATGTAACTTACATGTTCAAGATAAAAGTAACTTAGTAAGATAAAAGTGTGAAAATCTTCCTACATTACCCTTCTTATTTCTCATCTACAGTCAAGATTCCATATGGACACACGGATGGGCTTGACTAGCTCATGGTCAACACGCTACTGGGGCCTGCAACATTCTTTCATGGATATTGATCAGGAAATCTTTTCTACGGTCATTCTGCCCCTTCCGCTGATTCAACAAGGGCGGTTGTCAGTTTCTGGCGAAAGAATGTGCACTGTACTGGTTAACCGCTTACGTATAAGCCTGTCCAGGAAAAGTGTGAATGGGCAAACTGACCGGCTCAAAAATGACCTAAAAGGTGTTTACTGGGCCTTAAACTCCAATACAAACGAACAAACTAACAAGCTACTGGTGCACATCGGGGTTCTGGGAAATAGTGATTCAACGCAGAGCTAAAGCTTACTGCACATGAGTATGTATAAGAATGTCTAAGCTTGTCCAGCATTTATTTGTTTGATTTGAGGTTTAACATCTCCGTCAACACTATTTAGGTCATTTTGGAGACATTGCTTCCAGTTTTGTGGGACTCTTGCCAGACATTGAGAGGAAATGACATATCAACCCCTGCCGCCCAAAGAAACCAATAGGGCTTATATGCGTGTACGGGCCAACTCGCACCACTTTGCCTTGGCAGGCGTTGACATTCTAAGCGGTTTACCAGTACACGTGTGGGGTTTAATTCAGCTCTGCATGAAAACATCATGCAGCCCAATCTATTTCTTCAAGCCCCGATGGGCGGGATCAAAAACCTGTCCAGGAAAAGTGGTGGTAGTCTAACCGTCCATGCATATAAATTATAAACCAAAAGTGGTGTCATTGGATGGCAGGGCTTGAGATGTTATTTAATCTCAGTGTCCGTAAAAGTCCCACAAAATCGGAAGCGACGCCTGCTAAATGACATAAACAGTGTTGACGGGAATGCTAAACCCCCATTCAAGCAAGCAAACACACTGTTGGTGTTTGAGTCATTGAGGTTTTACGGTGCTTGTACATCAGAATGGTCAAAAATACTGCATAGATCTGCATTTGCAGTTAATAATTAGTCTTCCTCGAGTTTCTGAAGTGCCACTGTATTGGCCATTTTGTTTGAAATTGACTGTCCTTTTGACTTTCCGCTTTTGACGTTTCCATTAGTGTCTGTTGTTTCATGTTTGTGTTTCTTTCCCTTTGGTGTCTCTGATGGGAGCTC
Organism: Lucinisca nassula; assembly: GCA_963580285.1. Classification (NCBI taxonomy): domain Eukaryota; kingdom Metazoa; phylum Mollusca; class Bivalvia; order Lucinida; family Lucinidae; genus Lucinisca; species Lucinisca nassula. The sequence goes on along the minus strand of OY757010.1, from coordinate 44,078,883 downwards.
TGGGGTAATTGCATCGATTCCTGATCATTGCCTCCACTTCTATTTTGGTCTATAAAAATTCTAATGAAGTATTAAATAAATTGAAATCCAGGCGTTTCCGTGCTTCAAGTCTGTCTACTTATGATTTTTTCCACCCTTTACACTACACTCATAAGGGAGACAAATAATTTGTTCAGTCTGCATGAAGGCCCCCTAACGCATCAGTGCAACATCTCCGTGAACACAAAACAACCCGAGAGATGAAACAACGGTGAGGACTCGACAACAAGAAACCACTGAAATGCTGGAGCAAAAGTAAACCACAGTTAGACTCCGATTGGCCCGAGGCTGAAGTTAATAGGCCTTAGTACCACCATGCTCTTGCTGAAGAGTGTTAACATAGTAAAGCCGTCAAACAACGACCGCATTGTTAGCGGCCTTATCAGCTGGAGCCAAAACAACCTACTATGACATTCTTGAATTCCTAAGCCTACCCAGGCAATGCGGTGTGAGTCGGGCCGTCCATGCTTATAAACCCTATTGGTTTCATTTGGCGGTATGTTTTAGATGTCATTTCATCTCACTGTCGGGTTAAAATTCCACAAAATCGGAAGCAACGTCTCCAAAATATATACTGTACTGCGTATGTCAAACAATTTACTCATCTAGTTATGCACATGGCAGGGGCACTCATCACCTTATACGACAAAATACGTGGCGCCAGCGTCGAAAATGACGTGTGATCGGGCTTAGCTTCAATTCTAATACAGTTCATTAATTTACAATCATCTGACAATGAAAAAACTGAACACAAAATTAGATTTCGAGAATAAAGTAGTCCCAAACAAAAATATAATTGATATCAGTCACTATTTGAAACAGTGACAATATCGTTTTCGATTTCACTGAGAAATATCTGTATTTCATTGAAAAGCATGTAAGAAAAGAATGTATTATTATAGGACTATATAAGAGGTTGGTACGCTCATCAAACAACCCAATCCTGCTCAGTCCGCCGTTTAATATCTTAACATATCGAAAACACGCCTATATAATTTTGACCCCCTTGAACGCCACTTTTATATAGTAAAACTGAGTTTCAAGGTGTAAGCCTTATTTATTTCTGTTCAAAAACATAGATTGTGAGTACTCGTTAGAACCGCATCAACGAGGCGGTTCTAACAAGTACCCACAATCAATGTTTTGCAGGACTATGTATAAACTGTTTTCTACTGTGTGCTTTCTACTTTGTATTCTAACGAGTATCTACAATTATCTTGTCTACAAGCTAAAAATGCTGAAAACCTTAAAGGGCAATAACTCAAGTAAATAAATCAGAATTCCAGAATTAAATCAGGTCATCTACTCATCATCCCAAATCAATTCACCTAGATTCGAGACTATCGCTTTAGTAGTTGTTTTAGATATTTTGCTGGCGGTTGTCATTACAAATCTATTATCCAAGTTTTAAGGCTCTAGCTTTAGTATATTGAGAGATATATATCCACATAAGAAATTTCAAAACCCTAGCATGCACGGTTCAAAAGTTATGCTATGCATAAAAAACATGTTATGTGAAAATGCCCAAAGTAACACAGGGTCATAACTCATGATGTATTTTTTAGAATTTATTAAAAAAAATTATCAGGCCATCTACTTAAAACTACCAATTTAAAAGCCAGGTTTAAAGGCTTCATCTTTAATGTTGTTTTTAGACATTGTGCAGACGAGATTTTATCCACATTTTAAAGGGCCATAATTAAGAAAGGGGCATACTTCTTGTGAGAAAAATGATGGCAGCTTTTTTCCATAAGGAATTCATGTATGAAATTACAAAACCCTATTATGCACGGTTCGGTTCAAAAGTAATGCTTTGCATTTAAAAGCATGCAATGTCAAAACTTGCGAAGGGCAATAACTCATGAAGTATTTTCAGAATGTATTCAACAGTTAATCAGGTCATCTACTCGTCGCTACCAATGTACTCACAGATTTAAAGACGCTAGCTTCAATGGTTTTAGTGATAATTTGCTGACAAGATTTTATCCATATTTTTGAAAGAGCCATATCCCAGGAAAGAGCCATAATCCTCATTACAAAAAATATATGCCAGATGTTTCTTTTTTCATGAGGATTCCATATATGAAATTTAAAATCCCTATGCTAGGGTTTTAAAATTTCATATATGGAATACCCATGAAAAAAGAAACATCTGACATATATTTTTGTTCAGAAGTTATTCTATGCATCAAACAGTGTAACGGTCAAAGGACGGACGCACACAAACATGAACAACCCAAAAGCAATATGCCCCCCCTCCCAAACGTCATTGAAGTTTGGGGCGCAATAAAATGCTCTCCCGTATAGTCAGATTATTTTCCAGATGTGACCCTAAAGTATGATTTAAAGTTAGCTGCACCTCGCTTTTTGAGACAAGCAACACATCATGAGTATGCATTTTAATCGTTAACTGGTGCGCTTCAAAGTAGTAGATACATTTAGATAATATTTACATAAATTAAAACCCATGTTAAATCAAAGCGCCAAAGGCACTTAAATTACAGATTCAATCAGAAATTTTAGTCAGAATTTTAGTTAAATAAGGCCTTTATAAAAGGATTTTATTTTTTTTTTATTTTTTAAGCATTTCTACAAAATTATCAGTAATAAAATGGTTGTAAATGTGTTGTTCAATAGAGTGCCACTTATTGTTTTGAATTCAGGTGAAACATTTCGTCCTCAATTGTGTATTTGTATCAAAACTCTTACTAAAATTGGTTTTGTTTATTTTTGTTTGATTTGAGGTTTAACGTCCCGATCAACACTGTATAGGTCATTTTGGAGACGTTGCTTCCAATTTTGTGGGATTTTACCCGACACTGAGATGAAATGACACCTCAAGCCCTGTCGCCCTATGAAACTAATAAGGTTTATAAGCATGGACGGCCCGACTCGCAACGCTTTGCCTGGGCAGGCTTAGATCCTCTTAGCGGTTTACCAGTCCTTGTGTGCGGTCGGTTTCAGCTCTGCGCTGAAGCATCATGCAGCCCATCTCTTTCTTCAAACCCCGATGGGCGGGGGCGAAAATTGGTAGTTTCCAAAAGAAATTCATATACGTTAAGACAAAACATATAGGTTTTTAGAAAGACGTGGATAGTAAACGTACGCAAGTTCTTATAATTTATAGTTAAAGTTTTATTGGTTTTCCAGATATATAACATGCAATGGTCTATATCACATACAGAAAGATACGCTTAAACATGTATAACCATATCTACGCTGGCTTACCTGGCTTTCGCACGTTCTTAGAATGTGCATTAAATTTGGGCGACGATTACTGATTAGACAATAGTATTGCTGGCCAAAGAAGTCTACGGTCAAAGATCCTCGTGCACCGTTTCAGTACCTTTTACGACTTAAGTGGATGTCTTTTTTCCTTATATTTTGTCAGAGAAAACCAGACTACCATCGGAGTCTAACTGTTGGTTTTCGTTTGCTCCAGCATTTTAGTTATTTCTTACTGTCGAGTCCTCAACGTTGCTTCATCTCTGTGGTTGTACTGATGAGTGAGGAAACCGTCATGCGGACTGAACAAATTATTTGTCTAAATAATGACGAGAGTAAGGGTTGCGGTCGCGTAAAACCGATTTAAGACCACCAATCGAAATACTATTCACTGACCGTTCCAAGGCAGTTCTTCTGTCGCGGTTTATTCTTGTTACAATTCGTCCTTGAATGTATGAATCGGTTATATACTTTTGTTTCGGTAGCGAATTGGCCATTTATTTTTGTTCATTTTTTGTGTGTGTGGAGGGGGTGTTGCGAGTAACTGCCATTTCGTGTCTTTGATGGGTGGCGTCAGTTAAGTGTATCGATTTCTGTTCATTGCCTTCGCTTCTATTTTTTCTTCAAATTTCAATGGACTCATCATGTTGCAGATAACAAAGATGAAAAACGTATAAGCTTGACTGACTACCTTTGAAAATTGAGAAAAATGACTGTCCTTTGCTTTGTTATTCACATGGCGCTTTAAGGATTAATGATTTTATTGATACAACATTTGCACATAGATATTCATTTTGTATTTTTATACGGCATGTATCTAATGAATATTCAATGCATTTCAAACTTACATTAATACATGTATATAAATATACGCGAGAAAATGTTCAAATTCGTTTAATTAATATGATTGACCTAAACTGCACAACAAAACTGAAAACAAGCCGGACTACATATTTTTGCGCGAACTCATAATCTTGTGGTACAGACTGTAAAATAGAAGTGGAGGCAATGATCAGGAATCGATACAGTTAACCCACAGCTCCCATCAGAGACACCAAAGGGAAAGAAACACAAACATGAAACAACAGACCCTAATGGAAACATCACTAGCGGAAAGCCAAACGGACAGTTACTTTCCCACAAAATGGCCAGTAGGTTATCCAAAATAAAATAATATAAGCGACACAAACAGCTAAGACAAACCATAACAAAAATAAACCGCGACAAAAGAACCGCCTTGAAACGGTCAGCGGAAACGAATTCCACTGGGGGGCTTTAATCGATTTGTGGCCACAATACTCGTCCATACTTCCGTCGCGATTGAGACAAATAATTTGTTCCGTCCGTATGAAGGTCTCCTAACTAATCAGTGCAACATTTCCGTGACAACAAAACTCAAACAACCACAGAGATGAAACAGCGGCGATGACTCGACAGCAAGAAACCACTGAAGTGCTGGCGCAAAAGAAAACCAACAGTAAGACTCCGATGGGCCAGACAAGAGACTGAGCATCAGGTACAAACCTACAAAAGCCTTTACGCTGGAACCGTCATAGAATCTGCGGCCTGACCCACTGGCGTGCAATTAAAGAGGGAAGCAAAGTTGTCAACCGTGATTGGGTTAACTACCATGCATGCAGTCTGTCGTATAACATTTATTTTGTACCCAATCTTTTTATATCGAAGAATGATTTTACGAAATTGGGTGCTGAAGTCATTACGGTTTTATATTTTCTGAATTTATATACTAAGTCACCATAAAATTCGGGTTCCGATAGACCTTGTTGCAGGAGAGATTTAAGTCCAATATTGAATTTTGAAATTAAATCAGAATGACCTCTATAAAATTTTGAAAAGGCTTTGCGTAGTTTATGGTACCGATAACCCTGATTAAGAAGTTGAGCTGTTAACAATTTATTACGAGTGTTGAAGTCAGCACATGACTACACACTGTTGCAAATCGAATTAATTGCGAAATATAAACATCATAGGATGGCGCACGAGGAAGTAGCTTGAAAACGCCGGGAGTAGCTTAGCTTGTGCTAGCTTAGCAGACAGATAGAATCTGCCATTAATATATATATATATATATATATATATATATATATATATATATATATATATATATATATATATATATATATATATATATATATATATATATATATATAGAAAATCAAAAAAGTCCGATATTGCCACACAATTCTTTATTATTCAGTAGACTTCTACCGCGGTTTCACTGTTTTAACAGATTTTCAAGAAAATATAAAAGCATCATTATACTATCATTTTTGCAACATTACACAATTAATGCTTCTTCAACTTTCAAATATCAAGTAAACATTGAGGACGTTTGAAGACTTTTTTTATAATAAAATTTGGTACTAGACGGATTTGTTTCCGCTCTTTTCCCATGGGAATGTTAAGTATACATAAATCGTAACGAATCAAAACATTGTGATTAGTTTTAAATGCACACTTTGGTGGAAAAAATCCTATGGCAGGAAATTTTATATTTAAAATTGTGCTTGACACTTTCAAAAACGATGGTTTTCTTCTCTGATCAACGGGGCTGGCAAAGGCATTAATCGAGCCCTAGCGCAGGAAGTTGCTAAGGCTGGAGAGAAGTGTTTGCTCTCTGTAGAACATAGGGGATACAGTGATGCCCCTCAGATTCATCCAATACTAGCTTATTTCAGTTATCGGAAAGACACTAGAAACATACTTGAGAAACCGGTACATTAGACTGTGAGGGTAAACAAGGCCGCTTGTACAATGGCCACATGTTTTATGTATGCCATCGACTGCAATAAGGTAACATATGAACAAGTGATAGATACTAATATGCTGGCTGCAATTAACGTTATTCTACCGACTGCAAAGAAACTGATAGCAATGAGAGAAGGCGGGTCAGTTGTTTATGCTTCAAAGTATATTATACCCAAAATACGTCATAGCTTGTGGAAGAAATGTGTGTCACTTACGAAAGGGAGTTCTGTTTTGGGGACAGATGACAAATATGTTTGAAGCAGCAATTTTATTTGAACCATATTCCGGTACAATCAACTAGTCAGCACATTCTTGTGACGTTCAGCTAAAATTGACCTTGGGGGTTTGAAGATTTTTATTTTGGTTTTAAGGCCATTTCAAGATTTTTTCACTCATGTCGAGCCGATCGTTAATCGGAGGTGGGCAAAAAACGGAGTACCCGGAGAAAAACCACCTGGCCATCCGTTGCAGAACTTGGCGTCTCACATATGACCCGAGCGAGGCTCGAACCCACAGCGGTGAGAGACCTAATGATTAAGAGTCAGCGCTCTTATCCACTAGGCCACGGAGGCCCGTATTAGGGTTTAGAAGACGATTTTATTTGTAGATTGTGTTTAAGATTCGGTAGCTATCTTGTAATTAAAGCCAAACAAATTTATAGTTTCTGAGACTCACACATGCAAAGCACTCAGGAGAAGTTGTCTTTAAAAGGCATTTTATTATTTTTCCTATTTGTTGTTGTTTTTTATGTATTATTCTGTTTGTTTGATTGTTTTTTGTTAGTTTTTATTCTGGCGCTAATCGTGTTCATTCCTTTTATTTGGCCTTGTAGAGTGTCACCTCGACAAATTTCATGATAATTAGATATAAACGGGCTCAAAATTAAAGGAGTTGTTATAAGCTTTTTTTTCTATTTTCATCACTGTTCACTGGAACAAACAAAACCATTTTCGCAATTACGGTAGAGAGTGTATTGGTCACATGCCTGTGAATTCTTAATGAAATTGATAAACAGGTAAATCTTTGCTGCCTTCTTCAATTGCACGACGGCGAGTCGGGCCTCAGATATACATTTACAAATATATATGCTTGCAAGATTTCATTACCAAAAATTATAAAATCTTTCTTCGATATAAAAAGATTTGGTACAACTTAAATGTTATACGATAGACTGCGTGCATTGTAGTTAACTCAACCGTGGTTGATAACTTAGCTTCCCTCATTCATTCGATGCCGGGTCGGGCCTCGGATTCTTTGACGGCTCCACTTAGGTAATGTCGGTTGGTATCTAATGCTCTGTCTCTCGTCGTGCCCACTGGAGTCTAACTGTTCGTTTTCTTTTGCTTCAACATTTCAGTGTTATTTCACGCTGTCGAGTCCTCATCGTTGTGTCAGCTCTGTGGTCCTTTGATTTGTATATTCTTGGATGTTCCATTGATGTATTAGAAATCCTACAGGCGGGCTGAAAAATATTTGTGTTAACAACAACGGATTCAACAGCGAGGATTGTTGCCACGTAAAGTCGATTTAAGCCCCCCCCCCCACCCACCCACCCACCCCAAGTAAAATACCTTTTACTGTACTGAATGTTCAAAGGCTGTGCTTTTGTCGTGATTTGTTATTATCGTTTAAGTTCGTCTTTGCATGTTTTTATCGCTAATATATATTTTTTATTTTGAATAGCCCTTTGATCCTTTTTTGGGGCAAGTTACTGACTGTCCTTTTGGCTTTTTTCATTTACAATGGAGTGAAGTTGCTTCATGTTCGTGTTTCTTCTCCTTTGGTGTCTTGGTGTAGAGATGCGAGGTGATTGTATCAATTCCTGATCATTGCCTTCACTTCTATTTTCTATGAGAGCTCCATACTAAAGACTTATTTAAGTGATGTCGATTGGTGCCTGATTCTCGGTCGCTTGGCGAGCCCACCGGAGTCTTACTGTTGGTTTCCATTGCTCCAGCATTTCAGTCATTCCATGCTGTCGGGTCCTAATCATTGTCTCATCTTTGTATTTGTTTGATTTCTATGTTTTCGTAGGTATTGGAAAGATGAGCTTGAAATCCTTCAAGAGGACAGAACAAATTATTTGTCTAAACTACGGCAATACCATGGGCAAAAATATAACATTTTACTGACCATTCCAAGGCGGTTCTTCTGCCTTTGCATGTATGTATTTCTAGGATCTTTTCATTTTTGGATTGCCATTTGGCCATTTTGTGGGAAAGTAACTGCCCTTTTCATCACGAAAACACGCCTTTATAATTTTGACCCCCTAAAACCCCACTTTTATATAGTAAAACTGGAGTTTGCAGGGGTAAACCTTATTTTTCTTATTTCTTCTCTAAAATATAGATTGTGGCGGTTCTAACGAGTACCCACAATCTATATTTTGAGCAAAAATAAGAAAAATATCACAATTTTTCATTTTAAAATTTTCATTTTTTGGGGGCGATAACGGTTACAATGTATTTGTATAGGCGTGTTTTCGTAATGTTTTATTTCCACTTGTCACGCTTACATCAAATTGCTTCATGTATATGTTCTTTCCCTGTAGGTGTGAGGTAAGTGTATCGATTCATTTTATTGCATTCACTTCTATTTTAGGGGGGTGGGTGTATTAATTTAAGATTCCTGTATAATTTTAACTTCTCAGACTGGCGTCCATTTTTTCTCGTTTGCATAAAAAGTTTTATTTACTTAAAGGCATTTATTCTTGATTATTGAGGACCATCATTGCATTACATAATATTATATAGCCCTCTGCGCTGACTGGAGAGAAGTCCTCTGTCGTCAATAGGTGAGGGGCCTCCTTGGGGAAAAAGTCAATAGTTTACTAACTGTTGGCTAGAGTGTACCTTATTGATTTTCTCCTTAAGTGCCTCAGTAAGGGGATTCAACAAAGGCTGCTAATCGTCCTATAGAAGACTTTACGACGCCATCGGTTGCTAAGGAAAAGCGATCCCATACTGCAGTGTTCTCGCGCATGCGCAAATTACGTAGGGCAGAAAGCACTAAACTATTGTTAAAAACAGTGACCCTAGTAATGCTGGTGTGACTTCATTTGTTAATAAAAACTTCAATCTGTCATAATTTATCCACTGTTGACATACAATGCTATCATAACAATCGTGTGCCAATATCGGGACATGAATATTCTAGATCGACCAGGCGGATTAAAGGAGCCTCAACACCACGACAGAGGGTGCAGTGCACATTTCATAATAAATCTTATTAAACCAACCATCTCAGAACCTCATCCTGTCATGTTCAATTATTGAATTTCTTTCTGAGATTCCCCACATCTCGCCAAACATTTTCTCATATGTGGTGCTGTAAGATAGAATGTCGGGCTAGCATCAGGCCGACAACGATACGGTGTTAACACGTCGTATCGCTGTCGGCTTGCTGTTTTGTACTGGATCTAGATCGAAAAGGCGGATTAAAGGAGCCTCAACACCACGACAGAGGGTGCAGTGCACATTTCATAATAAATCTTATTAAACCAACCATCTCAGAACCTCATCCTATCATGTTCAATTATTGAATTTCTTTCTGAGATTCCCCACGTCATAACTCAGCCAGCAAAGAATGTCGGGCAAGCTTCGGGCCGACAGCGATACGACATAGTAATGTCGTATCGCTGCCGGTCCGACGTTTGCCCGCTGTTTTGTGCTGGCTGGAAGCATCCCATCTTGTACCACCCCAGCCTGCATAGAATGTCGGTTCAGCGTCGGACCGACAGAGACACGAGGTGGCAACGTCGTATCGCTGTCGGTTTGACGCTGGCCCGCAGTTTGGTGCTGGCTGAGACATCTCGCCAAGCATTTTCTCATATGAGGTGCAGTAAGATAATTCTGTCTGCCAAACCTTATCCTGTATACATAATTTCATCCTTTACAAGAAGTAAAGGCGAGGCAAGATACCTGCCTCATTCTTTGTAGGTTTCATGTCCTTTGAAAAATGGATTTCCTTATGCGCATCTCTTTATCAAATATTTTAAACCAAATATGCACAGATTATGGCAATCTCTCTCTCTCTCTCTCTCTCTCTCTCTCTCTCTCTCTCTCTCTCTCTCTGTATTTCTCTCTCTCTCTCTCCTCTTGGCTGTTATATTCACAATCGGGCATTAAATGCAGGCGTAGAACGCACACTTTGTTTTTGCAAGCAATCGCTTTTTTCAAGCTGTAGCATTAGTACTTCTAATCATGAGTCTGCACAGGGTATGCCCCTCTATTTTTAGCCCGCATAGGGTGTGTGTCTCATAACACCGGCGGGGATGGCGTGGGAGTGGGCGGGGCGGCTCAATTTATGGCGTGATCCGGACGCACAGTTTACAAACCCAGCAAATGACATTATCCACTTAAGCATAACCGAACTCAACAGTTGGCTATTTTGTGCCATAAAAAATACGTATCATTTGACGATACATCCGATACATGTAAATACATGTATGGAAAATGCTTTTCCACAGTATCTTTAATTTGTTTTAGCACCGTTGTTGTGTTTATGGCGATAATTGTTTTGGCAAAGTGACTAATTTTTCAAGCAATATATACAAAAATACAGTGTACTTTCACTTTGCACGTGAGACTTTTTAACCTACACAAACTGCGCATGCGCGAAAATCGGACTGCCGTTGCCAGGAAGTGAAAGTGCCTAAAGTCATCTATAAGGGGTTACCTTTGATCTGCTACAGAGAGTAAATCACAGGTGGCAATAAAACAATTATGAGCACACGGTGTGTCCTAGTGTTACAAGAATAAATGTCTTTAATTTAATTGGTTGAGATTTTACGGAAGTAAGGGCGAGGATTGCGGCCGCGTAAAATGGATTTAAGACCCCAGCGGAATTTGTTTCACTGACCGTTCCAAGGCGGTTCTTCTGTCGCTGTTTATTTTATTTTGTCTTTGAGTGTGTGTATCGCTTATATTTTTGTTTTGGATAGCCAATTGGCCATTTTGTGGTAAAATAACTTTCCTTTTGGCCTTCCGCTATTGATATTTCCATTATTCTATTAGGGTCTAGTTATTTCATGTTCGTGTTTCATTCCCTTTGGTGTCTCTGATGGGAGTTATGGGTTAATAGTATCGATTCCTGATCACTGCCTTCACTTACATGTAACGTCCCCGTCAAACTATTTAGGCCATTTGGCTTCCAATCTTGTAAGACCTTTACCCGATATTGAGTTGAAATGACATCTCAAGTCCTGACGACCAAAACAAACAAAATGATTTAAATGTAGGGACGGTCCGACTCGCACCACTTTGTCTTGGCAGGCTTAGACCCTCTAAGCGGTTTACCAGTAATTAAATGCGGTTGGTTTCAGCTCTGCACCGGAGCATCATGTAGCTCAATCTATTCTCCGAGCGCCGATGATCCGGGTTCCGTAACTGTTTTTGGTATTTTTAGAGGAATTCCTAAGCAAACTTCATGTGCAGTTCGAATGAATGGGCCACGGGTATAGGGCGAGTTGCCATTAAAAGATGCCTTTACATTAATTTCTGATGGATATTTTGTTAATAAGAGTCGAGGCCGTTATAGCAATTACACAAGAGGGTCACCAAAGCAATATTCCTGTTTAGTTTCAATTATATGGGACATAGAGATGGGAGGCGTTGTCATTCAAAGATTTGTTTTGTTTATTGAAGCAAAACCGTTTAATCTATTTTGACAGAGCGTAACCTTCATCATGTTAACAATTCCACGAATTGAACAGCCCTCTAAACCCCACTTAAATAGAATAAACTGGGGTTTACGGGGGTAAACTTTATTTGTCTAATATCTGCTCCAAGACATAGGTTGTGGGTACTCAATGAGGCGGTTCTCACAAACACCCACAACCTATATCGGGAATATGTATAAGAGCAATATCACAATTTTCCAACGGTAGTTGTTATCGTAATAATTGCATTTGTTTGTTTGATTTGAGGTTAAACGTCCCCGTCAACACTGTAAAGGTCTTTTTGGAGACGTTGCTTCCAATTTTGTGGGACTTTTACTCGACATTGAGATGAAATGACATCTCAAGCCCTGCCGCCCAATGAAACCAATAGGATTTATAAGCATGGACGGGCCGAGTCCCACCGCTTTACCTGGGCAGGCTTCTATCCTCTAAGCGGTTTACAAGTACTCGTGTGCGGGTCGGTTTCAGCTCTGCGTGAACGCATCATGCAGCCCATCTATTTCTTCAAGCCCCGACGGGCGGGGGCCGTAATTATTGCAATATCCCTGGGAATGAAATTTGACCTTCTGCGTAAGAGATGTCATTTAAAGACCCTTGTGTTTTAAGCTCTTATGCTAGCTGCTCTTTTGCTCGTTTGATTAAAATTGTTCAACTATATTGGTAGAGGCTCCACAAAACAGAAGTGAAGGGTTTGGAATCGATACGCAAGCTTTCTATAAAATTTAAACTGTACTGGTTCAATGCTATAGGAGGAGATGTCATTTTTACTATTTCGAGGACTGGCACCCGTCTTATATGATGGAGATCAGCCGTTGTTTCTGTCTTAGAAGAGCGTCACCAAAGCAAACAGCCTGCGAAGTTTGAATGAAATTTGACCAGGTTTATTAGAGGCGTTTCCATTTAAAAGCATCACGATTACACGCCTATCTAGTTTTGACCCCCCTTGAATCCATTTTTATATAGTGAAACTGGGGTTTGCATGGGTAAACCTTATTTTTCTTATTTCTGCTCTAAAAATAGATTGTGGGTACTCGTTAGAACCGCCTCGAGGCGGTTCTAACGAGTGCCAACAATCTGTTTGTGCAGAAATAAGAAAAATATCGCAATATTTCATCTTAAAATCTTGTTTTTTTCCTCGATAAAATTTACACTGTATTTGTATAGGCGAGTTTTCGTCATGGGGACGCAGGACAAACCGCAATGGCTCATCATGTGCCCGGATAAGCTATTTGTATTTGACAACCAAACGTGAGGTAGGATTGAGCTAAAATTGATAGGAAGCATCAGGATACCAAAATCGTATCGTTCCGATATACAAGATGGCCGACATGACGGCAATCTTGAAATTTTTCGAACGACATCTTCCGAACCGAAGGTCGCTTCAAGCTGAAACTTTATGGGAAGCATGGGGGCCACATTGAGATTCAGATTTGCTAATTAAAATGGTTTCGTTCCGATATCCAAGGTGGCTGCCATGGCGGCCATCTTGAAATTCTTCAAACGACATCTATTTCCGAACCAAAGGTCGCGTCGAACAGAAAAATAATTAGAGGCATTGGGGCACGACGGAGATTCATATTTGCTAGATATCGTTTCGTCCCGATATCCAAAATTGCTGCAATGGCGGCCATTTTTGAACTTCTTCGAACGACATCTCCTACTAAAACAAAGGTCGGATCGAGCTGAAACTTGATAGGAGGCTTTGGGGTGTCATGGAAATTCAGATTTGCAACAAAAAATACCTTATTATATCCAAGATGGCTGCAATAACGCCATCTTGAAATTTTGCATACGACATCTCCTCCAGAACCATATGGTCGGATCGAGCGGAAACTTAATGTGAGGCATCAGGGCGACATGGATATTTAGATTTACTCAAATGGTTTTCGATTATGATCTTCAAGATGGCCGTCATGGGGGTCATCTTGAAATTCTTGAAACGACATCTTGTCTGGAAACAAAGGTCGGATTGAGCTGAAGCATCATGGGAGGTATTTGGGTGACATAGAGATTCAGATTTGTTAAAATGGTTCGGTTCCGATATCCAAGATAGCCGCCATGGCGATCATCTTTATTTTTTTTTACAACACATCCCGGAGAAAAAAAAAACCGGATTGTGTTAAAACTTGAAAGGTATAGGAGTGACATGAAGATTCAAAACTGATAAAACTATTCCGTTCTGATATCCAAGATGACCACCATGGAGGCCAACTTAAAATTCTTTAAAGGACATTTCCTTCCATACCGAAAGTCAGATTGATCTGAAACTGAAGAGAGCCATCATGGCGACATAGGAATTCATAATTACTAATTTCATTTCATTCCAATATCAAAGAAGAAGCCTCCGTGGTGCAGTGGTTACGCTACTCGCCTTGTAAACCAGGGGTCGGCAGAATCGATCCCGGGCTTCTCCAGACTTTCGGATGAGTCCTTTAAACCGAGGTCCGTCTCCGTATGGCCTTAGTTGTTGGTGGGACGTAAAACTCAAACACTCACTCACTCCAACATCAAAAATGGCTGCCATGATTCTTGAAACAACATCTCCTCCCGAACAGTCTGATTGAGCTGAAACTTGACGGAGACATTTGGGTAGCAGGGAGATTCAGAGCGTAAAATTCATTTCATTCTGATATCCAGTATAAGATGTTTTGAATGGAATCTGTTTCCAAACGGTATGTCCGATTCAACCAAAACTGATGTACTGATGGAAGGCATTGGACCCTAGATCCTAATGGAAACATCAAGAGCGGAGAGCCAAAAGAACAGTTACTTTCCCACAGAATGGCCAATTGGCTATCCAAAACAAAAAGATATAAGCGATTCACGACACTCAAGACATAATATAACGAAAATAAACGCGACAGAAGAACCGCCTTGGAACGGTCAGTGAAGAGAATTTCACTGGGGCTTAAATCGATTTTACGCGACGCGCGATTTAGACAAATAATTCGTTCAGTCCGCATGAAGGCTTCCTAACTCATGAGTGCAGCATCTCCGGGAACACAAAATTCAAACGACCACAGATATTAAACCCCTATAACTCGTTCGTTTTATTTCGACTGAGCTGATTTTTGGCGGGCTGATAGCAGGTCAAGGAGCTTGATGCACGGTTATTTTTTGCTGCCGCATGTTATTTTCCCTTCAAAGTTTCAGAAAAGTAAACGCTGTGGCCTAGTTCTCTAGAAAACGAAATATGGTCAAATGATGATGAAAAGTGTTGAAAAGGTCTTCATGGCCCCTGCCAGCCTGCAAAACTTGTTTACGGGTAACAGTGCCGCAAGACTGAAAGCAACGTCTCCAAAATGACTTAAATAGTGTCGACGGGGACGCAAAGAAACAATTTGAACATGTTACATGTCAGTCCATATGGACCGCGCCAACTGAAAAGGTGTCTTCCAGCACATGCGTGCAGCAAGGACAAATAAGCCGGGGCACATCATTTCCGACACTTTACATGTCCGCCCAGCAAAGAATCAGATCAGCCTGCTCATCCCCGCAGTCTGATCAGTCTCCGTTGTGCGCTCTAATGATAGGTTAGGACCCAACGCTCCTTCAAACAGCTCTGGTCAGACTATATGGATGCGCAGGCTGATCTGATGCTTCGCTGGGGCGCACATGTAAAATTGTAGGAAATGCTGTGCCCTGGCTCAAATACAGTCGAACACCTGCAGGACCAGAATAAAACTTGTTCGAGAACGAGGTATTTCGAGACATTGATGGCTATTAACAGCACTACGAAAAGAGGCATTCTGCTTCTATTAAAAAAGGTGTGTTGTATGTCCGTAATAGAATTGCCTCATCTTCATCTATGAAATAAGAGCTATACTGTGTGTGCTCATTAGAATCACCTCATTGAGGCAATTCTACTGTGCACACATACATGTAGCATTTATAGATCTTGAGTAAACACAATATTGAGAACACACATTTAGCTTTTGATGATAAAATATCTTCCTAGATAATCCATAAATATTTCTTATCCGGAAGTACGAAAAAAGTGCTATAGGTTCACGATGATGAGTTTGACTTAGCTATGGAAAATGAGTCATCAATGTTTGAGCCACTGAAGTTTAATTGTATTGGCCTGCTGACTCATATCATTACGAAAACATGCCTATACAAATGCATTGTAAACTTTACTGCCGAAAAACAACAACATTTTTTTTAAGATGAAATATTGTGATATTTTCCTTATTTCTGCTCAAAATATATATTGTGGGCACTCGTTAGAACCCGCCTCATCGAGGCTGTTCTACCGAGTACCCACAATCTATATTTTAGAGCAGAAATAAGAAAAAAATAAAGCTTGCCCCTCTTAACCCCAGTTTTACTGTATAAAAGTGGGGCTCAAGGGGTCAAATCGGGCCTCCGTGGCCTAGTGATTAAGAGCGCTGACTCTTGATCATTAGGTCTCTCACCACTGTGGTTCGAGCCTCGCTCGGGTCACATGTGAGACGCCAAGTTCTGCAACGGAAGCTCCGGGTCCTCCGGTTTTCGCCCGCCTCTGAGTAACGATCGGCTCGATATGAGTGAAATAATCTTGAAAGGACCGTAAAAAGCAAAAAAACAAAAACAAAAAAAACAAGGGAGTCAAAATTATATAGATGTGTTTTCGTGATGATTTTGAATACAGCTTTCCAAGCCACATGGAGAAATATTGAGTCACTACGCATCTATACAGCGCATCTGATCAGACCGTAAATGTTCCGGGTTATCTGAGTCTTCGCTATGTGCACGAGCTTCTCACTTGGAGCTGCACATGAAACGTTAAGGAATTTTGCATCTCAATCACACGAACACTTTAGGCAACCCTTTGAACATCTTCTCAAGGTTCTTCCGAAGATTTTGTAACTGGCGAAGGAACACGGGTAACTTTGGCCCAGTTAAGGAATCTTTTAGTTTCTTTTGAAGATTTACACCTTTCTCTGATATTATTTTCGGTTGGTTACCAGTGGCAGATATAGATTTATTAGTAGGTGTTGAGGGCTGTAGAGTACTGGTCACTGTGGATGTTGAGGTAGTGGTACCGTTAACCTGTAGCGTCATTTTTATGACCTCTGGTTCAGCGGGCTTGACATTTAATCCATCGAGTAAGAGCTGTGTCTTCTTTTTGTCGGGTATATCAACCGTGTTAATCGCCTTGTCAGAAACGCAGCGTAGACTGGAGCAGCCTATAGTTCCGAAGTCAATGCTGAAATAAAGAAACTAAAGTTTAAAGTCAAGAATACGTAAATGACGTCGCCGCCAAATTCTACGTGCGTTGACTGGCGACGTCATTTGATACAAACAAGCGTTTCATTCTATCTACTATATACTCACGCCCATGTAAGATTCGTTTTCTTGCAAAATTTTAATTTCTAAGAGTAGATATTTAGCTTACCTCAGCTGAAGGCTGCGGGGAAGCTTAAAGTATAGCTCCGTCCGTCGCCTGTCCGTCCGTCTGCACGTGTCACCAGTTATATATATATATATATATATATATATATATATATATATATATATATATATATATATATATATATATATATATACTAAGAAAGTTGCCAGATACGGGGTGTTTTTCTATATAAAACCTTTTTTGTGGGGTGTGAAAAAATTGCGGGGTGTTCATACCACCCCGCATTTTCTCATGCCCTGCAGTGGATTCAGGGCATCGAGTTTACTTTCCCTAGGTTGTGGCTAGCAACACGGTTTTGTAGCGATTATATATATATGGTGTTTCACGGTAGTCTCCCTTGTGTCGGTTAGCACAAGAGCGTATTTAACTTCAAGATAAGAATATATATCACCTCGTAAACGTACCTGTAGTATATATAACACCCGACAACAAAACTCATTTAGCTGTGGGTGGTATCGATTTCTTGTTCTTACGGCCACATTGCGCAGCAAAAGATAACAGTTTGGAAAATGTTCTCCTTCGAAACGTAATTATGCAGTGCGTTTACAACTTTTGTGGTGGTTTTGGATTTCGGCATTTTTATACTATTTGACTTGTTTGAGCTGATCATTAATTGGAGTTGGCCGCAAACCGGAGTATTGGAGAAAAAATACTTGCCAATCCGTTGCAGAACTTGTCATCCTACCTCAAAATATTACAGTGTCTCCGAAAATGAAAACAAGAACAGGGAAATAGACCGTTACATCGATCATAATTATTATTTGCTTTAGCCCCTTTTAGTACCAAATGGAATCTTCCTCCTTATATATAGCAGGAGTCCATTTCAAAATTTAGGGGTGACAGGTTGTGTTTTCTTCAAAAAATATTTTGAAAATGACTGAACTTTAAGCAAACTGCGGAGGCCCTGATCAGACGCCGCGTTCTGTGATGTCTGATCTGAGCCTGCACTGTTTGCCAGGATAACCGTTTTGGGGTTTCTGGTACAAATGGGTTAAATTTTACTCAAAATAATTACATTTACCCTGCGTTTATTTCGATTTCATATCTGATTATTATCTTTCTTCAATTCTAAAACCACTTAAATCTTTATATGGCCTGTGAGTTTCCTTGTTTGTGCTCTGAAGCGTAGGTTTTGGGTACTAACTGAGGCGGTTCTAACGAGGATACACATTTGAAATAAGGATATACATAATGAATCGTCTGAATAATCTAACAATGGTGGTTGTACAGGTATGAACGGTACCATTGTAGTCAATGACAGGGGCAGTTGAGGGGGGGGGGGGGGGGGCAAGTTCTGTATCGGAAGTTAAGATTGATTTTCTCCAGGCATCCGGTTTTCGCCCACCTTTGATGAAGATTCGGGTAGAAAAAGTGAAATAGTCTTGAAAGGACCGTAAAAGCAAGCCTATAGATAAAAATAACAAAGTAAACGTTTTTTTTGTTTTTTTTTTTAATCGAAATGTTAAATTTATGTGCAGGCCACTCGAACTTTATTAACTATTAAGGGGAATTATAAAAATATACACAACGAACACACGCCTAATATTTAAATACATTGTCAAAATTTAACCACCATTTTGTTTCAGATAAAATCCTGCGATTCCTCACAATGTGTAAAATAATGTTTGTTTGTTTGATTTGTGGTTTAACGTCCCCG
Source organism: Lucinisca nassula (assembly GCA_963580285.1). Taxonomy (NCBI): domain Eukaryota; kingdom Metazoa; phylum Mollusca; class Bivalvia; order Lucinida; family Lucinidae; genus Lucinisca; species Lucinisca nassula. The sequence goes on along the minus strand of OY757010.1, from coordinate 44,060,115 downwards.
TCAACACTGTATAGGTCATTTTGGAGACGTTACTTCCAATTTTGTGGACTTTTACCCGACATTGAGATGAAATGACGTCTCAAGCCCTGTCGCCCAATGAACCAATAGGGTTTATAAGCTTGGACGGTCCGACTCGCACCACTTTACCTGGGCAGGCTTAGATCCTCTAAGCGGTTTGCCAGTACTCATGTGCGGGTCAGTTTCAGCTCTGCGTGGAAGCATCGTGCAGCCCATCTATCTATTCAAGCCCCGATGGGCGGGGGCCGTGTAAAATAATGTATACCACTGTAAACTCAGTTGAGTATATAAAAGTGGGGTTTAAGGGGATCAAATTTTATAGGCGTGTCTGCATGATGGGCCGTCGGGCGTGACATGTCATCCACATTCGCTTTGTACTTAGTTTAAATTGTAAATTGAAATGTACACTTGCCCCCCCCCCCCCCCCCCCCCCCCCACTCCTCGCGCCCCTCGGAGCTTGAAGAAATATATGGGCTGCATGATGCTTCCACGCAGAGCTGATTCCGACCCGCGCACGGGTACTGGTGAACCGCCGCTTGGGGGTCTAAGCCTGCCCAGGCAAAGCGTTGCGTACGAGTCGGACCGTCCATGCTTATAAACCCTATTGGTTTTCATTGGGCGACAGGGCTTGAAATGTCATTTCATTTCAATGTCGGTAAAAGTCCACTAAATTGGAAGCAATGTCGCCAAAATGACCTTTACGGTGTTGACGGGGACGTTTTACCTCAAATCAACAAACATGTACACTTATACCAGACCCACATATATACACTTTTATCAGACCCATATATCTATAAGCGGTCTCGAAGACAGAACTATTAGCGTAATGCAACCTACCTTAGGTGGGAGAGCACATTCCCCGCATAATCAAAGCACTCGCAGAACTGTCGGGTGAACTGATGGGATTTAAAACTTGTCAAAATTTGAACATAATTGTTACATATCTGAAATTTTGCTCTTAGTATCTGCAAAAGTGACGCTCACGGTTGAGATCATCGCTTGGAACAAAGAAGGGAAATAACATTTTCACTTGTAAATTCCATCTTTCATTTTAGCTGATGCTTCTAGTTCTAGTATTGACATTCCTAACACATAACTAAGGGATATAAAGCAAACTCTCTCTCTCTCTCTCTCTCTCTCTCTCTCTCTCTCTCTCTCTCTCTCTCTCTCTCTCTCTCTCTCTCTCTCTCTCTCTCTCTCTCTCTCTCTCTCTCTCTTACGATAATACATCCGTGCGACGTAGTGCATTCTTTAATCACTCGAAAATGGTGACTTTTCTGATAAAAAGCGTGATATTTTTCTTTTTTTTTCTCCAAACATAGATTATATGCTCGTTATAATCGCGTCATAATGATGCATATCCTTGTATACCCCAGTTTTCTCTATATGAAGGGGTGTTTAGAGAGGTACTTACTACACGGACATGTTCTCTCTCATGCTCTCTTTCTCTCTCTCTCTCTCTCTCTCTCTCTCTCTCTCTCTCTCTCTCTCTCTTGTAACGATAACAAATCCTGCATAGTTCAAAAACGTTTTTCTGGTGAAATATTGAGATACTTTCCTTTTACTCTAACAAAAGTTGTAGGTGCTGGACCTGCTTGTATGAGCCGCCTTACTGAGTACTCACAATTAACAATTAGTAGAAATAGAAAATATATCCTCTTGTACGCAGTATACAGTGGGATAATACTGGGTGGGTGCTCGCCAAGTTGGAACTATCTCATTGAGTACTCACAATACTCAGTATACAGTGGGATAAACAAGGCCAAATATACGCACTCGTTTACGTTCTCTCTCTCTCTCTCTCTCTCTCTCTCTCTCTCTCTCTCTCTCTCTCTCTCTCTGCGAGAATGTCTAAGCTAGAAACACTGAACGACCGGGAATAATTGCTCGGGATCAGTCGAATGCGGCGGCTGATCAGGTTCTAATATGTTCGCATAAAGTAAAGCTTTAGAAGGGTTCAACGAAATGGGTTCAAGCTCTTGCTTAACTCGGGGACAATCGACCAACCAGTGCGTTAAGTAATTTGACTTCAAATGAAGAAGAAGAAGAGTGTGAGTGAGTGAGTTTAGTTTTACGTCCCACCAACAGCTAAGGTCATACGGAGACGGGACCTCGGTTTAAAGACTCATCCGAAAGTCTGGAGAAGCCCGGGATCGATCCTGCGATCCCTGGTTTACAAGGCGAGTAGCGTAACCACTGCACCACGGAGGCTTCTAAGCAGAAGAAGAAGAAGAAGAAGAAGAAGAAGAAGAAGAAGAAGAAGAAAAGAAAAAGAAGAAGAAAACACAGCATTTTTTGTAGTATCGCAAACATATGCACCACTCGATTTCATGGTAATCTCAGATCATGTCATTGTAACTTATTTGTAGGTAACTGATGGGATAATTGCCATTTGGGAGACGTTATCGCTGCAGCTGATCATTACATGTAGCTGAGAACTGCACTACCGACCGATATCAGAAAAGAACCTAAGTATAAGACAACTAATCCATTAATCTCTATCGCACATCCGTATAAAGGAAATCTGTTCTGGATACCAATGCAATCCATAACGAAATTCGTAGCTATGATGTTGCATTTCATATCTCTTCAAACGAATCGCTTTAGTTTTATTTTTCTTTTCTGGATATAGACGTTTGCCTCAATGAGGTGGTTCTAACAACTACCCACGCTCAATATTTTTAGAACGAAACGGATACTATTGATACCCATTTTATCGAAAGATTTACCTATATAAAGTGGTGTTTATAAGATAGTTCATCGTATGGGCTTGTAAAGACGATGAGAGCTTTGGGCTTCTTCAGGAAAGTAAAGCTTCATTTTTTTTCTACCATAACGAAAGCAGGCTTGTCCAAATATTTTTTCACGCAAAATAAAAATTTTCAGATACAAATTTTCTGATATTTTTCACATTTGTCTAGGGTAACGAATAATTCATCCATTTGAGACACTGCTGCCCTTTGAGGCCTTTATAAAGCCCTGGTAAATCCAACTTTATCTACATGATGGGGTTTATCGACAGAAATACGAGCAATACTGTAGATCTTCGTAAACTCCGCTATTCCCTATATCATGGTTGTAGGTACGCGTAAGAATTGCCTCAGTTGTGAACGACCTTATAAATCCCACTTGTGTTTGATTTGGTTTTATGGCCCTTTCAATATATTTCATTTATTGCGAAGCCATCGTTTATCAGAAGTGGGCAAAAACCGGAGTACCCGTAGAAACACCACCTGACCTTCCGTTGACATTTCACGTGACCCGAGTTAGGATCGAACCGCAGAGTTATGAGACTCCGACATTAGGAGTTATCGCTTTTACCCCAAAGACTATGAGGCCCGTTGTTAACCCCACTTTAAGTACAAGGAGAGTTTGCATGGGAATACCAATACCTTATTTTCCTTATTTTTGGTCTCAAACATAGGATGTGGGTGGCTACACCTTAGCGGGCGGGCAAGATTTTTCAAATGCTGTCTTCCTCTCTAATATTAAAGGGTATAATTTCAAATGGCATGCCAATTCATCTGTCCTTTACTGTACGAATTTACGGGAAAGAAATATGAGGTTTCAAATGTTGGTTTATCCCCTTTTACTGCCAATCAGGACGTTTGCCGGCGTCAGTTTCAAATATATTTTATTTTCTTTCTTTTAATTACTATTTCTCAGAGAAAATAAGTTTTGACGTTGCATGTGAACAGTCTGTTTGGGCAGCAGGGCTCGAGAAGTCATTTCATCCCAATATCCGGTGAGTCCTACGAAATTGGAAGAGCGTCTCAAAAAGACCTAACTAGTGTTGGGAGGTTAAAGCTCAACCGAAACAAACAAAACACCATAGAACTGAAATATGTGAAGTTTTCATTTTTATTTTATTTTATTTTATGATTATTATTTTGTTGTGTGTGTGTGAGGGCGGGAGAGGGGTAGACTAGCTACTTTACGCTTCATCAGCACACCTAAACGACTATGAAATATATATAATGTATGTACAGTATGACAAAAGCCTGCTCAGGAAGAAGGTGACCTGGCCCCCAGGTTATAAAACTTTTTTATGCTTAACTCAGCTGAGCATGAAACTTGTGGTGCTCATAAAAATTAAAATACTAAGAAGTTGGGCGAGTTTCCTTTCTCAGATAGCAGAGAATGACATGTGTCCTGCTCACAAATTTTAAAATGCCAACATTGTTGGCATTTTAAAATTTGTTTAAAATGCCAACATTGTTGGCATTTTAAAAGTTGTGAGCAGGACCAATTTCATGCTGAGGTGAGATAAAACAATTATAACCTCGGATCCTGGATAGTGTTGTCTAGGCTATTGATATCCAAAAAGAAACAAACATGCCATGTCGTCCAATCTAAATTTGCATTAACATTTTACGAGACTTTAAACCGAGGTCCAGTCTCCGTATGATCTTAGATGTTTTTGGACATAAACCCCACACATCACATGACTTAGAAGAACAAAGCCTTCCCAGGCTTTCCTTTATGCACATGTTCATTGCATGTCTGAACTGTGTTACAAGTTTCAGTGTCCTGCATCAAATACTGTAGGTGGAGTCGTGGGGACACGAACAGCACAATATATTTAACATCCTGATATGGCCAAAATAATTGTCGTTCTAGGGGACATAATTCAGCAATTATGCGGGGATTAGAATCCTGTTTCTTTTATGCACATGTTCAATGCATGTCTGAACTGTGTTGCAAGTTCCAATGCCCTGCATCAAATATTGTAGGAGGAGTTGCGGAGACACGAACTTTACTATTTAACCTCCCAGTCTACAAAATGATTAAGTTTTTCAAGGGAACATAATTTTAAAAAAAGGGGCTGGATCGGGATCCTGTTTCCTTTATGCACACGTCCAATGTGTCTTAAAAGTGTTGCAATTATCAATGCCCTGCATCAAATACTGTAGGAGGAGTTGCGGAGGCAGGAATATTACTACAAAATGTGACGTACCGACGTACGTACGTACGTACGTACGTATATAATACGGACAAGGGCAAACCTATATGCCCCTCCCCACTTTGTGATTGGTGTATAAAAATGGTGAAATTGAAACACCCCGTATCTTATATAAATTGTAGATCCACCGTTTCAGGATGATATAAAGCAAAAGTAGTTCACTGTTTTAAGACTTTAACTAAAATATCCAACTCTTCTCACCTCACATTTTATATTCACATGCATCGTTATGTAAGGGTTGATTTTAGTCATCCCGTATCAATTCAAAACACATATTTTTAGTAAAAAGAAAAATAAGAGTTGACTGCCTTCTCGCTTTTTATACGTAGATTAATATCTGTTTTATAATATATTTTACGAAGATCACGTATGAGAAGGTGATGGTGAAAAATGTTACCACATACGAATATCAACCGCGGCACACAATCGGGATATAACTATCAACCAGGATTTTTTTTATTCAAAAACGAACTATACTGACTTTACCACGACAGAAGAACCTCCCAGGAAACCCTTTAGGGGACAAAATGATTCGGACACATTGCAATTTTGATATTCGACCATAAAGCGATATTTCAACCCTATAATGCGTATGAACGAAGAAATCCATACTTAAACCCCGAGAAAACACCGATTTTCAATGTTTATTGTTTAAAAAGCCCCGAGGAACCAAAGACCATGATTAAAGATATTATCTTGTACAAACAAGCTAATAAGTTGTGTTCACAAAATATAATGCTGTCCGCACAAGATCTTGTGCGCTCGAGATATTAAGTTGTGCGTAGAAGATATTATCTTGTTCGCACATCGCATATCCCTTCTAGGCATTAGTATCCATACAACTTCTACCCGCATGATATTTCAGTCTGGTAAGAGACGTAAAAGCTCGCACATATGTCTGCTAACTTCGGAACAGAACTGCAGTTAAACAATGAAAAGAAAAAACAAACATGTGTTCTGTGTTCTTATGCATTTAATTAGTAATACCTTAGTCTATAAATAGGTTAATTGGATTTCTTTCAAATCAGTAATAGTAACTTGGTCTTTGCTGATAATAATTTTGGGTCAATGTTTATTTTAACCTTAAAAATATGTTGCTTTAAGCAATTAGTGTATATCTTGATCAAATGCCGCGTTCTGTGGCGTCTGGTCTTGGTCTACATTTTTTGCCAAGCCAAACCTTTGATTCCAATATAACTATCTTACGCAACACTCTGATCTCACTGCGAATATTTTCGATAAAATAGTTATTCCGACAAGACTGTGATAGCCACGTGTACTTTAGCACGGAAAAGCTTTTCGGCTTAGCAACTTAGGGTCGATTGACAATCCAATCGACCTAAAACAAGCCGTGTTATGTGTTCCACTATGACGTCAGATGGCTGCGTACATGTAAGAGAGTTATCTGTAAAAGCTGGACTGGAATCATGTGTTTGGTTTGGCAAACAGTGTAGACCAGATCAGACGTCACATAATGTGGCGTCTGATCAGGGTCTATACTGTCTGCATTAGGAACAATAACCGAAGGGTATACCGAAAAAGTCCAAGTCCACGGCCATTTTACACAACCAGCGCTCTGTGTCAATCGGTCAAACAGTGCTGCCAATGCTTTGATTTCTTTACCCTCAAATCCGCCCACCCGTGAGATTCACGAGTGCACTCTTCCATCAATGAAGTTGGATGGGTACGCCCATTTTATGGTACGCAATATATATCCCGATTAGATTGCTCAGAGCCATCACGTCAGGATTTACACTGTTTGCATAAGTATCTGGACCGGGTTTCAGGGTTGTAAGGGATTACTTTTTTTTTTTTTTTTTTTGGTTTGGGTTTTACGGCCCTTTCAAGATTATTTCACTCATATCGAGCCGATCGTTAATCAGAGGTGGGCGAAAACCGGAGTACCCGGAGAAAAACCACCTGACCTTCCGTTGCAGAACTTGGCGTCTCACACGTGGCCCGAGCGAGGCTCGAACCTTCAAACGGTGATGAGAGACCTACTGACTAAGAGTCAGCGCTCTTATCCACTAGGCCACGGAGGCCCGTAGGGAAATTTTTTCTTGCTGTTCCGAGAGGCAAGATATAACATGGACTGGAATCAAAACGGATAATTTAAAACGGAAGATTGTATATTCTGTGTAGGAATATTGTCATCGATTTCAAACAACCATAGACATACCGTCATCTATTTCAAAAACTGAATTTTAATTTTTAGACCATTCCAAAATGAAATTCCAGGACTGTACCAACTTCAATCAAAACAATCATTAATAAATAGAAGTGAGTGAGTGTTTGAGTTTTACGTCCCACCAACAGCTAAGGCCATACGGAGACGGGACCTCGGTTTTAAACACTCATTCGAAAGTCTGGAGAAGCCCGGGATGGATCCTGCGATCCCTGGTTTACAAGGCGAGTAGCGTAACCACTGCACCACGGAGGCTTCTATTGAATAGAAGTGACGGCAGTGATCAGTAATCGATGCAATTAACCCACAGATCCCTTGAAAAATAAAAAAAAAAACATGAAATAACTAGACCCTAATGGAAACACCAATAGCGGAAAGCCAAAAGGACAGTCACTTTCCCACAAAATAGCCAATTGGCTAACCCAAAAAAAAAAAAAAAAAAAAGAAAATGCATGCAAAACACACACTCAAAGACAAACCGTAACAAAAAGTAAACCGCGATAGAAGAACCGCATGGGAACGGTCAGTGAACAGAATGCCACTGCGGGGCTTAAATGCCGCAATCCTCGCCCTTACTTCTGTCATGGTTTATGCTTTGGTCACAATCCCTTCCGATTAGGCTTAGGATGTACACCCGGATTGATTTTTAGCCATTTTGGCCTGGTCCCCGGCCGGACTCACGACATGGCCGGCCGGTGGCGGGGCTCTCAGGCAACATCGGAGAGGTGCCCGAAGAGTTTTAACTCGAAGTTAAAATTTCTCCGGTGTCCCGTACATTTTCATAATTGGCCACATATCCTTCACACATCGTTTAAGTATCGTCCGATATCCGGTCGGGAATCGAGGGGTAATCGGCCGGTGTATGTAGCCTCAGAGGAGAAATTTTTGGGACCGGACATGGGCCGATATCCGGCCGATGTCTGTTTACACATTCGAAAGTAACCCATCGATGTCCGATCGGCTTGAACCGGTGTGGACCAGATATGTTACAAACATCGTCCGGTCACCGGCCCGCTAGAACCGGACATCGGGCGGAATATATAAACCCCCATCAGTCGCCGTGTACATCATTATAGCGCGTTTCCATCACACCGCCCGGCAATCGCCCGACATTCGGCAATGTCTGGTACAAGCATCGTTCGTTGGCCGTAGGATACTCGGGCGATATTCGTACGATGTCCGGTGAATAGGCCGGTTATCACTCGGACATCATAGGATAATCTGCCGATTAGTATTAGATGTTCGGTCGGTATTCACTGCCTCGCCGGCCCCCAAAAGATTTCTCTTTCGAAACAGATGCCGTACGATTACGAGGCGGTTTTCGGACGGCCTCCGGACGGTGCCATTTATGTAAATGATGTGTGACAAATTTTTGGACCGGTGTTGTCCGATGTCAGAAAAAAAGGCCAAAACCAGCGGTCTACTCACGAATACCCCCTATCCCCGGATACCGGCCGATCTTTGTGACCACAGCATTAGTCAAATACAGCACAGAACAACTGAAATATTAACCAACGGTTGGCCGGCTGTGAACAAGGGCAATCAGCTATCCAAAACCAAAACGACACCAGCGACATACACATGCCGATGAAGTATAAGAACAAAACAGACGCACCGCGGGGCCTTAAATCGATTTTACGCGCCCGCAATGCGATTTAACAATCCGCATGAATGCCACCTAACGCATCAGTGCAACATCTCCGAGAACAACCACAGAGATGAAACAACGTTGAGTACTCAACAGCAAGAAGAAACTGAAATGCTGGAGCAAAAGAAAAACTACATTTAGACTCCGATGGGCCCGACCAGAGACAGAGCATCAGGCACCAACAAGCATTACATAAAATTAAATTCTCTAAAATCTTAAGCTAGAAACACTGTAAGACCAGGGTGGGAACTATTCTCACAAAGCTGGGATCAGTCGCAATCGAATACGGCGGTTCATCAGAATCTCCTCTGATCGAATTAAGGGTTCAGCGAATTGGGTTCAAGCTTAGGATCCCTTTTCCAGCCAAAACGCAGGGACAATCGACCATCCAGTGCGTTTAGTAATTTGACTTCAAAAGCGGGTGAAGAAGAAGAAGAAGAAGAAGAAGAAGAAGAAGAAGAAGAAGAAGAAGAAGAAGAAGAAGAAGAAGAAGAAGAAGCACGTTGTGCACTCAATGTTTAAGCCTAATGCTTATAAACGTCGAGAATCTGGACTGAAGAATCGGCCCCGCCCATAGGGGCGCGAACAAGTATATGGGTTGCATGATGCTTCAACCTAGAGCTTAAACCGACCCGCACACGAGTTGTGGTAAACCGCTTAGAGGAACTAAGCCTACCCAGACAAAGCGGTGCGAATCGGCCCGTCCATGCTTATTAACCCTATTGGTTTCATTGGGCGGCAGGGCTTGAGATGTCATTTCATCTCAATGTCAGGTAAAAATCCCACAAAATGGGGAGCAACGTCTCCAAAATGACCTTTATAGTGTTGACCGAGACGTTAACCTCTAATCAAACAAAACAAATCAAACAGACTGAAGAAAAATAACCGTAGAATTACGATGCAGTCTATCATAAATATTTTTTGCTGTCTCACAAACATACATGTACTTCTCGAATTTTGCGGTATTTTGGACAAAGTTCGGAATGCTACTCTCAGGTCATTATTATTTATACATGTAACATATTTGCAGGTTGGAAGGGGGTCAGATTACGGTAAACGTGGCTTAATTGCCATTTGGGAGACGTCATCGCTGCGTGAAAACTACATAACCGACAAATATCAGATGTCTAATAAAATCTGAATAGAAGCAAATTTACAGATGCAAACCACTACTGTAATATTGTATTTCATATCTCTTCAAATAATTTGTTTCATTTTCTTTCTTTTTTTTTTTTCTTTTCTAGATATAGACTTTAGGTGTGCCTTTGTTCATGTACATGTACCGCCTCGTTGAGGCGGTTCTAATGACTACCCACGCACTAAATATTAAGACGGAAACCATTGTACTCATTAAAACAGACATTTCCCTATAGAAGGTGGGCTTACAAGAATGCTCATTATATGGACTTGAAAACATGATGAAAGTTTTGGTCGGGTTCGATCCCGGGCCGCGACATACCAAAGTCGTTAAAAATGGTACTAGCTGCTCCTCGCTTGGCACTCAGATTTACGGGGTAGAGCTAGCACTGGTCGACCCAGTGTCAGGATAATGTGACTGGGTGTGGTATCATGTAATGTGTCTGGGACATGACACTTCAGTGAGGCAGCACTATAAAAGCGAGCATTGAGCTACCTGTCGCAACCAGACACCGTCGTGATATGACTGAAAAATTGTTGAAAGCGACGTTAAACCCGAATTCACACACACACACATGAAAGTTTTTGTCTTCAAAACACGCCTATTCAAATATATTGTTTGGTTGTTTGTTTGATTTGAGGTTTAACGTCCCCGTCAACACAGTATAGGTCATTTTGGAGACGTTGCTTCCAATTTTGTGCGCCATTTATCCGACATTGAGATGAAATGATATCTCAAGTCCTGTCGCCCAATGAAACCAGTAGGGTTTATAAGCATGGACAGACCGACTCACACCGCTTTGCCTGGGCAGGCTTAGATCGTCAAAGCGGTTTACCAGTACTCGTGTGCGGTCGGTTTCAGCTCTGCGTGGAAGCATCATGGCACCTTTCTATTTCTTCAAGCTCCGATGGGCGGGGGCCTTCAAATATATTGAGATTTTAATACCAAATCGTAAAATTTCCAAATACAAAATTCTGATATTTTTCACATTTGTGCTAAAACAGACATTGTGGGTACTCTTTAGAACTGCCGTGCCAAGGCGGTTCCAATGAGTACCAATATTCTATGTTTTGAGCGCAAATAAGAAAAAATAATGTACACTACATAAAAGTGGGGTTTAAGGGGCCCAACATTATATAGGCTTGTTTGGGATGAATGTCATTTTTCAGGCGAAAAGTCGTGACGTTTTAATGTTTCTGAGGGTTACGAGCATATCATTAATTTCAGACACTGTTACCCTTTTAAGGCTCTGAAAAAGACACACATCTAGCCACAGACCTAATTTACATTTACTTGGTCCCAGATCTAGCGAAAAATTGTGATTAGTGTCTTAGTTTAATTAACTGACAGCCACAGTTACTATTTTGAGCAGAAATGTGGAAATACCTGGTAAACACAACTTTTTCTGTTGAAAGTGAGGTTTACTTGGTTTACCCACAGTCTGTGACTCGGAGCAGAAGCACAATCAACACTGTAGATCTTTGTAAGCCACGCTATTCCCTGTATAATGGTTATTATTCGTTAGAATCGCTTGTTATGAACGGTCTTGTAATCCCCACTTTTTGCGTTGGTTTTACGGCCCGTTCAAGATATTTTCACTTATTTCGAGCTGATTGTTAATCAGAAGTGGGTGAAAACGGTAGTACCCGGAGAAACACCACCTGACCTTCCGTTGCAGAACTTCGCATTTCCACCCGAGTAGGATCGAACCACAGCGGTGAGAGACTTCATGATTAAGAGTCAGCGCTCTTAACAAATAGGCCATGGAGGCCCGTTGTAAACTCCACTTTAAATACAAAGAGGGTTACGTAGGAAAACCTTATTTTCCTGATTAGGAAATGGATATTTCAAACGAGCACCCATATACTTGTTACATTTTACTCACTGAGTTTGTTGTGTATTATTTATTTTTTCATCATGTAAGAGCCACCGAATTATTTTATCTTTAGTGGCGGTTTGTACGCCCCACCTTTCTGGTTTAAGGCGAAGGCGTATTCAAAGATGTAAATGCAAGTTCTTTTGCACCATAAGTTTGGTGGATTTAGATTGTCATGTCGATTTTACTTTCTATATACAATAATTTGTATGCGTCATTTATTACATAAATGACATACTTACGAAAATATAATGAAACTACCCAATGTACTTGTAAACCTCAACGCAAGGCACACATCTGTCATAACGTTTGTTTGATTTGAGGTTTAATGTTCCCGTCAACACTGTAAAGGTCATTTTGGAGACGTTGCTTCCAATTGTGTGGGACTTTTACCCGACATTGAGATGAAATGACATCTCAAGCCCTGTCGCCCAATGAAAACAATAGGGTTTATTAGCATGGACGGTCCCGCCTCGCACCGCGGTTCCTTGGCAGGCTTAGATCCTCTAAGCGGTTTACCAGTACTAGTGTGCGGGCCGGATCGATTCAGCTCTGCGTGGAAGCATCATGCAGCCCATATATTTCTTCAAGCCCCTATGGGCGGGGGACGACATCTGTCATAACGTCACAGTTGATAATGACTCTTAATCATTAGGACTCTCACCGCTGTGGTTCGAGCCTGGCTCGGGTCACATGTTAGACGCCAAGTTCTGCAACCGAAGGTAATGTGGAGTTTTTTCTCCTGGAACTCGGTTTTTCGCCCACCTCTGAGTAACGATCGGCTCGATGTAAGTTAAATTATCTTGAAAGGGCCGTAAAACAAAAACAATAGTAATATTAAACAAACAAACAAAAACAAAGAAAATAACGCCACTGATAAAGTGATAAATGGGGGACAAAATGGCTTGGTTTTTTTGGCAAATTTTCAATGAACCAATAATAATAATGAAAAAAAAAAAAAAAAAAAGAATCAGTATATATTTTGTATAAGTGTATAAGTTGTAGCAGTCTGTAGTAGCTGTATGTTCACCGACGTAGGTCTTGTGTACAGAATTAAAGGAAATACATAGAAAACGTAGAAATTGTAGTTTTTATGAACCAAAAGCTCAGCATGATAACAGGACCGTGTAATGGACACCCCTTTATATCTCATTCTGTAGTGAAAATTAAGGAGTTTATAGGTATATACATTATGTTTCTTTATCAAAAGTTGTGGATACTCGTTATAATCCTGCCCCCGCCCATCGGGGCTTGAAGAAATAGATGGGCTGCATGATGCTTCCACGCAGAGCTGAAACTGGCCGCACATGAGTACTGGTAAACAGCCTAGAGGATCTAAGCCTGCCCAGGCAAAGCGGTGCGTGTCGGACCGTCCATGTTTTTAAAATCTATTGGTTTCATTGGGCGACAGGGCTTGAGATGTAATTTCATCTCAATGTCGGGTAAAAGTCCCACAAAACGATAACACATCCGTGTGCTATATTGCATTTTCAAATCTCGAAAAGGCATTTTTTTCTGATGAAAATTTGTGACATTTTTCTTATTTATACTCCAAACATAGGTTTTGGGTGCTTGTTAGAACCGCCCCATCGAGCCGGTTCTAACGAGTACCCACAACCTGTCTTGGAGCAGAAATAAGGAAAATAATGTTTAACCCCGTAAACCCCCGTTTTCTCTATATGAAGTGGGGTTGGGGGCGTCTTTATATCACGGACTTGTTCGAGTGATGAACGTCTCAAAAATGACGTGTACAGTGTTGACGGGGACGTTAAACCTCAAATCAGACAAACAAAAACTCGTTATAATCGCCGTACGAGCAACCACAACATATGTTTGGAATATAAGAAGAAGAAGAATATCACCCATTTTCGTTAGAAACGTAACTATTTTTGGAGATAGCAAAGAAATCGCTGTGTCAAACGGTGGATGCCATATACAAATGACATTGCGGGGCTTTATATATGCAATATATGCGCCTGATATTTCGGTTAAAATACCACTTAACTAGGTTGTATATCGACACCTCATATCTTGTTTTTGTTTGTTTGGATTGGAGTTTAACGGCCCAGTCAACACTATTTAGGTCATTTTTGAGCCGGTCAGTTTACCTATCCACACTTTCCTGGGCAGGCTTATACGTAAGCGGTTAACCAGTACAGTGCACATTCTTTCGCCAGAAACTGACAACTGCCCTTCTTGAATCAGCGGAAGGGGGAGAATGACCGTAGAAAAGATTTCATGATCAATCTCCACGAAAGAATGTTGCCGACCCCGGCGGGAGTCGAACCTCATATCTTGTAAATACATGTATATATTCGATGACGCATTCCTCATTTTTTTTTATTTGATGGGAAGAGTTTTATTTCTGACTTTGACATTTTTGAGCTTGCAATCTGTTTGATGGAACCAGTTGCTAAATATAATAGAAGGACCAATTTTATTCCAGTTTTGCTATCATTCACCTTTAATGCAATCCACTAATTATGAAAAAAAAAAACAAAAAAAAAAACAAACAATCGTCCCTAATATTTTCCGTGGATATTTTTAATGTTAGAATAATGTATAGGTCTATTCAGATCATAACTGTAAACTCACGATCTTGTCATATTTTATTGTCGTTGTTGTTGTTGATGGACTAGAAAACAGTCCAACAACTTTTGCTCGTTAATTTCTCTAAACTCGTGGATTTACAAAGGATATAAAATACGGGGTGTATACCTAAGTCTGTATAGCACTTCAAATTCGTACAATTAAATATCAGACAGTTTAATTTGAGGTTTAACGTCCCCGTCAACACTGTAAAGGTCATTTTGGAGACATTGCTTCCAATTTTGTGGGACTTTTACCCGACATGGAGATGAAATGACATCTCAAGCCCTGTCGCCCAATGAAACCAATAGGGTTTATTAGTATGGACGGTCCGCCTTGCACCGCGGTTCCTGGACAGGCTTAGATCCTCCAAGCGGTTTACCAGTACTAGTGTGCGGGCCGGATTCAGCTCTGCGTGGAAGCATCATGCAGCCCATATATTTCTTCAAGCCCCTGTGGGCGGGGGCTTAAATATCAGACAGAATAAGGGCTGATATATGGACACCCCGTTTTTCATATAAATTGTGGCTTTACAGATTAGGGTGTTCAGAAGACACCGTGGTGTAGTGGCCTCACAAACCAAGGGTCGTAGGGTCTCCAGACAATAATAATAACAATATAATCATAATAATAACAAAACAAAAACAGAAGAACCGCCTTGGAACTGTCAGTTAGAAAAAAAAAATACTGGGTAGGGGGCTTTGGCACGGAACTAGCTGACCAATAAAATTAACTAATGGTCAATTCTGAGTACCTGTGCAATAAAATCAACTGTGATGCATAAACACTACGCCCATGATTAATTACAGACACGCATTGTAACATGGGTACGCGCAGTTCTGCAAGCAAAAGGATGTATTTATTATTTTGACTTATAACGTATAGGGTGCATTCGGAGGAATGCCACATCTTGTTATATTTCATATAAAAATATTCTCATTTTCAATATATTTTAAAGATGTACAATTTTAAGCAAACTGCATTGCACTTATTATGAACAAAAAACAAAACAAAAAAAAACTTAATTCGTCACTCATCAATGGTACAGTCTTCACTGTACAAGGTTGCATGTGTAAAAGACTTTATTTATTAGTTTCTTCTCCTGACTGTAAGACTTTGTATGTGCCTGAGCACTATGTCACGCTTCTTAGCATTACGAAAACGCGCCTATTCAAATATATTGACAGTTTAGCCACCAAAAATGAACATTTTCAGATAAAAAAAAAATCCGATATTTCGTCTCAAAACATAGATTGTGGGTACTCGTTAGAACCGCATCGACGAGGCAGTTCTAAGGAGTATCCACAATCTAAGAAATTAGAAAAATAATATTTACCCCTGTAAACCTCAGTTTTAATATATAAAAAAATTGGTTAAGGGGGTCAAAATTATATAGGCATGTTCGTGATGGCAGTGCAAATCTATGAAATTGAACTTAAACTTTTCTTTCGTTTTTTTTTTCTCAAGCACCTGCTATTGGCAGGGCGCGACAAAGGAGACCGGTTTTCCGTCCGTTCGTTCGTCCGTTGGACAATCCCTCAACATTTGCGCTAACCCAAATGTTCAAGTCCACTTCTCAAGAACTACTATCTCAGACTGAACATAGCCTGTGGTGAAATTCTTGTTATTTTTGTTTTTTATTATTATTTAAAATAATCTTGAAGGGCCGTAACGCACCCCTACTCCCACAAAAAGAACTTAATTAACTAAGGCGAATCTCATTTTCAACTCATTTTGGGTCACTTTTCCGTAAACAAAGTAACTCTGTGGTCGGTTTATGTGTATATGTTGTATTATGGTCCGGAGACCTACAGAACCAAATAAAATATATTCTGTTCTATTCTGTAGCAAAATTTAATCATTAAGATCATCTTTAGAACTGTTCGGATATTGTCAGAATCGCCTTACTTATGTTTCTGCAAACTGAAAAACATGCACGCCCCCGTATATACATTCTTGGTATAAAAGTTGACCACTCTTTTATGAACTTTTCGGAAAGCAAATGAACACTTTCCGCAACAATTTAACTACTCTCCTTAAACTAGAAATTTTGGAAGAAATATAAAACTTTAACGCATGTATGACTAGCGGTCCTTTTTGGGTCATTTGCAAACAGTGTGGAACCAGATCAGATGCCGCACAACGCGGCGTCTGATCTCAGTCTACACTCTTTGCTTAACGTACTTACATTTTTGTTAAAACTTTCTACACACAAAAACCCTGACACCCCTATAATTGGAAATGGACCACTCCAAACTTATGGGTACACAATAACTGCTGAGATATTGTTTACAATGAAAATTAAGCATTATCAATTTCAATGGCCATACAATTTGCACACTCAATAAAGGCTTTTAACGATTGCTTTTCTCCGATCATAAATTGTCTCCAACCTAAGGAGTTTATGCTGCTTTTCCTAACACTAGCATTGGCTGGTCAAATTATCTATGGTCTAATCTCACCAGTAGTGATCCTCCGCTGGACAGTAGGGTCATTTAACTAACATGCTTATAATTGAGTACCGGGTCTGTAAGACTTTCATTGGTTGAAATGCATTATTTAGTTATTTTTCACGATATTCAATTTCGACCCCCGCCCATCCGGACTTGAAGAAATAGATGGACTGCATGATGCCTCCACGCAGAGCGTTAACTGACTGCACATTAATACTGGAAAACCGCTTAGAGGATCTAAGCCTGCCCAGGCAAAGCGCGTATAAACCCTATTGGCTTCACTGGGCGACAGGGCTTGAGATGTCTTTCATCTCAACGTACGGTCGGGTGAAATCCCACACAATTGGAAGTAACGTCTTCAAAATGACCTATACAGTGTTGACGGGGACGTTAAACCTCAAATTAAACAACAAACGATATTCAGGTTTACTCATATCCGCTCAAAGTGTAATTATTGTAGGAATGCACATTGCTAATTGTTCAGACATAACGATAACACATCTGTGTGAAATAGAGCTCTCTTTCATTTCTCTAAAATGGTAATATTTCTGAGGGAAATTTGTGATATTTTTGCACCCCCCCCCCCCCCCCCCCCCCACGACTGAGATTCTCGGGGGCATATAGTTTTTGCCCTGTCTGTCTGTTTGTCTGTCCGTCCCAAAAACTGTAACCGACATAAAAATTGTCCCCGCGGGGGGCATTGGTCGCTTACAGTGACAGCTCTTGTTTTCTTATTTTGACTCGAAAACATGGGTTGTGCGTGCTCGCTAGAACCGCCTCATTGAGGCGGCTATAACGAGTACCCACAACCTATGTCCTGGAGCCGAAATAAGCAAAATAGTGAATACCCCTATAAATCCCAGTTTGCTCTATGTAATGTGGTGTTTAGAGAGATGAAGTAGATATACCAGGAAGGAATGAAACAGCGTCTATTTTAGCCCACCTGGGTATTCAAAACATTTTGGAAGGAATTAAGTTCCTTTACTTAATGGCCAAATTATATGACAAAGATATCATTAAAACAAATTGGCCTTACCTTCAATTTATTATTGAGGCATTTTTTCAGTATATTAAACGATGGTGCGAATAGCATTTAAAAACCGTCACCCTCATTCGATGGGGACTTTAAGGCGTCACTTCTTCTTTAAAGAAGGCAAAAACACCACAAACGTTCTACTCTTCCTTATGTAGAGGTTTTGACAAGTTAACACTTGTAAACTCCGATATACGTTTCATAAGGGTGTTATTATATCGAAGTGCCGCGGAACCCGGGAAGGGACATGATTTTTTTTTTTATTTTATAAGTTGTGCGCACAAGATAATATCTTGTGCGGACAAGATATTATCTTGTGCGGACAACATATTATCTTGTGCGGACAACATATTATCTTGTGCGGACAAGATAATATCTTGTCCGCACAACATAATATCTTGTCCGCACAAGATATTATCTTGTGCGGACAACATATTATCTTGTGCAGACAAGATATTATCTTGTCCGCACAAGATATTAAGTTGTGCGAACAAGATATTATCTTGTCCGCACAAGATAATATCTTGTCTGCACAACATAGATCTTGTGCGCACAAGATATCATCTTGTCCGCACAAGATATTATCTTGTCCGCACAAGATAATTTCTTGTCCGCACAAGATAATATCTTGTCCGCACAACTTCCCAAGATCTATGTTGTGCAAACAAGATAATATGTTGTGCGAACAAGATAATATCTTGTGCGCACAAGATATTATGTTGTGCGAACAAGATCATATCTTGTCCGCACAAGAAAATATGTTGTCCGAACAAGATAATATCTTGTCCGCTCAAGATATTATCTTGTTCGCACAACATAATAAAAATAAAAAATCATGTCCCTTGCCGGGTTCCGTAAAGTGCAGTTTTTTTTTTTTTTTTTTTTAGGGGGGGGGGGGACAGTTCTTGGCAAGAGACCTACTTTATTCTATAACAAAGTTAGGTTTATAATGTATTTTACGCGAGTTTTCTATGTTGATCTGCGTCAGCACTCATAAAAATCAATGTATCGTTCACCATGTTCTTTATTAGATTCGGCTGCTGTTGCTTCCGCGCAGAGCTGAAACTGCTGAGAAACGGCTCACGACTAAGCCTGCCCAGAAAAAGTGGTGCGAGTCAGACCGCTCTTTAAACCCCAGCGGTTTCTTTGAGTGGTATGGCTGCTGCTGCTGCTACTCCTACAACTACCACTGCTACTTCTACTCTAATTTACGTCCCCGCCCATCGAGGCTTGGAGAAATAGATTGGGCTGCACGGTGCTTCCACGTCGAGCTTAAACAGACCGTACTGGTAAACCACAAAGTGGTAGGAGTCGGACCGTCTTTACATATAAACCATTTTGGTAGCATTTGGTGGCAGGGCTTGAGATGTCATTTTATCTATTGACGGGTAAAAGTCCTTCACAATCACAAGCAACGTCTCCAAAATGACCTAAATAGTGTTGACGGGGACGTAAAATCTCAGCACAAACAAACTTTGCTCTTTTCAAAATCGGATCAACAAGGATTTGCCTTGCATGGATCTTTAAGTAATGAACACGGCAGTCTGCTGGGTCACTGGTTTCATATTTTGTGCCATTTATACTAGTTAACGAAAACCGCACTTTTTTACGTATTCGGACTTGGTCCCCGCAAATCGGGGCTTCGAGAAATAGATTGGGCTGCATGATGCTTCCACGCAGAGCTGAACCCGACCGCACATGAGTACTGGTAAACCTCTTAGAAGGTCTAAGGCAAAGTTGTGTGAGTCGGACTGTTCCATCAATAAAAACCATGTAGGTTTCACTGGGTGGCAGGGCTTGAGATGTAATTCCATCACAATGTCTGGTAAAAGACCCCCAAAATAGGAAGCAGCCCCTCCAAAATAACCTAAATAGTGTTGACGGGTACGTTTCGGACTGCGCTATGTGAAAATGTTTTTGAGTGTATGCAGCTCAGATCAGCCAGTGCATTCATGTAGTCCGAAAAGGCTTTGCTATGTGTTGTATGGGTACCTGGAGATCTTGATCAGATGGCAACTTCGAAAGCCATCTGATCTGGATGATGCACTGTTTTCAAGATAGAGGTTGTCATTTTCCGCAGGATAAGGGTTAGAGGCTATTTTGCCAAGGTGATCCAAGCTATATATATTTTTTTTTTCTAGATATTGATGCGAATATTTGGCAACTACTTAAGTCTTACACTTATTGCTCATTTTTCTCCATTTTGTTTCGTCAAATTTTATTGTATTTAAGTTTCCAATTATATGTATGGACTAGTACCTCAGACTACGTAACCTGGGAAGAGACATGTATTTCTTTTATTATGTTTAGCGAACACGATATTAAGTTGTGCGAACAAGATATTATCTTGTGCCCACAAGATAATATGTTATTCGCACAACTAAATATCATGTGCGCACAGTATACTATCTTGTTCGCACAGTATATTATCTTGTTTACACAACATAGATCTTGTGCGGACAACATAGTATCTTATGCGCCTGATTAAATTGTGCTAACTAAGTTGTGCGAACAAGACAATATCTTGTACGCACGAGATATTATGTTGTCTGCACAAGATCTATGTTGTGCAAACAAGATAATATGCGAACAATTTAATAACTTGTGAGCGCAAGATAATATCTTGTGCGATAGTATGTTGTCCACACAAGATATTAAGTTGTGCGAACAAGATAATTTATTGAACGCACTAGATATTATGTTTTTTGCACAAGATCTATGTTGTGAAAACAAGATAATAAGTGAACAAGATAATAACGTGTGATTACAAGATAATATCTTGTGCGAACAAGATAATAAGTTGTGTGCACAATATTTTATGTTGTCCACACAAGATCTATGTTGTGCAAACAAGATTATATCGTGTGCACACAACATATTAAATAAATTGCTTGTCCCTTCCAGGGTTTCGTATGAGACTGATCGGTTGTTGAACACATACTCTAGAAAAAAAGTCATGTGCAATTTGGTTTGGTGTTACTGTACGAGTGTTTACAAATCAACCATTACCTTTATTTCTAAAATAAAACTTCAACATTGGATAAACTGGTAGCCTCGAATGCATTCCAAACCAAACCAAACAAGGTATTCATTATCATGTGATCAAACCTTTTTGCAGAAGTTGAATACTTCAAGAAAGCGCAGTCAATCCATTACGATAATGTACACGTGTGGGCTAGTGCATTCTTTCATTCCTCTAAAAAGGCTACTTTATTTGTTATATGTTTCTTATTACGCCTTAATTGCAACCAGCGGGTCGGTATCTCTGCTGGTGGATGATTCGTTCGTCCCCGATGGTATCATCAGCTCTGTATCAGTTCCTTAGTGCTGAGATTGAATGCGGTGCTGACGTCAGAACTCAAATACTGATTTAAATAACTATATTATTGTTATACTTTTATTTCTTTTTGGCAGAATAAAATACTAATTTTTCTAAAACTAAGACTTGTCAGGTGAGACATGTATCTTAACGGATTTGGTTGCCACTTTTTGTTATATCTTTTTTTGCAAGTCTCGCTACTTTGGACATCTCCTTCCTGATGCCCCAGACTTCGTTGGGTGTGGGCCATGTTTGCTGTTGTTGGCTCGGTGGGGGACGCCTATATGTCCTAGGGTATGCGTCTCTTGCATGATGCCTCCAGTTGACCTGTCTCATGAGGTACGTTGGTCGGTGTGTGCTCAAAGGGTTGGGGGGGGGGCGGTGCTGTGTTTGCCGGGTCTTGTCCATCATCCGTTTCGGTTTCAGAACTTTGGGGCTGAGACACACTGATGAACTGATGAAGATTAAATATCAGGAAGGCCTCTGTGTCACTACATGTGGTATAGTTACGCCTTAATTATACTCAGAACACAGGTTGTGATGCTCGTTAGAACCGCCTCATTGAGGCGATTGTAACGAATACCCACAACCTATGTCTTGGAGCAGAAATAAGCAAGATAGTGTATACCCCTGTAAAGCCCCGTTTTCTCTACATAAAGTGGGGTTTAGAGGGTATTCATTTCACGGACTAGTTAACATAATTAATAAAGAAAACACTTGTGAAAACCTGTTGTTGCAGTTTGCGACCAGGTAGGACACAGACAGTCTAGAAAGAGTCTTGGAAACTTTTAGGTACCTTGCATTCTTAAACGCAACGCCAAATAATGATAAATCAGTATATTACATGCATAACAGAGAGATTGGCCCTATACTATGATTTCTACCATGATGACTTAACTTTGCTAAGCAGAAATATTTCCTCTGAGCCCTTTAGCTGGAACTACTTTATATGAAAGATACAAGATACCGCTTTTTTTGTGGGTGAAATCGGTATATACAAACGCGGGAAAGTTTCAGTCCCGTCGACGTTATTCATTGCGTCATTAACGATATCAACATACGTTCATAATACGTGGCGTTTGAGTCGGATGCAACGCAGAAAAAAAGAAAACAGGGATATGGTCATTGAATAGGATGTTTGATCTCACAATTAATTTGTTGTATTACTAAACCCCTTTTTATTTGTTTGGTTGGAGGTTTAACGTCTCCGTCAACACTTTAAAGGTCATTTATGAGACGTTGCTTCAAATTTTGTGGGACTTTTTACCGACATTGAGATGAAATGACATCTCAAGCCCTGCCGCCCTATGAAACTAATAGGGTTTACAAGCATGGTCTGTCCGACACTCGCAGCACTTTGCCCGGGCAGGCTTAGATCCTCAAAGCGGCTTACCAGTACTCCTAGGCGGATTGGTTTTAGCTCTGCGTGGAAGCATCATGCAGCCAATCTATTTCTTCAAATCCCGATGAGCGGGGGCTTTGATTCTTCTTTTTTGGTTCAAAACTGTATAAAGCGCTTTCATAATGGCTCCCATCCAGTTTTTTCCCTCCCAGCTTCTGTTACACTATGCTGATTGAACCGTTAACCTGAGCTGTAAACAGTCAATTGAACGGGAATTCAGATCCAAAATTCAAGATCCAAACTGTCCTAAAAGTCTATGGAAGTGCATGTAAAATACATATTATTCTTTTTTTCCTGTTTTAAAATATGGGATGTTTAAACCTCTGGAGGTTAAACAATCCGGTAAAGAAACTCGTGCTTCGCACTCGTTTCTTTATCGGATTGGTTTACCCCAAAAGGTTTATAAATTCTATATTTCGAATAGGAGAATGAATGATCTGTATTTGTATCTGTATCATATGACGTCGCGTCTAAGAGTGTAATAACGCGATGTAATAAATTCCGTAATCCACTAGTGGATTACGAGTAAATATGCAAATTAGTAAGATGAGCCCCGTTACGTTGCATGTACGACGTCCTTAACGACGTCGCGTTTACTAATAGCGGAATATTCATATCTTTGTAAAACAATCGTGAATAAAATGCGTTTTAAATGGCATATGATAAACAGAAGCGTGCATTCGTGCTCATGTATAACTGAATTCTTTAAACTCGTTGAGGAAAAGGGATAAATGCTCGGCAAGCCTCACATTTTATCCCTTTTTGTCAATTCATTTAATAAATTCAATAATACATGAACATTCATGTAAGATCCTCTTTTTATCCTATGACGAAGTTGATAAGCAGTGGATAACGTCGTGTAATAAAAATCGTATGACCACACGTGAAACAACACTTTAGCGGTAACGCTTTAGCGGTAACGCCAGGACGACGTCCATGTCAGCCATGCATTTATGTGGATTTTTTTTTTGTCAAATTTAAGGGCGATGAAATCCAATTTAAAGTGTCCATATGATAAAAAGAACCTTACATGAGCGGTCATTTTATATGAAATGTATGAAACTCGCCAAAGGCTCGTTTATAAATTTCATATGAAATGACCACTCGTGTAATATCCTCTTTTTAACATACGTTTGTGTTATCGAATTAAATAATGAAAAATGCATCTGTGTGAGACCTAGTTTTCATATGAAGTGGGGTCTACAAGAGAAGTTATTACACGGACTTGGTACTTGATACGAGGGTAGGCTGAAAAGTTCTGAGCCTGACCAAGATCCAATGGTTTGTCCATGCTGAAAGTGCCTCATTTTTCAACATAGTCTCCCTTCCTGTCCACACACTTCCTCCAGCGATGCTGGAGTCCTTGGATCCCAGTGGTATAGAAGGTCTCATCTTGGTCCCTGAAAAACTCCTCCACAGAAACTATCACCTCCTCGCCTGGCCGATAATGCTGCCAAGCCAAGTGCTTTTTCATGTTTGGAAACAGGAAATAATCTGATGGAGCTAGAGCAGGTGAATACGGAGGGTGATCGACAAGTGTGAAGCCACAGTCATGCGCAGCAGCCATTGCGACAACCGATTTATGAGCAGGCGCATTGTCCTGATGGAACAAGACCCCTTATGTCAATTTTCCAGGTCGTTTAGCCTTAATTGCTTTTCGCAATTGTTTTAGCAGATCTGCATAATACTCCCCATTAATTGTTCTGCCCTTTTGAAAGTAATCTATGAATATTATGCCCTTGGCATCCAAGAACACTGATGCCATCACCTTCCCTGCAGAGAAGACGACCTTTGCCTTCCTTGGAGGGGGTGAGCCAGGGTGCTTCCATTGCATGGATTGTCTTTTGGTCTGTGGCTCAAAGTGATGAACCCAACACTCATCCTGAGTGACAAAACGGTCAAGAAAACCATCTTGGTCTGCTTCAAAAATAGCCAAGTTGGCTTGTGACAGGTTCAGTCTAGTCAACTTTTGGTCAGGCGTCAAAAGCCGTGGCACCCATCTGGCGGAAACCTTCGACATTCCTAATTCACTGTGTAGAATGTTCTCTTCTCGTTCACGGGAGATGCCAACAGTGTTAGCTAACTGATTCACAGTTAAACGCCTGTCATCCATCACGGCCCTGTGCACTTGGCTGATGGTTTCCTCAGTTGTTGCCGTTGTGGGTCGTCCACACCAGTCATCATCTTCAATGCTGTCATTGCCATCTTAAAATTGGCTGCCCACCTTTTCACGGTTGCATACGAAGGAGCATCATCCCCTAATGTAGCAACCATATCGGCATGAATGCCCTTAGGAGCTAACCCATTTTTATGGAGGTACTTGATGACACCACGATGCCAGATTTTGTCCATTTCCTCAAAAACGTGCTAGTATCAATTTTAAAAGTCTAGAATTTCTACGTTATTGCAGGTAAACTTGAACTCATTTGAGTCAAATCAAGTAATAAAGGTTTGGATTTAATGAATGCAAAATTTCATGGCTGTTCGATGCCTGCTCCTTGGTCAGGCTCAGAACTTTTCAGCCTACCCTCGTAGTTTAAACGTCTGTGTCAAAATATCGTCGCCTGCGATACTCGCACTACGTTAACATACTTCGTTCTTATTTCTGCTCAAAACATAGTATCTCATGTGTCCTCACCCCACCCATTGGAGCTGGAAGATATAGATTAAGACTGGACTGCTCAGAGCTGAAACCGACTGAACATTCGAGTTTTCGTAAACCGCGTAGAAGGTCAAAGCCTGCCCAGACATATTGGTGCGAATCTGACCGAGCCTTAAACCCCTGCGGTTTCTTTGGGATGTTAAAATTTCCACATAATCGGAAACAACGTCTCCAAAATGACCTAAATAGTGTTGACTCGGATGTATGTGTGACAGCAGCATGAATAAAAATATATAACATTGCAAAACTCACTTTGCCTACATAAAGTGGGTTTGTGAGGGGTTCAGTACGTGAACTGGATAAAGTTTACAAATCAAGTGTGAAAAAGAGCAACAATTCTGGCTGCGTTATAGTTCTGAGGTAATCTGTTCCTGATATATCTGAAACATGGATTTAAGTGAGACTGCTTTTTGTGGAATGTCGTCATATAGCATTATGATGATGACGACGACCATAACGGCCACGAGGACGACGATGATGATGAACCGTCATGTTGTAATTTGAAAATCCCGCTTTTCACAGCTCATGTATATGCAGCGACAATCTACGTTTATTATGCAGCAGGAAGGAATAAAGGAGCGAAAGGCACAAGAAAAAAGTAACGGAAAAAGGTCACAGGTTTGGGTAGGAAATAAATAATGGAAGAAAAGTCACAGAAATGGTTTTTATCTTGTTTTTCTTAGAATTGTTGGTGATAATCACAACCATTCATAATGTTAACAAGTCCGAGCAATGAACACCCCTCTAAAACCCATTTTATGAAGAGACTAGAAATGCGTCCAAAGGACACGGATGCCCCCGCGTGAAAATATGCCTATGTTCGTATTAATCCATAGAAAGTTATTGACGGTGTTTAAGTTTTGGACCCTTTTTTCCACATTTGACCTCTAAGTATGACATTGACCTTGGCGGTAAGGACCTTGGTTTTGTGTCAGACAGATTGTCTCATGATGCCCAACATTTCTGCCAAGTCATTTCAAAATCCATCCAGAATAAGAAAGTTATTGACTGCGTTTAAGTTTCGGACCCTTTTTGGAACTTTGACCTCTAAGTATGTCCTTGACCTTGGCGGTACTGACCTGGGTCTTGCACGTGACACATCGTCTCATAATAATTAACAATTCTACAAAGTAATTTCAAAATCCATCCCAAAATAAGTTATTGACTTCGTTTAAGCCGGCCCCCGCCCATAGGGGCTTGAAGAAATCTATTGGATGCATGATGCTTCCACGCAGAGCTGAATTCGGCCCGCACACTACTATTGGTTAACCGCTTAGAGGATCTAAGCCTGTCCAGGAAGCGCGGTGCGATGCGGACCGTCCATGCTAATAAACCCTATTCGTTTCATTGGGCGACAGGTCTTGAGATGCCATTTCATCTCAATGTCGGGTAAAAGTCCCACAAAATCGGAAGCAACGTCTCCAAAATGACCTTTACAGTGTTGACGGGAACGTTAAACCACAAATCAACCAACCAACTTCGCCTTTTTAAGTTTCGGACGGACGAACGGACTGACGGACAGTGGCAATGCTATATGCCCTTCCACCATTTTTCGAAAGGCGGGGCATAAAAAGTAGGGCTTACAGGGGGTATTCGTATTTTTTCATATTTTGCTCCTCTTCGTGAAGCAATCTGATCTGGGTCTACAATGTTTACTGTTTGCCAAAAAAAAAGTATTTTTAAAAAAGTTTGTAAGAAGATGCAGCAGAGTGAATAAACAGTGATAAATAGGCAACAACTTCCAATTCAGGTTTTCTTGGTTTCTTTAGGCCAAAGGGTTTGACACCGGGAAATGTCGGGTTTGCAGGTGTTGACGTTACTTTTATTTACTCATTATATATTTTGAAAATGGATGATTTCTATTTTTTCTATTTGTGACTTTTTTTTAAGTTTTATCTGTGACTTTATTTCCATTAGCCTTTTCCAGTGCCTGTCTTTCCGAACAGCATCGCTAACCCCGACACAAGAAGGGACATTTCCTGTCCGATATTTACGAGGATTAAAACCAGAAAAGAAGACAAGAAAATTAAAACAATAAAACAAAATCAGTAAGAACAGAATGAAAGTTAAAACATCATTGAATGTGTGTGCTCACTCATGTATTTGCTGTGGATAAATGCTTTAGCCAAAACAAATGCATCAGGTTTATGAAAAAAAAAGAAAAAAAAAAAAAGAAGCATTTTGCATTGTTATATACAGTTTAATGCCTTAGTACAAAGGTCATTGTCTGCGTCGCGTGTTCGAGACGTTCGGAATAGTCTTGTCTCCGTATGACCTTAGCTGTTGATGGGACGTAAAACTCACAATACACAAAAGGTCGATTGATAGGAAAGAATTATAGCATGACACGTTTGCGGTAGAGTGTCAAAACCTCAGCAACGCTCGTTATACACACGATTACGAAACTGACACCTGCTTTATCGACGATAATCATCACTAATCAGCCTGAACACAGCAAGGTCTACATTCGCGATGCGCATTATGGGTAGTTTTTTTTTTTTTATTTTGTTTATTTATTTTTTTTTTTTTACTGAATTGAGATTGAACGTCCCCGTAAACTCTAAAAGGGTCATTTTGGAGACGTTCCTTTCAATGTTGTAGGACTTTTACCCGACAAAGCTCAAGCCCTGCCGCCAAATGAAACCAAAAGGCTAATATGCACTGGACGGTCTGACTCACACCAATTTCCTTGGGCATGCTTAGTAGGACCCATTGTTTCTTCGTGCACCTAGTGAGGACTCCGATCAGACAACCCAGATGGTTTAGGCTGATATGTGTCTTTGCTTGATGTAATAAGTGTAGAAAATGCATTGCCAGGACTCTTTTATACTGTCTCCAAATACATAAAAATAAATACAAAAAAAAAAAGAAATAATAAATAAATAAAAAAAATGAAAATAATAAATATATAAAACTACAAAAGAAAATTTAATTTCGCAAATGATGTTTGATTAAAATAAGATCATTTTTACAAGGTTATTCGATGCACAGGCAAGTTAATATGAGGAAGTAAAAACTGGTCACAGGAAAAAAAAAATCACGGAAAAAAATTCACAAATAAAAAATATAGAAAAAAAATCCACTAATAAAAGATTGTACATTAACCAATTTTTCTGATGCCATGTTAAAGATGGTAGATTATTGTCAATTAGTTCAGTGTTTATATAACTTGCTCAAAGGTGTGAATATTGGTCCTGTCTACCTAATTTGTTGCGTATACCCCGGTAAACCCAAACCTATATATAGAAAAATGGGGTTTACGGATTATCCATTACAGTCCTCATTTTTGCTTATAAATATAGATTGTGGGTACCTGTTAGAAGCATCTAACTGAGCCGGTTCGATTCAGCACCCACGATGTATTTTTGTGACAGAAATAAGAAAAAATGCGTTCATCCGAAAAATGCTACTTCTAGCTAAGTTTAATCTCACGGGCGTATCATTACGCAAACACGCCTATACAAATACATTGCCACCTTTATCGCCGAAAAAATAAAAAGTTCAAGATGAAAAATTGTGATATTTTTCTTATTTCTGCTCAAAATATAGATTGTGTAACGTAGTGACGTTAGTAGTACCCCGATATGACAGAAATAGTGTTTATTAGTATGTAAAGTCTGATGTTACTGAAATGGTGTTGAAAGGGCCAGAAGATTGAGAGAGAGAAAGAGTTTCATTGTAACAAGTAATTGTTCTAGCTATAAAACAGCATCATTTTATTTAAGTTAAAATACTTCTCTATCAAACTGCAATGACCTTTAATTTAGATGTAATTTACATGCATGTTTATGTTGGCGCTGTAGCAAAACCATATTGATATTTAATATAAATTCTCTAAGTGCACATCTGCACATCGCATGATACATGAACTTTAGAAAGTACTTCCAGAACCTTATATAACATGATGAAACTGCATTTTAAATGTTAAGTTATTGGTGCATTCGTCAAAATAGTGACATATAATTTATAGTTAGAAGCGAAATTGGCAATGGAGATGATAACAAACGTGATGAAATGTGAAAGAGTGGTTGCATCAGATTTTTGTGAGGATTATAAATACTGGGGTTTCTGACCAGGTCTTCAGATGTCTTTTTGATTGCATACAGTAAAGTCTGCTTGGGAGTTGTGCACTCTTTGAGGTGCCTGCCCAATAAAGTTAAACACCTGAAATGACTCATAGTTGTTTCTGTCACTGTTAAAATACTATACGATCACGACTACAAGTTTTGTGACTCTGTTACATAACTTGTTTTTTGGTGCCGTGTCGACGGATTAAAAGAAAAGGAACCTCAGGACAAATCAAAATGGCGGACAAGAAGGAAGAAACCAAGGTAGGTGTTGTTTTTCTTTACCTTATTTTGGTTTGCTTAATGGTCATTTGTTTACCAATGAATAAGTTTTAAAAAACCAGACATTTCTTTAATTAAATTAATTAACTAAAATGGATCAAAATCAAGATCAAAACCCACAACTACCTCAACAGCCTTTAGACCCTGCTGTTCGGGCCTTTGATAATTTACGTTTGGAAATTGCAAACGTTTCACAAGCTTTAACAACACAAGGTGTTGCTGGTAACGTTTTAAAGTTTAACGGAGAAGCAAAATTATACAGGGAATGGATCAAGTCAATTGAAAAATATTGTATTTTGGCCGATCTTCCTGATGAAAGAAAGAAATTAATAGCATATCAATCTAGCTCAGGCGCTGTTAGCGGTTTTATTCAAAGATATATGGCAGCCAATCCATTAAACACTTGGGCAAATTTAAAAGAACAGTTAGCAGTCAGGTTTTCTGACGTAACTGACAGACAAATGGCCTTGTCATTGTTAAGGTCAGTAAAACAAAAACAAGGGGAGAATATTCAGTTATTTGCGGAGAGGATATTGTCTCTTGCAGAAGAGGCGTATCAGAATCAAGGGGGCGATGCAATTGAACGCCAATTGATAGATATATTTGTAGATGGCTTAACTCAAGATAATCTAAAAATGAAAATACTTAGGGATCAGCCGGATTCGTTGCAAGGTGCCATTGCCATTGCTACGAATGAGCATAATCTAAGATCTCGAGTTCAAATGTCACACGGGGGTAATCAAAGAAAAGATACACCAATGGAAGTTGACCACTCAAGAGGTCAGAAGTTTAATTATCAAAATAAAAGTAGATTCACACGTAGGGTAAACAGTACTCACACAGATAGACCAATCAGATGCTGGAATTGCGGGCAGCAAGGTCACATCAGTAGAGACTGTAAAAATGAACAGCCTAGTAGACCACCAATGGGTCATGGTAGGCCTAGATCACAAAATACCAATAAGCAGGAAAACTAGGTCGCTCTTTGCATACAGAGGTCTGTGCAAAGAGTTTAGCAAACAACATACATAGAGATAAACCTCAACAAACTTTCAAAATTAGTGTTTCAGGCAGTCCAAATTCTTGTTTGGTAAAAATGGGTAAACAAAGGTTTAGAACTCTTGTTGACACTGGAGCAGAATGTTCTTTAATGCACCGTAGAATTTATGACCAGTTAAAGAATAAGCCGAAGTTGCTTAACAAAAAGGTTTGCTTGCAATCAGCAAATGGTTCCGAATTAAAATGTGACGGTTGCATTACTGTACAGATTTGTATCGGTGGTACCGAAATGTCACAAGACTTCTATGTGATTAGAGATTTAAATAGAAACTTGATACTTGGTTTGGACTGGCTTAAACAAAATGATGTTAGAATTTATTTCGATTTGAAATGTATCAGAATCAATGGAAAACACTATGTAAATTTAGAAGAAGACATTCACATAGCTTCAACTGTTAGGATGAAAAAGACATGCTTAATTAAACCTCAAACAGCAATGCTTTGCTATGGTAAGGTTAGAGAAAATCCTGACTTACCTGTAGGAGAATCTTATGAAGTATCACAAATTGATAAAGGTTTCTTAGTTAATCAACCAGGTTTACAAATTATTAACACTGTTTCGACTTTGGCAAAAGATAGGTCATTACCACTGTTAATTGTAAACAATACAAACAAATTTATTAAAATTTATAGACATGGTTTGTTAGCAAAAATCTCAGGTATTCAAAACAATATTACACATGTAGATTCAGTTATTCAAAATCACACCTGTGAAAATAAAATAGACTTAAAAGACCTTGATGTACCTGAAAAATATAGACCTAAAATTGAGAAATTGATTCTTAAAAATCAAGACTTATTTGCGAACAAAGATTCTGAATTAGGAAAAACAGACACTGTTAAGATGCAAATTGATGTTGGTGAAAATCAGCCAATCAAAATGAAACCTTATAGAACTCCAATCAAAAATAGGGAGGTGATAGATAAAGCAATTAATGAAATGTTAGATGCTGACGTCATTAAAAGGTCAAGATCTCCTTGGTCGTTTCCTGTTGTCATTGTTGATAAAAAAGATGGTAGTAAGAGGTTTTGTGTTGACTTTAGGAAATTGAATAAGATTACAAAGAAAAATTCTTTTCCTTTACCTTTGATTGATGATATCTTAGCCTTGCTTGGTAGAGCTAAATACTTCACTTCTTTAGATTTGAAAAGCGGATATTGGCAGGTTGCCATGGATGGCAAAGATAAAGAGAAAACAGCTTTTGCTTGTCACAAAGAGTTATTTGAATTTAACTTCATGCCCTTTGGCCTTTCGAATGCTCCTGTTGTGTTCCAAGAACTGATGTCTGTTGTCATACAAGGTTGTAATGACTTTGCAACAGCTTACTTAGATGACATCTTGATATTTAGTTCAACCTTAGAAGAACACTTGAAACATCTTAGTCTTATCTTTGAGAAACTTCGTCTTCATAATTTGAAGTTGAAACTTAAGAAATGTGGTTTTCTTAAATTAGAAACAAATTATCTAGGGTTTGTAATTAGTGAAGAAGGTATTAAACCTGATGAAAAGAAAGTAACTGCTATCAGATCTTTACCTGAACCAACTTGTGTGAAAGAAGTTCGATCATTTATTGGCATGTGTTCATATTATAGGAGGTTCATTCCAAACTTCTCACAGATTGCTGAGCCAATCATTGCCTTGACAAGAAAA
The DNA here is from genome assembly GCA_963580285.1 of Lucinisca nassula. Taxonomy (NCBI): domain Eukaryota; kingdom Metazoa; phylum Mollusca; class Bivalvia; order Lucinida; family Lucinidae; genus Lucinisca; species Lucinisca nassula. The sequence continues at coordinate 44,027,770 of OY757010.1, read as the reverse complement.
TACGCTCACTTTAAATGGTCAGATACACATCAGAAAGCTTTTGATTTTCTGAAAGATAGTTTAACAGCCGTTCCTCTTTTGGTTTATCCCGATTCGAATAAACCATACATACTTTATACAGACGCAAGTGATTCTTGTATTGGTGCATGCCTTACGCAGGAATGTGAGGGTGACGAGAAACCAATTTATTACTTGTCTCATAAGCTTAGTAAATCTCAATGCAAATGGGCAGTAGTTGAAAAAGAAGCTTTTGCTATTCACTACGCACTTCAGAAATTAGATTATTACTTGCATAATGCACAGTTTATAGTCAAAACGGATCATAAACCATTGAAATATTTACTAGAGTCCCCTATGCAAAACAAGAAAATACAATTATGGGCTTTAAGTATGTCAGGTTACAACTGTACAATAGAATATATAGCTGGTAGTACAAATACATGCGCTGACCTACTTTCTAGACATCCAGACAATGTAAACAAAACTTTGGATAATCAGTTGTGTGGTGAAATTGAAGATGAGAAAATGCTTGATGTCAATGATAACTTGTATGAGGTAAATGTCATTGATTCAAATCAATTTGACCCAAAGACTTTTGCTAGTTGTGACTTACCAAATGACACTTCTTTTGAGAAATGTGATCTTTCAGTGTTTACAAAAGAAGGTTTCGACATGAAAGTTGAACAACTTAGGGATGATGATATTTCAGTTATTAGATCAATGATCTTAAATGGTCAAGAGAGTAAAGATGTTCAAAAACATTATCTGTTAGTAGATGGTTTAGTGTACTATTTGTCAAACATTAATGATGATCCATGTATGAGATTATACATTCCAAAACATATCAGACAATTTGTTGTAACTCAGTACCATGATAACAATGGACATATGGGTGTTCAGAAAACTTTTGATTCTATTCGTCAAAAGTATTATTGGCCAAATTTGTTTAAGGAGATTCACAAGTATGTATCAGATTGTATTAGTTGTAGAACACGCTCTATGCAGAAAGCAAAACAGCCTTTGCAAGAAACTGACATTCCACCATACCCTATGGCAAAACTCAGTCTTGATCTTTCTGGACCTTATCCAACGACTATGTCGGGTAACAAGTACATAGTTGCTTTTGTCGATTGGTATAGTGGTTGGCCTGAAGCTTTCGCAGTGAAAGACAAAACTGCTGAAACAATAACTTACTTGATTCTTGAAGAGATCTTTCCTCGTTACGGTTGCCCTCTTCAGATTGTAACAGATAACGGTACAGAAAATGTAAACAAAATGGTTAGGGAAACTTTGGAAAGGTTGAAGGTTGACCATATCTTAACAAGTATATATCATCCGCAGAGTAATGCAAAAGTAGAACGATTTCATAGAACATTACATGACATCTTGGCTAAAAAAGTAGCAGATGATCAACAGAGCTGGGATTTGCATTTAGGACAAACTTTAGCAGCATTAAGGTTTAATGTAAACGAATCCACTCAGTTTACACCTTTTTATTTGCTATATAATAGAGATGTAGTCTTACCAGTTGATAACATCCTAAAACCTAGGAGAAAGTATGTAGGTGAAGATTATCATGAAATTGTACTACAAGAGCAACATAAAGCTTTTGTACATGTAAGGAATCATCTTAAGAAAGCAAAGAAAAGACAAGCTAAATATGCTGATAAGGGTGCTAAACCAATAGACTTTAAAGTAGGTGATCCAGTGTATTATCAAAATAAACAAAGAAAAGGTAAATTAGGTCAAAAATGGAAACCATACTTTAGGATTATTGAAAAGACAGGCCCAGTATCATATGTAATTAAAAATCAGTTAGATGGATCAACAAGTAGAGTTTATGCTGGAGATTTAATGTTAGCAAATGTAGAGAATTGGCAAATTTCCAAAGATGAGAATGCAAGAAAATTAAAAGATGCAGCATATGTAATACCACCTGAAGCCTCTGAGTCAGAAATAGAATCTGATTCTGATTCAGAAAGCAATATACCTTTAGCAAAATTAGTCGATAGGTATAGACAAGAGAGGGAAACCTCTGAAGATGAAGAAGATATTCCTTTAATGGAACTAAGCAAAAGGTTAAGAAATAGGAAGTTAAGAAAAAATAAAAATGAGGACACTGAAGTCAAAGATATGGAATGTAGTGATAGCTCAAATGATGATTCTAATTCCTTGCCTTTTGTTGCAAATAATGATTCTGACTGTGAAATGGATGTGAATGTAATCCATTCACGCAGGCAACTGTCTAAAAGTAAAGCCAGTGAGACAGCATTGCCACAGCAAAAGAGACGAAAGTCGTCTAAATATAAAGCTGAGAGCTTAAAACATTTAGTGAGGTTAATGTCTATGTTATAAAATGACCTCGTGTACTTGAAAATGAGGTACATGTAAATAATAATACCTCGTGTATAGTTGTGTGGAGTCATATTAGTGATGCCCATTTACTATTTTAATTTCAGATGAATCTGATGTTCATTATATTTATCCTAGGGTCTATCTCAGTTAGCCATGTGTTCGGACTCTTTACATCCGAAAATGTAGTTTTTCAGAAGACAAAAGAAGTCTTCATTAATGATGCACACTGGTCTGTTACTTTTGTCCATGATCTAAGACCACTCGAAAAATTGATCACTCAAATTAAACAGGATTTAATACGTACAGATGAGATTGTAAAAGCAATTTCTGACTTTTACAAAAAGTCAAACTTGACAGGCTACGTAGAAACATTTGAAAGTCTGCATGTTGAAATCGATCTTTTGTCAGATACATACCATTCCGTATATGACAGCTTTGATGAATATCAATCACTTTCGGTAGGTCATCATGAGATAAAAAGATCATTGTTACCTGTGATAGGACAGTTAATGAGTACTTTATTTGGCACTGTATCGGAAAATGACCTTATAAACATCGATAGAAACATAAAGGCTTTGGCAAGTAACCAAGAACAAATTATACATGACTTAGATGTAAGTTTATCTGTATTAAACTTGACTAGAATGCAAGTTACTGAAAATAGGAGATCAATTATGGATTTAATCATAGTTATTCAGAAACTTAATAGCAAGATAAGAAAATTAGAACAAACCTTTGAACGAAAGTTCATTAGATTAGAACAGTTCATCCATACATATTTGCAGTTCCAGATGATACTTGATGAAATAAGACTAACAACTCAAGACGCTATATTTTATCTTGAAAGTCTTAAATCTGAGCTTAATATGTTATCAATGCATCATTTGTCAACAGATACTATATCGCCTAAAGATCTTAAGAAACTCTTAATTGAAGTTGAAACAAAACTTCCCAATAACTTCGAGTTAGTAAGAAATCCACGTAATAACATATGGTATTTTTATAAGACACTCACGTGTATAACTTATCTTGAGGACAATGAAATCAGAATTGTTCTTAAAATTCCTTTAATTAATACAAAAGAAGAATATGAAATATATAAAATATACAACTTACCATTACCTTTAACATCAAGTAATCAAACAAACATATTAATTAAATATAGGCTGGAAACTGAAACACTGATGATCTCAAAAGATAAATCAAAATTTACACTCCTGTCTGAGAATACGTTTCAGATGTGTAACAGTAACCATTTTCAATTTTGCAGTCCAGAGACAGCATTCTATCAGACAAATATTAACAAGTTTTGTGTTATTGCTTTGTTCATGAAAAATGTACATGACATTAAAGCGTTCTGTAAACAAATAATCATATTAAATGAAATATTGCCAACTACGAAGTATTTGTCAGGTGGGGTTTGGATTGTTATCAGTAATAAACCTTTGACATTTACGCTAAACTGCCAGTCATATGAACCTAATGTTGGTGACATTCAAATCACACCACCATTTGGTATAGTACGATTAAACAATACATGTAAAGCATCTAATAAGTACATGCAGTTGCCTGAATACTTTGGCAAGCATAGCTACTTTGAAAGGTCAGATCCACTACATGTACTCCTGAAACTACATGACATTTTGAAATTTTCAATCTGGAATGATTCCAAAACTGAATTTGTTAGATCTAAACCATTAAGTTTGCCTTCTCATTTGTTAGACTTAAAAGAAATCCCAATGCAAAGTTTCCTTCGTGAAACGCGAGCATATAAACCAGTAGTTTTAGATGAAAAACGTAGTGATTCAAATTGGACAATTGTCACAGTGGTTCCAATTGCATCTGTTTTTGTAATTATTATAATTGTCTGGTTAGTCATTAGAAAACGTAAAATTCGTTTGACTCAGATAATTGGTAAACGAATGGCTAATGAGCGTGACCTTGAGAGGGTAAATATAAAACAGACACCGACCAACGGTGAAGATATTGACATGTCTGCACTCATGAAAGAGGGCAGTGTCCATAACACTGTTGAAGGTCTACCCAATCCCTTCAAGCGGACAGATGCTAATGCGGCATGGGCACAGAAATAAAAAATTCTACTAGTAGTATAGTGATCGTAGGAGATTGACATTGAGTTTTATGTCAAGAGACATTATATTATGGAAGATTATGTCGACGTTCATTATGTATATACTATCATCATATATGTTGTGCCTTGTATGGTCCTGAAGATCATGCTTGGACGAAGATTAATTGTGACATTAAATATGTGACTTTAGTTATAAGTGATTATAAAGCCCTTGGTATAACCCTTAAGGTCATGCCTAGGTGAAGATACATGAGTGACAGATATACTTTGTTTTATTACAGCCTGATGACATTAAAGTGTTAAAATGTCATTATGAGAACTGCAAGAAACAGAACGATACCCCATACCCAACGTATATGGTAGTTAATCAGTACCATACACCTACACCAGTGGAGGACCAACAACATGTTATAAACGCTAAATACAGAGCTCCGGTGATGTCTATTCCACAATCGCCTGATGTCATCGACTTACAATTGGATTTACAACCGCCCAGGGAGAAACAGAAAACAGAATAAAGACTTTAATTTTGTGTTTTATTAGCGACACTAATATACAGAGTAGCAAGACATTAACTAAAACATTTTAACTTTATACAATATACATTTAACTCTTATAACATCTTAAACTTCTTAGGTAATGAGTTCTATCTCAAGATAACATAATTATAATATTAATCCTAATCATTTACCTTGATTAGTTTTTATTAATCAGTAATCCTGGTTACATGTTGCTAATAGTGATCCCGGTCACAAGTATTCAAAAAGTATATACATCCTAGTCACATGTATGTTTATATGTCTTGGTCACATGATGGGTTAATCCTGGTCATGTATCCTGGTCATATAACCATGTAATATGTATCTTGGGCTTATGTCATTATCCTAGTTATAATTAAGAATTAACTTTAATCCTTGTCACAATTATGAATTAACTTTGATCATGAGTCATTGTTGTTTAATGATATGTTGCTGTTTAAATATGTTGATGCATATTAATGCTTTATTATTGAAGAAGACATGGTCAGAATATATGTTAATAGAGTAAATTAATCAAGTTAAGTTTGTCTTAATTGATTGATTTACTTAAACAAAGGGAGGTGTGTAACGTAGTGACGTTAGTAGTACCCCGATATGACAGAAATAGTGTTTATTAGTATGTAAAGTCTGATGTTACTGAAATGGTGTTGAAAGGGCCAGAAGATTGAGAGAGAGAAAGAGTTTCATTGTAACAAGTAATTGTTCTAGCTATAAAACAGCATCATTTTATTTAAGTTAAAATACTTCTCTATCAAACTGCAATGACCTTTAATTTAGATGTAATTTACATGCATGTTTATGTTGGCGCTGTAGCAAAACCATATTGATATTTAATATAAATTCTCTAAGTGCACATCTGCACATCGCATGATACATGAACTTTAGAAAGTACTTCCAGAACCTTATATAACATGATGAAACTGCATTTTAAATGTTAAGTTATTGGTGCATTCGTCAAAATAGTGACATATAATTTATAGTTAGAAGCGAAATTGGCAATGGAGATGATAACAAACGTGATGAAATGTGAAAGAGTGGTTGCATCAGATTTTTGTGAGGATTATAAATACTGGGGTTTCTGACCAGGTCTTCAGATGTCTTTTTGATTGCATACAGTAAAGTCTGCTTGGGAGTTGTGCACTCTTTGAGGTGCCTGCCCAATAAAGTTAAAAACCTGAAATGACTCTTAGTTGTTTCTGTCACTGTTAAAATACTATACGATCACGACTACAAGTTTTGTGACTCTGTTACAATTGTGGGCACTCGTTAGCACCGCCTCATCGAGGCGGTTCTAACGAGTATCCACAATCTATAGAGCAGGAATAAGAAAAATAAGGTTTACCCCTGTAAACCCCAGTTTTACTTTATAAAAGTGGGGTTCAAGGGGGGTCAAAATTATATAGGCCTGTTTCCGTTATGTAATTGTAATGTAAAGACTCTTAAGTGTCTTAAAAGATGGGAAACTCCGTGGTCAGTCCTCGTTAGTCATTGTCAATATTCTGGATTCGAACTTATCAATAAGAACCTCATATAACACATAACAGTCATTATATGCCTTATTTTCGGTTCAAAAACATAGATTGCACCACCCAATTGAGGCTGTCCTAACAACGACCCATAGTCTATATTTAGGCTAAAATAACAAAGACTGTCAAAAGTTTCCATCTAACTTATGTTATAACTGACATGAAAGATAACATTTTAGCAGTGGCACGGGCGTAATACAGAAATGTGAAGACTCTAAGGGATCAACAAGGATGGAATACTCCGTTGCCTGTAGTTGTTCGTCGTTGTCAACACTTAATTTTGAATCATGCTTTTCAGTAAGCTACTCACATAACACTAATGAAAACATTATTCAAACAAATTTTGTGACTTGTTTTTCGTGACTGTTTTCCCCAAACTTTTTCCCCCCTGTGACTTTTTTTCCTACATTCGTAAAAAACTACCACTGAACCATTGCGGATGATTCTAACGAGCACCCGCAATCTACATTTGCAGCCGAAATAATGAAAAATATCAAGCTTTTATAAATCAAAGCACTGAAGCACTTGTATCTGAGTCTAGGTTGGAAAATGATCCTGGGCCCAGGATTACAATCGTTACTTAAGTTAAGGTCGACTTAACGATTTAAGCAGGAATTCTAATCTTAGTAAAGTATTTCCTTAAAAAGTGCATTCGAAAGCCACCTATTTCATTTACTTAGCTAAGTATTTAACTTCGGATAAAGTCGTAATTTTGACGGAAATTTTCACGACGATAAGCACGTAAGTTTCAATTACACATTGATGTAGGCGGCCCACAATTTTCCCGCGATCTGTCAAAAATCACTTCTTATGTTTGATTGAATGGTGACAATAGAAAATATGATGGTTTAGTTTCCATTTCACTACATAAACCATGAAAAATGTTTTATACACTGTAAAACGTGTTTCATTGAAGGATCACACTCGATCACGATTTGTGCGGACAAACATTGGTCACAATGTAGCACCACGCCATATTCAAAACGCTGTTTCTACGGGGTCCCTTTAGAAACAAGAATCATACAATATTTTTAGTATACAAACCAAAAAGCTTATATGCAGTGGACGGTCTGACTCATATCACTTTGCCTGGGTAGGCTTAGTCCTTTTAAGCTGTTTACCAGTGCTCGTGCCAGTGTGGTCAGTTTCAGCTCTGCATGGAAGCACCATGCAGCCAAATCTGAAGCCCCGAGGGGTGGGAGCGGAATCGGTTTTATAGAGTCTGTCCTTCTCATGCCGTTAGGCGTATTGCATAATATTCAATACAATCTGGTACAGTAATAAATATATTCTGCACTATGGTGAAGAACAGGGAAGACTCCCGCAGAAACCACCCCAAACTTACCCTGGCTACAATATTGTTTTCGGATGTCATTATTATATATGTATGTAGTTTATATAGTCATTAACGACTAGATCAAACATCGTGCAGACAAACACGGAGAAAAACCGTAGCTCCAGTCGGAGTAAAACAAAGGAAAAAAAAAGGGATATAAAATCTCTGTACATTCCATCTCGGATTGCCCCGTCTTTTTATGAATGAGGTCCTTATCTGCGTATTACCTTACAATTGATGAGGCATAAAGCGCTCACTCACTCACCTCACAAACACAATCAATCACTCACATGCACAAGCTTACAGGGGAGGTGGACGGCCCCCGCCCATCGGGGCTTAAAGAAATAGAGGGGCTGCTTGATGCTTCCACGCAGAGCTGAAATCGACCCGCACACGAGTACTGGTAATCCGTTTAGAGGATCTAAGTCTGCCCTGGCAAAGCGGTGCGAGAATATAAACTCTATTGGTTTCATTTGGCGGCAGGGCTTGAGATGTCATTTCATCTCAATGTCGGGTAAAAGTCCCACAAAATTGGAAGCAACGTCTCCAAGATGACATTTACAGTGTTGACGGGGACGTTAAACCTCAAATCAAACAAAACAAACAAGGGAGGTGGTACGCCTCAAACTTATTTTTATTTAGCATTTCAAGGCAAGGAGACGAAGCATATGATTGGTTGTGGCCAATATCAGTTGGACACCCCAGTGACGCAAGATACACGTCACCTTGCCTCACCCAACCAGCACAAGCCGACCACACGCGACCTCCAGTAAACCACTTAGAAGGCTTAAGCCTGCCCAGGCAAAGTGGTGAAAGTCTGAGTCCATGCATATACGAGTTTGATTGGGCGACAGGGCTTGAGATGTAATTTCATCTCAATGTCGGGTAAAAGTCCGACAAAACTGAAAGCAACACTTCCAAAATCAAACCTAAATAGTGTTGCGAGGACGAATCTCAAATCAACCAAAAAAAAAAAAAAAAACTTCTTTGTATTTAATAAATTTTGATATCGCGAATCTTACACAAATGGTCCTTTCATATGAAAGTTACGAAACGGGCCTTCGAATTGGATTTTAAATTGGATTTTATTGCCTTTACTATGACCATTTGGCCAGCAAATGTACATCGCTGACATACGTTACAGTTGTTCACGCCAAAATAGTAATTATTTACATTGCAAGAGTAAAGACTAATGTAAACCTGTAGAAAACAATGCTGTTCATACTTCCATGAACGCATCGAGTCATATGATTTTCCATTACGTCAAGAGACGCCAGTCTAAACCATGGTTCTCTATGATCTCATTGGGCGTTTCAGCTTTAACAGTTTGCCTTATAAGTGAGGAAAAAAGAATGTAAATGTAGGAAATATGTTTCGATGTTCATGAAGGTATGAACGACAGCGGGTCGCTAGCAATATATATCTGAACCCCTTCGGAGTTCATTTACTTTGCAGGCGACCCTGTTCGTTCATGCTTTCATGAACAGCAGAAAAATAAAAGTCATTTCTTAAATGCACGTGGCGTCATACTATTTCATGACACTGAATATAAAGACGGCATATGATGGTTGTGAACATTGTATGCGTAAAAGTAGCAGGACATGCATAAGCGTAGGAACATGGACCCGCTGTGCCACAGGATCAGTTTTTAAATAACAGACAAAAGTGATATGCGCCAGCCTCCCTCCCCAACCCTACCCCCCCCCCCCCTCCCCGCCGACACACAAACCTGTCGGCCCCGACAACCCATCGGAGCTTGAAGAAATAAATTGGCTGCATGAGGCTTCCGCGCAGAGCTGAATCCAACCGCACACGAGTACTGGTTACCCACTTAGAGGATTTAAGCCTGCCCATAGGGGCTTGAATCTTTTATTTCTTCTTTTTTTTCATGATTCATGTCCCTATGGCATGCCCAGGAAAAGCGGCGCAAGTCGGACCGTCCATGCTTATAAACCCTATTGGTTTCATTGGGCGACAGGCTTGAGAAGTCATTTCATCTCCACGTCGGGTAAAATCCCACAAAATAGGAGCAACGTCTCCAAAATTCCCTGTATATAGTTGACGGGGACGTTCAACACCAAATCAATCAATCAAACATACACACACCTACCCTGACAAAAACAACCAAGTCGTTTGAGGCCCCCCCCCCCCCCCCTTTCGCTTGTAAGAACCTTCCTACACAAAAAAAAATAAATTGTTGCCCTGTTACCAGTATTATACAGTATTATGTAAAGGGACGTTTTTATACAGCTCTATCGGTCGAAAACTGTGACACACCAAGGGAGAAATACATCCCAGTTGTTTTATACCTCATCGCCAAGTCGACTTGCGCTACAAGGAGGAAAAAAAGTGGCTCGATAGGGATCCGAACCCAGGGCCTCTTGTATATGATGCAAACACTTTACCGTCTGAGCTACCGAACATGACTGGTGATTTCAAGCAAATAAAAGCTCTCGTGTTCGCCGTTGTTGATATATACATTCATGTGTCAAGGTCAAATCTTAAAAGTTAAGGTACCTACCTGGGTTACCTTAAATATTTAAGAATTTTCTTTGGTTAAGTATCGACTTAAACGAAAAAAATTCTTTGTAGTTCACTTTATACGACAGTTAAGTAAATACTTAGTTTAAGTAGGTACTTAAAATTTAAGTACGCTGAAAAAAATAACTAGTACATTCGACTAGTTTACCTAGTAAACACAGAGGGTCACCTAGTCGTCTGTAGGTTGACTGAGCATTCTTAGTCAATTTAACTAGTCTCTCTAGTAAGCGTAAATCAATAATCGTTGACAGGGCATCTGGTCAGTATGACTACCCTTGCTAGTCAGTATGACTAGGGTGTCTAAACAGTTTTCCCGCCGAATGTTGATTGGCAGCTTGCAGAATGTGTAGCGGAAGCGTTCCAGACGCCATCTTAACGTTCAGGAGAACATGCTCCAACATACAGTGGGTTGATTCTGATATTATTTCACCCAACATACAGTGGGTTGTTGTACTCACCTTGAGCACTTTGTTCTTATTCTTTGTAACTCTGCAGGTAAGAAATATTCTTTTATTTCTTAAGCACCTAGTGGTTATAAGCAGCGTTATAATGCTCAACAACAACAATGTCAAAATACAAATATACGTCCAGAAGCTCTAAAGTCGACATTTCCGTGAATCCAAGCATAAATAATGGGGATTTTCTTTTCTGCAGTATGAAAATATAACTCTGCAGGTAAGAAATATTCTTTTTTTCTTCTCTTATCTTCCTAAAGGCGCCTTTACACAGCATGTTTTTCCATATGTGTTTTGAGTACTAGTAATCAGTACTAAGAATCTAGTAATCTACGACTAAAGCAACTAGTAATCAGTACTAAGAATCTAGTAATCCTGACCATGCTTGCTAGTACTTTTGACAGTCACACCAGTACATTTGACTATTAAGCTAGTACATATGACTAGCTTAAACTAGTGAACTTTGACTAGATGAAGCTAGTCAAATGTACTAGGCTAAGTAAAGCTAGTCAAGTTGACTAGTTTTTTCTAGTCAAAATGCTTGACTAGGTCTTCCTAGTCACATCGACTATTTTGCATAGTGCTTTTTTGGACAATCATATTGACTAGGTTCCTTAGTCGGCATGACTATTTGTTTTTCTCAGTGTATACGCATTGTAATCCTGGGCCCTGAACGGTAAGTAAACTGTTGATATTTCGCTTAACTTTTACAGTTTTACTTGTTTGATTTAAAGTTTAACGTCCCCGTCAACACTAACTTTTACAGACCTGCATTGTAAGATATTTGTATAGACCCTGATACGATATCGCGTACGTAAGCAAACACGGTTTGAGATGAAATGACATCTCAAGCCGTGCCACCCAATGAAACCCATAATGTGTCTAAGCATGGACGGTCCGACTCGCACCGCATTGCCTGGGCAGGCTTAGATTATCTAAGCCGCTTACCAGTACTCGTTTACGGGTCGGTTTCAGCTCTGCTTTGAAGCATCATGCAGCCCATCTATTTCGTCAGGCCTGATGGGCGCGGGCAGGATTAATTTTTGTGATACAAAAGTATTCGCCGGCCTCTATAGCTCAGTCGTACGCACGTCTGACTGCTGATCAGGAGGACGCGGGTTCGATACCTGCTGGGGTCGGCAACATTCTTTCGGTAAGATTGATCATGAAATCTAGCGGATAGCCAACAGGACAGTAACTTTCCCACAAAATTGCTATTTCGAGCGTAGTGCACACGGTTATACATGTATATGGCTAAATATGTGACCCAACTGCGTTTGCTTTAAAATTCTTAGCGTAGCGTATACCTTACAAAAGCCCAACGAATAGAAACGCACTAAAACGTCAATACGTATAAAAACGTAAAAAACAGTATAGCGCGATAATACGCATAACAATCGGTTTCCTACGCCTTAATATATTTGCTACGTTTTATTTTACGTTTTATTACGTTTCAGGGTTTTTTTTTTGTAGTTATTGCTTGGTATTGCTTCCCTACAAAACGGCGCAAAATTAATGTACATGTAGTAAAGCATAGCCCTCACTACGTAGCGGTGAGACTGAGGCTTTACTCCGAACCACGTAACGTAGAGGCATACACGTTTACGAAATTCGCGGATGTATGGCACTAGAGAAGACGAATAAAAACAAGGATTTTTGTATTTTTCATGAACTTAATGTTTGTGGGGCGACATATATAAAGGGTATTGTGGGGCTTTATATATGTATAATATATACATGCCTCATATCTGGGTTGGTATTGTGGGGCTCTATATATGTTTAATATATATATGCCTCATATCTGGGTTAACATTTTCTACCACTTAGCTAGGTAAAAAATGTATAGATATAGAGATCAACGATATCTGGCTTGCGTAATGGAACTAAACAAAACACATAAAACGAAGGATTTACATTTTCGTGAACATTATGTTTGTGGGGCGACATATATAAATTGCAATGTGGGGCTTTATATATATATAGTATATATGCCTCATATCTCGGTTAAAATTTTGCGCCACTTATCTCGGTTTAGACACGACCACCCCATATCATGACCAATTTCTATATATATATATATATATATATATATATATATATATATATATATATATATATATATATATATATATAACCTGCAGGCTTATCCCAGTCATTTCTCATCTGTAGCATGCCTCTGAAAAGGGACTGATGACATAAGCTTTAAGTGAAATCGAATTAACACTGCTATGGCAAACACAAGGTCCCATAGACCTACAATGCGACAATGCTAGTCATCTCCGTAGCGCCTTCAGTTGTGAATGGATCTTTCTGAAACATATATATATGTAAGGTAACTGGGGATAAAACTCGGATAAGATTGACCACCGGCCAAGTCGGCCCAGTAGTCATAAAGTTACAAACCCTTGATTGCCGAAAATCACGATTTTTGAACTTGGCATCACCATAGATCCTTTAGTTTTGATCGGAGTTTACATATAAATAAGTGTGGGATAAAAGTTTGAATGAGTTTTAAAACTATTTTCGTAAAGTAACGTCCCCTTACTTGCTGAAAATGTCCATTTGGAACTTGTCATCACCATAAGTATGGGACATGTCGGCTAAAAAACTAGAGTTCTAGGCCAAATTGCCTCAAACATTGTTCACCCGCTTGAGGCCATCGTTTTGCTTCAATCGTCATGAAACTATATCAGAATGTTTGTCTTGATGACATCTTGGGCGATTTCGAATATGGGTTATGTCGGATGAAAAACTAAGTCGCCCTCTAGAAGCCACAGTTCTGCTTCAGCCTTCACCAAAATTTTACCACATCACGAAAACGCGCCTATATTGTTTTGACCCCTTTGAACCCCACTTTTATATAGTAAAACTGGGGTTTACAGGGGTAAACCTTATTTTTCTTATTCCTGCTCTAAAATATAGATTGTGGATACTCGTTAGAACCGCCTCGGTGAGGCGGTTCTAACAAGTACCCACAATCTATATTTTGAGCAGAAATAAGAAAAATATCACAAGTTTTCATCTTAAAGTTTTCATTTTTTCGGCGATAAGGTGGCAGTGTATTTGTATAGGCGTGTTTGCGTGTTTCAGAATCAAAAACTAGGTCACTAATTAAGCAATAGTAACCTAAGTTTCGGACACTATCGAGGTTTATGCACTGATCGAGAGCCAGGGCTTTGACGCCGCTAGACCCTGGCCCGAGGTTCAGTCCATAAACCTTCGTAGTGTTCGAAGCTTAGGTTTCTATTGTTTTAGTGCATTGCACAACAACTTCAAAACGATTCACCACAAACAGACAATAATAATAATAATAATAATAATAATAATAATCGACTTTATTTATAGAGTGAGTGAGTGTTAGAGTTTTACGTCCCACCAACAGACGAGGTCATACGGAGAAGGGACCTCGGTTTAAAGACCTACCCGAAAGTCTGGAGAAGCCCGGGATCGATCCTGTCTTATTTATAGAGAGTAACACATTTAGTAAGCTAGTACTAATCTTCCATGTGGCCCTTTTTTCTTTCATTTCCTGGGTAGAAACCAGTACTAAGCAATGTGGATATTGTCTTTTGGTGCGAGCAAACAACAGGATCAAACCGGCTACCTCTCGATTTCAAATCCGATGCTTTACCACTGCACTACAACGCTCCACAACAGCAGGACGTGGTGATGTTATGCTGGTTTCCTGCAGTTCAAAGAAGCGTCAACCAGAAATAAAAAAAAAAACAGTAAATTAATCGTGACTGTCCGTTATCACCGTTGCGGTCACAAAAAGACTACTTGGACCGGTCCGATACAAATGTGATAGTTCCCGCTGTGCAGTTGAAAAGCGACTTGAACGTAATGCGTTTTTAGCAATGAAAACATTGTTTCATTTGTGATATGCACAAAAAGAAGAATAAAAATGGCCATTGATGAGAGGTGATCACTTACCAGCGACCGTCAGTGGAAGTTGCACTACACATGTGTGGAATTACGAATCTGTTAGCTCAGGTGAGCGATATAGGACCGTCATGGTCTACTTATTTGCTTTTATTATGCAGTCACTTCGATTGATGGCGTCTGCTATCTTATGATAACAAAGCCGTGTTACATAGTGCATTCTTCATATCTCCAAAATGACTACTTTGCTGATGAAATTGTGATATTTTTCTTAATTATATTCCAAATATAGGTTGTATGTGCTCGTTCGAACCGCCTCGGTTCTAACGAGTACCCACAACCTATGTCTTAGACTAGAAATAAGACAAATAATGTATACCCCGTAAACCCCAGTTTTCTCTTTATAAATTCGGGTTTAGAGGGGTGTTTATTCCACGGACTTGATCACGTGATGATTGTGATAACAATTATGTGGCGTGTTTACGTCACTTTACATGCAGCGACGTCAAACTTAACAATGGCGTACTTTAGGTACTATTCAACAAGTCTTGATTTGTATCCTATCCCTGTGTAGGATAGCCTCGGTAGGATAAGAATTTCTACCCCAGGGTTAAAGTCCAGGCTGTCCTTATTACCAGATGTGCTAAAAAACGAAATACAGTCTGAGGTATTCATTATATAGACTTTTATTACGAAAGTACAGTTTGTAAAGTTTTTGACATTTGAAGCCACATCGGGGTGGGGGGGGGGGGGGGGGGGGTGTGGGGGTAGTGGCTTTCATCTTTTCTTTCTACTTTCCTCTTTTGTTTGTCTCCTCTATAGCCCTTGTGTCTCTTTTCCTCACCCTGTCTATGGGAGACTACACAAAATGACCCACAATGGTTGACGTGTCGTTATTTGAAGCCGCATCAAAAAAAAAACATACGTTTCTTTATACTGAATCTTCCTAACGCTTGCGTTTGGCTGAGCACATTACTGATGGGTACATGTAAGCTGATGGGAAGGTGAGCTAGATAGTGTGTCGTGTCCTTACCGTTGTTTCATCTCTGTGATGGTTTGATTTTTGTGTTCTCGGAGATGTTGCACTGACGAGTGAGGAGGCCTTCATGCGGACTGAACAAGTTATTTTGTCTATAAGGGCGAGGATTGCGGCCGCGTAAAATCGATTTAAAGGCATTCGTTCTTGATTATTGAGGACTATCATTTCATTACATAATATTATGTAGCCCTCAGTGCTCACTGGAGAGAAGTCCTCTGTCTTCAACAGGTAAGGGGCCGCCTTGGGGAAAATCAATAAATTACTTACTGTTGACTGGTGTACATTATTGATTTTCCCCTTAAGTGTCTCAGTCAGGGGATTCAACAAGAGCTACTAATCACCCTATTAAGGGCCGCCTTTGATCTGCTATAGTCAGTGTATCACAGGGGGCAATAAAACAATTATGGACACACGGTGTGTTTTACTGTTACAGAATAAATGCCTTTAAGCCCACCAGTGGAATGAATGTGTGTATCGCTTATATTTTTTGTTTTGGATAGTCCATTGGCCATTTTGTGGGAAAGTGACTGTCCTTTTTTGCTCTCCGCTATTGGTGTTTCCATTAGAGTCTAGGTATTTCGGTGTTTCTTTCCCTTTTGGTGTCTTTGATGAGAGCTGTGGGTTAATTGTATCGATTCCTGATCATTGCCTCCGCTACTATTTTTCAATCATGCGTATTCAGCGATTACACAAATCACCCTGTCCACTCACTCAACCCAGAACACACTGTCCCGTTCTGTAAGAAGGGAAGCCACCACAACAGCTCACAGCGAAGAGACTAATTAGAAAGACTATAAATTCATGAAATGGACACTATGGAAATTCCACTTTATGTGGGAAGACTTGGTTTCACAAGGTTGTTCATGTACATTATTGTCCTCAGTTCTATTCCGCGGCATAGAGCACAGACTCTATTGGAAATCGCCATCAAACTATAAATAAAATGCCTCTTACTCTCTTAATGACCGCCTTTTTAGGTATCTCCTGTATTCTGTCATTGTCCTATTTTCCTCTGGAAGATCGTTCTGTTGTTGCCCATCATCATCTAGCGCTGTGACACGCACCCGTTTTAGAGCTTGTAAAACCGAGTACCTCGTTCCCTTCTTTCTTGTATGTGTACTGAATCTTTCTAACGCTTTCGTTTGGCTGAGCACATCGCTGATGGGTAAGCTAACGGGAAGGTGAGCTAGAATAGATTGTCATCATTACTGGAAACTGCACATTATCACATACAGTAAAAGTCATATATGAAGACCACCTTTGGACTGTTCAAAAGTGGTCTTTAAAAGACCACTTTTGAACAGTCCAAATGTTGGTCCCTGAGCAGAAGACAATGTGGGCAGTAAAACACAGAGATTAAGTGCACGCTTCAATATAAGCTTTTTTAAGCAGAATTAGTCTTGATTTTAGGTGGTATCACTGTATATGGCTAGCGACGAAAAAGAGGAATACTATCAAACTGCGAATACTCAGATCCGATCAGGTTCTACACTGTTTGTTTGAAGTCATTTCATCTCAATAACGGGTAAAAGTCAATCAAAATTGGAAGCATCGTCTCCAAAATGACCAAAACAGTGCTGATGGTGACGTTAAACCCCAAATCAAACAAACATCAAACAAGACAAAAAAAAACAAACTGTCACACCCCTTCATTTTGAAAAAGGGTCTATCCACACCTGACTCTATGCATCATTTAAGGGTTGCTTAACAAATAAACCCAACTCCCTGGACAGTTCCCAATTATGTTTTGAAAAAGGTGGGGTTAAGAGCGGTAAATATATATTTAATGATATTTGCTTGAAAGGATAACCCTTTATAGAAAATATTTAACGCCACTACAGTTGGTGTAAAGGGAATGAGTGGCGGCCATAACAAGTATTCATGCCCTTAATCATGGTGTCGATCATATGCAATTCCATTGTGGAATTTCGAAACATATTTGAGGGTCACTGATTAATCCTAATTGGCCGAAACTAGCTAATCTGGCTTAGAAAAACTTGCACACCCCATAATTTGTTAAGTTTGCTTCCAAAGTCTATCCCATTTATACATCACGAAAACACGCCTTCATAATTCTGATCCCACTGAACCCCACTTTGTATAGTAAAACTTGGGTTTGCAGAGGTGCACAGTATTTTTTATTATTTTTGCTCAAAAATATAGATTGTCGGTACTCGTTAGAACCGCCTCGATGAGAAATTACTTTATTTTACGTGTTAAAGGTTGACGTCGCGGCACGTTACGTGACGTCACTAAACATTCCCGCAGTGTCAACACAATATGGCTGACGTTGGTAACCGAAGTGTCTGCAGCATTAAACATCCGCGCCAAAAAATGGAAGGTATGCAAGAAAAAGAATCAAATATGGGGTGAGGGGTGGATCGAAAAATCCGTCCCGCGGGATCACTGTCCGGCATCACTCGGAAAGCCTCGTGATACCGGACAGTGTCCCTCGGGACGGATTTTTCCATCCAGCCCTCACACCCATATAAGATTCTTATATTCCATCTCATGCTAAAACCACGGATTTTCTAATCTGGTGTGCAAGAATCTATGTTTAGAACCATAACGTAGGGTTACAGAGCTGTTCATTACACGGACTGAATCACCCTGTCTGAAGAGAAATGCCAAATCTAGAAGAATCAAGTATAGTCTGTGTCGAATGGAAAGCTGGTGCAAATTTCATGACGATTTTTGACGACCTACACCAAATTAAACTTTAAGGCATATGAAATGATTTCAACCAGTTCGTCGCCCTGAGACCCGCGTCTGGGAAAAATAATGACTTCATCAAAAAGGCGGCCATTGCGCTATTTAAACACATTCATATTTAATGAACTTGAAAGTATGTAAGCTTGATAAAAGTTATTTTTATCACTTTAAATGTCTTTGTGGGTCCTTATGTGTGATACGAAACTGTTCGTATCATCAACATGTGCACCAAAACGCAATACCGTACTCGCTCCATAAAACGCCCCGGGCGTTTAAAATTTGATAAAAAGCAGGGGCGCTTAATATACACAAAGCTTCTACCAGATTGTGCATTTAAGTCTGTTAAAATGTAAAAAAAATGAAATTATCTAAACAGCATTGCAATTTTGTTGCTTTAGAATACAATACCATATTTGCTCCAAAAACGCCCCGTGCGCTTAACATTTGATAAAAAGAAGCGGTTCATAATATGAAGAAAGCTCCTACCAGAATGCACATTCTAGACTGGGAACTAAGTAAAATGTCACTTGTCATAAGCATTTTGATGTTTACGCATATCAAGTGAGAAACAGTAATCACAGACTCATTGGGATGGTTTGGTCATAGAATGCAGAGACCCTGAGATATAGGGGGGGGGGGGGACACAAACATTCCTTGCATGATAAATTCTAAAGTAGATTAAGGCTACTGATTCAGAAATATTCACTTTTGGTTAAGTAAGTAAATTGTTCTTTAAATGCGGAAAGAGCTATCCTTACATTTTCTTGGGAAACAGGGGCGCTTATAGAAGCAGGGGCGATGCCTGAGATGAATACAGTATGCTATCACAGGTACATTACCACAGTATTATACGTTGTACTCCAGTCACACAAAACAGTAACATACTATTTTGATTAATGACCGAAGTTTTTGCTATTTCCCTGAAAGGACATAACTTGCCAAACTAAAGGCACGCTAGACTCCTCAAAAGTCACCGTCATAAAACTCAGCAACAATGTCCTTGCATGCATCTGCTTCAGCTCCACAAGAGCACAAGTCAGTGCAAAACAAATTATTGGACTTGCATTTGCAGCGCGAAGTGTCGCAAGAAGATTTACTGCAACCACATTTTACCAGCTGGAGCAGGGTCTCTGGAGCAGGAGGCAAGGTAGTCATATTAGGGATATAAATGTCACCATCCCGTCTCCAACCATGGTTTTCAGGCAATGGTATATTGGGAGTAGGTTCAGTTGCAGATTTCCATATGATGCACTGATAGTGGGACCTCTCTACACTTTCCAGGAAAGCAGCTCTAGTTGGTGGTAACTTGTTGGATTCGGCCTGTTTTCGACGAAACATCCACCACCTTTACTCAATGAGATTACTTATTGATGTTCCTGGTTGATACAGCAGACAAACAGATTTTTCGAGAGCTGTCCTAGTGTCGTCCTCCAATGGGACCTGGCCAAGCTTGTTGAATGCTTCATGAATAGAGGATTCTGCGTTAATGAATGCCTGCCAACATGATATTTTACCCTTGCCTGACATTGACCCAGTAATATCTGCACCGGAAAAGGCATGCAATCCAATAAGAGCTCTGCTTTTGAGATCACCAAGGGCATCGCATATAGCTGCTAGCTTTATTTTCCTTCTCCTCTGGCCACTTCCTGTGACAAAGAGTGTATCCTCTGGTAATTTGTCAAAATGGACAAGGCACAGAATGAAGACATCCGTGTCAGCTGAATGGATATCAATTTTAGATACTCCTTGTCTGGACACGTCGACTGCATGGAGGATTATTTTCGTGTCTGCTTCTTCCTGACTACTGGCGAGGTGCTCATAGTCGCCTTTAGTAGCTACGACCTTGTCCCGATACGTTACCACATATGATTTGTCTGTTTCTTTCGCATATTCTATCAGATTGACAGAAAGATAAGCTGTCAACTCATCCTTTGTTGTTGAACTTGACAGCAGCACTTTCATAGATACATTCTCAATTCGACTTGAGTCTGTGATATGATATGCAATGCTTTGTTTACTGCCAAGTCTTCTTGTTCGAGTTTCTGTCTTGAGTGATCTTTCAACATCGTATCTGTCAAAAATCAAATGCACTTCTTCGTAACGGTTGTAAAGTCGTTTTACTTTCTGACGAAAAATGATCTGAAAGATCTTTGCATGTCTTGATGGACTTGGGCTTGTCCAGGCCTTGCACTATTACCATCGCGTCAACAACTGCAACTCTGCCTGTTTCGTTGGTTACAGTAGGTGCGTCGTTTGACAAAGCAGGTTGCACCGCTTGTTTCTCCAGAATAGTCATTAGTTGACTGTCAGAGCAATGATCAATTAATCCATCTGCTGCAAACAACGACCTCGGCACAACTGATAGCTCATAAGTGCATATAGTTCTCTCCAGGCTTATGTCAGGTCTAGAATTGGCGACAATGAGCATTCTTGCAAACAAACCCCTGTCTTCTTTCAACTCCACAGTTTTGTCGCCAACTTTAAGCTTTGTTTCCTTCAATGAAGCCTACCATGTTTTAAGTGAAATCTTTTTCATGGGGCCCCAGACATTTATTCGCTGTGTCTTCAGTCTTGATTCAAGAACTTTCTCGATCTTTGCCAGGTCAATTTGAAAATTTTCAGGAACTACAGCTTTTGTTACTATATTGACAATGTCATCACCCTCGTATTCAAACGGGTTTGTAAAACCTTGTAATATGGTTGAAAGAGACAAAGCTGAGAAAAACAACTTATTACGAGCTTTGTTTGACAGTTCGTAATGCTTTGATGAGGGCTTTTGGTCAAGGTTGGCTAATTGTTTCGACTCTGCCTTAAGTCTCGCTAACTCCGGGGCTACCAAAAAGAACCTTGTCCTTGCGGTCTGATTCTGAGTTATTCCAACTATTCCACCAGCTACCTTCATCCAACGATTTACCTACTCCAATGCATGATCTGCACCAAGCGCACAAGAAGCAACTTGGGTTTTGTTCACCACCCAATTTCCTGTTGAGAACTCGTGCCATAACGCGGGATCGCTTTCCTGTAATGCAAACATTTCTGAAATATATAGTGGCGTCATTCTAGCGTAGTTCAGTTTGTCAAATGCAAACTAGAACTGTCAGAGGATCTGACTATAGCCCCGCTATAGCCCTGTCAGAGGAGAAAGACTCATGAATTAAAGGTAAAGACTTGTGAGAGGGTTAAATCCCTAACAAGGTGCGTGCGTGTGTGTGTGTGTGTGTGTGTGTGTGTGTGTGTGTGTGTGTGTGTGTGTGTGTGTGTGTGTGTGTGAATTCGGGTTTTACGTCGCTTTCAACATTTTTTCAGTCATATCACGACGGTGTCTGGTTGCGACAGGCAGCTCAATGCTCACTTTTATAGTGCTGCCTCACTGAAGTATATTGTCCCAGACACATTACATGATACCACACCCAGTCACATTACCCTGACACTGGGTCGACCAGTCCTAGCTCTACCCCATAAATCTGAGTGCCAAGCGAGGAGCAGCTAGTACCATTTTTAACGACTTTGGTATGTCGCGGCCCGGGATCGAACCCGTGACCTCCCTAACAAGGTACCTACGCAGGTACCTACGCCTTATAGACTTTTCGCGTTATTAGATCTGAAAAACAGTCAAAGTTAAAAAATAAGTTTTGGATAATGAAAAAACCACATGCACATCTTAAGACCTCTTTGAAAACACCTGAAAAGTTTCAAAGGATCGGTCTAGAACTGTAAGAGGAGTTGCGTTCACAAGGTAGCTACTCCCTATACATTTTAACATTAGAAGATCTCAAAAATTGTCTTAGTTAAAAAGTGAAATAAGTGAAAAAAATATCTAAGGATAATGAAAAAAACACATGCACATCTTCCGACCCATATGAAAACACCTGTAAAGTTTCAAAAGGATTGACCTAGAACTGTAAGAGGAGTTGCGATCACAAGGTAGCTACTCCCTATACATTTTAACATTAGAAGATCTAAAAAATTGTCATAGTTAAAAAGTGAAATAACTGGGAAAAAATAGTTTTAGGATAATGAAAAAAGCACATGCACATCTTCAGACCTATATGAAAACACCTGTAAAGTTTCAAAAGGATTGATCTAGAACTGTTAGAGGAGTTGCGATCTCAAGGTAGCTACTCCCTATACATTTTAACATTAGTAGATCTCAAAAATTGTCTAAGTTAAAAAAGGTGAAATAAGTGAAAAAAAATATTTAAGGATAATGAAAAAAAACACATGCACATCTTCAGACCCATATGAAAACACCTGTAAAGTTTCAAAAGGATTGACCTAGCACTGTAAGTGGAGTTGCGATCACAAGGTAGCTACTCCCTATACATTTTAACATGAGTAGATCTCAAAAAATGTCTTAGTTAAAAAAAGTGAAAGAAGTGGAAAAAAAATATTTAAGGATAATGAAAAACACATGCACATCTTCAGACCCATATGAAAACACCTGTAAAGTTTCAAAAGGATTGACCTAGAACTGTAAGAGGAGTTGCGATCACAAGGTAGCTACTCCCTATACATTTTAACATTAGTAGATCTCAAAAATTGTTTAAGTTAAAAAAGGTGTTTAAGTGAAAAAAATTATTTAAGGATAATGAAAAAAGAATATGCACATCTTCAGACCTATATGAAAACACCTGTAAAGTTTCAAAAGGATTGACCTAGAACTGTAAGAGGAGTTGCGGTCACAAGGTACCCACTATCAAATATTACAGACAGACAGACAGACAGACGGAATTCCGGACAGGCCAAATCCAATATAGCCACCACTTTTTCAAAGCGGGGCTATAAAAAGTACTTGACAAATGCTGCGAGGAAATACAAATGCCCTTCCCAGTCAACATTACGAACTGCTCTGATAAATTGTAACATCAGGGTAACCATTCTCATATACACCAAAATGACTTGATGCATCAAATTGCCTTCCTTGTTAAAATTTGCAAACTTTGCCTCAAAGTCTGAAGATCTGATATAGTCTTTTACCACTTCATACCCGCTGGAAATTTTCTCAAGGGATGACAAATCATTGCAGTTCTCAACGAATTTCCTGAACTCAGCTTTGCATTCATCGACGACTTCTGGGGCTCGCTTAGAAAATGCTTCCATATTCATAGTGAACAACGACAGGAGGGTCACGGTATGTGCTCTCACTCCCCTTTTCACATGGTTACCATCCAGTATCTGTTTTATAGTCGTTTGACCATACATGTCGGCATGAAGCCATGCTGCGTCAATTCCCGAATTGTCAATGAAACAGCCAATTGTCCGTAACATAGCAATAACTATGTAGAGTTCACCCGGACGTAGCACAATATTTTTGAGTTCATTCTTCTTTGCCATGAGCAGTTTTTGAGCAGGTTTGTACAGACCCATGTCAAGTGTTACAACGGTCTTGTGCTCATCTCCAGCAAGAACTGTGTTTATCTTCATAGCTTGTTTTAGTACCGTGAGAAGTGTGGAAAATTCATGTGCTGGAGCAGCAATCAATGGCGGTGTAGCAACTCTGGTCAAAGGCAATTGCTTGTTCAAAATAGAATTTAGAGCTTACCATGTTGGTGGACAACCAGCTTGCCGTAGAGTCCCAGAGTCCGGTTCTAACTACGGTTCCATTTTGTTTTTGAGACCAACGAAAGCTGCTGCAAGCCAGCACAATTCTTTGGTATTTGCAATCTCAGTTCCTATCTGATTTGGAAATGTGCTAAATGTTTCACAGTTTGGCTTCGTATCGTTTGATATATTGCATTCTTCAATCTCAGTGATGGTTTTGGGGAGGTCGTAAAGCCGGCGATCTTCAATCTTGTCAAAGGCAAAGCTGGTTACTCCATCGTTGTCACTGATTCTCTGATATATATTCATGACTGCGCCATGCAATGTATTTTTTTCCATCCGCAGTATCTTCTTGAAAGTCACAGTTGTCTACAGCAAAGAAAATATGTCTCCCAGGAATGAAGCTTCTAGGGACATAGACGCATTCGTTTCCATACATGCTTACTACAGCTTG
The DNA here is from genome assembly GCA_963580285.1 of Lucinisca nassula. Taxonomy (NCBI): domain Eukaryota; kingdom Metazoa; phylum Mollusca; class Bivalvia; order Lucinida; family Lucinidae; genus Lucinisca; species Lucinisca nassula. The sequence goes on along the minus strand of OY757010.1, from coordinate 44,003,298 downwards.
ATTAGCGAGCTGAGTTCCAACTGCTATGATACGCCTGTAATCTACTGATAGGCAAAGTCCATGCAGAAAGTCTATAAGTTCCTTGCTGCGGAATGTTGTATGTACCGTCAAACCAACACTTAATTGTAATGGCCATTCATTAGAATGCTGCAATGTTAGGGTTTTCGACTCGACATTCAACATTTGTTTACGTATGGTTTTGGCAACACTGAACATATTTTGCATGTCGGTTTCTAATTGGGTTTCCTCAAAAGCCTGAATGGCCCTGTCACTTGTCTTTTTCAGAGTTACCCTTTCGGATTCATTTAATCTGCTGGGCTTACTGAATTGTATGTCATCAATATTTTCTGTCAAGATTTGTTTCATTTGAATTTTCGAAATTCCTGATTATCAACCCCATTGCTTTCTCTAATTTCTCGGAACTTTATTACTAAATCGTTCATTGTTAAAATCTTGCCTCTGTTGAGACTTTTCTCAACTTCGCCAAGAAATTCAATTTCGGCTTCCAATTCAGATTCGACCGTTTTAGACTTCGAACTGTCTTGGGGCTCGGCCCGCAATACATTTGTTACATGGTTAACGTAACAGTTGTTATGGTACTTTACATCAATTGCATGAGCATCGTCAGGATTGATGGCAGTACTGGGGTTTAAACATATTTTATTGCTTTTCATTTACAATGAAACAAGCAAGTGGGTTGGGCAGTACTAAGACGAACACGGAAAACTTCATTCCCTGACTTCTCCACTGCTTTGCGTAATTTCTTACCAGTACTGTCTGTTTTCAGTTTAATCAATGCATGCTTTTTTGTCTCGCTCTTTTGGCAAAAGAAACATACTCTGTTATCAAAAGGTTCAACAGACCGACGGGTTAGTATCGGGATAGCCCGACTTTGTTTAGATTCCTCTAAAACATAACTTGGTCCAACACGGCTTGCTATCGCTTTCTCATATCGAGCTTTCGCTCTTGCAATATTGTTTTACTTGTGGTGTTTTTGTAACACTCTTTATGCCAAGTTACACCTTTTTCTTTCAGCAAAGTGGTTGATATATCACCAAGCTGCCTACTTCTCTCTGGGTATATCCCATCCCCGTATTCCCCGCGAGTATGGATGGAATCAAGTATTTGTTCGTAAGAGCTCGGTTTCTCCCACAGAAGCTTGGCTTTATCGTCTGTTTGAAAGACAATACAAAAGTTCCAAACAATTTCCATACGCGGCCTCGTTGGGTCACTTGGTCCACCCTCGTCGTCGTCGGACATAGTTCAGAACAAATATTAATCAACAGGAAATAAACATACACAAAAACTAGTTCAACTAATCAGATTGGGGAAGACAGGCTCACAGGAAATAGGAATAGAAAAAGGTACAACGGACTGACAGATTGACAGACAGATAGACATACATATAGAAATATTGATAAAAGAGTAAGTTATAATAAACGAATAATGTAGGTAGACAAAACTGTCACAAAAACAGCACGAAAAAATAACACTTTCAATGCGTGGTCATTTGTCAAACAAAAGGATTAAAATGAATCAATTACAAGGCTACAAGCGTGGTCTATGGCTCGTGGCAACAGACAAAACAAACGCGTAGTGAATTACGTCACGCAGAGAAAACAATATCCGGCTATTAATAGATGGTGAAAATACATCGTGCATATATTGTCACGGTAAGATTTGTGGCAAGTTAACGTTCTAGATACCCAAATATACCCCTTTATAATATATGAGCCGGCGCATGACAAAACATATAAGAAGGTTTGAGCGGCCAGCGAAGACTCAGATCAGCCTGCGCGTTTGCTGATTGCATGTACCTATTATAGGCTACGATCTATGCAGAGATACATAAGCAAATGGTCTTGTCATAGTGGATGGGTGCGCAGGTTGATTGAGTATCTTCTTATTGTATGTTTTGTCATGCACCGGCTCATATAGGCCCTATGTTCTCTTGCATTAAAAAGTCATTTTTGTATAACTGTCGTTTCTTTGATAAAATTTTAGAAGGCAAAGACTTTTAAAACTTTTCAATCTCAATTAGACTCAATTGCTTGAAATTCCATTACTATTTATAAAGGTATATATAGACAGCGTTATAGCCGCCATTTTGATGACGTCATTATTCAGCTCAGACGCGGACCTCAGAGGGCCGAACTGGTTGACATTGTTGCACATGCCCCAAAGTTTAATTGGATATAGGTCGCCAAAAATCGTCATGAAATTTGCACGGGACAGGTTTTCTGTCCCATTCGACATAGACTAGTAAGGACGGGCCTCCGTGGCCTAGTGGATAAGAGCGCTGACTCTTAGTCATTAGGTCTCTCACCGCCGTAGGTTCGAGCCTCGCTCGGGCCACGTGTGAGACGCCAAGTTCTGCAACGGAAGGTCAGGTGGTTTTTCTCCGGGTACTCCGGTTTTCGCCCACCTCTGATTAACGATCGGCTCGATATGAGTGAAATAATCTTGAAAGGGCCGTAAAACCCAAACCAAAAAAAAAAAAAAAAAAAAAAAAAAGACTAGTAAGGAAAATGGAAAATAGTTAATAAAACGTTATTTAGTGTGGTTAAACCGTACAGTCAACATCTAAGGCCATGTCGGGCCGGTCCGCTACCTTTAACTGTACCTGGAAGGTTTACATGTTCACCTTCTAAGCAATTTACCAGCACTTAATGAGATCGTCCCGACTGGAACTGACAACAGCAGGTGTGTCCAACGTCTCCCACGAGATTGGGCATTAGAAAATGGAAAGATAGGAAAAAATGTAAGAAAGAAAAAAAGTTACAGCCCCGCAACCGTCTGCACAACAGATCCTACTGAAGCCAAAACAGTAGAATGCCGTAACATCATTCCAAGTTCCAACTTTTAAACATGCGATCGTTTGCTTGTTGGGTGGTCCAGTCAACAGTATTAAGATCATATCGTGGTAATTCGTTTACCTAACTATAATTTTCCTGGATGTATGTTACAAGCACAGTGCTCCTTCTTTCTTCATAAACTATCAGCTACCCTTCTTGAATCAGTGTAAGGGAGGTCATGCAATACGAAAACACACTTATACCAATGCATTGTAAACTTAACCGCCGAAAAAAGACAAAATTAAGATGAGAAAATTGTGATTATTTTTATTTCTGCTCAAAATATAGATTGTGGGTACTAGTTAGAACCGCCTCATCGAGGCGGTCAGAATATAGATTGTGGGTACTCGTTAGAACCGCCTCATCGAGGTGGTTCTAACGAGTACCACAACCCATATTTAAGAGCTGAAATAAGAAAACTTAGGTTTACCCCTATAAACTCCAGTTTTACTATATATAAAAGTTGAGTTCAAGGGGTCAAAATTATATAGGCATGTTTTCGTGATGATGGTAGAAAATATAACTTGCGGCATCTGTCCTTAACCTTTGTTCTGCTGAATATTCATATATGCCACACCCACTACCGATTATCAACCAATCAGATTGCTTGATGCAAATTATTGCAACACAATCACAATCGGAATGGCCAACAATGTAGATCCTGATCAGATGGCTTCATCAGAAGCCATCTGATCTGGATCTTCATTGTTTGGAAAATAAGGCATATCCGGGCTCAACAAGACAAGGGTTAAAACCAACCAGTCGGGCGTGCATAATTTCTCATCCATTTCGTAAAATATCTTTGTTAACCTAATTTTTATATGGAAGAAAACTTTTGTTCCTTCCCATCAGGTTAGGAAGTCCTTAAAAACTTCTTTTTAATCGAGAAAAAGGAGTGTTATTGTCCTTGCCTTTTCTCAACAAATGGATTGTGGGTACTCGTTGCAACCGCCTCATAGAGGTTCTAACGAGAACAATCTATATTTGAACTAAAAATAAGAAATCAAGCATTTTCATCTGAAAAACGCTAGTTCTAGAAATAAGGAAGATGCCATTTTAATCATTGGCCTGCTGAGCCCGGATAGATCTTTCAAACAATGTAGATCCAGATCAGATGGCTTCTTCAGAAGTCATCTGATCTGGATCTTCATTGTTTATCATTCAGTTTATGAATTTGCTGCAATAATTTGCATCAAGTAAACTGATTGGTTGATATTCAGAAGTGGGTGTGGCATACTTAAATATGCAGCAAGACAAGGGTTAAAACGCGTGTGTACACATTTCTGTCAACTGTCAACTGGTCCTCTCTAAACATGGCGTTTGCTCCTCCGAAGCAATTTTTTTGCTTAAAAGATAAACCCTTTTGTTACTTCTTGTACCCCAATTCTGCCACTTAATCCAATTTGAAAATCGAATCTACCCTTAAAGGAAAGAATTTGCCAATCTGGAGCAAATTATTTCCTTTAACAGTAAATATCTGTGGTAAGTAGAGCGACACTATATTTGAATGTTTTGCCTTCCATTGAGATGTATCATCATTCGTCTACAGTAAAAGACCATCTAAAATTAAGACTAATTCTGGTTTAAAAAGCTTACTTAGAGGTGTGCAGTTATTCTTCCTTTGTATTTTCTGAAAAACGTGTCTTCTGGTCAGGGACCACTTTGGGGACTGTTCAAAATTGGTCTTAAAGACCACTTTTGAACAGTCCCAAAGGTGGTCCTAATATCGTAATGTTACTGTATTTATTTTCTTTAACGTTCTGCTTGCTTGGTATTTTGTCAGCACACGACATTATGAAAAAAAGATCTTGTGGAGCGCTGTGGTGCAGTGGTAAAGCATCGGATTTGAGATCCAGAGGAAGCCGATTCGATCCTCGCAAGCACCACGTGTTGTTTCCTTGAGCAAAAAGCTTTATCCACATTGCTTGGTACTGGTTCTACCCAGGAAAAGAGGGCCATATGGAAGATTAGTACTAGTACTAAATGTGTTACCCTCTATAAATAAGGTCGATTATATTTTATTTTTTCCCCCAGAAATTAGGATTTGACATTTCATGCAAATTGTCTCCTATGAAGACAATTTGCTCGATTTATCAAGTCCTGTTCTCTGAAGAAACATAAGAAAAATATCAACAATATGCCATCTGTTGAATTAGTCTTTCACTCACCTAATATCACAGACAACACGAAAAATGGAGTCAGTTTCATTTCATAGCAGAATATATTAAACTTGCAATCTGTACACATTTACGACAATCCCCTTGCACAACTTAATTCCAATCTTAAAACATATGCATATACGAATGGACTATAAATTTGTTCTTACAATAGTTTACTGTTGTTGTTTTTTCATCACAAGCACGTAACCCGTGTTTAACAATACATCAATCAAATATATGCCCTTATTAACTATGACGTTTAAGTCATTCATTTACAATAATTACGATACTTTTCTTTTGTCTTATAAGCTGGAAAAACGCTGTGGTGACTCGAATACATACCGTTGGTCACGACAATTGTCGCCTGCTTTGCCGTCTACAGGTTGCCTTACAAGTATTTGTTTTTGCAAAAAGTGTGGACCCAGATCAGACTGCTTCTGTAGGAGCAGTCTGATCTAGGCCCACACGGTTTGCCTGTATGCACAGGGGCCAGTTTCAAGCTTTTTGAGAGGAAAGATATACTATCCTGTAATAATATAGACAAGGGCACCTTCGGGAAAATATGACCAGTCGTAAATGAAGTTGTGTAGCTCTGGCAGTTTGTAACACACAAATCAAAATTCTTGTCACACATGTAGATAACACATTTATGTATTCAATAGTGCCTGCTACGTCTAATCTTGTATTCACGGTATGGAGCAACGCCACACATAATCTCCAGAATTGTTCACAAATGGCAGCGTGTAGCTAAGCCTGTCTGCGCTCTTCACAAGAGATTCCAAAGTTTTCCAGTGCACAACACAAAGGAAATTTATATCCATGTCCAGAATTTTCACCAATACCAATCACCTGTGTCCATAATTTCAATAAAAACTTGTAAATACTACTCCAAATCTTGAAAACAATAACAATTTTGACATCTCCGGCTCTGGCAGCCATTTTTATTTGGAGCCAGTAGAAAGGAGCGATTTCATTGGTTAAAACTCTCAACAATTCAAATTGGCCAAAGAAAAAAATAACTTAATGCTATGACATCATGATTTATTTACTCCTGTTCTGTAAATATAAGAAGCCAGTAGAAAGGAGCGATTTCATTGGTTAAAACTCTCAACAATTCAAATTGGCCAAAAATAAATAACTTAATGCTATGACATCATGATTTATTTACTCCTTTTCTGTAAATAAAAGAATGGCTGCCAGAGCCAGGAGATGTCATAATTGTTATTGATTTCAAGTTCACAGGTGATTGGTATTGGTGAAAATACTGGACATGGAAATAAATATTCTTTGTGTTGTGCCCTGGAAAACTTTGGAATCTCTTGGGAAGAGAACAGACAGGCTTAGCTACACGTTATCATTTTTGAGCAATTCTGGAGATTATGTGTGGCGTTGCTCCATACCGTGAAGACTAGATTAGACATAGCTGGTACTATTGAATACGTAAATGTGTTATCTACATGCGTGACAAGAATTTTGTCTTGTGTGTTACAAACTGCCAGACATACACATCTTCATTCACGACTGGTCATATTTTCCCGAATGTGCCCCTGTCTATATAATTATAGGATAGTATATCTTTCCTCTCAAAAAAACTTGAAACTGGCCCCTGTGCCTGTATGCAAAAATAGTTTTAAAAAGTTTGCAAAACAATTCAGCAGACGACATAAGCAGTCGACATTTTCAGATGTAGTTTTTCTGGGCGTCTTAAAGTTAAACTGCCCAAATAAGGCACTTAATGTCACGTGGAGCCCGTAAAAAACCATTTTCATGAATTTTAATCCTAGTGCGCTTAGCAAGCTCAATGGGGATACTAATAAGTGCCCTTTTTGAACCGGCCGATGGGTAGGAATGATCGCAGAAAATATTTCATGATAAAACTCCACGAACGATTGGTTCCGGTGCCAGCGAGAACCGAACGCACCACCTCTTAATCAGCAATCAGATGTGCAGCCGGCTGAGACGCCGAGGTCGGCGCTGCAGTAAGGTAAAATACGAGGATGAGTTTAGTATTGCATCATTCGAAAGTTCAATCCAAATACTGTCAACAGGTACAATACTTGCAGATATTCCGTTTCTAGGCAACAAAGTGAGTGAGCGTTTGAGTTTTACGTCCCACCAACAGCTAAGGTCTTACGGAGACGGGACCTCGGTTTAAAGACTCATCCGAAAGTCTGGAGAAGCCCGGGATCGATCGTGCGACCCCTGGTTTACAAGGCGAGTAGCGTAACCACTACACCAAGGAGGCTTCTACAGGCAACAAAGTGATTATCTCGTCAACAAGTCCGAGAAATGAACACACCCTTTAACCCAACATTAAATAGAAAAAGCTCGGGTTTACAGGGGTTTACATTATTTTTCTCATATCTGTTCCAAGACATAGCATTAGAACCGCGGATCAAACAAGCACCAACTACCATTGTTTGGGGTAAAAATAAGAATGATATCAGAAAAATAGCTGCTTTGGAGATATGAAAGAATGTTCTATGCATCACGAAAACACGCCTGTATAATTTTGACCCCCTTGAACCCCACTTTTATATTAGTAAAACTGGGGTTTCCGGGGGTATACCTTATTTTTCTTATTTCTGCTCTAAAATGTAGATTGTGGGTACTCGTTAGAACCGCCTCGATGAGGCGGTTCTAACGAGTGCCCACAATCTATATTCGAGCAGAAATAAGAAGAATATCACAATTTTTCATCATAAAATTTTCTTCTTTTTTTTTCGGCGATAAAGGTGGCAATGTATTTGTAAAGGCGTGTTTGCGTAATGTCACACGACTTTGTGGCTGGTTAACTGACCCTGATCACCTATGCTTTTCTCTTTGCCATATCAGCTGGGTCTAAAACACTACACTACATAACGGGCCTCAGTGGCCTAGTAGATAAGAGCACTGACTCTTAATCATTAGGTCTCTCACCGCTGTGGGTTCGAACCTTGCTCGGGTCATATGTGAGGCGCCAAGTTCTGCAACGGAAGGTCAGGTGTTTTTTTCTCCGGGTATACTTGGCCCACCTCTGATTAACGATCGGCTCGATATGAGTGAAATAATCTTGAAAGGGCCATAAAACCAAAACCACAAAAAAAAATAAAAAAATAAAATACATTTATATAACCTTCGGTATAGCCTATCTGTTCATCTTTCCTGTTATTTACTGGACCAAGCACCATGATGGTCTTTTATGGCATACCTGACATACGAGATTTGAATACTCACAAGGTAGATTGTGCATATTTTTTGGACCCACGGGGTATTATTGAACATTATTGAGTATCCTGTATTACACAAAGTCAACCAATATTCAAAAGTCATAAATCATGTTTTTAATTGCGCCAATTAATAAAATTGTCATTAATCAAGTATTTTCGTATTGGCCCAGTTACACATCCTCGGTCAGCTGTATTGGCCTCGGCCTTCGGCCTCGTGCCAATACAGCAGACCTCGGACCTGTACCTGTACATACGAAATTCCTTGGTTAATAACATTATTTATCATATGACATCGCGTCTGAGAATGTAATACCGCCATGTAATATTTTCGATAATCCACTAGTGGGTTAAATATGCAAATTAGCTAGATACGTCCCGTAACGTTACATGTACGACGTCCTTAACGACGTCGCGTTTATTGACGGCGGAATATTGACATTTTTGTAAACAATCGTGAATAAAATGCGTTTTAAATGTCATATGATAAATAAAATCTTGCATTCGTGCTCATGTATTACTATATTATTAAACTCGTTGAGAAAAAGGGATAAAATGCTCGGCAAAGCCTCGCATTTTATCCCTTTTCCTCAACCCGTTTAATAAATTCAATAATACATGGCCACACATGTAAGATCCTCTATAGTATTTGTAGAAGTCTACTAGATGAAGCTATGCAACGACAAATGAAGGTCTGAGGCAAGAAATATTTTGAAGGTTTCCCTACATAGTCTATGGAATACATGAGTCCACTACTAGACGAAGCTGTGCACCAATGAGCCGCGCCAAGCGAATTTGTGTCTTCGAGCATTCCGTCATGACAAATTTTAACTGCGCATGCCCAGCCATTCAGAGGTGCCAGGGATGTGGCTTTCTGTCTGAAGGTTCCTCTTAATTCACTGCTTGTATGCGCGAGCAGCGAAGGTTTTGGCGAGACCGCGCGGATGCGCAGGCTCGCCTGAACCTTCGCTGCTCGCATAGGCGATAAGTACCAAAATCGCTTGACGGGGCCCAAATATAAAATTTCTGAGCCTTCTGGCTTCTGACAAGAACAGTTTTAAAAGTGTTCCCTAAGTCTATGTAAAACATGTGGGTCCCAAGGCTATACTTTGAACACTCTTGGCAGAGGTCCAGTAAACAAAGCTGTGTTATGTATCAAAGGCTTGGGCCTTCTGATTCCTGTGAGAGGATTTATAAAGGTTTTCACTAAGTAAGTCTATGTAAAACCTGTAGGATCCTGGGTTGGGCCAGTTTGGCCACAGGGGCTATAACTTGTACGACCTTGATAGGGTCCACTAGATGAAGCTTATAACAAATTTCAAAGACCAGGACCTTCTGGTTTCAGACAAGATAATTTTAAGGGTTTTACCTATATAAATCAATGTAAAACATGTTGGCCCCACGCCGCGGCTATTGTTTGGTCCCAAGAGTAAAATTTTAAAATTCTTGACAGAGGTATACTAGACAAAACTGCGTACTTGTATCAAATGCCTCGGCCATCTGGTTTCAGACGATCTTTAAATGCTTTCCCTATGTAAGTCTATATTAAACATGATGTGGGCCCCTGGGCATACCCGTATTGGCCAAAGGGCTATAATTTGAACAGCCTTGATAGAGATCCACAATTATGAAACAACATACCAAATATCAAAGGTCTGTGCCTTCTAGTTTCAGACAAGAAGCTTTCCAAAGGTTTTCCCTATAAAAAGTGTGCCTGTCAAAACTGACGATGTCCAATCTTAGTCACATTCGAGAAATGCTCCTATCTGTGTGTTCTAAGATGGCTGATGAGACCGATTCTACCTCTGAACTGTCTGTTGCAGATACAGCAAAGAGGCTTGAGGAAGACAGCTTTAGCTCTGATTTTGCGCTGTGTACGTTTCTGTTTGGCTTCGCTGAATCGTTTTCATTAACATCCCTGGTGATGAGGCCTCGCCACTTTGCTCGGTCCTGTACAATTTGTTCCCACGACTCTGTTGCTATGGGAGGCTTGAGGGTGTACTTGTAAAGCGTCTGCTGACCACCACTATGGATTACTAAAAACGCCTATACAAATACATTGTTAACTTTACCGCCAAAAAATGAAAATTTTAAGATGAAAAATTGTGATATTTTTATTATTTCTGCTAAAAATATAGATTATGGGTACTCGTTAGAACCGCCTCGACGAGGCGGTTCTAACGAGTACCCACAATCTATATTTTGTGTATATTTTATTCGACGAGGCGGTTCTAACGAGTACCCACAATCTATATTTTAGAGCAGAAATAAGAAAAATAAGATTTCCCCCTGTACACCCCAGTTTTACTATATAAAAGTGGGGTTTAAGGGGGTAAAATTTATAAAGGCATGTTTTCGTGATAGGGTGTTAATTATCCATAGAGGATTTTCGTTGGCAACCGTTCCTCAGGCATGCCCTTTTCAGGACTTCTGTCTCGTATTGCAACTTAATCTTTAAAAGTTTCTAAGACAGCTTGTATGGAAGTGGTTCAGTCTATGTGCATGCCGTTGGTAAACTGCCCATGTTTCACATGCATAAAATAGTGATGGCAGCACCACTTGTATAAGTCAATGTTAAACATATGGGCCCCTGGGCGGGGTCATTTTGGCTCCAGGGCTATAATTTGAACAATCGTGGCAGGGGACAACTAGACAAAGCTTTGTACCATATTTGAAAGGCCTGGGCATTCTGGTTTAACACGATATTTTAAAGGTTTTCCCTATGTAAGTCTATGTAAAACCTGTAGGCTCCTGGGCTGGGCCATTTGTCGCTTCAGGGCTATTATTTGAAGAATCTTGATAGGGGACCGCTGGATGAAGCTACAAGAGCTGGGTCTTCTAGCTTCAGACAAGAAGATATGTGAATGTTTTCATGTAGGCCATTTTAGTATTTGGTAAAAGTTTAACAATCTTGATATAGGTCCACTAGACGAAGCAGTGTACAATATATCAAAGACATTGGCCTTCCGGTTTCCGATGAGAAGATTGTTAAATGTTTTCCCTATATTGGCCCCATCAAGCGATTTTGGTACTTATCGCCTATGCGAGTAGCGACGGTTCAGGCGGGGCTCAATTATAAGTCTTTATAAAACATATGGGTCCCTGTGCGGGGCCATTTCCGGCCAAAGGGCTATAATTTGGACAATATCAGATACACCAGATAAAGCTACACACCGAATGAGCCCCGCCAAGCGAATTTGTGTCTTCGAGCATTCCGTCATAACAAATTTTAACTGCGCATGCCCAGCCATTCAGAAGGGCCAGGGATATGGCTTTCTGTCTGAAGGTTCCTCTTGATTCACTGCTTGTATGAGCAAACAGCGAAGGTTCTGGCGAGACTGCGCGGATGCGCAGGCTCGCCTAAACATTCGCTGCTCGCGTAGGCGATAAGTACCAAAATCTCTTGACGGGGCCCAAATATCAAAGAACATGGCCTTCTGGTTTCAGACAAGAAGATTTTTAAATGTTTTGTTTATATATGTCTATGCAAAACATTTGGGTCCCTGGGCGGGGCCATTCTGATCCTCAGAGTTATTATAATTAAAAAATCTTGGTAGGGGGTCCACTGCACGAAGCTGTGTACAAAATATCAAAAGTTTTAGACGAGAATGTTTTTAAATTTTTACCATATATAAGTATATAAGTCTATTTAAAACAAATGGGCTTCCGGAACGGGGCCATTTTTGCCAGAGATCTACTAGACGAAGCTGTGAAAATCACGTGGCCCCTAGGGCGGACCAGTTACGACCCCGGGCCGCTATAGGTTGAACAACTTTGGTATGGGCCGATTAGGTGGAGCGACATACAAAATATCAAAGAACTGGGCATTCTGGTTTCAGACATGAAGATTTTTAAAGTTTTTACTAATTTTCTCCTATTTGTTGTCATTGCAACCAGAGTTATGCATTTAATGGAAGTCTTTGGTCAACATTGAAAGAGGACTACCAAAAATCATTTCTGCCAAGTATGGACAGAATTTGCTCAGTGGTTTAGGAGGAGATGTCGGAACGCACGGACGACGAGGAGGAGGACGTCGACAACGACGAATGGTGACCGATCACAATATTGAGCTCACTTTGAGCCTTCGGCTCAGGTAGGTGAGCTAACATTGAACTTTTCGTTCGGACTTTTGACAAAAGTGTCGAAATACAGCAGTTTGATTTGAGGTGGGTTCAAGATTCGGGGTTCAGCAAGGTCATAAGACTCATAATAAGGACAATGCATCCTGATATATAAAGTATAGTGCAAATCGTGATGAAACGTTTAACTACAGGGCTTTGACTTTTGTGACCAAACTGAAAAAAAACAATGACCGACCATTCATACATACAGGCCTCGCTAGGCACTCAACGTTGAATTTACGTTGAAACGTTGTTGCAAATATAAGGATCGACCATGGTTTTTCATGCATTAACATTCACCGGGTCCTGAGGAAGCTGTTTGAACATAAGGCCGCCAGGCCGTATGTTCAAATATCTTCAGAGGGTTCCGGCAAATGTTAATGCAATGAAATAACCATGGATGACCGTTGTTCTTGCATAACTTGCGATTCCGACAGCAAATTTTGACGAAAAGGCCCCAAAGCTCCATATAAACTCCATATAAACTCTTCAAATGCGACTGGCGAACCAACATGGCGGCCAGTTCAGAATGTTGTTTACAATGACGTTGTTATGCAGTAACCATCTGACGTCATCAAAGAACCCTAAAACACTACGAACAGGGCGATAACGTTACGTCGCTCAACGTAACGTAAACAAAGCAAGGCCAGTCTTGTGATATCAAAAGCTCAAAATCCATGTTCAAACAGCACGCGAATTTCATGATTTGAACATGTATTTTTGCCGTTTGAGCACGGCTTTCGGTCCATTTGACGATGGCTTCAAACACCCATGCGCATAGATATTTATGCAAGAACGTTGTTTCAATGCTGATTCCAGATTGATTTAATTTTGTGAGACACTGGAGGCTATTTGAGGTCTTTGGGTATTGTCCTGTGGTCTGTGGCATAATTAAACCCCTTGCCACCAGGACAATATGCCCATGCCAGGTACTGGTTTCAACAATGTCTCCAACACTGACCTTTTTCTAATAAAAAGTGTGTGATATTTACTCCTCTGGTTTAAAAACATTCATTGCGGTCGCTCATTAGAGGTCGTTTGAACCGCTGAATGAGGTGGTTTAAACGAGTTTATCATATGACGTCGCGTCTGAGAGTGTAATAACGCTATTTATTATACCTCACGCGATTTTACCATACAAAACGCTCATAGACCAGAGGGTGATAATTTTTACTATCCCATGCGATATTAAACTATCACATGCGCAAAAATGATGCGCGTACGGTTCAATTTTTCAGGGTGATAATATCACATGCGCAAAAATGATGCGCGTACGGTTCAATTCATCAGGGTGATAATAAGTTCGGTATAATAAAATAAATATCACATTTCTGAGAGGGTGATAGTAAGAATGTTCACCCTTCGGAAATGATTATCGACCTCGGCTTCGCCTCGGTCGATAATCATTTCCTCAGGGTGAACATTCTTACTATCACCCTCTCAGAAATGTGATATTTATATAATATTACATGCATTACAGAGAAATACCATGATTTCTACCAGACATAAACTTTGTATTTTCCTTTTTGCTAAGAAGAAATATTTCCTCTTAGCCGGGGAAATAAATCCCTTCAGCTGGAACTACTTTATGTACAAGATACGAGATACCGCTTTGCAGTGAAAATGTTCTATTCAAACGCGGGAAAGTTTCAATCACGGCGACGTTATTCATGACGTCATTGTAATGGCGTCTAAGAAATATCAACAGACGTTCAGAATGCGTGACGTTTGAGTCGGATGCAACGCTGAAACAAAAGAAAACATGAATATGACCATTGATTAGGATGTAAGTTTTGCTTTATTTAATCTAACGTTTTACTTGTTTTATCACTGAAACACTTTATTTCTTCTATTTTTGTTCAAAACTGTAGAAAGCGCTTTCAAAATGGCGCCCATCCAGTTGTTCTTCCACCCAGATTCTGTAACACTTCGCTGATTGAACCGTTTACATGAGCTGTAAACAGTCAACTGAACGGGCATTCAGATCCAAAATTCAAGATCCAAACTCTCCTAAAAGTCTATGGAAGTGCATGTAATATACAGATTATACATTTCTCCTATTTGAAATATGGGATTTATAAACCTCGGGAGGTAAAACAATCCGTTAAAGAAACTCGTGCTTCGCACTCGTTTCTTTATCGGATTGTTTTACCTCCCTCGGTTTATAAATCCCATATTTCAACTAGGAGAATGAATAATCTATATGTAATATTTTCGATAATCCACTGGTGGATTAAATATGCAAATTAGCTAGATACGTCCCTTAACGTTACATGTACGACGTCCTCAACGACGTCGCGTTTACTAATGGCGGAATATTGATATTTTTGTAAACAATCGAGAATAAAATGCCTTTTAAATGTCATATGATAAATAGAATCTTGCATTCGTGCTCATGTATTATTGAATTTATTAAACTCGTTTAGAAAAAGGGATAAAATGCTCGGCAAAGCCTCGCATTTTATCCCTTTTCCTCAACTCGTTTAATAAATTCAATAATACGTGAACACTCATGTAAGATCCTCTGTGTCCACATTCTATGTTTATTTACCACAAATAAGGAGAATGGAGTCAGCGTACGACAAAACTTACATAAAGACGTGTGACCTTCAGATACCCGCATCAGTCTGCTCATATAGAGATGCCGTGTATAGCTTGCAGGCTATAGAAGATATATGCGATCAGCGAAGATTCAGATCAGACTGCGCGAATGCGCAGGCTGATCTGAGTCTTCGTTGGTCGCACAAGCCTTAACGTAGGTTTTGTTGTGCGCTTGCTCTTTGTATACCTCTGTAACCCCCCAAAGATTATACTAGGCTTTACAGGGGTACTCATTACATAGACTTAGCAGGCTAACATGAAGATTTCATCCATGCAATGTAATGCATTTTATTGACTGCAAAAAAAAAAACAAAAAAGAAAAGAAAAAAAAAAAAAAATCACATATTTTCTGATGAAAAAGTATACGAGGGTCACTCAATAAATGTCATAATAATGACTCTGTAGCAACTTCATTAATTAAGATACGCTCCTGAAAAATTGCATGTCCATTATCAACGAACATATTTACTCAGGTCAAATAAAGGGCATGTACGTCAATACAGCGTCACTCGAGCGTAATGATCGCGATTTCGGTCATTCGCTTGCCATAAAAACAACGAGGAACTTCGTCATATTCAGAGTCATTGTTTTCACGCCCATTCGGTCATTTTTATTCTTTGTTGTCTTTTATTAAATTGAATTTTACTTCTGAAATATTTAAAGATTTTTCAACCGAGTCGTTTTAGCCGCCAGGTTGCCTAGCAACAAGAGGACCCCTAATTTTGTATTTTTTAATTTTATGCATTATTCTTTTGGCTACGCAGCAATATATGTGACACATGTTCACAACATGATACACCCGTGCGACATAGTGCATTTTTCACATCTCCAAAATGGCTACTTTTTTATGAAAATCCTTGATATTTTTTGTAATAAATGTTCAAAACATAGGATGAGGTGCTCGTTAGAACCGCCTCGGTGAGGCGCTTCTTACGAGTGCCCACAACCTATGTCTTGGAGCAGAAATAAGAAAAATAATGTTAACCTCGTAAACCCCAGTTTTCTCTATATAAAGTGGGGTTTAGAGTGTCTTCGTTTCACGGACGTGTTCACGTGATGTTCTCGGGTTTAGTTGCTAGGTACATTACCATTCATTTTAAGCCAATTTGTTCTGTACTGCAAAGATATGTGTAAAGGCTTTTGATTGTACAGCGCAATGGGTAATTATTTGCCATACATCACGAAATCAAGCCTATATAAGTTTGACCCCCTTCAACCCCACTTTTATATAGTAAAACTGGGGTTTGTAGGGGTAAACCTTCTGCTTAAAACTATAGATTGTGGATACTCGTTAGAACCGCCTCGATGCGACGGTTCTAACGAGTGCCCACAATCTATATTTTGAGCAGAAATAAGAAAAATATTACAATTTTTCATCTAAAATTTTTCTCTTTTTTTTCTGCGATAAATTCGTAATGAGACACATGGGCAAAAAGTATTACCCTGTTAGCCATCTTGAATTTACTGAAAAGTTGATGATAAATAAAAGCAAAATAATTTCATGCACCACAATAATTTTTAATTAATTAAAACTTTTATTCTAACATGACGCAAACATTTCCCCACTGAGGACCGTGGTCAACTTATTACGTGCAGATGGGCGCTTTTTGTGACGTCACATGTAAACATGTACTTCTCACAACAATGCTTTGGAAAACATTGCAACAATGTAAACATGTCATGAATAAGCTTTGAAGTATAACAAATTCGTTATTTTGATTCTTGAAAGGGAATATAGGATCACATTGCCTGCCTGATAGCAATATTTGCCATCGCCTAACGGCTCCGGAACATATCTCTCTCAGGCAGGGAATTTGATTCTATGGTTCAGTGTGGGTCATGTTTGCTGATGCTGGCTCGTTGGGGGACGCCTATAAGTCCGCGGGTGGGCGTCTCCTGCCTGATACCCCCAGTTGACCTGTCTCATAGGCTACGTCGGTCGGTGTGTGCTCGGAGGGGGCTGTGCTGTGTTTGCCGGGTCTTGTCCATCATCCGTTTCAGAACTTTGGGGATGAGACACACTGATGAAGATTAAATATCAGAAAGGCCTCTGTGTCACTAAATTTGGTATAGTTACGCCTTAATTCAAAATAACTTATCATAATGTGAAACTGTCTTTATGTTCTAATTCGACATCTCAAACGAAAATAAACCATTTATATTCTATTCTAACACAGCGCGCCAATATAGGCGATGAAAAATAACTGTGTTTTATTCTACAACAAATCACGGCAAGGAAGAGCGTGACGAGTGACGTCATTAAAACTTCCAATTTATGACGTCATTAGTCGATTTCCTTGATGTTAGACGATGTAACGTCATTTTCTCGCATCGAAAACATTACTGATGATATAAATACATGTGTTTCAGTCGATAATTTTAGCGGGATTTATTCTAACAATGGCGAAAAGTTGAGATTTTGAAGGAAACAACAGCATTGTTCAACTCTAGTATGTGATTTATTGCGTAATAAATCACAGTTTGTCGGTCACTTGTAAGTAGACAAATCACGCGCGCTACGCGCTCGTGTTTTGATCTACTTTACAACTGACCTCCAAACTGTGATTTATTACTCAACAAAACACAGTTAGAGCTGATCTATTTCTTAATTGCAATGGGACATCGACCCATTCTCCCTATCACTCGACAAACCCTTGTGCACCGACGTTACACGATTTAAACAGTTTCATCGTTTTAATATGGCATTACATGAAACATAACACATATAGGTGATGCCAGAGGTTTACTGATCATTGCGTACAGATAAATATCAAATAGAAACGTTTCTGCTCACAAAACGCCTTGACTGAACATCTCGTCATTGAACGCAAGACAGTCCACGCTACACATCATAAGCCTAGTCACAGAATCATTCCTCTGCAGACATTCCATGGAATAATGAATGACCAACAAATCTGAAAATAACTGGAAAAGCGTCCTTTCACTGCAAACAAAGTTGTTTGTAGTACTACTTATAAGATAGAAAATACTGCCTTGCGTGTCTGAGTAATCAACATATCTTTTTTTTAATTTTCAACTTCACGATTACAAACTGACGTTCTGTCAAGAAGCACATGATGCTACGTTTTGGGTGGTTGAGTCGGTTGTCATAGCATCCATCCTAACTCGAATGACAATGCAACTGGGGTATGACCGACTCAGTATATGAAGATAGATAGATAGATAGATAGATAGATAGATAGATAGATAGATAGATAGATAGATAGATAGATAGATAGATAGATAGATAGATAGATAGATAATGCAGTTATCCATATCGGCTTATAACGAATCTCACTACTTTCGCCCGTTAGTAAATCGTTAAAGTTCAACGGAAACGGTAATTTTACCGCCATATCTTTATTAATTATCCATGTAGCACAGATAAAAATAAGCAATTACAAAAAGTCGCGAGAATTCAAAAGGTTATATAGGGGAAGTTATAAGCCAATAAAGTTACGTGATTTACCGTTCTTTCGCACCTGTCCAAATTTAGATTTTCACGCATGCGCACTTGCGAGTGACGTCATTTGTAGACACATTTCGAAGTGACAGCTATGGCGGACAGTGCAAATCTTAGAGAGTTAGAGGAGAATGACGGTGATTCTGTTTTAGCTGGGTCAATCAGGCCGGTACAGCCGTATCAGTTTGAACCAAGAAGAGAATCTGCGCCCGATTACTCGGAAGATTCCGAATCGGACACATCTAGCGAGTCAGATTTGGAGGGCCAGCTGAGCGATAGGCTCGGCAACACAGACTGGTAAGTTAGCGAGAATAATAAACAAAAAAAATGCATGACGAGGAGAAAATAAGTTCGTCCACTTTACTACTGATTAGCCCAATATTAGTAAGGTTCCGTTTCGTATTTTGATAGCCGAAAATAACGTAAGGAAAGGAGGAAGTAAATAAAAAAAATCGGGGGGGGGGGGGGGGCACTGGTTGAGACAGTGGGGGCTGACAACTGTTTTGTCATCTTTACAACCCGCAATAGGGCCAAATACTTTAAATAGAATGAGCCAGAAAGCCAAGATAATTCCTGCTCATTCATTGTTTATGAAAAGTGGAAAAATTTGCACCCCCACCCCTTGTTGAAGTGTGAAATTATTGGCTTGCTTTTGTTATTATAGTCTCTATATAGATATTTACACACCAAAAATGCCACAGATAACCTACAATGTAACAGCAAAACATTGGACTTATCTTCTTCTGTCATCCCTGGCGACAAGTGTGTGTTGAACCCAAAGTGGGGTGATACCCGGGTGTATTTTAATCATTACTGCAACAAGTAACCGGCCGGCCTCTGCAGTTCAGTCAGGCGCGCATTCGACTTGTGTACAGAGGACCAAGATTCGAGACCTGTGAGTGTCAGCATAACTTTTCGTGGAGATTGATCATGAAATTACTTTAAAAACATTCTCTCCCTTCTGCTGATTCAACCAGGGTAGTTGTCAATTTTTGGCCAAAAAGTGCAATAAATTAGCCTGTCCAGGAAAAGCATGGATAGTTCATTGACATGCTCCACATAACCTAAATAGTGTTGGTTGAGTCATTAAACTAAAAATAAAAAAACAAAAGGTAAATATTTATGTGCTAGATTCAGCAAAAAAACTCCGGGATTAACCCATGTCCTGCTGAATATGCAGTGTAGCCACACCCATTTTACACTCATTTTTTACTTTGAGCCAATCAGGCTACTTGGATAAATTTATACCTACAAATTCATAAACTGAATGTCAGTGTAGATCCTGATCAGATGTCTTCTTCAGAAGCCATCTGATCTGGATCTACACTGTTTGCAAAGATGACTTGTGTAATAAATTAAATTGTAATTTCTGGCAACACATGCTAATGGTCCTTGCCCACAGGGCTTGAAGACATAGATTGGGTTGCATGTTGCTTCTACACAGAACTGATCCACACAAGGACAGGGTAAACCCTTTCGGGTTCGAAGCAAGACTTGCACCACTTTTCCGTGGCAGGCTAAGAACCTCCCAGTAGTACTCATGTGCGATTGGTTCAGATCTGCGTGGAAGTAATATGCACCTAATCTATTTCTCCAAGCCCCAATACATGAGGGTAGTAGGCCAAAAGCAGAGTGCACAGAGAAAAAAAAACCTCAAGTTAGCATGTAACATTGGCGTCTGACCCTAAATTTGTATGCCATTTTATTTTTCAGGTGTGAATGTGGATTTTGTATTCCCATGCCATCTGTAGACGAGAGCACATGCTGCAGGGAGATTGGTCTCATTGACAACTTAGTAGAAGATCAAGACCTTCAGTGCATCACACAGCATCCTGGCTATGAAGGAAATTGTCTGAACCAGTATGTTATAGAGACATCCTTCTATGAATTCTTGGACAACTATGGTCATGTTGGTGATGATGAGCCAATTCATGAGTAAGTATGAGCCATTGAATGTGTTTACCAGCTAGGTGACGGTGTTTTACTCATCAACTCTCCTAGAAACTGTAAGCCGGTCTCAGTAGCTCAGTCGGATTTGTTTATGACTGAAGATCAGGAGGACATCGGTTTGATACCTGTGTGGTCAGCAACATTCTTTTGTGGAGGTTGATCATGAAATGATTTCAATAATCATTCTCTCTCCCTTATGCTGATTCAAGGAGAGTTGTTAGTTTCCGTCAAAAAAGGTGCATAGTTCTGGTTAACCGCTGATGTGTAAGCCTGTCCATGAAAGGGTGGCTAGGTAAACTGACGGGTTAAAAATGACCTAAATAGTGTTGACTGGGTATTAAAACCCGGAAACAAGCAAAATCCAACCAATTGGTTTTGGTAAGCAGCTGGTGAAACTGAGCACAAACAGAATGTATTCTATAGACCTGCATTGATGTCATACTGTAGCTGAGTCTGAGAAAGATGGCATTCTGGTACTCCAACTATATAAGATCAAGGACAGGGGCAAGAAAAATAACAGCATTATATGTACAAATATTTTTTTTATTTTTATTCTTGGTATTTACAGACATGCCCTTTCCCCATTGGGTAGGCCTGGGTAGTTCATTGGTATCCTTCGTTATACTAAGAGCCAGCGCATGACAAAATTTACAAGAAGGCTTGAGTGATCAGCAAAGACTGATCAGTCTTCACTGATCGCATGTACCTACTATATTCTATGATCTATGCCCGGATATGAGCAAAAGGTCTTGTCACTGTGGATGGATGATAAGGTTGATTTACCAAATGTATACAGTCCAACCTGTATTAGCAAGCGCCTCAAAACATATTCGAAATTTGCTTTCTAATGACAGGTTCTAGCTTTATACAGGTAAAATTTATGCATTCTACTTTTCAGGTAACCAATGCTTGCCAGGCTGCTTGCTTAATAGAGGTGGCTGCTAAGATCTGTTTTACTGTACATGTTTGCTATCAAAAATAGCATATCTACATATAATATATACATACATCTATAGGAACAATCCAGCCTGTCTACAAAGATGGCACAAAGGAATGGCCAAGAGTGGTCTTTGTTCACAGGTTATGTCTGTTTGGAGGTTTACATTTTAGACAGAACAAGGCCGTTAAGGTTTAACCCTTATCTTGCTGTTCTCGACAACCTCATTCGTTGGAAAAGTGTAGATCCAGATCAGAAGTCATCTGATCAGGATCCACACTGTTTGACATTCAGCTTATAAATTATTAATTTCATCGAGTAATCTGATTTATTCAAAGTCAGAAATGGGTGTGGTTAAAATATTCAGCAAGATCAGGGTTACTAGCAGACTGTGGTTGTTAACCACTTTTAATTTATAAAATTATTTACTTCCAGAATGTACCGCCATGTTGCATACAGACGTTTTACGAGATGGGTGTGGCACAGACTTGGAAGAGGAATGCGGAAGGTGATACCAGCTTGTGCTGTGAACAAGATACGTCAGAGCTGGCCATCAGAGCAATACTGTGGTTTCAAATATCAAAGAGACTATTAGTGCAAAGAGGATAACAGTTTTTCTACATATAGTCATTCTTCCCCTTCCCCCAATTCAAGACAAAGCCTACAATGTGACCATGCAGCCAGCAGACTAAAATCAACCCACTCACCCATCCACTAAGACAAGACCTTTTGCTCATTTTGGTTTACATAGACTGTAGTATATAGTAGAACTTTACATGTGACCAGCAAAGACTCTGATCAGACTGCTAAGGCGCAGGCTGATCTCAGTCTTTGCTGGCCACCCAAGCTTCTTGTAGGTTTTTTCATGAACTGTTCACAGTCTAAGTGACTGTTCTGCTTCAGGATCAAGGTTACATCTAGTTATCATACACTCAAAGGCAAACAACCCAACAGTGTTGTCAGTGCTCTGATTTCAGTCAGTTGTATTAAACAGATCTTTAACAAATGACAGTGTTCCTTCTGTTTTGTTTTATTATGTTTCGTTTTTACAGCCCTTTCAAGATTTTTTCACTAATATTAGGCAGATTGCAGAACTTGGCATCTCAGGTGACAGGAGCCAAGTTCGTTAACCTCTACCCTGCTGTTGGCGACAAGCCCTATCTTTGCAAACAGTGTAGATCCAGATCAGATGGCTTCTGAATAAGCCATCTGATCAGTATCTACACTGTTTGACATTCAGTTTATGAATATGTAGAAATAAACTGTAGGGTTACTAGCAGACTGTGGTTGTTAACCACTTTCAATTTATAAAAGTATCTACTTCCAGAATGTATCGCCATGTTGCATACGTAGAAATAAACTGCATCAAGTAATCTAATTGGTTCAAAGTCATAAGTGGGTGTGGCTTAATTGACTATTCAGCAGGTTAAAGGTTAAAAACACAGGTGACCTAATTAAAGAAGTCTTGAGCTCTTACCTATTACGGCATCAAGGCCAGAGATTTATTCAGCTGTATCTAGTCTACAATTTGTTTGATTTGAGGCTCAATGCCCCTGTTAACACTGTAAAGGTCATTGTGGAGACATAGTTCCCAATTTGTGGGACTTATAACCATCAGTGAGATGAAATGACATCTCCAGCCCTGCTGCCTAATGAAAATAAACCAACAGTTTGTACACATGGGCAGTCACATACTTGAACCACTTCTCTTGGGCAGGCTTAGATCTGCTTTTATAGTGGTTTTCCAGAACTCCTGAGGTTGTCTACAGCTCTGCACAGAGGCATTATGCAGCCCAACCTATTTATTCAAGCCCTGATGGGTTCGGGTCGGCAACATTCTTTGTAGAGTTTGATCCTGAAATCCTTTCTATGGTCATTCTCTCCCGCTGATTCAAGAAGGGCAGTTCTCAGTTTTGGAGAAAGAATGTGCACTGTACTGGTTAACTGCATATGGATATGCTCGCCCAAACAAAAGTGTGGATCTATAGGTGAATGGAACTGCAAAAATGACCTAAATAGTGCTGACTGGACCGTTAAACCTGAATGCAAACAAAAATGCCTGATGGGGGATAACTGTATTCAAAATTGTCATTTGGGGAGATAAATCTGCGGTTTTACGGTCGAAAAAATTTCCTTTTACGGCGACGCGTTAGCGGAGCCGTAAAACGGAATTTGTGACCATAAAACCGACGTTTTACCACCCCAAAGAACAATTTTCAATACAATTATCCCCGTTCTAATGCATTTATTCACCTGTTTTGTTTAAAAAATATTCTTTTTCCCCAAAACGACAAGCAGAGGATTATTTGTCAAATGGACCGAAAGCCGTGCTCAAACAGCAAAAACCATGTTCAAATCATAAAATTCGCGTGCTGTTTGAACATGGATTTTGAGCTTTTGATATCACAAGACTGGCCTTGCTTTGTTAACGTTCCCTTGATCGACGTAACGTTATCGTAACGTTATCTCCATGAACGTAACGTTTAAGGGTTCTATGATGACGTCAGATGGTTACTGCGTAACAACGTCATTGTAAAGAACATTCTGAACTGGCTGCCATGTTGGTTCGCCAAGAGTTTATATGAAGTTTATCAGTAGGGCGGCATCTAAGGCCGTTGCTATGATTCTATTCGCAATCTGCTTCCGCCGGTTGGGACTATATTTTGTCAAAAAATATAAGGAAGAAAATCACAAGAACTTCGGGTAATTTATTGGCCATTACATTATGTTACGAGATGTAGATTGGAGACAAATGAAGGACAGTTAATGAGAATCATCTTTTCTGAGGTCTATAGAAAAGGGTAGAGAGTGTGAAGGCTTAAACCGACTTAGCAGACGCCGCGAAACAACGGCCCCTCAATTTATTGACGTCCAAGTACTTTGATACACATGTTGGGAAAAAATGGCACAAAAAAATGCTCCCCTCCAGATTAAGATTATTTTTCGCACATTTGTCAAGGACATATCAGTCCGTCTTAAGGATTGAGTGGGAGTTGTCGCGAGCGTGTTACATTTAGAAAATCCTTGTTCAACTGAGAGCCAATTCTGCTTGGGTTTACGAAGATTACGCATGCGCGTTTCGATATCTTATCAAGTCATTGTTTTTTCGCATGCTTCAGGATTACGGGGGGACATCGTTTAATATGCCTTCAAGTCTGATGAGTTGAATTATTTTGGTTATCTAACCATACTAGAGAGAGAGAGAGAGAGAGAGAGAGAGAGAGAGAGAGACATAGAGATAGAGAGACCCAGCCAGCAGTGTATGTCGGACCAACGTCGAGCCGACAGCGATACAGCGTGTCTGTCCGGGCCACACGTTGGCCCACTGTTTTGTGCTAGCAAGAGAGAGAGAGAGAGAGAGAGAGAGAGAGAGAGAGAGAGAGAGAGAGAGAGGAAGAGAGAGAAATCAAAATGATGAAAGTTTACAGATACGCGTAAGGAATGCACAATGAACCGAAAGAAATGACGACGAGAGAGAGAGAGAGAGAGAGAGAGAGAGAGAGAGAGAGAGAGAGAGAGAGAGAGAGACCAATCTGTCAGTTAAAAAAAATCAGTAGTATGCGGACTTTGATTTAATCGATCAGATTTACTGACGTCATTAAATATGACGTAATTTAATATGATTTCGTCACACCAAACTGTCTACACAGCTGTGTCATGCTGGTGTAAATAAACTGTACATTCAGCGTATTGACATATATTGTTGATGTAAATTATAGACAAACACGGTTGAAAGGTGGATTGTTCAGTGAAGAAGATGAGTATGGTACCACAAGACTTGTATTCCACTCGCTTTTCATTCGTTGTTATCGAATACAGGGGAATTCTGTGAGTTTCACTTAAAACTTTTAGCCAAACCTACCATTTTGGAGAGAAAAAAATGCTTTTGTACACACGTTTCGACCGGAAGTGGGTAAAAAAAATGGCACAAAAAAATACTCCCTCGCCGATTTTAGCACAAATTTCAAGGTGACCAGATTAATGTATGCCGGAATTGATGATATAGGTGAGCATTATCGCGAGGAATATTATAATAGTCTATTTTTGGTTTTCCCGATGGTACCGACATGGTTGAAAATTCCCCATTTTCAAACCCTTGGTCTGCCCACACAAAAATGCTAATTCAGGTTTTAGTCTTTATATTGAATACAGCAATATTTATATATATCGCTTTAATCTTTGTCAAAGATAATAAATAAACGACAATCACGTAATTTGATGCCAAAATAGTTAGTCGAATGGGAGCATCAAATTTGGAAGTAGTCCCATCGAATCGACGCACGAGAATTTTGTTTTTAAATCTACCTACGCTGGCCACTCTGATGCCCTACTGTATATGGAGCTTTGGGGCGTTTTTGTCAAAATTTACTGTCAGAATCATAAGTTATGCAAGAAAAACGATCATCCATGGTTATTTCGTTGCTTTAACATTTGCCGGATCCCTCGGAAGATATTTGAACATTCGGCCTGGCGACCTCATGTTCAAACAGCTTCCTCGGTACCTGGCGAATGTTAATGCATGAAAAACCATAGTTGATCCCCATAACAATGTCATTAGAAAAGGCAAACGTCTGAAATACAAAATGACACTTATTCCTGCACCGATGTCATATCAGAATAATATGCAGCAAAGATTTTGCGAATAAAGCGAGGGGAAAGTCGGTCACCCTATATAACGGTATCTGATGGACCGGTCCGTATGACGTGTTCAGTAAATAATCGTCGATCTGTATTATTATTTTTTTTATATACATAGGATAAACAACAAAACAACACAAAAGCAAGTGTCACGTGTAACACACACCGGACCTTTAGCAATACAGGGATGACCAGTATTGCAAGCAGTTATCATACATAAAATAGAAGTGAAGACAATATTCAGGAATCGATACAATTAACCAACAGCTCCCATCAGAGACACCAAGGGAAGGAAACACAAACATGAAACAACTAGACCCTAATGGAAACATCAATAGCGGAAAGCCAAAAGGACAGTGACTTTCCCACACGATGGCCAATTGGCTATCCAAAACCAATTTAATATAAGCGATACGCACCCTCAAAATCAAGCCATAACAAAAATAAACCACGACAGAACAACCGCCTTGGAACGGTCAGTGAAACGAATTCCACTAGGGTGGGGTGGGGTGGGGCTGGGGGGGGGGGGCCTTAAATCGATGATACGCGGCATGCACAGCTTCAAACATATAAATTCTGATTCAATATATTGGGCATTTTCATCAAAACTATCGCATGGCAATGCGTCCAAAAACTGCCTGAAAAGCCTAATCAGACCATTCCAAAATAAAACAAATCATAATTATGGCAATGCCTCAAAAACCTGCTTGCTACATCTAATTGGACCATTCCAAAAAAAAAAAAAAAAAAAAAAACACATCACTTAGCAATGCGTCCAATTAAAATCCCGTCGTCTTTCTTAGACCATTCCAACTTCTTTTTGAAACAAATAGCAAAATGTGTGCCAGGCCTGTGGGCTAGCTTCAACTTGTCAAAGATCACAAACAAGATCTACTATCAGCGATCAGCAACGTGCATATTTTACCCTTTTTGTACCAAATGGAATCTTCCTCCTTTATATATAGCAGGACCCCATTTCAAAATTTAGGTTTATATTTACTTTTATTTTACTTTTGTTTATACAGTTTATATTTTACTTTTGGTCCTTTGAGATCAGCGTGAATATTCTGAGAAATCAGAAATAAATTATTGGTTTAGAATCATATTCTAGACAGGTTTTTAATTAGTTGGACCCCATTTTGATTTATGTCAGTCTTTGTATCGACTGCCTATTCGAAATTCGCAAAATTGCAGTATGTTTCCTCTGGCTTTCGTTGCCGGATCATTACAGGGTCACTGATGAGGCTTTATTAGCCGAAACTACGTAGTATGACCCATCTTCTTTCTTATGAATGTTTTCATTGCTCTTAAAGGAACTCTTTTTTTATTTTTATTAGGGGTGTCAGGTTGTGTTTTCTTCCAGATTTATTTGGAACTTCTAAACATTTTTACGGCATATCAAATGCATTTGTTTGTTTGTTTGTTTGTTTGAGGTTTAACGTACCCGTCAACACTGTAAAGGTCATTTTGGAGACGTTGCTTCCAATTTTGTGGGACTTTTACCCGACATTGAGATGAAATGACATCTCAAGCCCTGTCGCCCAATGAAACCAATAGGGTTTATTAGCATGGACGGTCCGCCTCGCACCGCGGTTCCTGGACAGGCTTAGATCCTCTAAGCGGTTTACCAGTACTAGTGTGCGGGCCGGATTCAGCTCTGCGTGGAAGCATCATGCAGCCCATATATTTCTTCAAGTCACTATGGGCGGGGGCCGGCAAATGCATTTGAAGATAAGTAAATTTCATCTTACGTAAATTTCTTACGCACACAAATACGCATTTTGTACACGCAGTTTTCGCAGTTGTGTTTCGCTCACATTCTACACTGCTATCTTTAACGCACGCATTTTATGCCGGAATTCTCTTGTGCACATCCTGTTCTTAGTTATATTTGTGCGAATAGTATGTTAATAATTCAAATTCACCACAAAAACACGCCAATATAACTTTGACCTCCTTGAACCCCATTTGTATATAATAAAACTGGGGTTTACAGGGTTAAACCTTATTTTTCTTATTTCTGCTCTAAAATATGGATTGTGGATACACTTTAGAACCGCCTCATCGAGGCGGTTCTTACGAGTATCCATAATCTATATTTTGAGCGGAAATAAGAAAAACTAGAACTGTCAGAGGATCTGACTATAGCCCGCTATAGCCCTGTCAGAGGAGAAAGACTCATGAATTAAAGGTAAAGACTTGTGAGAGGGTTAAATCCCTAACAAGGTACCTACGCCTTATAGACTTATCGCGTTATTAGATCTGAAAAACAGTCTAAGTTTAATAATAAGTTTTGGATAATGAAAAAACCACATGCACATCTTAAGACCCCTTTGAAAACACATGAAAACTTTCAAAGGATCGGCCTAGAACTGTAAGAGTAGTTGCGTTCACAAGGTAGCTACTCCCTATACATTTTAACATTAGAAGATCTCAAAAATTGTCTTAGTTAAAAAAGGAGAAATAAGTAAAAAAAATTATTTAAGGATAATGAAAAAAGAATATGCACATCTTCAGACCTATATGAAAACACCTGTAAAGTTTCAAAAGGATTGACATAGAACTGTAAGAGAAGTTGCGGTCACAAGGTAGCTACTCCCTATACATTTTAACATTAGTCGATCTCAAAAATTGTCTTAGTTAAAAAAGATGAAATAAGTGAAAAAAATTATTTAAGGATAATGAAAAAAGAATATGCACATCTTCAGACCTATATGAAAACACCTGTAAAGTTTCAAAAGGATTGACATAGAACTGTAAGAGGAGTTGCAGTAACAAGGTAGCTACTCCCTATACATTTTAACATTAGTAGATCTCAAAAAATTGTCTAAGTTAAAAAAAGGTGAAATAAGTGAAAAAAATTATTTAAGGATAATGAAAAAAGAATATGCACATCTTCAGACCTATATGAAAACACCTGTAAAGTTTCAATAGGATTGACCTAGAACTGTAAGAGGAGTTGCGGTAAGTAACAAGGTAGCTACTCCCTATACATTTTAACATTAGTAGATCTCAAAAATTGTCTAAGTTAAAAAAGGTGAAATAAGTGAAAAAAATTATTTGAGGATAATGAAAAAAGAATATATGCACATCTTCAGACCTATATGAAAACACCTGTAAAGTTTCAAAAGGATTGACATAGAACTGTAAGAGGAGTTGCGGTAACAAGGTAGCTACTCCCTATACATTTTAACATTAGTAGATCTCAAAAATTGTCTAAGTTACAAAAGGTGAAATAAGTGAAAAAAATTATTTAAGGATAATGAAAAAACAATATGCACATCTTCAAACCTATGTGATAACACCTGTAAAGTTTCAAAAGGATTGACCTAGAACTGTAAGAGGAGTTGCGGTAACAAGGTAGCTACTCCCTATACATTTTAACATTAGTAGGTCTCAAAAATTGTCTTAGTTAAAAAAAGGTGAAATAAGTAAAAACAATTATTTAAGGATAATGAAAAAAGAATATGCACATCTTCAGACCTATATGAAAACACCTGTAAAGTTTCAAAAGGATTGACCTAGAACTGTAAGAGGAGTTACGGTAACAAGGTAGCTACTCCCTATACATTTTAACATTAGTAGATCTCAAAAATTGTCTAAGTTAAAAAAGGTGAAATAAGTGAAAAAAATTATTTAAGGATAATGAAAAAAGAATATGCACATCTTCAGACCTATATGATAACACCTGTAAAGTTTCAAAAGAATTGACCTAGAACTGTAAGAGGAGTTGCGGTAACAAGGTACCCACTATCAAATATTACAGACAGACAGACAGACAGACAGAAAGACAGACAGACAGACTGACTGACAGACAGACAGACGGAATTCCGGACAAGCCAAATCCAATATAGCCCCCACTTTTTCAAAGCGGGGCTATAAATATCACAATTGTTCGCCTTAAAATTCTCATTTTTTCATGCTAAGAAACCCTATTGGTTTCATTGGGCGACAGGGCTTGAAATGTCATTTCATCTCAATGTCGGGTAAACGTCCCACAAAATTGGAAGCAACGTCTCCAAAATGACCTTTAAAGTGTTGACGTGGACGTTAAACCTCAATTCAAACAAACTATTTAGATCATTTTGGAGACGTTGCTTCCACATCTCAATCCCCAATAGGGTTAATATGCATGCTTGGGTCGACTCGCACAACTGTGCCTGGGCAGGTGGAAGTAAGGGCGAGGATTGTGGCCATGTAATGTCGATTAAATCTATTTAAGCCCCCCCCCCCCCCCCCCCGGTGAATTCGTTTCACTGACCGTTCCAAGGGGGTTCTTCTGTCGTGGTTTATGTTTGTTATGGCTTGTCTTTGAGTGTGTGTATCGCTTATAATATTTTGCTTTGGATAGCCAATTTACCATTTTGTTGGAAAGCAAATGTCCTTTTGGCTTTCCACTAGTGATGTTTCCATCAGGGTCTAGTTGTTTCATGTTTGTGTTTCTTTCCCGTGGTGTCTCTGATGGAAGCTGTGGGTTAATTGCATCGGTTCCTGTTCATTGCCTTCGCTTCTATTTAGACCTTTCAAGCGGTTTACCAGTACTCATGTGCGGTTGGTTTCAGCTCTGCGTTGAAGCATCATGCATCCCATCTATTTTTCAAGCCCCGATGGGCGGGGGGGGGGGGGGGGGGATGGGGGCGAAAAATAAGAAAGAAATGTAATGTGCAACTTTATATTATTGAAACCAAAATGTAAGTAATTATCTTTGTATATTGACATACATAGATCAGCTAAAGATATATCGGTTTAGCTGTAGCCCGCGACAATAATTTGTGAACAACATGAAGCTAAAGCAATTTCTGTTTGGCAGTTTGTCATCACGTGAACACGTCCGTGAAATGAACACCCCTTAAACCTCGAATTACACAGAGAAAACTGACGCTTACGGGGGCATCCACTATTGTTTGTATTTCTACTCCAAGACATAGATTGTGGGTACCCGTTAGAACCGCCGCATTGAGGCGGTTCTATCGAGCACCCACAACCTTTGTGTTCTAACGAGCACCCACAACCTATGTTTGCTGTATAAATGAGATAAATATCACGGATTTTCATCAGAAAAGTAGCCATTTTGGAGATGTGAAAAATGCACTATTTTGCATGGGTGTGTTATCGTTATGGCTCAATTTCAAACTTTGTCTATCCATTTATTTCTTCATCTCTTTTCTTTAATCATTTTACTTTCCCGCTATCACAATCACGTATTCTCCTTAGTCTTAAAAATTAAATGAATTTTACAATCTCAAACCAAAAAAAAAAAAAAAAAAAAAAAAAAAACATTACGTAAATACGCCTATGCAAATGCATGGTATCATTTAACGCCGAAAAAAACCCGTAAGATTTAAGATGAAAAATTGTGATATTTTTCTTATTTCTTCTCAAAATTTAGATTGTGGTTTTCGTTAGAACCCCCTCATGGAGGCGGTTCTAACGAGTACCCACAATATATATTTTAGAGCAGAAATAGGGAAAATACGGTTAACCCTTGTAAACCCCGGTTTTACTATATGAAAGTGGGGTTCAAGGGGGGTCAAATTATATAGGAATGTTTTCGTGATGATAACATAATAGAAAAACGAAGTCTTCATTTCGCAGACACGCCTATAAAAATACATTGCCACTTTTATCGTCGAAAAAATGAAGGTTTTAAGATGAAAAATTGTGATATTTTTCTTATTTCTGCTCAAAATATAGATTGTGGGTACTCGTTAGAACCGCCCCATCGAGGCGGTTCTAACGAGTACCCACAATCTACATTTTAGAGCAGAAATAAATAAGTAAGGTATACCCCCTGAAACCCCAGTTTTACTATATAAAAGTGGGGTTTAAGGGGGTCAAAATTATATAGGCGTGTTTTCATGATGAAATTACATCAGTCCGTTACTTGTTCGGAGACAGCAAATAGAACCTCAACTATCAGATGATTTCCTTTATATATCGTACTTTTATAATTCAGTGTGTGTGTGTGTGTGTGTGTGTGTGTGTGTGTGTGTGTGAATTCGGGTTTAACGTCGCTTTCAACAATTTTTCAGTCATATCACGACGATGTCTGGTTGCGACAGGGAGCTCAATGCTCACTTTTATAGTGCTGCCTCACTGAAGTATCATGTCCCAGACGCATTACATGATACCACACCCAGTCACATTATCCTGACACTGGGTCGACCAGTCCTAGCTCTACCCCGTAAACCTGAGTACCAAGCGAGGAGCAGCTAGTACCATTTTTAACGACTTTGGTATGTCGCGGCCCGGGATCGAACCCGTGACCTCCCGTTCCCCGGAGCGGACACTCTACCAACTGAGCTATCGGGCCGGTTTTTATAATTCAGTACATGCTTTATATTGGTGACAAAATACCATCACTGTATTCAGTACATGCTTAATACCGTGCTGACCGTTACATTTAACTGCGTCCTATCATAAAAACAAACCAATTACAACAAGCGGAGAAACAGTCATAGAATCCCATGTATAGTTCGCCAACAAATAGCTGGCAGTGACGTAGCTGACTATTTGAGCTATTTCACCGTTAGCCCCATAAGCTTTGCATTGTTCAGAACAAAAACTAGTCGTGACGTCACCGTCAACTATTCCTCGACGGACAGTACGTACTAAAGTACGAGGGTAGGCTGAAAAGTTCTGAGCCCGACCAAGAAGCACGCATCGAACAGCCATGAAATTTTGTATTAATTAAATCCAAACCTATATTACTTGATTTGACTCAAATGAGTTCAAGTTTACTTGCAATAACGTAGAAATTCTAGACTTTGAAAATTGATACTAGCACGTTTTTGAGAAAATGTACAAAATCTGGCATCGTGGTGTCATCAAGTACCACCATAAAAAGGGGTTAGCTCCTAAGGACATTCATGCCGATATGGTTACTACATTAGGGGATGATGCTCCTTCGTATGCAACCGTAAAAAGGTGGGCAGCAAATTTTAAGATGGGCAAGGACAGCCTTGAAGATGATGACCGGTGTGGACGACCCACAACGGCAACAACTGAGGAAACCATGAGCCAAGTGCACAGGACCGTGATGGATGACAGGCGTTTAACTGTGAATCAGTTAGCTAACACTGTTGGCATATCCCGTGAACGAGTAGAGAACATTCTACACAGTGAATTAGGAATGTCGAAGGTTTCCGCCAGATGGGTGCCACGGCTTTTGACGCCTGACCAGACTGAACCTTTCACAAGCCAACTTGGCTATTTTTGAAGCAGACCAAGATGGTTTTCTTGACCGTTTTGTCACTCAGGATGAGTGTTGGGTTCATCACTTTGAGGCAGTGACCAAAAGACAATCCATGCAATGGAAGCACCCTGGCTCACCCCCTCCAAAGAAGGCAAAGGTCGTCTCCCCTGCATGGAATGTGATGGCATCAGTGTTCTAGGATTCCAAGGGTATAATATTCATAGATTACCTTCAAAAGGACAGAACAATTAATGGGGACTATTATGCAGATCTGCTAAAACAATTGCGAAAAGCAGTTAAGTCTAAACGACCCGGAAAATTGACAAAAGGGGTCTTGTTCCATCAGGACAATGCGCCTGCTCAGAAATCGGTTGTCGCAATTGCTGCTGTGCATGACTGTGGCTTCACACTTGTCGATCACTCTCCGTATTCACCTGATCTAGCTCCATCAGATTATTTCCTGTTTCCAAACATGAAAAAGCACTTGGCTGGGCAGCATTATCGGTCAGACGAGGAGGTGATAGCTGCTGTGGAGGAGTTTATCAGGGACCAAGATAAGACCTTCTATACCACTAGGATCCAAGGACTCCAGCATCGCTGGAGGAAGTGTGTGGACAAGAAGGGAGACTATGTTGAAAAATAAGGCACTTTCAGCATGGACAAACCATTGGATCTTGGTCAGGCTCAGAACTTTTCAGCCTACCCTCGTATATGTACGAACGAATTATGAATCCAATAAACGCGATTTTTATGAACAATTTATTAGTTAATATTCGAATTCCGAAAATTCCGAAAATATATTCAATTTGAGGTATATTCACTTGACGAAATTGCTTTGGGTCTGCGACAGAAAATAAGTTTTATAGTGAAAATTACTCGCCATAATTATCGCCTACCTGACCCCAGGAAAATGTCTTCGCTGCCATGTGTCCAAAGATAGGAAAATCGAAGCTGTCATACCGTCCATACAAGTCGTTAACCCTGATTCGAATGACAATACATTTGTCTATAACGGCTACTAACGAATATTATTAATTGACTATACTGTATTGTTCAGAGGTCATCCATATTAATTCATGTCAAAAATCAATAAAATCATGTTTTTAATTGTGTCAGTAAATAAAATTGTCATTAATCAAGTAATTTCGTATTGTCCCGGTCTGATGTATTGGCCTCGGTCTTCGACCTCTGGCCAATACAGCAGACCTCGGACCTGTAACTGGGCAAATACGATCTTACTTGATTAATAACATTATATTCTCACGTGAAGCTCACTACTTTCGCGCGATAGTAAATCTTTAAATGCCGTATATAAATAAAAACAAATAGAAGTGAAGGCCATCAGGAATGGATACAATTAACCAACAGCTCCCATCAGAGACCCCAAAGGGAAATAAATACAGACATGCAATAACTAGACCATAATGGAAACATCAATAGCGGTCAGCCAAAAGGACAGTCACTCTCCCACAAAATGACCTTTTGGCTACCCAAGCAATACACACACTCAAAAACAAAACATAAAAAGTAAACCGCGACAGAAGAACCACCTTGGAACGTAAATGAAAAGAATCCCACTGGAGATCCCGCTTAAATCGATTTTGCGCGGCCGCAATCCTCTTCCTTACTTCCGTCAGTAAGAAACCATTGAAATGCTGGAGCAAAAGAAAACATTCCGTTGGAATAACCCTTCAAGAAACCTCATACATAATAAAACATTACAGACTAATATAAATTCTATTATAATGGCTTAATTTTATGCCATATCGCAACCCGTCCTCCAAATCCAGTGGCTGAGCTTTGACATTTTTTTTAGCAACTTTGCGAGCAAAAAGTTTGGGTTTTCCAACATTTAAATGTAGTAGTGAATAAACCATTTTTCGGCACTCTGAAGTTTATAATGTACTGTTTGAGACTCAGTCTGACCACATCAAGTTGTGGTAGCACCACGTGGACAGGGTCGGTTAGGCAACGTTACTCTTTTGCCTGGTAACAGAACATTTGTTCTTGCACACCAGACAAGGAAATCCGTGATTTTACCCTGGGATAGAAATTTATGTTCTGACCCTGGTGTTCAGACCCAAAATCGAATATAGTCGCATGTTTGATAAATGCACTGGTTGATTACGATCTTGTATGCGCCGTCGTTAAGGTTGACGTCATGTACGTTACGTGACGTCACTCAACATTCCTGTAGTGTCATCACAATATGGTGGACGTTGGTAACCGAAGTGACTGCAGAATTAAAATCCGCGCTAAAAATGGAAGGTATGCGAGAAAGAGAATCCTATATAGGTGTGAGGGGTGGATAGAAAAATCCGTCACTCGGGATCACTGTCCGGCATCACTCGGCAAGCCTCGTGATGCCGGACAGTGACCCTCGGGACGGATTTTTTCCATCCACCCCTCACACCCAAATAAGATTCTTATATTCTTACTGAAAATACGTGTACGAATTAACTTTTGTTTAGCTTTCAAGTGACTGTTTATGGTTCATACAATGTTAAATAAAATACAAGACTCATTCTTGGCTGACCCTCGTACATGAAATTTGTCTTATTTCTGCTTCATACATAAATTGTGGGCTCTTAAACATTAGGGTCCTTACTGCTGTGGTGGGAGCCTCGCTAGGGCCACATGCGAGACACCAAGCTCTGCAACGGAAGGTCAGGCGGTTTTTCTCCGGGTACTCCTGTTTTCATCCATCTCTGATTAACAATCGGCTCGAAATAAGTGAAATAATCTTAAAAGGGCCGTAAAACAACCTCACACACACAGACAAAAAAAAAATTGTGGACACTCGTTACAACTTCCTTTTTATGATGGTTCCAATGCCTCCAATTAAAATCAGAAAACATGTATACAATTGGAAACCACACTTGTCTCTGAATAAAAAAAATGGGTTTACTGCACAAGAGTTTTTCACGGACTTGCAAACGGGTGATAATATGCAGGAACTTCGAACTTGTTTGGTACGCCTGGCCCCCGTTGCTCGTCTTTAGTCCTTTCTGCCCATACAGTCCTGCTGCCTCTCTTGTCCTATGCTGAAGTTATTATTATTATTATTTGTTACATTCTATTTTGAGCAAATGAAAAATGTCAATGCATGCCAAAGAGTATTCTTACCAACTTTGGGCATAAAATAAACCAATTCACATGTATTTTGAGGGATTGGGGAGGTGTGAGAATCTATCGACGTATTCTACATTTTTCTCAAGTTCGTTTTAATTAGTTCAAAGCCATCCCCATTTACCGCCTACACTCAAGACATAGTTATGCGAGGGAAGGGAAAACAACACTTGACACAAGACACACCAGACATCGAAACTACATGCGTCAAAAGCATAAAAATTAACCTCATCTTACTACAGCAGCATCACGGAAAAAAAACTTTTGGATCAACCTTTTCAACCCTGAGTTTTGATATGGACATTCCCACAGGTCCATTTTTGTTATTGCAGGGGTGATGGGGTGAAATCATACAGCCCAATCTATTTCTCCAATCCGTTTTGGGTGGGGCAAACAAACGTTGTTGATTCTGAGGCACATTTTGGTCTACATTGTTCGGAAGGTTGACTGGGTTAAAAGGTTAACAGGGTTTTGTTTGTTTGATTTGAGGTTTAACGTCCCCGTCAACACTGTAAAGGTCATTTTGGAGACGTTGCTTCCAATTTTGTGGGACTTTTACCCGACATTGAGATGAAATGACATCTCAAGCCCTGTCGTCCAATGAAACCAATAGGGTTTATTAGCATGGACGGTCCGCCTCGAACAGCGGTTCCTGGACAGGCTTAGATCCTCTAAGCGGTTTACCAGTACTAGTGTGCGGGCCG
The DNA here is from genome assembly GCA_963580285.1 of Lucinisca nassula. Lineage (NCBI taxonomy): Eukaryota > Metazoa > Mollusca > Bivalvia > Lucinida > Lucinidae > Lucinisca > Lucinisca nassula. The sequence goes on along the minus strand of OY757010.1, from coordinate 43,966,340 downwards.
GATTCAGCTCTGCGTGGAAGCATCATGCAGCCCATATATTTCTTCAAGCCCCTATGGGCGGGGGCGGGTTAACATGGTTATGTCGAAAATGTCGAAATGAAAACCCTCAACTGACCCTGTTCGTCTTTCACCTTTCTCTTGCCAACTACAACGATGCTATTGGCTTCACCGAAGGTCAGGTTTCAGGTTGATTAACGATCGGCTCAAAATAATGACATAATATCGAAATGGCTGAAAAACTAAACCCCAAAAAAGAAAAACATTCTCTAACCGATTTAATGGTGCTGCGAATCCGTTCAAACTTAAAACGTTAAGTATGTGACTCGACAAAAGTTCTTTTTCTCGTTGCGCGAAACATTCATCCTAAGATAGATGCGGTTAAGTTATTTTTGTGATAAAAAACAAAACAATTATAAAAGACAAATGACTATACATTTACTTACGCATTTATGTCGTTGAAATAGGATGTGGGGTTAGTATAAATTATGTCCGTTATCCCAGTGGCATGTAAAAACTGCGTTTGTGTGTAAAGCAACTAGTTTGATAATCAAAGCTTTAACAGGAATATGAAAACTGTGATCTTATATATACCATTGCTCATACAAGGTGAGTCTTATACCGCATCACGCTAACAAGTCCGTGAAATGAACACCCCCTTACACCCCACTTTATATAGAGAAAACTGGGGTTTAGTGGGGTGTCCATTATTTTCCTTATTTCTGCTCATAGACATAGGTTGTGGGTACTCGTTAGAACCGCCTCAATGAGGCGGTTCTAACGAGCAACAACAACCTATGTTTGAAGTAAAAATAACAAACATATCACAGATTTTCATCCGAAAAGCAGCCATTTTGGAGATATGAAAAAATGCACTATGCCGCACGGATGTGTTATCGTAATGGTGAAACCATAACATTCATGTTTTTGCTACATGCATTTGTTTGTTGTACGCCCAGGCAACAACTTAGTTCATATGGAGATGGAACTTTGCTATAAAGACTCATCCAAAAGTCTGAAAAAGCCAGGCATCGAATCCACGACCTCTGTTTTTTTTAAGCTTAACCATTATCACAAGGAGGTTTCGCCCTTGCAATAAAAACCTACTGTTAAAAGAGACAAGTTGGATTTGAAAATACAGTGAAATGCCGCTATTAAGACCACCTAAAATTAAGACCAATTCTGCTTTAAAAGGCTTTAACCAAAAGGTTGCAGTTATTCTTTATGAATGTTTTCTGCATACAGTGTCCTCTGGTCAGAGACCACCTTTGGGACTGTTCAAAAATGGCCTTAAAGACCACTTTTGAACATAAGACCACTTTTGAGCAGTCCCTTAGGTGGTCTTAATATAGGAATTCTACTGTATTGGCCACGTGTACGATTGAATTAGAACCGGCTTAACGAGGCGGCTCTTATGACTACACCACAATTAACAGTCAAATTTCAATGGAGTGACACTGGGGACATAAAGACGTGTTCTATACAGGAACCTATCTAGCTATTCGGGGTTAACCATAGGGCCAGGCCAGGAGAAGGATATAGAACATCGCGTCATTCTTCTAAAAACAAAAAAGGTATGTTGTGCCACTCATTAGAATCGCCTTATCGAATTGAATGCAATAAGTACACAAAACACACTTTTTGTCAAGATAAAAAAGGTATCCTTACAAACTATCCCTTAATTCAGCGAAATTACAGTAGTAAGACCACCTTTTACTAGAAGACAGCGGATGCAAAATTAAAAAAGTAGGAAAAAGTTAAACCATTTAAAAAAAAAATGCTTTTAAAAGCAGAATTTATCTCAATTTATAAAATAATGTAAAGAATGAGAGAGATGGATATAAAACAAAAACGACTGTAGCCAGTCTAATCTGCATGTGTTGTCGTGCCTTTTCAACTGCATTATCCCTGCAAAAAAATCCTTGTCAGTGATGCAGTGATGTCTTTACGGCGGTCAGTGACGCCTCATCTTAACCGCACTATAGTGACATGGCCGGAAGTTGAACTCGCGGCGACCACCCAACACGAAGCCGTCGTCGAGTGCTACATATTTATGTGTGTGTGGGGTGGGGGGTAAGAGAGGGGATTAATTTACCTTCAGGGGAGGCAACTCTTTTAGAAATAGTTCAGCCTTTCATGTCAATCGGTCAGTAATTATGGGTGGACATTTCATGATTGCTTTGACGTTACGAGTAGTGACCAATGTTATTTGTGTATCTGTCAAGAGCGTTCGACTATTTTCTTCTCAGATCAGAAAAAAACATTCCGTCACTTCTGCAAGACGAAGCCTTATGACCTGTCATACTATGTGTAAATTATGTCGTGATCCAGCCATATGACTCACACCATCCATGAGAAGTGCACTAGGGGTGGGGAACTTTTTCAAAACTTCACGTTTTTTGTTTCTCTTCTAAGCAGGGGTCTATCCTTAGAGGAAAGAATACGTCCCGGTGTGCACATGACGTCCGTGCAGCGTCACATCAACGTCGTTACGACGTTGCATCGACGGTGATACGACGTTTCATAGCATGCTCCTCAGGAGCAAATTCTTTCCTAAGAGAAGACCATCGTTCAAAAACATGGTTACGTTACTTTTTTAAAGATTTAGTCGAACTTTTAAACCCCCGGCCATTGGGGCTTTGAGAAATAGATTGGGCTGCATGATGCTTCCACGCAGAGCTGAAACCGACCGCACATGAGTACTGGTAAACAACTTCAGAGGGTCTAAGTACATATAATCCCTTATGGTTTGTTTGGGCGGCAGGGCTTGAGAAGTCATTTCACCTCAATGTCGGATAAAAGCACCACAAAATCGGAAGCAACGTCTCCAAAATGCCATAAATAGTGTTGAAAGGGACGTTAAACAGGTTCAATTCAAACAAACGATAATCGAACTTTAACTGATCAAATATCATTAGGGCAATAAAATGTTCGTGAGTTCGCGCTACTGAGCTCGAACTACCCCAATCGCGAACATTTTTTTCATGGTCACGAAGGTGTTCGAGTTATTGAAGTTCGACAGTATTTAAATTCTTTTTAAAGGGAGACAACTTTTGGGACTTCCTTTTCGCTTTTCTCTAAGACCTGCACCACTTAAAAAGGGGTCTACTCTTAAAGGAAAGAATTTGCTCTTCAGGAGCAATTTAAATTCTTTCCTTTAAGAGTTGACGTCTATTGACATGGGAGACAAAAATACTTTTACAGGAGTTACTTCCCCTGACGGTGTTCCCATTCCCCTTAAGCATGTGTCTACGATTACATGAAAAAAATGCTCCTAAAGAGCCAGTGTCTTTTTTTTTAACAACAGACCGTTTATATCACCTTTTTAACCCTTTGTATACCTGTGGACTCTTCCATTGTTATATGTTGGACAAGTCCATTTGTCATAAGGGCAGGCCAATTTTTTCGTTTTTATTCTATTTTTGACGGAAAATTATGTTAGCAAATAGTTCAGGCCCTGATCAGACGCCGCGGACTGCGGCGTCTGATCTGGACCTGCACTGTTTGCCAAGGTACCCCTTTAGGGGTTTCCAGAATACAATGGTTTAAAAGATGGTTCTTGTTTTTATTTCAGTGATCTCGTCATTGCCGTTGTCGGTCGAGAACAGCCGTAGGCGTCTTATTAGACCCAAGCGTTTCAAGAATGTCTTGTCCGAAGCAAGACGTCATGTCCTGGCAAATGTTTTAGGAGAATATATTGGGCAACAGAAGCATGGCAACATTCCCGCCAAGCATCTAGAAGATCCTGAAGTGCTAAAGTTCGCCAGACAGATAGCAATGTTCAGAAGGTGTGTTTTGTTTGTATTTATTGGAATTTAAAGGCCAAGCCAACACAATTTAAGGTCATGTTTGTACCGGTCAGTTTACTTATCCACACTTTTCCTGGGCAGGCTTATACGTAAGCGGTTAACCAGTACAGTGCACATTCTTTCGCCAGAAACTTGCGACTGACCTTCTTGAATCAGCCGAAATAGAAGATGTGTTTTAGTTTTAGAGTTGACAGCAGATCCTAAGAAAAAATAAAAAAGTAAATTGCTTACTCGATTGTTTTTAGCCTGACCATTTCATCACGAAAACACACCTATATAATTTTCACCCCCTTGAACCCCACTTTTATATAGTAAATCTGGGGTTTTCGGGGGTAAACCTTATTTTTCTTATTTCTGCTCTAAAATATAGATTGTGGATACTCGTTAGAACCGCCTCGACGACGAGGCGGTTCTAACGAGTGCCCCGAGGCGGTTCTAACGAGTGCCCACAATCTATATTTTGAGCAGAAATAAGAAAAATATCACAAATTTCATCTTAAATTTTTCATTTTTTTCGGCGATAAAGGTGGCAATGTATTTTTATAGGCGTGTTTGCGTAATGAGGGTGTTTTAGTTTAAGAGTTGACAGCAGATCCTAAGAAACATAGGTTAGCTTCTTGTGTGTTCATTCGTTGAATGAAAAATAATAAAAAGTAAATTGCTTACTCGATTGTTTTTAGCCTGACCATTTCAAAAAGATATTCTTGCAAAAAATCATTCGAACACAGCGGTCTGAAGCTTTTCTTGAGTGGACCAGAAGCCTGTTCAAACAACATAGCCCATCATTACGCAAACACGCCTATACAAATACATTGCCACCTTTATCGCCGAAATAATGAAACTTTTATGATGAAAAATTGTGATATTTTTCTTATTTCTGCTCAAAATATATATTGTGGGCACTCGTTAGAACCGCCTCATCGAGGCGGTTCTAACGAGTACCCACAATTTATATTTTAGAGCAGAAATAAGAAAAATAAGGTTTACCCCCGGAAACCCCAGTTTTACTATATAAAAGTGGGGTTCAAGGGGTTCAAAATTATATAGGCGTATTTTCGTGATGGTTCAAATCATGAAATTAATGTGCTGTTTGAGCATGGGTTTTGAACTATTGATATCACAAGATGGGCCTTGCTTTGATTACGTCACGTTGAGCAGCGTATATTTGTCGCCCAGGACGTAGCATTTTGAAATTTTATGACGTCAGAACGCCATTGTGGAACTGACATCATTGTTATCAACTTTATTAACAAGCTGCCATGTTGGTCTTCCGGTCGTATTTGAAGAGTTTATATGGAGTTTAGGGTGTATTCGTCACAACTGGCGACTGTAATTGTAAGGCGATCATCTATGCATGGTTATTTCGCTGCAATAATAGTTGCCGTATCCATCGGGAGCTATTTGAACACTCGGCATAGCGACCTGCTGTTCAAACAACTTCCTCTGTACCCGGCAAGTATTAATGCAAGAACAACCGTGGTTGATCCCTATATTAAATATACCCAGTGGGTATGTGACGTTATTTAAGCGTCATATATGTTGATTCGAACCTAGCCGTTTCTGTTCTGTAACACTGAAATAATAGTTGTAGTAAACCGCCCCCCATTTTGGACTGACAGCTACCTTCTCTGGCTCGCTTTGTTCGCGAGCTTAGAGTGCCGTCTTTCACTAGGTCATATAGAGCTGGTTTATGAATATGCAGTCCTCTGGAACATGACCTGTCAAAAGGTATTGGTGACTCAAGAGTATGTTTGATTTTCGGTTTCACATCCCCGTCAACACAATTTACGCCATTTTTGAGACGTTGCTTCCAATTTTGTTGGACTTGTACCCGACTGTCGCCAAATAAAAGCAAAATGGTTTATATATATGGACTTGCAACACTTTGACTAGGCTGATCGATACCTGCACAATTGCTGTGTCATAAATGGCCTAATACTTTTCTATCCTTGTCAGTTTGTGACGTCATAATCTGAAATTCGGTGATCAAAGGCTGTAGCAACATTTTTGGAAATGTATATTGAGTAGCACATCCACTCCAAAGTCTAAGGATATTAAAATCGGTAGTATGTTTACCTGGGGTTTCCTACAAACAATCGACCACCCATTAACCCTTATCTTGCTGAATATTCATTTAAGCCACACCCATTTCTGTCTATCAACCAATCAAATTACTTGATGCAATTTATTGCTACAAATTCATTAACTGAATGCCAAACAGTGTAGATCCTGATCAGATGGCTTCTGAAGAAGCCATCTGATCTGGATCTACACTGTTTCCAAAGATAGGGGCTGTCGTGAACAGCAAGATAAGAGTTAAGACGTAAAGATAAATTACCCTGCTCATAGTGGAAAGACTTTGCCCCTTAGGAGCACATTGTTTCCTCTAAGCGTTGACTTCTACAACTGGAGAGGATCAATTTACTGGAAAACAAAAAAGAAATTCAAACGTTACCCTCACCATTACATTAACCATTACGTAAACACGCCTATACAAATACATTGCCACCTTTATCGCCGAAAAAAATGAAAATTTTATGATGAAAAATTGTGATATTTTTCTTATTTCTGTTCAAAATATAGATTGTGGGCACATATCGATTGTACCCACAATCTATATTTTAGAGCAGAAATAAGACAAATACGGTATACCCCCGGAAACTCCAGTTTTACAATATAAAAGTGGGGTTCAAGGGGGTCAAAATTATATAGACGTGTTTTCGTGATGATATCAATTCGACATAATGCATTCTTTCATATTTTCCAAAACGGTTTATTTTCTGATGAAAATGCCTGATGTTTTTTTCTTATTTCTACTTAAAACATAGACTGTGTGTGCTTGTTAGAGCCGCCTCACGGTACTTACAAATACCACAGCCTGCGTATGGAAGTAGAAGTAAGAAAAGACATGTACATCCCTGTAGACCCAGTTTCTATATATAGAGTGGGGTTTAGAGGGGAGTTCATTTCATGAACGAGTTAACATCACCACGTGAACAAGGCCGTGAAATGAACACCCCCTTACACCCCACTTTGTACATAGAAAACTGGGGTTTACGGGGGTAAATATTATTTTTCTTAATTTTACTCCAAGACATAGGTTCTGGGTGCTCGTTAGAACCGCCTCGTTCTGGGTGCTCGTTAGAACCGCCTCAATAAGGCGGTTCTAACGAGCACCCATAACCTATGTTTGCAGTATAAATAAGAAAAAATGCCACGGATTTCCATCAAAACGTAGCCATTTTAGAGATGTGATAAAATGCACTATCGTAATATGATGCCCACCTTGCAGAGTGACAGAAATAAGACATGTAATTCCATTTCCCTCATTGTATCTCTGTCATTATTATTCTCTTATACCAGGAAAAGATCGTGTAACGACTGGTCGTGTACGGACGCCAAGGCAACCGATCCGACAACATCAACGACGACGTCAACTACACCACCACCACCGGCCTTCTGGTCAACAACTGAGAAGAAGGCAACGCAACCAACGACAACGCCAACGACAGAGGCGCCAACGACAGAGGCGCCAACAACGAAAGCCGCAACAAAAAAGCCGCCGAAGTGGAAATGGCCGTTTATTCCCAAATTTCCTTTCCCAATTCCTAAAATTCCCTCACCATTTCCTAGATTTCCATCACCATTTCCTAGAATGCCTTCTTTTCCAAAGTTTCCGATTTTTTTCTGATCAAGCTAACCTGTAAAATAAATTGAGTTCTTTCATTTCCTGGTTAGACTCCTGGAGATCTAGGCCAAACATTACGATAACAAACCCGTGCGACTAGTGCATTTCTCCTTATCTAAAAAATGGCTACTTTTCTGATGAAAATCCGTGATATTTTTCTTATTTATACAGCAAACATTGGTTGTGGGTACTCGTTAGAACCGCCTCATTGAGGCGGTTCTAACAAGTACCCACAACCTATGTCTTGGAGCAGAAATAAGAAAAATAGTGTACACCCCCGTAAACCCCAGTTTTCTATATATATAGTGGGTTTAAGGGAGTGTTCGTTTCACGGACTTGTTCACTTGATGGAAAAGTGTTATTTCCCAGTCGAAAAACGGCTACCTCCAGTTTGACCAAGAAAGGTACATTGACAACAGCGATGAATCTGTGACTACGGCATCTGCTCAGGGTCTTCACCATCACGAAAACGCGTCTATATAATTCTGTTCCCCTTGAACTCCACCTTTATGTGGTATAATTTAGTTTTTCGGGGGCAAACCTTATTTTTATTATTTCTGATTGTGGGTACTGGTTAGAACCGCCTCGTTTTCCACAATCTATAATTCTATTTTGAGCAGAAATAAGATTTGCCTCTGCTCTAAAATATTGATTGTGGGTACTCGTCAGAACCACCTCGTTGCGACGGCTCTAACGTGTACAGACACTCTATATTTGGAAGAGATATACGAAAAATATCACAATATGTCATTTGCAAATTTCGTTTTTTTTTTTTTTTTTTTGTTTTTGTTTTTTGTGTTTTTTTTCAGCGTAAATATTGACGATGTATTTGAATTGGCGTGTTTTCGTAATGCTGCTTGCTTGAGAAACGGAAGTAGTACCTACAACGAATAAAACGTCCTGACGTCCTTTATATTGCATCTGTACATTTCCAAAACTGTTTGTCCAATGGTCATTAAATAACGGGCCTTGTGACTTTTAATAATTGGATTTCCCACCGCTGTGGTTCGATCCTGTGAGACGCCAAGTTCTGCAACGGAAGGTCAGGTGGTTTTTCTACGGGTACTCCGGTTTTCGCCCGCCTCTGATTAACTATCGGCTCTAAATACGTCAATACGTGAATTTATTTTGAAAGGGCGGCAAAACAGTAAAACAATAATACTCGTAAGTCATTAAAGGATAACGGGGCTGAATACCATCACGCTAACAAGATGAACCCCCCCCCCCCCCGCCATCCCCCACCTTCAAATCCCATTTTATATAGAGACAACTCTGGTTAACGGGGGGACACATTATTTTCCTTATTTCAGCTCCAAGACAAAGGTTGTGTGTTTGCAGTATAAATAAGAAAAATGTCACGGATTTCATCAGAAAAGTAGCCATTTTGGAAATATTAAAAATGGGCGTGTTCTCCTAATGACAGTGCTCGAGGGGTTGATAAGGCGTCCAATGAGAAGACGTTACCTGAGCAAGTCGGTGTTATAAACGCCCGTGTAAACCCCACCACCTAGAAAAAGGTGGAATTTACAAATGCTATACATTTTCTTCCTTATTTTTGCCCATCAACAGGTGTGTACTCGTCTGACCCGATACACTGAGGCCCGAGCACGGCACATTTTGGAGATAAAAGATTTGTTTGATTGAGGTTTAACGTCCCCGTCAACACTGTAAAGGTCATTTTGGATTTTGCGGGACTTTTACCCGACATTGAGATGAAATGACATCTCAAGCCCTGTCGCCCAATGAAACCAATAGGGTTTATAAGCATGGACGGTCCGATTCGTGCGCACCGCTTTGCCTGGGCAGGCTTAGATCCTATAAGCGGTTTACCAGTACTCGTGTGCGGGTCGGATTCAGCTCTGCGTGGAAGCATCATGCAGCCCATATATTTCTTCAATCCCTGATGGGCGGGGGCCGCGGAGATAAAAGACTGCACTATGCCATACAGTTGTGTAATCCCGATGACAAAATGTATTGGTAAGGCGAATGAGTTCTTGTATATTTGATTTGTGGTTTAACGTCCCCGTCAACGCTATTTAGATTATTTTGAGACATTTCCAATTTGTGGGACTTTTATCCGAAACTGAGATGAATTGACTTCCCAAGCCCTGCTGTCCAATGAAGCCAATAGGGATTTTATATGCCTAGACGGTCCGACTCGCACTTCTTTGCCCGGGCAGGCTAAAACCTCCTTAGCGGTTTAGCAGTACTCATGCACGGTCGGCTTAAGCTCTGCGTGGAAGCACCATGCAACCCAAATCAATTCTCCAAGCCCTGATGGGCGGAAACATATGGGGCCAGTCGTTTAAAGGTTGTTAGCATTATGAGCTCGTTAATGGTCATAATGTAAATTGTTCTACATGTGCAACTACAACATGTAATAGTGTATTATTTTTGCTGACAAAAAATGAGAGCAGCTGTTACATTTGTAAATGCTGCATACATTACCCCTTTTAGTACCAAATGGAATCTTCCCCATCATATATAACAGGATACCATTTCAAAATTTAGGGGTGTCAGGTTATGTTTTCTTCAAAATCTATTTGGGAAATGGCTTAGCTTTTCGCAAACAGTGTAGGCCCTGATCAGTTTTCATCCGTTCTGCTCCATGCAGCGATTATGTGCGCTCGCTAGAACCGCCCCAAAAGGACCGCTACGCTACATTGACTGGTTATTTCTGGATTTTTTAACAAAACTGTAGATGGATTCATGTGGGCCTGTGTAGCGATATAAAGTGGGTTTTAAAACGGCTTTCTTTACACGGAGTCGTGATGGGTTTGTTTGTCTACCATTACGCAAACACGCCTATACAAATACATTGCCAGCTTTATCGCCGAAAAAATGAGAAGTTTATGATGAAAAATTGTGATATTTTTCTTATTTCTGCTCAAAATATAGATTGTGGGCACTCGTTAGAACCGCCTCATCTATATTTTAGAGCAGAAATAAGAAAAATATGGTATACCCCCGGAAACCCCAGTTTTACTATATAAAATATGAGGTATGAGGATGTCAAAATTATATAGACGTGTTCTTGAAATGGAGAAAAGATTCCCTAATGCTAATTTAACGCTCTGCATGCTGGATATTTTTCACAGGAGACGGCATTTTGAAATTTTGTTCTAATTTTCCCAGAAAACAGGATCTGACATCTCATGGAAATTATCTCCTATGGAGACAATTTGCATGAGATGTCAAGTCTTGCTTTCTGCGAAAAATACTGAGAAAAATATCAACAATTTGTCGTCTGCTGAATTCGCCTAGAAAGTGGTAAAGAAGACATTCACTTTTTTTTAACAAATCCAAATCATCCATTAGCATTCATTAAATTGCTCGCTGGTGTAACATGTAAATATAATTGAGTCTGCGCAACACAAAATCTACAATAAGACTTGTGCGACAATCGACACACTGTGTGATCAGAGCCTTCACAGATCGCATGCACCTTTAACAGGCGCGGAGATATACTACAAGCCATAGTGAGTGGCTGTGCAGACTGAACTGAGTGTTTTCTGGTCGCATAAGTCTCATTGTGGGATTTGCCGTGCGCCGACTCGGCTGTTTTATTTATTTTCTTATGTATTTGTGTTTTAACCATAAAGATAATTCACTCTTGTGAGATATTTCTTGCTGTCGTGTCTCTGTATACTAATGACAATTTCGGAAGACAAATTATGATGATTTTCTTATTTCTGCTACAGTGAAACCTTGATGGCTCGAACACTGATGGCTAGATTACCATGGCTATTTCAAACTCATTCTTGAGTAGGGCTGGCTATTCGGAGCTGAAAAGATAATCGATTATCATTCCTGTCATAATCGATTAGTAATCATTGAAGATTTGGTCATAATTTCACCTGTCTGGCTTTCTATCTGAGCATGACTCCTACCATATGCAGAACTTTTCCATATATATTTGAACAGACATGCCTGAGCAAACAGTGTAGACCCAGATGGGACGCCGCAGAACGCGGCGTCTCATCTGGGTCTGCACTGTTTGCCACTCATACAGCTATTTTAGGCACAACTTTGGGTAGTAAATTGTACTTATCAAATAAGCGATTGCAAGCAAATCAGTAATGATAATAATTTTTGTGGAATTTATCGATTGAATAATCGATTATCCGATTAATCGTGTCAGCCTTATTCTTGAGTCCCTTTGAAACTATTTCCCATGCCTGCAGTTTTGTTTGTATGTTTCATTAGAGGGTTAACGTCCCCGTCAAAACTGTGTAGGTCATTTTGGAGAAGTTGCTTCCAATTTTGTGGGACTTTTACCCAACACTGAGATGAAATGACATCTCATACCCTGTTGCCCAATGAAACCAACAGGAGTGTTTTCGTGATGTTAACCCTCAGTTGGGCCCCGTCAAGCGATTTTGGTACTTATCGCCTATGCGAGCAGCGAAGGTTCAGGCGAGCCTGCGCATCCGCGCAGTCTCGCCAGAACCTTCGCTGCTCGCTCATACAAGCAGTGAATCAAGAGGAACCTTCAGACAGAAAGCCATATCCCTGGCCCCTCTGAATGGCCGGGCATGCGCAGTTAAAATTTGTCATGACGGAATGCTCGAAGACACAAATTCGCTTGGCGGGGCCCAGTTAATCGAAACGTCCTGTCAAGGAACAAATGTTCATGGACCCAGTAGTATTCAAGCCATTTAAGTTTTACTGTTGTTCGTTGGCCCCCGCCCATCGGGGCTTGAATAAATAGATGGGCTGCATAATGCTTCCACGCAGAGCTGAAACCGAACGCACACACGAGAACTGGTACACCGCTTGGAAGATCTAAGCCTGCCCAGGTAAAGCGGTGCGAGTCGGACCGTCCGTGCTTATAAAACCTATTGGTTTCATTGGACGACAGGGCTTGAGATGTAGGTTCATCTCAATGTCGGGTAAAATTCCCATGAAATTGGAAGCAACGTCTCCAAAATGACCTATACAGTATTGACAGGGACGATAAACCTCAAATCAAACAAACAAACTAACAAACAAAACCTTTTCTGTTCACTAGGGTTTTGCATAAGACATGCTGTCTTGTTAATGTGATATTTATTTTGTTCTTTGATGTTTTAATATGAAAATGAATAAAATGAAATATTAAATGTATTTATTGTTTATATTTCTTTCGCGTGATAGCTCAGTGGTTAGTGCACTTGCCTCTGATGCTAGAGGCCCCCGGTTCGATCCCCGGAGGCGGTGATTATTTAAAAGTGCACCGTCCTTGGGATCGGGACGTTAACTGGAGGCCCCCTGTGCAGGAAGAGTCATCTCCTGTGCAGGTTAAAGACCCTTACCGTAATTGCATGATTACTGTGTAGGCTTTCAACCCTGCAACCTGGAGTGTGTGTAATGTACACCTGCGAGTAATGGTCAAATGTGACCGATCGCAGTATAAGAGAAGAAAAGAAGAAGAAGAAAAGAAGAAACACATTTCATTACGAAAACATATAGATTGTGGGTACTCGTTAGAACCGCCTCATCGAGGCGGTTCTAACGAGTACCCACAATCTATATTTTAGAGCAGAAATAAGAAAAATAAGTTTTACCACTGTTCACCCCAGTTTTACTATACAGAAGTGGGGTTCAAGGGGGTCAAAATTATATAAATGTGTTTTCGTGATGTGTTGCAGTAAAATCTACACAATGTCACCCCTGTTTTCCAAATATGGGGTGCCGTTTCACTATTTAATCCCTATTTATAGATATCCATAATTATTTATGGTTATCCATTATTCGAATAATGGATATCCATATGTATTTGTGGATATCAACAATTATTTATGGATAGCCATTATTCGATTTAATGATATCCGTAATTCGATTGATGGATATCATTATTTCAGATCGATTTATGGATAACCAAAATTCCAATTATGGATGTCATTAGTTCTAATTATGTACATCCATAATTCGATCCATTTATGGATATCAATAATTCGATTTATGGATATCCATTATTCCTCTTTGCAAATAAATGATGTCGGAAACCAAAAGCTTTAACGGTGGATTATGGATATATCCATACTTCCAAATATGGATATCATTAATTCAGCCCGATTTATAGATATCAATAATTCGATTTATGGATATATATAATTCGAATTATGTATATCCATTATTCGGCTGATTTATGGATATCCATAATTTGAATTATAGATATCCCTAAATCGAATTATGGATATCTATAAATATGGATTAAATAGTAAAACGGCGCCCCATATCCAACAGTCAAAATCATTCTCCCAAAGCTTTTCGCTGTGTATTAAACCATGAACAAGTCCGGCCTAGACCCCACTTTATATTTAGAAAACTGGGGTTTACGGTTGTATACGATATTTTGTCTTATTTCTGCTCTAAGACATAAGTTGTGGGTACTCGTTAGAACCGCCTCAACGAAGCGGTTCTAATGAGCACCCACAACCTTGTTTGAAGTATAAATAAGAAAAACATCACGGATTTTCAGCAGAAAAAAAGCCATTTTGGAGATGTGAAAAAATGCACTATGCCACATGGGTATTTATCGTAATGGCTGAGCAGCCACCTCCTCCACCAGCCAGAAACCAATCTACCCCTATTAAACAACCTGAGTAAAACTGGAAATCAATACGTAAACACGCCTATTCCAATAGATTGAAAAATTTTCCACCAAAAATGACATTTTACAAATAAAAATCCTGATATTTGTAATATTTCCACTCAAAACATAGACTGATGGTACTCATTAGAATCGCCTCGTTGAGGCGGTTCTAACAGCCTTCTAACGAGTACCCACAATGTATGTTTTTGCGAAAAAAATCCTGTTTTGGTATAACACTGAGAGGACCAAGGTGGTCCTGTATCGCTCACCTGAGGTAACAGATTCAAAGTTTCAGGAAGTGCCAACCTTTACTGAAGGATTGATTGGAGGACAAGGTGATGACATGGTAAGCATTTTCTGCAATCAAGTAGAATGTAACCCTATGATAAATCAGCTGACCTCACCGGTTTTCAAACTCATTCAAGCTTTTATTCCTGACTTGCTTATATGTAACTTTCAAGAAGATCCGATATAAACTGAATGGGCTATGGTGATGACAAGGTCAAAAATAAGGAATTAACTGCTGCGATCAAAGGGATGTTACTCTATAATATATATGCAAACCTCATGAGTTTTCAAACTCTTTCGAGCTTTTCTGCCTGACTTACTTGTTTGTAAGTTTCATGGAGATCTGACCGAAACTGAAGGGACAGCAGTAATGACAAGGTCGAAAATGGGCATTTTCAGCCAAGCTGGGGACATAACTCCGTGATTAATTGAGTGGCATTGCTAGGTTTCAAACTTGTCTGAGCTTTTATCTCTAACTTACTAACATATAAATTTCAAGAAGATCTGATGAAAACTGAAGCAGTTAAGGTAAAAAAGAGGTATTTTCTGGAATCCAAGGGGTGTGACTCTATGATAAATAGGCTGACCTCATCAGTTCACGAACTCATCCATTTTATCCCTGACTTACTAACATGTAAGTTTCAAGAAGATCCAATAAAATTGAAGGAGCTGTTAAAAACAGGCATTTTCTGTAATTAAGGGGGACAAAACTCTCTGAAATATAGGCTGACATCACGTGAACAAGTCCGTGAGATGAAGACCCCCCTAAACCCCACTTTATATAGAGAAAACTGAGGTTTAAGGGGGTATACATTATTTTTCTTATTCTTGCTCCAAGACATAGGTTGTGGGTACTCGTTAGAACCGCCTCATTGAGGCGGTTCTAACGAGCACCCACAACCTATGTTTGTAGTATAAATAAGAAAATTATCATGGAATTTCATCAGAACAGTAGCCATTTTGAAGGTGTGAAAAATGCACTATGTCGCACGGGTGTGTTATCGTAATGCCTAACCAATTTTTTTTAATTCTGCCAAGGTGTGATTCCTTACTTACATATACATTAGGAAAATATGTCCGTAAGAAATAATGGCGTCCAACATGTTGTCAGAAGGTAATAAATATTAGGCAAACATGATAACATCTTTATTATTTCAGCTTTCAACATAGATTGTGGGTGCTCGTTAGAACCGCCTCATTGAGGCGGTTCTAACGAGTACCCACAACCTATGTCTTCGAGCAGAAATAAGGAAAATAATGTTTACCCCCGTAAACCCCAGGTTTCTCTATATAAAGTGGGGTTTAGGGGGGACTTATTTCACGGACTTGTTCACGTGATGTAAGTTTCAAGACACTTCCATGAAAACTGAAGGGTGCTATGGTGACGACAAGGTCAAAAATAGGCATTTTCAGGAGTAAAGGGGATGTAATTCTATAATAGATAAGCCAACTTGTCAGTTTTTGAACTCATCCAAGCTTTTATCCCTGACTTACTTGTTCGTAAGTTTCAAGAAGATCCGATCAAAACTGAAGGGGCTACGGTAATGACAAGGTCAAAACTAAGCATTTTCAGCAAAGTAGTGGACATAAATCATAATTCCAACTTATCCAAGCTTTTTACCCCAACCCATTCTTATGTCAGTTTCAGGAAGATCCGATCAAAACTGAAGGGGCTCGTTGATGAGAAGGTCAAAAAAGGGCCGTCTTGGCATGTTTTCAAACTTATCCAAGTTTTTATCCCCGGCCACATTACATATGAGTTTCAGAAAGATCCGAACAAAAATGAAGGGGCTATGGTGATGAAAATGTCAAAAAAGAGACATTTTCAGCAATCAAAGGGACGTAACTCTATGATAAATGGGCTAATTTGGCCAGTTTTCGAACACATACGAGATTTTATCTCCAGCCACCTTACATATAAGTTTCAGAAGAATCCGATCAAAACTGAAGGGGGTACGTTGTTGACAAGGTCAAAATCGGCATTTTCAGCAATCAAAGGCAACGTAACTCTATGATAAATGTGCCGACTTGGCCGGTATTCGAACTCATCCGAGGTATTATTCCCAACCACCTAACATATAAGTTTCAGAAAGAGCCAATCAAAACTGAAGGGGCTATGGTGATGACAAGGTCAAGATTTGGCTTTCTTTGAAAAATGGGCCGATTTGGCTGGTTTTCGAACTCATCTGAGGTTTTATCCCCAGCCGCCTTACAAATAAGTTTCAGAAAATACCGATCAAAACTGAAGGGGCTATGGTGATGACAAGGTCAAACATCGACATTTTCAGCAATCAAAGGGACATAACTCTATGATAAATTGGCCGACTTGACCGGTTTTCGAACTCATCCGAGATTTTTCCCCAGTCACCTTACATATACGTTTCAGAAAGATCCGATAAAAACTAAAGGGGCTACATTGATGACAAGGTAAAGAAACAGCATTTTCACCAATCAAACGGACGTAACTCATAAATGGGCCGACTTAGCCGGTATTCGAACTCATCCGAGGTTTTATCCCCAGCAACCTTACATATAAGTTTCAGAAAGATCTGATCAAAACTGAAAGGGCTACGGTGATGACAAGGTAAAATATCGACATTTTCAGCAATCAAAGGGGACGTTACTCTATGATAAATGGGCCGACTTGGCTGGTTTTCGAACTCATTCGAGGTTTTATCCCCAGGCACCTTACATATAAGTTTCAGAAAGGTCCTATCAAAACTGAAGGCGCTACAGTGCGGACAAACATTCTCCGATTGTAAGTCTATGGGACATTGTGGTTGCCATAGCAATCAAAGTTTTCGTGCGATTTCGAAAAAAAGCTTATGTCATCAATGCCCCACCAGAGGCATGCTACAGATGAGAAATGAATGAGATCAGCCTGTAGGCTGCAGAGATATAGCTGCTCAAAAGTGTGGACGGACGCCGGACGCCGGACGATGGACGACTCAGGACCCACTAAACTATAAGCTCCCCTGGAGCCTTCGGCCCAGGTGAGCTAAAAAGTGTGAGTGGAGATGATCAAGCATATAGGCATATTTGCGTGATATAAAATAGATAATTTTCTTTTCTTTTGTGTTTACGTTTCTCAAAATCACCATCGTAAAATAAAACATAAGCAAATAAAAAGAAATATAATTGATGAATAGGTGTCAGATAAGTACAACTCATTTGTCACCACTCCATGATAAATACATGCATTTGCTTTTATGTTACATGCATGTATACTCATCTTTTGTCTGTCAGGGCAAAGGCAAAACACCTCCGAAATTTCCCTAAGCTGAAGAGCAATCTGCCTTTAGCAGTCAGTTTTGGGGGTTTCCTGGGTGACTGCTTATTGGTAGTGGCATTACATTTCACAGTATACCGTATACTGGAACAGATAGGTCTAAGCGATCAGTGCAAACCCAGATCAGACTGCTTCTGATCAGGGTCTACCCTTTTGGCCATTCAATCTGCACTTTCTGGACTCCTTGCTGGATCGGGAAACAGATTTGTTGAAAGTTTAGGAGAATAACAGCAAGTCCTCCAGGTGTCCGAAGTTTTACGATATTTAACAGATTTTTGCCTACGTCCATGGGCATAGACAGTATAGGGGTAGGGTTTACCACGGAAGTAAAGCCACTAGTTACCCACAATGCAGTTTGAGCTTGATAGTTATGCAACAACAAGCATAAATAAGCTTTCACAAGAAGAAGAGCGGTTCATATCAAGTATATTGAAGTTGTACATGTGTAATGCAGTTTGAGCTTGATAGTTATGCAACAACAAGCATAAATAAGCTTTCACAAGAAGAAGAGCGGTTCATAACAAGTATATTGAAGTTGTACATGTGTCTTTTTAAAGATGAAAAAGTACTTTTTTGACAAAATTACAGCATTTGCAACTTTGAAATTTCAGACATTATACTTCAGTCTGTAGGATCCTGGGTGCAGACTAGCCAAACACAGTTAATTGTATAAAACACATTCCTGGGATATAACTCTAGACATTCACATTTAATATGTGCAACGCGTAGACCTAGCTTTTTGTAAAAAGCTATACTTGTTAATGTAGTCTGGGCTAAGACTTCCCAGTGCACATGAAGATCAGCGGCCGGCAATCATTATAACACAAGGCAGAGCCGGTGCACAGACTTATCTTAGTCTTCGAGTGGCGCATACATTACGAAAACACGCCTATACAAATACACTATAAACTTTACCACCGAAAAAAATGCAAATTTGAAGATGAAAAATTGTGATAATTTTCTTATTTTTGTTTAAAATATAGATTGTGGGTACTCGTTAGAACCGCCTCATCGAGGCGGTTCTAACGCGTACACACAATCTATATTTTAGAGCAGAAATAATAAAAATGAGGTATACCCCTGTAAACCCCTGTAAACCCGTTTCGCTATATAAAATGGGGTTTAAGGGGGGGGGGGTGGCAAAATTGTATAGGCGTGTTTGCCTGATGTCCCTAAAGAAAAGATTTCGCTTGAATCACCTCATTTACGAAATTTGTTGAACGAGCGAGTTTGTTTGTTTATTTGTTTGTTTGTTTGTCTGTTTGTTTCGGTGTTTAACTATCCAGTCAACACTATAAAGGTCATATCGAGGCGATCAGCAGCTTTTCCATGGAAGGCTTTACCTTAAGCGATTAAACAGTATAGTGCACATTCTTTCGCAAGAAACTAAGGTAAACGCGTTTATAATGAATTGTATCTTTTGCTACTATTTGCGAGCCGAAAAAAACATTAATACATTAAGGTATTTTGGCTACCTATACAGGGTTTTTCGTGGTCTAGCAGGTAAAATCATTCGGTGTCTCACTTGCTATGGTATGGCCTGTCTTAGGACATATGTGAGAAGAGAAGGCTACGGAAGGTCAGGTATTTCTTCTCCGGATACTCCTGTTTTCACCCACCTCTGATTAACGATCGGCTCAAAATAAATGAAATAATCGTGAAAATAATAAAAAACTTTTCGTACACACTGGCCTGGCCTAGCCAAGCGAAAAGGCATCTTCAACGATTGCTACCAGCGAGACTCCAATCAGCCTACGCATACGCGCAGTCTGGCCGATCTTCGCTGTGCAATATTTAACATATATGAGCCGGGGGCGATTCTAACGAGGTCCCACAATCCAAGTTTTGAGCATAAATATGAATAATATCATTTTTATATATATCAGAAAATTTTCTCCTTTTTATTGGGGGGTGGGGGGTGGGGATTGGGGGGGGGGGGGGTGGGGGGTCGTGGCATGGGGTGATCAAATATTTCAATATTTATGGACGGGTGTTTTCCTAACGGATTTTGTTTGAATTGAGGTTAAAAGTCTCCGTCAACATTATTGAGGTCATTTTGGAGGCGCTGCTTACAGTTTTGTGGAGCTTTTACCTTGAGATGAAATGACATGTTTGTTTAGCCCCGCGGCAGTTTTCGTAATGGAATATTTATCAAGCATTGAAGATAACCTGAAAGTGTTTTTCAATAATCAATTGGGCCCCGTCAAGCGATTTTGGTACTTATCGCCTATGCGAGCAGCGAAGGTTCAGGCGAGCCTGCGCATCCGCGCAGTCTCGCCAGAACCTTCGCTGCTCGCTCATACAAGCAGTGAATCAAGAGGAACCTTCAGACAGAAAGCAATATCCCTGGCCCCTCTGAATGGCTGGGCATGCGCAGTTAAAATTTGTCATGACGGAATGCTCGAAGACACAAATTCGCTTGGCGGGGCTTAATTGGTTAACGCGTCTCCTAATGGGACACTGACCCAGAGTGAAATCCCTTATCAGGCGACACAGAATACCATGTCTGATCAGGGTCTACACTATTTGCTTAAAGCACAGGAAATTAAGGATTAAACTAGACAGTTCAAGCCCAAGTGAAAGACCATTTTTCAAGCTACACTCAGAGACAACCAGGGCTTGAAGAAATAGATGGGCTGCATGATGCTTCCACGCAGAGCTGAAACGGAGTGCACACGAATACTGGTAAACCGCTCAGAGGATCGAAGCCTGCCCAGGCAAATCGGGTCGGACCATCCGTGTTTATAAACCCTATCGGTTTCATTGGGTGACAGGGCTTGATATGTCATTTCATCTCAATATCGGGTAGAAGTCCCACAAAATTGGAAATAGCGTCTCCAAAATGACCTTTACAGTGTTGACGGGGACGATAAACCTCAAACCAAACAATCAAATCAGAGACAACCGACCCACTAATCCTGTCAGTGGTTTGATTCTTTTTTTATTTTTTTATTAATTTAGTTTTTTTTTTTTTTTTCCATTTTGAATATGCTTGACACAGCAAATATTTTTGCTGACATACGCATTATCTTTTTGGTATACTAAACAAAACAAAAATGGTTGAATTAAAAATCGAATCCATATATGATGCGTAAAATTTTCTCCACCAAAATACGGTAAGGCTAATTTTGACCTCCTTAAACCTCACTTTTATATAGTAAAACTGAGGTTTACAGGGGTATACTTTTTATATTTCTGTTCTGAAACATACATTGTGGGTACTCGCTATGACAGCCTAACCGAGTACTCACAAACTATGTTTTCAGCAAAAATAAGAAAAATATCAGATTTCATTTTTATCAGAATATTCTCATTTTTTAGGTGTTAAATTTTCAAGATATCTAAATAGGCGTGTTTTCATAATGCAGTTCCATTTCCAACTAAAGGGACTAAGTTTTGTATAGTTATATCCTTTTGAAGCAAAGAAAGAATACACCAAATAAACTAATATTGCGGAACCCGAAAAGGGACATGAATTTTTTTAATATGTTGTGCGAACAAGATATTATCTTGTGCGGACAAGACAACATAATTTATCTTGTGCGGACAACATATTATCTTGGGCGCACAAGATAATATCTTGTTCGCACAACCTATTATCTTGTTTGCACAACAAAGATCTTGGGAAGTTGTGCGAACAAGATATTATCTTATGCGGACAAGATATTATCTTGTTCGCACAAGATATTATCTTGTGCGGACAAGATATTATCTTGTGCGGACAAGATAATATCTTGTGCGGACAAGTTATTAAGTTGTGCGCACAAGATAATATCTTGTCCGCACAAGATCTATGTTGTGCAGACAAGATATTATCTTGTGCGGACAAGATAATATATTGTTCGCACAACTTAATATCTTGTGCGGGCAAGATAATATCTTGTCTGCACAAGATAATATGTTGTCCGCACAAGATATTCACTAGATAATATCTTGTCCGCACAAGATCTATGTTTTGCAGACAAGATATTTTCTTGTGCGGACAAGATAATATCTTGTTCGCACAACTTAATATCTTGTGCAGACAAGATAATATCTTATCTGCACAAGATAATATGTTGTCTGCACAAGATGTACGTAAAATACTGGACGGCATCTTGCGCAGAACAGTACGGCGCTTTGCTGTGAACACATATACATAAAGTTCTATGACGGAGATGTATTCTAGCACGTTTTACAACTGTCAGTCTTGGAATTAACAAAGGTTTGTCGGACATAGTCTGCCTTTCGTCGCTTCTTTTATTGTCTGTTTCCTTTTTATAGCTAATCCGAACATTTGGGACAGAAGGGTTGGGCTATACAAGTTATGATCACAACATCCTTTACAGCATGGAAGCGCAGATCTTGTGAAACCCAGGTGATTCAGTTTCTTTATGACCTTACCAGATAACGTTTAAATGGTCAACAAACAGATCTGATCCTATTAGCTTTTAGAAAGACCATTGACAGGGTGAACCGTCTGAGGCTCCCCCACAAACTACAGGTACATGGTGAAACCATCCAGCGGATTAAGTTATTTCTGGCTGGGAAAGTCATACAGTTGTACTCGAAGGTGGGGTCTCAGTATAAAATTTGCTGATGATACTTCGTAGTACCAGACTATAATTCGCTCTGATTACTCCGCCACCCTCCAGATGGACTTGGACTCAGTCCAATCATGGGAATCTCAATGGGACATGGAATTCAACCCTTGTATGTTCAAGTTTTATACAGAAACTGGGCAAAAATTTCAGCCATCACATCATATATGTTTTCTGGCGAAAGAATGTACTGTTCTGGCTAACCGCTTACGTATGCCCAGGAAACGTGTGGCTAGGTAAACTGGTCGGCTCAAAAAATAACCTAAAATAGTGTTGACTGGGCTGTTAAACTGCAATGCAAACAAACATCATATATGAATAAAAGGATCATCCATGTTTTTGATGCATTAACAATTGTCGAGTCCCGGGATAGATAGATGGATAGATGGATGGATGGATGGATAGATAGATAGATAGATAGATAGATAGATAGATAGATAGATAGATGGAGATAGATAGATAGATAGATAGATAGATAGATAGATAGATAGATAGATAGATACATACATACATACATACATACATACATACATACATACATACATACATACATACATACATACATACATAGATAGATAGATAGATAGATAGATAGATAGATAGATAGATAGATAGATAGATAGATAGATAGATAGATAGATAGATAGATAGATAGATAGATAGATAGATAGATAGATAGATAGATAGATAGATAGATAGATAGATAGATACATACATACATACATACATACATACATACATACATACATACATACATACATACATACATACATACATAGATAGATAGATAGATAGATAGATAGATAGATAGATAGATAGATAGATAGATAGATAGATAGATAGATAGATAGATAGATAGATAGATAGATAGATAGATAGATAGATAGATAGATAGATAGATAGATAGATAGATAGATAGATAGATAGATAGATAGATAGATAGATATTCGGCCATTATTCTGTCAAGGCAGATTTATCATATGACGTCGCGTCTAATTTTGTAATAATGCCATGTAATATTTTCGATAATCCACTAGTGGATTAAATATGCAAATTAGCTAGATTCGTCCCATAACGTTACATGTACGAAGTCCTTAACGACGGAATATTGACATATTTGTAAACAGTCGTGAATAAAATGCGTTTTAAATGTCATATGATAAATAGAATCTTGCATTCGTGCTCGTGTATTACTGAATTTATTAAATTCGTTGAGGAAAAGGGATAAAATGCTCGGCAAAGCCTCGCATTTTATCCCTTTTCCTCAACTCGTTTAATAAATTTAAAAATAAACTCGTTGAGGAAAAGGGATAAAATGCTCGGCACAGCCTCGAATTTTATCCCTTTTCCTCAACTCGTTTACTAAATTCAAAAATACATGAACACTCATGTAAGATCCTCTATAAAATCAGTAAGAGCATCTCTTGTGCAGTTCCATACCTACATCTCATTGACTCAAGGTTCTCGTATTTACAGATAGCTCGATATAACAATGAGTTCACCGCCCGTACGTAAACCATGCAAACAACAATAGCAAATATATATTTCTATATAACTACTTTAAAGTAATATGTCTAGAAAAAAACTATTAATTCGAAATCTTAAGCAACGCACAGTCTCTATTCCGTATTCTTTTTTTATACAACTGGATTCGATACGCGATATGACAACAATATTAATGTCTGTCGCGCAAAACAATTCAGTAATAAATAGATATTATAAACAAATTTATTATCAATATGCACGGCCAGTATTGAGGCCCAAAACAACAAAATAAAGTAATATTCAGCAATTCAGCATATCAGCGTTTTAATCACTTTCTGCTGATCAGCAACCTGTTGAATTCAGCAGTTTTTCAGCGTTATAGACATGGGCTTTTACCCGACATTGAGATGAAATGACACCTCAAGCCCTGCCGTTCAATGAAACCACAGGGTCTTTGTACATGGACGGTCCGACTCCCACTACTTTGCTTGGAAGGCTTAGACCCTGTTAGGCTTAGACCCTGTAAGCGGTGCCAGTAATCAGGTGGGGTTGGTTTCACCATGCAGCCTATTTACCCAGGTACAACTGAAACACACACGAATGAGAAAGATGCTGAGTTTCCATACGCGATGCGCTTAGACACATTATTATTATTATTATTATTATTATTATTATTATTATTATTATTATTATTATTATTATTATTATTATTTGCAATTGTATGCATGCGAATACATGCATTTGCCAATCTTTACCTATGTGCGTTAAATAAATTCAAACAATAATAATAAAAAAGAGGACCATGATGGTCCTATATTGCTCACCTGAGCTAACAGATTAGAAGTTTCAAGAAGTGTCAATCTTTACCGAAGGATTTATGCTGATGACAAGGTCAAAAACAGGTATTTTCAGCATTCAAGGGAACGTAACTCTCATTATGAGAGATAGGCAGACATCACCAGTTTTCAAACTCCATGATCTGAGCTTTCAATCCCAACCTACTTATATGCTAGTTTCAGGAAGATTCGAACAAAAAAAGGTCTCATGGTGATGACAATGTTCAAAATAGGCATTTTCAGCAAAGAAGGGGACTTAACTCTGGGAGTAATGTGCCAACGATGTTAGTTTGCAAACACATTCAAGCTTTTATTTCTGACTTACTTATATCTAAGTTTCATGAACGTCTGTTCAAAACTTAGGGACTTATGATGATGATGACAATTTCAACCAAGCCTCCTTCTTATGGTGGTCTATATATCAGTGAAGTTTCGTCCACATATTCCATTTAGTAAAGGAATTAGTGCCGAAAACATTTAATGGGAATTGTTTACGATCTTAACTCCGTTAAATGGCAACGTTTTTTGCCAATCAACAATCCCAAACCATTCATACCCAATACCAATGTGTATTAAAAAACTGAAGAAAATCCGTGAAAAAATGTTCAAGTTATTGATCGGAGACGCCAAAACATCCCTAATTTTGAACTAAAAAGGACCGTAAGTCTGTCAGACGTTAATGGATTTTGCCAATTAACAATCCCATATCAGTCACTCCCGGTACAAACATCTTTGCAAAATTTTGAAGAAAAAAAAAACAATCCATGAAAGACTTCTCAAGTTATCGATTGGAAATGGTGCGGACGGACGGACAGATGGACGGACAGACACTCGAAGGTATATCATATTACCCCACCACTATCGTGTGGTGGGGTATAAAATGGACATTTTCAGCAAAGGGACATAACTATGATAAATAGGCCGACCTCACCAGTTTTACAACTCATCCAAGCTTTTATCCCTGACTTACTTACATGTAAGTTTCAAGAAGATTCGGTCAAAACGGTCAGCCCCGATAGCGCAGTGGCTAACGCGTTCGACTCATGATCGGGAGGTTGTACGTTCGAATCCGGCACCCGGTATCGGGATGTGTCCTTGGGCAAGACACGTAATGACACTGCCTTATTCCACCCAGGTGTAAATGGATAGCATTGGAAACGTCCGGAATGAGTGTTCGAGAGCGATCAAATAAGCTTGAAGCTTCCATTGCAATCGAACTAAAATAAATTAGTATAAACTAAAACTGAAAAGGCTACGGTGATTACAAGGTATAAAACAGGCATTTACTGCAAACAAAGTGATGTAACTCTATGATAGATAAGCCAATCACGCTGGTTTTTGAACTCATTCGAGCTTTTATCCCGACTGACGTATAGGTAAGTTTCATGAAGATCCAATCAAAACTGAAGGGGAAACAGTAATGACAAGGACATTTCAGCAAAGTAGGGGAAAAACTCTGTCAGTAATAGACCGACATCGCTAGTTTTCGAACTCATCAGAGCTTTTATCCCTAAAATACTAGTTTGTAATTTTCAAGAAGATATGTTCAAAACTGGAGGAGTTAGGGTGATAACAATGTCAAAAACAGGCATTTTCTGCAATCAAAGGGACGTAACTCTATGATAAATGGGCCTACCTCGCCAGTTGTTAAACTCACCCAAGCTATTTTCCCTGACTTACATACAAGTAAGTTTCAAGAAGATCTAATAAAATCTGAAGGGGCTACGATGATGACAAGGTCAAAAATAGGCATTGTCTAAAATAAAGGGGGACATAACTCTCTAGAATATAGATCGACCTCCCAGTTTTCGAACTCATTAGAGCTTTTATTTTTGACTTACTTGTTTGTAAGTTTCAAGAACATCCGATCAAATCTGAAGGGGTTACGGTGATAACACGGTCAAAAATAAGCATTTTCAGCAAATTAGGAGACATAACTCCATAAGTAATCATCCGATACCACTAGTTTTCGAACTCATCCAAGCTTTTATACCTGACTTACTTGTTTGTAAGTTTCAACAAGATCCGATCTGAAACTGAAGACTCTACAGTGATGATAAGGTCGAAAAAAGGCATTTATGCAGAATATGGGCGATGACCTCGTGACATTACGAAAACACGCCTATACAAATACATTGCCACCTTTATCGCCGGAAAAATGAAAATTTTATGATGAACAAATGTGACATTTTTCTTATTTCTGCTCAAAATATAGATTGTGGGCACTCGTTAGAACCGCCTAATTGAGGCGGTTCTAACGAGTACCCAAAATCTATATTTTAGAGCAGAAATAAGAAAAATAAGGTATACCCCCGGAAACCCCAGTTTTACTTTATAACAGTGGGGTTCAAGGGGGTCAAAATTTTATAGGCGTGTTTTCGTGATGGTAATCGGCAACAACCGCTAGATTTTGAACTCATACGAGCTTTTACCCCTGACTTACTAGTTTGTAAGTTTCGAGAAGATCAGATAAAAACTGGAGGTGCTACGGTGTTGGCAAGGTCAAAAACAAGCATTTTCAGCATAGTAGGCGACATAACTCCGTAAATAATGGACCGATATCGCTAGGTTTATTTTTCACTCATCAGAGCTTTTACCCCTGACTTACTAGTTTGTAAGTTTCAAGAAGATCGATCAAAACTGAAGGGGCTACGGTGATGACAATGTCAAAAATAAGCATTTTTCAGCAAAGTAGGGGACGACAAAACTCCGTGCGTAATCGTTCTACATCGCTAGATTTCGAACTCATCCGAGCTTTTATCCCTGTCCAACTTGTTTGTAAGTTTCAAGAAGGTTCAATCAAAACTGAAGGGTCTACGGTGATGACAAGATCAAAAATAAGCATTCTCAGCAAAGTAGGGGACATTCCTCCGTGAGTAATCGACCGACATCGCTAGTTTTCGAACTCATCCGAGCTTTTATCTCTGACTTACTTGTTTGTAAGTTTCAAGAAAATCCGATCAAAAATGGAGGGGCTACGGTGATGGCAAGGTCAAAAACAAGCATTTTTTCAGCATAGTAGGCGACATAACTCCGTATGTAATGGACCGATATCACTAAGTTTTTTTTCACTCATCCAAGATTTTATCCCTGACTTATTTGTTGGTAAGTTTCAAGAAGATCGATCAAAACTAAAGGGGCTACGATGATGACAAGGTCAAAAATAAGCATTTTCCGCAAGGTAGGGGACATAACTCCATGAGTAATCGACCGACATCGCTTGTTTTCGAAATCATCCGAGCTTCTATCCCCGACTTTCTTGTTTGTAAGTTTCAAGGAGATCCGATCAAAACTGAAGGGACTACGGTGATTACAAGGTCAAAAATAAGCATTCTCAGCAAAGAAGGGGACATAACTCCGTGGATCGTCGACCTACATCACTAGGTTTCGAAATCATCAGAGCTTTTAACCCTGACATAATTGCGCATACGTTTCATAATGATCCGATCAAAACTGAAGGGGCTACGGTGATGAGAAGTCAAAAATTGGCATTTTCAGCACGAAGGGGGCGTAACTCTATGATTAACTGGCCGACTTGGGCGGTTTTCGAATTCATCCGAGTTTTTATCCCCAGCCACCTTACATATAAGTTCCAGAGAGATCCGATTTAAACTAGAGGGGCTACAGTGATGACAAGATCGAAATCAAGCATTTTCAGCAGAATAGGGGACATAACTCCGTGAGTAATCGACCAATATTGCTAGTTTTTCAGCAAAGTAGGGGACACAACTCCATAAGTAATCAACCGATATCACTAGTTTTCGAACTCATCCGAGCTTTTATCCTTGACTTACTTGTTTTTAAGTTCTAAGAAGCTCGGATCAAAACTGAAGGGGCTATGTTGATGACAACGTCAATGATAGAGGCATTTTAAACAAAGTAGCAACCGACATCTTTAGTTTTCGATGACAAGCATTTTCTATGGGACCTTGTGGTGGCCATAGGAACCAAAGTTTTTGTTCAATTTCGAAACAAAACAAAAAAGAGTTTATGTCAGCAATGCCCCGCCAGAGGCATGCTACAGATGAGAAATGGTTGAGATCAGCCTACAGGTTGCAGAGATATAAATGGTCAAAGGTGTGGACTGACGGACTATTAGCTCCCCTGGAGACTTCGGTCCAGGTGAGCTAAAAACATATGATCACATGAAAACAATAAGCGAGAAAAAGCGCAAGAAATACATGTAATTCCTTTTCATTAAAATTGCTCATTTTATTGTATAAAGGGTCAGCATTGCTAAACAGGCTATCTGCAGTAAACTGCATATAACCAATCTAACGTTTTTTGGACTATTTACAGTTGACTATAACTAGCCATTTGAACGATTTCTGGCTATTTGCTGTTGGTTATGGTTATTTGCAGTTGACTGCAAATAGACAGTTTAACGTTTTCTGGCTATTTGCAAATAGCCACTCCGATTAATTTATTTTAGGCTAACCGGTTTTATGTATTAACAATTTTCAAAGCCATAAATAACGTTAGCGCTTTTGTTTATGTACACGGATTATTTATGGCTTTGAAAATTGTTAATACATGAGACCGGTTAGCCTAAAATAGGTGGAATCTTACTTTTAATGTTATGTCAATATTGGACACCCGTATTGTGGATTATTTTGTGAAATTGAATATATACAGTTGTTCATGTGCAAGATACGTGTTTGAAAATTACATTGGAAATCATTTGGGCCCCGTCAAGCGATTTTGGTACTTATCGCTTATGCGAGCAGCGAAGGTTCAGGCGAGCCTGCGCATCGGATGCGCAGTCTCGCCAGAACCTTCGCTGCTCGCTCACACAAGCAGTGAATCAAGAGCAACCTTCAGACAGATAGCCATATCCCTGGCCCCTCTGAATGGCTGGGCATGCGCAGTTAAAATTTGTCATGACGGAATGCTCGAAGACACAAATTCGCTTGGCGGGGCTCATTTCTAAATGGCATGGTAATGATTTTCCATCCTGTGCTGCCATGTTAATAAGACTGAAAAGAATGAAATGTGAACAAAATGCAACCGTTTTATTATATAATACGAATTTTCCAACTTTAATATGAACAAGATGGAAAAAAACGCCTCATTTTAAGATTTTTGACATAGATCTGTGCGTGCTTGCGTGTGTGTTTTACGACCCACCAACAACTCAGGTCATACAGAGACGGGACCTCGGCTTCAAGACTCATCCAAAAGTCTGGAATCGAACCCGCGACCCCTGAGTTATGAGGCGAGTGGCTTAACTACTTTGCCCCGGCCATACAGCTTGGAGAAATACATTGGTGCTTCCACGCAGCGCTGAAACGGACAGCACAGGAGTGCCGGTAAACTGTTTAGAAGATTTAAGCCTGGCCAGGTAAAGTGTTGTTGATCGTATATGTCCCGCTTGTTTGCTTTGGCGGTAGAGCTTGAGATGTCATTTAATCTCAGTGTCGGGTAAAGTCCAACAAAATTGGAAGAATCGTCTCCAAAATGACCCACCCAAAAGTAATGACGGGGAAGTAAAACCTCAATACAAACAAACAACAGCACTGCACGCAGGCTTCTCTTTTTTTTCTCTCTCTCTTTTTTAACATAGATGGCTTTCCGGCTTGGATTTAACTGATAAAAGGGGCGTTTTGTAAAATGCGTCGTTTGAGCAAGGCATTATCGCAACGAATTAAAGGAACTAGACACCCTCCATTAACGCCAGAGGAAGAATCCGTCTGTATTAACTGTGTTTTCTTATTTTTGTCAGTATATTATTAAACTGGACTTTCCTATCAAAGGAAATGAGATATCGTTCAATGACACCGAGTCTACCCATGAGAAAAAGGCACGTAGCTCTCTCTGGTTTATTTTCTTCAGTGACCCTGTACTACGCAACTAACCAACAGGACAAGATGCAATGCCAACCCCAATGGTCAATCTCATGTATGCGGTCAACAAAGGCTCTGGCGAAACTGTGATTATGCGCAGGTTGCCCAGAGCATTTGTCGGCGCCTGTGCGATTAGTACCATGTCTCATAATATCTTCATCCACTGACCTGGTGTTGAGATTAATACCAAAGTCTAAAAATACAATATAGTTTTCCTACAGTGTGTATGATTTCAAATATTTTAAAACACAACATTTAAATATAAAGAGTCTCAAAATGGTGTTACCGGAAACGGATTTTGAAAAAAATGACCGTAGCAGTGACGAGTCTAATAATACGAAAGATACTAATTTTGACAAAACAATGAACTATAGGACGAACCAAGGAGTCGATAATGTTGTGGAAGTGCGGCCATTGATCTCAGGGGAAGTCGACGACAACGGCAAAGACCGTGCAGAAGAAATTATTGTCAGAAATGCTGGTTTACCAGTAGACAGAGGGTGGGCTTGGATGGTCTTACTTGGTAAATATGTTACCCTTCTACCCAGCTGGCACATGACGTTATTGTGACGTCACATCAACGTCGTTACAACGTCATGACGTTTATGCAACTTCAAATCAACGTCGGTGCAACGTCGAGACGTTGCTTCGACGTTGTTTTGTCGTTGACCTAGTGACGTGTGCCTGCTAGGTAGGCTCATGGTGTTTACGCAACGCCGCACCAACGTCGATGCAACGACAGGCGTTGCATAGACGTTGATGCAACGTTGCTTATACGTTGCATGTCCAATTTCTCCAAGGAATAGATGCGGTAAGGTTACAAAAGTCGAAAAAGAATAGGCTAGCTTAACCCTTAATATGTCATGAAAAAATACATCTGAAAATGTCGTCCACGGCATCTTCTTGCAAACTTACAAAAACACATGGTATGGATCCAGATCAGACTGCCCCTACATGAGCAGTCTGATCTGGATCTACATTGTTTGCGAAACTTACTTTTAAAACTACGAGCAGAAGACAACGTAGACGACAATTGTTGTGATTGGCATTTTATGGGATAAAAGTTTCGCAAACACATGCAGCGGGACGAGATAATACAATATTTCGTTGCAGTAATGATCTTTTGATGGGATAATATTACTTTTGCTTTTTAAAGCTCTAAATCTACATTATGGATGATTATTATTGTCTATGCCCACGGGCGTAGACAATCTTATGAATGACTTTTGCTCCGGAAGCATTTAAGCTAGTGGAGCGTGATAGCTCAGTGGTTAGTGCACTTGCCTTTGATGCTAGAGGTCCAGGGTTCGATCCCCGGCAGCGGCGATAAAATTTCGGTGTCCGAACACGCTCCATTGGCATCATTTGCAGGGATGAATGTCATAAAGTGCACCGTCCTCCGGATCGGGACGTTAACTGGAGGCTCCCTGTGCAGGGAGAACCATCCCCTGTGCAGGTTAAAGATCCCTACCGTATTTACATGATTACTGCGTAGGCTTTCATCCTGCAAAACCTGGAGTGTATGTAATATACAGCTGCGGTAATGGTCAAATGTGACCGACGCAGTATCAGAAGATAGATAGATAGATAGATAGATAGAAGAAAAAGTCATGACTAGTTGAATGTTAATTTCTATTAGCATGTCATCCGTGTCATTGTCTACGCCTGTGGGTGTAGACTACCTAAGGCTTACTTCTGCTCCAGAAGCATTAAAGAAAAGGTAATTACTGGCTGAATGCTATATTCTATTGAGTGTTGATTAGTGTTATTTGTTATAATGATTATAAACCATGATTGACCGGAACACTTCCGAAAGTTTATCCAACCCTCGTCGCATACAAAAAAAAACATGTTTTCTGGGCTAACATGATGTTGGCTTCCCTCCCATGATACAGTACATCTTTTTGTTTGTTGTCATTAAAAGAAGGCAGATTTACTGTTCTACTGATTTTTCGTTTCCCTAGTACGAGTGGTTATCATAGTAAAAGATTGGTAGTTTTGTTTATATTTGAAACTGGAGTCAACTTTTGGAATCGTGGGCTATTATACAAGTTTCCGTATTTACTGGCACACTTATACCGGATACACATGAACAGCTTTGTCATTTGGCTTTCCAATCTTATTGACTACACAAATTAATGTGTGCTAAGCGTAGACTCAAGCTTTTTGTAAAAGCTAAAAGCTAATACGTGTAACTGCTTTACATGTACGAGTACATGTAACTATGCGTTAGGAACAGAACATTTAGTACTATAGTTGCCAGTTTGGACAAGAGAGGTTAATCGCTCATGCATCAACTAGCCCAAGAAGTCTTGTTAGGTAAATTGACCGAACTAGTGGTGACTGGAAACTAAACCAAAAATAAAACGAGCCCCGCCAAGCGAATTTGGGTCTTCGAGCATTCCGTCATGACAAATTTAAACTGCGCATGCCCAGCCATTCGGAGGGGCCAGGGATATGGCTTTCTGTCTGAAGGTTCCTCTTGATTCACTGCTTGTATGAGAGAGCAGCGAAGGTTCTGGCGAGACTGCGCGGATGCGCAGGCTCGCCTGAACCTTCGCTGCTCGCATAGGCGTTAAGTACCAAACTCGCTTGATGGGGCCCAAATTATAGCACACCATGTTTACCCCAGGTGTTCCCATTCCCCTTAAGATCATAACAGTAACCCACCCCGAGCAAACCTCAACACTTCTTACGCCATCCACGAGACAGGACGTTACATGACGTTAACAACTCCATTTCAGTAGGAGAGTTGCTAAGGCCGTCGTCAAGGTTTAAATTTTTGTAAGCTTCCGCAAAAAGGATTATTTTTGTAGCAAAAATAATTGTGAAATCGGAAGCTACTTCCGGTCATTTTAACATAAGCATGCAGTCGTCAGTAATGATAAAATTTACATTCAAAAGCACAAATGAAAACATCAACACTTCCTAAAACGTGTAATTACTTCAGTTATGGTTGTCACTGAAATGGAACGTTTTCGAAGCTGCATTTATTAGGTAACCCATTTTTTTTAAAACAAACTTCTGGTCAAACAGTACCGGTCAGTTATTCTGGAATAAAAAATGGTCAGAGAAAGTTTTGGTTCAAATTTTCCTAAAATGTGTGTTATACATTATTCTATCTTTCAACTGAGTATCTGCACTAAAGTAAAAACAGTATTGGAATTGTTGACGTCAGAAGTTGGGTCAATATTTGACCTAGTCGCAACGCTTGCACACACAGATTTTTAAAATACATGACCACAGTGGTCAATACATACGCACAGGCTGCGTAGCGGTCGCATAGGCTTCGTATTTTGGACGCATAGGCTTCGATGAAAAATGGCGGCTGACAGTTCGTCGCTGCAGGTAAGAATCCGTTTTTACGTGAATCTAACTGTTGTATAGCGTTGCCCAATACTGACATCAGCCTTACGGACCACTTTATTAATGTACGGCTTCGTCTGTTGCAAGAAAAAGTTTGAAAAACGGAATATGGAAAAATAGACCCCAAAAGAAATTTGGCATTGAACACAGATTCACCTGTATTTTCACTTTGGTCCGGTCGTCCTATATAACTACAAGTTTTGGGCTGGTGCTCTGGCCGATAAATTGTGAATAAGGATAATGGAATCCCAAAGATAATATGCAACTTTCGTCACATCTTCTGCGAAAAAGAAAAATCTTGATATTTCGATGCAACGCAGGTAGCTTCGTTACCGATTACAACGCAGAGGCTGCGAACTAAATTTGAAAGCCCTGTATTATGTAGCATAATAGCGAATTGTATTTAATTAATATCGAGAAATCAGTCAACCAGCGTTAGTTGGGGATGCTAAAGACATTCTGTTTCATTTATACCGAACACATTTTCAGTCTCAGCTATGCAAATACTACATTTTGATTCGAATGCACAAAATCTGTCAAGTTACACTTATTTACACTACCGTTCATAAACTTGGTAATTCTTCGTCATATCTGTTAAGTATTTAGCCAAACAGTATTTGCACTGTATGAATTTCTGTCGTGTTTTATTACAACGCACGTAGCTTCGGAATTTACGACGAGCAGGTTACAGAGATGGGAAGACGCATTACGAAAGCGCGCCTATTAAAATACCACCAAAAAAGATAAAAACTTTCAGATAAAACATTCTGATAGTTTAAATATTTCTGCCCAAGGTATAGTGTGTGGGAACTTGTTACAACCGCCCGGGCCAGGCGGTTCTAACGCGTATCCACAATCTGTGTTTCTGAGAATCACAACAATTGTCGTCTGCTTTGTCATCTGAAGCTTACTTTAAAAGTCATTTGGACCAATCTCTGACTGCACCCTCTCTAGTCTGATCTGGGTCCACACTGTTTGACTATATGCAAAATATTAATAATAATAAAAAAAGCTAACGAAGCTGCAGCAGACAGTATAAACAGGTTTTCTTACGGTTGATAGTATGAATTTGCATGACTCTGGAAAGAACAACAACCCTTTTAACCTCTTTTTCATGTGATCTGTAATTGCCAATTACGTGTACCAGCACACAAGCCCAGTCTAGATTTTATTTTTACATAGCGCTCTGAAGTCAGAGGAAAAAGACAAACGCTGCTTTAAATAACCGGTTCCCGATTTGTGTACATACTCGTAATCAGCGGCAGTCACGTGGACAACAGAAGGTGAAGTTTGTAAATTTTTTTATTTTTATATTTTGGAATAAATTGCTAGTGTCTGTGCATCTATTTAATTACGCGCACGCGTACGTACACGTATGTATGCACATAGCTCCGCCCCGCCAATCGGGGCTTGAAGAAGTAGATAGACTGCAAGTTGCTCAAACGCTGAACTGAAACCAACCGCTCATGAGTACTGGTAAACCGCTTAGAGGGTCTAAGTCTGACAAGGCAAAGTAGTGCGAGGCTGACCGCCCATGCATATAAACCCTATTGGTCTGATTGGACGGCAGGTCTTGAGATGTTATTTCATCTCAATGTCGGGTAAAAGAAGCACAAAACTGGAAGCAACGTCTCCAAAATGACGTGTATTGTATGACCTCAAACCAAACAGATAATCCAAAATCTACGTTCAAAGTGTTAATGCAGACACTTGTGTGACTTCGTACACTATGTTTGTAGACAGCAAGCTCAACTCTGCACGGGCCTCCATGGCCTATTGGATAAGAGCACTGACTCATAATCATAAGGTCTCTCACTGCTGTGGGTTCGAGCTGGCTCGGATCACATGTGAGGTGCCAAGTTATGCAACGGAAGGTCAGGTGGTTTTTCTCAGGTTACTCCCGTTTTTGGTTAACGGTAGGCTTGATCTTTGTGAAATAATCTTGAAAGTGCCGTTTAACCACCCTTAAAACATAAAGCTCAATAAAAGTGAAGGCAATGATCAAGAATCGACAAAATTACCCCACACCTCCTATCCGACACCAATTGGGAGCTATAATAAGTACATATATGCAAAATAAAAGCTAAAAGGTTGCCTTTGGAAACAAATAACAAATAAAACGAAAATCGGAGACTCGGTTTTATTGAGTCTTTTTATACACAGCAATGTAGTTTGCAAGGCTGCACACGCCTCCTGACACTGTATTTGAGTTTCAATGCATCCAGAATGGGCTCGATAATCCCAAAGGAAAAGACAATAAAACCTGCACTATGATGAAGCACGGGGAGACTTTTTACGGCCACCACCCGGCAGTTAACACCAGCTGCAGTGAGGTAAAATAAAAGCTAAAAGGTTGCCTTTGGAACCAAAGAACACATAAAAGAACGAAAATCGGAGACTCGGTATTAATGAGTCTCTTCATACACAGCAATGTAGTTTGCAAGGCTGCACCGGCTTAAGCGATATTCGATTTTCAATGTAACCAGAATGGGCTCAATGATCCCAAAGGAAATGAAGCACAGAGGGGGGGGGGTTGCTTTGTCTCTGGTCGGGCCCTTTGGCCCCCGCCCATAGGGGCTTGAAGAAATATATGGGTTGCTTCCACGCAGGGCTGAATCCTGCCCGCACACTAGTACTGGTAAACCGCTTACAGGGTCTAAGCCTGTCCAGGAACCGCGGTGCGAGGCGGACTGGCCATGCTAAGAAACCCTATTGGTTTCATCTCAATGTCGGGTAAAAGTCCCACAAAATTGGAAGCAACGTCTCCAAAATGACCTTTACAGTGTTGACGGGGACGTTAAACCTCAAATCAAATCAAACAAACTCTGGTCGGGCCCATCGGAGTCTTTACTGTTGGTTTTCTTTTGCTCCAGCATTTCAGTGGTTTCTTGCTGTCGAGTCCCCAGCGTTGTTTCATCTCTGTGGTTGTTTGATTTTTTTGTGATCACGGAGATGTTGCACTGATGAGTAAGGAGGCCTTCATGCGGACTGAACAAATCATTTGTCTAAATCGCGTCGGAAGTAGGGTGCGAGGATTGTGGCCACGTAAAATCGATTCAAGACCCCCGGTGGAATTCGTTTCACTGACCTTTCCAATGCGGTTCTTCTGTCGCGGTTTATTTTTGTCATGGTTTGTCTTTGAGTGTTTGTATCGTTTATATATATTTTTGATAGCCAATTGGCCATTTATACCGTGGGAAAGTAACTGTCCTTTTAGTTTTCCGCTGTTGATGTTTCCATTAGGGTCTGGTTGTTTCATGTTTCTGTCTCTGAT
This sequence comes from Lucinisca nassula, assembly GCA_963580285.1. Lineage (NCBI taxonomy): Eukaryota > Metazoa > Mollusca > Bivalvia > Lucinida > Lucinidae > Lucinisca > Lucinisca nassula. The sequence continues at coordinate 43,929,308 of OY757010.1, read as the reverse complement.
GGGATATGTGGGCTAATTGTATCGACTCCTGATCATTGCCTTCACTTCTATGTTACGGGGAGACGCACTATAACAATAATAAACCACGACAGAAGAACTGTCTTGGAACGATCAGCAAAATGCATTCGGGGTGGGGGGGGGGGGGGTAGGGGGTGGTGGGGAGGAGGGGGTGGGGGTGCTTAAATAGATTTTACATGGTCATGATCCACTCTATGCTGTCCTTGTTTTCATCAGAACAGCCTACAGAGTCCAGTGCGACAATACTACTGTCAGTGCAGTCTGCTAATAACTCTGTGACAATATGCAGGTGACGTATGCAGAATTAGGTAAAGCGGAGCAAAACAGTAACACGCCCGAATAGAAAGGTTGAATGTTCTGATTTATCAGATTCTATGTGAAAACCAGACATTTCGAAATTTGCGACACAAACCAGCCAATAAGAAAAATATGATTAAGTACCACTCACCGCAAAATGGCTTGAGTATCTCACAAATGGACGCTAGTTGCATATGCCTCGCCTGCTTTGGTTGCCTCTACCATGTCTTTTTCTGTGGGAATTATTGATGCATGTACAACCCACCGACATATATTTTTTTTGTTTGGTTATTTGCCGTAAGATCAGTAAATTCTGCTCTGTTCACAGCAAAAAAAAAAAAAAAACATAGTGACGTCACTGTCTATACTGAAAGTCACGAAAAAAGGAAACAATGAAAGAAAAAAAAAAAGAATTCTCAATTTCCCCGTATTATGTTATATCTGACGACACTGACTCGTAAGTAGAAGTAGAAAAAGGATTTATGGAGTACAGAAGTTGCATAAGACAAGGAACAAACTAGCGTCCGTGAAATGAACACCCCACCCCTTAAACCCCACTTATATTATTATATTATATAGAGAAAACAGGGGTTTGCGGGGGTATACATCATTTTACTTATTACTTTTGCAAAACATAGGTTGTGGGCACTCGTTAGAACCGCCTCAATGAGGCGGTTCTAACAAGCACCCACAACCTACTCGTTAGAACCGCCTCAATGAGGCGGTTCTAACAAGCACCCACAACCTATGTTTGCAGTATAAATAAGAATACAAGAGCACCGCATGCGAGTGCCAACGCTCGGCTGCAAACATTCTAAGTCAAAAAAGGGACATAACTATGCCAAAAATATTTTGAGGGATACCTCACCTTTTGGTATGAGTTCCCCGTTTCATAATGAACAACTAGTCCGAGTTTCAAGTAAATTATGTTCAGTAATGACAGAGATATTACAAAATGTCCAAGTTTTTGCAAAAATACTAAGTCGAAAAAGGGGCATAACTGTGCCAAAAATATTTCGAGGGTTACCTCACCTATCGGTATCAGTTCCCCTTTTCATAATGAACAACTAGTCCGAGTTTCAAGTAAATATGTTCACTAATGACAGAGATATTACAACATGTCCAAGTTTTTGCACGACGACGCAGACGCAGACGACGACGACGCCAGAGCTATGGCAATACCTCGTCGTTTTCTTCGAAAACAGCCGAGCTAAAAATCACGGATTGTAATCTGAAAAAAAAAGCCATTTTGGAGATGTAAAAATGCACTCTGTCGCACGGGTGTGCTACCATAATGGCAAAACATTCTGTATCATAACATAGGAGCATTTGAAAACTAAGCCAAAACACGGCTACACTTTGATTTCTTTTGCCAATTCGTGTTATCACTGCTCGCTATCTTGGTATCTAACGCTTCAACTTCCTATGTATTGAGTTCATACTGGCTTCAGTGGGTGAGATGGCCAGTTTTCAAGAATTTCTGGTCGCAAACTTCTAACACAGGGACTTGAGCCACGTGCGTTGTAATAAAAACACGACAGAAATTCATACAGTGCAAATATTATTTGGTTAAAAACTTATAAATAAAAGATTTGACAAAGACTTGCCAAGTTTATAACCGTAGTGTAAATAATTGTAACCTGAAAGATTTTGTGCATTTGAATCAAAATGTAGTATTTGCATAGCTGAGACTGAAAATGTGTTCGGTATAAATGATACAGAATGTCTTTAGCATCACCAACTAACGTTGGTTGGCTGATTTCTCGATATTAATTTAATATAATTCGCTTTTATTCTACATAATACAGGGCTTTCAAATTTAGTTCGCAGCCTCTGCGTTGTAATCGGTAACGAAGCTACGTGCGTTGTATCGAAATATCAAGATTTTTCTTTTTCGCAAAAGATGTGACGAAAGTTGCATATTAGCTTTTGGAGTTCCTTATTGTTATTCACAATTTATCGACCAGAACACCGGCCAAAAACGTGTAGTTACATAGGACGACCGGACCAAAGTGAAACTACAGGTAAATCTGTGTTCAATGCCACATTTCTTTTGGGGTCTATTTTTCCATATTCCGTTTTTCAAACTTTTTCTTGCAACAGACGAAGCCGCACATTAATAAAGTGGTCCGTAAGACAGATGTCAGTATTGGGCAACGCTATGCAACACTTAGATTAACGTAAAACAGTTTCTTACCTGCAGCGACGAACTGTCAGCCGCCATTTTTCATCGAAGCCTATGCGTCCAAAATACGAAGCCTATGCGACCGCTACGCAGCCTGTGCGTATGTATTGACCAGTGTGATGACTGTGAATAAAACTTATTCAAAATTGAAGCGCTGAAATAAGGCGTGTTTCATCAAAATACGTTATACACCTTGGTTGTTAGGCCAAAACTAAACTAACTGCCCCTGGATTGCTTTATTTTTGTCGGTAAGTTAAGCAGTTTCACACTTTGATAGATAGATAGATAGATAGATAGATAGATAGATAGATAGATAGATAGATAGATCGATCGATCGATCGATCGATCGATCGATCGATCGATCGATCGATCGATCTCTCTCTCTCTCTCTCTCTCTCTCTCTCTCTCTCATGACTGAGTGAGCAGTAGTTACAACTAAAATAAAGCAAAGGCACGATTAGCAAATTTGCATAAAACGGTGCATCGTTGAGCATACCTGATGGAAAAGGTCATTTGTGTTTCGAGGTGGATGGGACTAATTGAAACTGAGGCTGCGCATGAACTGGCAATTAACAGAGTAAGATGCTCATTCTGTCTACATTGTTACTATATACATTGTAAGTTGATCTTGATTATCTATGGGTAAATAAGGTAGTTTTGATATTTCGTATATGACGTCAGTACAAATGTATACGTCACATGTTTTTGTTGTTGTTGTTGGCAATAATGGAAGATGTGTATTGGCAGACTCTTCGAGACTATTTTTGACACAAATGGAGAAATAAATTAAACATCGTGTGTGTAAGGGAGTTCGGATTTGCTGGGAAAACCTGATGAACTGCAGGCGGGGAAATAAATCAGTAGCTGGAGAAATACTTCAGGGTTAGTCTTTTCGTCTCGTTATTTTCCTGTGTTTACAGCCATGTTGAATGGTTTTTGTGGGACACTTCCAGTATGCCGGTCCCCAATAAAGTATGATTTTTATGGTAAAAAGCACGTGTAAAATACTTCCGGGTTTTATATAAGAAGAGCGCGAGCGGCGGGGAAAAAATACGCGTTTTTGTGCATTAAAACCCCCAAAATTGGATTCTACGGGGTAAGTTTAAGGTAAGGTAGGGTAAGGTAAGTCTAAAATATGCTAGAATTCCGAAAATCAAACCGATGACAGAGAAGAAATTATCGGTCACGTGGTACAATTTGACCTCTTGAGATCACGTGACTTATCGGCGTTGACAGAAAACAGCTGATCGTAACAGCAACATCGTAAGAAATTCCATCCCAAACCATCACTGATCCCCTCCATATTTGTATGTTTCCACAATGTTGCAGTCCTCATATCGTTCTTCGGGTCGTCTCCAGACTCACACACCTCGATCACATGCACTCAGGTGAAATCTGCTTTCATCTGAGAAACAGAACTGTACGCCAGTCTTGCAATCGCCAGCTCTGATGTTCTTGAGCAAACTCATATCGCCGGGCACGATGTTGCCTGGTGAGAATAGGCCCTCTTGCCGGACGTCTGGCCCTCAGATCACCTTCATTTAGCCTGTTACGCATTGTTTGACCGGATATCCTTTGACCAATTGCATGCTGGAAATCGATTTGTTCCTGTTCACTGACCGGAAGTAGTTTTTTTTTTTTTTTTTTTTTTTTGAATAAAAAATGGTCAGAAATATATTTTCCTGAAATTTATCTCAGTTGCAGATTATTCAGTTTCCGATTTAATGATTATGGTGAAAAAGTTCCAGTTTATCGCTAAATATCTTAATTTTTGTCTTTTCTGAACCCACTGGAACGATCCAGATTTTTCTCAAGTTTACCGCATTTTTATACACACTTTTTGCTGAGAATCGTGTTTGTTTTGTATTTCATCGGAAAGAAATGCGCACAAAGTTTCATATCTGTCTATTTTTCAAAGGTGAATTTTATCAAACAGGCTAAGTCAAAAGCGTGAAATTCAAACTCGACAGGCATTTTCATCTTTGAATTATAGTCCCATCGAATTTTTGCACGAGAAAAATGTTTTTAAATCTACCTATGCCGGCCTCTGAGATTCGCAACTGTTTATTGAATACTCCTGTAAACCATACTTATACAGAGAAAATGGTATATTAAAGGGGAGTATATATTACTTCCTATTACTTTACTTAAATCAGTCTGTGTCGCCTCATAGGCGCAGTTCTTATGGGTACTAAATACTTTTTTGTGTTTTTATACCCGCTCATCACGAAAACAGGCCTATACAATTCTGACCCCCTTTAACCCCACTTTATATAGTAAAACTGGGGTTTGCAGGGATAGACCTAATTTATCTTATTTCTGCTCTAAAATATAGATTGTGGGTACTCGTTAGAACCGCTCGATGAGGCGATTCTAACGAGTACCCACAATCTATATTTTAAGCAGAAATAAGAAAAATATCCCAATTTTTTATCCTAAAATTCTCAGTTTCCGGCGATAAAGGTGACAATGTATTTGTATAGGCGTGTTTTCGTAATGTTTTCGAAGAAAAATCGTGTATATTGTTTTCGTACCAGAGTTGAGTGGTCGTCAGTCCGTCCGTCACGTTTCTTGTAAATGAATCTCCTCTGCATCCACTGATGTTACACATTTAAAACTTTGCATGTGGAAAGTACATGGTATGTAGATGGCAGCGGGCTACTTTTTTATGACCTTGACCCCCAACATGGCCCCATGGTCAAAGGTCAGAAAGTAGAAAAATAGAAAAAGCGTGTATTTGTGATGGTATACCATGTTTTTTTTTTGTTTTTTTTTTACAAAGAAATGACAAGTCATTTTCTGACTTTTTCAATTTTAATGTTGACAGGAGCCTCAAAAGATCTTAGCTAAAAAGAACCAAACTTTAGATATACTGAAGCCAACTAAATGTACATGTAACTCTCGCGAGAAACATGGTCTATTTTGACGTCACGTAATGTTCATGTGACGTCGCATGAATCAATGTATTTATTGATGTATGAACATCATTGCGTTCCAATATTTTACGATCTCTCTCTCTCTCTCTCTCTCTCTCTCTCTCTCTCTCTCTCTCTCTCTCTCTCTCTCTCTCTCTCTCTCTCTCTCTCTCTCTCTCTCTCTGGGCATGCACTAAATATTACGTAATATTAAATTGTGAAGAAAATGTTTGTTTGTTTGTTTTGAAATTAAAAGCTAATGCGACACGTTTAGGTTATTTCGATCCAGTCAATTTACCCCACCACACATTTTCCTCTCAGTCATATACAAGCGATGAACATTCCTTCGCCAGAAATCGAAATGTCAGTCTAATAAGCTGCAAAGTGTAGCCAAGTTTATTAACCCTTTTCTTGCTGTTCACGACAGCCCCTATTTTGCAAACAGTGTAGATCCAGATCAGATGGCTTCTGAAGGAGCCATCTGATCAGGATCTACACTGTTTGGCATTCAGTTTATGAATTTGTAGCAATAAATTACATCAAGTAATTTGATTGGTTCATAGACAGAAATGGGTGTGGCTTAAATGAATATTCAGCAAGATAAGGGTTTATTACATACCCGTATATTTTCAGGGGCTACTATAGAAATGGTAATTGTGGTCGGCATGCTAAAATCTTCAGGTATCTTTTTCGTGGCATTTCAGGAGCGTTTTGGGTCCAGCTCCTCAATGACGTCATCGATTAATACAGTCGAAAATGCTGTTTGGAGTGTTTCAGGTTTGTATAACATCATGACTTTATAAACAAAGTCGATAATTCTGATATCGAAGCCCCGCTTTTTGGATTTGCATTTGAAGATTTCAAACGGTTTTGTTTCAACTAAAATTTATGTTAAGCACGATGATTTTGATTTTAATTTAGTTAACTTTCCATTTTAGATGGTGATGTTGCTCTTTTGCCATCTAACGGTATTTATGTTTCGAAGCTTATTCGTTCCGCGAGAGTGTCAAGTCATGTAGCTGATTTTAACTCTCGTAATAAAAGTTTATCTGCTAAACTGCTAAATCAGGAATATCGATATCATAAACTTCGAAAAGCCTTTATCGGCGACAATATCAATAAATTTCTAAAGGTTGGGTTACAACGTCTCCAAAATGACCTTTACAGTGTTGACGGGGACGTTAAACCTCAAATCAAACAAACAAAAACATGTAAATTGACTTTTGCTGCAGGGGATGTCAAAGCCTGAGTTTTTTTGTTGTTGTTGTTATTGCTGTTTTTTTTTTTTTTTTTTTTTTTTGAGACATTATATATAAATTAAGAAACATTAAAGGCAAACATAATTTTTCGGAACAATTTCAGAATATTATTAAACGTTACAAACGCATTGGATATATTGGATATATAAATTCTATTCAGCAGTCTTTTGACCAAGTCACGGTCAGACATTATGCTTTCCTCTTTAATTGCATACCGGTGGATCGGGATTCAGACTCCATGATGGCTTTGGCTTAAATCTATTTGCTAGTTGGTCGGAGCCGGAAGTGTTATGTCTGTTGCTTGGTCCAACTGGGTTCCACTGGTGGTTTTCTTTTGCTCCAGTGTTCATGTGGCGCTGCTATGGATGGCTCAGTGCGTTTTACTGTCGGGTCGTCATCCTTGTGTCAACATGCCTTTAATTGTGATTTCTTTGTTTGCCGAGTTATGACAGACTGCATTTATGGTAGTTAACCCAATCATGGTTGGCAACATTGCTACCCTCTTTAATTGCACGCCGGTGGGTCAGGCCTCAGATTCTATGACGGTTCCAACGCAAAGGCTTATTGAGGATTAGAGAGATCTAATTCAAGGTATTGTTGGTTGGTGCCTGATGCTCTGTCGCTGGTCGGCCCCATCGGAGTCTAACTGTTGGTTTTCTTTTGCTCTAGCATTTCAGTGGTTTCTTGCTGTCGAGTCCTCACCGTTGTCTCACCTCTGTGGTTCTTTGATTATTTGTGTTCACGGAGATGTTGCACTGATGAGTTAGGAGGCCTTCATGCGGACTGAACAAATTATTTGTCTAAAATTATTTGTCTAAATCGCGACGGAAGTAAGGGCGAGGATTGTGGCCACGTAAAATCAATTTAAACCCCCCAGTGGAAATCTTTCCACTGACCGTTCCAAGGCTGTTCTTCTGTGGCGATTTATTTATGTTGTTGTTTGTTACTTACTGTGTGTATCACTTGTGGCTTTTTATTTTGGATGGCCATATGGCCATTTTGTGGGAAAGTAACTGTCCTTATGGCCTCCCTTTGTTTAGGTTTCCATTATGGTCTGGTCGCTTAATGTTTGTGTTTCTTTCCCTTTGGTGTCTTTGATGGGATGAGTAAGTTAATTGTATCGATTCCTGATCTTTGTTTTACTTCTACTTTGATTCACTGATGAGTTAGAAAACTGTCACGCGGATCAAACATATACTTTTTTGAACCGCAGTGAAAGTGAGGGCGAGGGTTGGGATCCCGTAATGTTAACTTAAACCCACGAGTAGTTTTACTGACCGTTCCAAGTCGATGCTTTTGTTGTGGTCCCTTCATGTTTTGACAACGGAAACTGACCATTAGTATAGCTTTTCTCTGTATCTTGATTGGGAGGTCATTTGACTATCTAATGATTTGAGGGAAGAAAGTGTCCGTGTATTGATTAATGCCAGCCCCTGCAAAAAATCCGAAATATTGAGTAATGTCTGTTGTTCCGATATTAAGACAAGCTAAAACTAAAACAGTTTTCTTTAAAAACTTAAGGGGATCGGGAACACCTGGCAGATTTTTTCGCCATTTTTCAAAGGGAGACAACTTTCGGGACTTCCTGTTCGCTTTTCGGGACTTCCTGTTCGCCCTTCCCACAGAAAAAGGAGTCTACTCTTAATGGATAGAATTTGATCCTCAGGAGCAATTCTTTCCTTTAAGAGTTGATTCCCGTTGACATGGGAGACAAAAACACTTTTGCAGGAGTTGCCTCCCCTGAATATGTACCCACTCCCTTTAATTTAAAGCTTTCGGCTATTCGATCCTTTTACTGCACGTAGTGTCCTCTAGAAAGAGACAACCTTTTGGTCTGCCCAAAAACGGTCTTAAAGACCATATTTGGACAAGCCCAACGGTAGTCCGAATATGACCCACAAGAGTTTATGTGTCGTTTAAACTCTAACACAATCAATAACATATGTTTTTATTATTATTATTATTGATTTGAGGTTTAACGTCCCCGTCAACGCTGTAAAGGTCATTTTGGAGACGTTGCTTCCAATTTTGTGGGACTTTTATCCGATATTGAGATGAAATGACATCTCAAGCCCTGTCGCCAAATGATACCAATAGGGTTTATTAGCATGGACGGTCCGCCTCGAACCGCGGTTCCTGGACAGGCTTAGATCCTCTAAGCGGTTTACCAGTACTAGTGTGGGGGCCAGATTCAGCTCTGCGTGGAAGCATCATGCAGCCCATATATTTCTCCAAGACCCTATGGGCGGGGGCCGCAATAAAAAATGTAACAACCATTACGAAAACATGCCTATACAAATACATTTTAAACTTTACCACCGAAAAAAGAACGAAATTTGAAGATGAAAATATTTGATATTTTTCTTATTTCTGCTCAAAAAGTAGATTGTAGAATCGCCTCACTGAGGCGGTTTTAACGAGTACCCACGACGTATATTTTAGAGCAGAAATAAGAAAAATATGGTTTACCCCTGTAAACCTTAGTTTTACAATATAAAAGTGGGGTTCAAGGGGGTCAACATTATATAGGCGTGTTAGCCCCCGTCCATCGGGGCGTGAAGAAAAAGATGGGCTGCATGATGTTTCCGCGCAGAGCTGAAACCAACCCGCACACGAGTACTGGTAAACAGCTTAGAGGATCTAAGTCTGCCCAGGCAATGCGGTGCGAGTCGGCCAGTCCATGCTTATAAACCCTATTGGTTTCATTGGGCGGCAGGGCTTGAGATGTCATTTCATCTCAATGTCGGGTAAAAGTCCCACAAAATTGGAAGCAACGTCTCCAAACTGACCTTTACAGTGTTGAAGGGGACGTAAAACTTCAAATCAAACAAACAATATATAGGGTCACTGTAGGTATACGTTCGGACGGATGGGTACATTCGGACACTTTTATTTATCATGTATAGTTTACGTGTGTTACTACTGTCATCCTTAATCGAGCATGCAATATACAACCCAATTAAAACATTTGTTGCTTGTCTAATTCTATTACCTTCATTCCATATTAAACACACTTTATTATTGGTTGAAAAATGTTTACGTCAGAACAACATCTCAAACCGCCAGTTTTTAAAAAAACCTACTTTATGGGCATTTTCGGAATAAAGTAGCTTCAAAATGTATCCTTTTGTTCTTTTGTACCAGCATGCTGATCGTTGCCAGTCAATGGAGGACAAATAATGATTTTTATCACATATTCTCTATATTTTGTTCTTAAAAACATCCTGAATAATATAAGCAACTATAGATAATTCAAAATTTGAAATAATACGCATGATCTCCAAGCCACACACGATCGTATATAAATGTGTCCGAATGTACCTACAGTGACCCCAGGCGTGTTTTTGTAATGGTACACATTTTCGCTTCTAGCTCTCCTGGTGATGACGGTCGGCTTGAAGTTCCTCTCAGGTAGAGCAATCATGATGATAGGATCGGTTGCTCTTTGCGTTGCCTACATCATATCTTCAAGGGCTGAAGACATCAAAGTACTGCTCCTTTCCTATGGGGCCATCCAAGGTATCTGGAGACCTCCAATTCACTTAAGGAATATGGGGACACTTTCAGGGGAGGTAACTGCTTTAAAAGTATTTTGTCTTCCATGTCAATAGGGGTCAACTCTTAAAGGAAAGAAATTGCTCCCCTGAGGAGCAAATTCGTTCCATTAAGAGTAAACCCCTTTTTCAGTGGGACAGGGCTTATAGAAAAGCAAAAAAGAAGTCCCGAAAGTTGTTTCCCTTTGAAAAATGTCAGGTGTTCCCATTTCCCTTAAGAGAACTGAAAATATTGAAAATAAAATCAACACGTTAACTTATCCGCACACGAGTACTGGTAAACCGCTTAGAGGATCTAAGCCTGCCCAGGCAAAGCGGTGCGTGTCGGTCCGTCCATGCTTATATACCCTATTGGTTTCATTGGGGGGACAGGGTTTGAGATGTCATTCCATCTCAATGTCGGGTAAAAGTCCCACAAAATTGGAAGCATCGTCTCCAAAATGACCTTTACAGTGTTGACGGGGAAGTTAAACCTCAAATTAAACAAACAAACAAAACTTGTGAGTCTTTGTCGCAAATGACGTCATTAATATCTGGCTTGAATATAGTAAAAGAAACCGTAGAAATTTTGTTCTGATCAAACTCTCTGCACGAATATTGCCGAGCGCAATGGGGATCGAACCAGCGACCTACTGTCCGACTGAGCCACTGATGTTGGCGTAGTTCATAGTAAGAGAATGTTGAATCTGACAGAGGAGTTTCACGAGCAGTCTCAACATCTGAAAGTTTCGGTCTGTGTCTCATCACGAAAACACATCTATATTATTTTGACCCCCTCGAACCCCACTTTTATATCGTAAAACAGGGGTTTACAGGGGCAAACTCGATGAGGCGGTTCTAACGTGTACCCACAAACTATATTTTGAGCAGAAATAAGAAAAATATCACAATTTTTCATCTTAAAAGGTTCGCTTTTTCGGCGGTAAAATTTACATTGTATTTGTATAGGTGTGTTTTCGTAGTGTAGTCTCGGTTTTACGGACATCATGGAAACAAGTCCGTAAAATGAACACTCCTCTAAACCTCACTTTATATAGAGGAAACTGGGGTTTACGGGGGTATACATTATTTTTTTATTTCTGCTGCAAGACATTGGTTGCGGCTATTCGTTAGAACCGCATCAATGAAACGGTTCTCACGAGCAGAACCTATGTTTGGAGTATAACACATAAATTCACGCATTTTCATCGGTAAATTAGCCATTTCGGAGAAATGAAAGAATGCATTATGTCATACGAGTGTGTTATCGTTATATGAGCCCCGCCAAGCGAATTTGGGTCTTCGAGCATTCCGTCATGACAAATTTTAACTGCGCATGCCCAGCCATTCAGAGGGACCAGGGATATGGCTTTCTGTCTGAAGGTTCCTGTTGATTCACTGCTTGTATGAGCGAGCAGTGAAGGTTCTGGCGAGACTGCGCGGGTGCGCAGGCTCGCATGAACCTTCGCTGCTCGCATAGGCGATAATTACCAAAATCGCTTGACGGGGCCCATATAACCCTCTTTGCGTAAACCTCTGGCGCTACAACGATAAAAAATATCGTGAGTATAAATAACTAAACAAAATATACTTAAGAAATAGGTCAGCTCTAACTGTGATTTGTTGAGTAATAAATCATAGTTTGGACGTCAGTTGCAAAGTAGACTAATCACGAGCGCGTAGCGCGCGTGATTTGTCTACTTGCAACTGACCGACAATTACAGTTTGGACGTCAGTTGCAAAGTAGACTAATCACGAGCGCGTAGCGCTGGTGATTTGTCTACTTGCAACTGATCGACAAACTGTGACTTATTACTCAACAAATCACAAACTAGAGCTGATCTATTTCGATAGGAATTTTAATTTAGTTAAATCGGGAATAAAGTTGTTGTTTCCTTCAAAATTTCACAACTTTTCGCAATTGTTAGAAGAAATCCCGCAAAAATTATCGACTGACACACTGCATTTATACGGACATGAACATGTCCGTCTATGTCCGTCTACAGACTAAGAGGTGCACGCGTTGTCATAACAACGTAATTCGCTTCCCTGATAATATTTTTTGATGGTCAATTCACGTGAATTCTCGGTGAGACTATGCGAGACAACTTCCTGTGTATGGTTCACGCGTTCTTCCATCTAATAAAATGTCTGCCTTTCACACAGTCGGTCCCCAGTCTAGTACAACATTCATCTGTTACGATTCTTTTTTCTCCTTTTCGTATTTCAATCCGCTATATGTATTACTTTTTGACGTATCCGACCAAATAAAAATAAATAAATAAATAAAAACTGTAAATTCGGATTCTTCAAAAACGTCACGATGACTGCTTCTCTATTATTGATCCATGTTGCAGAGACGCTTATTGCATTTTCATTGACAAACTGTCTGACAGTTGGCGCAAAATAAAAATATCGAGTACCAATCTTCTGTTTACCTTCCGGCAGCGTTATTTGACAGAAACAGGTTAGTTTTCGTTTATTTCCAGTATTTCCATGGTAGTTCCGACTCGCAGTGTGTGATACAATCAAGCATGAATTAATGCCTGATGGGGGCCTTGGAATTCCTTTTCTTCTTTTACTGCAACTCCCTCACACAAGGTTTATGTGCAGGTGTACATTACACTCGAAGGAGGGGTTGGCAGTAAACAGAGATAGATTTTTTTTTTTTTTTTGTCGGCTCCTCCTCCCCTTCCGACTCCATATACATATCGTGCAAAGTATACATAAAATTAAGATAGATATGTACAAACGGTTACACGTATGTATGTATGTATGTATGTATATATGTATGTATGTATGTATGTTTTTTTTTTTGGTTTGGGTTTTACGGCCCTTTCAAGATTGTTTCACTCATATCGAGCCGATCGTTAGTCAGAGGTGGGCGAAAACCGGAGTACCCGGAGAAAAACCACCTGACCTTCCGTTGCAGAACTTGGCGTCTCACACGTGGCCTGAGCGAGGCTCGAACCTACGGCGATGAGAGACCTAATGACTAAGAGTCAGCGCTCTTATCCACTAGGCCACGGAGGCCCATGTATGTATGTATGTATGTATGTATGTATGTATGTATGTATGTATGTATGTATGTATGTAACGGAGGAACTATATGTTAGTATGCATGTGTATTTACATTTTCAGCGTAAAATTTTAATGTAAACCGATGGAGAAAAATAGGGCCTATATTCTATTCAAGTGACGTCAGCCTAAACCATTGTTCTCTACGGGTGTTGATGACATTAATGCTGCTTAGTTCTGTGTATTAACACAAAAAAAGCGTGGAAGTGTGTTTTCTTTTTTGTTTGCTTTCCCTTTATTTTTGCTGCTGTTATTTTTTTCCGATTTTAAAATCCTGTAAGCAATATTTTTTTTTTTTTGGTTATGTATGTATGCATGCATTTTTAATGAAATGCGCATTATTGTTTTGTATTTTTGATTGATTTAAGGTTTAACGTCCCCGTCAACACTGTAAAGGTCATTTTGGAGACGTTGCTTCCAATTTTGCGGGACTTTTACTCGATATTAAGACGAAATGACTTCTCAGGTCTTGTCGCCCAATGAAACCAACAGGGCTTACAAGCATGTGCGGTCCGACCTGCGCGCAACACTTCGCCCGGGAAGGCCCAGGTCCTCCAAGAGGTCCACCAGTACTCGCGCGCGGGTCGGATTCAGCCCAGCGCGGAAGCACCATGCAGCCCATATATTTCTTCAAGCCCCGATGGGCTTGTTTTTTATGTATGTATGTATGTATGTATGTATGTATGTATGTATGTATGTATGCATGCATGCATGCATGCATGCATGCATGCATGCATGCATGTATGTATGTATGTATGTATGTATGTATGTATGTATGTATGCGCACGCATGTATTTATGGTGCGGCTGAACTTACTTCTGGACATTTAAGTAGAATGAGCAATAAAGTACAACTAAGGAAGCAATAGTCATGATATGATAGGGTTAATAAATGAACAGGCAGTTACATTTCGACAAAATGCAAACGGCTATCCAAATCAAAAAGATATTAGTTATATAAACATGCAAAAGCGAACCACAAGAGAAGTGCATGCATGTATGTATGTATGTATGTATGTATGTATGTATGTATGTATGTATGTATGTATGTATGTATGTATGTATGTATGTATGTATGTATGTATGCGCACGCATGTTTTTATGGTGCGGCTGAATTACTTCTGGTCATTTAAGTAGAATGAGCAATAAAGTACAACTAAGGAAGCAATAGTCATTTTTTTTTTTTTAGGTCCCTCAATTTCACGAATGGCACGATATGTTTGAGAAGATTACAGGTTTGTCTGTCCGGGAATGACAGCATCGACTCTCTCAGAGAAGTCAAGGTGTCCCAGGAATCCATGGGTTTTCCCTTTGTGGGTCGACACCGTCACTGCCAGGGTTACAAAGAAGTAATCCTCTCCCTCTCCTTACTTTTTTTTTTTTTTATTTATTCCTTTTTTTAGTTAAACACATTCATCTGTTAAAAAAAATCCAAAATTCAGATTAATTGAAAGGTCTTGTCTTCTTTTGAAGATATCTAAGTCATGGCCCTCTTTGCTGTACCTGAAATGAGAGAGAAAACAAGATTATCCAGCAGCCACACATTGCTGGGGCACCGTCAAATCAACGTCGGCCTAACGCCAAACAGAGATAGATAATTAAAAGGAGCACTAAAAGATTTTGAAGGGCATCGTAATAGGAGCATCATGTGTTTTTCTCGTAGGGAAATGCTCAAGTGACTTACTTAAGTACAAGGAGATTATAGGCAGCGATAAAATGCCTTATACAACAACAACAAGATAGATAATATTGGAAGGTATCTTTTATTTGTGCAGGGGAATGTTCTCCCTGCACAAGGGGCCTCCAGTTGACGTCCCGATCAGAAGGACTGTGCACTTTGTGGCATTCATCCCTGCAATTGATGCCAGAGGTCCCGGGTTCGATCCCCCGCAGCAGCGATCAAATTTCGGTGTCCGAACACGCTCCATTGGCATCATTTGTAGGGATGAATGTCACAAAGTGCAACATCCTTCGGATCGGGACTTTAACTGGAGGCCCCCTGTGCAGGGAGAACCATCCCCTGTGCAGGTTAAAGAACCCTACCGTAATTACATGGTTACTGTGTAGGCTTTCATCCTGCAAAACCTTTAGTGTATGTACTGTACACCTGCAAGTAATGGCGAAATGTGACCGATCACAGTATCAGTAGAAAGAAAGAAAGTGTAGCAGTTCGGACACCACGATGTTCTTACGTTCTTACGTACAGCAGTCTCATTATCTCGATGAAGAAGAGAGCAGTTAGAGCCTGACTTGGGACCAACGGCGATAGATCAGGACACATCCATGAAAGACACTAGTCGCATGTCATTTGTAAACATTGTCAGTTAAAGAAGTGTTTCTTTGACATGCTTCTTGTGTACCCTTAAGGCAGCTAATTTGATTTGGATCTGTTTATGAACAACCAGATTGAGACGGATGTTCGTACGACCCTGCAGATCCCAGCACATGACTGGCAGATGTAGATGACTTGGTTAATAGACAAATTTACTGTCCATGGGATCTGAACTCGAATATTCATGATAACAGAAAGTAGTGCAGCACTTTAGTGCAGTGGTAGCGCATCGGATTTGTGATCAAGAGGTTGCGGGTTCAAGCCTTACGCTGACGAAAGTGTTGTGCCCTTCAGCAAGGCACTTCATCCACATTGCTTAAAAAAAATAAAAAATAAGTACTGGTTACCACCCAGGAAATCCTGCTCGTAATGCTCAGATGTGAGCGAGTAGCAGTATAAATAGGAGAAAAGAAAGAAAAAAAAAGTATTTGCGATTCAGATAAAGAGAAAAGATGGGAAAATGGTGACAATATTTTTGACTATTTGAAAAAGATTTTATGGATAACCGTGAAATGCCATGTTGTGATTGTTCCAACAAGCACCCACAACTTTCCCTTTTTAGCTCTACTGTCATATAGTGACAAGGTGAGCTTTTGTGATCACTTTTCGTCTGTTGTCCATGTGTGCGTCCGTAAACAATTCTTCAAACGACATCTCCTAAGCCACTGATCAGATTTTGACCAAACTTCACAGGAATGATTCTTATCTGGACCCCTTTCAAAGTTGTTCAAATGGTTCCGCTCTGTTGCACATCTAGGTCACAGCAGCCAAATATTGATTTTTTTTTTCACTGAAAACTTGAAAAATCTTCTCTGAAACCACAAGGCCCAGGCCTTCGATATTTAGTATGAAGCTTCATCTAGTTAACCTCTGCCAAGATTGTTCAAATTATAGCCTCCGCCCCAGGGGCCTTTGGTTTTACATAGGCTTATATTGGGAAAATCTTTAAGTATCTTCTTCTCTGAAAATGCAAGATATTTGGTGTGAAGCTTCAACTAGTGGACCTCTATCAAGATTGTTCAATTTATAGCACTAGGGCCAAAAATGCCCCCGCCCCGGGGCCCTTTGGTTTTTTCATACGCTTATATAGGGAAAATATTTATAAAATCTTCTTCTCTGAAACCACAAGGCCCCCGTCTTTGCTATTTGGTATGAAGCTTCATCTACTGGACCTCTACCAAGACTGTTCAAATTATATCCCCAGAGCCCTTTGGTTTTACATAGATTTATAGGGAAAATTTTTAAAAATCTTCTTCTCTGAAACCGCAAGGCCCAGTTCTTTGATATTTGGTGTGAAGCTTCATTTAGTGAACCTCTCAAGATTTTTCAAATATTAGGCCTAGTGCGATAAATGCCCCTGCCCTGGGGGCCTTTGGTTTTACAAAGGCTTATATAAAAATCTTCTCTGAAACCGCATGGCCCAGGTCTTTGATATTTGGTATGAAGCTTCATCTTATGGAGGGCTACCAAGATTGTTCAAATTATACCCCTGGGGCCAAAAATGCCACCGCATCAGGGGCCTTTGGTTTTGCATAGGCTTATATAGGGAAAATCTTTAAAAAAAAAAAATCTTCTCTGAAACCGCAAGACCCAAGTCTTTGGTATTTAGCGTGAAGCTGCAGCTAGTGAACCTTTATCAACAGTATTCAAATTATAGCCCTAGGGCCAAAAATGCCCCCACCCCGGGGCCCTTTGGTTTTATAGGCATATATAGAGAAAATATTTAAAGATCTACATCTCTGAAACCATAAGGCCCGGGTCTTTGATATTTGGTATGAAGCTTCATCTACTGAACCCCTCCCAATATTGTTCTAATTATAGCCCTAGGGCCAAAAATGCCCCCGCCCTCGGGCCCTTTGGTTTTACATAGACTTCTATAGGGAAAATCTTTAAAAATCTTCTTCTCATTAACATTATAGGGAAAATTTTTCAGGGAATAGAAATTTTCCCTGTACAACAGGGAAAATGTTTAAAAATCTTCTTCTCCGAATCCGAGATTGTTCAAATCATAGCCCTTGGGCCAAAAATGCCTCCACCCCGTGCCTTTCGGTTTTTACATTGACTTATATATAGGGAACTTTAAGAAAATCTTCCAATCTGAAACCGCAAGGCCCAGGTCTTTGATATTTGGTGGACCTCTATCAAAATCAAGTGGACCTCTATCAAAAGTGTTCAAATTATAGCCGTAGGAAATAGAAGTCAAGGCAATGAAAACATTTGAAATCTTCTTGTCTGAAAGGAGAAGGCCAAGGTCTTTGATAATTGACATGAAGCTTCGTGATTTCACCAAGATTGTTCACATTCTCAGTGGGAATTATTTCTCTGTGAGAAATATCGTTTTTCTTTTTCATAGAAAATCCTGTATTTACTTGGTAAAAATTTAATATACATATTTATTTCAAAATTTCTATGACAGGCAATACATATATACATTCAATAATAAGTCATAGGGACGAAAGCTTAATACAGTGTTGATGGGGACATTAACACATTGTATGCTAGTAGACTTTTCCACTGCCATACGTTGGACAAGTCCATTTGTCATATAAGGGGGTCAGGCCTTTTATGTTTTCGGGAGCCAACAACAGATTTTTTTAAATAGAAACTTAAAAAATATTCACCTCTGAAACCAGGCCTTCAATATTTGGTGCGTAGCTTCATTTAGTGGACCTCTGCCAAGATTGTTCAAATTCTAGTCCTGGGACCAAAAATGCCCCCACCCCGGAGCCCTTTCGTTTTACATAGACTTACGTAGGGAAAAGCTTTAAAAATCTTCTTGTCTGAAACCAGAAGGCTCAGGTGTTTGATATTTGGTATGAAGCTTCTTCTTGTAGACCACTATCAAGATTGTTCAAATTATAGCTCTGGGGCCCCTGGGTTTTACATTGACTTATATAGGAAAATTTTAAAATTTTTTTAAATCTTCTCCTCTGAAAGCGCAAGCAAGGCCAAGGTCTTTGAAATTTGAGGTTTAGCTTCATCTATTGGACCTCTACCAAGATTGTTCAAATTATGCCCCTGATGCCAAAAATTCCCCCGCCACATTTAACTTCATCTGCTAATCGGCCTCCCACTGTGCAAGTTGATCCAGATCCAGGTCATCTTGTAAAATAAGACGGAGAATAATAATAATCAGACGGAGAATATATACAGGACACATTATCAACAAACAAACTGACTGATGACCTGATATTATCAGTCAGATCATTGATGTAAACTAAGAAGACCGGTCCAAGGACTGAACCTTGGGGGTGGGGGGGGGGGGGGGCTCCAGATAAAACAGGGACTTGATCAGATGCTTGGCCATCAAGTACAACTTTTTGTGAGCCCCGAGAGATCCATGAGCTTATCCACCTATGTGTGGATCTGCTTATCCCATAGTAGTCAAGTTTATTTAATAGCCCTCTGTGAGGTACCTTCAATTTTGTCAAAGGCCTTGGCGAAGTCTATGATGATCAAGTCTGTCTGTTTGTGGCCACGATTTATGTCCCCATCCAGATTGCCCACAATGTCTTGGTAAAATTGAACAAGTTGCATTTCGCAAGACCTTTGACTTCGGAAACCATGTTCACTGGTGAAGGGTTGTCTGTGGACGTGTCACCAGTAAACAATTCTGATTCTGACAGCAAGAATGCTCACAAAGGCTATACAGTCAGCAGTCAACAAGAATGCTCTCAAGTAAAGCTATACAGAACCAAAAATGTTGTCTGTTTCAATAAGGGACGTAAGTTAACCCTTATCTTGCTGAATATTCATTTAAGCCACACCCATTTCTGTCTATCAACCAATCAAATTACTTGATGTAATTTATTGCTACAAATTCATAAACTGAATACCAAACAGTGTAGATCCTGATCAGGTTTGGATCTATGCTGTTTGAAAATATAGGGGTTGTCGTGAACAGCAAGATAAGGGTTAAAGCATATTGGTAAAGTGGCTTGCAATTATTCACTCGGACTTCAAGTTCAGGTAGGTTAAAA
Source organism: Lucinisca nassula (assembly GCA_963580285.1). Lineage (NCBI taxonomy): Eukaryota > Metazoa > Mollusca > Bivalvia > Lucinida > Lucinidae > Lucinisca > Lucinisca nassula. The sequence goes on along the minus strand of OY757010.1, from coordinate 43,909,712 downwards.
CACTATCATCTTTGCTTTCAAACATTAACTGACCGGTAATGTTCATGTTCGTATCTAGGCTGTGCCTAAGTTCATATTATCCTTTTCTAACGTTGTCGATGCGAGAAAATGACGTTACACCGTCCAACGTCAAGGAAATAGACTAGTGACGTCATATATTAGCAGTTTTTAATGACGTCACTCGTCACGCTCTTCCTTGTCGTGATTTGTTGTAGAATACAACACGGTCATTTTCCATTGCCTGTATATGCGCGCTGTATTAGAATACCCAGTTAAGTATCTTAAAAGGGTTTTAACACACGATATAGGTGAGAAAAAAGATTCAGGAGCAGTCTGATCAAGGTCTGCGCTGTTTGCGTAGGCCTATCTGTCCCAATACTTATGATCATTACGGTATGTTGGAATTCTATTGTAGGTTTTGGTATGGCATGCATGGAACCTGTATCTATCACAATGCTTGGAAACTATTTCGAGAAACGGCGTGGTTTGGCAAACAGCATAGCAAACAGTGGTGGCAGTTTTGGTGGACTCGTGCTCGCACCTTTAATTACGGCCATGTTTGAATATTACGGTTACTCGGGTGCAATGTTACTTTGTGGGGTTCTGTTTCTACATGGTTTTATATCGGGCGCTTTGTTTCGCTCTCCAACATTTTATACAGGCAGAAGAAACACAGTTGCAACAGAAAAAGAGGCTGAAACATTGCTATTGCAAAACGGGAAAGCAAAATCTATTGAAAATCACCAAACCTCGCAATCGATCGAGTTCATCAAAGAGCATGTATATGCAAACGTATGGGATCATTCGAAGAAAGCGTTTGGCTCTGAGAGTGCAATTGCAACACCATCTGCACTCGAATTAAAGCCTGTTCATAGAGTAAGGACATATACAGACTCAGAAGTTGGTAAGGCTGTAGATCCAGTTAAAGGAGTAAAATCTCTTAACTTCAGAAGTTCTGAATATATCGGAGGGTCTCAGTTTGACATTCCCGCTGTTATTCATTTTGAAATCGATTCTGGTGACTCCAGTAATTCAACGCCGAATTCATCCCGTTGTCATAGCATTTCAAAGTTATTTGATCTCTCGTTATTTAGAAATCCAGTTTTTGTGGTATTTCTAATTGCAGCCGGGATTTTGTGTACTCCAAATGCTCTCTGTATGATGTATATTGCGCCGCACGCCAAAGACATGGGGATAGGTTCTGATGGTATAGCACAACTATTGACAGTTTACAGTACTGTAGACATGTGTTCAAGAATCGCAATAGGTGCTTTTTCGGATAAGAAATGGATACGTCGATCAACAATAATTGGAATTTGTTCATGTACTGTAGGTATCATGTCTCACCTTTTGGTATTCTACACAAGCTATGGTTGGCTCATGTTCTATGCTGTTGTTTTTGGTCTGATAGGAGGAGCATATTTCACACTCTATGCTGTAGTTATAGTGGACTACCTGACCTTGGCAAAACTCCAAAGTTCTTTAGGATTGACAATTCTGCTTCAGGCTATAATTATTTCCAGCTCGTATGCTGTTTTAGGTAAGATGTGCTGTGAGTCTTCACTTCGTAGAGCATGTGAAATGATTATGAATATCCTCAACACCTTAGTATAGGGATCGCCCGCGTGTTTTGATGCATTAATATTTGCAGGGTCCCGAGGAAGGTGCTTGAAAACGAGGTTGCAAGGCCGAGTGTTTAAAATATCTTCCGATGGACCCGGCAAATGTTATTTTCAACGGTAAATCGCGACAAAAACGCCCAAAGGCTCCATATTCATATTTTTAAACTCTTCAAACGTGACTGTAAAACAAATATGGCCGCTGGTCCAGTATGTTGTTAATAATGACGTGAGTTTCGCAATGACATTCTCACGTCATCATTCACCATATTTGCATTATCTGCTGGCTCCCAGCTTGCACATTGTCAATATAGGAAAAACAGGTAACCAGACCCCCTGACCTTTCAAGGTCAGGGGGGGGGGGGGTCTGGTTACCTGTTTTTCGAACACCTATAATCTTCAGACTAGGAACCAGCAGATAATGTAAATAAGGTGAATAAAGTTTTAAAAGTCTACGTTCAGGGAGACAGTCGCTCAACGTAGCGTAAACAAAGCAAGACCCATGTTGTGATTCAGAAGTTCAAAACCTGTGTTTAAACAGCACGTGAATTTAATGTTTGTTGTTGTTGTAGTTGTTTGAACACTGCTTCTGGTCCATTCAAGAATAGCTTCCAACGGCTATGTTCATAGGATTTTATGCCAAAACGATGGATTGACATGTCCGTGTAATGAACGAGGTTTACAAGGGTATACACTATTTTCATAATTTCTCCTCAATCAGAATGTGTGAGTGTGTGTTTTACGTCTCGCCAACAATTAAGGTCATATTGAGAAGGGGCCTCGGTTTAAAGACTCATCCGATAGTTTGGAAAAGCCCCGAATCGAGCTGGTTTACAAGCCGAGTAGCTATGCAACTACACCATGGAGGCTTCTAACACAGATAGAACACGAGTACTCGTTAGAAGCGCCTCAGTTTATGATTCCAGACAAGATCCAGTAGTTCATTTAAGAAATAGATCAGCTCTAACTGTGATTTGTTGAGTAATAAAGCACAGTTTGGAGGTTAGTTGTAAGGTAGATCAAATCACGAGCGCGTAGCGCGCGTGATTTGTCTATTTACAACTGACCGACAAACTGTGATTTATTACCTAACAAATCACTAGCTAGAGCTGATCTATTTTGATTCTAACACGCTGAAACTCGGCAATAATGCTGTTGTTTCCTTCAAATTCTCACAAATTTTCGCCATTGTTAGAAGAAATACCGCTAAAATTATCGACTGAAACACATGCATTTATATCCTTTTCTAACGTTTTCGATGCGAGAAAATGACGCTACACCGTCCAACATCAAGGAAATCGACAATGGTGCACATTCGTTCACCAGCACCTGGTACTCCCCTTCTTGTAACAGCGGAAGGGACCAGAGCAGATAAAATTATGTTTGCTATGCATACATGTATATAACGAAAGTAGAAGCCGTTTCTCTAGAGTGAAGCAAATTGGTACGTTTACATTGATTTCGTCATCTCTTTTAAGAACTCTAATGCTGTCTAAATACACTTGCACGTTCCATAAATTAAGCTACATTAAGAATTAGCAAACTTTTATGAAAAAAAAGTTTTAAGACCTAACGATTTGGCGGACATTTTTGACAAAATCCCACTTAGTCCCTTCCTTATGCAAATTTACGTGATTCATATTGGCAACCCTTTCTAGCTTTCTTAAATTCAGATGAATTCAGAAACAGTTACCAGCATTATCTACATGTGTGTTGCTATCCTATTGTGCTTATATTCGGTTTCTTCTATTCCTAATTATGGTACATATAGTGTCCCAGTTTCATACTGTTTTATCATTGTCTATGCGTTGAGTGCGTTGTTTCGTGCAACGGAAGAGCAAATAGAGCAAATATCATTTCGAAATGAGTCTTTCAGGATGACCAGACTAACACCGTCGAATTCAAAGTTCAAGATATATCAATCCTAAAGATATTTTTTCGTTGATTTTAAGAAGTGGCAAGCTGAACGAGTATGCATAAATATGACCCGGGGCACAGCATTTCCTACAACTTACATATGAGCCCCGCCAAGCGAATTTGGGTCTTCGAGCATTCCGTCATGACAAATTTTAACTGCACATGCCCAGCCATTCAGAGGGGCCAGGGATATGGCTTTCTGTCTGAAGGTTCCTCTTGATTCACTGCTTGCATGAGCGAGCAGCGAAGGTTCTGGCGAGACTGCGCGGATGCGCAGGCTCGCCTGAACCTTCGCTGCTCGCATAGGCGATAAGTACCAAAATCGCTTGACGGGGCCCATATGTGCCCAGCGAACAATCCAATCAGCCTGCGGATCCATATAGTCAATCCAGAGACTTCTATTGTTGCATGAAGGAGCACTGCGTCCTTAGCCATCCTTATAGCGCACAACGAAGACTCTGATCAGACTACGCGGATGCGCAGGCTGATCTGAGTCTTCGTTGTGCGCAAATGTCTTATCGTATGTTTTATCATGCGCTGGCCCATATAAAATTTTCGATTATAACAAAGAACAGACTCTCAATCGACCTGTTTTCTAGTGTCTTGTTTTACAGATCTTTTACGGAAATGTTTCAAATGCGACTTGTGGCGTGTCAGTACTCAAGGACAGGGTGTTCTCCGGGCGGGTAGATAAGGGCAGCCAGAGTCAAGTCATAGGCTCTGTTTTAACATTGTTCTTTCGGAATCATGTTTCGTTATGAAAGAATAACGCGCAGAAAAAAAAAAATATCAAATTCAAATTGAACAAAATCGAGACCACTGTAATATGTTTGTTACTAAACAAAAAAAAAATCGTCATGAGTTACTACGGAACCCGGGAAGGGACATGATTTTTTTTTATTTTATAAGTTGTGCGCACAAGATAATATCTTGTGCGGACAAGATATTATCTTGTTCGGACAAGATATTATCTTGTGCGGACAAGATATTATCTTGTGCGGACAACATATTATCTTGTGCAGACAAGATATTATCTTGTCCGCACAGGATATTAAGTTGTGCGAACAAGATATTATCTTGTCCGCACAAGATAATATCTTGTCTGCACAACATAGATCTTGTGCAGACAAGATATTATCTTGTTCGGACAAGATAATATCTTGTGCGCACAAGATATTATCTTGTCCGCACAAGATAATATCTTGTGCGCACAAGATAATATGTTGTCCGAACAAGATAATATCTTGTCCGCACAAGATAATATCTTGTTCGCACAACTTCCCAAGATATATGTTGTGCAAACAAGATAATATGTTGTGCGGACAAGATATTATCTTGTGCGGACAAGATATTATCTTGTTCGCACAAGATAATATGTTGTGCGGACAAGATAATATCTTGTCCGCACAAGATAATATGTTGTCCGAACAAGATAATATCTTGTCCGCTCAAGATATTATCTTGTTCGCACAACATAATAAAAATAAAAAATCATGTCCCTTCCCGGGTTCCGTAAGTTACAGCTGTTCAGTTTTTGTGTCTATTATATATATTAATAAGTTATTGCAATATTGCAATAAATATTATGGTATGTCAATTTAATAGCACTAAAAATCTAAGACAAACTATTCCGACAGTAGAAAATATTTGTTTTTTATTATTAATATTTAAATAATAATTTAGAACACAAAACATATATGTGTGTTGAAGATTATTTTATTTTCCATATAATTTCAGGCATTTTACGTGACAACACAGGTTCGTATATTATACCATTTCATCTCCTCGGGGCACTGGCGCTGGTTGGCGGATCACTGATGACGTCACTTCCTCTAGTCGAAAGTTGTTACAACCGTTACTATCTGTCAAAGACATTACGATAACACCCGTACGACAGTGCATTTTTTCACATCTCCAAAATGGCTACTTTTCTGATGAAAATTTCTCTATATTAAGTGGGGTTTAGGGGGTGTTCATTTCCTGGACTTGTTCGCGTGATGAAATGATTTTATCATTGAAGCAGTGGCGATATTTGGTGGATTGATGGCCTCCCTACTTCTAGCGGAATGCTGCTATATACAATCGTAAAACTTCAAGAAAAACTTCTCTCTGCGGGCAATGACGCTAGTTGGTGGCTCCTTCACGGTCTCCCTAAAACTGATCGAATGTACAAGCGTAGTGTTATTCTCTCCTTTCAACATTGGTGTTGGTCGTAGGGTCAATTCTGGCCTCACAACATCTAGACGATTGTTGCCACAATCGTTTCACTTTGTCAAAATGTAATGATTCTGGAAGAAAAATTGCTCTGGATTGAAACACAAACATGAAAAAACAGACCCCAATGGAAACATCAACAGCGGAAAGCCAAAAGGACAGTTACTTTCCCACAAAATGGCCAATAGGCTGTCCAAAGTAAAATAATATAAGCGACACAAACACCCAAAGACAAACCATAACAAAAATAAACCGCGACAGAAGAACTGCGGTTCTAACGAACACCAACACTCTATTCCCCCACACGCCCATCGGAGCTTTGAGAAATAGATTGAGCTGCATGATGCTTCCTAGCAGAGCTGAAACTTATCGTATATGAGTACTGGTATACCGCTTAGAAGGCTTTAGCCTGCCCAGGCAAAGGATTATCATCAGGATCACAGGGCAAGGTCAGTGCCATGGTCACAGGTCATTTTTTGTATGAGTGGGAAACCCTTGTCACTAGGAACCCACATGCCAGTATGAAGTCTCTATCTCAAAATGGTTTCACAGTTATGATAAAGTAGGTCACAGGTCACGGTCACAGATCAAACGTTTTGCATGAGTGGGAGGTACATTTACCTACATGCCAAATGTGAAGGCTCTATCTCAAATGGTTCAAAGGTTTATGGGGCGCCGTTTTACTATTTAATCCGTATTTATAGATATCACTAAATCAGCCGAATAATGGATATCCATAATTCGATTTATAGATATCCATAATTCGAATAATGGATATCCATAATTCGATTTATGGATATCCATTATCCCTCTGATTTATGGATATCCATAATTCGAATTATGGATATCCATAATTCGATTAATGGATATCCATAATTCAGATCGATTTATGGATATCCATAATTTGAATTATGGATTTCCATAAATCCCCGCCAAAGCTGTTGGTTTAATGATTTCTCCCTAAGACACGTGGTTGTTTAATGCAAACAATCTTCAAAATCTTCAAGTCTTCATCATCGCTGGAAGATGGTGGCCAGTCAAAGGGACCTCTATGCCGTACAGCCTTTTCAGCCCGTAAGGCTTCCAAAGCAAGGGACGCCATACGCTGAACGGCCGCCATGTGTGCAGTTAAATATGGGAACCAGCCGTAAGATCTGGAAATTCCGGTCAACGCATCCTATTCCTCTTGAATCACCTCTCTGAGGACTGCGCACCTAAGAACACTGAAAGTCGGACGTAGGATTATAATGATCCAAACAGGCAATCCGCGCATGCTTTCTGGAGAAAAATGCACATGGTCGTTATATACAGTATTAACATATATCCATATAATACTCTACTTGAGAGGCAGATTCAGATATATCTCCTGGCCCCGCCCATTGGAGCTTGGAGAAAGAGATTTTGCTGCATGAGCTGAGAGTACTGGTAAACCGTTTAGAAGGTCTAAGCCTGTCCAAACAAAATCGAGCGAGTCAGTGGGCGACAGCGATTGAGATGTTTGTTTGTTCGTTTGTATTTGCGTTTAACGGCCCAGTCTACACGAATGTAGGTCATTTTTGAGCCGGACAATTGACCTATCCACACTTTTCCTGGGCAGGCTTATACGTAAGTAGTTAACTAGTACAGTTCACATTCTTTCGCCGGAAACTGACAACTGCCCTTCTTGAATCAGCGGAAGGGAGAGAATGACCGTAGAAAAGATCTCATGATCAATCTCCACGAAAGAATGTTGCCGACCCTGGCAGGTATCGAACCCGTCAGACGCACATCTGACTAAACTACCGAGGCCAGCGGGATTGAGATGTCTCAGTGAAGGCTTAATGTCCAACATAATTTGAAGCAACGTCTCCAAAAGGACCTAAATAGTATTGAAGGGAACGTTAAACCTCAAATCAAACAAAACATATCTCTCCCACACCACAGGCCACCACTAAGCCTACCCTACATTACCTCCACCTCCATCCCGGCTTTTATTACACACCTAAATCGGAAACCTGACGCGAATAGTCGTTTGCAAAGGGAGTAGACATTATTCATTAGGTTTATTTGCAGAGGAGAATTATGAATATCCATAATTCGATTTAGGGATATCCATATATCAGCCGAAAAATGGATATTCATAATTCGAATTAAGGATATCCATAATTCGATTTATGGATATTCATATTTCGATCTAAATTAATGATATCCATAAATCGATTTATGGATATCCATTATTCGATTTATGGATATCCATAATTTGATTTATGGAAATCCATTAATCAGCCGAATAATGGATATCCATAATTCGATTTATAGATATCCATAATTCGAATAATGGATATCCATAATTCGATTTATGGATATCCATTATCCCTCTGATTTATGGATATCCATAATTCGAATTATGGATATCCATAATTCGATTAATGGATATCCATAATCCAGATCGATTTATGGATATCCATAATTTGAATTATGGATTTCCATAAATCCCCGCCAAAGCTTTTGGTTTAATGATTTCTCCCTAAGACACGTGGTTGTTTAATGCAAACAATCTTCAAAATCTTCAAGTCTTCATCATCGCTGGAAGATGGTGGCCAGTCAAAGGGACCTCTATGCCGTACAGCCTTTTCAGCCCGTAAGGCTTCCAAAGCAAGGGACGCCATACGCTGAACGGCCGCCATGTGTGCAGTTAAATATGGGAACCAGCCGTAAGATCTGGAAATTCCGGTCAACGCATCCTATTCCTCTTGAATCACCTCTCTGAGGACTGCGCACCTAAGAACACTGAAAGTCGGACGTAGGATTATAATGATCCAAACAGGCAATCCGCGCATGCTTTCTGGAGTAAAATGCACATGGTCGTTATATACAGTATTAACATATATCCATATAATACTCTACTTGAGAGGCAGATTCAGATATATCTCCTGGCCCCGCCCATAGGGGCTTGGAGAAAGAGATTTTGCTGCATGAGCTGAGAGTACTGGTAAACCGTTTAGAAGGTCTAAGCCTGTCCAAACAAAATCGAGCGAGTCAATGGGCGACAGCGATTGAGATGTTTGTTTGTTCGTTTGTATTTGCGTTTAACGGCCCAGTCTACACGAATGTAGGTCATTTTTGAGCCGGACAATTGACCTATCCACACTTTTCCTGGGCAGGCTTATACGTAAGTAGTTAACTAGTACAGTTCACATTCTTTCGCCGGAAACTGACAACTGCCCTTCTTGAATCAGCGGAAGGGAGAGAATGACCGTAGAAAAGATCTCATGATCAATCTCCACGAAAGAATGTTGCCGACCCTGGCAGGTATCGAACCCGTCAGACGCACATCTGACTAAACTACCGAGGCCAGCGGGATTGAGATGTCTCAGTGAAGGCTTAATGTCCAACATAATTTGAAGCAACGTCTCCAAAAGGACCTAAATAGTATTGAAGGGAACGTTAAACCTCAAATCAAACAAAACATATCTCTCTCACACCACAGGCCACCATTAAGCCTACCCTACATTACCTCCACCTCCATCCCGGCTTTTATTACACACCTAAATCGGAAACCTGACGCGAATAGTCGTTTGCAAATGAAGTAGACATTATTCATTAGGTTTATTTGCAGAGGAGAATTATGGATATCCATAATTCGATTTAGGGATATCCATATATCAGCCGAAAAATGGATATTCATAATTCGAATTAAGGATATCCATAATTCGATGTATGGATATCATTAATTCAGTTCGATTTATGGATATCCATAACTCGAATTATGGATATCCATAATTCGAATTATGGATATCCATAATTCGAATAATGGATATCCATAAATAATTATGGATATCTATAAATACGGATTAAATAGTAAAACGGCACACCATAAAGGTTATGATAAAGTAATTCACATGTCACGGTCAATGTCACAGGTCAAAATATGTGTTAGTGGAAAGCTCTTGTCACAGGAAACCCACATGCCAAATATGAAGGCTCTATCTATAACGGCAAAGTAGGTAACAGGTGAAAGCCACATATCTTTTTTTGTGTGTGTGTTTTACTGAGAAGCCCTTGTCCCTAGAAATCTGCATGCCAGATATGAAGGCTCTGTCTCAAACGGTACAAACGTTCTGATTAGTAGATCACAGGTCGAGGTCACAGGTCAATAGTTGAAGCATTTGTCACAAGAAACCCATATGTCAAATATAAAGGGTCTATCTCAAACGGTTCAAAAGTTAACACCAATGTTCTTTTTTCTTTAAAGTAGGTAACAGGTCGAGGTCAAAATGTTTTGTATGTGTTCGATGATGATCGGACCAAAACTGTGGCCTCTCGGGTGTTCTCAATGTTTTTCCTATGATTTGCCCTGATGACCTACTTCCTGAACCGACATAACCCATATTCGAACTTGACGAAAATATTGTCAAGATGATCATCTGATGATCGGACCAAAACTGTGGCCTCTAGAGTGTTCTCAATGTATTTCTACGATATGACCTACTGTTTGACCCGACATGATCCATATTCGCACTTGACCGAGATACTGTCATGATGATCAGTCTGACCAAGTTTAATGATGATTGGACCAGAACTGTGGCCTCTAGTGTGTTCACAATGAAAAGTTTACGCACGGACGACGACGCCGGACATATCACGGTCACAAAAGCTCAGGTAAGCTTAAGCCAACCCCCCCCCCCCCCAAAAAAAAAAAAGACCAGAACCACTGCCGTGGAACGGTCGGTAGCACAAGCTACCGGGGTGCGTTACTTTAAAAGTCATTGTTGCAAATAGTTTGGACCACGATCAGACTGCATACTGTTTGACTGTAAGCATAAATATTTTGAAAAATTTGCAAGACGATGAAGAGACAAAATTTTAGATGCAGTTTTTTTTTTTTCATCTTATCTTATGGGTTAACCCTTATCTTGCTGAATATTCATTTAAGCCACACCCATTTCTGTCTATCAACCAATCAAAGTACTTGATGTAATTTATTGCTACAAATTCATAAAATGAATGCCAAACAGTAGATGTTTGCAAAGATAGGGGTTGTCGTGAACAGCAAGATAAGAGTTAAAGACCTTTTACTGCCGGCAAATAAGGTGCAGTTCCCAACATTAAAAACATAATATTTGGTTCGAAAATGGCTGCCTTCATAAGCGTTTAACCATTTGTGCGCACATACTTTCGCCAGAAACTGACAGTTGCCCTTTTTGAATCAGTGGAAGGGAACAATGGCCGAAGAAAAGGTTTGCGAAATAATGTTGCCGACCCCGGCAGGACTCGAACGCGCGACGTCCTGATCACCACTCAGACGCCATTTCGCTTTGTAGATGTTCTTGTGTTCTTGTGCAGTTTTGAATAAGACTAAATATTAAACTGACATTTCAAACAAAAACGCTTTTCGGAACTATATTTAATTATGGCTCACGCTCCCTTCATTATAAAATAGAACATGTGAAAAAAGGTTGCGCAAGAAAAGCGAAGTCAGATCAGCCCGCTTATCAGCGCTGTCTGATCAGAGACGCTGATCGCTTGAGCCTTCCACAGTCTATGACTAAATAAATAAATAAAGAAAAACATGATAACAACACACCAGCATGACTGCACTTTTGATTTCGGACTCATCCGTGTTTAAGGTAAGTCGTCTAAAGGTGGAGTTCCAAATCTGCCCACGCAAAGAATTTCTTGAAACTTCAGTTATTGTTTACTTAAGGTCTATCAACTATATATATAACTTTGTTTCATTTGATAAATTACTATAGGTCTCAGGAGAGCTCCCTGAGGTAACCCCCTGTAGAGGTCATACACACCTGTGAGCTTTTCGGTCGTAAATCAACAGATGTGATTGTTTTCAAATTTTGTTGCTTTGATTGGCAACAGAACTTTATAAGGATTCATCTAATACAAAAAATGTAAATGAGTCTATGTCTTTTAATCTTCCTGATAAATTTATTTACAAACTTTCTTATATTTTTCATGAAAATTTGCAAAAAATAACATTTTCATCATAAGTATTAGATGAGTTACTGATCTTGTCACCCCAAGATATTGCATATAAAATAGGCCACATATGTCCTCTATATAGCTAACAAATTTAAAAGAAATCAGAAACCGGTAACATTGTTTTTGAAAGCTAATTATGGGTTCAGGTCTATTTTTGTGCCAAAATCAGTTTCAATACCAGGGGACAAGATTTCCCTAAAGTGTATTTTTTATTGTGTTTTCTGGCGATTTAGGGTCACCTTATCATACAAGGCTAAGCATAGGCATTTATATAATAAAAAACTCCCCACCAACCCTAAAAAAAGACACTGTTTACAGACAGGATTGTTTAGTTTGGCTTTTAAATAGTAAATGAGAACATACATTATCAACGTATACAAGTCAAGTTTTATCCAAACATTTTAAAGAGCAAAAATAAAATGCATTCATGCACTGTTCATGATGAATGTTAGTGTTGACATTATTGCAAAAATGATAATGCTGAAAAAATTACATTATGACACAAAAGGAATAAGACAAGGTGGATCTTTTTACCCTATTTCATAGTTTCTTCTTGTACATTTTTAAACCCTGCAATACAAAGAGTGTCCGCTCCGGGGAACGGGAGGTCTCGGGTTCGATCCCGGGCCGCGACATACCAAAGTCGTTAAAAATGGTACTAGCTGCTCCTCGTTTGGCACTCAGATTTACGGGGTAGAGCTAGGACTGGTCGATCCAGTGTCAGGATAATGTGACTGGGTGTGGTATCATGTAATGTGTCTGGGACATGATACTTCAGTGAGGCAGCACTATAAACGTGAGCATTGAGCTCCCTGTCGCAACCAGACACCGTCGTGATATGACTGAAAAATTGTTGAAAGCGACGTTAAACCCGAATTCACACACACACACACACACACACACACACACACACACACACACACACACACACACACACACACACACACACACACAATACAAAGACTCTTGATGTCAGTAATACACAATGACGTTTTGAATTTGCTTAATTAATTACTTTCATCATCCTATTTTTTTCCTTATTATTTTTGTTGTTGTCATTTTGTTCTTTTAAATAAAACAGCAGTCAATAATTTGCCACCTTGAAGGGACAGACTGATTTTCTGATTTGTGCTTATGATTGATTGGTCCATGTATTGTTGATGTTTTCTTACATCACTTGGTCAAAGAGGCTCACACTCCGCTCCCCCACCAAAGGTTTTGTAAGATCATTGAAATAATATTTTGATTTTTTTTTCTAGGTTCATTATAACATCTGCAAAAGTGTAAACTTCAATGTTTTAGTCTTCAAAATAAATGCAGAGCTAGTCACACTGGAACTAGTTGTAAAATTGGCATTTGGCATACACTTCCCTAAATGAAATAGATGGGAGGCAAGTTTCTGTAACAAATTCATTTTATAGCTGATATTAAATTTAGATGTAGTTATACCATTCGCATATTTAGTCATATGTATGCAGTACCTGCCATCATTGTTAAGCTTTATAGCTCTGTATTCATCAGTTTTACAAATGGCGTGAATCAGCTGTTAGCTGTACTACCAGCATATTTGTTGAACCAAAATCTGCAGTTGGCTATATATTTTTCTATAGCACTGATAGCAAATCTACTGTTTGCTCTTTTCTTCCTCTGAAATCATTTGAAAGTTGAACTGAACAGTCTTCTCTATTATATTTATTCAGGTCTCAAAAATAACTGGCTGTTTACCAGATCATATATAAGAATATAACTAGCTCATATTTGAGAAGACAACTTTCTTACACTGATTTGCACAGCAGGCGACATATGTTGCGATTTACCGTACGTGGACTGTAATTTAGTTAAGATTTTGAAGGGGCATTGTCAGAGTGACAAAACAGCCAAAACAACAGTGTTTCCATTTTGTCTACAGTAATCTGTGTATACAGTGGGCCAAAAGATCGGAAAAATTGTCTGTGGTTTTATGACATACCTGGCTTAACATAATAAAATCATCATAACTCTTAGCTATTCAAGCAAGCTGTGCCATTCCAGTATGACAGACTTTTCAAACATTTGAAGTCGACTGCATCAGTTCAATACATACTTATTAAAGAGTCCAGAAAATTTTCGGGTTAACAAAACCAGCCATTTCACTTGCCATTGCAACTTTCTTTGTCTAAATAAGCTTCCGCAGAGTTTAGGATTACAATAAATGCAAAAACACTTGTTATAAAATGAAAAATATTTTTATCGAATTGTTAAACGCTCAAAATAAATTGTGTTTTTGGTCTTCCCCAGGGTACCATAACTGATACAACTGCTGATTATATGAGCTCATACTATACACAGCATCGTTTAAGCATACATATATTCATGTTTATATACATTATTTGCGAGCAATTTCTCGATTGAAAATGTTATACCATATCTACAAATGGTTTAAAAAAATTGACATTCCGGCCATTACTATTCAATGTTCAAATGCAGTATGTTACCGGTCTTGGATTTTCAAGAAAGTTTGATAAAATGTTCTACACATATATGGGCAATTTTCATATTAAAATGATGAGGTGACAAAAACTGCAACAGTATAAAATCAAAAGTCAAACATACTCCAAAAGATTTTATGGTTGTGAAGTCTAGGGTCTCCTCCATATGAAATTGAGCATGGTCTATGGAATTTTACCTGAACAATAGTAAATGTGATACAAAAATAATCACAAATGACTACGATGATGCCTGAGAACAAAAATAACTCCAAAACATAAGAAGTTGTTGTGTCTAAATATACTTGTTTGGGGTACCCCTATTTTCAGATGCCGAAATAAACAAAACACTGTAGATTTATAATGAAAACATATATGAGAGTGAAATAGCTAAATAATGAACAGCCATTTACCAGGCATTAATTATGCACAATATCATTGAAATCTATGCGTGGGCAGAACCCTATGGAAATTTACTATAGGCTGGAACTCCCCCTTAGTTGGAATTTTACATTGGACAGATTAACCACGTGGCCACGACTTCTACATAGTAGTGGCATTATAAATATATATATATATATTCGACATATTTTTGAAATCCTGTGAAAAAAACGATATCCGAAACCTGCTTCTCCCAAAACATGGAATAGTCTTGCCATGCTTCAAAGGTCGTTAGTGGGTTAGTGGTGCTTCAGACAGTGGATCTAACCAGTACTCCGAATCTACGATAAATAAATAAATAAATATATATTTTTAAAACGGGCCTCCGTGGTCTATAGTCTTTCAAATCGCAGTGAGACGTGACTGCACTTTTAATTTTAGACTGGTCCGTGTTTTAGGTAAGTCGCCTTCAGTGGGGATTTTACATTGGGAGATATAGTTTTACCGAGATTTGTACTACATCATACCAACCACTTGGCCACGACTTCTACATAATTGCATCATAAAAAAACTCATTTATAATTTTAAAAAATTCTTTGAAAAAAAAGAAATCCGGAACCTGTTTACCCTAAACATGGAATAGTCTTGCCACGCTTGAACGTTGAACTCTCAAAGGTCGTTGATAAACTATAGTGGTTAAGAGCCCAGACTCTTGATCATTAGGTCTCTCACCACTGTGGTTCGAGCCTCGCTAGGGTCACATGTGAGACGCCAAGTTCTGCAACGGAAGGTCAGGTGGTTTTTCTCCGGGTACTCCGGTTTTCGCCCACCTCTGATTAACGATCGGCTCGATATGAGTGAAATAATCTTGAAAGGGCCGTAAAACCAAAAAAAAAAAAAATATATATATATATATATATAAAAGTTTCGAAGCAGTACCGACTCACAGTTCAATCTGTAAATTTAAAATCATTAGCATTTTCATTTGAGAGTACATAAATAAATAATTTTCGAACACACTGATCTAGTACCACAGCATAGGCATAACGTCATCCGTGTTATTGCTTACCTTAGTGAAAACCGCTGACTGCTGGTTGCCAAGGTAAACTGAGAAAAGAGAGAGAGAGAGGTTTGGGTGTTTCATTTTCAAAAAGTGCCAGATTGTTTTCATTTTTATTCCATAAATTGTATATGGTATATTCTACAAATTGCATGTGCTGTGTTTGCCGGGTCTTGTCCATCATCCGTTTTGGTTTCAAAACTTTAGGGTTGAGACACACTGATGAAGATTAAATATCAGAAATGCCTCTGTGTCACTAAATTTAGTATATTTACACCTTAATTGCAATCACTGGGTCGGTATCTCTGCTGGTGGATGATTCGTTTGTCACCGAGGGTATCGTCAGCTCAGTATCAGTTCCTTAGTGCTGAGGTTGATACTGCGGTATTGATGTCAGTACTCAAGTACTGATTTAAATAACTATTTTAAATTTTGCAGTATAAAATTCCATTTTTTCTAAAACTAAGACTGATTTGTCAGGTGAGACATGTATCTTAGCGGATTTGGTTGGCACTTTTTGTTATATTTTAAATTTTTTCAAGTCTCGCTACTTTGGACATCTCTTTCCTGATGCCCGGGACTTCCGTGGAGTGTGGGCCATGTTTGCTGATGTTGGCTCGGTGGGGGACGCCTATAAGTCCTACGGTAGGCGTCGCTTGCCTGATGCTTCCAGTTGACCTGCCTCATGAGCTTGGGCGGTCGGTGTGTGCTCGGAGGGGCATGTGCTGTGTTTGCCGGGACTTGTCCATCATCCGTTTCGGTTTCAAAACATTGGGATTGAGACACACTGATGAAGATTAAATATCAGAAAGGCCTCTGTGTCATTAAATTTGGTATAGTTACACCTTAATATGGTTGTGTTTGCAATAAATCTGCCTTTTTGCTCCAGTTGACACAGAATAAAAAATACAGTTTACGAAACATAATGGCAATATATACATCAGTATTCTTTCTTTTCTTTTCTTTCGTCGAATACTGCCTACGCCCTCGCGGGCATTTCCGGCAGATGTACATTACATACTTCAGATTTGCAGGCTGACATCCTACAGTAATCATGTAATTACGGCAGGGATCTTTAACCTGCACAGGGGATGGTTCTCCCTGCACAGGGGGACTCCAGTTAACTTTCCGATCCAAATGACGGTGCAATTGTGGCATTCATCCCTGCAATGATGCCACTGGAACATGTTCTCACACCGCAGTTTTATTACCTTCGCCGGGAATCGAACCGGGTTCCTCTTGCACCAGAGGCAAGGGCACTAACCACTAAGCTACTACGCTCCATAGTTTTTTTCGCTTCATTCAGTAGTTTTACTATATATTCTATACAAAAAGGACCAAAAAGTTGTTGATAAAACTTTATTTAAATACATATGGACATTCGACAAAGAATGCAGAATTATGAGCCGTTGCCGTTGGCTTTTTATAAGTTTTTTGTTTGTTTGATTGTGTTTGTTTTCTAAGGGGAAATAACTATCATGTTCCTATATAAATCTATGTATGAACTTTAGTCGACTGGGAGCTTTCCACAAAATGTTTTCCATAGGCGACAATAGTAACCTTTTACCTGCTCCCACAAAAAATACACATACAAAACGTTTCAAACCTTACTTGTTTATAGAGCCATCCTAGCCCAACAAGTTAATGAGAAAAATCCACATGTTGATCTGCTCCTTTCCAAGTTACAGTCAACCATGTTTGTTTACCTACTAGAACGTAGTAAATACAAACCAACATTTTTAAAGGTGGGGTGACCATATAAAATCAGCAAAAAAAATAAGCTTGCAGATATATTTGAAATAAAACATGGGATATATATCCAATGGAAGCAAGTCTGGAATTTAGAACGCAACTAAAAGCCCGGTCCAAAAGTGATAAAACCCGGCACCTCCCGGAATTTAGAGCAATGTTACTTAGAGGTAGTTCGATAACGAACCGTGGTTAACCACGGTTAACCAGTGGTTAACCAAAGTGTGATCGAACTCAGTTTGGTAGCATGGCAGGAAAGTCGTGACGTCACTCTGGTCCAACCAGACTAAAGCGTTGGTTTCTCTGGTAAACCGGATACCAGATGTTGGCGAAAAGTAAGAAAATATGTTGGACAAAAAAAATGTACACATTTTTAGTGTTGTTAAATCATATGTATATGTACAAATATGCACAATATGAAAGATAGAATCAGCACTGTTATTTCTGCAGTGTTAAAAATGGTGATCTTCCTTGTCGACCAAAAAACAAACAAACAAACAAACAAACAAACGAGACATGAGGACTGCCATATTTGTTTACCAAAGGTCTACCAGAGGGCGTTCGATCACACTGGTGAAAGAACATGGGAAGAACGTGCACACTTTGACTTCCGCTACTGTAGTATGGTAGATGGTCGAAATGCCTCTTATCCACTCCAGATAGAAGAAAACTACCGTACCGAGCCGATGGATCTCATCCACAGCAATGTTGGAAGAGCTAGGCAGGAGGACATTGGAACAAAGAAGGTGCGATGCTTTACATGATTGTCTATGGAGTTGTGGCAATATCGACGTCTGAATAAATCCGACCCAAAACGTTGCCAGCAAACGATTGCCACTCCATGACTTTTCTTTAAGTCTATACATATATAAGAACTATACTTGTATTCCTTGGCTGTAGTCCAGTGCGATGCCCACCCGAGTCGGCTGTATGTCTGTCAAACCTTGATGCGTCCAAGGAAGAAGTTGGCAAACCTCGTCCACTCCAAGTTTTTAACCTCTCAAACTCCCCATCTGTTTAAACTTATCACCACTGTATCCTCCCCGTTAAGCTGTAATTTACGACTCTCTTCTTTTCCCGCATAACATCGAGAAGCCTCCGTGGTGTAGTGATTACGCTACTCGCCTTGTAAACCAGGGATCGCAGGATCGAACCCGGGTTTCTCCAGACTTTCGGATGGGTCTTTAAACCGCGGTCCCGTCTCCGTATGACCTTAGCTGTTGGTGGGACGTAAAACTCAAACACTCACTCACTCAGCATAACATCGTGCGCCTGCCTAGATTACGGGTGAGAGAGTGAATCAGTATTCTTTGATAGATATCTCACTTTATACTACTTGAAGTTCTCTTACTTACATGCCATGCGCCGGCCCCCGCCCATCGGGGCTTGAAGAAATATATGGGCTGCATGATGCTTCCACGCAGAGCTGAATCCGGCCCGCACACTAGTACTGGTAAACCGCTTAGAGCATTACGATAACACACCTGTGCGTCATAGACTCATAGTGCAATTTTTTTTCATCTCCAAAACGGTCTATTTTCCGATGAAAATTTGTGATATTATCCTTTTAAATACTCA